>CM054061.1:125152372-126404822 GCA_028641055.1 Alopecurus myosuroides | reverse complement strand
GGACTTGGCTCCACCGGGGAGGTCAAGACTTAAGCTAAAATTTCGTGTTGGCAGAGCAAGCTTCTTTAAATTGGATGCATCTTTTATCTTTATCTTGTTAAACTATTGTTTGATTAGTAGCCAAATTTATGCTATGTCCTTTTATGGTCTATCTAAATGTGCTTATGCAAATTATGGTTGAGTTTGATATCCATATTTTCGTCTATAGGACACCTCTTGTCAATACACTATGTTCTTTGTTTCAAAAAAATTCGAAATTTATAGATTTTGACTTCAAGGTGTTCACATGAATATTTTTGTAAAGTCGTCAAGATTCATGAATGATTTTCTCCCATTGCTTCCATTCAACAAGTTTATACCAATTACTGTAACTCGCTTGGTAGCTTGTGTTGTGAGCCGGTTGCAGATTCGAGAGCGAAGGCAGTCATCCCTAATGAACACTCGGGCATGGAAGGAGGTAATGCAGGCAACATGTTGTGGCATGCCAAGTTCGACAATATACTTGTGCTAAGTTGAGCACAGATGCAAGCTATGATAGCGGTGGCCAAAACCCAAAAGAGATATAAATCGTGCGATTTTTCAAGGAGGAGTACTTCTCATAGTCGTTTAGGTGTGCAAGAGGTGGTGACTTGCATTGAAGGTGTTCAACTCGCCATCAAATCCATTCGTATGCATGTAGTGGTGGAGTAGCATTGTACGTTCCTAGTGAATAATCCTAAAGAGAACAATCGACAAATGTGAAACCGAGCGACTTGATTCTGGATTTAGGAAGGCAAAATGTCAATCCAGACTTTTGGCGAAGGTCATGATCTTGCATTCGAATCAGAGTAGTTCATATAGTTATCCTAAAACACACACACCACAACTTTGTATCAAATGAATGTTTTTTTTCTCCATCATAATTCATAAAGTAACACTTTAGCTAACAAAGGTTCCATCTTTCACTAAAGAGCGATGCAACGTCACCGAAATTACAATGGGCTTGAACTCGAGTAGGCGGGAAGGTATCAATCCCTTTCCACCACTAGGTTATGCCTAGTCTACAAAAGAGAAGTAGACCATGCATGATTTAGAAAGTTAATATGGCACCCACACTTTTAGCAAACGTCATGGTCTCGCATACGAAGTGGAGTAGCTTGCACAATTAGCCTACACACATGGTCTTTTTTCTTCATCATAATTCATAAATTAGCGCCTTAATTAAAACGTTACATGTCCGATAAAAAAGTTGTACAATATCATCAAAATTACAATGGACTTGAACTCGAATGAGTGGGAAGGTATCAACTCTTTTCACGGCTAGGTTGGGAAGGTATCAACTCTTTCCACCGCTGGGCTATGCCCTACTCTGCGAAAGAGAACTAGACCATGCGTGATTCCCGTCTCTACGCGAATAACTTTTCTTGTCAAACTCTACACGAATATATGCTTCCATTTGTATAGTAGACTTTTATCTTTTGTCAGGGGACCTTCGAGTACAGACTTTTACATAATGGTGGTACGGAACCGGACGTGATGAACGCCGCGTAGAAGAAAAGTTTGGAGCAAAAAAGACAAGCGCACGCCCACAGGTGTCGTCCCAGCCATCAGATCCAGATCAGAAAACGAAACCACCAGCGCAAGCAAAGCAGCCCCCTGCTCGCTCTTTTCGCCGCGGCTGGGGCCCGCGCGCGTCACCCTCGCACCAACCAACTCTCCCCCTCCACCGCGCCGGCGCCCGGCCAACGCCCTCATTCCATCCCGCCCCGCATCTCTTTCCCCTTTTTCTACCCCAAGTCTCGCGCAAAGCCGGCAGCAGACCCGCGAATTTCTCTCCATTCCCGGCGCGCGGCGCACCTAACCCCTACCCACCCGCGCGCTCATGGCCGATCGGGCCGCCCGCTGAGGGGCGGTGGAGTGGAGGTGATAGGCGGGGGGCGCCGAAGAGCGGGGTGATGGAGCTGCCGGGAAGGCCCGGGACGTGGGGCGGGCTGTGGCTGCGGGTGGGCCAGGCCGCCCTCGCCGCCGCCTCCATCGGCGTCATGTCGTCCGCGGCCGGCTTCGCAGGCTACACCGCCTTCTGGTAACCTTCACGTGGCCCTGCTCCTCATCTCGTGTTGGTTTTTGGTGGCGTGTTCCTGTGAGTCGTAGGCAGGTAGGGAGCGAGTCGATTTCCGCAGGGACCGGAGCAATGCGACTAGTAGACGGAGCCTTGGGTAGAGTATTTCAGTCTGTGGGGGCAGTGACGAGTTCCATTTTGTCCCGAATCGCTTATCACGAATTCATCAGATGTGGTGGAGCTAGGGATGGACGATTTACAAGTGGCATTTATACTAGTGGAGTGGAGCGATGGATAATTTATTACAGGGGGCTTTGTTAATTTGGGAGCAGGCAACTATTACTAGAGTATTGGGATATTTGGTTTAGAGAATCCAAGGAGATATGAAGTTAACCATCACTATCCAAACATACATGTGCAAAGGAATTATGTATGTTAAAACGTGTAACAACATTCTAATGGCGATTTTAGTGGAACCTGGCTCCTGCATTGGTGATGACTGTCCGGTGGTGCTTCTCAAGGGCCAAAGGAAGGGGGCCTTAGTGGTTAGCGCCTCCAACACTTTTGAATCTAATTGACTGGCAACGAAGAATGCAGCGACTATTCGAGTGATCATTAATGAAAGGCAAGCTTGATCACTGAGATAGTTTGTACCATTTACGAAGATCTAGGATTAAAACGACATCAACGGGGTTGTTCAATTCATTTTTATTTTTATTAATTATGGCCCCTCCTAGTTATAAGTCCAAAACCTCTGCCACTGCGAAGTTTCACTCTTCTCAAAGCCATATGGCGTTGGTGCGTGGTGGTAATTCTTAAATTCAGTTAGACATTTAGTGCAACCATGGCTTATTTGCAAACATGGAGGGATATTAATACAGCATTCCTTTTTAGACATTGTACTGCAGGAGGCATTTGAGTTGCGTAATGAAATCCTTGTGTCTTTTTGAATTCCAGCTATTTGATTGCCTCGATGGGACTGCAAGCGTTGTGGAGCTTGGGACTTGCATGTCTTGATGCATATGCCCTAAAAGTCAACCGGAATCTCAGTAATGCTGTCTTAGTGAGCCTATTCGTCGTTGGAGACTGGGTAATTACGATACTCCTTTTGGAACTCTTTTCATGCAGCGTGTTGCTCTGATTTCTTGCTTTCTCCAGATTTTTATTTGAATGTGCTCTACTTCATTGTTTGTCATAGACTGATATTTGGTATGTGATTACCATGCTCTTTGGGAGCATATGCCAATGGGAAAATCAAATGATCATTCAAGGCTATTTTTTCTCTGCTAGTTAATGAACATGCTCTACAGAAATGCGGAATTTTATACTTGTAACTCTGCTAGGTTAATGATCATGTTCTAGTTCCATTGTACCCTCCCTCTCTACCACTCAAGAATACATTCATCGCTGCAAGCACACATATCACATGGGTGAGCTACAAAGTATGGACACATATCTTTGTTGGTTATTGCTGTTTTAAGGGATTTTGTTGTTGCATACTTTCTGAAGTTATTCATGGACTCTCTCTTTTCCATATAATGCATCTAGATTTAGCCGAATGTTCATACTGATCTGACATCTAAGAAAATCGAATCTAAGCATTTCATAGTATCATGTTCCCCTCATTGTTTCCCAGCAACACTAATGCGACCCAATTATGCAATGCAGGTTACTGCAATTCTGACGTTTGCTGCATCATGCTCAGCTGCTGGTGTGATAGTTCTTTTTGAAAGGGACATCTCTTTTTGCAGAAGATACTACCAACTGCCATGTGGAAGATTTCAGCTCGCCACGGCGTTTGCTTTTCTGTCCTGGGCACTAAGTGCTACGTCGGCTCTGATCATGTTTTGGCTCCTGGCATCCTTCTGATTTTGTATATAGCCCTGTGTAGCTGTTCATAGCGTCTCTTCCGCTCATTTTTAGCATTTATATAGGATGATTTTCCAGATATGTAACGGACCAGATACCACACAACAGACCAAAACATGGAAATGTTGGGAAATTTGTAAACTCCGTGGAGCTAGCATTTCCTAGGGTTCACTGGAAGCTTTGCTCCAGATACTGATACGCTGGATCGGCTTGTTCCTTATCTTTGTGTTCATTCTCTATGGCAGTAGTATCTTGGTCTTAGTGGCGCAGCTGTGGCTGTATCTGACTAGTTACTTCCTCTGTAGTTTTGGGATGATGAGCGATGTACTGTTGGTGACCTCTTCGAACGTTCTATCTTTGTTGGGGATGTGTATATAACATTTGTAGTAGTATTTCTGCTTGTTAGTGGTGTTGCAAACGGGCATTGAGAATCTGGGGAGTATCAGGCACGCTGAAATGTATGAGCTCTCTTGTAAGGAATGCAAAGCAAGGATTTGATTCAGACAAGTATATATCACCTCAATTCTATACCGCAGTTGTGGATCCAACCGGTCTTTGTTCCACATGAAAACGCAAGGTCAGGCAGTTTCAGGTCGTGTAGCTGTTTCTGAATTTCACGAGCTATTTGCGCCGTGTTTGGCTGCAGCTGGGCACTTCTCTGAATCATCTGAACGGCATGTCTGCAGGAGAACTCCTGGTAGTACATTCAGTGGGCAGGTATACTGCAAAAGAGATGACAGATGAGAAGTTAATTGAGCACGCCTGTTTTGCTCTCTGCGACAACCGGCCAGAACTCCACCAGTTTCAGAACAACCACGGACGTACATTCGTCATGCCTCTGATTTCGTTCCATTGACTAATTAAACACGCCTGTTTTGCTCTCTGCAAACTAACTAAAACCATCGCCTCGGCCGCGTAATCGTGGTGCCGTGCCGTGCGTCATGGACACCGCGCGCCTTGTCGTCGTCGCCGTTGTACTATCAGCTGCCATCCTGCACTGGTTCGTCGTCGGCGCGGAAAACCATCACGTCTTCCTGGACTGGGAGGTGTCCTACGCCGTGCGCTCCCCGCTGGGCGTCGCCAAGAGGGTCATCGCCATCAACGGCCGCTTCCCCGGGCCCCTGCTCAACCTCACCACCAACGACGTCGCCCACGTCAACGTCCTCAACACCCTCGACGAGCCTTTCCTCCTCACATGGAACGGCCTGCAGATGCGGCGGAACTCGTGGAGCGACGGGGTGGCGGGGACCAACTGCCCGATCCCGCCCGGCGAGAACTGGACGTACGTGTTCCAGGCCAAGGACGAGATCGGCAGCTTCTTCTACGGGCCCTCGCTGGGGCTGCACGCCGCCGCCGGCGGCCACGGCCCCATCCGCGTCAACAACCGCCCCGTCATCGACGTCCCGTTCCCGCACCCCGACGCCGAGTTCGACGTCCTCATACAGGACTGGCACAACATGGACGTGGCGATGATGAAGGAGCGCCTGGACGGAGGCCGCGGTCTGCCTCCGCCTGACGGCGTCCTCATCAATGGCCTCGGCCCTTACGAGGCCGAGCTCGCGTTCGAGCCCGGCCGCACGTACCGGCTCCGCGTGTCCAACGTGGGCACCAGGACGTCGCTGAGCTTCCGCGTCCAGGGCCACAAGCTGCTGCTGGTGGAGGCCGAGGGCACCTACACCGCGCAGAAGCACTACGCCTCCCTGGACGTGCACCCCGGACAGTCGGTCTCGGTCATCGTGGCGGCGGACCAGCCGCCCAGGGCATACTACATGGTCGTCAGCTCGCTCTTCGTCGGCCCGGAGGTCTACGGCGTCGGCACCGTCCGCTACGCCGGCTCCAGCCAGCAGCCGCCGCCCGGCAACGCGCCGCTCGACGACCGGTCCTCGCACAACAGCTACAACCGCTCCATGGAGCAGGCCAAGTCCATAAGGTACGTACATACGCGACACGATGTTACGATACCACGACGAGCCTTCAAGACTTCCTGCATAAATATGCAGTAAAAAAATAAAAATGACCGGCGGCTCACTCTCCCAGGATGAACTTGACGGCCGGCGCGGCGCGGCCCAACCCGCAGGGCTCCTTCCACTACGGGCAGATCAACGTGACCCGCACCGTGCTCCTCCGGAACGACGAGTCCGACATCGGCGGCCGGCGGAGGTGCACGGTGAACGGCGTCGCCTTCGCCAACACGGCCACGCCGCTGAAGCTGGCCGACTACTTCAGGATCGCCGGCGTCTTCACGGTCGTCTCTGGCTGGCCGGAGAGGAGGAATCACACCCTCGGCACCGTCGCCATCGACGCCTCCTACAGGGACTTCGTCCAGATCGTCTTCGAGAACAAGCTGCCGTCCATGCAGACCTGGCACCTCGATGGCTACAGTTTCTTCGTTGCCGGGTAAAATCAATTTGGTTGAACGTGCCGGGTGAGATTGATCTAAAAGATGTCCGAATTCATGCTAAATGTTCTTGTGCTTTTTTGGTGAAATTTGACAGGATGGGGTGGGGCAAATGGAGCCCGGACGCAAGATCAACGTACAATCTGGCCGATGCGGTGTACCGTTCTACCGTGCAGGTGTATCCCGCGTCGTGGACCGCCGTGCTGGTGTATTTAGACAACGAGGGCATGTGGAACCTGAGGTCGCAGAATCTGGAGAGGAGGTACCTAGGCCAAGAGGTGTACCTGAGAGTGAGCCAGGGGAACTCATCTGAAGTCCCCGATCCTAGAGACGAGCTGCCCATGCCTTCGAATGCTCTCCTGTGTGGCAAAGCTAAAAGTGCTAGAAGTTGGTATAGGTTAGGGCCAAGGCCAGCTTGACCCCATCTGTAGAGCTTTTTTTTTTTTTAAAAAAAAAACCCCCCTCTGAAGAGCTGGTTCATCTATAACTGAGATTGGTGTAGAACAAAAAAAAAACTGTTAAGTTCAGTGTTCCTTTTTTCTCACGCGTAAGTTTCTCTGACTTGGAAGAGCAAAATTTCCAAGTAGCATTACACAGCTAATGTTGTGACATTAAAACTCATCTGTCGCCTCCTTCATTAACATAGAATCCATCATCAAACTTGTCACATCCAAGACAATGAATCTTTACCTAAAGGGCATTGAGTCTTGCAAAGGTACACGTGGACTAATAATCAAGAGGACCCGATCCGATCGGTGCCTGATCGAGTGTTGGTCTCGGAAGTGGCCTTTCCACTGTGCTCCTTGCGAGCAGTCACTAGGGTGGGGTTAGACCACTGCCCTCTGATCCTGTCCACGGGGGGAGTGGTCCTACCGAGGCCGAACCATTTCCACTTTGAGGACTTCTGGTTGGATCAACCAGGTTTTGTGGAGGCGGTTCGGCTCAAGTGGCTCGCCGCCGCTGCGGCTACCCCCTCCCCCCGTGTGTATAACGCGATGGATGTCTGGCATTTCTGTGCTAAGATGTCCCGCCAGTTTATGCAGGGGTGGGAGGCGAACAGGGGCTCAGAGCTCCGGAGGCACAAGGCATCCCTGCTGGGCCAGATCCAACTGCTTGACGCGGAGGCAGACGCAGCGGGTTTGAGTGCAGATGAGTGGGGCCAGAGGTAGGCCCTGGAGACCTCCCTTATGGAGATCTTTAAAGTGGGGAGGTATTTTGGAGGCAGCGTAGCCGCCAGAACTGGATTCTCAAGGGAGACTCCAATACCGCCTACTTCCACGCCATTGCTAATGGGCGGAGACGTAGGTGCTCTATCCCCTTGTTGTGGGCGGACGGCGTCCTGCTAGAGGCGGCCGAGGACATCTCCGCGCACATATATTCCTTCTATCAGGGTTTGTTCACGGCTACCCCACGCTCCGGGGTGGCCCTGGCTGCCCATTTGTGGACCCGAGGGGCATTGGTTTCCCCAGCTGAGAATGAGGCACTTCTGCTCCCTTTCCTCCCTGAGGAGGTTCACAGTGCGATAGTAGAGATGAGAGCGGGTTCGGCCCCACGGCCGGATGGTCTCCCTGTGTCCTTCTTTCTGATGTTCTGGGAGACTATCCGAGTGGCGATTATGTCGATGTTCCAGGAGTTTTATACTGGGACACTAGTGATGTCACGCCTGAACTTTGGCGTGATAACTCTGATCCCTAAGATTCCTGGAGCTATGGATATTAGCCAGTTTAGACCCATCACGTGTTATAAATGTGATCCAGCGGATTTTCTCGAAGGTGTGCGCAAGGCGGCTGGCCCTAGTGGCTGAGCATCTTACACACCCCTTCCAGTTCGCCTTCCTCAAGGGGCGTCTCATCCATGATGGAATCTTAGCCTTACATGAGATTGTTCACGAGGTTAAGGTGCGCCGGCTTAGAGGGGTGTTTCTGAAGTTAGATTTTCAGAAAGCGTATGATCGTTTGGACTGGTCGTTCCTCCGCCAGGTTATGCAGCGGAGGGGCTTTGATGACCGGTTCATCTCTTGGGTTATGCAACTTGTTATGAGTGGAAATACCGCGATCAATATTAATGGGGACATTGGTCCCTATTTTAGACCATCCTGCGGGGTGAGGCAGGGGGATCCTATATCCCCCATCCTCTTTGACCTTGCGGTGGATGCCTTGGCGGCTATCCTTGATAAAGCCAAGGATGCCGGACACATCTCGGGGGTAGTTGGGCATCTCATCCCGGGAGGGGGTGTCACCCACCTCCAATACGCGGATGATACCATGATTATGGTTGAAGGCTCAGATTGGGATATTGTCAATCTAAAGTTCCTCTTATTGTGTTTTGAGGCTATGTCGGGCCTCAAGATCAACTTTGACAAGAGCGAGGTCATAGTTCTTGGGTACCCCCCCTGAGGAGCAACAACAGATTGCGGACAACCTCAACTGTAAGTTGTCGGCATTCCCGGTTACGTACCTGGGGGTCCCGCTTAGCGACTCTAGGATCCTAATTAGGGACCTGGAGCCCCTCATGGGGAGGGTTAGAAGGAGGGCGGAGCCATGGTGCGGGAGGTTCACTTCCAAAGGGAGTAAGTCCGTGTTGATTGGCTCTTGCCTGTCAAGCATTCCATCATACATGATGTTTATTTATTCTCTGCCGGAAGGGGTCCATGCAGCTTTCGACAAAGAGCTATCTCGCTTTTTCTGGCAGGACGGCAATGGCCGTCAGAAATACCACATGGTTAAGTGGGCTGATGTTTGCGCCCCCAAGGACTTTGGGGGCATAGGTATTGTGGCGTCCCGGAAGATGAATGCGGCACTAATGCTTAGATGGGTTTGGCGCATCCTGTGGGATGAGGGTGGCCTTTGGCTTCAACTCATCAAAGCCAAGTACCTGCATGGGCGGCCGCTCCTCGCCTGCGAGAGATAGGACAGATCTCTATTTTGGAGGTCTATCCACACTCTCAAACATGACATTAGAAAAGGGATCCGGTTCGCCCTAGGGGATGGCCGGAGGATTATGTCCTGGCTTGACCCGTGGCTTAGGGAGCGTCCACTACGGTTGGCCTTCCTGAGACTCTTTGCGATTTGCGCGGACCCCTCCCTGGTGGTGGCCACGGCATTTCGTAAGGGGACTTGGGACGTTGCGTTTAGACGCACTTTTGGGCCGACGGAGGCGGCTGAACGAGCGGAGCTACGGGGGCACTTCCTGACGAGATGCCTGGAGGCCCGGATCAGGTGTCCTGGACGCTGGCCCAGCCGGGGGCATTCACGCTCAAGTCGGCATACCGGTCCCAGTTTAATGGGACAACTAGTGTGTGGGCCTCTCCTCTGTGGAAGGCTCCGCTCCCCTTGAAGATTAAGATTTTTGTTTGGCAACTTCGGAGGGATAGGCTGCCTTCGGGGCTGGAGGTGGCTAAACACCATGGTCCCGGAGATGGGCTTTGTCCCATCTGCAGGACCCCGGAATCGAGTACACACATATTCTTCGTGCGTCCTGTTGCCAGATTTATGTGGAACTTCGTGCGGGAGGCCCTAGGTCCTGCGTGGCAGACCTCGGATCTCGGCGAGTTTCTAGAGACTCGGGCGCACCATACTGGAGGAGGCAGGCATCTCTTCTGGTTGGTGTTTGCGGCGATGGCGTGGTCTCTTTGGACAACGCGTAATAAGATGGTGATTGAGAAGATCTTATTGAGACGGGCCTCTGACTCTATCTTTAAATTCTTGGCCTTTCTGCAGCAGTGGCACCCGTTGTGTAGACAGCGGGACAGGGCACGGCTAGACGACTCCATCGACAAACTCCTTGTAGCCACGTGCCGCCTATCCACCTCGACCCCTCCCTGAGGCGGCCTGTTTGGTGTTGGCGCCTTCTCTACTCACACCACCCCCCTCGCCCGTGTTCTTGTGTGTGTGTGCGTGTGTGTTGGTGTCTTTTGTTTCCGTTGGGCTGTATTGTGATGTGGCCCCAGCTTTGTTCTTGCCGTGTTCGGCGACTTTGTATGACTCTGTGGGACGGTTTCTTTATTTATAAAGCGGGGCAAAAGCCTATTTCGAGAAAGGAACTTTGAATGAATCTCCATCATTGACCACAAATTTTTCGTCTCGGATGCGTTTGCAGCCCCCGGTGTCATTTCTGCTCTAAACGACAAGGACTTCCAACACCTCTTTGTCATGTGCCCCCCTTTGATCCCGTCGAGGCCCGTGTCGTGCCTCCCGGTGCCCCTCGTGTGCCGACGTCTCACTGATTGTTGATGTCATCATGGCCGACCTCTCCCACATATGCCCCCCGAGACCTCAACACAGTGGTGTTGTCGCTCTTGTGGTCAACTTGGAAGACCCTCAACCACATGGTGTTCGACGATGAACGGGTCTCCTTCGACGGGGCCCTCTTCCTGGTTGTCGACCATCTCCGCCTCTGGACTGACCGATCCCCCGCTCCCCCTGGCTTCTAGACCTTGCTACATTGTGTGAATGGTATGACCGTATGAGGGCATCACTTTGTGTGTGTGTGTGTGTGTACGCGCGCGCGTGCGTGTTCCCCCTCTTTCTGCACCTCTAGGGAGTGGTATGCCCCCCCTCACACACGCACACAGGTGCTTCGTGCCGCCCTGGTGGGACGATGTTCCTATTTTTCCATATGGGTTGATGAAAATGAAAATGTTCATATGGACGATAACCCCAGTTGTTTCCTAAAAAAAATGAACATTGTCATTTCATTCTCAGTGAGCTCGTGTCTCGACTTGTAAATATTTGTAGTGCCCTCATGCAAGGAGATGAGCTTCTTATGAAGCTCCTTGGCAGTGATAGGGTGGTCATCTTGTCGAGGGCGGGGGACTTGAGATTACAATCAATGTGCCCACGGGGTGTCATGTTATTTGCATCCATTGGGTTGAGTATCAAAGTGATACCGTCCAAATCTGCACGCAAGCACTAAGAAGATGATACTGCATACAACCCAATAAGAAAAATGACGGGGGGGGGGAGCCAAGTGGTAAATATAAGGTGCGGTTATGTGTAATGTCCCAGCGTTTAGAAACTCACAGGGGGTAGAATTTCAATCTGTGCATCTGCATGCATCTGTTTGCAAAACCTGACTTTTTTTCGCAAAACCAAAACCCTGGAGTGATCGATGTTCCATCGATATTCTGATTCTTAGATAGAGGTATACACTAGAAGATGATGGAATTTCGACATGACCTTTAGGTTATATTTTGAATTTAGGACTTCAAAATTTGAATTATTTAAATTTAGGAATGTTTGAGTTTAAATTTGAGTTTGAATTTGAATTGGGATTCAAATTGGTTAAACATGATTATACCATAATCATAATTAAATGGAAACAAATATGAAATAACAAATATTGGATATTTCCAATATCACTGAGTATAGAATAAGAAAAACAATTAATTTTATTGATAACATCACAAGATACAAAGTCTTTACAACTGGTTCCAAAAATAGAAAATTACAACAATGTTACAAGGGTATCATTACAGGAATTTGTTCCTAAACTAAGACCTATCTAATCCTTAGTATTTGTTATCTTCTTCACCTGCAAAATAAAACAAAAACCAAAAAACAGAGATATTAGGGGGGATTAGTACCCTCAGTTTGTCAGTGTGTTGCACTGATGAACTCATCATTGGATTATTAAACCTGTGTAGTATCTATTCTAATCAAGATGGCCTGAGACCAGCATCACAGGCAAAGCCAATAAATACAACTGGCAGCACAAGGAAAATAGAAGGCCAGGATAAGACCAGCCGCATTGCTGGGTGAAAAGATCTTCTCAGCTAGCATACAGGCAAGCAGCACACTTACTAACACACTTTGGTGCTGTCAAGACCACTGTTACAGTATAAATAACACATCAGCCGCAAGGGGAGGGGATCAACACCACACTTTCCCATGTTCCTGCTCGGGTTGTGAAAGCAACGAAGAATAGGAAGAACCAACACCACCAGATCATCCACACATAATCACTCACAAGTACATGAGCATCAGATTGCAGATCTAGCAACCAAGGATCACAAGGCCAAGCCACAGGGAAGCCACAGGGGTGAAACAAGCAAACCTCAAGCACCAAAAGCCACGAACCAATTGCTCAACACACAAGGTGAATCTTTATGCACCATCAAAGCCATTTAATGGCTAGTTATACACAAAGATGGGTTGGGGGTTTATTACCCTCAGAGTAGCATAGAAGTGCTATGCTATACTCATCCTAGGGGTTGTAAGCATCAAGATAGTTATCTGTTCTTATTAAAAAGGGGCCTCAGACTTTGCATCATAGGCTTAGGGGCTAAAAGAAGCAAGTGAAAGTAATTTGTTCTTAACAGTTTAATCCTATAGAGAAAAGGGTATCAGGTGTTGTAATCTGATCTTATCAACTGAAGTATAGAGACAGTAGATCAAGAGGGCTTAGGTTCTTATCAGTGAAAAAGATCTCGAAGCCAATATTTGAGCAAAGCAGCTACTGAAGTATAACACAGCCAATATCTCCTCAGTACAGTTGTTGGGAATCGGACCTAAGTACCTGGTACCTCAACACAACCTCACAAAGGGATTCAAGCAGTAAAATAAATTATGTGATGATGGCATATTCTCTGAACCTAACGTTCAGAGTAACACCTATAAAAAACAATCACACCCATAGAGATTACTGAAGCAACACATCATGGTGTGCTCTGTCCAACAGAGAGAAAGCCACAGGGTTAAGTCACAGGGAATGAACCCTAATGGATTCTTCCATAGCACAGGCACAGGGAAAATTCCCAGAATAATTTCCACAACACGAGTACAGGGAAAGGTCCCTAGGATACTCTCCACATCATTCCAACATCCCAAACGAATTCCTAAGGGAAATCATTCAACCAAAAATCATCTTTGTTTCCATCACAGGGATGGAAAAATTTCTTCACAACAATCTGTACCAAATAATCCATTGGGAAAATTTCCCAAGCCTAAACCATCCATCACAAACCTCATAGGAATACCACAGGGCATCATGGCATGAACACTGGAACGAGGGCCAGGTTCCAAAGCAATGGAAGGAGGAGACATAGAGGGTAGGGGAGGAGACAGAGAGAGTAGAGGTGGAGAAGAGGGGGCTCACAGGTGGTCACCATCGTGGTGACCACATCCAGTTGGTGAAGCGCAGAAGCGGGCGGCGTGGCACCGCGGTTGCCCTCATGGAGGCCGTCCTAGCGGCGCCTCACCACCACAGCCATCGATGACCGCTGAGGAGCAGCAACAGCACCAGGGCAGCACAAGGGGCGCCCTGAATCACCTCGGAGAAGCAGGCACACAACGGAGAGGGGTGGAGTGCCTCGGGCTTCCGAAACCTAGGGTCAGGGTTTGGAAGCGCATGAGAAGCACGGCGAGCGTAGAGCAGATCGAGGCGGAGGAAGTTGTAGAGGGTGCGGTGGCGCATCTTTTGCACCCATCCACGGTGGCGGGGGTGGCCGGAGCCAGCCGGAAGAAGTCGCCGGAGGTGGAGGCGATTCGGTCGCCATGGAGTCGCTAGGGAGTCGGGGATGGGGGGTGAGAGGAGAAGGAGCGCACGGGTATGCGTGTGTGCGGTCTGGCTCGACCAACCGGGCGGGTTGGGTTCAACCGGTGTGGTTGACCCACCTGTCAGCCCTAGGGGCATAATGGTCACTTGACCATTTCTTTAAGAAAAGAATAAAAAAATGATAACTAAAATTCTATAAATTACTAAAAATTGCAATAAAAATTAATAAAATTCCAATAAAGAATTTGTGTACTTTAATAAAGGAAAATAACTTAATAATACTTATAGTCTTAAATTTATGGTTTAAAATATTATTTTAATAATAAAACTTTGATAATAAAATTTAGAAGAATTCAACTCTATTTAATCAAATGTAAATTTATTATCTCAACCTTATTTAAATATCTTGATTATTTCAATATACTCCATAACAAGTGTTTTCTGTTAAAACAATAATTACTTAAACAACAAAATAAATAATAATAAATAATAAATTCACAAACAATTAACTATCACAAAAAATTAGTAAAATCAAACAATCACTTAATTGAATAATGCATACATATCTTTATTATGCATAATAGCATCATTTGCTTCTTTAAACATTGTCTTTACCAGACAATGATGGTGTTTTGGAGAACAAGGAAGTCAGGATCTGCTCCAAGCATCAGACTTCATTACGTGTCCATATCAAGGCAAGTTCATCACTTGCTCATGTCCTTTGAATTATTTCATAACAACTAATTTCAAAAAACCCTATCGTAATATCACCTACGCTCAAAAGAATGCATGATCCTATTTTTATAATAATATGACTAATTGAATGACTACCCGAGTGGTAGTGTTCTGTTTGGTGGGCGGATGGAACCATGGTAAGATGAATAGGTCAAAGGAAGGTTCCATCTGCACGGGAAAGTATTACCTAGGATTAATCACAACTTCCGCCAGAATTCTTGCGCCGTAAATACCGCGTTGACCATGGGTCTTCCATGGGGGGAGTAAGTCAACTGTGATCTTCTCTCGTTCGCATGTCAACGGGCTGCCAGAGACGTACGCTGTAGGTCTTACGGGACTAAATGCACATGGGTTGGAGCCCTTATGTCCCACGGACTCTGGGGTCTATGAGTGTCTGCCAGGGGCGCCTAGATCTCCATCGTGAGGGGTGGAATCAGGGGTTCAACCTGCTGGTGGAAATGGGTGGGCATGCGTTGTGCGGAGAACCACGGTTTGGCTTGGACCAACAACCAGGCCCCACACCTCAGTGGGAGTGGACATGATCGCGCGCCTGGTTGTGCAACATGGTCTTAGTCGCCCATGGGTAAAGTAACGCACCTCTACAGAGTGTAAAAGGATGTGGCATGTTACCCCTTGTTCCGGGAAGGAACTGTGAACGCTAGGAAAGGTAACTCCATGAAGTTCTAGTCCTGTGAAGACTGGCGGGCGTAGTTTTCAGTATTAAAAACAACCTCTTGAAGAAAGATTGACAAAACCTTGCATCAGTCTAGACTCTTTAGAGTCGAGGGCCGTAGTTAGTGCATCAATTACTTCCATACTTAATGAACTTGTCGAGTAACGCTCGTTACTCATTCAATCCCGCTTGACCCCCTGCTTAGGCTATGAGAACTTAGAGGAGGCATCATTCGACATCCTCGGAGGTCAATACGACATTTAGTACGAGGAGCCGGATCTCTTCGGAGGAGTGGAAGGGGTGGACTACACCATCCAGTACAGAGCTGACCCAGAGGGGGCTGAGTCTGACTAGGTTTAGCCTAGTCTGAAATTAATACTTAGCACGGTCGAATCGAGCAGCCTTGAACTCTATATTTGGCTGTTGAGTTCCCGTGTATGCACCTTCTTTACATTTCGGTTGTTGTTCTACCTTCAATAACGAGATGACCTGATCATGAGCTCATTCTCTTGTCAGCACATTATGTTTTGTAATATATATGTTGTATCACAATCAAGACCCGCAATGTTTCTGTTGTACCACCCTAAGGGATGTAATATTTGCGGAACGGTGTTCTGTGAGTGTTATATCAACGACTTGCGTACTACAACATGCAAGTGGTATGCTGGGTCACCGCAGCTGGTATCAGAGCAATTGCTTTGACCTTAGATTGAAAACCTAGTAAAGGGATATACCCTGTAGGGTTTTAGAACGTAACGATAAAGAGTTCGCTGAAAGTATGATAGGTATTCACTTGGGAATATTCTGGTCATATTTCCAGAATATTCAATCTTTATTATATTCTATTAATAACATCTATGTTACTTGTGAACAGTGACAATGAAAGGCGGGATTTCAGGGAGAACGGAATGGGTAAAACATGAGAGGCTTGAGCACTATAAAGGGGAGTTGACAGAGCAGCTACGAGCTTTGCTTCGAGCTTTCGAGTTTGATACCAACCTCAAAGTCAACACCTACACCTACAAGGATGGTGAGACTGTTTTGAAGTACCGGGTATTAATCCTAATACCCAAGGAATTAACACCACATATGACTACACCTAGTGGCGAAGGTAGGAGTCAGATGGCGGCTTACCAACAGGCCTTAGTACAAGCCTTAGCAACCATCAGAGAGCATAAGGCTAATCAGCTGTCAGGTACTAGCTTCACAACCATTCCACATGGCCGCCTAAGCACAGAATTGGCACTTGACCATTCTGTGTTGATAAAAACCAAGCCAAACTTAGCCACTAGCCTGTTAGATCGATATAGGAAGTTGATAGGATCTTTCTACAGAACTCACCAGGTCATAGTAGATGACAAAGATGGTATGTTGGAAGATCTGACCAAACCACCTAGTCCAGAGAAAAAGGGGAAGAAGAAGGCCCAGGAGTGGGATGAACCGTACTATACCCCAGGAGCAGAGTCATCCAAGAAACCAACCCAAGATAGGCAGTCCAGGTATTCCACTACCCCTGAACCTATCCACTATCCTGTTATACCACCTGTGACGCCCCGAGATCGGGCACTATGCAGATTTCAGCATTCCCGCCAAAATCCACATAATAACCGATTCCAGGTTGCCACTTGTGATAACATTACAATAGTTCACGAATATTCCACAATTACAACAGAAACAGATAGATACAAGATGACTCAAACGAGCCAGGGATACAACTGATACAATACAAAGATCCAAATAACAGCGGAAGAAACAACATATCGTCCGTCTACGGACAAGATCCAAACTGGACTAAGAGTCCTGGAGATAACCGAGAGCGTCCAATCCCTGCCCAGGCCAAGCCGGAGGGATTCCCAAGCTAACGTCGTCAGACTTCAAACCTGTTGACTGCAAGTTGGAATTTGCAGCCACGAAAGTGATTCGTGGGTCAGTACGGTTAAGTACTGGCAAGGGGGATAAAACCCATACTCACAAGTTACCGGCGTAGCCAGTCATCACAAGATACAAATACTTTGGGATCCACGGAAAAGAAGGGGTTATTGCAAATAAGCGACAGCGGGCTGCACTAACCAACTACAGAGAGATACTACCACTTCCGGCTAACAGAACGAAGATAAGATCGAGTGTTGTAACCAACTGAAAGATAACTTCAAACAAACCCATCCTGGATCTCGCCCCTTATCCGAAGAAGCAATCCGAGGATAACTCACACAGTTTGATTAATGATGGTTCAAATTATTGTGTCAATAAGCCTATTACTAGTCAAGTTATTAATCATTGGGTGTAACAGGGTTGATCATTATGTTTAAGTTGTCCTGAGTACTTGTTAGCCATTACTTTCACCAAGTAATCCGTAACCGCGGAAAACACGGCTTCTCGAGAAGATTATCCCTGCAGGGTTGCACCAATTTAGCCGTACACGCAAGAATAACCCGCCAGATGGGGAGCTAACCCACCAAGCGAGGTACTCTACACAACTCAACTCTTCTTCGCATCAAGCCCAAAGCACCACGTGCTGTGCGTGCGCGGCTAATCGAGCCCCCGAAGAAAAGGGGACCCTCATAGCACTGGAAGACCACGCCGCCCTAAATGCCGACTACAAAAGTTCCACCCGGGATCCAAGGGCTCGCAAGATCATGCATGCAGCAAATGGAAAGCCCGAACTACGTGTGGCAATTTGGACGAGATGCGAATCGAGTCAAATTGAGGGGGGCGCCCATACTCGCTTCCCACATTCGGGTAGTGCGCTCATCATGGATCAGTAGACAAGACCCTTTTCCTAATTAGGGGGGTCGACACTAGCAGGCCTCAAAACCACAAAGGGCCTCCTGCCGGTGCCTTATCATCAAATTTATTATTAATAATAACATCAGCATGATTGATTGATTAAACATCGAGCCCCCAGAACGTAATAGAAATAGTAACAGAAAGTAACGGGTAACAGACTCGAGCAAAACAACCTAAGCATGCTAGTAAGACACGGGCAACAAGCAATGGTTATAGGTATGGAGGTGAGGCAATATCAGGGCTAAAGGATACATGTGATAGGTTCGCAACAGAAACAACTACTACTAAGGCTAGCAGAAAAGAACAACGGAAAGTATCGGTAACAAGTGATGAAAGGCAGCCATTTGGCAGCAAGTGAGTATACTTGCCTGAGATCCCGCAAGGTAGCAGAACTTGTCGTTGCTCACATCATCTCAACGTCCTATCCGGGAAGAAGCAACGAACCTCGAACAAACACCGGATGCAACAATTACTACTACGGCAAAATATCCAGCATGATCAAGTTATGGATGCATGACAGGTTTAAAGATGCATCAAAGTAAACTAGTTGACAAGATAAACAGGTTTAAATGGACCCATATGCAATTTGAGTTGCATATGAAAAGCCCATGAATTATGGTTAGATTATTTGTTTTCCAACTAATCATCAGGTGAAAGTGGTTTAGTATGATGCATGGATGAGGAAAACAACAAAATAACAACAATAGAACCAATTGGAAATAAGGTTTACCAATTTTAGAAATTTATTTATTAAGTTAGAAAATTTTGGTTCCTTAAGGGTGTCACACAAACAATTGTTGTTTTCAGCAAGTTAAAGTGTTCAAAACAAATAACAAAATTTATATTTGAAAAGAACATCAAATTTTAGTTGGATTACATGTTTCAATTATTGAAATTGGAATTAGGATAATTTAATTATGAATTAAACAATATTAAACAAGTTTTAAATGGATTTGAAACAAGTTTGAATTTAATTGAAGTTTTATTTGTTCAAAACATAAATTCCAATTTACATTTGAAAAGTTTAGGCTTTGATGGTTTGAAAACATATTTTGCATGTTCAAAATTATTTTATTTTGAGCAAGTTATGATTTTATCAAATTTAAGTGAATTAAACAAGTATTAAATTATTTAGGCAATTTAAATTATTCAAACCATGAAACAAAATTTATATTTGGAAAGTACATGAAAAGTTGATTGGAAAACATATTTCATTTGTGGAATTTGGAATTTTTATGCCCAAGTTATGAATTTTGCAAAATTAAGTGATTTAAACAAGAATTCAAATATTTCAACAATTTAAAATATTCAAAACAGTAAACAAATTTTATATTTGGGTAGAACATTTAATTTGGGACAGAAAACATATTTAAAAAGTTAAAATTGGAGTTGGGATGAATTTCTTATGCAATTTACAAAATTGGGTGCAATTCTGCCATTTTTAATCCATTAGGGACTTAGAAAAAATTAAACAGGGGCCTAAAAGAATATACAGGGACTTAGAAAGAATTTACAAGGGCCTGTTGGTGAAACTGAGCTGTGTGCAGGGCCTGAAAAAAAAGAAGGAGAAAAGGGGTTTTAATCCGGTGGAGGTGGGATTCGAACCCCCCACCTCCTGGGCGCGCGCAGCGACTGAAACCACTGCGGTGGTGCGATTGCTTGTGCTGGAAAGGGGGCAGTGGTGAAGATATGTTTCAGTTGGGCGCTAACTGTAACTGAACACCGATTCAAGTATCTGAATTCTGACGGAGCGCGGACAGAGGCCACCAGCGGCAGCGGCAGGGCTGCTGCGGTGTGCCCGCCGTGGTGGTCGTGTGTGACGGGGTGCAGGTGGCGACAGGGGCGTGGGGTGCAGGGGAGCAGAGGGAAAATAGCGAGGGGGAAGGGGATGGACTGAACGATCACCTGCGGTTGTCTGTCGACGACGACTGCCGACAGGCAGTGGCAGAGGTGCTCCTCTCCGGCGACGTCGCGGGCCACACCGGGGTCCCAGCAAGCGGCGAGGGGACGGGGAGGCGCCGGGGACCGCCCCGGTTCCATTTCACTGCTCAGGGGCTCCTCGAGGTGGCCAGGGCTACCGGCGGTGAGGGGATGAGGTGGTGGTCTACGGTGGTGTTCGGTGTTGATGTTCAGAAGAACAGAGAGACCAGCAGAGAGGGGAAAGGAAGATGGCGGCGATGGAAGGAGGGGCTCTAGGGTTTCTACGATCGGAGGGATGAGGGGGATACTTAAGGAGGGGGGAAGCCATGGTACGGCAAGCATCCGGAGGGGGAGGAGGCGATCGGAGGGTTCTGCTGCAGGTAGTACAGAGATGACAGCGACAGCAGGTAGAGGACAACGTGGGGGTGGGCTTGAGGGAAAGAAACTTGGGCTGGAAAGAAAAAAGAAAGGGAAGGGGTCTGTCTCCTTTTGGGTTTTTGCCTTTTCTTTTCCTTCTCTTTTTTTTTCTTCCAAATTTTTTTTTGTGAATGATGAAAGGAAGAGAGAGCTAGAAAAAGGGATAAGAATTTGAGTTTATTTTCAGGAATAATTTTTAGTACTTTGCAAAACAATAATTAAAATCAATTTACCAC
The DNA here is from genome assembly GCA_028641055.1 of Alopecurus myosuroides. Lineage (NCBI taxonomy): Eukaryota > Viridiplantae > Streptophyta > Magnoliopsida > Poales > Poaceae > Alopecurus > Alopecurus myosuroides. The sequence continues at coordinate 126,384,255 of CM054061.1, read as the reverse complement.
TAACTTCAAAATTTGGAATATTAGTTTGATTTCTTTTTCAATTGGTTAGTTGAATGTTCAAATAAGGTTTGTTTTGGGAATTTTGGAAATAAATAAATTCTATTTAATAAGCTCAAGAAATTTGCAAGCATTATTTACTTTACTTTGTTTGCAAAGATTTTTGTTTAACTTATGAACCCATACTGAGAAATGATAAGTAGGTTTGAGTTGCTTTGAAATTTTGAATTGCCATTAGGGTTTTTAACAAAAGGGGGAGAATTTTTTTGTAACAGGCAAGTTGATTAAAAACAAGATTCAACCAGTGAAAAGCAATTGAGTGGTTTAGTTTGAAATTTGGAAATTGGAAATTTTGAGCAGGGGGTGAAAGCTTAAATTGTTTTGAATTTTGATTTGTTTTGAAAAAACAGAATGCAATGCTCATGGGATGCATATGATGCAAACAAAAAGAAAACAAACACTCTCTAACAGGGTAACACCCCCAGGTGTTACAGACGACACCACTAACAAGGGATTGCGCCCTCGCAATCCACCTGCTAACCCGGGAGGGGAAAGAAGTTCGACTATCGATTCTTCGTGCGTCCGGTTGATCTCCTCGACATCACTAACAAGGGCTTCTCGACACCACTAACAAGAGATTCTTGCTCGGAGTGACGATGATGTTCTTCCACCAGGAACCTTCCGATGATCGAACCTATTAGGTTAAGGGCTCAGAAAACGTCCACCCACGGGGGATCCTAACATTTTGAAAGATAGCCAAGGGGGGGAGACTCCAAAACAAACAAGATGGGAGGGGAAATAGAATGGAGATAAGGAGAAAACAAGAATCCTATTGAGATGTTTTTCCAAAATAGTTTAGCGGAAATAGTTTTTGACACTCTAGAAACAACGACCGTTAGCTAGGTTAACCTACAGGCTTTGCGGACCCGTTGCTTCGATAACCATTCGTATCGAAACAATATCGGGAATCGGAACCAAGGCTCTGATACCATTTGTGACGCCCCTTATCCGAAGAAGCAATCCGAGGATAACTCACACAGTTTGATTAATGATGGTTCAAATTATTGTGTCAATAAGCCTATTACTAGTCAAGTTATTAATCATTGGGTGTAACAGGGTTGATCATTATGTTTAAGTTGTCCTGAGTACTTGTTAGCCAGTACTTTCACCAAGTAATCCGTAACCGCGGAAAACACGGCTTCTCGAGAAGATTATCCCTGCAGGGTTGCACCAATTTAGCCGTACACGCAAGAATAACCCGCCAGATGGGGAGCTAACCCACCAAGCGAGGTACTCTACACAACTCAACTCTTCTTCGCATCAAGCCCAAAGCACCACGTGCTGTGCGTGCGCGGCTAATCGAGCCCCCGAAGAAAAGGGGACCCTCATAGCACTGGAAGACCACGCCGCCCTAAATGCCGACTACAAAAGTTCCACCCGGGATCCAAGGGCTCGCAAGATCATGCATGCAGCAAATGGAAAGCCCGAACTACGTGTGGCGATTTGGAAGAGATGCGAATCGAGTCAAATTGAGGGGGGCGCCCATACTCGCTTCCCACATGCGGGTAGTGCGCTCATCATGGATCAGTAGACAAGACCCTTTTCCTAATTAGGGGGGTCGACACTAGCAGGCCTCAAAACCACAAAGGGCCTCCTGCCGGTGCCTTATCATCAAATTTATTATTAATAATAACATCAGCATGATTGATTGATTAAACATCGAGCCCCCAGAACGTAATAGAAATAGTAACAGAAAGTAACGGGTAACAGACTCGAGCAAAACAACCTAAGCATGCTAGTAAGACACGGGCAACAAGCAATGGTTATAGGTATGGAGGTGAGGCAATATCAGGGCTAAAGGATACATGTGATAGGTTCGCAACATAAACAACTACTACTAAGGCTAGCAGAAAAGAACAACGGAAAGTATCGGTAACAAGTGATGAAAGGCAGCCATTTGGCAGCAAGTGAGTATACTTGCCTGAGATCCCGCAAGGTAGCAGAACTTGTCGTTGCTCACATCATCTCAACGTCCTATCCGGGAAGAAGCAACGAACCTCGAACAAACACCGGATGCAACAATTACTACTACGGCAAAAGATCCAGCATGATCAAGTTATGGATGCATGACAGGTTTAAAGATGCATCAAAGTAAACTAGTTGACAAGATAAACAGGTTTAAATGGACCCATATGCAATTTGAGTTGCATATGAAAAGCCCATGAATTATGGTTAGATTATTTGTTTTCCAACTAATCATCAGGTGAAAGTGGTTTAGTATGATGCATGGATGAGGAAAACAACAAAATAACAACAATAGAACCAATTGGAAATAAGGTTTACCAATTTTAGAAATTTATTTATTAAGTTAGAAAATTTTGGTTCCTTAAGGGTGTCACACAAACAATTGTTGTTTTCAGCAAGTTAAAGTGTTCAAAACAAATAACAAAATTTATATTTGAAAAGAACATCAAATTTTAGTTGGATTACATGTTTCAATTATTGAAATTGGAATTAGGATAATTTAATTATGAATTAAATATATTAAACAAGTTTTAAATGGATTTGAAACAAGTTTGAATTTAATTGAAGTTTTATTTGTTCAAAACATAAATTCCAATTTACATTTGAAAAGTTTAGGCTTTGATGGTTTGAAAACATATTTTGCATGTTCAAAATTATTTTATTTTGAGCAAGTTATGATTTTATCAAATTTAAGTGAATTAAACAAGTATTAAATTATTTAGGCAATTTAAATTATTCAAACCATGAAACAAAATTTATATTTGGAAAGTACATGAAAAGTTGATTGGAAAACATATTTCATTTGTGGAATTTGGAATTTTTATGCCCAAGTTATGAATTTTGCAAAATTAAGTGATTTAAACAAGAATTCAAATATTTCAACAATTTAAAATATTCAAAACAGTAAACAAATTTTATATTTGGGTAGAACATTTAATTTGGGACAGAAAACATATTTAAAAAGTTAAAATTGGAGTTGGGATGAATTTCTTATGCAATTTACAAAATTGGGTGCAATTCTGCCATTTTTAATCCATTAGGGACTTAGAAAAAATTAAACAGGGGCCTAAAAGAATATACAGGGACTTAGAAATAATTTACAAGGGCCTGTTGGTGAAACTGAGCTGTGTGCAGGGCCTGAAAAAAAGAAGGAGAAAAGGGGTTTTAATCCGGTGGAGGTGGGATTCGAACCCCCCACCTCCTGGGCGCGCGCAGCGACTGAAACCACTGCGGTGGTGCGATTGCTTGTGCTAGAAAGGGGGCAGCGGTGAAGATATGTTTCAGTTGGGCGCTAACTGTAACTGAACACCGATTCAGGTATCTGAATTCTGACGGAGCGCGGACAGAGGCCACCACCGGCAGCGGCAGGGCTGCTGTGGTGTGCCCGCCGTGGTGGTCGTGTGTGACGGGGTGCAGGTGGCGACAGGGGAGTGGGGTGCAGGGGAGCAGAGGGAAAATAGCGAGGGGGAAGGGGATGGACTGAACGATCACCTCGGTTGTCTGTCGACGACGACTGCCGACAGGCAGTGGCAGAGGTGCTCCTCTCCGGCGACGGCGCGGGCCACACCGGGGTCCCAGCAAGCGGCGAGGGGACGGGGAGGCGTCGGGGACCGCCCCGGTTCCATTTCACTGCTCAGGGGCTCCTCGAGGTGGCCAGGGCTACCGGCGGTGAGGGGATGAGGTGGTGGTCTACGGTGGTGTTCGGTGTTGATGTTCAGAAGAACAGAGAGACCAGCAGAGAGGGGAAAGGAAGATGGCGGCGATGGAAGGAGGGGCTCTAGGGTTTCTGCGATCGGAGGGATGAGGGGGATACTTAAGGAGGGGGGGAAGCCATGGTACGGCAAGCATCCGGAGGGGGAGGAGGCGATCGGAGGGTTCTGCTGCAGGTAGTACAGAGATGACAGCGACAGCAGGTAGAGGACAACGTGGGGGTGGGCTTGAGGGAAAGAAACTTGGGCTGGAAAGAAAAAAGAAAGGGAAGGGGCCTGTCTCCTTTTGGGTTTTTGCTTTTTCTTTTCCTTCTCTTTTTTTTTCTTCCAAATTTTTTTTTGTGAATGATGAAAGGAAGAGAGAGCTAGAAAAAGGGATAAGAATTTGAGTTTATTTTCAGGAATAATTTTTAGTACTTTGCAAAACAATAATTAAAATCAATTTACCACTAACTTCAAAATTTGGAATATTAGTTTGATTTCTTTTTCAATTGGTTAGTTGAATGTTCAAATAAGGTTTGTTTTGGGAATTTTGGAAATAAATAAATTCTATTTAATAAGCTCAAGAAATTTGCAAGCATTATTTACTTTACTTTGTTTGCAAAGATTTTTGTTTAACTTGTGAACCCATACTGAGAAATGATAAGTAGGTTTGAGTTGCTTTGAAATTTTGAATTGCCATTAGGGTTTTTAACAAAAGGGGGAGAATTTTTTTGTAACAGGCAAGTTGATTAAAAACAAGATTCAACCAGTGAAAAGCAATTGAGTGGTTTAGTTTGAAATTTGGAAATTGGAAATTTTGAGCAGGGGGTGAAAGCTTAAATTGTTTTGAATTTTGATTTGTTTTGAAAAACAGAATGCAATGCTCATGGGATGCATATGATGCAAACAAAAAGAAAACAAACACTCTCTAACAGGGTAACACCCCCAGGTGTTACACCACCTAGTGAGCCGGAACCATACAACTCGTATGAAATTTCGGATGAACCCAGTGACATAAAGCCAAATATCTTTGGTGGAGTCCTAGAATCAGATTCTTTTATGGAGAACTCTGATGGCTGGAGGTTTGACGGATATCCTGGTACCAGTCAACATCATATTCCATGTGATGATATGTCAGAGTATGAGGATCAGGACAGTGTGGAGGAAGTCGCATCTGACGAAGCAGATATTGTGGTCATGAACATATCATCTGATGAGGTGGAACAGGTAGAGACCCAACCTATGCAGGAAGTACCCTTTGATCACAGCTATTGCACGAGTACCACTTGTTTCGGAGAAGGGGAATCCTCGCAGTACACCCGTACTGAGGAGTTTGTGTCCTACCTTGATGATTATCTGGACATGGATGGGCTTTCTCTAAGAGATACCCAGTCTATGGACACTTCTGACACAGATTATGTTCCATCTAGGAGGCCGTTTATCCCTGAGGCGGTGCGCAGGACTTCACGCTACACAGGGTGGACTCCTGGCATGTACTCTGAGTAGTACAGTGACATCCATGGAGATGGTGTAAGGGCTCGAGTGAGGTAGTAGTTTAGGATTTTCGAGCCATGTATCATAAATAAGGGTCGAAGTGTGTGAGGGACCCAGTGGTGCTTTGTACAGCTTTACTTTCTGTAATTCACTACGGTGAAGGCTTGTAACCGACCTATACGTATCTGTATATTATGTGAAATATGTTGTTTGTTTTTGGATTTGGATTTCGTTTCTCTTGTGTGACTAGTGTTGCATGTGAAGTGAGGCTCAGAAAGCAAGAGCATTATGTAACTATGAGTTTGTTCGCTTCACATTGCAGGAATAGGGGAATATGGAGGGTGGCGGAACCAGTGAGGCTGAAGCGCAGCGTCTGGAGCGAGAAAATAAGGCGAAGGCTGATGAGGATGCTGCAAGAGCGGAGTTACCACTACCACCACCACTCAGGCCACTGGCAGAGCAGAATTTCATGGAATACATGAAGTTTGTACAAGAAAATCAAAACAAGTTCATGCAGGAATTGCTAAACCAGGTGGGGCCTGGGAGAGCAGCTGAACCAAGAATGCTAACTCTGTCGGACTTCCTGAAGACTAAACCAGCACCATTTGCTACGGCCAGAGATCCTATGCATGCTGAAGACTGGTTATTCGATACTGAAATAAATCTCAAGGCTATCAATGCGAATGATGCGGAGGAGGTGCGTTTTGCTACACATCTTCTGAATGGACCAGCAGCAGCATGGTGGGATAATCAGATTATCCTGAAGCCACCAGAGAAGGTATTCACCTGGGAGGAATTCAAGGAAAAATTTAGGGAGTATCATGTTCCTGACATTGTCATGGAGCTCAAGCGGAGGGAGTTCGAGGATCTTTAGCAAGGAACACACCATATGATTTGGTATGTCAATGAGTTCAACAGACTTTCTCGTTATGCTGCTGATGAAGTTGACACTGACAAGAAGAGGATCAAGAGGGTTTTGAGAGGACTAGATCCATATGCTGCTATGCAGTTAAGGACGTCCAAACCAGCTAACTTCCAAGAGTTGATGAACTCGACAGTTACCTGGGAGAATGACTATAAGTTGGTTCAACAGAACCGACAGAAGAAGGCTAAGTTTGAGCCTAAGAAGTTTCAGCCAAGTAGACCTACTTCCAATCTGAGTTTCAAGCCCATGATAAAATCGGGAGGAACTCCGATGAATCATGGACCGTTCAATCCAAGGAATCAGATAATCTTTCATGGATGCGGGCTTCCGGGGCATATCAAGAGTGACTGCAAGAAGCCTAGGATCATTTGCTTTGGATGTGGAAAGGAGGGACATATCAAGCCGGATTGTCCCAACAAGACAGCCGGAGGTGCAACAAAGGTGGAGCTAGGCCAGGAGGAGCAAGTGGATTCTCAGCTGGAAGTGGTGGCAGCGGGAAGAACAACAACGGCAAACGAGTTAAACCCTTCGGGAAATTGAATTGCACATCTCTGGCGGAGGCTGACAACTCGGACACCGCAGTACTAGGTACGCTCAGTCTTCTTACACAATATGGCAAAGTTTTATTCGATACCGGTGCTACCACATCTTTCATCTCCAGTTATTTTGTGGATAAGTATGGGGTAAGGTTTTCATGTTTAGAATGTCCTCTTACCATTATGACGGCGGGAGGTACGCTCTTAGTTACGCGTGCAAGGCCAGATAAAGTCATCATGATCTGTGGTTGCACCTATTACGTGGATCTTTTTGTTATTCCTTTGAAGAACATTGATGTTGTTCTGGGAATGGACTGGATGACGGAAAATGGAGCTTTAATTGACTGTGAGGAGAAAACAATTTCTCTTAGGAAGCCTGAAGGAGGAAGAGTTACCTATCAGGCAGATAAGCATACTCATGTGGAGGCTGAACTCCAACTCAACTCACTCAATGAAGCTAAGTTAGAAGATATACCAGTAGTCAATGAGTTTCCGGATGTTTTTCCGGCAGAATTATCGAGAATGCCACCAGATAGGGAGATCGAGTTTACAATTGACTTGATACCAGGTACATCACCTATTGCTCAGGCACCATACAAGATGGGTCCTAAAGAATTAAAAGAACTTAAGGAATAGTTAGATGAACTGGAAAGCAAGGGGTTCATCAGAGAAAGTGTATAACCATGAGGATCATCAGTGATATTCATGGACAAGAGATATGGAGGTAGAAGAATGTGTGGTGATTTCAGAAATCTGAACAATGTCACTATCAAGAACAAGTATTCATTACCAAGAATTCAAGATTTGTTTGATCAAGTTCATGGGGCTGGAGTGTTCTCCAAGATTAATCTCAGATCAGGATACCATCAGATAAAACTTAAACAAGAAGATGTCCCAAGAAAACTTTTGTTTCAAGGTATGGACATCATGAATATTTGGTTGTTCCTTTTGGATTGACAAATGTGAAGGGAATATGCCAGAGAGGCAATAATAAAGTGGTTATTATCTTATTCCTTGTTTATGATAAATGTTTATTTCTCATCATAGAATCGTATTAACCGGAAACGTTGATACCTGTGTGTTTAGTAAACAAACAATGGTTCCTAGTAAAGCCTCTCTTTTAACTAGCTCGTTGATTAATAGATGGTCAAGGTTTCCTGATCATGAACATTGGATGTTGTTAATAACGAGGTCATGTTATTAGAAGAATGATGTGATGAACACATACCCAATATCAAAATCACAATACGATCAATTCATTTAGTTTATATTGTTATATCTTGCGTACGAAGTAACTTATTCCTTAGACCATGAGATCATGTCAATCACTGATACCGGAAGGGTGCTTTGATGTCATCAAACATCACACCATAACAGGGTGACTATAAAGGTGACGTTAGGTATTCGGAAAGTATTAGTTGAGGCTCATGTATCAAGAGTGGGATTTGTCCATCCAAAATGACGGAGATATATACTCTGGGCCCTCTCAGTGATATCACATCGAAACCGCTTGCAAGCACGTGATATGATCACAAGGATTTTATATCATGGGAACGAGAAAAGAGTACTTGTCGGTAACGAGATTGAACAAGGTATGGTTGATACCAATGATCAAATCTCGGACAAGTAAAATATCGCGAGACAAAGGGAATAGTTCATGGCGTTGTTGGTTCACACGAACACGAGAGTCATCGTTGAATAAATAGGAGTCATCACGGATTTCCAGATCCCGCTGTTGATTATTGATCGGAGAGGAGTCTCGATCATGTCTATCTTATTCACGAACCGTAGGGTGACACACTTAAGGTTCGATGACGCGTTTGAGAGGATACGGAATATCGAAGAATATTTTGGGCAGCACTGAAATTGTTTCGGGGAAAATTGAAATAGTTCAAGGGGTCTTTCGTCGAATGGTTGTTAATAGAACTAACAAATGATTCGAGGTGCTATATGAAAATGTTTATTAATGGAATTAACAAATATAAATAAAGAATTTTTTTTATGTATTTATTAAAAGAAAACCTTTGGATTTTCCAAGTGGAAAATTAAGGGAGCATGAGTGGGTGTGAGTGGAGCTTCCACTCACATGAAGAGGGAAGAGGTGGGGGCACACCATGGCTGGCCGCACCCCCCTCTTGGGCTGCCTTCCCCTCCCCTATAAAAGGAGGGTGAGAGCTCCTCTTCTCCATACACTTGCCCACTTTTTTCCCTCCACCCGCTGCTCCATTCCATGGTCTCCGTCTTGGCGAAGCTCTGACTGTGGGATTCTTCACCACCACCAAGTCGTCGTGCTGCTGGAGTTCCGAGGGATCCTCTACTTCCGCGCCCCGCTGGATCGAGGGAACGAAGGTCGTCATCAACCGTACGTGTGACCGATCACGGAGGCACCGCCGGATTGCGGTGCACATTTTCTTGCTATCAGGATCGATGTGAGTATGACTACGCCAACAACGAGATTTGATCTCGTAACGCTCTGTGTCTTCAAGGGTATATGTTCTCCTTAACCCTCTCTTTGCCCATTGCACTTCGTCTCCTAGATTAGATCTTGGCCTTTCGGGTGTCTCTCACGTAGGAAATTTTTTGTTTTCTATGCAACGACCCCTTCAGTGGTATCAGAGCCGGATCTATGCGTAGATGTTTTGTACGGGTAGAACACATAGGTGTATGTGGGCGTTGATATTAATGTTATTACCTCCTTGATTATTTTATGATCTTAGTGGCATAGTGGGATGAAGCGGCCCGGACTAACCTTACATGTCCACATACATGAGACTTGTTCCACAACTGACATGCAACTTGTATTGCATAAGTGGCTTGCGGGTGTCTGTTTCTCCTACCATAGTTAAGATCTAATCTACGAAGGGTTGTTAAAAATGTGTTTATCAACGTTGTGGTTAATGTTTGTAGGTATGAACGGTTCTATCCTCGAAAGCCTTAAGCCACGTAAAATATGCAAAAATATATTAGAAGCGTCTAACTAGTTTTTGCTGGGCATGTGATGTGATATGGTCAATGTTACAAATTTGATTATGAGATGATCTCTTTTGTAAATTATTGATATACCGGAAGGTATCCATATGGTTGTATTATTATTGATGGACAATCAAGATTGGGGTGCCATGGTACTTGGTACCACGCCGGTGGAATGATGAAGATCATACCATGATGCACATGATGGAGATCAAGTGCAAGGAAGACCATATCATATCACATTATCCTTACATGTGATGTCTGTGAAGTTAATCCTTTTATACATCTTGTTTTGCTTAGATAGCGACGGTAACATTATAAGATGATCCCTCTCACTTAATATCAAGATAATAATGTGTTCTTCCTTAAGTATGCACCGTTAAGAAAATTCGTCGTTTCGAGACACCACGTGATGATCGGGTGTGACAGACTCAACGTTCGCATACAACGGGTGTTTTCAATCCTAGCATGTACAGACATGGCCTTGAAACACACGCAATACTACGGTTCTACTTGGCGAGCCTAGCATGTACAGACATGGCCTCAGAACACGTAACCGAAAGGTAAAGCATGAGTCATATGGATGATATGATGAACATGTCGATGTTTGCCTTTGAAGCTACATCATCTCACGTGATGATCGGTTTTGGTGTAGTGAATTTGGTTCGTGTAATCACTAAAGACGACTAAGAGGGATGTTTTTTTTAGTGGGAGTTCATGGTTTAATTTTGAATTAACTTGAACTTATTTATCATGAACAACCAATCAAAGTGAATTTGCACAAATTGTAGTATTTATTGGCATCCACATAACTACCTTACACTTAGATTGGTGATTGAGATATAACTGTTATGATCTGGTAAAAATCATTTAAGATTGGTACCGTATTAGTGAAATTTAAAATTGAGTCCTATTGTAGATTTTTGGTACTTCCTACCTAGCTCCATATGGTTAATGATTGATTGATCTAAAGAGCAACCAATTCCTACTTAGAATCTAGAGTCATGGTTGCTTCCATATTACTTTATCTTCAAAAGAATGTTTTGTTGATCAAGGTGATTTTGGAACCGAAAAGAGTTGTTTTCAGAAACAATCAAGTGAAAGATATATTGATATCTAGAAGCTTATTTGTGGCAACATGACTGAGTATAATTTAGCGTGACAATGTTTTCTTATATTATCTGAATATATGCAATGATTGAAGACGCTAGGCGTTTGAATATTCCAAGAAGTTGGGCGCTAAAAAATTATCCTCTAAATTCCTTCCTTCGAGCTATAGTAGCTTAATCATAAAATTGTTATGATGGGATGGATTAAAAGTATGGGTAAATTCGTTTACCTTACTTGGAGATTGCTAAGAGTGGAATCTAGAAGAATACTATTAATATGGTGATATTAGTAGAACAATCAAACTCAAAGTATGACTCAATGGGTGATAGTATATGACTAACACGCCAAGGAAAATGTGCTAGTACGACTAGCATTGTTTGATGTTGAATGATTCTTCTATAAAGGAAAGGGAATATTGAAAATAGAATTACAAAAAGATATATGGCAGAAAAAGAAGATAACTGGAAAAGTCCAGCTCAGGAGTATATGCTTGATATACAAGTTATAGATGTATTACTAGTTAACAAAGTATTTTTGGGTATTTTGACACCACATTGGTTGGTATGAGTTGTCATACAAAGCAACGCAATGCAAGAAATACAAGGGCCTAAAAGGAACTAGTAATAGATGTGGAATCGATTATGACAAGAACATAAATAAAGTGCTATTGTGTTCATTGTCATATCGAACCAAACATTCAAGATTTATTTTAAGAACTTAATAAGTTGTTATTTTGTTCTGGTCTTTTGTGAGAACAAATGAGATTGTTCAAACTATGACCATATTCCATAATTGATGGATATGTTAATATAAATCATGTTGGTAAAGTAAACCTCTATAAAACTAAATGCTAAATGTTGCAAGACGTAAAAGAGTTTCACTTCAATTGTGACACCACCATTTTAGTTCATATCGGAAAGGAAAACATGAAGGAACTCCATATTGATGGACTTTCGGAGTCATTTTGTTTTGAATAAATTGACGCTTGTGAGACCTCTTCCAAAAGATGACTAGAATTCCGTTCTTAGGTCAAAGTAGAATGGACGACTAATTTCGTGGAGATTATACATATTGATATATATAGTCCATTATGTGTAGTCATGTATGGTGGATTAATTTTTCCTTCATAAAATTCTGTCGATGATTTGAGTAGATATGTGAGTATATCTATTTAAAGAGAACGGAGTTTGACATTTTGAATTGGTTGAAATGGTTGTTAATATGAAGTAAAAATCAATGTAACAAGATAATCAAGTGTTTATGATTGGATCATAAAGGATAAAGTTTGAGTTACAAGTTTAGCAAAACATCTGAGAAGTTGCAGAACTGTTCTACAACTTATACTTCTCGAATACCCCACATTAGTTTGGAGTATTCAAGAGACAAAATCAAACCTTGTTTGACATGGTAAGATTAATAAAAATGCCATTATAATTTTGTAGTTTATACATTAGTGACAACCGTTTTTCCACTGAAAAGAGCACCATCATGATCCGTTGAAATTGACAACATATAAGATATGGTTTGGGTAGTGACCCGAATTGTCATTTTCTTACGTTTTGGTATGCATAGCATGTTTAAAATGTTTACAACCAAAATGGGATACATATATGTTTATAAGGTTATCCCAACGAATCTATTGGGTATTTCTCCTATCACCGACCAAAGACAAATGTTGTTTGTCAGAAAGGGTTGATTTCTCGAGAAAGTATTTCTTGCAAAATAAGTGAGTGGGAGGAAAGTACAAACTCAACGAGATTAGAGAATCTTCGCTACCATCTCAAGAGTAGCGCAGCACTGGAAGTTGTTCCAGGGTTTCCTATTTTGACTAAGTAGAAGACACTACATGTGATTTTAGATACTTCGAATGAGTTTGCGAACTGAACCTCAAAAGTCCTAAAACTTTATACTTAGACCAACTTGTGGTTTAAGAGTAAAGTGTTGTTTTGACAACAAAAGGACTTGGACCTTATAAAGGAAGCAAATGATGGGCCCTGACTTCGTAAAATTCACTATGAGTCATTATATCCGCCATAGTATCCTTGTATGAATATCAAGTATGTGACTTGGTAGTCCTTTCGATAGGCTTGATGCCTAACGATAGAAAAAGTGTCTATATAGAGACAAAGACATGGATTTTTATATCCTTTGAAAGTTGTACTTATCGAAAAGTTGTTTTCGACGAAGTTCAAAGAATTGACTACTACAAGATTTTGATCTTCTGTAGTGATTCTTAGTCTTTGCGGATAGTTCTAGCAAATTACATATTATGATATGGATGTTGAATAACAAAACCAACTCTCCTCTCGAGGAAGTTTGATCAAGGATGTGTACTTGACACAGTCTGAGAGTTTTGTAAAATTCAAAAGGTTGTTAGAAAGATATGCACACTTCAATGGTTGAAGTGAGCATAACGAAGTTGAAATCTTTACCTTAATGAAGTTATCAAAAGAGTTTGATTCCATCATGAATGATAAAGATGCTTGTAGAGTTACAAAAAATTAAGTGGGAGCGCTATGACATATTTCCAATACATTATGTAGATGACATATGGTTGATTGGAAAATATGTATTTTAAATTAACACGGTTAAGATTTTCTTATTAATGAAAGGCTTAGAAGATATTGGGCATCGATATCTATAAGAGATGGATTGAAGCGCCTGATATGATTGAAGCCAAATTACATAGATGAAATATTTAAGTAAGTCAATATCAAAATCACAAGAAGGAGTTCTTGTCACATCGAAAATAATTGAGCAATATTCAAATGTTTTGACACATGATGAGCATCATTGAAATTGAGATTTCTAAGTCATGTTTCCATGCTATGTACACAACCAGATAAGTCCTATGCTATAAAATGTTATAGCAGGATAATTCATATGATGATTAGACAACAGTGGGAGAGATCCTTGTGTCATTTTAGAAATGCTAAGGATATGTTTTCCTATGTAGTAATGACAAAATATCAGTTGTAATATGTTACACTAATAGTCTTGTCATTTATTCAAGTAATTTTATCTCAATTAAAATATGTGATGAAGGGTAGCACAATAGGCTGGAAGAAAGTTCCATGCTAGATTTGAAAGAGTTTCAAAATTAAAATATTCGGACAGATACTACAATAAAGGCTAAAGTATATTGTTGTGTTGACAACTGATAGTAAGCGTATTTTGTGACAACGAGTTATTTATTGAACTTGGTGAATTTCCAAGAATGCTGACACTATGAAACTACATTTTCACAATTTCAGTAACATTAATTTATGCTGAGGAATTAAGGTATCAACGGAACTTGGTGAATTTCCAAGAATGCTAACACTATGAAGCTACATTTTCACAATGTTAGTGACATCAGTTTAAGCTGAGGAATTAAGGTTTCACCGATTGACCATATATATACAAAGACATCTCATTAGAGAATGAGTGATGCATGTAGACGCAAAGGACATGCAAATACAATAGGACCTGAATAGTTCAGATCGTTTTGATGATGTTTACAACATGCGAAGCATGGTAATAACACTGGAATGCCATATGTGTTTAGTGCTTACAGACTAGATTATTGACTCTAGTGCAAGTGGGAGAATGAAGGGAATATGTCCGAGAGGCAATAATAAAGTGGTTATTATCTTATTCCTTGTTTATGCTAAATGTTTATTTCTCATGCTAGAATTGTATTAACCGGAAACGTTGATACATATGTGTTTAATAAACAAACAATGGTTCCTAGTAAAGCCTCTCTTTTAACTAGCTCGTTGATTAATAAATGGTCAAGGTTTCCTGATCATGAACATTGGATGTTGTTAATAACGAGGTCATGTCATTAGAAGAATGATGTGATGAACACATACCCAATATCAAGATAACAATACGATCAAGTCATTTAGTTTATATTGTTATATATTGCGTACGAAGTAACTTATTCCTTAGACCATGAGATCATATCAATCACTGATACCGGAAGGGTGCTTTGATGTCATCAAACGTCACACCGTAACAAGGTGACTATAAATGTGTTGTTAGGTATTCGGAAAGTATTAGTTGAGGATCATGGATCAAGAGTGGGATTTGTCATCCAAAATGACGGAGAGATATACTCTGGGCCCTCTCGATGATATCACATCGAAACCGCTTGCAAGCACGTGATATGATCACAAGGATGTTATATCATGGGAACGAGAATAGAGTACTTGTTGGTAACGAGATTGAACAAGGTATGGTTGATACCAATGATCGAATCTCGGACAAGTAAAATATCGCGAGACAAAGGGAATAGTTCACGTCGTTGTTGGTTCACACGATCACGAGAGTCATCGTTGAATAAATAGGAGTCATCACGGATTTCCATATCCCGCTGTTGATTATTGATCGGAGAGGAGTCTCGATCATGTCTATCTTATTCGCGAACCGTAGGGTGACACACTTAAGGTTTGATGACGCGTTTGAGAGGATACGGAATATCGAAGAATATTTTGGGCAGCACCGAAATTGTTTCGGGGAAAATTGAAATAGTTCAAGGGGTTTTTCGTCGAATGGTTGTTAATAGAATTAACAAATGATTCGAGGTGTTGTATGCAAATGTTTGTTAATGGAATTAACAAATATAAATAAAGAAATAAAAATGTTTTATTTATTTAATAAAAGAAAACCTTTGGATTTTCCAAGTGGAAAATTAAGGGAGCATGAGTGGGTGTGAGTGGAGCTTCCACTCACATGAAGAGGGAAGAGGTGGGGGCACACCATGGCTGGCCGCACCCCCCTCTTGGGCTGCCTTCCCCTCCCCTATAAAAGGAGGGTGAGATCTCCTCTTCTCCACACACTTGCCCACTTCTTTTTCCCTCCACCCGCTGCTCCATTTCATGGTCTCCGGCTTGGCGAAGCCCTGACCGTGGGATTCTTCACCACCACCACGCCATCGTGCTGCTGGAGTTCCGAGGGATCCTCTACTTCCGCGCCCCACTGGATCGAGGGAACGGAGGTCTTCATCAACCGTACGTGTGACCGATCACGGAGGCACCGCCGGATTGCGGTGCACATCTTCTCGCTATCGGGATCGGTGTGAGTACAACTACACCAACAACGAGATTTGATCTCGTAACGCTTTGTGTCTTCGAGGGTATGTATTCTCCTTAACCCTCTCTTTTCCTGTTGCACTTCGTCTCCTAGATTAGATCTTGGCCTTTCGGGTGTCTCTCGCGTAGGAATTTTTTTGTTTTCTATGCAACGACCCCTTCACAATGCACCAGCTATTTTCATGAATTTGATGAACAAGATCTTCATGCCATACTTGGATAAGTTTGTGATTGTGTTCATCGATGATGTTCTGATATATTCGAAGAACAAAGAAGATCATGCTAAGCACTTAAGGATAGCATTACAAGTTCTGAGGGAACATCAGTTGTATGCCAAATTCAATAAGTGCGAGTTTTGGTTAGATCAAGTAGAATTCCTTGGACATGTCATCTGCCAAGAAGGTATCGCAGTAAATCCTGACAAAGTAAAGTCAGTTCTGGACTGGAAGGCACCAACCAATGTCAAGGAAGTTCGAGGATTCCTCGGAATGGCCGAGTATTATAGAAGATTCATTGAAGGATTTTCCAAGATAGCAGGGCCAATGACCAACTTGTTAAGGAAGAATACTCCTTTTGTATGGTCTGGTAAGTGTGAAGCCAGTTTTCAGGAGTTGAAGAAACGATTGACAACAGCTCCAATATTAGTAGTACCTGAACCAGGCAAGCATTACATCGTATATTGTGATGCATCCAAGAATGGATTGGGATGTGTACTCATGCAAGATCAGAAGGTAATAGTTTATGGTTCAAGATAGCTCAAAACACATGAAGTTAACTACCCAACTCATGATCTGGAATTGGCAGCTGTAGTATTTTCTTTGAAGAGATGGAGGTCATTTCTTTATGGAGCAAAGTGTGAGCTTTACACGGATCACAAAAGTCTCAAATATTTCTTCACTCGGAAAGAATTGAATATGAGGCAAAGAAGATGGTTAGAGTTGATCAAAGATTATGATCTTACCATCAACTATACACCAGGAAAGGCCAATGTGGTAGCCGATGCTTTAAGCCGGAAGAGTACTGACAGTCAACCAATTCAATGTGAATTGCCAAATGAGTTGAAGAGGGAAATAGAACAAGCAGAGATTGAGATGCTGGAGGTAAAGTCTTTGGGGGGTTTGTATACCATGAAGGTCATGGAAGTGAGAAAAAGTGATCTCAGGAATGAGATAATTTGGCGGCAAGATGAGGATCCTTTCATAAAAGAAGAACTCCAAAGAATTAAAGAAGGAAGACCTTTTGTATTCCATTTGGGTGAACATAGTTCATTATGGTTCAACAAGAGGCTTTATGTACCTGATATTCTGGAGATCAAGAAGTTGATACTTCGGGAGGCACATGATACACTGTACTCTATTCACCCTGGGAGTACCAAGATGTACGTGGATCTCAGAGACATATTCTGGTGGAACAATATGAAGAGAGATATTGCCAAGTATGTTTCTGAATGTCACACATGTCAGAGAGTAAAGGTTGAACATCAATGTAACATCCACATTTTTGTAATAAAATGTTTATGTGTTTGTGTCGTGCTCATATCATGTCATGCATGCATTTCAAACCTCTGGTTGTGTTTGAAACAGGTGCATTAAAAATTAATAACGGAGTTTATTAAAATCACTTAAAGTGCCAATTTAAATTGATGGTTTAAAATGGTGCAATTTTTGCAAACCAAAAATATGTTGAGGTTGTCAATGTGATAAGGAACCCAAAAATATTTTCTGCCAGTTTTTCTTATTTACAGAAAAGTCCTCAAACCAGTTTTCGAGCTGCTGTTTTTGAAAGGAGCGGGACCTTTTCGCAGTTTCTGGAAATCCCAGGGGGGTTTTCGGAAGTTGTCTTCTTGTCGTCTTCCTCCTCTGGCCATTGGACGGAAGGTCCTCGATGCCGCCTTCCCCGCCACCTCCTGCTCGTCCTCTGCGAGGATAAGGGCGAGGAGAAGCCACACCCTTGTTTCTCCTCCTCCTCGCATCGAAGCCTCCTCTCTCTGTATCTCTGAGCGCACAGGAAGGCCACGCTGGGCCAAACCCTACCGCCGGCCTCCGCCGCTCCCCGCCGACAGTACAACCGCCCCCGCGCCCCTCCGAGCTCCCCGTTCGCTCCGCCACATCCGCCTCCCCCGCCTCGAGCTCGTGTGGCCCCGAGGAGCCCCGGGAGCCCTCCAATTTGGCGCCGGACGTCGCCACGGCCGCCGCCGTCCCCTCCTTGCCGCCGGCGATTGCCGGCCCTACTCGCTTCCCCGGCCCCTCCATCATGCTCACGGTGAACACCCAAGCACGCTGGTGCCTCCCTTTTTCTCCCTCCCCCTCTGTAGCTCGTCGTCGCCGGTGACCGCCGTCCGCCGCCGCGCCCAAGCGCTCCGGCGACCAATCGGTCGACCGAGACCACCTCTAGCATCCCCTTGATCACCTCCATCTTGTGGTGGGTTTTGATTTCCGAAATTTCGCGCGAATTTCATCTATTGCATCACAACCGTGTGATTTGGCTTGGGGTGATGTCATAGTGACATCATGCCCACGTCATCGGGCAGTTTTTCTTTTTTTTCATTTAAAATAATTGGTACTGACACGTGGACCCCACCTGTGATTTAAATTACAGAAAAATGATTAAAATTGAAAATGCAATATGTTTTATTTGGTACATCAGAAAAATGTGTTCAATATACGATTTTGTTGCAAAATATAATCTACATGTTTATGTCATTTGCACACATTTTTGACAAAGTTGATTTTTGACCATTATTTAAATCATTTAAAATAAAGAAAATAAGTTTTTATTCAAGAAAATTAGAAAACTACAAGTTATATGTCAAAATGCTTAGAAAGACAAATGCAACCTAGTTATGGTGTTTTCAACCCCTTTTGAGTAATTAAATTTAGTATCACCTTCAGAATTGCCCGAATCGGCCTCCGAGGCCCACTTCAGGGCTAAATTCAATAAAAGTGCATACTTTAAAATATGAACCCTAGAAACCCATGAAACATGTTTAGGGCTTATCTTTAATGCATTCAAATATTCATGCATACATACTGAGCATTGCATCGATGCCTGTGTTGAGTGTTGTTCTCTTTGTTTCCGGTGTTTGCTCTTATCGGTAGACCTCGAATCCGGAGAGAAGTTCGACACCCCTTTTGACGAATACTTGGTCCAGACAACCAAGTCAAGCACTTATTCCTGAAGCTTTATCTAGTTTTCTTGAAGCAAGGCAAGCATAACCTCTTATCTGCCCATATATGTTTTCGAAGTGTTTTCCTTCTCGTACGATGCATGCTTTTACAAGGTATCTTGGGTCAATAGGTAGAGTTGTCCTATTTATTTGCATAACACAGATATCATGATTCAATGCTCCTACCATACATAGGATTTGTTTGTGTGTATCGCCAGAGCCTCAAATATGCCATGCTTAGTCATACATGTCTGATGATCTCTGCTCCATCCGGTTGATGAATCAGAGTTACGAAATGAATCTAGTATGACAGGATGACGTGGTAAAGTTCGAGATGTGTGTTTAATATGATTAAAGTCTTGAATGAGTTGCCATGTGGGATGTGGTGATTTACCTCGTTCATGCCCCTAGGAGCGAGTTCTCGTCTTTGAAGCCAAGACTGATCGTGCAACCACAACGGGATTGGATTCCCCTCGGTTTCAACTTGTCTAGTTTGTTCCATGAGTTGCCTAGTTCGGGCGTTCCATTTGGATTTGCTGGGGATATTAAAATGTTTTCAAAACTAGGACGTGGTGGTGTATCGGCGCTCTGCGGGTAGGTAACCGTCGAGCATTGCGCACAACGACAGAGACCCGGCAGGAGATGGCCACTCCCTATTGGTGGTCCATCTCTACTCGGAGCGACTCGTGGAATAGGCAAAGCAAGGGAAAGATCATGGTCAGCCACCCTCTGCGGGCACATCGTCGGAATTGTGCCAATAGCTTGGCATTAAGAGTCGGTTGCTACGTGTAGGTAAAGTTGTACACCCCTGCAGGGTTTAATCTTTTTGAAAAGCCGTGTCCGCGGTTAAGGACGACTTGGTGATGGATCCTGAGATCACAGATAACTTGAACCAGACGTAAAAGATGTTGGCAACAAATGATTAGTTTCAAGAGGTGGTTCCAGTTATCGGGTGCTTAAGATGTTGCTTCGAAGGTCTTGAAGACAGTACCCGAAGAAAGGGTGTTCTTTTAAAAGATTTGTGAAAAAATTCTCAGTCTCCCTCTATTCGAAACAAAGTTGGCTTTACGCAAAACAACTCCATAAACCCTCTTTGAACAAGAAGATATATAATAGGTTAGCTAAGTCTTGTTGAGTACCTCCCGTACTCATGTTTGCTTCAATTTGGTTCAGGTGGAGTTCCATACCTTTGGTGGTGTTTCAACATGGACATCGACGGGTAGTTTGGGGTTTCCCAGGTAGCAGTCTGGAATATCTGGGCTGGGACGTCTCCTTATGTTGCAGCCTCTTAGGACTTTTTGGTTCTTGTTGTTTAGCAACATAATTTGCTTTCCGTTGTCTGATGTAATGTTGGGTTGTGTGACCTCTGTTTGTAAGCTTTACTCTGTTATTACTTGCTTAATACAGCTTTATGTCAAGAGTGCTGCTTTGATCGGTTGTTGGTTTCGAGCTCATCGTTATACAGTTTTGGCTATGCCCGCATTGTTGTCGCAGTCGAGGGGTTGTGGAGCCGATGATCCATGTCCGAGCCCGCCTGCCGATGTGATTCGTCCTGGGGCTAGGTAACCCCAGTAACCCTCGATTGTTGTTGCACTTTCTGGACACATAGCAGCTCTGTATAGCTTTGGTCCCGTTTCCTTCAGTTTCATTTGACTCGTGGACGCTTGGTTATTTATAGTTGGTTATGACTAGCATGGACACAAGGAGTAGTAGTACCATGGTGATCCGTCTTGCGTGCCGACGAATCCGGACTGCCTGCCATTGTTTGTTGCGGCCGGGGGTGGTAACCCTGAAGCCCTTGTGGGTCCATGTCTAGGAGCACATAACAGTATGTATATCTCTCGGTCCGGGGTCGTGACAAGTCATGGTATCAGAGCAGGACTGCCTGTAGGAAAACCCTTGCTATTGGTCGATGTTGAGTCTAGACTTTGTGAAAACTATTTTCGAAATGACAAATGAGTTGTGAAAACCTTCCTAGGATTCTTTTTACTCCTTACATGGTATTGCTCTAACTCTGAGTCACCTCATCTCATTTGATTTCAAATGTTTTACCTCTCACCTGTTAACTTCAAAGTTAGGAGCAAAATCGTTGGGTGTTTTTCCTAGTACTCCGTGTCAGGTTGCTAATGTTCTCCGAGTTTCCAAGTTACCTCCATCGGTCTAAATCGTTGATTCCTTTTGACTTCAATTGGTCCATATCAAGTCATGAATCTTTCTATTGCATTCTTTCACATGGGAGTGTTTCTCATGGTTCCATTTCTTTGTACTCAGGATGTCCGGGAGTACTCGAGATTCCGTTGAAAGTGGTTATGTTGAGGGAGAATCTTCATCCTCCTTAATGATGCAAGTTCTTCAGGATATCGAGACCAACCGCCTGAGAGATGAACATCTCATTGAGCGTGTGGCGCAAAACACTGAAAGTCCTCATGACGGATGCGTTACATTCAGGGATTTAATTCATGCTAAGCTTCCATGTTTCAGCAGTCTCAAGGAACCCATTGATGTTGATGTTTGGGTTCGTACTATCGAGCGCAAATTTAACGCTCTCCATGTTCCAGAAAGTGACCGTGTGAACTTCGCCGCCTATCAGCTAGAGGGTGAAGCTGGTTCATGGTGGGAAGGTTTCTTGGCGTTGTAGTCGCCGGGACATAAGGTTACTTGGAAGGAGTTCTGTAAAGAGTTTCGCGCTGCCCATGTTCCTGAGGAAGTTATGGACTCCAAAAGAAAAGAGTTCCTGGATCTGACCCAGGGACATATGGATCTTGAAACTTACGGGTGTGAATTCACCCGTTTGGCTCGTTATGCACCCCGAGATGTTGCAGATGATGCGGATAAACAAGAGTTGTTCCGCAAGGGCCTGGGTTCCGGAGTTCGCTATGAGCTACTGTCTTTCCAGTTTCCAACCTTCCAGGACCTTTATAATCATGCTCTTACCTTGGAGCGTGGAAAAAAGGAAATGTAAATTTACTTGAAGCAGATTTCTGGAGAGTCACATGCGTCTTCTTCCGGTTCCAAGAAGCGTCATGTGTTCGTTTCGTACAGGGCTATTCCATATCCATCAGTTGTTCAAGAAGGCCACCTTGGTGGGCAATCCAGAGTTGTTGGTGGTAAGAAACAACTGGTGACATGCCATGTATGTGATGAACTTGGCCATTACTCCGACAAATGTCCTCAGAGGATATCTCCTGCACTTCAGCCCGTTCCTACACGTGTTGTTAACCGTGGTCGTTTGAACCATGTTCAGATTCAAGAAGCTCAGAAAGCACCTGATGTCGTGTTGGGAATGCTTCGTGTTAACCTAGCTCCAGCCTCCGTTCCGTTTGATTCCGGAGCGTCACACTCATGTGTATCAAGAGTGTCACATCCCAATTTTGGAATACCTGATAACATAGTTGTTTTGCTAATTGCTTGACCAATAAACTTTGGTTGTGTTTGTTTGAGTGCAACTAAACAAACTAATTATATAAACTTACATGGCTAAGAAACTGAAAACAAAATATTCAACATATTGTTCCAATGAACTTGACAATATTTTCTAAAGTTGATCAAAGAGTTTTCCAAACCTATCTTATGAATCCCATACTTGTTGAATATTATTCCAAGGCCTAAATTAAGAAAGAGGAACACTTAATAAATTTCCCTAAAAGACTATCAGGAAAAAGAGGCATTCTTAGATGCTTCACCAAAATCTTATCAAATGTTTTTCCAACCTTGCAAGCTTAAAAACAATATTATTGGAGAGCATTGACTTGCTATCCCTAGTCACATAAATATTTTGGCAAAGCATTGTTAAAGAAAAGCCAAGTGCCTTATTAAATTGAATTTCCAATATTTCTAGAAACAGGAAAACTCAAACAAGTTACTATTGGAAACTTTCTTCTAATGATCTGAAATTGATACCAGTGCTTCCTTATATCAAATAAGGAACACACACAAGAGGAGACCAAAAATTGAATCCATTAAAGTCCTGAAAACATGATTTTTCTCCACAGCAACAATTGGAATTTTGAACAAGTTTGTTCTACAAACTTTTTCAAAATTCCATGAAATAAATACCACATGCTCTATATCATAAGTAAGAATGAAAAACAAAAGGGCACAAGTTTTTGAATAATTTAAGTTGCCAAAAACCCATGTTTTCAAGACAGCACCTTTTTGAAATTTGAACAAGTTTGTTCTATGAAGTAACTCAAAATGACTTGAATTTTCTACCACACAAGGAACACACTAAATAAGGAATGTGTGCCAAAAATTTATCATTTTTGGAAGCTCCTAAGTAGTCTAATAAATTCAATGTCCATTTATGTCAGAATTGAAATTTGAACAACTTTGAACTATCAAGTTTATCCAATTGAGCCAATTTTCACATATGTTGTGCATCTCAACTAATAAAAATTTTGGGCAAAAGGATTTTAATTTTAGACTTTGTTTTCCTAGTGAAAACAGCATTTTTCAGAGAGGACAGGGACCTCTTTGTAAATAGCCAGGGACCAAATTGTAAGCTGAGTCATCTTCTTCTTCCTAGCCTCTCTGTAGATACAGAGCCCCTACGCCATTGCTTCGAGTGGAAGTTTTCTAGAGGGATAAGAGACCCCCCCCCCATGTGCTCATGTCTCCTATCTGCTCCCTCTCTCTCCCCTCGAGCTAGCTCTCTCTCTCTCTTCAATTCCTTCCCCAAACCGAAACCCTAGGATTTTGCCCACCGTCGATTCAGCCAAAGGTGAGCTCGCCGCCGGCCACCGAGTGGCTCACCCTCTCCGCCTCGACTTGTTGATCACGGGTGCAAGTGGAATCGAGGCGAAACGCCGCGAGGAGGCCGCGCCGTCCGATTTCCTTTTTGGGCTCGGCGAACTCCGGCGAGCTATCGCCGCCGACTCACTCCTCCTCCGCCTTCGCCGAGCATCCCATCGCGTATAGGGTAAGCGTGCGAGTCTCCTGGTCCCCTTTTCCCCCTCCCTCACCCTCGGAATCGCCGCCGCGCCGTCCTCGCGTCTCGGCCGTCGCGCGCCGCCGTCGCCGGCCACCCTCCGGTGATTCCCTGGAAACGAGCCCCCTCTCAGTTGCTTCCCCGCGTCGGGAGAAATGTGTAGATGCCCTTGAATCGCGAAACCTTGCTCGGATTGCGTCGTTAAGACCTCGCTGGAGTTGTCCCGCCGGCGAGTGACGTCGTCCTGGCGTCACGCTGGCGTCGTGGTTAGCTTGACCCCGCGCAGGACAGTCAAACCTGCACGTGGGCCTGGTTTTGCCCGCGTGGCAGCCACCATGGCCGCTGGCCCGCTGGTCAGCGTCTAAGGCTGGGTCTGCCCGCGGTGAGTATAGATCTGGCCGGCCCAGTTTCAGATCTGGCCCATCCACTAGTTGTTTTTCTATTTAAATTTTTCCAGAGAAAGTGCATGTTGGCTTTTGGCTTTAAAAACCTACCTAAAATAGGAATTTGACCAAGATAAAATTCACAGTGGTAAAGCAACAAAATCTAAACCACCTCCATTTTGTAGATCTACATTTCGATGATTATTTTAGAAATGAAAAATGTTTTGGCAACAGGTACCAGAAACACCAAAATGAGCACCATTTTAATTTCACCACTCAGAATTAGGTGTATCCAATTGCATTGGAAAGCCCTTGAAATTTCCTAACAGGAGAAATTAACATTGCTTACAAATTCCTAGTATTTTTGAAATGGCATGCAATTTGGTAAAACACCAGAGAGCACTTTGGTGATTTTTATAAAATAATTAACGATGAATTTTGATGCAAACTCAATTGGATGGTCTTCTGTATGTTTAGGGCTATCCAACCTAGCTGGGTTTTATTTTTAAAGCATCGTAGAAAATTTGGTGGACAGATCTTTAATTTGCATGTTTCTGCCATTTTGGCATTTTAGGTAATTAATTTGTGTGAATATATTTTTGTGTTGCAATATTGTTTTCTAGCATGTACAAGTTGTGTGAACTTGTTTTATAAGGTTTACTTAGCTATTTTAGCATGTTAGATTGTGTGGACTTGAGTTGAGAAGAAATAGGATTTTTGTTAATAGCATATGTTTTCTCTCTAGTTTATATTTGCATAGATTTTTGAGTGATGAATTTATGTGCAAGCACTTGGATTGTTGTGTTGAAATATTAGATCCAGTACCATGTTGGTACTTATATTGTGTTGGTATCACCTATGCTAGCTTGCATTTGAGTTGGTAGAGAAGCATGAGTAGTTTAGTCATCACTATGAGAATGTTATGAAAAATTCTCTCATGTGTAGAATTTTTGACATAAACATTTGTGGTTGTGTAGCCACATATTTTTGTGTTGTATTCATAGGACCAGTAGAATTTTGATGATGCTTTTGATGAGTACTTGAACCCTGAAGTTTTCACTTGTGTGGGAATAATAGCATGAGTAGCATTACCTTGCTTATTTTAGCACCCTATTATTTTCTACTAGTATGGTTATTGCACTAGAAGCTAGTTTAGTATTTTGTTAATTTTTAGCAAGTATGACCAGAGGCCTTGTGACCTATTAATGCCTTGATATGCTAGTGGAACACCCACTGGTGTCACTGCATTTTTGGTGGAAACATTATCTCCCCCACACTAGATGTATTTCTTTTATATAGTTCTCTAACTAATGAGTGCCTAGTATTTTTGCTTGGGTTTTTGAGTGCTAAATAAAAATGTGTATGCTTATGTTTGTAAGTGGTTGTAATCATGTGTGGCTTGCTAGGAAAAATCCATCTTTGGAGTGTTTTTTGATTCCTCTAGTAATGCCCTTTTTATTACCACTAGTATGTAGGAGTTGCCCTGCAAATTGATGCATTGTTTTGTTAAATGGGATATTTTTGTCATAGCAAGTATAGATGTTTTTCACTCCTGTTTTTGTGACATGGAACCTATGGTTGTATTTCAATTACTTGATTGAAATGCATCCATTGATTCTTCATGTTTGAGTAGTACTAGTTTCCCTAGCAATTTTGTATTGAATTTTTCCTGCCAACTTGTGTTTGGTAGAAATTTGTGTATCCTTGCTTGAGGAAATGTTTTCATTTCCCATTATGATAACATGGTTCCTTGTTTGTATTTCAGTACTTTACATGTTATGCATGCTTGCATAGCAAACCGTTAG
This sequence comes from Alopecurus myosuroides, assembly GCA_028641055.1. NCBI lineage: Eukaryota > Viridiplantae > Streptophyta > Magnoliopsida > Poales > Poaceae > Alopecurus > Alopecurus myosuroides. The sequence continues at coordinate 126,358,151 of CM054061.1, read as the reverse complement.
TAGAAGCATGTCTATAGGATTCCTCCTTTTTAGTCATTGTTTCTATTGTTCTCACTATGAGAATTGTGTGTTTTGTGATGAGTCTATTGCCTTGTTGCACTTGTGTAGGCCCACTGATTTGTAAAAGTAACTTTTGCAAATCATGTGTCTTATTTAATTCTTGATGTGAATTTAGGCTTAGCAGATTAGCTACCTTGTTCTTTTTGTGGTTTGATTGATAGAACCATTGCCATGATTATTATTGTGCATGTTTTGTATACTCTTAGTAGCCTCACCTATGTGAAACTAAGTGTATTTTGGGTTTCTAAATATCTTGGTATGAGAGTGGCACACCCACTGAATCCATGATATTGAGGTGGTGAGATATGTTCCTCCAACCTTGAGTTGCCTTATTAAATGGCATTTCTGTCAAGTGTGCTTGTTTGATTGTTTGCCTCAATTAATAATTGGGTGATAGGTTATTATTAGTTTCCTTGCTTTATGTATTGTTACATATGGTTGCTTGCCTTGATTGGTTCTGAATGTGTGTCCTTTATTATTTTTACGACGTTAGAAAACGAAGAGGAAGGGAGTGTCGTGAAGCTCTGTTCCAAGTCACTCCAAAACCAGGGACACAAGGAGTTACCAGGCAAGCCATCCTGATGCTTGCTGATACAATACTTATCATTATCTATCATGCATGTTTTACCTCTGAAGTTTTACCAAAACTTGATTATCAAAACTATTTTTGATGTGGCTATTACTACTATACTAGTATATAGGTTACTATTATGCCAGTAGTTAAACTTGGTAATACCAAGCCCATAGGCCACCATATGGTATTTATTACCATCAAATATACTAGTCCCTAAGTGGACACCCTAAAATTGTGATTCTACAAAACAAAGGCTTTACGGAAAAACCCGGAGAAAAGGCGGATCCTTATTCTCCGGAGGAATGTGGAAGTGGTCATTTTTGAGAAAGTGGTGTTTTAAAAAATGACACATAACCTAGTCTTCACCGGACAACCTTTACCGTACTGCCACCCTACCCCAACATGGGCACGGGGCTTAACTTGAAGTTTGTTCTTATTAGTGTGTGCTATCTCACTTGCTATAAGGGGCGTCGTACCCTCGAACCGAATGTCGTCAGTGGAGACATATAAAGTGTGGGATTAATTTTCCCTCCGGATGCAACAGTTGGGGCTCCTGGCTTGGCGGGGATTAGCTCGGTGCCGGGGATGCGGACACTCGACTGAGAGATAGACATATACTAGCTTGAACATATTGGATGGTTATGATCAGATACCTGATGTTTACATACTGTTGTTACAGTCCGTGGTTGTTCACGGTAGGTGTACTGGATCTGGTGGATATGTACACCTCTGCAGAGTACAACTTTTTTGAAGAAGCCGCGTCCTCGGATATGGACAGTTGAATGGCCATGTAGCTAGCATTGTGTCAATGTTTTCAAAAAGGAAGTTTTTGAAAAAGGAATTTTTGAAAGGAAGTGTTGAACTTGTGAAGTTCGGAAAGGAAATGGAAACTTATACCGTGGAGGTATCGTCGATGATGAAAAGCCAGATGTCGTTATACAAAACAAAATGTTTTGCAAAGAAAACCTTTCCTACTCTAAGCAAGAATTCTGGAAACTGATTACAAGAAGTTTTGCAAAGAGAAAATATTCTTTAACAAAGCTTTAAAAAACCTCTTGTACATGTGATATCTACAAGAGAAATAAAACTATATTATTTTTCTTCTGAAGTATCTTCTTCAACGAAGATACAGATTAACCTGACTGCAACTGTGGTGTCATCATATATGAACACCATTGATAGTGAACCCTATTTATAGCCTACCTATTCCACCATATAAGCATATTTGCATGTTTGGTAAGTGACATGATGGATGTCTTGCTGAGTACATTCAAATGTACTCATTATGGTTTCGCCCCTGGTATCTACTTGCCAGACTTTGAGAAGGAGCCTCCGAAGGAGATCTATGAAGAGAAGTACGGAGTTGACGGCTTTGCGAACTAGGATCGTCTCCGGGTCAGCAGCCTGTAGGTTAAGGTGTGACTTGGGCTCATCTACGTTATGTTTAAATTGTCTTCCGTTGTGTTTGATAAGTTGCCTGCCCTATGTGGCAGTTGTGTTAAACTTGATCATGTGATCATTTTTGTAATACCTTTATGTATTCGTGTAATGGATGATGTATTTCTGTATGCCAACTGTGTATGTTGTTCAGGACTGATCTTTCTGGGATCGTGAATGTATGCATACGGAGGGTTTCAGACTGCCGGTCTGGGGTCCTTACAAAGAGCTTTTGTGGTGTTGCATGACATACCTCTTGCAAGTATGGTTCCTCCGTTGATAATTTCCACCCTAGGGTCCTTCTGCTGGACTAATCAGTGTTTCCCTGGTGTCCCAATTGAGATCGTAGGGTTGGTGTTTCTTTCTACACTTGTCATCATGGACTCTGATGACATCAACGTCATACTGGGCATGGACTGGTTGTCAACACATCGTGCTACGATTGACTATGCATCCAAGTCTGTTACCCTGATTCATCCATATGGTCAGACAACTCGGTTGTTGTTTCCTTGTGGGACAGTTCAACCACAGCCATGTCATCAGCTTAATGCAATCGAAGTTCGACCATCTCTCGAGATTCATGAGGTACCAGTGGTGTGTAAGTTTCCGGATGTCTTCCCGGAAGAGCTTCCTGGTATGCATCGTGATTATTAGGTGGAGTTTGTTGTTGAACCAATTCCTGGAGTGGCTCCTGCTTCTGAAAGACCATACCACATGCCTCTAGACGAGTTGGTTGAGTTGAAGAAGCAAATAGAGGATTCAGAAGGAAAAATCCTTCCTCATTGTCGAGACATCGTAGTAGTTTTCATAGACGGGGGTGCCATGAGACTACGGTAGAGACGTGGGGTAACGGGATAGCGTAGTAACACAGAACACGGGATTTTACCCAGGTTCGGTACGTCGCGACAGTACGGCGTACCTACTCCTGCACTTCTCACTAATTGGGACTAAAGCCCGTTTAACAGGGTTACAATGTGAGGGTGTAGATCTAGCTACTCGGCGAGGATGAGCTTCTCGGCGAGTTGCGTAGAGCTTCTCTGTTGTGCGGTAAAGAACTTGAACCTAACTTGTTTAATCTCTCTCCCGTCCGGCTTTATATAATAGCCGGGTTAGGGCTTACAGAATCAGAAACCTAGAAGACTACGTTTAACTTGTAACTTGGAAAGCAAGGAATCCGTCTTCTCCTCCAAGCCAGATCACACGGGCCGTGATCCGGGTTCTTCTAGAATCCGGCTTCTGCGCGTCGGACTACTGGGCCGCCCAATGGACCTGAGCCCATTACCTGTAGGCCACCATGGCAGTCCAGCTCTTTATCTACCATCTTCTATACCCCTATTCAGTATATATCCGACAGTAGCCCCCAGGAAGGATCAAAACTCTGATTCTCCGTCTTTCGTCAAATACATTTTGTCCGGGAAATCTTGATTCAGCAGTCTTGATTCTTTCTACTTTCCTTTTAAAGGAGATGGTAACATAAAACTCGGAACTCTAAAAATCCGGCTTTTCTTCTCGCGATCCTTCGCGGAAAAGGAACTTCTAACGTCAGCGTCTTAATCATGCTGACGCAAGCGACGCTCGGTTTCACGCGGGAAACCCCTCAGCGTATCTCTGACAGATTCTCACGGGAAACGAGGAGATAGCCATCATTCCCCTGTCGTTTCATTTCCCGGATTTTCCGGCGAGCGACACGCGTCGAACATCCAACGGTCGAAAGAGCCGTTGGCACGTATCTAAACAGCTTTCCGGCTATAAATAGCCATCCTCGTCCTCATCGGAAACTTTCCTCACTCCCCCACTGCCTACGCTATTGCTGCGAACGCGAGCTCGAGAGCAAAGCACTTGTCCCAGGCGCTCACCGCATCCAAGCACACCAAAACGCAACGCCACAAGATGGCCTCCTCGTCGTCATCGCCGACCCGCGCCGCCATCAACGAGCTGATCAGCGATCTGGATCCGCAGCCGGGATCGCCCAAGCTCACCGGCGACGTGCCGGAGAAGACCACGGCCTCCGCGGCGGGCGGAGAAAACGCTTCCGCCGCCGCGGACATAGCGACATCGAGTGCCGCGACAACCCCGCCGTTTGCACCTGAAACGGCGGAGGAAAAGATCGAGCTCCTCGGCGACGAACTCGCCGCCGCGGAGGCCGCCGCCGCCGCCACCGCCGGAGCAGACGAGGAAGCGGAATCTGCAGGCAACTGGAGTGCCTGCAGTATTCCCCCGGCTCTCCTTCCAAACTTGGAAAAGGAGGGCCTGGTGCTTAAGAAGAAATGGCGGCTGCCAGAAGAAGAGACCGAACCAACGCCACGGAATGGCGAAAGGGTACTTCTCACTTCCCACCTTTTGCGAGGTATGGGGCTTCCGCCTTCTTCCTTCTTCCTCCAGATTCTCTCTCATTACCACATCCAGCCCCATAACCTTCCTCCCAATTCCATCCTCTACATGGCCGGCTTCCAGGCTTTGTTTGAGGGCTACTTAGGGCTAGAACCTAGGCTAGATTTCTGGACTTACTGTTTCGGGGTTAAGCGGAACTCTTCGGAGGGCGCACTCCCGACTTGCGGGACCATATCTTTCACTCTTCGGAGATTCCGAGAAGATTGGTTCCCCAAGATAAAAACTTCGGAATCCGTCAAATTTTGGACGGGTTCCTTCTTTTATCACCCCGGCGTGCCTTTCCCTAAGGAAGCTGTCGGGGTTCCACCTTTCGTGAACTCTGCCGCAGTTCCCCAGGATAACTGGGGAACAGAAGCCGTCCAGGTTCTGCCGCCAGATCTACTAAAGATCAAGCGGCGCATCGCCAAGCTCACCTCCATGGATCCGCCTCTAACCGGCATGGACACGGTTCTATGCTGGCTGATTAGGCGAATCCAGCCACTAGCCAACCACAGCGGCCGTCTCCTGTGCGAATACACGGGAGTCAAGGATCCGATGCGGACAACCACCAAGGATTGGCCCGCAAAGGAGCTTCGCCGGCGCATCAACCAATTGGTCGCATCACGCGACCAATACGAGGCGAGTCGGCCAATGTACACGGCCGAAAATCCGGTTCCCAAGGTAATTTGTCAGTCATTTGGGTACAGTTTTATTTTTTCTCGGATTTCCTAGCTTCTGATTTTGATCTTGCTTGTCCGACAGTTCGTGGCTCTTTCAGATTCGGACTTGGTATCCGAGGCTGAGCTGGACGCGCTGCGCACCGCCGCTACAGGTGTACGCAAGCGCAAGAAGATAACTTCCTCGGAAGAAATTATCGATCTTGACGGAATCCCCGTCGCCACTTCCAGGTTCTTTCTTCTGGGTTCTGTTTTCTTTTATGGGAACTTTTCATCCATCTTCAGTTTTTTGACTTTTCCGGGTTTTTTGTTTTTAGCCTGCAGCCTTCCACCCTGAAGCCGAAGAAGCTGAAGAAACACAAGGTTTCTTCCAGCCGAGGCAGCCAACCTTCTCCCGCCGTCGCCCCGGACACGCCACGCACAATGGCGGAAGAGCCTACTGCAGCCCCCACCACCAAGCCCCCGGAGCCCAGCCAGCCCGTTGTGTCCGACACGGACACGAGGGAAAGGGCGGCCCCAGAGGTGGGAAAATTTTCTCGGACTTTCGACGAGGAAATTCCCACCTTTGACAAGGATTTCAAAGCTATCAACGACGGCCTGGACGCAGCCGGGAATCTCTTCGCGGAATACGCGAAAGAGTTTAAAGAAAACTTGGCAGGTTTACAGCGCATGAGCCAGGTATATAACTCTAGCCCCCAAGCATTAAACAAAATGCGTGCTTTTTGCTTTGATGTTTTTTGTACTCATTCTTCTCCTTGCTATGTTTCAGCAAACCTCCGAAGCCATCAACATGGAAGTTTTCAAGAAACTCACCATCAAGAATAAAGAAGTTAGAAGTCTTCTTTCTATTCTTGAAGAAAGGGAGGCAGAGCTGGAATCATCTAAGCTCGCACTGTCGGAAACACAAGGTAAGCATTTTCCTTCTGAATTTTCCGATTCAATCATTTGCCTAAGTTTTTTCTGAGGAACTGGCTAACTCGGATTTTTTTCTTGCTTTTCAGCTGCATTAGCTCAGGCTAAACAAGCAGCGGAAGATTCTGGCAATGCCGAAATTCTCCGCAAGGAGAATGTTGAGCTTCACAAGAACCTTGTGAAAGCGCAACAAGACCTGGAAGCCAGCAACATGGCCCTTGGAATTTCCAATTCCAAGGCTTCCGAACAGGCGGAGAAGGACAAATCCACCATTCAGGATTTGACTGACGCTCTGAACCTTCGCCTGGAGGAAGTTTCCGAGATCGACAAGCTCATCGGTACATCTCTGACTCATTTATCATCTGTCCATGTTTTGCTTTCTCTGTTTTCCCGTCTAACCCTTTTAGGTGTTTTATTGGAAAAAACAGGAGATACCCCATATGGCACTCGGGTTGCAGGCATCCGAGCTTTCGGGGAGACATGGACTTTGCTCAAGGCTGCTGCCACGCAGCTGGTAGACAAATTTCTTCCCGAAAAATCTGGGGAATGCTCGGAGGTTGAAAAACTTCCGGGTGCCATCATGGAGGTGGCGGAGTCCAAGGAGTCCCTTCTTCGCTCCGCTGCACGGGGTGGTGCGCGCATGGCTCTCGGCCTTATGCGCATGCACTACCCCTCTGCCAAATCCTGGCGCGTGGCGTCCGGTGTCCCTCAAGGATACACGGATATTCAGCGAAACACCATCTTTGGTGAAGTCAAAGGCCACGCCACCCAGATTGCCTCCATGGTGAATATCTCCGTCAACTATCCAGAAGAGGAGATCCCTCCGATCCCCGAAGACGAAAGCAGCGAGGAGGAGTCAGATGCTTGAAGGGTTACCTGAAACCTGGATAGCAAAAGTAGACAATAGGAGCATTACTGTTCTTTTAATGTAATCCAAAATGTAATGCTTCTTTTTGTATGAATGAAACTTCCGTCTTTTGCAGTTTAAATTATGAAATTCTTTGCAAGTTTTTTGGATTTTATCATTCCTTTATCTTCTAAGTTCTCTGGTGTATATGCTTTAACTGTCCTTAGTGTTTGAAATGGCTCAAATAGCAATATTAATCTTCATGCCGAGTAACTGGGGACGAACCAAGCAGTTTTGAAACTCGGAAACATGGACCATGCTAAAGGCATTTTTACTAACTAGTTCCAGTAACCCAACACACACACAATCAGATAAGACTTAGAGAAAACAAGGAAAGTTTTAAGTGAAACTTGGGCACGAAGGCAATTCAAGTTTCCCTTAGCCGTTAACAGGCTGAAAAATCATTCAGTTTTGTAACACCGAGTACGCAAGCACAATTCGGGTTAACGTTGAGAAATTTGTAAGATCATTGGGAAATAGATGAGGCGGAAACACTTTGCACTTTATAAAGAATATGGATGACAGCATTCCAACAACTTTATTTCATGATCTCAAAAGATGTTTACATAGAATTGAACTAAGTACGGAAAGGTACATAACTTGCTAGACGTTCCCAAGCTTCCGCAATCCACTTGACTTTGTCGAATTTTTTCAGCAGCTTGTAGAGTGGTAAGGCTTTATCCCCCAGCCGACTAATAAGTCTGCTGACTGCTGCAGCGGAACCCGTCAACCTTTGGACATCTTTTACACATGTAGGTTTTGAGATGTTCAAGATTGCCTTGATCTTTTCCGGGTTAACTTCTATTCCTCTGTGGGAAACAATGAAACCCAGAAGTTTTCCTGAGGGAACCCCGAATACGCACTTAGATGGATTCAGCTTCATCTTGTAAGTGCGTAAGTTCTCGAAAGTTTCTCGCAGATCCTCAAGGAGTGTATCTTTTTCCTTGGTTACGACAGCGATATCGTCCACATAAACATGGACGTTTCTGCCAATCTGACTATGCAAACAGCGTTGCATGCAACGCTGGTAGGTTGCACCTGCGTTCTTCAGGCCAAAAGGCATGGTTACGTAATAGTACGTCCCATACGGGGTTATAAAAGAAGTCTTGATTTGATCTTCCTTTTTCATGCGTATTTGGTGGTACCCGGAGTATGCATCCAAAAAGTATAAAAGCTCGGAGCCTGCAGTGGCATCTATTATTTGATCGATTCGCGGTAATGCGAACCTATCTTTCGGACACAACTTGTTCAATCATGTGTAATCTATACACATTCTAAGAGCAGTAGTGTCTTTCTTCGGTACTAGGACCGGATTTGCGGACCAATCAGTATGGATTACTTCCTTGATGAAATCCGCTGCTAAAAGCCGGATAATTTCCTTGCCAATAGCCTTCCGTCTTCTTCCGTCAAATCGACGGAGACCTTGTTTGACGGGTTTTGATCCCGGAATAACCTTGAGTTGGTGCTCAGCAAGTTCCCTGGGTACGCCTGGCATGTCAGCTGGACACCAGGAAAAAATATCCCAGTTCTCACGGAGGAACTTGATGAGCTCGCCTTCCTATTTGTCGGTCATCCCAGTCCCTACGATGACAAACTTTGTCGGATCTTTGGGATCTAGGATTACCTGTCTTGTATTCTCGGATGCCTTGAAGCTATCTGTTGGCTTCCGAGTTTCTTTTCCTGCCGGCATTTCTTTCGGCGATACCTCCTTGGCTAATTCCTTCAGTTCCTCCTTTGCTATAACTCTTTGAGCGCAAAGGGCGTTTTATTTTTCCAACTCGTTTGCCAGCTTGAAATCACCGACTATGGTGATTACTCCTCCTTTGGGTCCTGGCATTTTCAGCTTGTTGTAGATATAACAGGATCTTGCCATGAATTTGGCGAAAGCTGGACGTCCGAGTATTGCGTGATACACGCTTTCGAACGGCACTACTTCGAAGGATACTTTTTCCTGCCGGAAATGATCTTTATCTCCGAAGGTGACATCTAGGGAAATTTCTCCTAGGGATCGTGCTTGCCTGCCAGGAACAATGCCATGGAAGCGTATATTGCTGTAGTTGAGCTGGGACTCGGAGATCTTCAAGTGCTTCAGTGTAGCCAGGTACATTATATTAATGTTGGATCCTCCGTCCATCAGCACTCTTCTTAGCCTAGTGTTTTGAACAATAGGGCTGACAACAAGAGCTTGTGTGCCGGGTTCAGGGATATTTCCGGGATGATCAGACTGATCCTAGACTATTGGCGTGTTGGAGTACTTCAAGTATTTCGGGGTCGCGGGAATAACCGCGTTTATTTCCCGAAGTGTTCTTTTGGCCACCTTTGCTGACGGGGTTGCTAAGAAAGTTAGCATTGCTTCTCCATCAACTCTCGGAAATTTGGGTTCGCCCTTTCGCTGTTGTTCCTGGATTTTGTCATCAGTGTCCGATTCACTGTCTTCCTTTTCAGCTTCTGGCTTTTGTTTGGCAGGTTTCCTTTTGGAACACTTCCCTTTATTTCCGGATCCTGCATTGCCTTTCATATGCTTATTTAGCCGGCATTGCGCATTTGTATGGGTTGGTTTCCCAAATTGCGAGTGGTGGACGCAGGGTTCCGACTTAATTCTCTCCCATTCTTCGGGAGTGTAATTGATTGGATCTGGGCTGCGACCTTTCCACTTATTTCCCTTATCTCCTCCAAAGGCTATGTTGACCTCCTTGGGCTTTGTCGTTGACTCTGGAGTTCCTTTTTTGTCAGAACGAGGGGTTTTCTTGGCGAGTATTAGTGACTCAATATTGCCTCCTCTTGCTCTGATATCATCTTCGGCTGCAGCGTGCTCATTAGCGGTTGTAAGCATAGATCCGAGATCTTTGTGCTGTTTAGAACCAACCATGAACGGTACGAGTCCGGGTTTTAGGCCATTGACGAAAGCATGCATTGCTTGTACGTCAGTTACTCCAGAACAACTATTCTTCATTGCAGTCCATCTGGAGATGAAATCCACGTATGGTTCATCCTCAAATTGGGTGCAACGGTTCAGCTGGTTGATGCTATTTGGGCGTTTGTATGTTCCCCGAAAATGCTGAGTGAATACTCTAGCCATATCATCCCAGCTGTCGACAGTTCTTGATGGTAAACCATTGATCCAATCTCTGGCTCCGTCTAGCAACATTAGGGGAAGAAACTTGACAACTTCTAGGTCTGTCCTATTGTTGATTTGGACGGCTGTATAATAATCTGAGAGCCAGGTATCCGGGTTTGTACTGCCGGTATATTTTTGGTAGGTTGGACCAACTTTGGCGAAGCCAGAATGCAGGGTTATCCTTCGGATCCTGTCAGTAAAACACTTAGGACCAAAGTATAGATCATCCTTTTCTGCTCTATCAATGTGTGCAGAATATCTTCCGGCTGAATGGACAGAAGGGGATCTGCTCCTTTCTTTTCCATTGTTGCGCGGGCGCGCTTTTCCGAGGTTATCTCTATCTCTTCCGTGTTCACGTCCTTTTGGGTTAGGCGGAGTTCTGCTTTTGTGCCTTTCCTTATCCTTAGGAGGTGTCCGGGATCTTTCACGTCTGTGAGGTATATCATATCTTCCAGCTTTTTCAGCTGGGTTTCTCGGAGGTGGCATTATTTTGCCGTCATTCCGGTGTTTGTCTTCCCGATCATGTGGTTTATATCCATCTTTCGGGAGATGAGGTCCGATTCTAGACGCTGCGTCCCGGTTATCTGGGTTTTCCTGTCTTTTTTCGGATCCTCTTTTTTATCCGAGTCTCCGGGTTCTTCCGGTCCAGGTGCTCCAGCAGCGCAAGTAGCTGTTTTGCAGAGGGCGGAATTATCATGCAGCCTCCCTGATCGTTCTTGGCCTCGTTGTTGCTGCTGTAATGCTTTTCCTAGGAAAGCATACACCCCTTGGAGTTTTTCCCCGTTGGAGTACAGATTGTTGTTTAGGATGGCGAACGCTGCTTCCGCATTTTCCACTGCTGTTTTGTATATTGGTTCGCCCTTGGCATCTTTGCCGTTTAACTGCTTTTGCCAAGATGGGTTATAGAACCTTTCTTTTGGCGGCAGTTCTTCCGGTCTTGCGATTCCGGGTAACCTAGTAGGTTTTAATGCAGATCTATTCTTTCTCTCGTACTCCTCTATTTCCTCCTTCATGATTTTGATATCGTGCTGGGTTTGTTGGAGATGTTGCCAAGATCGGAGTAAATGTTGTTGTTGCCGTTGGAAAGCTTGTCTCTTGGCTTCCAGCATCTCAGGGGGTTCATCTGGTCCCACTGGTGTTTGTAATAGCTCTTGCTCTTCCTGTTCCGTCATTGGCGGAGCAGTGATTTCCTTAGATTTCTTCTCCACGGGCTTTTCTCTGCTTGCTTTTCCTATTTCCGGGTTTTCTTCAACTGTGTAAGCTAGTTTTTTCTTCCGGAGTTTTTTAGCAGACTTGTGCCTTTTCTTGGAAGAGGGAGGGTTTTTGGCAGGCTCATCTTCTGTCATCTCCTTGACATTAGGGAATATCGGAGAAGTTTCTCCGTCTTCTCTCTCTTCCTCTGGCGGAGGGGTTTTAGGGCTTTCCTGGCTGCCGGCACCCGTTGTATCAGCTGGTTTTGCCATTAGCACTTCATGGAATCCCTCTTGAAAGGACTTAACCTTTCTTACGAAGGCATCCTCGTCTTCGTCTTCGGAGTCGAAGTTATCCGATCCGGTTTCCGACTCCAACCTCGCCTCAATGGCGGCAAGCACGGACTCTGCTTCCGAGTTCATCGTCTGGTTGACGGATGTCGGATCTTCCGCCTCTGTGACGGGTGTTTGTTCTTCTGTCTCTATGACGGGTAGGTTGTTATCTGCCTCTTGCACGGGATTTCCGTCATCCGTGTTTTCAGCGATTTCGGATTGCACCATGCCGATAAAGTGTGTATCACTTTTTTGTCGGCGATCTGAGCAGAATCCGGCATCATAGTCGTTTTCGACTGGGTATAGGGCGGGTGGGATAAATTTGCTTCCACCGCAAAACCCCATTGCCTCTGCAGTTAGTCCGATAAAGATGTTAGCAGATCCGATCGGTAACACGCAGGCACTTACCAGGTGGTTTTGCGCCGGTATGTAGGATCCGTTGTCGAGGAAGCGCCCGACGTCGTCGTCGAACTCCAAGCTTCCGACAGTGATCGATCTTCCAATTCCGCCAAGTATCCCAGATCGGAATTTCACGCCTGACGTCGTTTGCCCCACGGTGGGCGCCAACTGTCGAGACATCGTAGTAGTTTTCATAGACGGGGGTGCCATGAGACTACGGTAGAGACGTGGGGTAACGGGATAGCGTAGTAACACAGAACACGGGATTTTACCCAGGTTCGGTACGTCGCGACAGTACGGCGTACCTACTCCTGCACTTCTCACTAATTGGGACTAAAGCCCGTTTAACAGGGTTACAATGTGAGGGTGTAGATCTAGCTACTCGGCGAGGATGAGCTTCTCGGCGAGTTGCGTAGAGCTTCTCTGTTGTGCGGTAAAGAACTTGAACCTAACTTGTTTAATCTCTCTCCCGTCCGGCTTTATATAATAGCCGGGTTAGGGCTTACAGAATCAGAAACCTAGAAGACTACGTTTAACTTGTAACTTGGAAAGCAAGGAATCCGTCTTCTCCTCCAAGCCAGATCACACGGGCCGTGATCCGGGTTCTTCTAGAATCCGGCTTCTGCGCGTCGGACTACTGGGCCGCCCAATGGACCTGAGCCCATTACCTGTAGGCCACCCTGGCAGTCCAGCTCTTTATCTACCATCTTCTATACCCCTATTCAGTATATATCCGACAGTAGCCCCCAGGAAGGATCAAAACTCTGATTCTCCGTCTTTCGTCAAATACATTTTGTCCGGGAAATGTTGATTCAGCAGTCTTGATTCTTTCTACTTTCCTTTTAAAGGAGATGGTAACATAAAACTCGGAACTCTAAAAATCCGGCTTTTCTTCTCGCGATCCTTCGCGGAAAAGGAACTTCTAACGTCAGCGTCTTAATCATGCTGACGCAAGCGACGCTCGGTTTCACGCGGGAAACCCCTCAGCGTATCTCTGACAGATTCTCACGGGAAACGAGGAGATAGCCATCATTCCCCTGTCGTTTCATTTCCCGGATTTTCCGGCGAGCGACACGCGTCGAACATCCAACGGTCGAAAGAGCCGTTGGCACGTATCTAAACAGCTTTCCGGCTATAAATAGCCATCCTCGTCCTCATCGGAAACTTTCCTCACTCCCCCACTGCCTACGCCATTGCTGCGAACGCGAGCTTGAGAGCAAAGCACTTGTCCCAGGCGCTCACCGGATCCAAGCACACCAAAACGCAACGCCACAAGATGGCCTCCTCGCCGTCATCGCCGACCCGCGCCGCCATCAATGAGCTGATCAGCGATCTGGATCCGCAGCCGGGATCGCCCAAGCTCACCGGCGACGTGCCGGAAAAGACCACGGCCTCCGCGGCGGGCGGAGAAAACGCTTCCGCCGCCGCGGACATAGCGGGATCGAGCTCCGCAGCATCCCCGCCGTTCGTCCCAACGACGGCGAGGGTCAAGATCCATTCCCGTGGCGATGAGCGCTTTGCTACCGGAGCCAACAACGAAACAGAAATTGTCGGCAATTGGAGTCCGAGTAATACTTCTCTCGTTCTTCTTCGTTGGATGTCAAAGGAGGGATACATAGTTAAAGGCAAATGGCGGATCTCGAAAGATGAACCCGAGCCCAAGCCAAAAGCCGGAGAATGCGTCATCCTTACCTCTCATATCGCGAGAGGTATGGGTTTTCCCCCTTCCGCCTTTTTTCTAGACGTCCTTAATTTTTATGGCGTTCAACCACACAATATTTCTCCGAATTCCATCCTCTACTTAGCCAGTTTCCAAGCCCTTTTCGAAGGATATCTCGGGATAACACCTGTCGTGGTGGTGTCACGGCAGATGCCATGGGATGGCTAAAGATGTGGGGACGATGGACGCTGGAGGTGTCCGGGGAGGGATTACGCGACGAGTAGCCGCGTGAGGTAAGATCCACACAACACAAACAACACGATGTACCCAGGTTCAGGGCCCTCGTGAGGAGGTAAAACCCCTACTCCTGCCTTTCCCTATGTATTATGGTGTCTCACCGAGTAGCCACAGTACAAATGGTAACGCTACCGAGTAGCCCCTTGCCCCTCTCCGAGTAGAGCTAGGTCAAGGACTTAGGGTTTCTAGGGTTTCTAGTGAGCCACTATGGGAGCATATGAGCCTCTCTGAGTACGTGTCCCGCGCAGGAGGCGGCGGGGCACCTTATATACATGGTGCCCAGCCGGATACGTCCAAATCCTAGACAAGTGTCGACATAGTGTGCACACTGTCCTTTCTCCGAGTACCCGCTGACAGCTTTGGTCGTTGGTCTTGGCTGCTTCTGTAAAGTCGTTGGGCAAAACTAGGGGACAGACTGGTATCACTGTACCTAGTCACAGAGTAGGTCCCCCTTATCCTGCCACCGACTGCTTCCATGCTGTCACTGTCAGACAGACCGTCCCCACGTGAACAGTAGTTCGAATGCTGCCAAGTACGGACCCAGGATACGCGGGATCCTGTGTCAGAACGGCTCCTTTGACTTCCTGCCCGAGTAGTTTCCCGCCAAAGGTTCCCGCCAATTGTACTCGGGCCAAACCTTCTACTCGACATGGTAGAAACTGATTGATATCTCCTTCTGATCATCTTGAGGTGAGACCGGGTAGCAGTCGACCGGGTAGCAAGTACCCGGTAGTCGGCTACTCGGCCAAACCTCTCTTCTGTAAGCGGCCTTTACCACCTGTCTTTACCCTACTCGGGGGTAACCCCCCGACAGCAGTCCCCGAAGCTGGTTGAGTCTTGCGAACTTGTTCACTAGGCTCTGCCAGCTTTAAACCAGCCTTTGCATCCCAGCCATCGAAACTCAAGATGCCGAGTAGGTCCTCCGAGCAGCTATCCGGAAAGTATCTTGAGTCTCCTCTTTCCGAGTAGCACTTGCTTTCTACTCTGTATCCGAGTAAAAAGACTTAGCGAAATTTCGGACGAGGGCAGTCCCCGAGAACAATTTTAGATTGCAAAGTAGAATTTCAACTCGGATGAAAGGGTACATACACATCTTTTCTTACGAATGAAAACGACGAAGTAGAGCTATATTCCAAGGACGCTTGGTTTCCTCTCCAGCTTTATCTGCCCTGTTCGCCTGCGACGGGCGCACATCTACAAGATAGTACGCGTCATTGTGCAGCGCTTTGCTGACAATGAAAGGCCCTTCCCATGGAGGAGACAGCTTGTGCATCCCGGCTGTGCGCTGCACAAGCCTAAGGACCATGTCTCCTTCTCGGAAAACCCTTGGGTTCACCTTTCGGCTATGATAGCGCCGCAGGTTTTGCTGGTAGATAGCCGAACGTGACAGAGTCAGCTCTCTTGCTTCTTCAAGCAGGTCAACGTCGTCTTCTCGAGCTTCTCTCGCCTCCACCTCAGTGTAGAGGGCTACTCGGGGGGAGTCATGCTCTAAGTCTATTGGCAACACGGCCTCAGCCCCGTATACCAAGAAGAATGGCGTGTAGCCGGTTGACCGGTTAGGGGTAGTCCTTAGACTCCACAACACCGCTGGCAACTCTTCTAGCCAACACCCAGGTGTTTTCAGCAGTGGCTCAATCAGCCTCGGCTTGATGCCTGCCAGTACCATCCCGTTTGCTCTTTCAACTTGCCCATTGGAGGCAGGGTGCGCGACTGACGCAACGTCTAGTCGGATATGCTTATCTCTGCAAAATCGCACCATTGCCCCCTCTGCAAAGTTGGTGCCGTTGTCGGTGATGATACTGTGCGGGTAGCCATATCTCATGATCACATCTTTCACAAACTTCACAGCTGTGACTCCATCGCACTTCCGAATAGGCTTCACCTCGATCCACTTGGTGAACTTGTCCACCATGACCAAGATATGTGTCATATTGCCCTTAGCCGGCTTGAAAGGACCAACCATATCCAAGCACCAAACAGCAAACGGCCATGTGATAGGAATTGTTTTCAACTCGGATGCTGGCACGTGAATCTTACTTGCGAACATCTGGCAGCCGGCGCACTTCCTCACGATGTCCTCAGCTTGCTGCAATGCAGTGAGCCAGTAGAAGCCATGCCGAAAAGCTTTCTTGACTAAAGCCCGAGAAGAAGCGTGATGCCCACACTCTCCTTGGTGTATCTCCACCAGGATTTCTTCTCCTTCCTCTGGGCTTACACAGCGTTGCAGCACACCAGTGGCACTTCTCTTATGCAGCACATCTCGGACTAAGGCGTAGCCCTTGGATCTTCTCTGAATCTGCCTCGCAGTCACCTCATCTTCAGGTAAAGTGCCGTCCCTTAGAAAGGATAATATGGGCATTGCCCAACTCGGTGTCTCCCGCACGGGAAACACTGGTTCCTCCATTTCCATTGGGACAGGCTCTGGTGGTTGCACAGGAGGAGTAGGAGCGCTTCTCTGCAGCCCAGATCGATTGGCGAGAACTTCTTCACTGAATGCAACAGCTTCATGGTTGAGGGCGGCAGTCCCCGGGTACGGAGTGGCAGTCCCCGAGTAGGGAATGGCAGTCCCCGGGTAGGGAACGGCAGTCCCCGAGTATAGGACGGCAGTCCCCGGGTAGGGAACGGCAGTCCCCGAGTAAGGAGTGGCAGTCCCCGGGTAAGGAACGGCAGTCCCCGAGTAAGGAGTGGCAGTCCCCGGGTAAGGAACGGCAGTCCCCGAGTATAGGACGGCAGTCCCCGGGTTCCCTGCAGCACTCTCCCAGTCAATCTCCATTGGGTCAGATTCCTCACTTGGCAGAGAAGGGACAAAGATGGATTCCGAGTTGGGGGAAGGCTTGATGGATGGCTTCCTCAAATGCTCCAGGGCAATCCCTGCCGGGATGGACTGCCGAGAAGATCCCAACTTGGACAGCTCATCTGCTGCTTCGTTTTCTGCTCGGTGAATGTGCTGGAACTCACAGCCTTCGAAAAACCCAGTCATTGACTGCACCAGGAAGCGATACGACGCCATGTTGGCATCCAAGGCATCCCAGGTACCCGAGACTTGCTGCACCACCAGATCTGAGTCGCCATAACAGATAATGCGCTGCACGCCAACCTCCTTTGCTACTCGCAAACCATGCACAACTGCCTCGTACTCGGCTACATTGTTGGATGCCTTGAAATGGATCTGCAACACATACTTGAGCTGATCCCGCTTGGGTGATGTAAGCACAACGCCAGCACCAAGGCCTTCTTTCACCTTTGAGCCATCAAAGTGCATCTTCCAATAGTTGGAAACTGGAGCAGGGGGTTCATACTGCATCTCGGCCCAGTCGACAAGAAATTCCGCCAGTACCTGAGACTTGATTGCTTCTCTTCTCGTATACGCGGGAGCGTACGCGGCTAGCTCGATCGCCCACTTGGCTACTCTGCCACTCGCCTCCTTGTTACCCATGATGTCCGAGATGGGAGCTGAGCTCACGACAGTGATGGGATGCTCCTGGAAATAATGCTTCAGCTTCCTGGCGCCCAGGTACACACCATAGGTCATTTTCTGGTAATGCGGGTAGTTCTGCTTGGAGCTTGACAACACCTCGCTCAGATAGTACACAGGGCGCTGCACACTCTTGCCTTCTTCTTCTCGCTCCACCACTATCACCACGCTGACTACTCGGTTAGTCGCGGCAATGTATAGCAGCATAGGCTCCTTGGGTAGCGGACTAGCCAAGACAGGAGCGCTAGCCAACATTGCTTTCAGCTCATTGAATGCTACATCCGCTTGCGGAGTCCAGACAAACTTGTCGCTCTTCTTCATCAGCTGGTACAGAGGCAGAGCCTTCTCGCCCATTCGGCCCAGAAAACGGCTCAGTGATGCCAGACAACCCGTGAACTTCTGCACATCCTTCAATGATCTCGGCAAAGACATGCTTTCAATAGCTTTTATCTTAGACGGATTGGCTTCAATGCCCCGACTAGAAACCAGGAAACCGAGTAGCTTTCCAGCTGGTACACCAAAGGTGCACTTACTCGGATTCAGTTTCATTTTGTACCTGCGTAGGTTAGCAAAGGTTTCCTCCAAGTCGGCAAGCAGAGTATGTGTTTTATTCGTTTTGATGACAATGTCATCTACGTACACCTGCACATTCTTGCCGAGTTGGTTGTGCAAGCATTTCTGCATGCATCTCTGATAGGTTGCACCCGCATTCCTCAGGCCAAAACACATGACACGATAGCAATAAGCCCCGTACGGGGTAATGAAAGCGGTCTTTATTTGATCGGCAGGATTGAGTGCAATCTGGTGGAAACCAGAGTAGGCATCTATGAAAGACAACAGTTCACAGCCGGCAGTGGAATCGATCACCTGGTCGATGCGAGGTAGCGGGAAAGGATCCTTGGGGCATGCCTTGTTCAAGTCGGTGTAGTCGACGCACATGCGCCATGCAGTGGCAGCCTTGGGATCTTCCTTTTTCTTCTCGACCATAACCGGGTTGGCTAACCAGTCCGGGTGCAGCACCTCCATGATGAAGTTACTGATCAGCAGCTTGGTGATTTGATCACCGATGGCCTTCCTTCTCTCGTCCCCGAAACGGCGCAAGGCCTGCTTCACGGGCTTTGCGTCAGGACGCACATGCAAAGAGTGCTCAACCAACTCCCTCGGGACTCCTGGTAGATCTTCATTGGTCCAGGCGAACACGTCCCGATTCTCACGGAGGAAGTGGATGAGCGCGCTTTCCTATTTCTCGGCCAGCCCGGCACCAATGATGGCCACGCGCTCCGGGAACTCGGGGTCAACCTGGACTGTCTTGGTCTCCTTGGCCGCTTGGAAAGCAGTACCGTGCTGAGTACTCGGCACACCTTGTGCGCCAGCTTGTGCGGACTGAGCCAAGGCCACCACCTCGTACATCTTCTTCTTCTCGGCAGCAATCACCATTGATTCCGCCAGCTGAGAGCTAGCAGAGGCACACTCCATGGACTTCTTGTAATCTCCCGAGATGGTGATGATGCCATTGGGCCCGGGGATCTTCATCTTTAGGTAAGCTACATGGGTAGAGGCCATGAACTTGCTCAGAGCAGGCCTGCCGAGTAGAGCGTGATAGGGACTCTGATGATCCACCACCTCAAACTGCAGGCGCTCTGTGCGGCAGTTCTCCCGAGTACCGAATAGCACATCAATCCACACTCGGCCAATCGGGTTGCATGAGATCCCGGGCACAATGCCATGGAAAGTGGTCTTGCTGGGCAGCATCATGTTCTCGGCCAGGCCAAGCTTCTCGAGTGTGTCCTTGTACACAATGTTGATGCTGCTGCCGTTGTCGATCAGCACCTTGCTGAACCTCACGTTCTTCTCGGGGCCCAGGAAGGTGGGATCTAGCACCAAGGCATAGGTACCCGGATTGGGCATCACCTTGGGGTGATCCGCCCGAGTCCACCTGATCTCCTGGTCGCACCAGTACATGTAGTGAGGGACAGCCGGAATCACTGCATTGACCTCCATGGCCCGCCTATACTGTGACTGCTTGTCGACTGCCTCGGAAGTGAAGATCATATAGCTCTCATGGTGCTCTTGGTACTGGTTAGGGCCATTGCCCCCATTGTTGCCGTTGTTGCCATTGTTGTTGCCCTGATAGTTGTTGTTGCCTCTGTTGTTGTTGTTGCGGTTGTAGTTGTTGTTGTTGTTGCGGTACCTCTCGTTGTTGAAGTTCTGGTTGGCTCCTAAAGCCACCTGGTTCACATTCTCTCTTCTCGGATAGACTGGCGGCCGAGCTGCGGGTGCCCGAGTAGGCTGAACAGTGGCATTCGCGGCTGGCAGAGGAGGTGGAGGAGGCAAGCCATCACTCTTGATCACATCCCACCATTCGCATTGCCGAGTAGTGTGGTTCGCAGGCCTTGAGGGGTGATGAGTGTGGAAGCTGCATGGACCATCCTTCATGTCATCGAAGACAAACTTCTTCGGCTGCTCGGAGTTCCCGCTACTCGGCTGCGCAGTGCGGAACGGTTTCTTGTTGCCTTGGCCCTGGTTCTGGTTCTGCCCGTAGGCTCCAGCAGGTTTCTGCCTTTGGCCACCACCGCCTCCAACATTTACTGCATTCACTTCCTCGGGATCATACCGAGTATCTACTCGGCGCTTGTTGCGGAACTCGTTGCGCTTGTTGCTGTTGAAGTTTCTTCTCGGCTCAGAAGAATCCATCAGTGGCTGAGTAGGGTCTCCGAGTGCGTACTGATCCGCAATCTTGATGGTCTCGGCCAGGGTGTTGGGCATTTCCCTCTGCAATCTCTGCCACAGCATGCTGCCATGTCGGCAACCCTGCGCAAACCAAGTGATGGCCTGCGCTTCATTCACACCCTCACAGGTGTTCCTCAAGGTGCTCCACCGAGTAAGGTACTCGCGGTCCGTCTCGTCCTCTCGCTGTCGGCAAGCCGACAACTGCTGTGGCCTATTCGGCCTCTTGTAGGTGCTGGTGAAGTTGCTGATGAAGGCATCCGAGAAGTCCAGCCAGCAGTTGATGCTGTTTTTGGGCAGGTTGTTGAGCCAAGTGCGAGCTGGACCCTCTAGCATCTGCGGCACATAGCGCACCGCCCATCTCCTGTTGCCGTTCGCGATATGGACCGCGGTGACGTAGTCGTTGAGCCAATCTTCAGGCTTGGTGCTACCATTGTAGCTCTTGGTGCCTCTCGCGAGCTGGAAGCCCTTCACGGACGGCTCGTTCATGATGCGCGGGCCAAAGCACTCGGGGCCAGGAGGACCCGTGCTCTCAAGCCGCGCCGACAAGCTGATACGGTCCAGCTGGTGCCTTGCATCTCCAGGCGCCAACACGCGCTCACCCACGCGGTCATGGATGTCATAACCAGCCATCTCCATAGCCGAGTAGCCATCATCATACCTATCCACCTGCATAGCAGCAGGCTGCTCCACCGGGCCGGCGACCGGTGCCACCGGGCGCGGCTGCTGCCTCTGCCGAGTAGGCGGAGCTGCGGGTTGCCGAGAAGTACCCGGGCGTGCGGCTTCTCGGACACGGCTTTGAGCTTGATGGGCTTGAGAGCCTGCTCTTGCAGCGTTGTGTTCCTGTCCGGGCTGCTGCGGCACAGCAACCTGTTTCGCGGCAGCCGCCGGGTCATACACCTGCATTTGCCTGTCTCTTCCCGTACGCCCGCTGCGGCTCTTCTCGCGGCTAGGATGCGGAGATGAGGCTTGATCGTTAGATCTTGCCGCGTGCGAGTGAACCACCTGCGAAGCTCCAGCTCCCGGGTTGGCCTTCCGAAACTCCTCGTTCTGCCTGGCGGCCTCCAGTACCAACTCGCCAAGCCTTTCCTGCTGCCTGCGACGCGCCTCTCCCTCTAGGCGCGGCAACTCGGCAGCCACAGCCTCTGCAGCCCGCAGCGTCTTGGCGGGCGTGCTGTACCTTGGCCTTGTGAAGGTGTTCGCTGTGGCGGACTGCGCGGGCTCCTCCGCAACAGTGGCCATCTCGGCGCCCAGGTTGCGCCGGGTTGCGCCTACCCTGCTAGGCCTCCTGGCAACCGGCGTGAAGCCGTGAGCCTTGTTATACTCAAGCTGGTCTAGACTCAGCTCAAGCCTGATCTTCTCCAACTCCGCCTGCTCGGCGAGCAGCTCCTGGCGTTGCCGCTCGAGCTGCTCCCTTACGGCTAGGAGCTCGACGTCGGTGGGAGTGGGCATGCCGGTTCGCGCTGCAGACGCGGGGATGACCGTAGACGTGGAAGGCGGCAGGTTGCTCTGCTTCTCGTAAGGCCGGTGAGTCCTGCCACCCGCGGGCGGGTCGTCAACCTCCTCGACGACGGCCGCAGCGCCAGTAGCAGCTGCGCCAACGTTGGCCGCCACGCCCGTCACCATCACCTCAGCGCAGCACGCAGAACTGCATGCAGGCCTTCCGCGAGCAGCAACAACCGCGGGAGGGTCCTCCGCGTCGTGCACCAGCTCGGGGTAAGCGTCGTTGGCAACGGTGGCGACGTAGACGAGATGCGAGCCGAAGGAGATCACCGAGCCGCCCTCCGGCATGGCCTTGCCGCCGAAACAGCCGGCGTTGTCGATGACGAAGTCGAAGGAGCCGAATCTGTGGACAAGGCCACAAACTACGCGCTCTGCAGATGAAGATCCCGTCCGAACAGAAACTCCAGCCAGCGCCGCTGGTTGCCCCACGGTGGGCGCCAACTGTCGTGGTGGTGTCACGGCAGATGCCATGGGATGGCTAAAGATGTGGGGACGATGGACGCTGGAGGTGTCCGGGGAGGGATTACGCGACGAGTAGCCGCGTGAGGTAAGATCCACACAACACAAACAACACGATGTACCCAGGTTCAGGGCCCTCGTGAGGAGGTAAAACCCCTACTCCTGCCTTTCCCTATGTATTATGGTGTCTCACCGAGTAGCCACAGTACAAATGGTAACGCTACCGAGTAGCCCCTTGCCCCTCTCCGAGTAGAGCTAGGTCAAGGACTTAGGGTTTCTAGGGTTTCTAGTGAGCCACTATGGGAGCATATGAGCCTCTCTGAGTACGTGTCCCGCGCAGGAGGCGGCGGGGCACCTTATATACATGGTGCCCAGCCGGATACGTCCAAATCCTAGACAAGTGTCGACATAGTGTGCACACTGTCCTTTCTCCGAGTACCCGCTGACAGCTTTGGTCGTTGGTCTTGGCTGCTTCTGTAAAGTCGTTGGGCAAAACTAGGGGACAGACTGGTATCACTGTACCTAGTCACAGAGTAGGTCCCCCTTATCCTGCCACCGACTGCTTCCATGCTGTCACTGTCAGACAGACCGTCCCCACGTGAACAGTAGTTCGAATGCTGCCAAGTACGGACCCAGGATACGCGGGATCCTGTGTCAGAACGGCTCCTTTGACTTCCTGCCCGAGTAGTTTCCCGCCAAAGGTTCCCGCCAATTGTACTCGGGCCAAACCTTCTACTCGACATGGTAGAAACTGATTGATATCTCCTTCTGATCATCTTGAGGTGAGACCGGGTAGCAGTCGACCGGGTAGCAAGTACCCGGTAGTCGGCTACTCGGCCAAACCTCTCTTCTGTAAGCGGCCTTTACCACCTGTCTTTACCCTACTCGGGGGTAACCCCCCGACAACACCTGACCTAGGTTTCTGGCAATATTGTTTTGAGGTAAAGCATAACATCACAAATGGCATTTCGCCTATTTGCGGGACCATATCTTTCACCCTCAGAAAATTTAGGGAGGAATGGTATCCAAAAATAGAAATGCCGGAACCTGATCAATCTTGGCTAGGTTCTTTTTTTTATCATCAGGACATTCCATTCCCAGGCAGGACAACCGGGGTTCCTCCCTTTGTTAATTCTGCTGCTATTCCTCGCGAGAGTTGGACAGCCGCAGTAGTAGAAAATTTGCCGGAAAACCTGATGAAGATAAAGCGGCGCATCGCCAAACTTTCTTCCTCTCAACCTTCTTTGGTTGGGAAGGATACCGTTTTGTGCTGGTTCGGACGCCGTATCCAACCTCTCTCTTTTCGTTCCCGACTTCTTTGCGAATACCAAGGGCCAGAAGATAGCATGAGAGGAACAGATAAGGCCTTTACCAAAAAAGATTTTATAGGACGACTTCACCAACTGGTCGCCGTCAGTAGTCAGATTGAGGAAAATCTGGCGATTTATCACGTGGAAAATCTGGTCCCTAAGGTATTTATCTTTCCTTGTTTCCGAATTTTTCCTAAGATTATCTTCTCTCTCTGCTTTTTAACATGTTTTTAACTCCTTCCTAGTTCGATGAACTTGGAGAAAATGATCTTGCTTCCGACGCTGAACTCAACAAATTGCATGCCGAGTTTCACAACAATCGGAAGCGCAAAAGGCAATCAGCTATCAAAGAGGAATCTATTCCCAACCTGGACGATATCTGGATAAAGGAAGAACCATTTGACGAACTCGGATATATTCGTCCAGAGGCAAAGAAATTCTTTGCTCCTGCACCTCTGATTCGCCCTTGGCCACAAAATGGATTAGTTGTTCGCAATGATATCGCATTTTCACCTCGTCAGGTTATACACGATGGCCTTCATCACGTTGGGATTCTCTTCGCGGAATATGCCAAAGAATTCAACGAGGTCTTGGCCGACTTGCGAGAAATGAGCCAGGTAATACTTCTAGCCCCCAAGCATTAAGTTGAAATATGAATTCTTCTTAATGTTTCTTCGTATGCCTGTTCAAACTTAAGCATCTGGCTTTCATTTCCATGTTTTAGCATTCCGCAGATGCCATAAACTTGGAAGTTTATAAGAAGCTTAGTCTCAAGAGCAGAGAAGTAAAAAACCTTCAATCTGTTATTGAGTCGAAAAGCAACGAACTAGCGTCATCTCAGCGGCAACTATCAAAAGCCACCGGTATTCTATGTTGTGCCATTTGTTTTCTCTGTAGAGTGCTTGCTGAATTGTTTTGTAAACTCGAATTATTTATTGCCCTCCAGCTGCTTTAAACAAAGCCAACAAATTAGCAGAAAACGCTGTCCATATCTCTCGACTTCGTGAGGAAAACTCAAACCTCCGAAAGGAACTTCTGAAAGTTCAAGAAGACCTAGAAGCCAGTAATCTGGCCCTTGGGATTGCTCGATCCAAGGCTTCTTTACAGACAGCGGAAGATAAATCTGTTATCAATGATTTGGAAAGTATTCTACTCCCGCGCATGAAAGAAAGCGACGAAATTGACAAGGTTCTTGGTAAGTTAACTTCTCTTTACCAATGTCTTCATGTCTTATTTCTTGTATCTTTTCATGTAACCTTTGCTTTTGTCAAAAAAGCAGGAAATTTTCCAGGAATCTCTCGGACTGAAAAGATCCGGGCCTTTGGGGAAGTGTGGAATTCAATCAGGAATGCAGGAATGCAGCTGATTAATAAATTCCTTCCCACAAGTACTGTATGATTTTCGGAAGTCTACCGACTTCCGGGTGCCATTACAGAGGTAGCAGAATCGAAAGAATCCATCCTTCGTTCTGCTGCACGAGGTGGTGCACGCATGGCACTTGGCCTTATGCGTCTACATTACCCTAATGCTAAATCTTGGCGCGTAGCATCCGGAATCCCTCAAGAATATACAGAAGCGCAACGAAATGCGATTTTTGATGAAGTTAAAGGGCACGCTTCCAAGATTGCCTCTATAGTTAACATTTCCATTACTTATCCGGAAGAAGAAGTGCCCGTAGCCCCCGAGAATGATAGCAGTGATGAAGACTCGGATGCTTGAGGGAATACACTTAACCCGAATGATGGATGTGTATAAGAGCATTTTTACAATGCAATTCATATTGTAATGCTTCTATATCGTTTGTCGAAACAAGAACTCCGCCTTTTGCAATTTCAAGTTTCTTGCAAAGTTTTTTCGGGTTTGACTGTTCCTTTATCTTCTAAGTAATCTGGCAAATGTGTTTTAACTTCTCTAGTGTTTAAAAATGGCTCAACTAGCAATATGAATCGTCATGCCGAGTAACTGGGGACGAACCAAGCAGTTTTGAAACTCAGAAACATGGATCATGCTAAAAGCATTTTTACTGACTAGTTTCAGTAACCCAACACATACACAATCAGATAAAACTTAGAGAAAACAAGGAACTGTATTGAAACTTGGGCACGCAGGCACAATCCGAGTTTCCTTTAACCTTTAACAGGCCGAATCATTCAGCTTTTAAACACCGAGCACGCAGGCACAATTCGGGTTAACATTGAGTATTTGTAAGATCATTGGGAAATAGATGAGGCGGAAATATTTTGTACTTATAATGAATATGAAAGACAACATTCCGACAACTTTATTTCATGGTCTCAAAGATGTTTACATAGAAATTGAACTAAGTATAGAAGGGACGTAATTGCTGGATACTCCAAGGCCTCTTTGTCTCTCCTAGTTCATCATCTATTTTTCTCTTTCTTTTGCGATTCGGCTTCTTGGGATCGTCCTCCGTATCTCGAATGTCGCCAAGATAATATGATCCATTCTTCATGGCTTTACTGATGACGAATGGTCCTTCCCATACTGGGGCCAATTTGTGCTTCCTTTGCTGCACCAATCTCAGCACTAAGTCACCTTCTTTAAAAGAACGATGCCTGATTTTCCGACTGTGATAACGTCGTAAACCTTGCTGGTAGAATGCGGATCTATGAAGCACAAGTTCTCGTTCCTCTTCTAAGAGATCGACGGCATCCTGTCGTGCTTCTTCGGCATCCGAGTCGTCAAAATCCTGCACTCTTGGGCTATCATGGATCATGTCCGTTGGAAGAATAGCTTCCGCACCATAAACTAGGAAAAACGGGGTTTGCCCAGTTGACCTATTTGGCGTCGTTCGAATGCTCCATAACACGGAAGGTAGCTCTTCTACCCACGCTCCAGCTGCTCTATGGAGAGGAGATTCGAGTCTTGGGCGTATTCCTTGCAGGATTGAACTGTTCATTCTTTCAACCTGCCCATTAGATTGCGGGTGTGCCACAGATGCAAGATCTAAGCGGATTCCCGTTTGTTGGCAGTATTTTGCCAACTCTCCAATGGAGAAATTTGTCCCGTTATCGGTTATTATGCTATGTGGGACGCCATACCTCATTACTAAATCAATAATGAAATTTCTGGCAGTTGCGCCGTCTAGCTTTTTGATGGGTTTAGCCTCCACCCATTTTGTATACTTATCTACCGCTACGAGTAGATGCGTAAGTCCACCTCTTGCAGTTTTGAACGGTCCCATCATATCTAGCCCCCAGACCGCAAACGGCCATGTGATGGGGATAGTTTTAAGTGCTTGGGCCGGTAAATTGGTCTGCTTGGCGTAATATTGACATCCTTCACACGTATTCACTATGCGCTCGGCGTCTGACTTGGCTGTTAGCCAGAAAAACCCCGCCCGGAATGCTTTTTTGACTATGCTTTTTGATTGAGCATGATGTCCGCAATCGCCGGCATGGATTTCTTCCAGTATTTCTCTTCCTTCTTCTGGTGAGATACACCGTTGAAAGATTCCGGAAGTACTGCGTTTATACAAGTGGTCGTTGATTACCACGTATCCTTTGCATCGACGCTGTATTTGCCTTTGCAAGACTTCGTCTGCTCCTTCCGGGTACTTCTGATTGACTAAGAAGTTTAAGTATGGAATTGTCCAATCGGGTTTAACGAGCATGACCTCAATTGTTTCGGATGCCAGAGGGTAATCAACGTCTCCACCTTTTATGGACGGTTCATGCAAGTGCTGGATGAATACCCCTGGTGGTAAAGTTTTAACTCTCTCTGATCCCATGCGGGCTAACGCATCCGCATTCCAATTTTCCTCCCTTTTTATGTGAAGGACTTCGAACTCGAAGAAACAGATGGCGAACTCATCCACCGTCCTCCGATATTCGGCCATTATAGGGCTTTTCGCATCCCAGGTTTGGTTGAGCTGATGCTGTACCAAATCGAGTCTCCATAGCACAAGATGCGTTTTACCCCTATTTCTTTTGCAATATGCAAGCCATGAAGCAGAGCTTCGTATTCTGCCACGTTATTACTGGCGTTGAAGTGTATTTGCAATACTTACTCCATTATGTCTCCCTTGGGGGATTTTAGGACTACGCCAGCCCCAGCTCCTTCCTTCATCTTGGATCCGTCAAAGTGCATGATCCAGTACTCAGATTCTGGCATCGGTGTTTTTTCCATTGCTTCTGTCCAGTCGGCGACAAAATCTGCCAAAACTTGGGATTTTATTGCCGTCCTTGGCTGGTACTTAATGTCGAAGGCTGCCAGCTCGATGCCCCATTTAGCTACTCGGCCGGTTGCCTCCGCATTGTTTATAATATCCCCTAGTGGTGCTTTACATACCACTGTTATGGAATGCCCTTGGAAGTAATGGCGCAGCTTTCTAGATGCAAAAAATACGCCATACGCCAGTTTCTGGTAGTGTGGGTACCTTTGTTTGGATTCGGAAAAAACTTCGCTTATGTAATATACCGGATGTTGATCTGGTATGCTTTGCTCTTCCTTTGTCCGTTCCACAACGATTACCGCACTAATAACCCGATTTGTAGCCGTAAGGTATAATAACATGGGTTCTTCGTCTTTTGGAGATGCCAAGATGGGAGCCTTCATCAAGGTTTCCTTCAACTGGGCCAACGCTGCATCGGCCTCTTCTGTCCATTCGAACTTGTCGGATTTCTTTAGCAGCTTGTAGAGTGGTAAGGCTTTATCCCCCAGCCGACTAATAAATCTGCTGACTGCTGCAGCGGAACCCGTCAACCTTTGGACATCTTTTACACATGTAGGTTTTGAGATGTTCAAGATTGCCTTGATCTTTTCCGGGTTAACTTCTATTCCTCTGTGGGAGACAATGAAACCCAGAAGTTTTCCTGAGGGAACCCCGAATACGCACTTAGATGGATTCAGTTTCATCTTGTAAGTGCGTAAGTTCTCGAAAGTTTCTCGCAGATCTCAAGGAGTGTATCTTTTTCCTTGGTTACGACAGCGATATCGTCCACATAAACATGACGTTTCTGCCAATCTGACTATGCAAACAGCGTTGCATGCAACGCTGGTAGGTTGCACCTGCGTTCTTCAGGCCAAAAGGCATGGTTACGTAATAGTACGTCCCATACGGGGTTATAAAAGAAGTCTTGATTTGATCTTCCTTTTTCATGCGTATTTGGTGGTACCCGGAGTATGCATCCAAAAAGCATAAAAGCTCGGAGCCTGCAGTGGCATCTATTATTTGATCGATTCGCGGTAATGCGAACCTATCTTTCGGACACAACTTGTTCAATCCTGTGTAATCTATACACATTCTAAGAGCAGTAGTGTCTTTCTTCGGTACTAGGACCGGATTTGCGGACCAATCAGTATGGATTACTTCCTTGATGAAATCCGCTGCTAAAAGCCGGATAATTTCCTTGCCAATAGCCTTCCGTCTTCTTCCGTCAAATCGACGGAGACCTTGTTTGACGGGTTTTGATCCCGGAATAACCTTGAGTTGGTGCTCAGCAAGTTCCCTGGGTACGCCTGGCATGTCAGCTGGACACCAGGCAAAAATATCCCAGTTCTCACGGAGGAACTTGATGAGCTCGCCTTCCTATTTGTCGGTCATCCCAGTCCCTACGATGACAAACTTTGTCGGATCTTTGGGATCTAGGATTACCTGTCTTGTATTCTCGGACGCCTTGAAGCTATCTGTTGGCTTCGAGTTTCTTTTCCTGCCGGCATTTCTTTCGGCGATACCTCCTTGGCTAATTCCTTCAGTTCCTCCTTTGCTATAACTCTCTGAGCACAAAGGGTGTTTTCTTTCTCCAACTCGTTTGCCAGCTTGAAATCACCAGCTATGGTGATTACTCCTCCTTTGGGTCCTGGCATTTTCAGCTTGTTGTAGATATAACAGGATCTTGCCATGAATTTGGCGAAATCTGGACGTCCGAGTATTGCGTGATACACACTTTCGAACGGCACTACTTCGAAGGATACTTTTTCCTGCAGGAAGTGATCTTTATCTCCGAAGGTGACATCTAGGGAAATTTCTCCTAGGGATCGTGCTTGCCTGCCAGGAACAATGCCGTGGAAGCGTATATTGCTGTAGTTGAGCTGGGACTCGGAGATCTTCAAGTGCTTCAGTGTAGCCAGGTACATTATATTAATGCTGGATCCTCCGTCCATCAGCACTCTTCTTAGCCTAGTGTTTTGAACAATAGGGCTGACAACAAGAGCTTGTGTGCCGGGTTCAGGGATATTTCCGGGATGATCAGACTGATCCCAGACTATTGGCGTGTTGGAGTACTTCAAGTATTTCGGGGTCGCGGAATAACCGCGTTTATTTCCCGAAGTGTTCTTTTGGCCACCTTTGCTGACGGGGTTGCTAAGA
The DNA here is from genome assembly GCA_028641055.1 of Alopecurus myosuroides. Classification (NCBI taxonomy): domain Eukaryota; kingdom Viridiplantae; phylum Streptophyta; class Magnoliopsida; order Poales; family Poaceae; genus Alopecurus; species Alopecurus myosuroides. The sequence continues at coordinate 126,328,412 of CM054061.1, read as the reverse complement.
AAGTTAGCATTGCTTCTCCATCAACTCTCGGAAATTTGGGTTCGCCCTTTCGCTGTTGTTCCTAGATTTTGTCATCAGTGTCCGATTCACTGTCTTCCTTTTCAGCTTCTAGCTTTTGTTTGGCAGGTTTCCTTTTGGAACCCTTCCCTTTATTTCCGGATCCTGCATTGCCTTTCATATGCTTATTTAGCCGGCATTGCGCATTTGTATGGGTTGGTTTCCCAAATTGCGAGTGGTGGACGCAGGGTTCCGACTTAATTCTCTCCCATTCTTCGGGAGTGTAATTGATTGGATCTGGGCTGCGACCTTTCCACTTATTTCCCTTATCTCCTCCAAAGGCTATGTTGACCTCATTGGGCTTTGTCGTTGACTCTGGAGTTCCTTTTTTGTCAGAACGAGGGGTTTTCTTGGCGAGTATTAGTGACTCAATATTGCCTCCTCTTGCTCTGATATCATCTTCGGCTGCAGCGTGCTCATTAGCGGTTGTAAGCATAGATCCGAGATCTTTGTGCTGTTTAGAACCAACCATGAACGGTACGAGTCTGGGTTTTAGGCCATTGACGAAAGCATGCATTGCTTGTACGTCAGTTACTCCAGAACAACTATTCTTCATTGCAGTCATCTGGAGATGAAATCCACGTATGGTTCGTCCTCAAATTGGGTGCAACGGTTCAGCTGGTTGATGCTATTTGGGCGTTTGTATGTTCCCCGAAAATGCTGAGTGAATACTCTAGCCATATCATCCCAGCTGTCGACAGTTCTTGATGGTAAACCATTGATCCAATCTCTGGCTCCGTCTAGCAACATTAGGGGAAGAAACTTGACAGCTTCTAGGTCTATCCCATTGTTGATTTGGACGGCTGTATAATAATCTGAGAGCCAGGTATCCGGGTTTGTACTGCCGGTATATTTTTGGTAGGTTGGACCAACTTTGGCGAAGCCAGTATGCAGGGTTATCCTTCGGATCCTGTCAGTAAAACACTTAGGACCAAAGTATAGATCATCCTTTTCTGCTCTATCAATGTGTGCAGAATATCTTCCGGCTGAATGGACAGAAGGGGATCTGCTCCTTTCTTTTCCATTGTTGCGCGGGACGCGCTTTTCCGAGGTTATCTCTATCTCTTCCGTGTTCACGTCCTTTTGGGTTAGGCGGAGTTCTGCTTCTGTGCCTTTCCTTATCCTTAGGAGGTGTCCGGGATCTTTCACGTCTGTGAGGTATATCATATCTTCCAGCTTTTTCAGCTGGGTTTCTCGAGGTGGCATTATTTTGCCGTCATTCCGGTGTTTGTCTTCCCGATCATGTGGTTTATATCCATCTTTCGGGAGATGAGGTCCGGTTCTAGACGCTGCGTCCCGGTTATCTGGGTTTTTCCTGTCTTTTCTCGGATCCTCTTTTCTATCCGAGTCTCCGGGTTCTTCCGGTCCAGGTGCTCCAGCAGCGCAAGTAGCTGTTTTGCAGAGGGCGGAATTATCATGCAGCCTCCCTGATCGTTCTTGGCCTCGCTGTTGCTGTTGTAATGCTTTTCCTAGGAAAGCATACACCCCTTGGAGTTTTTCCCCGTTGGAGTACAGATCGTTGTTTAGGATGGCGAACGCTGCTTCCGCGTTTTCCGCTGCGGTTTTGTATATTGGTTCGCCCTTGGCATCTTTGCCGTTTAACTGCTTTTGCCAAGATGGGTTATAGAACCTTTCTTTTGGCGGCAGTTCTTCCGGTCTTGCGATTCCGGGTAACCTAGTAGGTTTTAATGCAGATCTATTCTTTCTCTCGTACTCCTCTATTTCCTCCTTCATGATTTTGATATCATGCTGGGTTTGTTGGAGATGTTGCCGAGATCGGAGTAAATGCTGCTGTTGCCGTTGGAAAGCTTGTCTCCTGGCTTCCAACATCTCAGGGGGTTCATCTGGTCCCACTGGTGTTTGCAATAGCTCTTGCTCTTCCTGTTCCGTCATTGGCGGAGCAGTGATTTCCTTAGATTTCTTCTCCGCAGGCTTTGTGCCGCTAACATCTCCAACTTCCAGGTTTTCATCAGCGAGATCGGCTGATTTTTTCTTCCGGATTTTGTATTGGAGTTTTTAGAAGCACTGTGCTTTTCTTGGAAGAGGGAGGTTTTTTGGCAGGCTCATCTTCTGTCATCTCCTTGACACTAGGGAATATCGGAGAAGTTTCTCCGTCTTCTCTCTCTTCCTCTGGCGGAGGGGTTTTAGGGCTTTCCTGGCTGCCGGCGCCCGTTGTATCAGCTGGTTTTGCCATTAGCACTTCATGGAATCCCTCTTGAAAGGACTTAACCTTTCTTACGAAGGCATCCTCGTCTTCGTCTTCGGAGTCGAAGTTATCCGATCCGGTTTCCGACTCCAACCTCGCCTCAATGGCGGCAAGCACGGACTCTGCTTCCGAGTTCATCGTCTGGTTGACGGATGTCGGATCTTCCGCCTCTGTGACGGGTATTTGTTCTTCCGTCTCTATGACGGGTAGGTTGTTATCTGCCTCTTGCACGGGATTTCCGTGATCCGTGTTTTCAGCGATTTCGGATTGCACCATGCCGATAAAGTGTGTACCACTTTTTTGTCGGCGATCTGAGCAGAATCCGGCATCATAGTCGTTTTCGACTGGGTATAGGGCGGGTGGGATAAATTTGCTTTCACCGCAAAACCCCATTGCCTCTGCAGTTAGCCCGATAAAGATGTTAGCAGATCCGATCGGTAACACGCAGGCACTTACCAGGTGGTTTTGCGCCGGTATGTAGGATCCGTTGTCGAGGAAGCGCCCAACGTCGTCGTCGAACTCCAGGCTTCCGACAGTGATCGATCTTCCAATTCCGCCGAGTATCCCAGATCGGAATTTCACGCCTGACGTCGTTTGCCCCACGGTGGGCGCCAACTGTCGAGACATCGTAGTAGTTTTCATAGACGGGGGTGCCATGAGACTACGGTAGAGACGTGGGGTAATGGGATAGCGTAGTAACACAGAACACGGGATTTTACCCAGGTTCGGTACGTCGCGACAGTACGGCGTACCTACTCCTGCACTTCTCACTAATTGGGACTAAAGCCCGTTTAACAGGGTTACAATGTGAGGGTGTAGATCTAGCTACTCGGCGAGGATGAGCTTCTCGGCGAGTTGCGTAGAGCTTCTCTGTTGTGCCTAACTTGTTCTAATCTATCTCCCGTCCGGCTTTATATAATAGCCGGGTTAGGGCTTACAGAATCAGAAACCTAGAAGACTACGTTTAACTCGTAACTTGGAAAGCAAGGAATCCGTCTTCTCCTCCAAGCCAGAGCACGCGGGCCGTGATCCGGGTTCTTCTAGAATCCGGCTTCTGCGCGTCGGACTACTGGGCCGCCCAATGGACCTAAGCACATTACCATGTAGGCCACCCTGGCAGTCCGGCTCTTTGTCTACCATCTTCTATACCCCTATTCAGTATATATCCGACAGTAGCCCCCAGGAAGGATCAAAACTCTGATTCTCCGTCTTTCGTCAAATACATTTTGTCCGGGAAATCTTGATTCAGCAGTCTTGATTATTTCTACTTTCCTTTTAAAGGAGATGGTAACATAAAACTCGGAACTTTGAAAATACGGCTTTTCTTCTCGCGATCCTTCGCGGAAAAGGAACTTCTAACGTCAGCGCTTTAATCATGCTGACGCAGGCGACGCTTGGTTTCACGCGGGAAACCCTGCAACGTATCTCTGACAGATTCTCACGGGAAACGAGGAGATAGCCATCATTCCCCTGTCGTTATATTTCCCAGATTTTCCGGCGAGCGACACGCGTCGAACATCCAACGGTCGAAAGAGCCGTTGGCACGTATCTAAACAGCTTTCCGGCTATAAATAGCCGTCCTCGTCCTCGTCGAATCTTTCCTCACTCCCTCACTGCCTACGCCATTGCTGCGAACGCGAGCTCGAGAGCAAGCCCTTGTCCCAAGCGCACCGCATCCTCCACGCACGCCAAAACGCAACGCCACCAACGATGGCCTCCTCGCCGTCCTCGCCGACCCGCGCCGCCATCAACGAGCTGATCAGCGATCTGGATCCGCAGCCGGGATCGCCCAAGCTCACCGGCGACGTGCCGGAGAAGACCACGGCCTCCGCGGCGGGCGGAGAAAACACTTCCGCCGCCGCGGACATAGCGGGATCGAGCTCCGCAGCACCCCCGCCGTTCGTCCCAACGGCGGCGAGGGTCAAGATCCATTCCCGTGGCGATGAGCGCTTTGCTACCGGAGCCAACAACGAAACAGAAATTGTCGGCAATTGGAGTCCGAGTAATACTTCTCTCGTTCTTCTTCGTCGGATGTCAAAGGAGGGATACATAGTTAAAGGCAAATGGCGGATCTCGAAAGATGAACCCGAGCCCAAGCCAAAACCCGGAGAATGCGTCATCCTTACCTCTCATATCGCGAGAGGTATGGGTTTTCCCCCTTCCGCCTTTTTTCTAGACGTCCTTAATTTTTATGGCGTTCAACCACACAATATTTCTCCGAATTCCATCCTCTACTTAGCCAGTTTCCAAGCCCTTTTCGAAGGATATCTCGGGATAACACCTGACCTAGGTTTCTAGCAATATTGTTTTGAGGTAAAGCATAACATCACAAATGGCATTTCGCCTATTTGCGGGACCATATCTTTTACCCTCAGAAAATTTAGGGAGGAATGGTATCCAAAAATAGAAATGCCGGAACCTGATCAATCTTGGCTAGGTTCTTTCTTTTATCATCAGGACATTCCATTCCCAGGCAGGACAACCGGGGTTCCTCCCTTTGTTAATTCTGCTGCTATTCCTCGCGAGAGTTGGACAGCCGCAGTAGTAGAAAATTTGCCGGAAAACCTGATGAAGATAAAGCGGCGCATCGCCAAACTTTATTCCTCTCAACCTTCTTTGGTTGGGAAGGATACCGTTTTGTGCTGGTTCGGACGCCGTATCCAACCTCTCTCTTTTCGTTCCCGACTTCTTTGCGAATACCAAGGGCCAGAAGATAGCATGAGAGGAACAGATAAGGCCTTTACCAAAAAAGATTTTATAGGACGACTTCACCAACTGGTCGCCGTCAGTAGTCAGATTGAGGAAAATCTGGCGATTTATCACGTGGAAAATCTGGTCCCTAAGGTATTTATCTTTCCTTGTTTCCGAATTTTTCCTCAGATTATCTTCTCTCTCTGCTTTTTAACATGTTGTTAACTCCTTCCTAGTTCGATGAACTTGGAGAAAATGATCTTGCTTCCGACGCTGAACTCAACAAATTGCATGCCGAGTTTCACAACAATCGGAAGTGCAAAAGGCAATCAGCTATCAAAGAGGAATCTATTCCCAACCTGGACGATATCCGGATAAAGAAGAACCATTTGACGTACTCGGATATATTCGTCCAGAGGCAAAGAAATTCTTTGCTCCTGCACCTCTGATTCGCCCTTGGCCACAAAATGGATTAGTTGTTCGCAATGATATCGCATTTTCACCTCGTCAGGTTATACACGATGGCCTTCATCACGTTGGGATTCTCTTCGCGGAATATGCAAAAGAATTCAACGAGGTCTTGGCCGACTTGCGAGAAATGAGCCAGGTAATACTTCTAGCCCCCAAGCATTAAGTTGAAATATGAATTCTTCTTAATGTTTCTTCGTATGCCTGTTCAAACTTAAGCATCTGGCTTTCATTTCCCTGTTTTAGCATTCCGCAGATGCCATAAACTTGGAAGTTTATAAGAAGCTTAGTCTCAAGAGCAGAGAAGTAAAAACCCTTCAATCTGTTATTGAGTCGAAAAGCAACGAACTAGCGTCATCTCAGCGGCAACTATCAAAAGCCACCGGTATTCTATGTTGTGCCATTTGTTTTCTCTGTAGAGTGCTTGCTGAATTGTTTTGTAAACTCGAATTATTTATTGCCCTCCAGCTGCTTTAAACAAAGCCAACAAATTAGCAGAAAACGCTGTCCATATCTCTCGACTTCGTGAGGAAAACTCAAACCTCCGAAAGGAACTTCTGAAAGTTCAAGAAGACCTAGAAGCCAGTAATCTGGCCCTTGGGATTGCTCGATCCAAGGCTTCTTTACAGACAGCGGAAGATAAATCTGTTATCAATGATTTGGAAAGTATTCTACTCCCGCGCATGAAAGAAAGCGACGAAATTGACAAGGTTCTTGGTAAGTTAACTTCTCTTTACCAATGTCTTCATGTCTTATTTCTTGTATCTTTTCATGTAACCTTTGCTTTTGTCAAAAAAGCAGGAAATTTTCCAGGAATCTCTCGGACTGAAAAGATCCGGGCCTTTGGGGAAGTGTGGAATTCAATCAGGAATGCAGGAATGCAGCTGATTAATAAATTCCTTCCCACAAGTACTGTACGATTTTCGGAAGTCTACCGACTTCCGGGTGCCATTACAGAGGTAGCAGAGTCGAAAGAATCCCTCCTTCGTTCTGCCTGCACGAGGTGGTGCACGCATGGCACTTGGCCTTATGCGTCTACATTACCCTAATGCTAAATCTTGGCGCGTAGCATCCGGAATCCCTCAAGAATATACAGAAGCGCAACGAAATGCGATTTTTGATGAAGTTAAAGGGCACGCTTCCAAGATTGCCTCTATAGTTAACATTTCCATTACTTATCCGGAAGAAGAAGTGCCCGTAGCCCCCGAGAATGATAGCAGTGATGAAGACTCGGATGCTTGAGGGAATACACTTAACCCGAATGATGGATGTGTATAAGAGCATTTTTACAATGCAATTCATATTGTAATGCTTCTATATCGTTTGTCGAAACAAGAACTCCGCCTTTTGCAATTTCAAGTTTCTTGCAAAGTTTTTTCGGGTTTGACTGTTCCTTTATCTTCTAAGTAATCTGGCAAATGTGTTTTAACTGCTCTAGTGTTTAAAAATGGCTCAACTAGCAATATGAATCGTCATGCCGAGTAACTGGGGACGAACCAAGCAGTTTTGAAACTCAGAAACATGGATCATGCTAAAAGCATTTTTACTGACTAGTTTCAGTAACCCAACACATACACAATCAGATAAAACTTAGAGAAAACAAGGAATGTATTGAAACTTGGGCACGCAGGCACAATCCGAGTTTCCTTTAACCTTTAACAGGCCGAATCATTCAGCTTTTAAACACCGAGCACGCAGGCACAATTCGGGTTAACATTGAGTATTTGTAAGATCATTGGGAAATAGATGAGGCGGAAATATTTTGTACTTATAATGAATATGAAAGACAACATTCCGACAACTTTATTTCATGGTCTCAAAGATGTTTACATAGAAATTGAACTAAGTATAGAAGGGACGTAATTGCTGGATACTCCAAGGCCTCTTTGTCTCTCCTAGTTCATCATCTATTTTTCTCTTTCTTTTGCGATTCGGCTTCTTGGGATCGTCCTCCGTATCTCGAATGTCGACAAGATAATATGATCCATTCTTCATGGCTTTACTGATGACGAATGGTCCTTCCCATACTGGGGCCAATTTGTGCTTCCTTTGCTGCACCAATCTCAGCACTAAGTCACCTTCTTTAAAAGAACGATGCCTGATTTTCCGACTGTGATAACGTCGTAAACCTTGCTGGTAGATGGCGGATCTTTAAAGCACAAGTTCTCGTTCCTCTTCTAAGAGATCGACGGCATCCTGTCGTGCTTCTTCGGCATCCGAGTCGTCAAAATCCTGCACTCTTGGGCTATCATGGATCATGTCCGTTGGAAGAATAGCTTCCGCACCATAAACTAGGAAAAACGGGGTTTGCCCAGTTGACCTATTTGGCGTCGTTCGAATGCTCCATAACACGGAAGGTAGCTCTTCTACCCACGCTCCAGCTGCTCTATGGAGAGGAGATTCGAGTCTTGGGCGTATTCCTTGCAGGATTGAACTGTTCATTCTTTCAACCTGCCCATTAGATTGCGGGTGTGCCACAGATGCAAGATCTAAGCGGATTCCCGTTTGTTGGCAGTATTTTGCCAACTCTCCAATGGAGAAATTTGTCCCGTTATCGGTTATTATGCTATGTGGGACGCCATACCTCATTACTAAATCAATAATGAAATTTCTGGCAGTTGCGCCGTCTAGCTTTTTGATGGGTTTAGCCTCCACCCATTTTGTATGCTTATCTACCGCTACGAGTAGATGCGTAAGTCCACCTCTTGCAGTTTTGAACGGTCCCATCATATCTAGCCCCCAGACCGCAAACGGCCATGTGATGGGGATAGTTTTAAGTGCTTGGGCCGGTAAATTGGTCTGCTTGGCGTAATATTGACATCCTTCACACGTATTCACTATGCGCTCGGCGTCTGACTTGGCTGTTAGCCAGAAAAAACCCCGCCCGGAATGCTTTTTTGACTATGCTTTTTGATTGAGCATGATGTCCGCAATCGCCGGCATGGATTTCTTCCAGTATTTCTCTTCCTTCTTCTGGTGAGATACACCGTTGAAAGATTCCGGAAGTACTGCGTTTATACAAGTGGTCGTTGATTACCACGTATCCTTTGCATCGACGCTGTATTTGCCTTTGCAAGACTTCGTCTGCTCCTTCCGGGTACTTCTGATTGACTAAGAAGTTTAAGTATGGAATTGTCCAATCGGGTTTAACGAGCATGACCTCAATTGTTTCGGATGCCAGAGGGTAATCAACGTCTCCACCTTTTATGGACGGTTCATGCAAGTGCTGGATGAATACCCCTGGTGGTAAAGTTTTAACTCTCTCTGATCCCATGCGGGCTAACGCATCCGCATTCCAATTTTCCTCCCTTTTTATGTGAAGGACTTCGAACCCGAAGAAACAGATGGCGAACTCATCCACCGTCCTCCGATATTCGGCCATTATAGGGCTTTTCGCATCCCAGGTTTGGTTGAGCTGATGCTGTACCAAATCCGAGTCTCCATAGCACAAGATGCGTTTTACCCCTATTTCTTTTGCAATATGCAAGCCATGAAGCAGAGCTTCGTATTCTGCCACGTTATTACTGGCGTTGAAGTGTATTTGCAATACGTACTCCATTATGTCTCCCTTGGGGATTTTAGGACTACGCCAGCCCCAGCTCCTTCCTTCATCTTGGATCCGTCAAAGTGCATGATCCAGTACTCAGATTCTGGCATCGGTGTTTTTTCCATTGCTTCTGTCCAGTCGGCGACAAAATCTGCCAAAACTTGGGATTTTATTGCCGTCCTTGGCTGGTATTTAATGTCGAAGGCTGCCAGCTCGATGCCCCATTTAGCTACTCGGCCGGTTGCCTCCGCATTGTTTATAATATCCCCTAGTGGTGCTTTACATACCACTGTTATGGAATGCCCTTGGAAGTAATGGTGCAGCTTTCTGGATGCAAAAAATACGCCATACGCCAGTTTCTGGTAGTGTGGGTACCTTTGTTTGGATTCGGAAAAAACTTCGCTTATGTAATATACCGGATGTTGATCTGGTATGCTTTGCTCTTCCTTTGTCCGTTCCACAACGATTACCGCACTAATAACCCGATTTGTAGCCGTAAGGTATAATAACATGGGTTCTTCGTCTTTTGGAGATGCCAAGATGGGAGCCTTCATCAAGGTTTCCTTCAACTGGGCCAACGCTGCATCGGCCTCTTCTGTCCATTCGAACTTGTCGGATTTCTTTAGCAGCTTGTAGAGTGGTAAGGCTTTATCCCCCAGCCGACTAATAAATCTGCTGACTGCTGCAGCGGAACCCGTCAACCTTTGGACATCTTTTACACATGTAGGTTTTGAGATGTTCAAGATTGCCTTGATCTTTTCCGGGTTAACTTCTATTCCTCTGTGGGAAACAATGAAACCCAGAAGTTTTCCTGAGGGAACCCCGAATACGCACTTAGATGGATTCATTTTCATCTTGTAAGTGCGTAAGTTCTCGAAAGTTTCTCGCAGATCCTCAAGGAGTGTATCTTTTTCCTTGGTTACGACAGCGATATCGTCCACATAAACATGGACGTTTCTGCCAATCTGACTATGCAAACAGCGTTGCATGCAACGCTGGTAGGTTGCACCTGCGTTCTTCAGGCCAAAAGGCATGGTTACGTAATAGTACGTCCCATACGGGGTTATAAAAGAAGTCTTGATTTGATCTTCCTTTTTCATGCGTATTTGGTGGTACCCGGAGTATGCATCCAAAAAGCATAAAAGCTCGGAGCCTGCAGTGGCATCTATTATTTGATCGATTCGCGGTAATGCGAACCTATCTTTCGGACACAACTTGTTCAATCCTGTGTAATCTATACACATTCTAAGAGCAGTAGTGTCTTTCTTCGGTACTAGGACCGGATTTGCGGACCAATCAGTATGGATTACTTCCTTGATGAAATCCGCTGCTAAAAGCCGGATAATTTCCTTGCCAATAGCCTTCCGTCTTCTTCCGTCAAATCGACGGAGACCTTGTTTGACGGGTTTTGATCCCGGAATAACCTTGAGTTGGTGCTCAGCAAGTTCCCTGGGTACGCCTGGCATGTCAGCTGGACACCAGGCAAAAATATCCCAGTTCTCACGGAGGAACTTGATGAGCTCGCCTTCCTATTTGTCGGTCATCCCAGTCCCTACGATGACAAACTTTGTCGGATCTTTGGGATCTAGGATTACCTGTCTTGTATTCTCGGACGCCTTGAAGCTATCTGTTGGCTTCCGAGTTTCTTTTCCTGCCGGCATTTCTTTCGGCGATACCTCCTTGGCTAATTCCTTCAGTTCCTCCTTTGCTATAACTCTTTGAGCGCAAAGGGCGTTTTCTTTTTCCAACTCGTTTGCCAGCTTGAAATCACCGACTATGGTGATTACTCCTCCTTTGGGTCCTGGCATTTTCAGCTTGTTGTAGATATAACAGGATCTTGCCATGAATTTGGCGAAAGCTGGACGTCCGAGTATTGCGTGATACACGCTTTCGAACGGCACTACTTCGAAGGATACTTTTTCCTGCCGGAAATGATCTTTATCTCCGAAGGTGGCATCTAGGGAAATTTCTCCTAGGGATCGTGCTTGCCTGCCAGGAACAATGCCATGGAAGCGTATATTGCTGTAGTTGAGCTGGGACTCGGAGATCTTCAAGTGCTTCAGTGTAGCCAGGTACATTATATTAATGCTGGATCCTCCGTCCATCAGCACTCTTCTTAGCCTAGTGTTTTGAACAATAGGGCTGACAACAAGAGCTTGTGTGCCGGGTTCAGGGATATTTCCGGGATGATCAGACTGATCCCAGACTATTGGCGTGTTGGAGTACTTCAAGTATTTCGGGGTCGCGGGAATAACCGCGTTTATTTCCCGAAGTGTTCTTTTGGCCACCTTTGCTGACGGGGTTGCTAAGAAAGTTAGCATTGCTTCTCCATCAACTCTCGGAAATTTGGGTTCGCCCTTTCGCTGTTGTTCCTGGATTTTGTCATCAGTGTCCGATTCACTGTCTTCCTTTTCAGCTTCTGGCTTTTGTTTGGCAGGTTTCCTTTTGGAACCCTTCCCTTTATTTCCGGATCCTGCATTGCCTTTCATATGCTTATTTAGCCGGCATTGCGCATTTGTATGGGTTGGTTTCCCAAATTGCGAGTGGTGGACGCAGGGTTCCGACTTAATTCTCTCCCATTCTTCGGGAGTGTAATTGATTGGATCTGGGCTGCGACCTTTCCACTTATTTCCCTTATCTCCTCCAAAGGCTATGTTGACCTCCTTGGGCTTTGTCGTTGACTCTGGAGTTCCTTTTTTTTCAGAACGAGGGGTTTTCTTGGCGAGTATTAGTGACTCAATATTGCCTCCTCTTGCTCTGATATCATCTTCGGCTGCAGCGTGCTCATTAGCGGTTGTAAGCATAGATCCGAGATCTTTGTGCTGTTTAGAACCAACCATGAACGGTACGAGTCCGGGTTTTAGGCCATTGACGAAAGCATGCATTGCTTGTACGTCAGTTACTCCAGAACAACTATTCTTCATTGCAGTCCATCTGGAGATGAAATCCACGTATGGTTCATCCTCAAATTGGGTGCAACGGTTCAGCTGGTTGATGCTATTTGGGCGTTTGTATGTTCCCCGAAAATGCTGAGTGAATACTCTAGCCATATCATCCCAGATGTCGACAGTTCTTGATGGTAAACCATTGATCCAATCTCTGGCTCCGTCTAGCAACATTAGGGGAAGAAACTTGACAGCTTCTAGGTCTGTCCCATTGTTGATTTGGACGGCTGTATAATAATCTGAGAGCCAGGTATCCGGGTTTGTACTGCCGGTATATTTTTGGTAGGTTGGACCAACTTTGGCGAAGCCAGAATGCAGGGTTATCCTTCGGATCCTGTCAGTAAAACACTTAGGACCAAAGCATAGATCATCCTTTTCTGCTCTATCAATGTGTGCAGAATATCTTCCGGCTGAATGGACAGAAGGGGATCTGCTCCTTTCTTTTCCATTGTTGCGCGGGCGCGCTTTTCCGAGGTTATCTCTATCTCTTCCGTGTTCACGTCCTTTTGGGTTAGGCGGAGTTCTGCTTCTGTGCCTTTCCTTATCCTTAGGAGGTGTCCGGGATCTTTCACGTCTGTGAGGTATATCATATCTTCCAGCTTTTTCAGCTGGGTTTCTCGGAGGTGGCATCATTTTGCCGTCATTCCGGTGTTTGTCTTCCCGATCATGTGGTTTATATCCATCTTTCGGGAGATGAGGTCCGGTTCTAGACGCTGCGTCCCGGTTATCTGGGTTTTTCCTGTCTTTTCTCGGATCCTCTTTTTTATCCGAGTCTCCGGGTTCTTCCGGTCCAGGTGCTCCAGCAGCGCAAGTAGCTGTTTTGCAGAGGGCGGAATTATCATGCAGCCTCCCTGATCGTTCTTGGCCTCGCTGTTGCTGCTGTAATGCTTTTCCTAGGAAAGCATACACCCCTTGGAGTTTTTCCCCGTTGGAGTACAGATCGTTGTTTAGGATGGCGAACGCTGCTTCCGCGTTTTCCGCTGCGGTTTTGTATATTGGTTCGCCCTTGGCATCTTTGCCGTTTAACTGCTTTTGCCAAGATGGGTTATAGAACCTTTCTTTTGGCGGCAGTTCTTCCGGTCTTGCGATTCCGGGTAACCTAGTAGGTTTTAATGCAGATCTATTCTTTCTCTCGTACTCCTCTATTTCCTCCTTCATGATTTTGATATCGTGCTGGGTTTGTTGGAGATGTTGCCGAGATCGGAGTAAATGTTGTTGTTGCCGTTGGAAAGCTTGTCTCCTGGCTTCCAGCATCTCAGGGGGTTCATCTGGTCCCACTGGTGTTTGTAATAGCTCTTGCTCTTCCTGTTCCGTCATTGGCGGAGCAGTGATTTCCTTAGATTTCTTCTCCACGGGCTTTTCTCTGCTTGCTTTTCCTATTTCCGGGTTTTCTTCAACTATGTAAGCTAGTTTTTTCTTCCGGAGTTTTTTAGCAGACTTGTGCCTTTTCTTGGAAGAGGGAGGGTTTTTGGCAGGCTCATCTTCTGTCATCTCCTTGACATTAGGGAATATCGGAGAAGTTTCTCCGTCTTCTCTCTCTTCCTCTGGCGGAGGGGTTTTAGGGCTTTCCTGGCTGCCGGCACCCGTTGTATCAGCTGGTTTTGCCATTAGCACTTCATGGAATCCCTCTTGAAAGGACTTAACCTTTCTTACGAAGGCATCCTCGTCTTCGTCTTTGGAGTCGAAGTTATCCGATCCGGTTTCCGACTCCAACCTCGCCTCAATGGCGGCAAGCACGGACTCTGCTTCCAAGTTCATCGTCTGGTTGACGGATGTCGGATCTTCCGCCTCTGTGACGGGTGTTTGTTCTTCCGTCTCTATGACGGGTAGGTTGTTATCTGCCTCTTGCACGGGATTTCCGTCATCCGTGTTTTCAGCAATTTCGGATTGCACCATGCCGATAAAGTGTGTATCACTTTTTTGTCGGCGATCTGAGCAGAATCCAGCATCATAGTCGTTTTCGACTGGGTATAGGGCGGGTGGGATAAATTTGCTTCCACCGCAAAACCCCATTGCCTCTGCAGTTAGTCCGATAAAGATGTTAGCAGATCCGATCGGTAACACGCAGGCACTTACCAGGTGGTTTTGCGCCGGTATGTAGGATCCGTTGTCGAGGAAGCGCCCGACGTCGTCGTCGAACTCCAAGCTTCCGACAGTGATCGATCTTCCAATTCCGCCAAGTATCCCAGATCGGAATTTCAAGCCTGACGTCGTTTGCCCCACGGTGGGCGCCAACTGTCGAGACATCGTAGTAGTTTTCATAGACGGGGGTGCCATGAGACTACGGTAGAGACGTGGGGTAACGGGATAGCGTAGTAACACAGAACACGGGATTTTACCCAGGTTCGGTACGTCGCGACAGTACGGCGTACCTACTCCTGCACTTCTCACTAATTGGGACTAAAGCCCGTTTAACAGGGTTACAATGTGAGGGTGTAGATCTAGCTACTCGGCGAGGATGAGCTTCTCGGCGAGTTGCGTAGAGCTTCTCTGTTGTGCGGTAAAGAACTTGAACCTAACTTGTTTAATCTCTCTCCCGTCCGGCTTTATATAATAGCCGGGTTAGGGCTTACAGAATCAGAAACCTAGAAGACTACGTTTAACTTGTAACTTGGAAAGCAAGGAATCCGTCTTCTCCTCCAAGCCAGATCACACGGGCCGTGATCCGGGTTCTTCTAGAATCCGGCTTCTGCGCGTCGGACTACTGGGCCGCCCAATGGACCTGAGCCCATTACCTGTAGGCCACCCTGGCAGTCCAGCTCTTTATCTACCATCTTCTATACCCCTATTCAGTATATATCCGACACTCATGCCAACACATCTTCTTGTGGATGTCCTACACTCTTCGTCATGAAGAAGGATACGACAGTTCCCCAGCTGGTTAGTGAGTATTGTCCGTTCAATGATGTGGCAATAAAGCACAAGTGTTCTCTTCCTCGGACAAATGATTCGTTTGACCGTCTAATTGGTGCCACCGTCTTCTCCGAGATACACTTAAGTCTAAGTTATTATCAACTTCAGACCAGGTCCGGGAATGTTTCTAAAACGGTTGTCAAAAATCGTTATGGTCTTTACGAGTACACTGTTATGTTTCCCGAACTCTCCAACGCTCCAACCATGTTGATGGGGCTTATGAAATCCATTTTCATGGAGTATCTTGACAAGTTCGTTGTGGTTTACCTCGACGATGATATAATCTACTCCAAGTCCGAAGAAGAACATGCTGAACATCTTCGGCTAGCTTTGACAAAGCTTCGGGAGCATCGTCTCTATGCCAAATTCTCCAGATGTGATTTCTGGTTGAAAGAACCCATATTCCTAGGCTATGTTCTATCTGCCGAAGGAGTTGCAGTTCTCCCTAACCAAGTTCAAGCCATATTGGACTGGGAGTCACCTAAGTCCATCAAAGAGGTTCGAAACTTCCTCGAACTTATCGGTTGTTATCACTGCTCTATTGAAGGTTTTTCCAAAGCTGCCAAGCCAATGACTGATCTTCTTAAGAAAGATAAACAGTTTGTATGGTCAAGAATGGCAGAAGAGAGTTTCTGGTTGTTGAAAACCAAGCTGGCTAATGCTCCTATACTTGTCCTTACGGACACGTGCAAGGACTTTGTCATCTTCTGTGATGCCTCTCGTCAAGGTATCGACTGCGGTCTTTTGCAAGATGGTCGTGTGGTTTCTTATGCTCCCCGACAACTGAAACCACAGGAGCTTAAATATCCAACTCATTCTCTTGAGTTAGCAGCTGTTGTGTATGCCTTGAAAGATTGGCATCATCATCTGCTAGGAAATCAATGTGAGCTCTACTTCCATCAGCAGAGCTTCAAATATCTTTTCACCCAACCAGATCTGAGTCTCAGACAAAAGAGATGGTTGGAGCTAGTCAAAGAACCCAGTGTGGAGGTCAATTGTCAAACTGATAAAGGTAAAGTCATGGCTGACACGAAAATCCAGAAGTCTTACTGTAACAGCTTGATGATACAGCAAGATCGACCTTCTCTCCACAAAGAGTTCTCCAAGCTCAATCTTGAGGTTGTTCCCTCTGGTTATCTGGCTAATCCAGAAGTGAAACCATCCTTTGAACATCAAATCAGAGATGCCCAAAAGCGGGATCTAAGCATTACCTTGGTCAAGAGAAAGATTTCTCGTGGAATTTCTACACGTTTCTCTGTTGATGATCAAGGTACCGTTTATTTTGGTGAACGTATTGTTGTGTCGAAGAAACGGAGTCTGAAACAACTTATCCTCCGTGAAGCTCATGAGTCACTTCTCTCTGTTCATCCTGGTAGCACCAAAATGTACCGTGATAAACGTCAAAGGTTCTGGTGGACCAAGATGAAGTGAGACATCACTCAATTTGTGGCTGAATGCGACGTTTGTCGTCGTGCTAAAGTTGAACATCAAAGACCAGCTGCTACTCTCTACCCCACACCTATTCCTTTTTGGAAGTGGGATGAAGTTGAGATGACTTTCATTGTTGGTCTTCCAAGAAATGATCAGGGACACACCGCTATATGGGTAGTGATTGATCGTCTGTCAAAGGTTGCTCGTTTCGTTCCTATCCACCAGGGCATCAATGCTAAACAACTGGCAGATTTATATGTCTCTCAGATAATACCTCTTCATGGTGTTCCTAAGAAAACTCTTTTTGATCATGGAAATATGTTTACTTCCAAGGGCTAGGAAAGTTTCAAGCAAGCTATGGGAAGTCGTCTACATTCCACCATATTCTATCAACCATCCCGTAATGATCACCTCGGGACTCTGAATCAAACTCTTGAAGACATGCTTCGAGCTTGTGTTGTATCTTTTGGTAATAATTGGGAGAAGTGTCTTCCATCTTCCGAATTCGTTTATAACAACTGCTTCCAAGTTATCTTAGCCAAAGCTCGGTTTGAAGTTCTCTACAATAGAAGTTGTTCAATTCCGTTAAATTGGTCAGAAACCGGTGAAAGACAGTTCTTTGGACCGGAGAATCTGATCAGTCTCGCCAGAAGAGTTATGGTGACCGTCAACAAGATATTCGCTATGATGTTGGCGGACAAGCCTATCTTCGAGTCACACCTTTGAAGGGTGTCCATCATGATGTCATGAAGGGAAAATTACCGCCTCGCTATGTTGGTCCTTTCCCTGTTCTTGCAAAAGGTGGAAATTTTGCTTATCGTCTCCACCTACCTTCAATGTTTCCACGGGTTCATGTTATATTCCACGTCTCACAACTCCATCATTGCTTCAAAGATTCCAACCATGGTGTTGATCATGAAACCATTGATCTTAAGGATGATCCGACCTACCGAGAATGTCATGTCCGTATCCTCGAGGCAGCTGAACGAAAGATTCGATGCCAAAGCATCAAGTGCCTCAAAGTTCAGTGGTCTCATCATTCCGAAGCTGAAGCAACCTGGGAACGAGACGATCGTTCACGATCTGAGTACCCGTCCTTCTTTGCTAAAACCTAGGAATCTCGGGACGATATTCTTGTAAGGGGGGTAGACTTGTAACATCCACCTTTTTGTAATAAAATGTTTGTGTGTTTGTGTCGTGCTCATATCATGTCATGCATGCATTTCGAACCTCTGGTTGTGTTTGAAACAGGTGCATTAAAAATTAATAACGGAGTTTATTAAAATCACTTAAAGTGTCAATTTAAATTGATGGTTTAAAATGGTGCAATCTTTGCAAACCAAAAATATGTTGAGGTTGTCAATGTGATAAAACCCAAAAATATTTTCTGCGAATTTTTCTTATTTACAGAAAAGTCCTCAAACCAGTTTTCGAGCTGCTGTTTTTACAAGGAGCAGGACCTTTTTGCGGTTTCTGGAAATCCCACGGGGGTTTTCTGAATTTTTCTTCTTGTCGTCTTCCTCCTCTGGCCATTGGACGGAAGGTCCTCGATGCCGCCTTCCCCGCCACCTCCTGCTCGTCCTCTGCGAGGATAAGGGCGAGGAGAAGCCACACACCCCTTTCTCCTCCTCCTCGCATCAAAGCCTCCTCTCGCTGTATCTCTGAGCGCACAGGAAGGCCACGCCGGACCAAACCCTACCTCCGGCCTCCACCGCTCCCCGTCGGCAGTACAGCCGCCCCCGCGCCCCTTCGAGCTCCCCGTTCGCTCCGCCACATCCGCCTCCCCCGCCTCGAGCTCGTGTGGCCCCGAGGAGCCCTCCAATTTGGCATCGGACGTCGCCACGGCCGCCGCCGTCCCCTCCTCGTCGCCGGTGATTGCCGGCCCTACTCGCGTCCCCGACCCCTCCATCATGTTCAGGGTGAGAATCCGAGCACGCTGGTGCCTCCCTTTTTCTCTCTCCCCCTCTGTAGCTCGTCGCCGCCGGTGACCGCCGTCCGCCGCCGCGCCCAAGCGCTCCAGCGACCAATCGGTCGACCGAGACCACCCCTAGCATCCCCTTGATCACCTCCATCTTGTGGTGGGTTTTGATTTCCGAAATTTCGCGCGAATTTCATCAATTGCATCACAACTGTGTGATTTGACTTGGGGTGATGTCATAGTGACATCATGCCCATGTCATCGGGCAGTTTTTCATTTTAAAGAATTGGTACTGACACGTGGACCCCACCTGTGATTTAAATTACAGAAAAATGATTAAAATTGAAAAGGCAATATCTTTTATTTGGTACATCAGAAAAATGTGTTCAATATACCATTTTGTTCGGAAAAATATAATCTTCATGTTTATGTCATTTGCACACATTTTGACAAAGTTGATTTTTGACCATTATTTAAATCATTTAAAACAAAGAAAATAAGTTTTTATTCAAGAAAATTAGAAAAATACAAGTTATATGTCAAAATGCTTAGAAAGACAAATGCAACCTAGTTATGGTGTTTTCAACCCCTTTTGAGCAATTAAATTTAGTCTCACCTTCAGAATTGCCTGAATCGGCCTCCGAGGCCCACTTCGGGGCTAAATTGAGTAAAAGTGTATACTTAACATATGAACCCTAGAAACCCATGAAACATGTCTATGGCTTATATTTAATGCATTCAAATGTTCATGCATACATACTGAGCATTGCATCGATGCCTGTGTTGAGTGTTGTTCTCTTTCTTTCCGGTGTTTGCTCTTATCGGTAGACCTCGAATCCGGAGAGAAGTTCGACACCCCTGTTCACGAATACTTGGTCTAAACAACCAAGTCAAGCACTTATTCCTGAAGTGTTATCTGGTTTTCTTGAAGCAAGGCAAGCATAACCTATTATCTGCCCATATATGTTTTCAAAGTGTTTTCCTTCTCGTATGATGCATGCTTTTACAAGGTATCTTGGGTCAATAGATAGAGTTGTCCTAGTTATTTGCATAACCCAGATATCATGATTCAATGCTCCTACCAGACATAGGATTTGTTTGTGTGTATCGCCAGAGCCTCAAATATACCATGCTTAGTCATCCATGTCTGATGATCTCTGCTCCATCCGGTTGATGAATAAGAGTTACGAAATGAATCTAGTATGACAGGATGACGTGGTAAGGTTCGAGATGTGTGTTTAATATGATTAAAGGCTTGAATGAGTTGCCACATGGGATGTGGTGATTTACCTCGTTCATGCCCCTAGGAGCGAGTTCTCTCCTTTGAAGCCAAGACTGATCGTGCAACCACACGGGGATTGGATTCCTCTCGGTTTCTACTTGTCTAGTTTGTTCCATGAGTTGCCTAGTTCGGGCGTTCCATTTGGATTTGTTGGGGATATTAAAATGTTTTCAAAACTACGACGTGGTGGTGTATCGGCGCTCTGCGGGTAGGTAACCGTCGAGCATTGCGCACAACGACAGTGACCCGGCAGGAGACGGCCACTCCCTATTGGCGGTCCATCTCTACTCGGAGCGACTCATGGAATAGGCGAAGCAAGGGAAAGATCGTGTTCAGCCACCCTCTTCCGGTACATCATCGGAATTGTGCCAATAGCTTGGCATTAAGAGTCGGTTGATACGTGTGGGTAAAGTTGTACACCCCTGCAGGTTTTAATCTTTTCGAAAAGCCGTGTCCGCGGTTAAGGACGACTTGGTGACGGATCCTCAGATCATAGATAACTTGAACCGGACGTAAAATATGTTGGCAACGAATGATTAGTTTCAAGAGGTGGTTCCAGTTATCGTGTGCTTAAGATGATGCTTCGAAGGTCTTGAAGACAATACCCGAAGAAAGGGTGTTCTTTTAAAAGATTTGTGAAAAACTTCTCAGTCTCCCTCTATTCGAAACAAAGTTGGCTTTATGCAAAAAAACCTCCATCAACCCTCCTTGAACAAGCAGATATATAATAGGTTAGCTAAGTCTTCTTGAGTACCTCCCGTACTCATGTTTGCTTCAATTTGGTTCAGGTAGAGTTCCATACCTTTGGTGGTGTTTCAACGTGGACATCGACGGATAGTTTCGCATTTCCCAGGTAGCAGCCTGGAATCTCTGGGCTAGGACGTCGCCTTATGTTGCGGCCTCTTAGGACTTTTTGGTTTTTGTTGTTTAGCAACATAATTTTCTTTCCGTTGTCTGATGTAATGTTGGGTCGTGTGACCTATGTTTGTAAGCTTTACTCTTTTATTACTTGCTTAATAAAGCTTTATGTCTAGAGTGCTGCTTTGATCGGTTGTTGGTTTCGAGCTCATTGTTATACAGTTTTGGCTATGCCCGCATAGTTGTCACAGTCGAGGAGTTGTGGAGCCGATGATACATGTCCGAGCCCGCCTGCCGATGTGATTCGGCCTGGGGCTAGGTAACCCCAGTAACCCTCGATTGTTGTTGCACTTTCTGGACACATAGCAGCTCTGTATAGCTTTGGTCCCGTTTTCTTCAGTTTCATTCGACTCGTAGACGCTTGGTTATGCATAGTTTGTTATGACTAGCATGGACACAAGGATTAGTAGTACTGTGGTGATCCGGCTTGCGTGCCGATGAATCCGGAGTGCCTGCCGTTGTTTGTTGCGGCCGGGGCTGGTAACCCTGAAGCCCTTGTGGGTCCATGTCTAGGAGCACATAACAGTATGTATAAATCTGGGTCCGGGGTCGTGACAATCAAAGTCCAGCAGGACCATTACAACGCTTAGATATTCCAGAATGGAAGTGGGAGGAGATTGCTATGGATTTCATTACTGGTCTACCAATGACTAAAACACATAAGGATATGATCTGGGTTATCGTTGATAGATTGACCAAAAGTGCACATTTTCTAGCAGTCAATCAGAAGGATAATGCCAAGAAGCTGGTAGATATATATGTCAAGGAGATAGTCAGTAAACATGGTGTACCTAAGAGAATAGTTTCAGATCCAGGATCTGTGTTTACTTCAGTATTCTGGAGAAAATCACAGGAAGCTCTAGGTTCACAATTGGATTTCAGTACTGCTTATCAATCCTCAGACCAGAGGACAAACTGAAAGAACTAATCAGATCTTGGAAGACATGCTTCGGGCATGTGCTCTTGATTTTGGTGGATCATGGGATGAACATTTACCATTAGCAGACTTCTCATACAATAACAGTTATCAAAGCAGTTTGAAAGCTGCACCATTTGAAGTACTTTATGGACGAAAGTTTAGATCACCAATATGTTGGTTTGAGGCCAGAGGCAAGTCCGAGTTTGAACCAGACTATGTCAAGGAGCAACAGAACATTGTTGATATAATCAGAGACCGTCTGAAAATGGCTGAAAGTCTTCAGAAAAGTTATGCTGATCAGAAGAGAAGGACATGGGAACCAAAAACCGGAGATATGGTCTATCTCTGAGTTAGTCCGATGAAAGGGCTTCAGAGGTTCGGAGTTAAAGGAAAATTAAGTCCTCGATACATAGGACCTTACAAGGTTCTGGCACAGAATAGGAATGTAGCTTATACTCTATAGCTACCCGAGAAATTGAAGCAAGTCCATAATGTTTTCCATGTATCCCAACTCCGGAAGTGTTTGAAGGAACCGGAAGATTCCATTAATCAGGAGGAGCTGGAATTAGAATCAGACCTCACATATGTGGAGGAACCGGAAAAGATTCAAGCAGAAGACTGGAAGAGACTCCGGAACCGAGCAATAAAGTACTGCAAAGTACAGTGGAAACATCACCCTGAACGTGAAGCTACGTGGGAGAAGGAAGAGGAGTTACGACAAAACTACCGCGAGCTCTTCAGGTATTATTGCTACAACTTCGGGACGGATTTCTCGTTAAGGAGGGAAGACTGTAACCTCCCAGCGTTTAGGAACTCACGGGGGGTAGAATTTCAATCTGTGCATCTTCATGCATGTGTTTGCAAAACCTGAATAATTTTTTCGCAAAACCAAAACGCTGGAGTGATCGATGTTCCATCGATATTCTGATTCTTAGATAGAGGTAGACACTGGAAGATGATGGAATTTCGACATGACCTTTAGGTTATATTTTGAATTTAGGAGTTCAAAATTTGAATTATTTAAGTTTACGAATGTTTGAGTTTAAATTTGAGTTTGAATTTGAATTGGGATTCAAATTGGTTAAACAGGATTATACCATAATCATAATTAAATCGAAACAAATATGAAATAACAAATATTGGATATTTCCAATATCACTGAGTATAGAATAAGAAAAACCATTAATTTTATTAATAACATCACAAGATACAAAGTCTTTACAACTGGTTCCAAAAATAGAAAATTACAACAATGTTACAAGGGTATCATTACAGGAATTTGTTCCTAAACTAAGACCTATCTAATCTTTAGTATTTGTTATTTTCTTCACCTGCAAAATAAAACACAAACCAAAAACAGAGAGATTAGGGGGGGATTAGTACCCTCAGTTTGTCAGTGTGTTGCACTGATGAACTCATCATTGGTTTATTAAACCTGTGTAGTATCTGTTCTAATCATGATGGCCTGAGACCAGCATCACAGGCAAAGCCAAGAAATACAACCGGCAGCACAAGGAAAATAGAAGGCCAGTATAAGACCAGCCGCATTGCTAGGTGAAAAGATCTTCTCAGCTAGCATACAGGAAAGCAGCACACTCACCATCACACTTTGGTGCTGTCAAGACCACTGTTGCAGTATAAATAACACATCAGCCGCAAGGGAAGGGGATCAACACCACACTTTCCCCTGTTCATGCTCGGATTGTGAAAGCAACCAAGAACAGGAAGAACCAACACCACCAGATCATCCACACATAATCACTCATAAGTACAGGGAAAGGTCCCTAGGATACTCTCCACAACATACCAACATCCCAACAAATTCCTAAGGGAAATCATTCAACCAAAAATCATCTTTGTTTCCATCACAGGGATGGAAAAATTCCTTCACAACAATCTGTACCAAATAATCCATTGGAAAATTTCCCAAGCCTAAACCATCCATCACAAACCTCACAGGAATACCACAGGGCATCATGGCATGAACACTGGCACGAGGGCCAGGTTCCAGAGCAATGGAAGGGGAGACAGAGAGAGTAGGGGAGGAGACAGAGAGAGTAGAGGTGGAGAAGAGGGGACTCACAGGTGGTCACCATCGTGGTGACCACATCCAGTTGGTGAAGCGCAGAAGCGGGCGGCGTGGCACCACGGTTGCCCTCGTGGAGGCCGTCCCGGCGGCGCCTCACCACCGCAGCCATCGATGACCGCTGAGGAGCAACAACAGCACCAGTGCAGCACAAGGGGCGCCCTGAATCACCTCGGAGGAGCAGGCACACACCGGAGAGGGGTGGAGCGCCTTGGGCTTCCGAAACGTAGGGTTGGGGTTTGGAAGCGCATGAGAAACACGGCGAGCGGAGAGAAGATCGAGGCGGAGGAAGTTGTAGAGGGAGCGGTAGCGCAGCTTCTGCACCCATCCACGGCGGCAGGGGTGGCCGGAGCCAGCCGGAAGAAGTCGCCGGAGGTGGAGGCGATTCGGTCTCCATGGAGTCGGGGATTCGGGGTGAGAGGAGAAGGAGCACACGGGTGTGCGTGTGTGCGGTCTAGCTCGACCAGCCGGGCGGGTTGGGTTCAACCGGTGTGGTTGACCCACCTGTCAGCCCTAGAGGCATAATGGTCACTACCATTTCTTTAAGAAAAGAATAAAAAATGATAAATAAAATTCTATAAATTACTAAAAAATTGCAATAAAAATTATTAAAATTCCAATAAAGAATTTGTGTATTGTAATAAAGGAAAATAAATTAATAATACTTATAGCCTTAAATTTATGGTTTAAAATAATATTTTAATAGTAAAACTTTGATAATAAAATTTAGAAGAATTCAACTCTATTTAATCAAATGTAAATTTATTCTCTCAACCTTATTTAAATATCTTGAGTATTTCAAAATACTCCATAACAAGTGTTTTCTGTTAAAACAATAATTACTTAAACAATAAAATAAATAATAATAAATAATGATAAATAATAAATTCACAAACAATTAACTACCACAAAAAATTATTAAAATCAAACAATCACTTAATTGAATAATGCATACATATCTTTATTATGCATAATAGCATTATTTGCTTCTTTAAACATTGTCTTTACCAGACAATGATGGTGTTTTGTAGAATAAGGAAGTCAGGATCTGCTCCAAGCATCAGACTTCATTACCTGTCCATATCAACGCAAGTTCATCACTTGCTCATGTCCTTTGAATTATTTTATAACAACTAATTTCAAAAAACCCTATCCGTAATACCACCTATGCTCAAAAGAATGCATGATCCTATTTTTATAATAATATGACTAATTGAATGACTACCCGAGTGGTAGTGTTCTGTTTGGTGGGCGGATGGAATCATGGTAAGATGAATAGGTCAAAGGAAGGTTCCATCTGCACGGGAAAGTATTACCTAGGATTAATCACAACTTCCGTCAGAATTCTTGCGCCGTAAATACCGCGTTGACCATGGGTCTTCTATGGGGGGGAGTAAGTCAGCTATGATCTTCTCTCGTTCGTATGTCAACGGGCTGCCAGAGACGTACGCTGTAGGTCTTGCGGGACTACATGCACATGGGTGGGAGCCCTTACGTCCCACAGACTCTGGGGTCTATGAGTGTATGCCAGGGGCGCCTAGATCTCCATCGTGAGGGGTGGAATCAGGGGTTCAACCTGCTAGTGGAAATGGGTGGGCATGCGTTATGCGGAGAAGCTCGGTTTGGCTTGGACCAACAACCCGGCCCCACACCTAAGAGAGAGTGGACATGATCGCGCGCCTGGTTGTGCAACATGGTCTTGGTCGCCCATGGGTAAAGTAACGCACCTGTAGCATCCCAACTTTTAATAAAGATGGAATACCTGTGTTATTGTGCTAGTCCCTGGATCAATTGCTAGCACCACAGTACAAAATGAAATATCATGCAAATGCATCAAATTCTATTACATCGCATGATCCAGTCTTTACAAAATAGGATTACAACTTGCATAGTCTTAGAAGACTAGCAGAAAACAAAGAATTACAGCGGAAAACATAGTACAACATTGAGCCCATCTTCTTCATGTGCCACAGGCAAAACATGTTGGCGATAGTCTCGAGATCCTAAACGAAATCCTCACTCGTCTTCAGAAATATCTGCAATATGGAATATGCAGCCACAAGGGAGTCAATACAATTTAATGTATTGGCAAGTAACACTATGGTGGATATAAATGGCAAGACTAATACTACATGCTTATTTGGCTGAGTGGAGTTTTGGCTAAGTTTGCATAAAGCCAGTTTTGTCCTATCTCTTTTGTAAAACAAACTTTTCTTTTCAAAGGGTGGCAACATTGGATTAAGATCCAAGCACCACAATACTGTTCACTTGGTCAAAATTTTACTTATTGAAATAGATGATGAGATTCTTCCGTCATTCCTTGTCCAGCTGCTCATAGTTGTCCATAACCGGGGACACAGCTAAGATCTTAGTTTGTTGACTCTGCAGAGTTTGTGCACTTTCACCTTCAGACTCAAATCAGCCCAAACATTCTATACACCCTGAGTGCATTAAGGAAAGGAGAAGATTGAGACGAGATCTTTCAGATGAAATTCCACCACCGTTTGGCTTACCCGTGCCACCTATAATTATGCTACATCTGCTGGTAAGCCTAGTGAGTTCATTCAACTTAGTTGATCAAGACAGAGCCCATATGACTAAAGGCTGCACGGGAAGCTACTAGATTTAGAGGGACATAGTAATCTCTTTGTTCCTGGGTGGCCATCCGCAAGTGACAACCTCAAGTGGAATAACCCTTATACAAGGGCCATGAGGCAACACTCAACATAAACCAGTCTTACCACTTCCACCCAGGTGGTTCATTCATTGGTTATACTTAGAGTTTTTCCTCAACATCTAGTAAAACAAATTTTGTAGCATGGCAAAGCATCTAAAAGTACCAAGGCATCAAAATAACAAGGTATAAGGATGGCTACACACTACTAGGATATAGCATAGCATAATATAACTTATTAAAATTTCCTATCATGCATACTACTCAAAATCAACTAATGCATATAGAAAATAATGGGTAGTTGATGATGTGTTACTTGCCTTGTTGAAGTTGGTGAAGAATTCACACTCTCTTCACAAAAGATCGTCGCTCTCTGTACAATCTATTCATTGAAAACACAATAACAAAATAAACAAACATTCTACCAAACAATCATACAAGTGAAGAAACATACAAAGCAACAACCATGGAAAAAGGGATGTAACCAAGTTGGCTAGGACAAGGTCAAGGTTTAAGTTGAAAGATTCATTCTCTAGTGGTCTCATTCTTGTTAAGGAAATTCCAATGGTTTACTTGGGAAGGGCTAGGTTGAGTTTGATGTGATCTAACTTTATTATAACCATACTTGTCGAGGAAGTTCCAAGAGTTCACTAAGAATAAACATATTACTTCTTCAACTAAAGTAATACATGCAAAAACTTGGTCATATTCACCTTCAAAAATATTTGAGTGACTATGTTAGTGTTTTCTATTGTGGTCAGGGTAGATCTACTAACTTCATCATCAAAGGGAAAATATTACTAAGTCTTGGGTTTTCCATTTGGGTCAATGGTTGGACAAAAATAACTTGTTACGCTTCAACTTGGGTGGATTGCTTCTAGTCTTCATGTGATTGCCTTCTTGAAGATCATCATCATGCCATCTAAGTTGTTTCCTTCCTTGGTGTTGTGCTTCTCTTGGTCTTGATAGTCTTCATGGTTTTCACTTCACTAATTGGTTTGGGTATGGGATGGGCACAAATACCACTAAGTCAATTTGGAAAGAAATAGGAACAAAGATAGAAAGAGAGAGGGAGATGTTTTCTTCTGGATTTCTACACTCTTGTACTTCATGGAGTTGCTTCTAGTTGTTGTGGAGTCTAAGTCCTTCCTTCAACTTCTTCAATGATATTCCTCATAGCTCTTCATGTTGCCACCAAGTTGAAAATGAAGTACCTCCTTGTGCTTGAGTCTTGATTTCCTTTTTGCTAGCTTGATGAATTCTTGAAGCAAGAATAGGGGAGTGGAGGAGTAGATATAAAACTAAAGTTCACTAATTGGTACTACATGTGATTGACACATTCTAAGGAATTGGCTTGGCTCCAAATAGACATAACATCAAATAATAACAGTTGAAAACAATTCCTAAGTCATGGTGAAAATGGATGTATCACTATGTTGGGTTTTTGGTCAAATAATCATGGACATGGTCCAAGGGTGTCCAAAATGGTTGGGAAATGATGTCTCTGGTTCAAGGCTACCAAAAGGATCAACTTTGCCTAAGAAAACATTTTCTAATTATTTATAGAAATAATTCTATGTCAAAATTACTCAAATGTATCACTTAATTCTAAATTCAGTTTTAATTTGATCAAAAATTATTTTGGGACAGAGAGCATGAAAGTACACATCGTAGGGTTTCCAAAAATATTTTATTTGCAATTTTTGGATTTGTAGAATTTGAATTATGCCAAATTTCATCAAACAAGCATATTTGAATTTGAACAAATGTAAGTTTGTCAAATTTGAATTTGTACAGTGCTAAAAGTTTCTAGATGTCAAGGGCTTTTCAAAAAGTCCAAGATTGCTAAATTTGGCTAAGTGGTTGAAAAGATATGATGATTTGAAGTTGCAGGGGCTTTTCTGCAAATCTGCCAAAATTCTACCGGGAGAAATAATTTGAATTAAGGGCTGGCCATGCGGCAGTCTCTGATTGGCTGGGCTATGCTGACTGGGCGCTGGTGTGGCATGTGCCGACGTGGATAAGTGATGGATCTGGATTGTTAGATCCAGATCTAACGGTGGCATACCCCTTCGTTTAAAAGATGTGTTCCTGCGCGTTGGATCGGGATCGAACGGCAGAGATTCAAAGGGGGTGGCTAGGGTTTACCTCCGGCCGGAAACTGGTCGCCGGCAATGGCGGGGATGGTGGCGCGGGCTCGGGCGAGGACGGCGGTGATGTTCCGGTGATCTACGAGCTCAACGGAGACCACAGAGAGGTTCAGCAGAGCACAGAGGTTCGAATGGTGGCGACGGCGTCCGCTACAGTGACTCCTGTCGATGGCGCAGTTCGGTTGGCGGCGTCGCGGCTCTGGCGAGCTCGACCTCGGCGCTTCACTGCATCAAAGCGAAGGGCACGGACATCAAAACGTGCACAAGATCACGGGGAAACAAGTGGTGCAAGCGATGGCGTCGGGGACGGGCTACCTTGGCCTGTGTCAACGAAGAACGGCG
Organism: Alopecurus myosuroides; assembly: GCA_028641055.1. Lineage (NCBI taxonomy): Eukaryota > Viridiplantae > Streptophyta > Magnoliopsida > Poales > Poaceae > Alopecurus > Alopecurus myosuroides. The sequence continues at coordinate 126,299,865 of CM054061.1, read as the reverse complement.
GCGGAAAGTGTGTTCTCTGGCGAGCAATAACTTGGGCACGGTCGCGAGATGGAGAGAGAGGGGAGAGGGGAAATGGAGAGGAGAGCACGGGCTTTAAGATGGATGGATCGGTGGAATTAATCTCGCACTAAAACGCGAGGAATCAAAGCAATTGAAAACAGCGGTTTCAGTGTTCTTCAGTTACTAGAGGAAGAAGAAACAGTGACGTCATTGATGACGTCATCAATGATTTTTTCTTTTTAATTTCTGTTTTCCCATTTATTTTATATCTTCTGTTTTATGAATCCAATTAACATGAAACAAAATTCTAAAATCATATTATTTCAAATACTTTCTAACAGTACCATTTTTGTAAACTTTCAAAATATTTTTATTTTTGAATTTTGAAAATTGAAATAATTCCTTAATAGAGCTTAATGTGATTTTTAATTTAGAAAATTATAAAATACAATTATTAGTCAAATATAATTTCAGTGGCTTTATAAAGATCAAATACTATTTTCCAAAACCATTTCAAAGAGTTTTCATCTCTTTTATGTTTTGAAAATATAATTAATTCACTAATAGTACTTAATACCATTTTAAAATAGAAAATAGTAAAATGGGGTTTTTGATTCAATAAATTTTTAGAGACATTAAACATTTAAAATAATATTTTTGGAAGTCATTTTCAAACCATTTTCATAGTTAATAATTTTAGGATATGAAGGATTTATTAATAGTAACTAAATGCTATTTTATTAGTTTATATCAATTAATTATTATTGTTGATCAATAAAATTTAGAATAAAACCACTAGTCATAATATTGTTTTCAAAACCTTTTGTTATGTTATTTTCAAAGCAATGCATTTCATTTTCACCCCTTCATGTTTAAAACTTGGAATAACAACTAAAAGTTATTATTAAAATATTTTATTCTCATCAAATATTTTTGAGGCTTAGGACTTTATTAAGGGTTATAAATCTTTTATTGTTGTTGCCATAAAATAATTTCAAGGTAATATTTGAATTGAAAACCTTTTATGTAATAAAGTTTGCTAAAGATAAATTGGTTTTCTTTATGTGAGAAAATTCATTTGAGAGGGTTTTAGGGTTTATGGAATAGAGGTATAATAGGATTAGTAATTTCAATTTCATTGAAATATGCATTGTTTTCCTTTGTTTCTTGCTTCTCATTTGGTTTTTGGTGACTTACTAAACATGAAAACAAAAAGTTTCAAATTTTTGTGATTTTGCACTTTCCAAAAATCAGGGATGTTACAACACCTCTGCAGAGTGTAAAAGGATGTGGCATGTTACCCCTTGTTCCGGGAAGGAACTGCGAACGCCGCAGGAAAGGTAACTCCATGAAGTTCTAGTCCTGTGAAGACTGGCGGGTATAGTTTTCAGTATTAAAAACAACCTCTTGAAGAAAGATTGACAAAACCTTGCATCAGTCTAAACTCTTTAGAGTCGAGGACCGTAGTTAGTGCATCAATTACTTTCGTACTTAATGAACTTGTTGAGTAACGCTCGTTACTCATTCAATCCCGTTTGACCCCCTGCTTAGGATATGAGAACTTAGAGGAGGAGTCATTCAACATCCTCGGAGGCCAAGACGACATTTACTACGAGGATCCGGATCTCTCCGGAGGAGTGGAAGGGGTGGACTACACCATCCAGTACGGAGCTGACCCAGAGGGGGCTGAGTCTGACTAGGTTTAGCCTAGTCTGAAATTAATACTTAGCACGGTCGAATCTAGCAGTCTTGAACTCTATATTTGGATGTTGAGTTCCCGTGTATGCACCTGCTTTACATTTCGGTTGTTGTTCTACCTTCAATAATGAGATGACCTCATTCTCTTGTCAGCACATTATGTTTTGTAATATATATGTTGTATGACAATCAAGACCTGCAATGTTTCTGCTGTACCACCCCGAGGGATGTAATATTTGCGGAACGTTGTTCTGTGAGTGTTATATCAACGACTTGCGTACTACAACATGCAGTGGTATGATGGGTCACCGCATTATGGGACCTGGTAAATAGAAATTTTAAATCAGATTGTAAGCAACACCATTCCCATAAAATTTACTGGGAGGAGTGGAAGTCCTCCTTATATTATCCACACTATCGCCAATGGATTACCAATGAAAAACATATGTGCAATGTTAGTGGCTAACGATGTTAGAAACACATTTCTAACACCTCGGGGCATCTCATTTCCTCCTTTATAGCTCATATAACATTCTGCCTACGCCGGATCCCAACAAACATAACATGCACAATTACATAACGGTCTCGATCATATGAGGCAGCTCACGAGACTCTGAACAAGGAGGCATAGGGGAGAGAACAACCATCTAGCTACTGCTATGGACCCATAGTCCCGAGATGAACTACTCACGCATCTGTCCGGAGGCGGTCATGGCGATGTAGACGCCTCTGGTGATGATCCCCCTCTCCGGCAGGGTGCCTGAGCAGGACTCTAGAAGCCCTAGATTGAACTTTTGAGGTGACGATGCCTCTCTGTATGTTTCGTGGAAAATAACTCCATCCCAGAAGTTTTTAGGGTAAAAGGAAATTTATAGGCGAAGAGGGGACGTGAGGCGGTGCTGGGAGCTCCCAGGGGCCCACCAGGCGCGGCCTAGGGGGCGCGCCTAGCAACCTCCTGGTGGCCCCCTGGCTCCCCTCCGGCTCTCTTTTGGACTCCGTCTTCATTCCGGATAAAAATTGATCTCCATGGATTTTTGGCCATTTCCGAGAATATTTCCTTAAGAAATTTTCTGAAATAGAAAAATAGCAGAAAACAACAACTGACCTGGGGCATCTTGTTAATAGGTTAGTCTGTAAAAACAGCCGGAAACTAAATAAAAACGATAGAAAACATGTAGAAAACAAAAGGTATTGGGTAGAAAACCTGCATGGAGCATAAAAAATTATAGATACGTCTGCAACATATCATATTTGCAATCATAATTAGCCCATCTAATCATTTTTCATACACACTTAGAGACAAGACTATTCTTTTAGGTTCATAGCTCTAGACCGTCCACCTCGAAACCATGTCGAGACCAAATTCTGATCTCATTGAGTCCCCACTAAATTATAATCCTTTGTACAACTCCCATATAATACAAACATAGAAAGAGTAGGGTTGTTACCTACAAAAAGGGGACTGAACCTGAGTAACTTGATGGTCTTTGTTTCGTCTATTGATCTAAGCACTCCCACAACCGCATAAATTACGTGCTCCAAATACGCCCGCGGAGTCATGAACCCCCACGATTTCATTCCCTCGTCGGAGATGGAGATGCAAAAGTGGAGGAGGCCACGTGATGGAGAAGAAGGGGAGGCCTCGTGCAAAAAACGTTGGCCTCACCGTGCCATGTCGCCTTTGGAGTTCGAGCGAGCCCGATGGGTATCCAAAAATAAAAGGGAGGTCAATAGAAGAGATTTTTTTACGAATGGATTTGCAAAACGCTAGATTATTTCTGGATGAATACAACAATCCAAGAATATATACATTTATTTATTTTGCGGGGCATCCAAGCATATATTTTGGGGGTACAAACCGGCCTTTTCAGGGGAATTTACGCCTGGATTGAACCAAATACGACAATCCAAGCATTGCCTTAGGAGCATGTACAATGTTGGGCTTATAGACGTACTTAGTAGAATAAATTGATCTTACTATCGATAGATTTTTTTCTTGATCAAAATGATGCACACATCCGTTTTTTTATTGATAATACAAGCAAAACCACGACGCCTTACGAAGAGTTACATGGATCAAACGAAAGCCAACTGCCTGATGATAAAGGTCGTCATACCTACAAGCATGATGAAGGGGTTGATCGTTATCGGAGCCATATCCCCTGACCTCACTCACAAACATGCATCATTTAATCATGTTCCCTCCACCAATCCTCCCGACGGTGAACCGGAAGCATAAACCGGTAGGCCCTCAGTATACACCATGTGCACACACTCAGAAGCCGCTACCACCGTCATCCGCCAAACCATCTTATGGATAGATCGATGCAGAAACCTTGTCGGGGCTGCCGTCGACGCCACCGCCCTCCGTGCGTCTATCATCCCGCGACCGTTGCCAAGACCCCTCTGCACCATGCCGATGAGACTCGTCATTGTAGATGGTAGATGACACTCCGCTCCACCTAGGTCCCTACGCGAGAAACACGCGGAGGCTGACGCCTAGCCACTACGCCATTCACACGTCCGTCCAGCCGATGAATGTCTCCAGAGATGATGCCTCCACTGGGGTGACGATGTAGACGTCGTCATCATCCGATCCAGGAGGTCCCCATAACGTCTGCAACGAGGGCTAAGACACCCATAGGCGCCACCATCAATGGTGACCTTCCCCATATATGAGGTTTCCCCTAGAAACCAAGGCCCGAGAGACGCCCCCACCATCGCCTCCAATGAGGAATAATACACCCACAGGCGCCTTCGTCGATGGTGGCATCCTGGCCCGCTTCAACAGCTGGACCACCTTCTCCTCCTTACCGTGGACAGTTGCACCCCACGGGTCAAGCGATACGCCGCCAGGAAGCCGCCGCTAGGCAGCACCATCACCAGCGAGATCCCTTTGCACTAACGATGAAGACAACCAAAGGTGGAGGAGGCCACATCGCTGTGTGACCGGCTCCATGGCCACACGCACGTCGTCCCGAGGCGACCGCTGAAGATCCACCGCCGCAACCACGTCTCTGAGCCGCCGCGGAGGAACGCCCCGCTGCCGCCATCATGCCCCCCGCACGGGCTTTGCCCGGCTGGGATCCGGTGGCAACGGGAGGGGAGATGGTGGGCGGTGGCTAGGGTTAGGGACCCTTATAGGTAGGCTGGCACCGGTGCCTATTTGAAGGATGGGTGCTCAATTGGACACCCATGATTAAGAGTGCTTGTGCATTAAATAGCACTTAGCATGTACATCTAAGCACGAATAGTACTCATGTTAGTTTTCCTCCAAAAATCCTATGTAATAGCCCATTCCACATGAATTTCAAGGGAATATGAGATTCCTATTTCTTTATTCCAAACCGCACCGTATGAATTTTTCCTATAAAAATTATACCCTCCAAAATTTCTATGTTTTTTCTTTGTTTGAAACGGGGCCTTGATGTGACAATATTCTCTTTGTTTAAGCATTCACACATAAGTACGTTGTACATGTTCTAAGTGCGCAATTCTTTCTTGATAAGAGATCATGGACTAGCACAGAATGTCCATGTTTGAAAAGTAATTCTTGTTATGGGTTTGAAAATAGAAAGTTATTCTGATTCTTTCTTTCGAGAGAAATCATGGAGAGAGATATTCCCCACCCCTTGTTATTACGAATCCGAAAGTGGTCATACATATGAAGATCGGCCGATTACAAAATACCAAGCCAAAACGTTATTTTTATTCTCGAGGTTTTTTGTGGAAATGGCTTAACAGAAGAATAACGCAATCGGCAATCTTGATGCTTGACACCGCGTACTCACTTCTCTTGCAATCTTGCAGGCAGACATGTCTCTGCGTATACAACTTACAAGGCTTTTGTGGAAATGGAAAGCTTAACAGAAGAATATACTTGTTTTGTGCCTTTTTTTTTTCTTCTTTCTTTCTTGTTTGGCAGTTGTGTACATGCTAACTATGCAGAGACGGGGTGTGCCCCTACGAATTATATCTACTTGATGCAAAAAAAAAAAAAGTTTAATAAAGTGTCTTCACCTGGAAAAAAACATAATCACCTATTCACCTGTAAGAGAGGTACTTGCAATGGATAAGTTACATTTCCTGTAGGTGCTTAACGATGTGACAATATTCTCTCTTAAAGCATTCACACATAAGTACCTTGTCTTGTACACCGCCTAAGTGGCCAATTCTTTCGTGATAAGATATCATGGACTGGCACAGAATGTCCATGTTTGAAAAGTTATTCTTGCTATGGGTTTGAAAAGAGAAAGTTATTCTTGCTTTTTGTAGATTGGGTCGTGGGTGAAAGTAGTCATACGTCGGATATTTTGTTTTGTTGACCAATTACAAAATAACAAGCCAAATCGTTATTCTTATTCTCATTTGAAACTGAAGAACAAGTTTTTTTTTTTTTTGAAAGGGAAAGCTTAACTTGAAGAATAACGCAATCGGCAATCTTGATGCTTCACACCGCGTACTCTCTTCTCTTGCAGTCTTGCAGCCACACATGTCTGCGTACACAACGTTTGGAAGTACATGTATATACACGCTTACACGCTTTTATTGCCATATTACAATTTCACAAGCCTCCTTCGGAGGGCCTTGGCCTATGCATCCCATATTTACAGTTGATGACACTCACAGAGCGTTACAATTTGAAAGAAATACTTTGATGTAGCGCATAAACTGCAAGTCTGCAGGTCGTATTAGCAAATACCAATACCGTGTCTGCAGTTTCTCAGCAATCAGCGTGACATCTGCATGTACACTACGGCGTAGGGAAGCAAGGGGTTGTCTTGCCTTCCTGCGCTTCCATGAATAACCACCATGATCCATGCTACTGAGGGCGCCGACGGTGCGACGGAGACCGCCGCGCTGCACCCGAGTCGGAAGACGACGTCTGGGAGAAGAGCTGGTACCGGCCGGAGTCCCCGGGGAGACGGAAGTAGGCCGACGTGGGCGACGAGGAGGAGGATGACTCGTCCAAGAGGAGGTCGGTGAAGGAGACCTGGCCTTCCTTCCGGTACTGCGCCACGGCCCTGTAGATGAACGGGATGAGGCCCTCCATCACCAACGAACTCTGCTTTCTTTTGCTTTGCCCGGAGAGAGGTTTGTTTGTGTCTCTTTGCTAGGAGGACATGAGCTTAAAAAGGGAGGAGTGGATAGAGACCAAATGGGCACTACTCGTCTAAGATTGATCATTAACGTGTTCCCTGACAGCTTCGTCTTAGCTCTCAATCAATCAATCCAAATGCGTCGTGTCAGAGACTCACGCACGCATACCATGGGTTGATCGATTCCAGCAGGATCGGAGACTTGAACGCAAGGGATGGGTCATTCTTAGAAGCCGAGTTTTCCAAGCCGACAGGGACGCGCCGAGCGCTCGCGATAAAAAATTAATCTTTGTAACTTCTCAGACAGCTTACCTGCTACAAAAAGAAAACTTCGTCGGATCATGATTGGCTAACCGGCGGAGTTGTTGTTTATCCAAGTCACCCGTGGCGTAAGCCGTCGGGAACCCCGGCCGGGAAAAATTCAGCGTGATCTCTCGCGTCACCAAGGGCGGCCGGCTCTGTCTGTCCCGCAGCTAGCTGCTGTCGGGCCACAGGGGCCGCTCATGTACAAGTGGATCAATCCCGGGTGTTGACTTCTCCGATACACTTGTCGAGCCGTTGCGTTTGCGTGGCCAAGTTGGTTAAATAGGAGAAAGATCGCGGCTCGTGTGCCATGATTGGTAGGGTTGACTGCTTAAACTAGTACTAGTACAATGCTGTGTTTTCTATGCGAGGGATGTGATGCTGAAGAAGTGAAGATGCTTGTCAGACAGCGGTTCATACCAGATCACTGTTTTTTTTTGTTTTTTTGCTTTGTTTTCTGGAAGGAGGTTAGTACCAGCTCACTGTTTTTTAACATAGTTTTTGAACGCTGGTTCGTACTGTCAGATAATCTGCAGCTATATTTTGCTTTTGACAACTAGATAATCTGCAGCTAATTTGTTTGGAGCCGGCGGTCTGACTTATCCGTGGCGTCGATAGCTGCATCTGCACAGGATTTGATGGACTATTCTATTCGCACTGACGTGGCTGTCTTAACTAAGTTCAGTCTACAGTATTTTAATGATGTTAGGATGTTTTTCGAGAAGAGCAATGTTTGGGCCAGAAGCCCAGCTGGCCAGCTCCCAGGTATTGTTAGGCCTCTCGCGCCACAGCTGGGAAGGACTAACGTGAGCTCCTCCGACTATCCGACTCCATCTAAGCTTGACTATCCTGTGATACTTGCTCCCTATGATGGCTTCACTAAACCTTCGAAGATTGAACTCAATTTCATCAATATTTGGATCCAAATCCATGATCTCCCAGATGGTTATTTGCCAATGGTGAAAGCCCTTGCTTCAAAAGTCGGTGAATTCATTGCATCAGAACCAGTGTCTACTGATTTCTCGGGCAATTTTGTTAGAGTAAAGATCAAGCTTGATGTTCGAAAGCCTCTACGCAATCATGTTTCTATCAGTAGGGCTGGTAAGCGAGAAATTTTCATGATTAAATATGAGAAACTCCCTGACTGGTGTGCGGTGTGCGGTATGTTGGGTCATGGGTACAAAGAACATGGTACCGGTCTTCATCCTCCATCGGCGCTGGTCTTCAGAGACTTGCGTGCTTCCTGGAGTATCCGTGATACCGGCAGATCAAGCTGGTCCAGAGGGAGCAATGGGGGCCGAGGCCGTGGACGTGGAGCTCAAGGAGGAAGAAGTAGTCCTGTACCTGCGGGTTATGAGGAGGAATACTCGGATGAACATGGGATGGACATGAAGGAGGATGATGGTGATGATGGCAACCGCAAGAGGGCTGCATTATCACAGGGGAGCTCGGGGAAACTTGGCAATGTCTTGTCCCTGTTTGAAAGCGGTAATGCATCTAATGGCACTGTACCTCCGAGTCCACCGCCGAAGAGAGATCCAAAAAGAGTAAAGATGGGAGAGAATAATGGTGACGATGAGAACATTGGAGATAAATCGGCGGGCCTCCAAGGGGGGTGCCGCCGGGAGCAATGAGTCTTTTAAGCTTCAACTGTCGCGGAGCGGGCAACGACGCGACAGTTCACGAGATCCGGGATCTCGCTATTAAATTTGCTCCCAAGTTTTTTTGTATCTTAGAAACTCAAATTAGTAAGAGTAGAACTGAAAGTTTAGCAAGGAGATTTGGTTATGATAATGGTTATGCTGTGGGAAGTATGGGTAGAAGTGGTGGTATTGGGATTTATTGGAATCATGGAATAAACATGAACGTTCTTGGCTACTCTCAATATCATGTTGATTTTATGGTGATTGAAGCAGGTACTGATCCCTGGAGGCTGACATGTATTTATGGAGAAGCTCAGACCCATGAAAGGTATAAGACATGGGACACTTTAAAAAATATTTGTGGCTCATGTTCGCTTCCGTGGCTTTGCATAGGCGATTTTAATGAAGTTCTTCACCACTCGGAACATGAGGGAATTGGACAGCGGACAAATTCTCAAATACAAGGATTTCGAGATACAGTGGACATCTGTGGTTTATTGGACCTGGGTTATAACGGTCACTTCTGGACGTTTGAGAAGAAAGTGGCTGGGGGATCATTTACTAGGGTGAGGTTGGATAGGGCCTTTGGCTCGGCTGAGTGGTGTGCCCAATTCCCTCTGGCATCAATCTCTCATCTTACAGCTGCTTCTTCTGATCATTGTCCTATTCTGCTGAAATTTGATGATTCGGGTGGCTTTATTCCTCAACGGAAACCTTTCCGGTATGAGATTATGTGGGAGGATCATCCCGAGCTGAAAAATAAAGTGGCATCTGTGTGGGCGCAAGGTAATTGTGTTGATTCGGTGGAAGATATTCACCTGAAATTGAAGGGGCTTGCGGATGACTTGGTGTTTTGGAATAAACAAGTTTTTGGAAATGTTAAACAGGAGATCTCTAAATTGAGAAGGAGGCTTGAGGAGTTACAGAATACACAAAATAGGACTGGTCCGAATCATGTGGAAATTAAAATCAATGATAGGTTGATGGAGTTATACAAGAGAGAGGAGATCATGTGGAGACAAAGGTCGAGAGTGGACTGGTTGAAATCAGGAGATAAAAATACTAGGTTTTTCCATCTTAGAGAATCCATGAGGAGGAGGAAGAATATGGTTAAAATGCTCGAGAAACCAGATGGACAAACTACTGATTGTATTGTTGAGATGGAGAATTTGGCATCAAATTTTTATAGAGATTTATTCTCATCGGAAGGGGTACTTGGCATGGAGGATGTATTGTCTCATGTTCCTCAGAAAGTTACCCCTGTGATGAATGACATTCTTACTGCGCCGTATAAGGAAAAGGAGGTTAAAGATGCTTTATTTCAGATGTTCCCTACTAAAGCCCCCGGTCCCGATGGCTTTCCCGCTCATTTTTTTCAGCGTCACTGGGATGTTTGTGGTGATGATGTTACCAAAACTGTCATGAGGATTATTAAAGGAGAAGAGAGTGCAGAATCTTTCAACCATACTGTTTTGGTTCTTATACCAAAGGTACAAAGCCCAACTTCTCTTTCTCAATTTCGGCCTATAAGTCTTTGCAATGTGCTATATAAAATTGCTTCGAAAGTGATCTCCAATAGATTAAAGCAAATTCTCCCGGATATTATTTCCGAAGAGCAGTCTGCCTTTGTTCCTGGAAGACTAATCACTGATAACATCATTGCTGCCTATGAGTGTTTACATTTTATGAAGAGAAGCAAAGCAAAGGTGAATAGCATGTGTGCCCTTAAACTTGATATGATGAAAGCCTATGACAGGGTGGAGTGGTGTTATTTGGAAGCCATGATGAAAAAGTTGGGATTTGATAATTCTTGGGTGGCTACAGTTATGAGTATGGTAAGCTCGGTCTCCTTCTCGGTCTCGTTTAATGGAAAGAGACTAGAGGAATTTCGGCCTACAAGAGGTATCCGGCAGGGGGATCCGATTTCACCCTACCTTTTCTTACTAGCAGCAGAGGGCCTTTCGTGCCTCCTAAAATTTAGACCTCCGTCATCTCTTTTGGATGGGATTAAGGCGGCTCCATCGGCACCGTCGGTGAACCACCTCCTTTTCGCAGATGACAGCCTGCTGTTCTTTAAGTCAAGTGTTCAAGGGGCGGAGGAATTATCTAAACTGTTGGAAACCTATTGCTTGGCTTCGGGGCAGAGGATCAACCGAGATAAATCATCTATCCACTTTAGCAAATTGTGTCCAGCTCACATCAAGGAAGGAGTTAAAAATGTGTTGCATGTCCAAAATGAGTCTTTATCGGAGAGATATTTGGGTATGCCAACAGAAGTGGGGCACTCAAAGAGTGGGACTTTTAAATTCTTGAAAGATAGATTGTGGAATAAGGTGAAGGGGTGGTTGGAGAAGTTGCTTTCCACTGCGGGCAAGGAGGTACTTATAAAATCCATTGCTCAAGCACTCCCTGTTTTTATTATGGTTTGCTTTCGTTTGCCGAAAGGTTTCTGTGAGCATTTAAACTCGGTTATAAGACAGTTTTGGTGGGGCAGTCAGAGGGGAAAGAGGAAAGTTCATTGGGTTTCGTGGGACTCAATGACACAGCCGAAATACATGGGAGGCCTTGGTTTTCGTGACCTGGAACTCTTCAACCTTGCACTTCTCGCAAGACAAGCTTGGAGAATTATTCAAGAGCCAAATTCCCTTAGTGCAAGGATTCTTAAAGCAGTTTATTACCCAAATTCTATTTTTGTGGAGGCATCTTTAGGTTCCCATCCCTCTCAGATTTGGAGAGGAATTGTTGCCGGTTTGGAGGTTCTTAAGAGAGGTTTAATCAGAAGGATTGGTGATGGAGCTTCAACATTTATTTGGAAGGATAACTGGTTGCCTCGATTAACCATGCCACGGCCACTGTTGTCTCTCCATGATAATCCACCCATCCTTGTAAAGGAGCTTATTAATCATAGTGAAGCAAAGTGGAATTCTAATATATTAAACCATTTTTTCCTTCCTATGGATGCAAATATGATCAGATCGATTCCTATCATTACATGCCCTATGGATGATTTTTGGGGATGGATGCATGAGAAAAATGGTTGTTTTTCTGTTCGGTCTGCTTACAGAATGTTGGTTTCCGAAAAAAATCAACAAGGTGAAGGTGGTCTTGGGAGTACATCCAACTCGATGATTGAAGAGAAATCCTGGCAATCGTTATGGAAGCTCAAGGTCCCTCCAAAAATTAGATTTTTCATTTGGCGTTTATCTAAACAATCACTACCATCTGCTGATGTTTTATTGAGGAGGAATATGGCAGCTAACAGTGGGTGTTCTCTGTGTGGTGACATCGATTCTTGGAGACACTCATTGTTAGATTGCCCGATGGCTAGGAGTGTGTGGGCCCTTGAAGAGGATGATCTATTCGAAAAAATTCAATCTTGTGGCGAATCTAATGCAAAGAAGTGGCTGTTCATCTTGAATGATTGTTTGAGTCAGGAGGATTTCATTAGAATGGTGGTGAAACTATGGGCTGTGTGGTCCTTAAGGAGAAAAGCTATCCATGAGGACATTTTTCAGAGTCCAATTGCAACTCACTGTTTCGTTGGGAGGTTTATCAGGGAGTATTCGGAAGCAACTGGAGGTCCTCAAAATCCCAGGCCAGTACCTACAGTAAACAGAGGTTGGCTTCCTCCTTCTGAATATACTGTAAAAATAAATGTTGATGGGGCCTTCTCTAGACAGAGGAAATTATGTTCAGCTGCAGCCATTTGTAGGGATGTGAATGGAGAATATGTTGGTTCATCGATAATTGTTGCTGAAGGGGTGAGCGATCCTGAAGTTTTTGAAGCTTTGGCTTGCCGTGAGGGCCTATTCCTAGCTGAAGATCTTGCTCTGAATAATTTCCAATTGGTGTCTGATTGCAAAAGAGTGGTTGATGACATTATTTCGAGTGGTTTTGGTTGCTCTGGTCCAGTAATCCGGGAGGTTCAGATGAGGTTGAAATCTTTTGATCACTGTCAGGTGTCTCATGAGGGAAGATCTCATAATTCGGAAGCTCATAATTTGGCTAAATTTGGACTCTCCCTGGGTACTGGTCGGCATATTTGGCTGGGCTATCCCCATGATCTTGCACTTGTACCTATTAACATTCTTGATAGTTAAATAAAGTGTGCTTTCTCTAAAAAAATCTAAGCTTGATGTTTAGTCCCATACCGGTTATTAACAGAGCCAGATACACGGGAGGATGCGATATATGGGGCACCTAGCGCTAACGTAAAACTTACTTACCTGGATGGGGTCAATGGGCGATCAATAAGACCCATGGCCTGGATTGGTGGCCTCCATTGCACTTTGGAGGAGCACTAGTCCACCATCTCCTCTAGTAGGAGAATGGACATCATAATTTGTGGTAGAGGGGGTACGCGTTCGCGCGGCCCCTGCTAATCTTTAAATTAAAAAAATTGAATTTTAGATGTTGGTATTTCTTCCAAAATTGAATTAAATTATCATGTAATTTGAACTTTATATGTTGATCTTTCTTGTGAAATTGAATTAAATTTTTGTGTATAGCGAGAAAGTCATTGACCTACACAATGCGACATCTGCTTCCTAACCAACTGTTTTGTTCACAATTCCTCCATGCCTTTCGCAAAGATGCATGGTATCTTTCGGAATTTTCAAAAAACAATGCACTTGCGCACCACAAATCCACAATTGATTCCCACCATGGCACCATAACTTATCTACCTGGCCACTACAAAGGAGGAAAATAGCTCTTCTTTCCTGAGCCTTCGCTGTAGAACGTCCGTTTTCTTTTTAGATCAGAACGTTTTGGGCTTATAGTTCTGGAGACATGCATGAGAGAGATACATAGTTTAATTAAACGTAGCGATCAGGAAATAAGTCGTGGTGTCCGTTTGCTCGGATGCTGATCAGACAAGAGTTCTTACAAGATGTATGTTCTTTATGTTGTTTTTGAATGGAGCTTAATGCCAGATTATTTGTTTTGAGCCAGCTGCCAGATTTTTCTTTATGTCTTTATACCTGAGCTGAAGTAGGATAGTGTTATTGTATTGTCACTGATGTGACTGCCCCAACTAACTGCAGTTAGACTGGGCTCAAGAAGAGTTCCAAGCCTGCACTTGTTTTCCCTTTATAGTATTTCAGTACAAAACATGAGCGCTTCTCCGGTGATTGGCGAGTACTTCTCGGTACTTTCGAGTACTCCCGCTGGAATAATTTCTGTCCGTTGATCAAGCACAGCTAATTACCGTCATATAGTTAGGGCATCTCCAGTCCCCCCAGAGCCCCCCAGGCGGCCTTTTTAGCGCCGGAAGCGGCAAATAGCGCCGTTTCATCACCAGTCAGCCCCTCCAGAAGTCCAAATAGCGCCGTTTCGGCGCTATTTCGCGCCGCGGCACCCGTTGGGTTCGGCCTGGGGGGCGAAACTGCGCGGCAGCACGCGCGGGCCAGCTCTGTCAGTTACGCGCCGAATAAATGCGGGAACAGAAACCCCCTGTGATCATCTTCTCGGCGCCCGCGTCGGTCAAAGGCTGCCGGCGTTTATGGCGTGGCGGCCGCCCAGTGCATGCGCCCGTTCAAAGGCTGCCGGCGTAATGGCGTGGCGGGCGGCAGCGAGGGGACGCGCGCGCAGTAAATGCCCGGCAGGCTACAAAAGGCCCCGCCGCTCGCCGCCCCGCCCCATTCTTCCACCTCGCTGTTCTCTCCTTCCTCGGCGCTCTCCTCTCTCCCCCGTGCTCTCCTTCCTCCACGAAAAATGGCGAACTACGACAGCGCCGCCGCCGCGAACGGCTGGATCCGCCGCCACCTTCGCCGGAGCGAGGCGATGGCGATGTACCGCCGGACATGCGCCTCCCGAGCTCTGGCGACGGGCAGCCGCGCTGGGCCCTCAGCGCGGGCGGGGTGCCCGTGCCTCCGCTCCCGTCAACGGACGCGGAGTTCCGGCGGGCCATCGCCGAGGCGCGCGAAGGCCTAGCGGTGGACCCAGGCCTACCGGCGAACGGCCACGACGAGTTCTGGTGGCAAGAACTCGCGCGGCGCCGCGACAGGGAGCTCGCTTCCTTGAGCGACAACGGCCCCGTCGAGGACCGCTCCAATGGCCACGGGCGCAGGCGCTGGTGGGGTGGCCAGCACCGCACTCTCGAGTGGGTGCTGGACTACATCCACGGCGGCAACGCGCCGCGACTGGAGATGCCGCCCTGGCAGAACTCCGCGTGGGATGCGCGGTGGATGGGCGGCGGCTCGTCGTCGGCCACCTCGAGCTCCTCCGGCGCCCACTCTCTCTCTCTCTCACCCCCCTATTCTGAACTCCGGCGCGCCTGTCCGCAGGCGCAGCGACGGCGCCCTGCGTATTGGCGAGCCACGCCAGCGACAGGACGCCGGCTTCGAGCGCGCGGTCCGTCCGAAGAAGGAGGCGACCGAGGACGACGACGAGGAGGAGTGTCCTGACCTGAAGGCCGCGGAGGAGCTATCCCGCAACACGCTCCAGCCCGTCGCCGACGACGTCGCCGCGGACTGGAGCCTGTGGGAGAGCACCGCCGAGGAGCTGGAGCTCCAGCGCCGCCTGCTCGCTGAGGCCGAGCAGCGCAAGGCGGCTCGCGACCAGGAGGCTGCCGCCAACGCGACCCGCCGCCGCGTCCCTCCCCCGCCGCCGATGAAGGACGTCGCCTACATCGTCCTCGACCCCGACTCCGACGAGGAGGCCGGGTACCAGCGAGCCCTCGCGGTGAGCAGGTGGGGAGACTCCGGCTGCGGCGACCCCGGACAGGGAACGAGCAGGCGCGACGGCGGCGGCCCCGACGACGACGACGACGATGGCGACGACGTCGAGTACAGCCAGGCCATCGCTGAGCGCCTGGGGCTTCAGTAGTTTAGGTTTAAATTTAGTTTTAGTTTAAATTTGCGTTTTAGTTTAAATTTGCGTCGAAATTGTACGAACTTTGCCTGAAATCAATGAAATGCGCCGAGTTTCAAATCGAGTTTTTTTTGGGCCGAAACTTGGGCTCGGGGAGCGACTGGGAAGCCTGCCCCCCCCCAGGTTTCAGATTAGCGCCGTTTGGCGTCGCGGCAGCCCCAAAACGGCGGCGTTTTGGGCCCTGAGGGCGCAACGGCTGGAGATGTCCTTAACTTAACAAGGGGTATTTTAGTAACCTCATATGCCCGCCCGAACGAACCACTCGCGACCTGCACCATCTGAAACAGCGCTCCCTGCTGCTCCTCGCTGTCTAGTCCCTGAGCGCCGCCTACACCAAAAAAAAAGTCCCTATGCGCCCCCTCGCCGCCGAACTCCTCCTCTAGCCGCAGAGCGACGGCCGAGCGGGCGGGTGGTCCTCCGGCGGCGCGCGTCCAGGTAAAGGCGGACGATGCTGAGGCGTGTCGATTATCAAGCTACCAGCGTGCTTCTCATGGGAGTGGACACCCAAGCAAGGTGCTTCTCGTGGGAGCAGCACCCAGGTGATAATTTTGTCCATAGCGTTGTTAGTAAGTCGGGATGACCACAACCAGATATACTGGCACAAGACCACGGTGAGCGGGGCTAGCGAGCCCACGAAGAGCACGTCCGGGCGGGCGCGCGGCCTTGGAGCGGCCGTCGCGGCGGGTGAGCCGGACCAGCGAGCCGACGAAGAGCACGCCTGGCGGGCGTGCGGCCTTGGAGCGGCCATCGCGGCGGGTGAGCCAGGCCAGCGAGCCGACGAAGAGCACGTCCGGGCGGGCCCGTGGCCTTGGAGCGGCAGCCGCCGCGACGACGCGGTGGGCGGACGCACGGATGCTGCCCGCTAGGAACGAAATGGCGAAAGGTGAGCTTGTCGCGGTGCTCCCGCCTCGGCCACCACCACCGGAGCATCTGTTCCCATCGGAGAAGATGAGCACAGGAGCAAATTGGCGAACGGCTAGCTCGTCGCGGTGCTCCCGCCTCCGCCACAGCCGTCCGAGCCATCGCTCCCGCCGGAGAACATGGCCCCAGATTCGCCTACTCTCCGCTACGAGCTCCGCAGCCGGTCTGGTCATTGCTCGGAGGCCTCGGCCTGCAGATTGGAGAGGCCAAAAGGCGAGCTTGCCACAGATGTCAGAGGCTCGAAGCCGAAGAGGAGGTGCGGCGTGCATGTATGGGACACCCGCGGCTGTGCGAGCTGCGCGCGCCACGGAAGCGTGACCCCGCCATCGCCGTCATGGAAGAGGTTGTGGGCGAGCGTGGCGCCATTGAGAACGAGCTCGCCGGCGGACGAAAAAATGAGATTTTATGGGAGAGGTCAGGCCGTGTGTCTACTGAAAGTGAGATTTTTTTAGAGAAAATGGGAAAGATGACACGCTGGGCCATCTAATTCGAATTTACCTTCCTACCCTTTTGGTAAATAAAATAAATTAATATTCTCAGTACTTTCTTCTTAGTACTCCCCCGTACTTTTTTTAGTTTCACCGTTAGATTGAATTGATTCAATGACCGGTAAAATCCCCAACCATGGTAAAAGTTGTAACAAAACATTCGTGTACTCGTTTCTTCCTATCAAAATCGGATTCTTTATTTTAGCCTCGATGAGTCTCTCTAGAATTATGGCGACTCAGAGACATGATGTGTCTTTGGCGAATCAAAAACCCAGCTCTCACAACGCTGTTGAGCCTGTCAGGTGACGGCCCGCAGCAGAGAAGGAAATAGTAACACGTCCGGGCGATATAAGCTCACCTGTTTAGTCCCGTGCTGCTCGTTATCAGAGACAAAAACTTATCTGGACAGGGTTAATGGGTGATCATGAAGAACCATGGCCTGGATTAGGGGCCTCCATTGCACTTTGGAAGCGCACTAGTCTACCATCTGCTTACCAGGAGAAAGGATGTCATAATTTGTGTTTAAAGGGCCGCGTGACCAATTCGAATCCGATCAATATTTAAATTATCTGAACTTGAATGTTAAAGGTTTGTTTGTGCCACAACTTGGATAAACCCTCGCTGAAGGGGTAATGAACCCAACTCTGATTCATGTTATAAGAAATTAATGAGATATAAATGATCTCACTCCCTGTATTTGGCTTGCCCAATCAATCAACAAATGGCGGTCTCACATGCCCGATGGCGCCATGTCTAGGAAATGGCTTCCATTACCCTCCTCGCGTCTTGGAACTTGGAACGAGCGTATTGCCCCTTTACAATTCTATCGAGAATCAAGTTGTTAGAGTACGTGATGGGGCTGGGCCCGTTAGTTGCTTGGGAGTCAAGTAAACCTCTCTATGGAGAGGAGATGTATCAATCTAATCATGCAAGAATCAAGAAGAAAAACCCTTTTCCTCTTGCCCGGCCGTGGGAAAGGACCCCCACGGCCGGCTCTCTCGCGCCCTCGCAGCTCTCTCTCCCGCTCAAACCCTAGCAACCATAACATTTGGTATCAGATTGCCCTTGTTCGATCATGTCTTCTTCGCCGGCCACCACCACCATGTCGCCGCCCCAACCGATGACGCCGCTGGCCTCCACTGCGGCCACCGTCACCATGGCGGCGTCCTTCCCCTCCCTGGCCGCCGTCGCCTACACCCCGAGCAGATGACCGGGGTCCTCAACGACCTTGTCACCACGGTCCAAGGGATCTGCCTCTTCCTGACCGGTCCCTACGGACCGCCGCCGGCCGCGCCATCAGCCGCCGCACCAGGCGGTCTCCGCCGCGATCGCGGGGCCGCGGCATCCGACGCTGCTGCTGTCGTCGCCGCCACTCGACGCCAGGCTGCTGTTGTCGCCGCTGCCGCTGTCCGTCCCCTGGCCGATCTATACGGCGGTCTGGGCGCCGCCGCACATCCAGTCGCCACTGGCGCCACCCCAACAGTACGGCGGGCCCTCCCGCTTTGCCGGTCCTTACGCCGGTCCCGACGGTGCGCCATTCCACGGGGGTCCTCCATGGTCACAACATCGGCGTCAACCCCAGCACGGCCGCCGCCGCCGCCTTCGGCCGCGACCACGGCGCCGGTCATCACGTTCCAGCATCGGATCTCCTACGACGGGACTGCGATGACCTCGTTCCGAGCAGCGCCACCGCCGTCGCAGGACAATCCTATCCAACAGATTAAATTCCAGCCGTCGCCGTCACCGCTTCAGGCTTGGATCTCTACCCACCACGTGTCGGCGGCGGTGAGGCTGCAAGCTGCTGCGCGCGGCCTCCTAGCGCGTCGGCATGTGCGGGAGATGCGTGATTTGCAGCTGCAGCTCCTCCAAGTTGCGCTTCGCGGTGCAACGAACCTCGATCTCGTCCGCTGCGTGGGGATCTTGGGCATGCGGTTTCCCCACGGGCGGCGGGCATGCTGTTTTTCCCACGGGCGGCGACCTCCAAGTCTGCGACATCGACGGTCAGCCAGCAGGGAGAAGACATGGTGTCACCGACAGGAGCGCACCGCGTAGCACCACTGCATTCCGCCGCCGGCCGCCGCGAGGGCTCCCTTGGTCCCGATGGTGTCCTTGGGATCCAGGGGCTGCAAACACACAAGTTCGGCGCGCGAAGGATTCTTGCCTTATCGTTCGGAGTCAAAAATAAAGTGTCGGAGTCTCATTCGGGTTAGCTTATTTCAGGTCAATACAATAGGCCGAGATGTAAAAGGCTTGTTTTTTTAGGTGTTAGGTTTGTGTAGGTTGCAGCTCGAGGACGAGCTCCATGTCCAGGTGGAGTGTAGTGTTAGAGTACGTGAAGGGTCTGGGCCCGTTAGTCTTATGGTTTGCTTAGGGGTCAAGTAAGCCTTGCTTGGGAGTCAAGTAAACCTCTCTATATATGGAGAGGAGATGTATCAATCTAATCATGCAAGAATTAAGAAGGAAAACCCTTTTCCTCTCGCCCGGCCGTGGGAAAGGACCCCCACGGCTGGCTCTCTCGCGTCCTCCCAGTCTCTCTCTCCCGCTCAAACCCTAGCAACCATAACACAAGTTCGAAGCAAAGCTTTAGGTTATTGCGGGTGCCAAACACTTGGATAAATCATGTTGCAGGAGTAGTTCGGTTATAATCTGTTTTATCTTCGATGTTCAAACTCGTTCATTAATAGTTTTGGTAATAATTTTGCCTCTGTTTCAAAAAAAATTAAGGCAGTACTGGTTGGGTTGTGGCAGTGTGCCTCGCCATCCCGCTATAGGGGTGTATGCTAGTCTACATTTTTTTAATGAAAATCAACTCGTAGTATCTAATTTCAGCACAAATCTAAAAAAAGGAAATTCTACTTCCTTGCCCCATTTTGCTAATTTTCCTCGCTGGTGCCCCACAGCCTTATTTTTTCTCACCTTTGCACCACTTTGGTCCACGACGCCGCGGAAAGATGCGGAACAGTTGTTCTCGTCGGGTCAACTCCCTTTAACCGTTGCGTTTTTTTTAGGGAATGAACGTTATGGGGTTGAGTTCTAAAAAGTGGGACCGGTCAGGGGTCGTGTCGTCCCCGAGCTCGAGCTGACCCCATTGTCATGTGAAACCCAAAAAAACCCCCAAACCATTTCCTGTCGCCGTCGACACTCCTGCCACCTTCTCCGCCGCCAGGACTGAAATTGGAGGTTGTTTTGGTCGCCGGCGGTTCTAGCGGCAATCCATTGACTATGGCGGATGTGCCGGCGCATGGGAAACCACCGGGCGGTCTTTCTCTCCTTCCAAAAAAACCCTAAAAGCATAGCAGAACAAAGCAAAGGGGGATTAAGAATCCAATTCAAGGCGCAGAAGAGTTCCATCTTCAATGCCGTCTAGAAGGGAGTAAAAGTTGTGGAGGTGGAGTATGTCCCGTCGCAGATTTCCGTTGCCGACGCGCGGTTATACTCCTGCCGCCTTCGACGCTGTTGGATCTAAAATTGGAGGAGCAAAAGAGTTCCATCGATCCCATTTGAAATGTTAGTGCTATAATCGAAAGGTTCCGGTCGCATTCCAACTTAATTTGAATTATGTGGTTAATTTACTACCATTGTGCGGTCACTATGGTTCTAAATTCTTTCTTTAATAACAAGAAATGGTGGCTCCTAGAGACCTAAGGATCTTCGGATATGATCTTTGGTTATCCAGTTAATCATTGGAACAAATGTCCTATGTGTCTGAATAAAACTACCATCCCTGGTAGAAGCAGTCACCGCACAATGAAGTTTACATTCAGGACGAGTGCACAATTTGATGACAATGCCCTTGTAAGTATTGCCTTTCAAATCGAGCGAATGCTATTCTATGTTTATGTGTTCTCTTATTTTCTTTGTTTTTATTTGTATTAAACGTAGATATTGCTATGTTGCTTCAAAGATCGTGGATAGTTGCTAAGTGTGAAAACAGAGATAAATACTACTTTAACTGGCGAAGTGGGTATAACATGAGGATTGATATGTGTGGACAGCAGTGGACATCACTGTTTGTAGCCAATGACATTAAAGAAGGTGATCTTCTCAAATTCACATATATTGAGAACGAACGTCTGTTTTTAGTTCAAGTGACTAACGCAAACAATTGTCTCAAACCTTGGGTTTAGCAGTCTCGTATGTTAATCTGTGTTATTTTTCCACCATATTGAGTAGTTAATACTTTTCAAACTTCCTAATTCATCTGTCTGTTGGATCAAAGTGTGAAAAGATCTTAGATATATGCAAGCCGGCCTTGGAGAAATGCATATTTGGCAACCCAATTTCTAAATCCTACTAGTGCTTAAGAAATGAATGTGATATCTTTCGCTTTACACAAAGAGGCGCTCAAGCCATTGGAGGATGATGAGTTATTTTATATCCCCCAGTTCTACGTTCACGGGAAAGAGGATGACCTAGATAAGGAGGCACTGGTATAATTTAATTCGTATCCATGGATTTATTTTAATGACATCATTTACAGTTTTCTTGATACGATGTTCATGTTATTTTGTTCAGACTGTCAATCTTGAGATAGTAGATAGGTATATACTGTCATCAAATGGGAATTATCATCTATGCGCGGCAGGAAATATTGAAATCTTTGGAACATGTGAAAGAGCAGACGGACACTTTAGGTTCACTCCGATCTGGAATCTCTTTTGCCAACTCGGGCAATTTGACATTAGTGATCTCTTCGCGATCAAGGCACATGTTAGGCCTCGGTACATCAAGCTATTCTTTGAGAAGGTCAACGACGAGGACTAGGAGTTCACTGGTAACTACGTATAATTATGTCGTTCTCTTTTGTTGTTGTTGTTGTTGCCAGAATTTAACTTGTAATTATGTCAAACAGTTTAAATTGTAATTTTGTCGAACACTATAAGTGTGCGGTCCGTAAAACAAAATAAGTTGCAAGTTTATGGTTTCTCCACGATACTAGTTCAAACCTTGGTCATTTGGCTTGAAAAATCATTGAACTCTAGGCAAGGTCGTCCATTATGTGAAGAACATTTTTTAGCCAAATTTTAAATTTGAGCCAAAAATCAAATTTGAAGCCAAACTTCAAATTTAAAGATGCAATTCAAATTTCAAGTCGTTGGGTACGTGATATTTGATGTTGCAATATTTTCTCAACTATTATGCATGTTAGGTTATCAATCAGAGCACTTTTGTGAAGTAAAACTCATACTCCTGAGAAATATGATTCAAATGAGCTCCAGATGTCCTTCTCTAAATGAGCCCCATTTCTAATCAAGTTATTTTTTTTGACCTTGTCTAAATGAGCCAAAAGAAAGTACCTTGACTTTTATTGTGACAATATAGTGTGCATTTCAAATATGGGATGGTTTGGAAAAACTATGCCATACTTAACCCTATATCCTAACTCATTTCCTCTAAAAACTCTAGGGCTTGTTCACGATAGCTAAGTTGTGTGAAGGTTTTCTCATGGAACTACCCATAGATAAAGTTTAGATTTTTTTTATATCAAACTAGTCACATCAAAACCATGATGTGTGAAGATTTTTTATTTTTATGATTTTTAAAAATTAATTATGCTTAACCCTAAACCTCTAAAGAGCTCCAAAGTTAGGGTAAACAACACCATTTATAAACAAGTTTGTTTAGACATTCTCTAAATGAGTTCCAAAAAACAGAATCTCGACATCTACTGTGCAAACAATGTGAATTTAAATATGGGAATGTTTGGGCAAACTATGTCATGCTTAACCCCATACCCTAAATCATTTCCCCTGAAAACTCTTCGGCCTTGTTCTTGATGGCTAAGTTGTGTGTATTGGTGTACGTAGGAGAATTTTAAAAAAATTATGTCCTACGTAGCACACAAGATCTAGTATGCATGTAAAGGGAGCCCGGGGCCTAGAGTTTTAGAGAGGTTAAAAAATTGTATAGAACATTGTGTTTAGTTTACTACCGTCCCTAAGGGATCGGCGTGTAGATGGTGTCTCGAGAGTTTGTCAGTTGTCTTCAAAACAAAGGCATGAGCGTTTATGGATCTTCCAAGAGTAATCGTGCGTGGAGAGAAGGCTCTTGGATCCGCCAAAGGTTGTCGAGTTTGGCGTGAGGCGTGATATTCATCACCTTGTTGCTCGCCTAAATTTATCCAGATTCTTGACGTTACCTGTATCGTTCACGTGATTGGAAGAATATTTATCTCGGTGGTTATTGCGGTGAAAGATCGGGCAAACATCTACATCATCCCAAAAACGAAGTAAAACATGAAATAACATAAAGAAAACAAATATGGAGTATCAAAAATTATAGATACGTTTGGGACGTATTAGTAGACATGATTATTTGTGTGATTCTTGATGTTCAGGCATTATTAGTTATGATCTCAGAGCACACTCGTCGAAATATGAACGGAAATCACAGAGGAAGTGATTGGAAAGTCGGCGTGCCCATTGTAAACCAATAATGATTGAGATGTATCCATCCTTTAATTATGTATTGAATGTGGATTCTGGGGCACTAACTAACTTTCATGAGGAATATCTGTTTCGGTGGGAGAACAATTTTAGTTAATTATTTTGTTTTAACTAAGCGTAATTTGCTCTCTAGCCTAAATTATTATTAGGCTAGAAATATCATTTTATTAATATTCACACCGATCGAATACACTCATACACTATTATTTTTTTGTTGATTTGACACAATAGTCTATGCATGTGTACTATATTGTTGTTACATGAATTTCTTCCTTATATATAAACTGAACTATTTACTTCAAATATGATGAACCCAAAGATGAAATAAATTGTGCAATTTTATGTTTCAAACAAGCAAAAGTATATATAAATGACAAGTACAAATGGTCTGCCAATACTTAAGTATGCTACAGTACTAAATTACATTAAGTGTAATAAAAAAATATTAGTTATTTGGGCCCCATACCTTAACCGGAGTCTTCGTCTCGTCGTCGCTCTAGTGGCCAGACATGGTTTAGATACAGCGGGGACCGGTTTGAAGTGAAGTGACGCGATCGTACAATTATAGCCTAAATTATTATTAAGCTAGAAATATGATACACTCAAGAATAACTCTAGAAACTTCTTTGAAAATACTTAGTAGATGCTATGATTTAGGGCCCCATGTTAAGATGTTTATTAATATTCACATGGATGGAAGACACTCATACACTATTATTTGTTTGTTGATTTAACACAATAGTGTATAAATGTGTACTATATTATTTTTACATGAATTTCTTCCTTATATGTAAACTGGATTATTTACTTTAAATACGATGAACCCAAAAATAAAATAAATTGTGCAATTTTATGTTTCAAACCAGCAGAAGTATACATAAATGACAAGTACAAGTGGTCCGCCAATACTTTAATACTTTAGTATGCTACGGTACTAAATTACGTTAAGTGTAATAAAAAACTATGTTAGTTATTTGGGCCCCACGCCTCGATCGGTCTCTCGTCGTTGCTCCGGTGGTTGGACATTGTTCAGACACTCCTGCACGATGACCATCATCGTGCAAAGCATGCCCACCGGGATGAGTTGCAACTCGGCCATGAGGCAGAACTCTCTCGATGCCACAGTCGCAAAGGAGGATCGATGTCGCCAGATGGAGGCATGCGATGTCGTCCACAAGCTCGAACATAAATCCTGTGGAGATTGGGGGTGAGAATGTCGCCGATCCAGCATGTTCGCCGCCTCCGGTTAATTGTCTAGTTTGTTTAGTTTTAATTTGTAATATTTTCATTTTGCTATATGCACGCGACACAAAAATCAACCTTTCCTTTACTGCTTTATCTCCCGTTTGTAAGAAATCATACTTACTGTGTAACATTGTTGAAATATTTATATCTTATGTTTGAATGTTGAATGTTCTAGCTTGTAATGTTAAATCGTGTGCTGATCAATACGACGGCAATGGTCTTCTAACTTTTGCGGTAGAAATATGTGAGATCAGTTCCAACAGATCAAATGTCATATCGTAAAAGTATTTTGCAGTTTACAACAAAACAATTTTACAATATATGACAATTTGCGGTCTAGAGCTCTAAGTGTGAATGTCGTGTTGTTTTAACCAGGTGGTCCAACATGACTACCATAGCATATCATTGTTATTGTATTTTATACTACTGTCAACAAATGTTAATTAATAGCAAACCATCGTTTCATTAGAGCATCTTCAACTGGTACTCCAAACTCTTCCTATTTGTTCGGACGGATGTCCGACACGAGAGAGTAAAAATACTCTCGAGCGGTCGGCGGTCCCTCCAAATTCTCACTGTCCGGACTATTTATGTCTCCCCATAGTAAGCCCATCTATAGGCTGAATATGAGGATGTCCGGGCATGTCACCACGTAGGACCCGGCCCATCCTAAACCGCTTTATTCATTTTTTTTATCTTTCTTTTTCCTTTCTCTCCATCCCACCAATTAAATTTAAATGACCGGGCATATATGAGAGACATGGTTAAACACACGGATATGAAATATTTGAGAGTCAAAGCGGACAAGTCCCGGACAAAATAGGAGCCAAATTAGCCTATCGTGATTGAAGATGCTCTTAGTGAACAGTTCACACCAGATCATCTGCAGTTATTTGGTCCGAGCTAGCGGTCTGGTTTCTGATTTGCTCGGATAGTTGCAGGCAAGTTAGATAGCATTGTTGTATTGACAGTTTGACACCGATGTGGCTGTCCCATCTAACTGCAGTACGTAGTTGTTAGGCTGAGCTGAATAGCAAGAGTTCCACGGAAACCAAGAGAAGTGTGCACTCTTTTTCGAGGAAAACAGTGCCTCAACTACTCTGTAACTTTTTTTTAGCAAAAAACCAGTCTGTAATTGCACCGGCAACTCGCTATGAGTATATGGGCTGGGCTTACCGTCTGGCCCAAGAAGCCAACTCCCGGACGTGGGAGCCAATGGCAACTCGTCCAACCGACCTAAGTTGGCTGTTTTAGTCCCGTACTGGTTATTAAACAGAGTGGGGCACGTCTGGGCAGGGTTTATATAGGCAACCAGCGCTAACATAAAACTCACTTACCTGGACGGGGTCAATGGGTGATCAGGAAGACCCATGGCCTGGATTAGTGGCCTCCATTGCACTTGGGAGGAGCACTTGTCCACCATCTCCTCTAGCAGGAGAATGAACGTCATAATTTGTGATAGAGGGGGTACGCGTCCGCGCGGCCCCTACCAAACTAAATAAAATTGTTTGAAACGGGTTAGAATTTGATGAAAATTTTAGGACTTTTTAAAAACCTGTTGAAGGTATGTAGTCTATCTCGACCGAAGAGAACGTAGGCAACTAGTCACCCTCCTTATTTGGCCAAGCAGTTTGAAATTGATATTTCTGACGCGTACGGTCTGTCCTTGTGTTTTGCAACTCTAGTGTACGCGTGATCATTGTAGAACGTTCTGGGTGGATCGAACCGAAAGTCCTCTAAGGGCTCGACTGGGAGCGAGCTCTGCTTTTCAGCGCATTCTGGGAGTTTCTAGCTGACGGCTTCACTGTCTATTAAACGTGCAGACGCCCAGGATATGGGTTGTTACGAGAGAATATATCAGTCGCTCGTTCATTAGTTCTAATAGCATGCTGCCGTCATACTCGCCGGAGCCGGAGCTGCCGTTCCGGCCAAGGGAGAAGATAGTGGAGAAGCAGAGGTTCTTCCAGAGCGTCCGGAAGCCGACGTACCTCAAGGGCCGCTACGACGTGGTCACCACCGTCGCCATCCCTCTCGCCCTGGCCACCTCCAGCATGTTCCTCGCCGTAAGTTGAACATCCATGTTTCACTGTGCTTCCTCTTCACATCCTCATCGTAATTAAGCTTGATGCTTGTATGTGTCTTTGTGAATGCACGCGCAGGGCCGCGGGATCTACAACATGTCTCACGGCATCGGGAGGAAGGATTGACCGTTTATTTGGAGATCGATAGATGCCTAGTGCCCACCACATAGAGCCCTTGTACAGTTGTGTTTACGTGTGCCTTTGCACGATGATGAAAGCGATGTTTGTAGTACTTAGTAATGTTGGACTCCAATATGCAGTAGGAGTGTTGCCGATTTCAGGCTGGTCAACGAGCACCGATGTAGTATTTGATTTGCCAGGGTCCATTCAATATTAAAGCACCGATGTAGTATTTGATTTGCAAGGGTCCGACCTTCAGAGATCACCGTGACCGAAGCATCGTGTGAACCTTTATTGACCTTCATTTCAGGTGCAGATGACTACCTGCTGTCAGGGCAAGAAAAGTACTAGTACAGTAGATCAATTGTCAGAGTACTAGCTGCTAGCTAACATGGTTAAAGAAAAGAAAGAGCGCGTCTCGCGTGGCTGAGACTTAAGCATTCGACCATGCAAATTTTCACTCTGAATATTAAACCGCATCTTAGCAACTGAGGACATTTGATACTGTAGTTCATGACACACCGCTCATATAAGGACTACCATAGCATATCAGTGTTACTTTATTTTACTTGTTCCACAAGGGTACAAACCAGATCATTTGGTCAACAAAGGTTCGCACCAGATCATCTGCAACTACTCCAAGTTGGATAGTCTTGATTGGATAGCTGCATCTTCCAAGTTGGATACTGTTGGTTCTATTGGCACCAATGTGACTGTCCGATCTAACTACAGTAGTTGTTAGGCTGAGCTAGACAAGAGCCGAGTTCCAGGACATATTTGCAGTTCGTATCAACATCAAAATCCGGTTTGCTTTCTTTCAGACCCGGAGAATACTCTGCTTTCTCTCTCTCTCGGTATTGCCACGGCGTGCGTGGTATGGGCATCCCGTTTGGCCCAAGAAGCCCAACTTCTAGACGTTTTTTGAGCCCGTTGGCCAGCACATCGGACGCAACACGTCCGAGCGACCCAGGCTGTTGGTTTAGTTAGTCCCGTACTGCTTATTAAACAGAGCTAGGAAGCCGTGGGAGCCCTTTTATAGGGCACCTGGTGCTTCGTAGAAAATCACTTACCTGGACGGGGTCAATGGGTGATCAAGGATACCCATGGCCTGGATTAGGGGCCTCCATTGCACTTTGGGGGGAGCACTAGTCCACCATCTCCTCTTGAAGGAGAATGGACGTCATAATTTGTGATAGAGGGGGTACGCGTTCGCGCGGCCCCTGCTAAACTCCAATTTGAAATTTAAATATATTTGAAAAAAAATCCATAACTTGAACATGATACAAGAATTTCGTTCATCCTCATAGCGAACTACTGCAACACAAAGCGCACCATATCAGTTTGGTTTTCGGCTTCTGCTTTGCATTCATACTCGTATCAGTTTGGTTTTGGGCTTCAGCTTTGCATTCTGGGGGTGGGGGTTTCCAGCTGATGGCAGTGCCTATTAAAGATGCACATCCTGCAGCTTCTTACAAGGGAGAACACATGTAGTTTACCCTTGTGTTCTCGCTTTTTGGGCAACAGTCTTACTGCGGCTACTGAGCGGAGCGGGGGTAGCCGTTGGGGCGAGGGAGAGGATCATGTGTTCTCACATTATGGACAACGACAACTACAGAGTCCGAGAGGGTGGAGCCGGAGCAGCCGTTGGAGCGAGAGGGAGTCGAGGGAGAGGATCATGGTCACCTTTGTCGGCATCCCTCTCGCCCTGCCAGCCTCTAGCATGTTACTTGTTATAAGTTTAGAACATTTTTTTTTTTGCCGGATAGAACATCTATGTACTTCACTTTGCTTCTTCCGACATTGGACTCATGTGGTCTGTGTGCGTGCACAAGCATGGGCGCAGGGTCTACAACATGTATCGTGGCATCCGAGAGAAGGAAAGAGGATTCGGCGATCAATACAAGAGGGAAGAGGCCGGGACTTTGTTCCCAAAACAAACAAGCATATTGTTTCTATCTGTGACATAGTGTCCTTGTACAACTGTATGCAGACACCTTTGCACGACGACAGCGACTGTATTTGGACGGTTGGATCCCAATAGTAGTCGTCGAGCGATTGCTTAGCTAACATGATTAATTAAAGAAGAGAAAGGCCGCAAAGGCAGAATCATGCAAAATTTCACTCGAATTTAAACCAGCATCTTAGCAATTGAGCATGTGGTCTCCAGCTTGCTACGTGGGGCATGCATTTCTTAAGTGCTTCTCTGAGTGGCATAATGATTTGTCTTGGTTCAATCTAACTATGCATCTATGCCTAACTGATTTCGCTCTATCTCGTAGCTGCCGGCAGCATCGATACTCAAATAACCGGCTCTAATACATGGTTTAGATTAGCCATTATTCCTAGGGCGAAGACCAAGAGCTGGATATAAGAACAGAAGAAGAGAAGGATCGGACCGATTGATTGGAATAATTGGTCAAAACCTTAATGCATATGCTCGGGTCATGCCTCATGGTTTACCTCGGTGACATTGAGAGAAAACGCGACTACTTTTCACCTTAAACTAGGGCTGATAAGATCGTGGCCGTCTGCCTATAAGAAGAGCTCGTGGAGAATGAAAAAAGTTGGAAGAAGACCCTCTATGGGTATACTATTTATTCGGAGAGACCCGCCTTTCGAATATTCGGAGAGACCCGCTATGGCACATTGTTCATACAATAAAGTTAGAAAACCCTAGCTTTTTTTCCGCCAAGAACCCTTAGCCCATGTATCACCTGAAACCAGCCCTTACACCTGGTTACTAGCTCGCTGCATGGGATATGCATTTCTTATTGTTGCATCATCAATTTAAATATACTTGGAGCATCTCCACTGACGACCCCAATAGAGTGTTCGGTACTATTTGCCGACGCATGCTATTGGAGTCGCTGGCACGTGTTGCCGCCTTATTAGGGGCATCGCTTCCGACCGTATCCCGACGGAGAGCTAAAAAAAATTAACGAAAAATGGAAATTAACCGATGTTTTTTCATTCATATTCAAACAAAATCTTACAAACGCAATAGTAATTTCCTAAATTTTAACGAGATTTCACCTAGGCTATAATTTCTAGATCTAGGTTAACGCCGGTGCATGACGGAGGTGTCGTCGACGTCCGTCGCTTGGTTGTAGCGGCGGACTCATGGAACTTGCATGCCTCTCGGGGTCGCCGCCTTGCCGGAGTGGGTCGTCGCCCTAGCAGTGCTGGATCCGAGCCTCGAGAGCCGCCTATCTGCCGAGCAATTACGTCTCGTTCCAAGCTTCCACTTCCTCCTCTTCCGGTTGAGAGCTGGTTTGAAGACGCGTCTCCACCATGTTCTCTTGCGGCTTCGGCGCGTACTCCGTGGCCGCCTGCCTGCCGTGCAACCACATCTCGTGCGAAACTTCCGGTTTCCTTTGTTCCGGGAAAGTGTCATTCATGAGCTTCAGCGCCTCATGGACCGTCATTAGCGGTGACGATGGAGGATGTGGCATGAATGCTGCATGTAGCTCGCGCGCCATGTGTGTCGCCTCCTCGCGGCGCATCTCTTTGCGGAACCAGTTGTCGCACTCGTGCTCCACCTGCTCGTCGCGGTCGTGCTCCATTTTCTCCTACTGGTGCATCTCCTTGAGGCGCGTCTCCTAGCGACGTCGTAGCATTGCCTCTCTCAGGTCGCAGCGGCGAAGCTCTGCCTCCTCCTCCCGGCTCAACCGAAGGCCAGGTATTTTTGTGGCGACGAAGCTTGGGATAGAGAAGAGAGGTGTGCGCCCTGTTTTAAAACCGACGGAGGAGCGGGGTTGGGTGGCTCCCATTAACACCGAGCATTGGTTTCCATGACATCGCTACAAGAAATGTGTTGATACATGACGTTCTCGCAATGACGCAAAATGAAATAGTCATAGATTTATGACGATTTAGAACAAGATCGTCGCAGGCCATTTAAGGGGATAAAACCTCTGTAAACTAAGGACTATTTGGTTCAAACACGTCGTAGACCGATAAAACGAAATCGTCATAGATTGGAGCATGTGTACTAGGGGCTTATTTTTGTCCGATCATGACGAATTTGGATCGTCGTAACTCGTACCCGCCGACCTAGTGGTTACAATGCGGTGCCACGTCCTCCACCTTGCCTACATGTCATGATGACATGCCATCGGACGAACTCATTGGCACCTAGGACCCACAAGTGCCTACGTGTCTCTTTTTTTGCAGATGATTTGCCCGTGTAGAACTCACCGACACCTTGCGCCCATTTTTTTTGGCTTAGCCGGTGTAGAACTCACGACCACGCCTAGCCCAGCGTGGCTAAACAGAGGCATAGCCCAGCCCACGACCAGAGGCAGAGCCTAGCCCAGCACTTGCTCGCTCTCATCCTGGAGAAATAATCAGCAAAAAGTAAGCGTGAGTGGGGACTTGAACCCACGACCTTGCGTTTGCTCGCTCTTCTCCCTACCGCTACGCCGTCAAACTGTCTTTGTTTTGTTTAGGTATAGAAGCTGGCCTATCTATTGTATCTGCTCTGCCGCTGTTTAGGTTTAGATTCAGACACGCACGGTTCAGACACGCATCGGATTGGGGGCGAGCACAAGGGGGATTGGGGGCGACGGCGAGCACGGAGGACCCACATCGGTGGGAGTGCCTCGGCCAGGGCAAGCCCAAGGCCGCCGTCGCGATCGATTTGGGGCTACCGGTGACGTGATCTGAACTCGTCCAAGGCCGCCCTCTCCATCGAGTTGGGGCTGCCAAGGGAGCGCTTCGTCCAGGGCTGCAGCCGCCATTTCCTCAGCATTCACCAGCGTAGGGGTGGCGACGGTGACCGGTGATGGGGTTTCCGGCTCCCCGGTGAACGAAGGAGCGTCTCCACTGTATGCCCTCTCCTCTCTCCCCTTATCTTCCCTAGTTCTCCTCTCTAGCATCAGGATTCAGAGGTTTTGTGTACTGGAAGAGGATGCTTTTGTACTGGAAGACTAGCTAACCAAAGACTAGCTAACAAAAGAACTATTGGCTTGTGTACTAAGCACCAGTGCCGCCTCTCTAGATTCAGTGGTGCCTAGAAGAGAACCAGTTCCTCCTCTCTAGCTTGTGTACGGTTTGGTTATGTGTACAATAGCCCAATCAAATAGAAATGATATCCAATTAATTTGTGCCTTTTAGTGCATTTTGTGTGTGTGAGGAATTACAGCTGTTGTATAGTATCTTTGTGCTACTTTAACTGCAAGTTTTCTTAGTTTTTTTTTTAGGAATGACGATTCAGCTTGATTGCTAAGTTGCAACATTTTGTGCTATTTTGGCACATGGATAGAAGCTGGATTACAAAAGGAGCTACAAGGTTTTCGAGGGAACATGTCAAGGGAGTGGAAGAATTTATGCAGTTTGTTCGCTCAAGATTTTCTCCGAATGCTGTCATTTTTGCCTATGCCTCCAATGCCTGAACAGTAAAGAACAACCCCAAGAAATAGTTGAAGATCATTTGCTTATTTATGGGATGGCCAGCACATATGATAGGTGGATCCATCATGGAGAAGTTTTGCATGTAGAACCTCAACATGCCGAAGTTGATGCCCAACCACAACATGGTCGTGATGATAACATTGATTTTATGGAACAAATTTTGCAAGAGAATGCATGTTTGGAGGAAAAGGATGGATATGAAGTTGATAGAATTCCTAACCTATTGAAGGATCTGTACAATTCTGAAGACCGTGTTGATGGACATAAGTCAATGTTTTCCGAGGTGTTCGAGGAGTTGAAGCGGTCAGTTGTTGAAGGGGGAAAATTTCAAGGTTTACCTTCACCGTGAAGTTACTCCATGTCAATTCTTTCTACCGGATTAGCAATGCTGCATTCAACGCGATACTCAATCTTTTGAACTTGCAATTCCCTCATAGATGTGTTCCCAAGTGTTACGATGAAGCTTTGCGCATAATCAGGAAGTTGGGGCTAGGTTATGTTTCAATGCATATCTGCCCAAATAACTGCATCTTGTTTCGGAATGACTATGAGAATTATGACAACTGCCGAAAATGCAATCCTCAAGGTGGAAAGATGCTGATGGGAAAAGTTCGATACCGCAGAAGGTTTTGAGGCATTTTCCTTTGAAGCCAAAGTTGAATCGGATGTTTCTCTCGAAGAAATCATCAGAGGAGTTGCAGTGGCAGCCTGTGGAAGATGAGCCGAGCCATCCAGCGGACGGAGAGGCATAAAAAGACTTTGACATGAAATATGAAAATTTTGCCGAAGACCCAAGGAACACAAGACTCGGCCTTGCCACGGATGGCTTTAATCCGTTTGGGAACACGGCCACGTCATATAGCATGTGGCCGGTTTTTATGGTGTCGTACAACCTGCCCCCATGGGCATGCATGGATCAGTCCAAATTTATGATGGTATTGCTTATCCCGGGTCCAGAGTCATCAGGAAAGGATTTCGATGTCTTTATGGAGCCCCTCGTAGAAGAACTGCTCGACTTGTGGAATGGTGTACCAAATACCTATGATGCCTTGACTCCCAACAAGTGTTTTACTTTGCGTGTTGCAGTCATATGGTGCATACATGATTTTCCAGCACTACACACTGCCGGGGAGGATCACAGCGGGTTATCAGGCATGCGTGCGCTATGACAAAAACCCTTGCTCATTGAGGATAAGGAACAAAATCTGCTTTATTGGGCATCGCCAGTTTCTTCCTCAAAACCATCGCTGGCGAAGAAGCACAAAATTTAATGGTGACACTGAAACCCACGACCAGCCGGCAGAATTCACTAAGGAAGAGCTGGCGCAGCAACTTGAAAAGGTCAGTGTCGGATATATACCGAATAGGGGTATAGAAGATGGTAGACAAAAGAGCTGGACTACCAGGGTGGCCTGCAAGGTAATGGGCTTAGGTCCATTGGGCGGCCCAGTAGTCCGACGCGTAGAAGCCGGATTCTAGAAGAACCCGGATCACGGCCCGCGTGATCTGGCTTGGAGGAGAAGACGGATTCCTTACTTTCCAAGTTACAAGTTAAACGTAGTCTTCTAGGTTTCTGGTTCTGTAAGCCCTAATCCGGCTATTATATAAAGCCGGACGGGAGATAGATTTCATAAGTTCTTTTAGTTCCAAGGTTCTAGGTCCAAGCTCAAGCCTTACGCAACTCGCCGGGAAGTTCATCCTCGACGAGTAGCTGGATCTATTCCCTTACATTGTAACCTTATTATACGGGCTTTAGTCCCACATAGTGAGAAGTGCAGGAGTAGGTACGCCGTACTGTCGCGACGTACCGAACCTGGGTAAATCCCGTGTTCTGTGTTCCAACGCTATCCCGTTACCCCACGTCTCTACCGTAGTCTCATGGCACCCCAGTCTATGAAAACTACTACGATGTCTCGACAGTTGGCGCCCACCGTGGGGCAAACGACGTCAGGCGTGAAGTTCCGATCTGGGATTTTAGGCGGAATCGGAAGATCGATCACTGTCGGAAGCTTGGAATTCGACGACGACGTCGGGCGCTTCCTCGACAACGGATCCTACATACCGGCGCAAAACCATCTGGTAAGTGCCTGCGTTTTACCGATTGGATCTGCTAATATCTTTATCGGATTAACCGCAGAAGCAATGGGGTTTTGCGGTGAAAGCAATTACCTCCCACCCGCCCTATACCCAGTCGAAGACGACTATGATGCCGGATTTTGCTCAGATCGCCGACAAAACAGTGATACGCACTTTATCGGCATGGTGCAATCCGAGATCGCCGAAAACACGGATGACGGAAATCCCGTGCAAGAGGCAGACAACGATACACCCGTCACAGAGACGGAAGAACCAATACCCGTCACAGAGACGGAAGATCCGACATCCGTCAACCAGACGATGAACTCGGAAACAGAGTCCGTGCTTGCCGCCATTGAGGCGAGATTGGAGTCGGAAACCGGATCGGATAACTTCTCCGAAGACGAAGATGATGATGCCTTCGTAAGAAAGGTTAAGTCCTTTCAAGAGGGATTCCATGAAGTGCTAATGGCAAAACCAGCAGATACAACGGGTGCCGATAGCCAGGAAAGCCCTAAAACCCCTCCGCCAGCAGAGGAGAGGGAAGACGGAGAAACTTCTCCGATATTTCCTAATGTCAAGGAGATAACAGAGGATGAACCTGTCAAAAAACCTCCCTCTTCCAAGAAAAAGCACCGTGCTTCTAAAAAACTCCATTACAAACTCCGGAAGAAAAAATCAGCTGATCTCGCTGATGAAAACCTGGAAGTTGGAGATATTAGTGGCACAAAGCCTACGGAAAAGAAATCTAAGGAAATCACTGCTCCGCCAATGACAGAACTGGAGGAGCAAGAACTATTACAAACTCCAGTGGGACCCAATGAACCCCCTGAGATGCTGGAAGCCAGGAGACAAGCTTTCCAACGGCAACAGCAACAACTGCTTAGATCTCGGCAACACCTCCAACAAACCCATAATGACATCAAAATCATGAAGGAAGAAATTGAGGAGTACGAGAGAAAGCATAGATCTGCCTTAAAACCTACTAGGTTACCCGGAATTGCAAAACCGGAAGAACTGCCGCCGAAAGAAAGGTTCTATAACCCATCTTGGCAAAAGCAGTTAAACGACAAAGATGCCAAGGGCGAACCAATATACAAAACCGCAGCTGAAAACGCGGAAGCAGCGTTCGCCATCCTGAACAATGATCTGTACTCCAACGGGGAAAAACTCCAAGGGGTGTATGCTTTCCTAGGAAAAGCATTACAGCAGCAACAGCGAGGACAAGAGCGATCAGGGAGGCTGCATGATAATTCCGCCCTCTGCAAAACTGTTACTTGCGCTGCTGGAGCACCTGGACCGGAAGAACCCGGAGATTCGGATAAAAAAGAGGATCCGAGAAAAGACAAGAAAAACCCCGACAACCGGGACGCAGCGTCTAGAACCGGACCTCATCTCCCGAAAGATGGATACAAACCACACGATCGGGAAGACAAACACCGGAATGACGGCAAAATAATGCCACCTCCGAGAAACCCAGCTGAAAAAGCTGGAAGATACGATACACCTCACAGGCGTGAAAGATCTCGGACACCGCCCAAAGATAAGGAAAGGTACAGGAGCAGGACTCCACCTAATCCCAGAGGGCGTGACAACGGAAGAGATAGAGATAACCTCGGAAAAACGCGTCCGCGTAACAATGGAAAAGAAAGGAGCAGATCCCCTTCTGTCCATTCAGCCGGGAGATATTCTGCACATATTGATAGAGCAGAAAAGGATGATCTATACTTTGGTCCTAAGTGTTTTACAGACAGGATCCGAAGGATAACCCTGCATTCTGGCTTCGCCAAAGTTGGTCCAACCTACCAAAAATATACCGGCAGTACAAACCCGGATACCTGGCTTTCAGATTATTACACAGCCGTCCAGATCAACAACGGGACAGACCTGGAAGCTGTCAAGTTTCTTCCCCTAATGTTGCTAGACGGAGCCAGAGATTGGATTAATGGTTTACCATCAAGAACTGTCGACAGTTGGGATGATATGGCGAGAGTATTTACTCAGCATTTTCGAGGAACATACAAACGCCCAAATAGCATCAACCAGCTGAACCGTTGCACCCAATTTGAAGACGAACCATACGTGGATTTCATCTCCAGATGGACTGCAATGAAGAATAGTTGCTCTGGAGTAACTGACGTACAAGCAATGCATGCTTTCGTCAATGGCCTAAAACCCGGACTTGTACCGTTCATGGTTGGTTCTAAAAAGCACAAAGATCTCGGATCTATGCTTACAACCGCTAATGAGCATGCTGCAGCCGAAGACGATATCAGAGCAAGAGGAGGCAATATTGAGTCACTGATACTGGCCAAGAAAACACCTCGTTCTGATAAAAAAGGAACCCCGGAGTCAACAACAAAGCCCAAGGAGGTTAACTTAGCCTTTGGAGGAGAAAAAGGGAACAAGTGGAAAGGCCGCAGTCCGGATCCCATCAATTACACTCCTGAAGAATGGGAGAGAATTAAGTCGGAACCCTGCGTCCACCACTCTCAGTTTGGGAAACCAACCCACACGAACGCGCAATGCCGGCTAAACAAGCATATGAAAGGCAATGCAGGATCCGGAAATAAAGGGAAGGGTTCCAAGAGGAAACCTACCAAACAAAAGCCAGAAGCTGAAAAAGAAGACAGTGAATCGGACACTGATGATAAAATCCAGGAACAACAGCGAAAAGGCGAACCTAAATTTCCAAGAGTTGACGGAGAAGCAATGCTAACTTTCCTAGCAACCCCGTCAGCAAAGGTGGCCAAAAGGACACTTCGAGAAATAAACGCGGTTGTTCCTGCAACCCCAAAATTCTTGAAGTATTCCAACACACCGATAATCTGGGATCAGTCTGATCATCCCGGAAATATCCCTGAACCCGGCACACAAGCTCTTGTTTTAAGCCCTATTGTTCAAAACACTAGGCTAAGAAGGGTGCTGATGGACGGAGGATCCAGCATCAATATAATGTACCTGGATACACTGAAGCACTTGAAGATATCCGAGTCCCAGCTCAATTACAGCAATATACGCTTCCATGGCATTGTTCCTGGCAGGCAAGCACGATCCCTAGGAGAAATTTCCCTAGATGTCACCTTCGGAGATAAAGATCACTTCCGGCAGGAAAAAGTATCCTTCGAAGTTGTGCCGTTCGAGAGCGTGTATCACGCAATACTCGGACGACCGGCTTTCGCCAAGTTTATGGCAAGATCTTGCTACATCTACAACAAGCTGAAGATGCCAGGACCCAAAGGAGGAGTAATCACCATTGCCGGTGATTTCAAGCTGGCAAACGAGTTGGATAAGAAAAACGCCCTTTGCGCTCAAAGAGTTATAGCTCAGGAAGAACTGAAGGAGTTAGCCAAGGAGGTATCGCCGAAAGAAATGCCGGCAGGAAAAGAAACTCGGAAGCCAACAGATAGCTTCAAGGCATCCGAGAATACAAGACAGGTAATCCTAGATCCCAAAGATCCGACAAAATTCGTCGTTGTAGGGACTGGGATGACCGACAAATAGGAAGGCGAGCTCATCAAGTTCCTCCGTGAGAACTGGGACATTTTTGCCTGGTGTCCAGCTGACATGCCAGGCGTACCCAGGGAACTTGCTGAGCACCAACTCAAGGTTATTCCCGGATCAAAACCCGTCAAACAAGGTCTCCGTCGATTTGACGGAAGAAGACGGAAGGCTATTGGCAAGGAAATTATCCGGCTTTTAGCAGCGGATTTCATCAAGGAGGTAATCCATACTGACTGGTCCGCAAATCCGGTACTAGTACCGAAGAAAGATACAACTGCCCTCAGAATGTGTATAGACTACACAGGATTGAACAAGTTATGTCCGAAAGATAGGTTTGCGCTACCGCGAATCGATCAAATAATAGACGCCACTGCAGGCTCTGAGCTTTTATGCTTTTTGGATGCATACTCCGGGTACCACCAAATACGCATGAAAAAGGAAGATCAAATCAAGACTTCTTTTATAACCCCATACGGGACGTATTACTATGTAACCATGCCTTTTGGCCTGAAGAACGCAGGTGCAACCTACCAGCGTTGCATGCAACGTTGTTTGCATAGTCAGATTGGCAGAAACGTCCATGTTTACGTGGACGATATTGCTGTCGTAACCAAGGAAAAAGATACACTCCTTGAGGATTTGCGAGAAACTTTCGAGAACTTGCGCACTTACAAGATGAAGTTGAATCCATCTAAGTGCGTATTCGGGGTTCCCTCAGAAAAACTTCTGGGTTTCATCGTTTCTCATAGAGGAATAGAAGTTAACCCGGAAAAGATAAAGGCAGTCTCGAACATCTCAGAACTTACGTGTGAAAAAGATGTCCCAGAATTGCCGGGTTCCGCCACAGCCATAAAAAGATTTCTTAGTTGGCTGGGGGCTAAAACCTTACCATTTAGCAAAATGCTGGAGAAGTTTGACAAGGTCAAGTGGATTGCGGAAGCCTGGGAACACCTAGCAAGTTATGTCCCCTTCTGTACTTAGTTCAAATCTATGTAAACATCTTTTGAGATCATGAAATAAAGTTGTCGGAATGCTGTCATCCATATTTCTTATAAATGCAAAGTGTTTCCGTCCCATCTATTTCCCAATGATCTTACAAATTTCTCAATGTTAACCCGAATTGTGCTTGCGTACTCGGCGTTACATAACTGAATGATTTTTCAGCCTTTTTAACGGCTAAAGGAAACTCGAATTGCCTGCGTGCCCAAGTTTCATTTAAAACTTTCCTTGTTTCTCTAAGACTTATCTGATCGTGCGTATGCTGGGTTACTGGATCTAGTTAGTAAAAATGCCTTTAGCATGATTCATGTTTTCGAGTTTCAAAACTGCTTGGTTCGTCCCCAGTTACTCGGCATAACGATTCATAATGCTATTTGAGCCATTTCAAACACTAAGGACAGTTAAAGCATACACACCAGAGAACTTAGAAGATAAAGGAGTGGTAAAATACAAACAACTTGCAAAGTAATTTCATAGTTTAAACTGCAAAAGGCGGAATTCTCATTAATACATATGAAGCATTACATTTCGGATTACAAATGAAAGAACAGTAACGCTCCTATTGTCTAAATTTTCTATCCAGGTTCCAGGTAACCCTTCAAGATTCCGACTCCTCCTCGCTGCTTTCTTCATCGGGGATTGGAGGAGCTTCTTCTTCCGGATAGGTGACGGCGACATTTACCATGGCTCCAATCTGGGTGGCGTGGCCCTTAACTTCACCAAAGATGGTGGATCGTTGCGCATCCGTGTATCCCTGAGGGACACCGGTGGCCACACGCCAGGATTTGGCACTAGGGTAGTGCATGCGCATAAGGCCTAAGGCCATGCGCGCACCACCCCGTGCAGCGGAGCGGAGAATAGACTCCTTGGACTCCGCCACCTCCATGATGATACCCGGAAGTTTTTCAACCTCCGAGCATTCCCCAGATTTTTCGGGAAGAAACTTGCCTACTAGCTGCGTTGCAGCAGCCTTCACCAAGTTCCATGTCTCCCCGAAAGCTCGGATGCCTGCAGCCCGAGTGCCATCTGGAGTGTCTCCTGGTCGATCCAATAAAACATACAAAAGGGTTAAGGAGACAAACAGAGAAAACAAAACATGGAAAGATGAGGGCAAGGGTAAGAAATTTACCGATGAGTTTATCGATCTCGGAAACTTCCTCCAGGCGAAGGTTCAGAGCTTCAGTCAAATCCTGAATGGTGGATTTGTCTTTCTCCGCCTGTTCGGAAGCCTTGGAGTTAGCCACTCCAAGGGCCAGATTGCTGGCTTCCAGGTCTTGCTGAGCCTTTACAAGATTCTTGTGAAGCTCAATGTTTTCATTGCGGAGAATCTCGGCGTTGCCGGAATCTTCCGCTGCTTGTTTAGCTTCAGCTAAAGCAGCTGAAAAGCAAGGAAAAATCCGAGTTAGTCACTTTCCTCGAGAAAAAACTTAGACAAAGTCTTAAATCGGAAATTTCAAAACGAAAAATCTTACCTTTCGTTTCCGTCAAACCAAGCTGAGATGATTCCAGCTCCGCCTCTCTCTCCTCAAGAATAGAAAGAAGACTTCGAACTTCTTTATTCTTGATAGTAAGCTTCCTGAAAACTTCAAGGTTTATGGCCTCGGAGGTTTGCTGAAAAACAGCAAGGAAAAGTATGGTTAATAAAAAACATCAAAGCAAAAAAGCATGCATTTTTGTTTAATGCTTGGGGGCTAGAGTTACATACCTGGCTCATGCGTTGCAAACCTGCTAAGTTTTCTCGGAATTCCTTCGCGTATTCCGCGAAGTGATTTTCGGCCGCGCTCAAGCCATCATTTATAGCTTTGAAATCCTTGGCAAAGGTGGGGATTTCCTCGTCGAAAGTCCGAGAAGATTTCCCCACCTCTGGAGCCGCCCTTTCCCTCGTGTCCGACTCGGACACAACGGGCTGGCTGGGCTCTGGGGGCTTGGTGGTGGTGGTGGCAGTAGGTTCTTCCGCCATTGTCTGTGGTGTGTCCGGGGCGACGGCGGGAGATGGTTGGCTGCCTCGGTTAGAAGAAGCTCTGAGTTTCTTCAACTTTCTCGGCTTCAAGGTGGAGGGGGGTAAGCTAAAAACCAAAAACCCGGAAAAGGTTAAAACACCGAAGATGGACGAAAAAGATCCCATAAAAGAAGAAACCCAGAAGAAAATAACCTGGACGTGGCGACGGGGATTCCGTCAAGGTCGATAATTTCATCCGAAGAAATTATCTTCTTGCGTTTGCGCCCACCAGTAGCGGCGGTGCGCAGCGCATCCAGCTCGGCCTCGGAGGCTAACTCCGAGTCTGGAAGATCCACAAGCTGTTGGAAAAAACCAATCAGATTCGAAAGGTAGATTATCCAGGAAGTAAGATTATACCCAAATAACGGAAAATTTACCTTAGGAGCGGGGTTGTCGGCCGTGTACATTGGCCGACTCTCCGTGTATTGATCGCGCGAAGCGACCAACTGATTGATGCGCCGCCTGAGCTCCTTTGCGGGCCAATCCTTGTCGGTTGTCCGCATTGGATCCTTGGCTCCTGTGTATTCACACATGAGACGGCCTCCGTGATTTGCTAACGGCTGAATCCGCCTATTCAGCCAGCAAAAGACCGTGTCCATACCGGTCAAAGGAGGTTTGGAGGAAGTGAGTTTGGCGATGCGCCTCTTGATCCTTAGTAGATCTGGAGGCAGAACCTGGACGGCCTCTGTAACCCAGTTATCCTGGGGAACAGCGGCGGAGTTCACAAAAGGTGGAACCCCGACGGCTTTTTTAGGAAAAGGCACGTCGGGGTGATAAAAGAAGGAACCCGTCCAGAATTTGACGGATTCCGAGGTTTTTATTTTGGGGAACCAATCCTCTCGGAATCTCCGAAGAGTAAAGGAAATGGTTCCGCAATTTGGGAGTGCGCCCTCCGAAGAGTTACGCTTAACCCCAAAGCAGTACAACCAAAAATCTAACCTAGGCTCTATTCCTAGGTAACCCTCGAATAAGGCCTGAAAGCCGGCCATATACAGAATGGAATTGGGAGGGAGATTATGAGGTTGGATGTTGTAGTGAGTTAGAACTTGGAGGAAGAAAGAAGAAGGGGGGAGCCCCATACCTCGTAGAAGGTGGGAGGCGAGAAGCACCCTTTCGCCCTCTTGCGGCGCGGGTTCGGTCTCCTCTTCCGGGAGCCGCCATTTCTTTTTCAAAACCAGGCCTTCCTTCTCCAAGTTGGGAAGAAGAGCCGGGGGAATACTGCAGGCAATCCAGTTGCCTGCAGTTTCCTCTTCTTCGTCTCCTCCGGCGGCAGCGGTGGCGGCCTTCGTGGCGGCAAGCTGCTCGTCGAGGAGCTCTACCTTTTCCTCCGCCGTCTCGGGAGCGAACGGCGGGGTCGATGTGGTGCTTGGTCCCGCAGCATCTGCGGTGGCGGA
Source organism: Alopecurus myosuroides (assembly GCA_028641055.1). NCBI lineage: Eukaryota > Viridiplantae > Streptophyta > Magnoliopsida > Poales > Poaceae > Alopecurus > Alopecurus myosuroides. The sequence goes on along the minus strand of CM054061.1, from coordinate 126,257,564 downwards.
AACGTTTCCTCCGCCCGCTGCGGATGCCGTAGCCTTTTCCAGCTCGCCGCCGGCGTGCTTGGGCGACCCAAGTTGGGGATCTAGATCGCCCAAGAGCTCGTCGATGGAAGCGCGAACTGGCGATGACTGCGGAGATGCCATCTTTCTCGGTGGTGTTGGTGCGCTCCGGCGTGGGAAGGGCTCGTCGGGGCAAGGAATCGTTCTCGCTCTCGAGCTCACGTTCGCACCAATGGTGAAGGCAGTGAGGGAGTGAAGAAGGTTGATGAGGAGGACGAAGACGAATATTTATAGCCTAAAAAACCTCTAGATACGCGCCAACGGCTCTTTTGACCGTTGGATGTTCGACGCGTGTCGCTCGCCGGAAAATCCGGGAAACGGAACGACAGAGGAATGATGGCTATCTCCTCGTTTCTCGTGAGAATCTGTCAGAGATACGTTGCAGGGTTTCCCGCGTGAAACCAAGCGGCGCTTGCGTCAGCATGATTAAAACGCTGATGTCACGTGTTCCTTTTCCGCGAAGGATCGCGAGAAGAAAAGCTGGATTTTCATAGTTCCGAGTTTTATGTTACCATCTCCTTCAAAAGGAAAGAAGAAAGAATCAAGACTGCTGAATTAAGTTTCCCGGATAAAATGTATTTGACGAAAGGCGGAGTTTCAGAGTTTTGATCCTTCCTGGGGGCTACTGTCGGATATATACCGAATAGGGGTATAGAAGATGGTAGACAAAAGAGCTGGACTACCAGGGTGGCCTGCAAGGTAATGGGCTTAGGTCCATTGGGCGGCCCAGTAGTCCGACGCGTAGAAGCCGGATTCTAGAAGAACCCGGATCACGGCCCGCGTGATCTGGCTTGGAGGAGAAGACGGATTCCTTACTTTCCAAGTTACAAGTTAAACGTAGTCTTCTAGGTTTCTGGTTCTGTAAGCCCTAATCCGGCTATTATATAAAGCCGGACGGGAGATAGATTTCATAAGTTCTTTTAGTTCCAAGGTTCTAGGTCCAAGCTCAAGCCTTACGCAACTCGCCGGGAAGTTCATCCTCGACGAGTAGCTGGATCTATTCCCTTACATTGTAACCTTATTATACGGGCTTTAGTCCCATATAGTGAGAAGTGCAGGAGTAGGTACGCCGTACTGTCGCGACGTACCGAACCTGGGTAAATCCCGTGTTCTGTGTTCCAACGCTATCCCGTTACCCCACGTCTCTACCGTAGTCTCATGGCACCCCAGTCTATGAAAACTACTACGATGTCTCGACAGTCAGAGATGTGAGGCCGGGAAGGCTTGTAAGGAAAAGGAAGCGTGAAGAAGGTCAATGATGGGACCGAAGGTCTGTTCTGTGGGACCTGCCATACTACCCTTATCTCAAATTGAGGAAAAATCTCGACGTAATGCACATTCAGAAAAACATATGTGATCATCTGCTCGGAACATTCCTAAACACTGAAGGGAAGATAAGGGACACGGTGAACTCTAGGGTTGATCTTGAAGTCATGGGCATAAGGGAAGAGTTGCATCTAAATCCTAAAGGTAAAGATAAATCTGAAATGCCACCAGCATGGTATACAATGAGTAAATAAGAAAAGCGTGCATTCTGTGACTTCATCAGAGAGATGAGATCTCCAGTTGGTTACGCCGCTAACCTTGCAAAGTGTGTTTCCCCTGATGGATGCAAGCTCCATGGGTTGAAAACTCATGATTGCCACATCCTCCTCCAAAGGATTTTGCCGTTTGGCCTCTGAGAAATCATGCATAAGGATATATATGAAGCGGTTGCTGAGCTGGGAAATTTCTTTAGAGAATTGTGCAGCAAAACACTCAAGTTATCTATGCTGAAAAGACTTGAAAAGGAAATCCCAATAATTCTTTGCAAGCTTGAGAATATCTTCCCTCCCGCCTTCTTCACGGTGATGGTCCATTTGACCATGCATTTACCAAAAGAAGCGATGCTTAGAGGCCTTGTGCAATACGGTTGGATGTTCCTAGTCGAAAGAATGCTGCCTACTTGTAAGCGTTATGTGCGAAACACGACGAGACCTGAAGGTTCGATTGCTGAAGCGTATGTCGTCGATGAGTGCTTGACATTTTGTTCAAAATACTTTAACGATATGGAAACGAGATGGAATCACCCTAGCAGAGATAGTGTGAGGGATGATTCACACAATGGTGATGTCTTGGTCTTCAAGCATGGTGTCAACTTTATCGGAGCGTCTGACTACTTGGACGCTGGTGATGAATATGACAAGATGGTGTGGTTTGTGCTCAGCAGTTGCCCCGAGGTCCAGCCATATATAGAGTATGTCCTATTTTGTGCACTTGTTATATTTTATCTTCGAGTTGGAAGTAACCTATCTTTTAGCACCAGCATGATGTTTTAACTCACTATTTTCTCCTTGGGTTGCAGGATCTGCAAGGAAGAGTTGAATAAGGAAGAAATCCGCATCTATGTTGATAAAAGGCTTGCCAAGGGATTTGCCAAATGGTTTAAGAACAATGCGAGATATTTTAACCATGGAATCCATTTCCACATGATCATTTTTTTTGTGTGTGTGTTACTCATCTTGTCTTATTTGTGCATTTGTGTAGATTGGAAATTTGCATGAGGAGAAGAAGGTGAGTGATGATCTCTTTGCTTTGGCATGCGAACCAAATCGGAGAGTCGGAGTGTATTCAGCATGTATCGTTGACGGCGTCCGGTACCACACTCTTGATCGCGAGAAGAACCGAAAGACACAGAATAGTGGAATCGTCACCGAGGGAGATCATGATGGTGAGGAGATGGACTTCTATGGTCAGCTCAAAAGTATCATTAAGTTGCAGTATAACTTAAGTGGATGCATCGATCATTCGTTTGTCTTATTTCGGTGTGACTGGTTTGATGTTGGTGGCAGGAAGAACCCTGGATTGAGAGATGATGGACACTTCAAAAGCATCAACACTGCAAGGTTCTGGTATAAGGCTGGTCCTTTTATTCTAACAGCACAAGCAACAAAGGTATTCTATCTGCCAGACACCAATTTTCAGGGAAATTGGCGAGTTGTGCAAAAGTTCCAGCATAGACACTTGTGGAGTGTTAAGGAAACTGAAATGGAAAATGGTCCCGGTGGTGGTGGCCTAACATACCAGGATGATGACTGTACAGAAGTTCCGGTGCAGCCACGTGAAGCCAATGTCCAAACCAGATTGCGAAGGGGGAAGCAAGAACCTGTGATTGTAGATGCTGCAGTTGTAGAAGGCATTAAGAAAAAAAAAGTGGTTGTGGATGGACATGAAAGCGAGGATGAGGATGATACGACATTACAATATTGTAGCGAGGATGAGGAAAACATGACTAGCCATAGAGTTCATGGTCTCGGCATCGACGATGATGAAGGTAAATATATATGAGTATTCATGCTTGTACCTTATTGTTCATGTAACAACCAGTTTATCTTGCTTATCATATTTGTATGCAAATTGAACTTTTGAAAATATATGTCAAATGGAACTTGGTTGTTGGATAAACATGGAATTGATGTGCTTATCATATTTGTATGAAGATTGAATATTAATTCCACTTGTTACTTGATGTGGAAAGGATGTTGATGGAGCTTTGTAAATTATTTGTTTCTAGATCATGTATTTGCAAAGGATGCTGATGGAGCATTTGTCTGCAAATAATGTGCATTTGCAATGTGCATTTGTCTCCATGTTGAAACAAACTTGTAAACTGCAACGCGTTGAAACAAACTTGTAAACTGCAATGTTGACAATTGCAAACTTGTAAACCTGCAGCTATGTTAAAACTTGTAGACCTGTCTATTTGCTGATGTGTCCCGACCTGTTACCTGTTTCTCGGAAATAACAAAAAAAAACAGGACCTATGGAATGAGGTATCGAACATGGTACCACTAGGCTATCGGAAGTATCTTGATAATACTGATATGCAAGTCGTTTTGTTTATAACCTTTTGTGTATTTTTTTAAAAAAATAGAAAAATTACAGAAACTTTTTGCATTGATCAACAGATTGCATTCATCAGCAAATTATAGAAACTTTTGGACAATTCATTCAGGAATTACTGAAACACTTTTCATAAAGCATAAGATATATACCATTACAGCCAAAAGCTCTAGGTTCAACCAGGTTCACAGCCAAATTCAACTAAATTACAGCCAAAAGCTTCAGGTTCAACCAGCATTACAACAAGTTCAACTAAAAGTTCACAACAAAAGCTCCAGGTTCAACCAGCACCTAACAACCCCCATTGGTTCAACCAGCACCTTACAACCCCCTACACATGGATTCAACTTCTTAATAATCACCCTCAGATCTGCATCATCGTTGGAGCGGCGAAAGCAGAACATGATGATATCACCCTTCTTCAACTTGTCGCCCCCATTGCTTCACAATGTACATCCACTCCGTTTTCATCATGGCCCTCCTGTCACCCTTCCTGCTCATAAGCTTCATCTTGACATCAAATATTTCTCTCTTGTGATGAGTGACCTTAATTGTAACATCCTTCTGCAGGTGCCTCGTGAGGTGAGTCTTCGTATAGCTCTTCATGAAGTACTGCAAGTAAAATGGAACCAATTAGTCACTGTGCAAATATACAGCAATAAAGATCAAGAAAGCATGCTATAGATCTATACCATTTTTCCTTTCCTTTCTATGACATGTGATTCCTGCAAAGTGCATAGGTAGAAAGGCTTGGTTGGTTTCTTGTCGGCACAATAAGCCTTCAGAAAAGCCTCCTGCTTATGGTCCAGCGCCACGGTGTTGCCAAACTCACAATGTGCTGCGTACACGCCGCGGTCCTTCCTATTCGACCCTACATGCAAGGGCCAACATATGTAAATATATGCATAACTATTTAGCACTTCAAGAGAGCAGTAACACGAGTCATACCCAGGATGATCTTGCTCCGAAGGCACCCTTCATCGTAACTGATGTCAATTGCCTCAATTGGCTCAGCCATTGCAACCTAATAAAAACACAACAAATAGTTACAATTAGTAATGTGAAGCAAATAGTTTACTATGGTGTGCAAGAATCTAGATAACATCGGTAGAATCTAGATAACTACTTAGAAACAGAGAGCATGCAACCGTAGGTGCAGTTTTCAGTTCAGATATGCATTATCAGTGTTTAGATTCAAGCAAATGGTTAAAACATACAAATGTAGGTGTGAGTTCAGGTTCCACGGAGTTCAGGCATTATCAGTGTTCAGACTCAGGCAAATGGTTAAAACATACATGCATAGATTCTTCAGGTTCTTTAATCTATCTAAGCACACACACACAACAATTCAATTTGGTTATTGTTCATGCCTATCTTAACTATATGAGAAACGTGTCTGTGACACAAGAATTCAATCTTGTATAGATAAGATTACCACTAATCTTGTAATTGAATGTACAGATACGATTGCCACTATCTGAACTATATGAACAAACATTTCAGGCACAATCCCAACAACACTAAACTCGAGGCACATGGAAAATTAAAGATGATATAATAAGTTTTGATCCTAGGGCAATAAATAGATCCTTTGATCCAGTCACATGAACATGGCATGAACAAGAACAATGGGAAAATCAAAGACAAGTTCTTGATTCCTCACAAACAATTCACAGACACGTTGCCCTAACCCTATCTCTGCCTCCTCAACACGCATCCCCTCCTCAACATGCATCTACTATGTATGCATGCTCCTACGCATCCTCATTGGCGAGCACCTCGAGAGCAGGAGCTGGGAAGGGGGTGAGCAAAGCAGGGAGGAGGAAGACTGAATTGTTGCCCTAACCCTAATGAGGATAGAGCGGAGCAAGGAAGGGGGTGAGCTGAGCAGGGGACTTAACGAGATCTTGATGGAGGGATGATAACCCGGTAGGCCAACGCCAAGGTGTAACTCGGCCCAAAGGACGCTGCGCGAGACCCGGCTAAGGATAAAGGAGCTTCTAGAAGGCCCAAGATCGTAGGCCTGGTAACCCGGACTGTGGGTTCCGGCAAGGAAGTTTAGGGTTTTGTAGGCAGTGTCTGGGTAGGATTCAGAGTACGCCTTGGAGAGCAGGCCAGGAGGTCCGGATGCTTTATAAGCCGGTCCCTAGGTTAGGTTTAGGGAGATCCAAGAGTTAGAGCAATATCGCTAGGTATCGAGTATCCAGTGTAATACGAGAGTTGAGTTAATATATCTAGATCGGAGACTCGGCGACTTGATCGCCGGCTACCAGATCGCATATCATCATGTTTTCCCTTGAGCTAAACCCTCTCCCAAACACCAGAGTCGTCTTGCCCCAAGATAAGTTACCCCCGGTAACGTCTGCCGTGATTATCCCACGACAGTTGGCGCCCACCGTAGCATAATTACCGACAATGGAACCAATATGTCCCTTGGCGAGATGGAGAAATTTTGTGGTAACAATGGAATCCGGCTTGACGTAGCTTCAGTGGCCCATCCACAGGCTAATGGACAAGTGGAGAGGGCAAATCAAGAATTGCTTCGTGGATTAAAGCCACGATTGCGAGTTCCGTGTATCAGAGCTGCTGGTGCATGGGTTGAAGAATTACCTGCAGTGGTTTGGGGTATCAACACAACACCAAACAGATCCACTCAGATGACACCGTTTTTCATGGTTTATGGTGCAGAGGCGGTGTTGCCGAGTGATATCATCCATGACTCGCCTCGAGTCTCGGCTTACGTCGAGGTAGAGAACGAGAAGACCCGGCAGGACGCCGTGGATATGCTAGAAGAAGAAAGGGAACAAGCACTGGAAAGATCAGCCATATATCAGCAGGATCTGCGGAGATATCATAGCCGGCGTGTGAAAACCCGGGTCTTCCAGGAAGGAGACCTGGTTCTGCGCCTGGTACAGTCAAAAGAAGGAAAACATAAGTTATCACCGCCATGGGAAGGACCGTTTATCATAAGCCGAAATCTGCACAATGGATCGTATTACTTGATAGATGCAAGGGAAGAGTCGGCTACGGTTAACGACACCGCTCATACCACTTCATCTATGCAAGAGAAAGAAAGACCATGGAACGTAGCTCAGCTGCGTCCCTACTATACCTAGTATAGACCAGACTCACAAGTGGAATTACACGATGTAACAGGCAGCAGGTTTCAGACGCACTCTTTTCCTATCTAGGGTACCTAAGGGGACTGGAGGGTTTTTAATGAGGCGGCTTGCTGACCTAACTTTCTCATATCAATAAAGAGATGGTTAAGCAACATATCTTTTTCACATGTTTTTTCAGTATTATTTAGGTCTTGGGGCTGATTGCTTGAATAGCACAGTTACAAACTCAAAGACCCGGCCATGATGCCTATGAGTTATAAGGGCCGATTACTCGCAAACGAGTATGGCTGCAATCTTATAACCGGACAAAGGAGCCAAATTTCTTGACTTTTCTTACTTAAGCTCGATGTGACTCGCACTAAAGTGGCATGATTTGCTCGCTTACGATTACAATCAGCCATGATGCCCAATGGGACTTGCCTGACCCTGTTTTCGTAAAGATGTAACAACATGGTATCCACGCGAAAGCCGGCTTACAGTACAAGAGAGTCAAAAGGGTCATCTAAACCACAAGTTATGCAGAGTACAGGGTTAATAACCGGAAACTCAAAGTCTATCAAGCATAACTTCAACACCTATGTGAAACGGCTCTAGGTTTTGGGCTTAGCAGAAACAACTTGTTTTCTTTGAGAAACCTCACACCCCAGACTCGGAATTTCGGGCCTTGGGGACTGGGGATTTTGAAAAAAAAAGAGGCAAGTTATCCAGCTATTAAGCACCAAAAACCCACAAATCCGAGTCTTGGGGACTTGGGGACTTAGAGAAAAGTTCACCCGTCAAAACCCATGTGACCCGAAAACTGAGTCTCGCAAAAGGAACCATAAAGTAAATCGGAGTATCAAATTCATCCAAAGGCCGGAAGGGCCAAGAAAGCTATTAAAGCTTCATAATGTATTTATATGATGCGATGATAGTATCAAAAGTGCACATCTGCACTATCAAAAGAATATCTGTCTTTACAAGGGCATCGAGCGAACAAGGTATTAGGATGGCATCAGATAATAATCTACTCGGCCTCCTGAGTCGGGTCCACATCCTTACCCTTGCCCTCCGGGTCTTGTTCTCGGGTTCGCTTCTTGGAAGAGTTCCCAGCATCATCATCCGGTTTTCAGCGTCAGGGTGAACAGGTGGACGGACAGCTGGTGTAGAGGTAGTTGGTGCTGATTGCAATTCGGCTTCCCTCTTTGCAGCTTCCTTCCTCTTCCTGGCCGAGTCAGCATTCCACTTTTCTAAAATGTCGAAGGGCACGGGCGTATCTTCCTTCACAGCCTTGTCCTTAGCATCGTATGGAGACATAAACCTACTCAAGTCCATACTGTCGGCAAGAGCAGTTGCCGAGTGACGTACCTCGGATTGTACAGCTTTGAAATCCTTGGGGGAAAATCTCGAGCCATCTGCCTTGAACTCTGGAAATCCGGCCACCACCGTTGCCGGCTCAAGCTTAGGAAAATAAGCTTTCGCCAGCATAAGTCCCCGGGTCATCCCAACCCGGCATGCCGAGCGTTTCCAGAGCTCAATCCACGCAGGGACAGTAGAGCATGCATGGATTAGGGTCTCCATACCCGGATATAGATCAGTCGGCCACTGAATGGCGTCTAGTATCCACTTGGTGCCGGCACAGAACCTTCGGAGGACATTCTTCAATCTCTTTACCTTTTCGATATCATCTTCTTCTGAAGGCGCAAGATTGGAAGCTGCAATATGAGCAACAAAGGTTACATCAAGGTATTCCGGGTATCATGTATCAAGAAAACAAGAAACCAAGGCACGAACCAGTAAGTAGCGAAATCTCACCAACGAGGACACGATAAGTGTCGGCCACTTGGGCCGATAGCTTCTTCAGTGCAGCTTGAGCAGTGGCGTATTTGTCTTTGTATTTCGTGACATCTTTCTCCAAGGCTGCCACCTCAGACTCAAGTGCTTCCCTTAGCTTTATCTCGGTGTCCAGGAGCTGCTTGGTTTTGGCCAAAATCTCCTCGGACCGAGACGCCTGCGCCTAAAAGAATGGAGGGTTAAACATTAGTCGGATATCACAATCAGCCGAGTATTGCAAGGAGTACCGAGTGTAACTTTGACAAGTTAGACTCGGAACTTGGGGACTAGGTGGACACTAAGAGATATCAACTAACGTACCTGATGCTCCGCGGCCATACGCTCCAACATACTGCTCTCTGAGGCCTTCATGGCGAGGAGGGCGCTCATCATTTGGTCGAAGGAATGGTTGCCCGAGTTAGAAGACCCGGGGTCTTGATAACTCGGAGTGGAGGTTTTCTCCTTGGCAGGGGAAGGTACCCCAGTCGTCCGGATGTTGGGGCTCGGTACGCTTCCTCCCGTGCCCAGGACGGCGGCTCCTTCCTCCTCGCGTGCATGCGAGGCTATCGGGTACTCGGCTTCCTGATCAGCCGGGTGTGTCGGTGACACTTGTTGTTCTTCGTCGCCAGCTGCAGCCGCCATATCATCAATCAGGTTCTCCTTACCCGGGTCATCGGTCTCCATATTTTCTTGGTCGCTGATTGTGACCGTGGCTCTGTGGACAGTATAAAGAAGCGGTCAGCATGTAGACTGGAGAAAATTACGGCAAAGCAATGGAACATCAGGAGAAGAACCTTACCCGGGATTCACCGCGAAATCCGAGGGAAACGCGCTGCTGGACCCGGATGAAGCTGATAAATATCAAGGGAATAAGGCATGGAACTGCCCTATTAAAAGGTGATTATAAAAGGAAAAGATTTCGATATTTGGGAAAGGATTGAAAGATACCAGCGCATCGAGGAGGGGACGATGGAATACCCGGATTAAGTGCGGATTCACCCGGAAAGTTCCGGGTCATTCTGCGCTTGGTCACGGGCGGATCCTTCAAGTACGTCCAGTTAGACAACTCTCGGTTTAACTCGCACATGTTAGCAAAGGAGTACGGTTTAGAAGCAAGGGAACGGTATGGCACCTTAAAGACGACCCCTCGGGGTTTCCTCTTTGCTCCGACCTTGACTGTCGGCTCAGCTTCATCTTCATCACTTGCTGTTTCCACCTTGCCCTCCGGTTCTTCTTCTTCTTCGTCCTTGTCCTCTGGCTCTGGAAGTTGCCAAGGTATATTGTCGGAAAAACAGAGAATAAACAGCAATGAGCTTGCATAGTCTAAGTAAGACTCGGAATGTACCTTCCTCCGAGTTAACTGCGTCCTCTTCCTCCTCCGGACTCTCGGAGTTAGGGGGCGTTTCGATCTTCCAAAAGGCGTCATCAGCCTGAGACAAAAGCACAAGGGTAAGAATCAGCAGTCATATCAAGCGAAAGCGTGAAGGTAAAAGTATGAGAACCGGATTTTACCTCAGGAGCTGGTTTCTCGCGAGTAAATGGTTCCAACCCGGCTATGTTCCGGATTACCTCCAATTTCTCCGTCAAGAAGCTCTTGATGGTCTTGTTGGTGTCACTGGCCGGGTAGTCCTTGGAAGAGTATCAGAGGGAATCCGTGGAGTGCCCCGAATACTCGCACATCAGTTTTGGGCGGATGGAATTGGGTTGTATACGAAAGTTCACCCAAGTTTTGACTAGGTTGAGCCCGAGGAGGCCTTGGGCGGAAAGGGCGGCTATTTTTGAAAGGAGCGGTTGGATGGCCTCCCTGTCCGGCTCAGGGGCAAAGGCGTTGAAAGATTCGGAGATATCGAGGAGGCCCTCCGAGTAACCCGGCAATTTCTTCTCTCCGGGTGGGGAGGTGTCCCGGCAGTAAAAGAAAGAAAGTTGCCAGTGTTTAACATGAGAATTCAGGTTAAGAGTTGGCATTGGGGAATTTTTGCGGCGTTGGATGGAAACCCCGCCGCAAGCAAGAAGCGCCCTGTCACCGCTTTCGCGGCACGGTTTGCATTGGAAAAGTTCGATAAAAAGAGTCAAATTTGGCGGAGTGCACAAATATGACTCGGAAAGAACGATAAAATGGGTTATATTCAACATAGAGTTAGGCCCTATGTCGAATACCCGGAGGCCGTAATGGCTCAAGACCTCACGGAAGAAAGGGTGACCCGGAGGGCGAAACCACTGGGTCACATGTTCGACGAAGCAAATTACCTCGTCATCAGCAGGCGTGGGCCGGGTCTCATCACCCGGCACCCTCCAGTGGATGTCCTTCTGAGGGGGGAGGATCCCTAACTCGGCCAGCTCTTCTAGCTTGGCCTTTGTGACCGTGGATCGCGCCCAGTTGGCGGATATGGGTTGGGTTGACCTTGCCTTTGCCGACTGTTTCCCTTGCTTCTTAGGAGCCATGGTATCAACCTGCAAAGCACAAGACAAAAAGGTACAAGGCATAAGACTCGGAAATCACGAATTGTCCGAGTATAGACAAGCGGTATCAGCCAGACAAAGAAATTAAGAATCATCCGGGTATCATTGAACACAGCAAAAGTATGAGTTATCCGAGTATCGAGTATCAGTATAGACACTATGGGGCGCTTACGTATTGGAAAGTGTTGGAGGAAGAAGGATGATTGCCCATGTATCTACTGCAAGCAAAAGAACCGGAAGAAGTAGATTTCCCGGGTGTCAATGACAGTTACGGAAAATTTGGGCGAAATGGATCTAGATTGAAAAATTTGCGGATGATTTTGTGGAGGAATTGGTGATTAATGGCGATAGGGGAGTGATATATGACCGTCTACCAAGCTATTGGATGAACTAGCATGGAATTGTGCGGCCTAATCCGGCGCGGCGAGAGACATGGTCCGCGGTTGACCTAGATCTAATTTAGATTGAATCGAGAAATTGCGAAGCCAAATTAATGGAAACGAGGAGCTTACCGGAGGAGATTTGAGTAGTGCGCGGCGGCGGCAAATGGCGCAATCCGAATGCCCCTTTGTGACTGCCGGCAAGCTGCTCGCGGACGCGGCGGCGGGGGTCGGTGGCGCGGGACGTGCTGTGGCGGAACGTAGCCGGCGGCAGATTGGTTCCGGTGACGCGCGCGAGGTCGCCGTGGCGGTGCTCTATGAGCTCGAGCGCGAAAGTGAAGGAAAGGAAGAAGAAGGAGAAGTGGACCGTTGGAGTTAGGTCATACCCAAGGTACCTATTTATAGGGTGCGGGTGGATAAACCTATGCCAACGGTTGAGAGCCGGAAATTTCGGGTAAAGGATATCCGCCCGGATTTTCCTGGATGTGCATTAAGTTCTAGACGGGATATCCGAAACAGATGTGAGGCAAATCTTTCCCGTGATACTTGGATCGGTTAGATAAGTGAAGTAAGCCGGATCTTTGGCATCATTATCAGGGCACTGACCCGGAGAAATAAGCGATAGACTTGGAGAAAGCCGGGTTACTATATGGCCACCATGGAGTTAGGCCTAGTTGTTTATCAAAGCAATCTAACCCGGCCTCTATGAACTTGAATGTTGGTATTTTTGCAGGGAATAGTGTGCGCTTCAAGGAGAATCTCGTGAAGCCCAAGCTATTCTGGGGACTACTGATGGAGGGATGATAACCCGGTACGCCAACGCCAAGGTGTAACTCGGCCCAAAGGACGCTGCGCGAGACCCGACTAAGGATAAAGGAGCTTCTAGAAGGCCCAAGATCGTAGGCCTGGTAACCCGGACTGTGGGTTCCGGCAAGGAAGTTTAGGGTTTTGTAGGCAGTGTCCGGGTAGGATTCAGAGTACGCCTTGGAGAGCAGGCCAGGAGGTCCGGATGCTTTATAAGCCGGTCCCTAGGTTAGGTTTAGGGAGATCCAAGAGTTAGAGCAATATCGCTAGGTATCGAGTATCCAGTGTAATACGAGAGTTGAGTTAATATATCTAGATCGGAAACTCGGCGACTTGATCCCTGGCTACCAGATCGCATATCATCATGTTTTCCCTTGAGCTAAACCCTCTCCCAAACACCAGAGTCGTCTTGCCCCAAGATAAGTTACCCCCGGTAACGTCTGCCGTGATTATCCCACGACAGATCTCCTCCGCCACTAGCGAGCACCTCGAGAGCAGGGGCTTCTCCTCCGTCGGCGAGAACCTCGAGAGCAGGGGCTTCTTCTCCGCGGGAAGAAGTGGGGAATGGGAGACGGGGAGAAGTGGGGAGTGAGAAGTGGAGAGGGGGGTATACGGGATGCGGGGAGTGAGAAGTGGAGAGGGGGATAAGCCTGTCATCGACGTGTGGGACCAGACGGGGAGACCAGAGAGCACCTCTCCTGGTCACCGCTATGTGGGTCCAATGCTTAGTTTATTAAGATTTAATTAAATCTAAAGAAAAATAAAAGACATTGTGTTAGTCTATTAAAAAATGTGTTTAGAAAAGAAAAAATTAACTAAATATTTATTTTGAAAAACAAAAGTAAAATTACCCCACCATTTAAAAAATGCAAGAAGGGGTTGTTTTTTGTGAAATAAAAAAACCCACTTCCAATTTTCTAAGTGCTAGGAGTTGTTTTCTATGAAGCGGCTACCGAGGCCAACACACAAAATGGAACACCTCCATTTTCTCCTCAAAGAAGACCACATTTTACGCATGCTATTGGAGTCGCTGGTACGTGTTGCCGTCTTATTAGGGGCGTCGCTTCCGACCGTGTCCCGATGGAGAGCTAAAAAAGAATTTAACGAAAAAAGGAAATTAAACGATGTTTTTTCATTGATATTCAAATAAAATCTTACAAACGCAATAGTAATTTCCTAAATTTTAACGAGATTTCAACTAGGCCATAATTTCTAGATCTAGGTTAACGCCGGTGCACGACGGAGGTGTCGTCGACGTCCATCGCTTGGTTGTAGCGGCGGACTCGTGGAACTTGCATGCCTCTCGGGGTCGCCGCCTTGCCGGAGTGGGTCGCCGCCCTAGCATTGCTGGATCCGAGCCTCGAGAGCCGCCTATCTGCCGAGCAATTGCGTCTCATTTCAAGCTTCCACTTCCTCCTCTTCCGGCTGAGCGCTGGTTTGAAGACGTGGCTCCACCATGTTCTCTTGCGGCTTCGACGCGTACTCCGTGGCCGCCTGCCTGCCGTGCAACCACATCCGGTTTCCTTTGTTCCAGGAAAGTGTCGTGCATGAGCTTCAGCGCGTCATGGACCGTCATTAGCGGTGGCGATGGAGGATGTGGCATGAATGCCGCATGCCGCTCGCGCGCCATGTGTGTCGCCTCCTCGCGGCGCTTCTCTTCGCGGAACCTATTGTCGCACTCGCGCTCCACCTGCTCGCCGCCGTCGTGCTCCATTTTCTCCTGCTGGCGCATCTCCTTGCGGCGCGTCTCCTAGCGACGTCGTAGCATTGCCTCGCTCAGGTCGAAGCGGCGAATGAACCTCTTCCTCCTCCTCCCGGCTCAACCGGAGGCCAGGTATTTTGTGGCGACAAAGCTTGGGATAGAGAAGAGAGGTGTGTGCCCCGTTTTAAAGCCGACGGAGGAGCGGGGTTGGGTGGTCCCATTAACACGGAGCATTGGTTTCCATGGCATCACTACAAGAAATGTGTTGATACATGACGTTCTCGCAATGACACAAAATAAAATCGTCATAGATTTATCACGATTTAGAACAAGAGCGTCGCACGACATTTAAGGGGATAAAACCTCTGTAAACTAACGACGATAAAACGAAATCGTCATAGATTTGGTCAAAAACGTCGTAGACCGATAAAACGAAATCGTCATAGATTGGAGCATGTGTACTGGGGACTTATTTTTGTCAGATCATGACGAATTTGGATCGTCGTAACTCGTACCCGCCGATCTAGTGGTTACAATGCGGTGCCATGTCCTCCCCCTTGCCTACGTGTCTTGATGACATGCCATCGGACGAACTCACTGGCACCTAGGACCCAGAAGTGTCTATGTGTCTTTTTTTTTTGCAGATGCTTTGCCCGTGTAGAACTCACCGACACCTTGCGCCCTTTTTTTGGCTTAGCGGGTGTAGAACTCACGACCACGCCTAGCCCAGCATGGCTAAACAGAGGCAAAGCCCAGCCCAGCGTAGCCCAACACACGACCAGAGGCAGAGCCTAACCCAGTGCTTGCTCCCTCTCATCCTCGAAACTACGCGCGAGTGGAGACTTGAACCCATGACCTTGTGTTTGCTCGCTTTGCTCACTACCGCTACGCTGTCAAACTGTCTTTGTTTAGGTATAGAAGTTGACCTATCTATTGTATCTGCTTTGCCTCTGTTTAGGTTTAGATTCAGACACGCACGGTTCAGACACACGCATTGATTCAGAGGGGACGGCGGCGAGCACGAGGGGGATTGGGGGCGGCAAGCACGGAGGCGGCGACGAGCACAAAGGGGATTGGGGGCGGCGGCGAGCACGGAGGACCCACATAGGCGGGAGCGCCTGGTCCAGGGCGAGGCCAAGGCCGCCGTCGCGATCGAGTTGGGGCTACTGGTGACGTGCTCTGAACTCGTCCAAGGCCGCCATCGCCATCGAATTGGGGCTACCACGGGAGCGCTTCGTCCAGGGCTGCAGCCGCCATTTCCTCAGCGTTCACCAGCATAGGGGTGGCGACGGTGACCGGCGATGGGGTTTCCGGTTCCCCGGTGAACGGAGGAGCGCCTCCACTGTATGCCCTCTCCTCTCTCCCCTTATCTTCCCTAATTCTCCTCTCTAGAATCAGGATTCAGAGGTTTTGTGTACTGGAAGAGGAAGCTTGTGTACCGGAAGACTAGCTAACAAAAGAACTAGTGGCTTGTGTACTAAGCACCAGTGCCTCCTCTCTAGATTCAGTGGTGGCTAGAAGAGCACCAGTGCCTCCTCTCTAGCTTGTGTACCGGAAGAGCACCATAAAACTCGTGTTGATCTAGCTGAAAAAAGCTTGACCCTTTCACAGTTTCACTTACTGTTTAGTTATGTGTACAATAGCCCAATCAAATAGAAATGATATCAAATTAATTTGTGCCTATTAGTGCATTTCTTTTTTGTGTGTGAGGAATTACAGCTATTGTACAGTATCTTTGTGTTACTTTAACTGCAAGTTTTCTTATTTTTTTATAGGAATGCTGATTCAGCTTGATTGCTAAGTTGCAACATTTTGTGCTATTTGGGCAGATGGATAGAAGTTGGATTACAAAAGGTTTTCGAGGGAACATGTCAAGGGAGTGGAAGAATTTATGCATTTTGTTCGCTCAACATTTTCTCCGGATGCTGTCATTTTTTGCCCATGCCTCCAATGCCTGAACCGTAAAGAACAACCCCAAGAAATAGTTAAAGATCATTTGCTTATTTATGGGATGGCCAGCACATATGATAGGTGGATCCATCATGGAGAAGTTTTGCATGTAGAACCTCAACATGTTGAAGTTGATGCCCAGCCACAACATGGTCATGATGATGACATTAATTTTATGGAACAAGTTTTGCAAGAGAATGCAGGTTTGGAGGAAGATGATGGATATGAAGATGATAGAATTCCTGACCTATTGAAGGATATGTAAAATTCTGAAGATCGTGTTGATGGACAGAAGTCAATGTTTGCCTAGGTGTTTGAGGAGGCGAAGCGATCAACTGTTGAAGGGGGCAAATTTTCAAGGTTTACCTTCACCGTGAAGTTACTCAATGTCATGTCTTTCTACCGGATTAGTAATGCTGCATTCGACGCGATACTCAATCTTTTGACATTGCAATTCCCTCATAGTGGTGTTCCCAAGTGTTACGGTGAAGCTTTGCGTGTAATCAGGAAGTTGGGGCTAGGTTATGTTTCAATACATGTCTGCCCAAATAACTGCATCTTGTTTCGAAATGACTAAGAGAATTATGACAACTGCCCAAAATGGAATGCCTCAAGGTGGAAAGATGTTGATGGGAAAAGCTCGATACGCAGAAGGTTTTGAGGCATTTTCCTTTGAAGCCAAGGCTGAAGCGGATGTTTCTCTCGAAGAAATCATCAGAGGAGGTGCAGTGGCACAAGCTCAAGCGGCAGCCTATGGAAGATGAGCTGAGCCATCCAGCGGACGGAGAGGCATGGAAAGACTTTGATAGGAAATATGAAAATTTTGCCGAAGACCCAAGGAACATAAGACTCGGCCTAGCAACGGATGGCTTTAATCCGTTTGGGAACATGGCCACGTCATATAGGATGTGGCCGGTTTTTGTGGTGTCGTACAACCTGCCCCCATGGGCATGCATGGATCGGTCCAACTTTATGATGGCATTGCTTATCCCGGGTCTAGAGTCACCAAAAAAGGATTTTGATGTCTTTATGGAGCCCCTCGTAGAAGAACTGCTCGAATAATGGAATGGTGTACCAAATACCTACGATGCCTTGACTCCCAACAAGTGTTTTACTTTGTGTGCTGCAGTCATATGGTGCATATATGATTTTCTAGCACTACACACTTTGTCGGGGAGGATCACAGCGGGTTATCAGGCATGCATGCGCTGTGACAAAACCCTTCCTCATTGAGGATAAGGAACAAAATCTGCTTTATTGGGCATCTCCGGTTTCATCCTCGAAACCATCGCTGGCGAAGAAGCACAAAACTTATTGGTGACACTGAAACCCGTGACCAGCCGACAGAGTTCACTAAGGAAGAGCTGGAGCAGCAACTTGAAAAGGTCAGAGATGTGAGGCCGGGAAACAATGTAAGGAAAAGGAAGCGTTAAGAAGGTCAATGTTTGGTCCGAAGGTCTGTTCTGTGGGGCTGCCATACTACCCTTATCTCAAATTGAGGAATAATCTCGACGTAATGCACATTCAGAAAAACATATGTGATAATCTGCTCGGAACATTCCTAAACATTGAAGGGAAGACAAAGGACACGGTGAACTCTAGGCTTGATCTTTAAGACATAGGCATAAGGGAAGAGTTGCATCTAAAGCCTAAAGGTAAAGATAAATTTGAAATGCCGCCGGAATGATATACAAAGTAAAGAAGAAAAACGTGCATTCTATGACTTCATCAGAGCGGTGAGATTTCCAGATGGTTACGCCGCTAACCTTGCAAAGTGTGTTTCCCCTGATGGATGCAAGTTCTGATGGAGGGATGATAACCCGGTAGGCTAACGCCAAGGTGTAACTCGGCCCAAAGGGCGCTGCGCAAGATCCGGCTTAAGGAAAAGGAGTTTCCAGAAGGCCCAAGAGTGTAGGCCTCGTAACTCGGTGTGTGGGTTCCGATAGGGAAACTTAGGGTTTGTAAGCAGTGTCCGGGTAGGATTCCGAGTATGCCTTGGACGGTAAGCTAGGGGGTCCGGATATTATATAAGCCGGCCCCTAGGGTTAGATTAAGCAGAAGTCATACAATCGCGAGATATTCGAGTGTTCTTTGTAACACGAGAGTTGAGATAATATATTAAGATCGAAGACTCGGCGACTCGATTGCCGGCTACCAGATCGCATATCACCATGGTTTCCCTTGAGCTAAACCCTCTCCCAAACACCAAAATCGAATTGCCCCAAGACAAGTTACCCCCGGTAACGTCTGCCGTGATTATCCCACGACAGTTGGAGCCCACCGTGGGGCCTACGTCCAAGGGTGTTTACATCACGGGAGAAGCTCGGGAGAACATGAAGAACCTCGTCATCGGCGAGATCTACACCGACCCCGAAGGAGAGAAGATGGTGGACGATTTTGGCTGGGGGCCAGAGTCGGATTTGCTCGAATCCGGATCTGTCATCACGATCGGCCGGGTCAACGTCTTCATCGGCATGGTACGTGTGTTCGGTTCAATCCCTGATGATTTTGGATTTGATTCTGTGTCAGGAGAGGCCACCCACGTTCAGTCGGACGGAGAAGAATCGGTCGGGATGGTGGATCCGATAGAAGAGCCCACCGCGAAGAGGGAACAGCCAGAGGAGCCGGCATGGACCCCGCGTGGCCGGGTCATGAGAGAAGATGATACCGAGTCTATCTTGCACCTGCTGGAGGACCGGTACGAGGAAGATAGCTGTGATGAGGAGGAGTACGAATCTTCACCAAGCATTGCGCGCCAGGTCGCGGTCTACACGGCCCCTGCAACCAATCTTAATCAGGGGAACGTGACTACGGCCGCGGTCGGAGCGGCGCAAGCATTGGCCCAGCAGCAAAATCCGGCTGACGGAAATCCGGTCCTGAGCCGGGTTGACGGAGAGTCGGCTTCAGTCACCAGCCGAGCGGCGGATAGCGAGCTGCAGGCAAATATGTTTGGGTTCCTGGCTAACAGGACGCCAGGGGCGGGTCCTTCGAATCCACAACACCCGGCCCTGTTCAGTAACAATATGGTCTTCGACCCAATAGTGTTAGCTACTGTGATAACCCCGGAAAACGTCGCGCCGCGTGCCAGGGACTTGGAGGTAGCACGCCGCGCGCTGGAGCAACAAAGAAGGGATGTAGAAGCAGAAAAGCAAGGGGTAGCCACACGCCAACGCGAACTGGACGCACTGGAGAACCGGCTCCGAGCTGAGACAAGCAGGATGCATCAAAGATATCAGACAAGATTACCGGCGATGGGTGGGGTCATAAACCCGAACGCACTATTCATCACGCCCCAGGATCAGCCGATTCCGGCTGTGAATCAAGAAACTGTGCATCAGCCGGCGACCGGAGGAGGACAGCCGGCAAACGTGCGGGCCGGATTACCCACATTGCAGACTGGGGCCCCTGTCGGCAACACGGCACCACCACCACCACCATCACGATTTCGTACGCCACCAGGTCACTTCAATAACCCCATGGATAATGTGTATGCCGCAACATTAGCATTGAATCAGATCCCCGTAAGAGAGTCACCCCATGCGGAGCAGACCCGGCGGGCGATCGATTTGCTGCATACGGCAGTAGCTCAGCAGGTTAATTACCTGGATAATAGGAGTGGAATGCATGGAACACCTTATATCAGCCAGCAGCACGGCAATATCGGCAACATTCAAACAAGCTCAGCGCGGCGGAGGGCAGAGCAGCAGCAAATGCCGCCTCCTCCCCGCGTTCAAGCAGCACCGGCAGTATCAGCAGCACAAGCTATCGTGGATAGTTCCAGAGCCAGGCGAGCCGCGGCGGGGTCTGCGGTGCACGGACCAGCAGTAGCGCCACGTCTAGCCGTACCCCCCGCAGGATCGCATGTTTCCCGGGTGAGGCCAGCACCGACTAATCTCGCTGGGCCCAAGTGTCTGTCGGATAACATCAGGGCTGAGCCTTACCCGGATAAATTCAAGGAACCGGGTAAAGTAGTGAATTATGAGCCGACTATGGACCCAGAAACATGGTTGAGCAGTTATGAGATGGCTATGTCGATTCGCAACGCATCTGAAAATCTTCAAGCCAAGTTCATGTACTTAATGATGTCGGAAGGAGCAGCAAAGTTGTGGTTCAACAATTTACCGGAAGGATCTATCAAGTCGTGGGGTGAGTTGAAAACTGCGTTCATCAAGCACTTTCACGGAACATGCAGGAAGTTGTTTACTATCGACGATCTAGAACGGTGTGTGCAAAAGAAGGGAGAATCGGCGCGCAGCTGGGTGCGCCGGGTTATGGAGATACTTCACTCATCTACAGATATCCAGCCAAAGGACGCATTGCAAGCTATGGCCAAGACATGCAAGTATACGCCTTTAGTGCAGAAGTTAACTCGCATGAAATCTAGTCGGAATGCTTCAGAGGTTACGATGGGAGAGCTAATGGATGCGTGCAACAAACATGCTGCTACGGATACCACAGAAGAGGACGTTGATGACAAGAAAACAAAAGCAAACACGAGCAATAATGGAAGGGCCGGCAACGGGCCTGCGCCTGGTAACAATGGAGGTAACAATGGGAACAACCAGAATAAGCGCCCGTTCGAGGGGGAATTCCGAGTTTGTTGCCAGCACAGAAGCCGGGTCTTCGAGGCCCAGAGCAGAAGGAAATTTCAACGGAGGAAACAATAACGGAGGAAATTATCAAGGGCCACCAAAGCCGGGTAACAACTGGGATATCTTCAGAATGGCGTGCCCGAAACACAGCAGGAACGGAAGGCCGGCTAACCACTCATTGGAGCAGTGTGCGGATTTGCAGAGATGGAAGAACGAGGAAGTAAACAAGGCTATGCGAGGTGCAGGCCGGGGAGGAGGACCGGGTCCGGGTGGAAACCCGGGCAACGGCCCACCCCCAGCAGGTAACCCGGGAGTTGGAAATCCGGGTAATAACCAGGGAGGAGCTGGAGGTTTGCAAGCCAACCCCAAGCAATTGGGCCAATACCACGTTCACACTACCGGAACTTCTAACAAGGATAGAAAGATACTAAAAAAGGCAGTAAACTCGGTCTCCTCGGCTGTCCCGAGATACCTGAGGTGGTCGGAGCAAGATGTAACATGGAGCAGAAGAGATCAGCCGGAAAGGATAAAACATCCAGGAGTTCTAGCATTGGTGGTTGCGCCACAGGTTAATGGTTATGAGCTGAAAAAGGTCTTAATGGACGGTGGAAGCAGCATCAACATCTTATATTGGGAAACTTTTCTACGCATTGGTCTCAAGGAGTCTCAGCTACAAAAGAGCTCAACAGTTTTTCACGAGATTGTGCCGGGTCACTCAGCGTGCCCTGAAGGAAAGATCACCTTGGAGGTTGCTTTTGGAGAATCGAAGGACAATTTCCGGGTGGAATGGCTCACGTTTGAGGTGGTGAAGTTGCGCAACCCTTATCACGCGCTATTTGGAAGGCCGGCTTACGCTAAGTTCATGGCCAGGACGTGTTACGTGTACCTACAGCTAAAAATCCCGGGTCCTAAGCAGACCATCACCATACATGGGAGCCGGGATATAGCGGCTGAGTGTGACGAAGGAGACGCGGCAATGGCAGAACAAGCTTGTAGAAAAGAGGAGCTCAAATACTACCGGTCTCAAGTAGACCCGGATGACAGGACAGCGCTGAAGAGGCCAAACACTAAGGATGAGAGAGCCAAATTCAAAGCAGCACAAGATACCAAGATGGTGGCCTTTGTCGAGGGTGATCCCTCTAAGCAATTTGCTATAGGATCTAACTTGGACGATGAGCAGGAAAAAGCACTTGTGGAGTTTATTCGTTCGAATTAGGTTGTGTTTGCTTGGACGCCTAGCGATATGCCGGGTATCCCCACAGAGTTGGCAGAGCACAGCTTGCATGTTGACCCCAAGTCCAGGCCTGTGAAGCAGGGCCTGAGAAAAATGAATGAGGAAAGAAGAAGGGCTATAGGCGAAGAAATTGCTCGGCTGTTGACAGCCGGCTTTATCATGGAAGTATTTCACCCGGACTGGTTGGCAAATCCGGTTCTCGTGATGAAAAAGACTAACGAGTGGAGGATGTGCATCGATTATACGAGTCTCAACAAGCATTGCCCTAAGGATCAGTTTGCACTTCCAAGGATAGATCAGATCATAGACGCAGTGGCTGGAAGTGACCTATTATGTTTCCTGGATGCGTATTCCGGGTATCATCAGATCAAGCTCAAGAAGGAAGATTGGGAGAAAACATCGTTCATAACCCCTTTTGGGGCCTTTTGTTACAAAGCCATGACTTTTGGGTTGAAGAACGCCGGCGCAACCTATCAACGGTGCATTCAGAAGTGCTTTGAGGACCAAATCGGACGCAACGTTCATGCTTACGTGGATGATGTGGTGATCAAGACCAGAAAAGCGGAGACATTTATTGATGATCTGAAGGAAACATTCAAGAACCTGAGAAGATACCAGATGAAACTTAACCCGACAAAGTGTGTATTTGGAGTCCCAGCAGGGAAGTTACTCGGTTTTATTGTTTCAGAGAGAGGGATCGAAGCAAACCCGGATAAAATCAAAGCTATCCAGAGTTTGAAAAAGCCGGAAAACCTGAAGCATGTTCAGAATCTTACAGGTGCGTAGCAGCGCTGAGCCGGTTCATATCAAGACTCGGAGAGAAGGCAATACCCTTGTACCGGCTCTTGAGGAAATCTGATAAATTCGTTTGGGACCAAGATGCAGATGAGGCGTTCGAGGCACTAAAGAAGCATCTATCTGAGGCACCAGTCCTAGCAGCCCCGTGTCCTAAAGAGACCATGTTACTGTACGTTGCAGCCGGGCCCCGGGCGGTTAGCGCAGTGGTTGTTGTTTAGCGTAAGGAGGATGGGAAAGATCACCCGGTTCAGAGGCCGGTTTATTATGTCAGCGAGGTATTATCAGAAGCAAAGCAGCGCTACCCACATTGGCAGAAGCTGGTTTTCGGGGTCTTCATGGCCAGCCGGAAATTGAAGCCGTATTTTCAGGAACACCCCATAACAGTGGTTAGCTCTATACCAATGTCGGACATCATCAGAAACTCGGATGCAACAGGTAGAATAGCCAAATGGGCGATCGAGATGGGAGATTATCACATCAACTACGAGCCCAGGTCAGCAATCAAATCTCAAGCTCTAGTTGATTTCATTAACGATTGGACTCACACAGGCATGCCCACAATGACTCCAAGTTCCGAGTCTTGGATAATGCACTTTGATGGTTCCAAACAATACGAAGGATCAGGAGCTGGAGTGGTGCTCACATCACCCAAAGGAGACAAGTTGAGCTACGTGTTGCAGATTCACTTCGATTGTTCCAACAACGTGGCCGAATATCAGGCATTATTGCATGGATTGAAGATAGCCAAGGAGATGAACATTAAGAGGATACGATGCTATGGAGATTCGGACCTTGTGGTACAGCAGGTCTCGGGAACTTGGGATAGAAAAAATGCAACTATGGCAGCATACCGCAGAGAGGTGGACAGGGTTGCCGGGTGTTTTTCCGGGTATGAGGTGGAGCATATAGATAGAAGAAAGAACGAGGCAGCAGATGCACTCGCCAGACTCGGCTCGCGCAGAGAGCCGGTTCCACCCAATGTTTTCCTGGACGAGCTATGGCGGCCATCAGTTAAAACCGAGTCTGAAGAAGAGGTGGCAAACAAAGACCCGGATTTGGAGCTCGTGGCCACGGTACGTGCTGTTCCCGAGTGGACAGAGCCGTTCCTGGCCTACCTATCACGGGGAGAGTTACCACAGCAGGAGGTACTAGCAAGGCAAATTCTGAGGCGAGCAAAAGGTTATTCCATCGTCAATGTGGAGTTGTATAAAAGGAGCGCTGCGGGAGTATTTTTGCATTGTGTGGCACCAGAAGAAGGCCGGCAAATCCTGAAAGAGATCCATGAAGGCAACTGTGGGCATCACGCCTCCACAAGGTCCCTTGTGGCCAAAGCATATAGGCACGGTTTCTTCTGGCTCACAGCCTTAGCAGACGCGGAACGCTTGGTGGCAAGGTGAGATGGATGTCAAAGGTACGCCCGCCAAATCCATGTGCCGGCTATGGAGTTGCAAACAATTCCTTTAACCTGGCCGTTTGCCGTTTGGGGTATGGACATGGTTGGACCATTTCACATGTCACCTTGCAAAAAGACACATCTCTTGGTGGCTATTGACAAGTTTACCAAATGGGTTGAAGTTATGCCAGTTACCAATTGTGAAGCGATTACGGCAGTCAAGTTCCTGAAAAGGATTATCTACCGGTTCGGGTATCCTCACAGCATAATTACCGACAATGGAACCAACATGTCCCTTGGTGAGATGGAGAAATTCTGTGGTATCAAGGGAATCCGGCTTGACATAGCTTCCGTAGCCCATCCACAAGCCAATGGACAAGTGGAGAGGGCAAATCAGGAGTTACTTCGTGGATTAAAGCCACGGCTACGAGTCCCATGCATCAGAGATGCGGGCGCATGGGTTGAGGAGTTACCTTCAGTGGTTTGGGGAGTTAACACCACACCTAACAGATCTACTCAGATGACACCGTTTTTCATGGTTTATGGCGCAGAGGCGGTATTACCGAGTGATATTATCCATGACTCGCCTCGAGTGTCGGCTTACGTCGAGGTGGACAACGAGATGACCCGGCAGGACGCCGTGGATATGTTAGAAGAACACAGGGAACAAGCTTTGGAGAGATCAGCCATATACCAGCAGGACCTGAGGAGATATCATAGCCGGAGAGTCAAAACCCGGGTCTTCCAGGAAGGAGACCTGGTTCTTCACCTGGTACAGTCAAAGGAAGGAAAACACAAGTTATCCCCACCATGGGAGGGACCGTTCATCATAAGACGGAATCTGCACAATGGATCATATTACTTGGTAGATGCAAGGGAAGAATCGGCTACGGTTAATGACACCGCTCATACCACTTCATCTATGCAAGAAAGAGAAAGACCATGGAACGTAGCTCAGCTGCGTCCCTACTATACCTAGAAAAGACTAGATTCACAAGTGGAATCACACGATGTAACAGGCAGCAGGTTTCAGACGCACTCTTTTCCTATCCAGGGTACCTAAGGGGACTGGAGGGTTTTTAATGAGGCGGCTTGCTGACCTAACTTTTCTCATATCAATAAAGAGATGGTTAAACAATTTCTTGTTCCTTTTTGGGTTTTTTATCAAGTTTTTTAAGTTTCTGTTGTGTTCTTATTTTTCTTCCAGGTAAGTATTATTCATTGCTTTTAGTATATTAGTTTTTCTAGTAAATTGCATATATCTAGGTCTTGGGGGCTGATTGCTTGAATAGCACAGTTGCAAACTCAAAGACCCGGCCACGATGCCATTGAGTTATAAGGGCCGATTACTTGTAATAAGTACGGCTACAAGCTTATAACCGGACAAAGGAGCCAAACTTTCTTGACTTTTCTTGCTTAAGCTTGATGTGACTCGCACTAAGTGGCATGCTTTGCTAGCGTATGATTACAATCAGTCATGATGCCCAATGGGACTTGCATGACCCTGTCTTCATACAGCTGTAGCAACATTGATTATCCACGCAAAAGCCGGCTTACAGTAGAAGAAGGTCAAAAGGGTCATGTAAACCACAAGTTATGCAGAGTACAAGGTTAATAGCCGGAAACTCAAGGTATATTAAGCATAACTTCAAATCCTATGTGAAATGGCTCTAGGTTTTGGGCTTAGCAGTAACAATTTGTTCCTTTCGAAAGACCCAAACACCCTAGACCCGGAATTTCGGGCCTTGGGGACTTGGGAATTTGAAAACAGAAACAAATTATCTAGCTATTCAGCTCAAAAACCCAAAAATTCGAGTCTTGGGGACTTGGGGACTTAGAAAAAAGTCCACTAGTCAAAACCCACGAGACCCGGAAACCGAGTCTCACAAAAGGAACCACAACAGTAAGTCGGAAAATCAGGGATGAAAAAGATCAAAGTCAAGAAATATCAAATTCAAGCAAAAGGCCAGAAGGGCCACGAAATATATTACGGTCTTAAAACGTATTGCAAACCAGGATAGTAGTATCATAAAGTGCACGGGCGCACTATCAAAAGAATAATTGTTTTAAAAAGGGCCATTGGCCGAATAAAGTGCTTGAGACGGTTGCCGATAAAGAGTTCACTCGGCCTCTTGGGCTGAGTCGTCCATCTTGCCCTTGCCCTTGGCAGCCGGGTCTTGTTCCTTGCCTTGTTCTTCAGCAGTCTTGGTGGCAGCAGCCCCGGGACAGCAGTAGTGCCGGCCCGTGCGGGAGGAGGAACAACCGGCGTGGAGGTAGCAGGCGCAGAGTCGGCCTCAGCCTTCTTCTTCGCGACCTCTTCCCTCGCCTGAGCAGCCTCCGCCTTCCATCGTGCCAGCATGTCATATGGCTTGGGAAGATCCTACTTAACTGCCTTATCACCAGCATCATATGGTGGGACAATCAAACTGACGTCCAGACTATCGGCAATTATGCTAGCCGGGTGACGAACCTCCTTCTGAATAGCCTTGAAGTTCTTTACTGAGAACCTGGAGCCGTCATGGTTGAACTCTGGAAACCCGCCAACGAGCTTTGCCGGCTCAAGTTTTGGAAAATATGCCTTAGCCAGTGCAAGCCCCCGGGTTACTCCAACCCGGCAGGACGAGCGTTTCCAGTGCTCGATCCACTCGGAGATAGTGGAGCACGCGTCAAGCAGTGTCTTCAAGCTACCATGTCCAACACCCGGCCACTTCAAATCCTGAAGAATCCATTTGGTCCCGGCACAGAGTTGACGGATCGTGCTCTTAATCATCTTCAGTTTTGCTATGTCATCTTCATCCGGAGTTACATCATCCGGGCATGCCGAAAATAGAAAAAAGCTTTAAAGTAAGGAAATCCGACTATTTATGAGAATGAGAATCCGGGTTATAGTTATTAAGTTAGGAATAGTTACCAGTCAATGCACGATATGTGTCGGCAATCTGAACAGAAAGCTTGGTCAGTTCATCTTCTGCTGCTTGAGCCCTCTTTCTATATTTCCTTGCAAGTTTCCCCGTCTTCTTGGCGTCCGCTTCAGCCGACTCACGCAGCGTCGTCTCCTTCTCGAGGAGTTTGGTGGCCTTCGCCAATGCTTTCTCAGAGTGGGTCACGAAGGCCTGCGTGGAAACACAAGGAAGGGTTAGCCAGATAAAAAGCAAACTATCAGTTGGATACACTATGAAGATTCCAAGCAAATTATCAATAAGTTCACTTGGAACTTGGGGACTAGACAAATATATAGGCAATATTACTCGGACTTACCTCATGTTTGGCTATCAAGGCTTCTAGGACATTTTCTTCGTCAGCCCTCAGGGTGTGCAGGGCGGCGAGCATCTGGGTAAAGGTCATATCCTCGGGCTTGACACCGGAAGAGCCGGCGGCCTGACCACTCGGAGGAGTAAATTTCTCCGGCTTTGGGGTCGAGACCCGGGCTGCCTGGGTGTCAGGATTGGGAGTGCCCATCCTTGTGTCCAGGATCTCGACGTCGTCGTCCTCAGCTTCCTCAGATGGCTTGGGAGACCCGGCTTCCTGCCGGGCCGAGTCTGTCAGGGGGTCTCGTTCTTGATTTTCTTCACCAGCACCGCCAGTTGTGGCGTCCATATCATCAACCGGCCCTTCAGTCTCCCGGTTGTCTGTGTCCATGTTATCCGGGTCACTGATCGAGACCTGGGCGCTAAGGAAAGAAAAGAAAAGTGGTTAGCAGCAAAAAGTGAAGGTTATCAAAAGGACTAGTATATCGCTTAGCAGGAAATGTACTTACCCGGCATTCACCACGAAATCCGCCGGGAGCTCGCTGCTGGACGCGGATGAGGCTGTTACAGAATCCGAGAGTGAGACCCGGAACTGTCCAGCTAATGGATGATCGGGGGAAGGGTGTCTTTGAGGTGAGTTGCAGGGATGAGATGGAGGAGTACCAGTGCGGCGAGCTGGGGACGTGGGAATACCCGGGTTGAGGGGATCATCACCCGGGGAATTCCGGGTTACCCTGCGCTTGGTCGGAGGCGGATCCTTCAAGTGTGGCGAATTGGATAACTGTCGGTTAAGTTCGCGCATATTATCAAAAGAATAGGGTTTGGAGGACATGGAAGAGTAGGGAACCTTGAAGACGACCCCTCGGGTTTTCCTCTTGGCTCCGACCTCAACTTCTGGCTCAGCCTCGCTTTTATCGCTCTCAGTTTCTTCCGGGTCTCCCTGGTCATCCTAGTCATCCTTATCATCCATCCCTGAAAGGCACAAATACATAGTCGGAAAAAGAGAAAAAATGGGAAAGCAAAGTAACAGAGGTTAAGGTGATTGAAACCCGGGTGTTACCTTCATCAGTGTCAGCCGGTTCTTCTTCTTCCTCCGGATTCCCGGAGTTGTGAGGGATCTCGATGTTCCAGAAAGCATTATCAGCCTGAGATAAAGGCATAAAAGTGAGAGTTAGTAGTTGTGTCAAGTAAAAGTACAAGAGTAAGTGAATAAGTGTCGGATCTTACCGTTGGAGCCGGGTTATCCCGAGTGAACGGCGCTAACCCGGCTATATTTTTTATCACTTCCACCTTCTCAGTCAGGAAGCTCTTGATGATCTTGTTCATGTCGCCCGCCGGGTAATTCCTTGAAGAATAACGGAGCGCATCCGTGACATGCCCCGAGTACTCGCACATCAACTTGGGACGAATGGAGTTGGGCTGAATCCGGAAATCTACCCAAGTCTTAACCAAATTAAGCCCAATGAGACCCTGGGCGAAAAGGACGGCTATCTTGGCTAAATAGGGCTGGATGGTCTCTCTGTCCGATTCAGAGGCGAAGGCATTAAAGGTGTCAGAAAGATCGAGGAGCCCCTCGGAGTAACCCGGCAATTTCCTTTCGCCGGGTGGGGAGGTGTCCCGGCAGTAGAAGAAAGATTTTTGCCAATGCTTGACGTGTGGGTTAAGACTCAGAGTCGGCATGGGCGAATTTTCGCGCCGTTGGATAGAAACCCCGCCGCAGGCCAAGAGGGCCCCGTCGCCGCTTTCGCGGCACGGTTTGCATTAGAATAGCTCGATAAATAAGGCGAGGTTTGGTGGGATGCACAAGTAAGATTCGCAAAGGACTATGAAGTGAGTTATATTCAACATAGAGTTAGGCCCTATGTCGAAGACTCGGAGGCCGTAATGGTTGAGGACTTCGCGGAAGAAAGAGTGACCCGGGGGACGAAATCCCCGGATCACATGCTCTACGAAACATATTACCTCATTTGGATTAGGGGATGGCCGGGTCTCGTCACCCGGAACACGCCAATGAATCTCCTTTTGAGGAGGGAGGACGCCTGATTCGGCTAGCTCCTCCAGCTTGGCCTGGGTCACGGTGGACCGAGCCCAGTTGGCGGAAATATCTTGGGTCGTCTTTGGCTTTGCCGGTTGTTTGCCCTTGTTCTTAGGAACCATTTGTTCGGTCTCCAAAATACAAGGCAAAGAGTACGAAACATGAGTAATTAAGACTCGGAAATTATGAGTTATCCGAGTATCCACAAGCAGTATCAGTAAGCAGTATGGAAACTATGAGTTATTCGAGTATCAACAAGCAGTATCGATTGGCAGTACGGAAACTACGGGTTATCCGAGTGTCAGTGAGCTATTGTGAAGGAGGGTTGATCGTCTGGTTAGCTAGTGAGTAAGTGAAAGATCCGGAAATAGTGGCCTATCCAGGTATCGGAGAACTACTGCGGAAGATTTTCTGACAGTTTGCATCTAGATCGAGAAATTTGCAGAGAGATCTATGGAGAAATTAACGGTTGCAAGTAACAGGAGAGTGTTATTGGATCTACTATTGAGCAATTAAACAAGCAAGGATGGAGTTGACCGAATTAATTCGGTACAGAGCAAGAAAATAGCCCGCGGGCGGACCTAGATCCAATCTAGCTCGAGCAAAGGACTTGAGGTGAAATTCATGGCGGAGGAAAACTTACCGGCAAGGTCCGGAGGAGGGCGCGGCGGCGGCAAATGGCGCAACCGCGGTGACCTGCGGGGTCTTCCGGCGGGCAGCTCGCGGGCGCGGTGGCGGAGCTTGACGGCGGAGCGGCGCGAGCGGAGGTGGAGCGTAGACGGAGGCTCGCTTCCGGCTGCTCTCCGGTGGGCTCCGTGGCGGCGCAACGGCGAGCTCGAGCAAGGGGGCGTCACTGGAGGTCGAAGGCGAGATGGGTGAGAGAGGTGAAGTGGAAATGAGCCGTTAGGTTTAGGTCACCCCTAGGGCACCTATTTATAGGTGCGGGTGGGGAAACCTAGACTAAGGGGCGGGATCCGAAATTTTGGGAGAGGGATACCCGCCCGGATTTCTGGGGATAAGCGTTAAATGCCCACGCGCGATATCCGGAAGAGATCGGAAACAAATCCCATCCGCGATATCCGGACCAATTAACAAGAAAAGTGAGCCGGGTCTACTACATTTTCCTCGGAGTGTTGATCCGGGAAAACGAAGGTGGATTCGGAGAAAGCCGGGTTATTATATGGACCACCGATGGAGCTAGGCCTAGCTGTTATCAAAGCAACCTAACCCGGCCTCTATGAACTTGTATGTTTGTTATTTTTGCAGGGAATAGCATGCGCTTCAAGGAGGATCCCGTGAAGCCCAAGCTATTCTGGGGACTACTGATGGAGGGATGATAACCCGGTAGGCTAACGCCAAGGTGTAACTCGGCCCAAAGGGCGCTGCGCAAGATCCGGCTTAAGGAAAAGGAGTTTCTAGAAGGCCCAAGAGTGTAGGCCTCGTAACTCGGTGTGTGGGTTCCGATAGGGAAACTTAGGGTTTGTAAGCAGTGTCCGGGTAGGATTCCGAGTATGCCTTGGACGGTAAGCCAGGGGGTCCGGATATTATATAAGCCGGCCCCCAGGGTTAGATTAAGCAGAAGTCATACAATCGCGAGATATTCGAGTATCCTTTGTAACACGAGAGTTGAGATAATATATTAAGATCGAAGACTCGGCGACTCGATTGCCGGCTACCAGATCGCATATCACCATGGTTTCCCTTGAGCTAAACCCTCTCCCAAACACCAGAGTCGAATTGCCCCAAGACAAGTTACCCCCGGTAATGTCTGCCGTGATTATCCCACGACAAGTTCTATGGGTTGAAAACTCATGATTGCCACATCCTCCGCCAAAGGATTTTGCCGGTTGGCCTCCGAGGAATCATGCATAAGGATATATATGAAGCGGTTGCTGAGCTAGAAAATTTCTTTAGAGAATTTTGCAGCAAAACACTCAAGTTATCTATGCTGAAAAGACTTGAAAAGGAAATCCCAATAATTCTTTGCAATCTTGAGAAGATCTTCCCTCCTACCTTCTTCGCGATGATGGTCCATTTGACCATGCATTTACCAAAAGAAGCGATGCTTAGAGGCCCTGTGCAATACGGTTGGATGTTCCCAGTCGAAAGAATATTGTTTACTTGAAAGCGTTATGTGCGAAACACGGCGAGACCTGAAGGTTCGATTGCTGAAGCGTATGTCGTCGATGAGTGCTTCAAAATACTTTGATGATATGGAAACGAGATGGAATCACCCTAGCAGAAATAGTGGGAGGGATGATTCACACAATGGTGATGTCTTGGTCTTCAAGCATGGTGTCAACTTTATCGGAGGGTCTGACTACTTGGACGCTGGTGATGAATATGACAAGATGGTGTGGTTTGTGCTCAGCAGTTGCCCCGAGGTCCAGCCATATGTAGAGTATGTCCTATTTTGTGCACTTGTTATATTTTATCTTCGAGTTGGAAGTAACCTATCTTTTAGCACCAGCATGATGTTTTAACTCACTATTTTCTCCTTGGGTTGCAGGATCTGCAAGGAAGAGTTGAATAAGGAAGAAATCCGCATCTATGTTGATAAAAGGCTTGCCAAGGGATTTGCCAAATGGTTTAAGAACAATGCGAGATATTTTAACCATGGAATCCATTTCCACATGATCATTTTTTGTGTGTGTGTGTGTGTTACCCATCTTGTCTTATTTGTGCATTTGTGTAGATTGGAAATTTGCATGAGGAGAAGAAGGTGAGTGATGATCTCTTTGCTTTGGCATGCGAACCAAATCGGAGAGTCGGAGTGTATTCAGCATGTATCGTTGACGGCGTCCGGTACCACACTCTTGATCGCGAGAAGAACCGAAAGACACGGAATAGTGGAATTGTCACCGAGGGAGATCATGATGGTGAGGAGTTGGACTTCTATGGTCAGCTCAGAAGTATCATTAAGTTGCAGTATAACTTAAGCGGATGCATCGATCATTCGTTTGTCTTATTTCGGTGTGACTGGTTTGATGTTGGTGGCAGGAAGAACCCTGGATTGAGATATGATGGACACTTCAAAAGCATCAACACTGCAAGGTTCTGGTATAAGGCTGGTCCTTTTATTCTAACAACACAAGCAACAAAGGTATTCTATCTGCCAGACACCAATTTGCAGGGAAATTGGCGAGTTGTGCAAAAGTTCCAGCATAGACACTTGTGGAGTGTTAAGGAAACTGAAATGGAAAATGGTCCCGGTGGTGGTGGCCTAACATACCAGGATGATGACTGTACAGAAGTTCCAGTGCAGCCACATGAAGCCAATGTCCAAACCAGATTGCGAAGGGGCCAGCAAGAACCTGTGATTATAGATGTTGCAGTTGTAGAAGGCATTAAGAAAAAAAAAGGTGGTTGTGGATGGACATGAAAGCGAGGATGAGGATGATATGACATTGCAACATTGTGGCGAGGATGAGGAAAACATGACTAGCAATAGAGTTCATGGTCTCGGCATCGACGACGATGAAGGTAAATATATGTGAGTATGCATGCTTGTACCTTATTGTTCATGTAACAGCCAGTTTATCTTGCTTATCATATTTGTATGCAGATTGAACTTTTGAAAATATATGTCAAATGGAACTTTGTTGTTGGATAAACATGGAATTGAAGTGCTTATCATATTTGTATGAAGATTTAAGATTAATTCCACTTGTTACTTGATGTGGAAAGGATGCTGATGGATCTTTGTAAATTATTTGTTTTTGGATCATGTATTTGCAAAGGATGTTGATGGAGCATTTGTCTCCAAATAATGTGCATTTGTCTCCGCGTTGAAACAAACTTGTAAACTCCAATGCGTTGAAACAAACTTGTAAACTGCAATGCGTTGAAACAAACTTGTAAACTGCAATGTTGAAAATTGTAAACTTGTAAACCTGTTGCTGTATAAAAACTTGTAAACCTCTCTATTTGTTGTTGTGTCCTGATCTGTTATCTGTTTCTCAGAAATAACAAAAAAAAACGGGACCTCTAGAATGAGGTGTCGAACATGGTATCACTAGGATATCTGAAGTATATTGATAATACTTATATGCAAGTCGTTTTGTTTATAACCTTTTGTGTATTTTTCAAAAAAAAAATAGAAAAATTACAGAAACTTTTTGTATCGATCAACAGATTGCATTCATCAGCAAATTATAGAAAATTTTGGACAATTCATTCAGGAATTACTGAAACACATTTCATAAAGCATAAGATATATACCATTACATCCAAAAGCTCCAGGTTCAACCAGGTTCACAGCCAAATTCAACTAAATTACAGCCAAAAGCTCCAGGTTTAACCAACATTACAGCAAGTTCAACTAAAAGTTCACAACAAAAGCTCCCGGTTCAACCAGCACCTAACAAACCCCATTGGTTCAACCATCACCTAACAAGCCCATTGGTTCAACCAGCACCTAACAACCCCCTACACATGGATTTAGCTTCTTAATAATCACCCTTAGACATGCATCGTCGTCGGAGCGGCGAAACCAGAACAGGATGATATCACCCTTATTGAACTTGCCTCCCCCATTGCTTCACAATGTACATCCACTCCGTTGTCATCATGGCCCTCCTGTCACCCTTCCTGCTCATAAGCTTCATCTTGAGATCAGATTTTTGTCTCTTGTGAAGAGTGACCTTAATTGTAACGTCCTTCTGCAGGTGCCTCCTGAGGTGAGTCTTCGTATAGCTCTTCGTTAAGTACTGCAAGTAAAATGGAACCAATTAGTCACCGTGCAAATAGATAGCAATAAATATTAAGAAAGTATGCTACAAATCTATACCATTTTTTCTTTCCCTTCTATGACATGTGATTCCTGCAAAGTGCATAGGTAGAAAGGCTTGGTTGGTTTCGTGTCAGCACAATAAGCCTTCAGAAAAGCCTCCTGCTTATGGTCCAGCGCCACGGTGTTGCCAAACTCACAATGTGCTGCATACGCGCCGCAACCCTTCTTATTCAGCCCTGCATGCAAGGGCCAACATATGTAAATATATGCAGAACTATTTAGCACTTCAAGAGAGCATTAACACGAGTCATACCCAGGATGGTCTTGCTCCGAGGGAACCCTTCATCGTCACTGATGTCAATTGCCTCAATTGGCTCAGCCATTACAACCTAATAAAAAGACAACACATAGTTACAATCAGTAATGGGAAGCAAATAGTTTACTGTGGTGTGCAAGAATCTAGCTAACACTCGTAGAATCTAGCTAACTACTTAGAAACAGAGAGCATGCAACCGTAGGTGCAGTTTTCAGTTCAGATATGCATTATCAGTGTTCAGATTCAAACAAATGGTTAAAACATACAAATGTAGGTGTGAGTTCAGATTCCACGGAGTTCAGGCATTATATATCAGTGTTCAGATTCAGGCAAATGGTTAAAACATACATGCGTAGATTCTTCAGGGTCTTTAATCTATCTAAGCACACACACAAGAATTCAATGTGGTTATTGTTCATGCATATCTGAACTATATGAGCAACATGTCTGTGACACGAGAATTCAATCTTGTACAGATAAGATTACCACTAATCTTGTAACTGAATGTACAGATACGATTGCCACTATCTGAACTATATGAACAAACATTTCAGGCACAATCCCAACAACACTACACTGGAGGCACATGGAAAATAAAAGATGATATAAACAGTTTTGATCCCAGAGCAGTAAAGAGATCTTTCGATCCGGTCACATGAACATGGCATGAATAAGAACAATGGTAAAATCAAAGACAAGTTCTTGATTCCTCACAAACAATTCACAGATACGTTGCCCTAACCCTATCTCTGCCTCCTCAACACGCATCCCCTCCTCAACACGCATCTACTATCTATGCATGCTCCTACACATCTACAAATCATTGGCGAGCACCTTGAGAGCAGGAGCTGGGAAGGGGGTGAGCAGAACAGGGAGGAGGAGGACCGAATCGTTGCCCTAACCCTAACGAGGATAGAGCGGAGAAGGGAAGGGGTGAGAAGATCAGGGGACTTGGCGAGATCCCCTCCGCCACTGGCGAGCACCTCGAGAGCAGGGGCTTCTCTTCCGCCGGCGAGCACCTCGAGAGCAGGGGCTTCTTCTCGGCGGGAAGAAGTGGGGAGTGTGAGACGGGGAGACGGGGAGAAGTGGGGAGTGAGAAGTGGAGAGGGGGATACGTGATACAGGGAGTGAGAAGTGGAGAGGAGGGGATACGCCTGTCACCGACGTGTGGGACCAGGCGGGGAGATAGGGAGACCAGAGAGCACCTCTCCTGGTCACCACTGTGTGGGTCCAATGCTTAGTTTATTAAAATTTAATTAAATCTAAAGAAAAATAAAAGACAGTGTGTTAGTCTATTAAAAAATTAAAATTAAAATTTGTGTTTAGAAAAGAAAAAATTAACTAAAATTTTATTTTGAAAAACAAAATTAAAAATACCCCACCATTTCAAAATGGAAGAAGGAGTTGTTTTTTGTGAAATAAAAAACCTACTTCAAATTTCTAAGTGCTAGGAGCTGTTTTTTGTGAAGCGGCTACCGAGGCCAATACAAAAATGGAACACCTCCATTTTCTCCTCAAAGCAGACCACATTCTACGCACGGTCGCCAAAAAGAATGTGTTTCCTATATTTCTAGCTATTTTTCACCATTTTAACAAAATCCCGTTGATTCAGCTCGAACTGGGCCGAATTTGAACTACAAGTCCATCATAGGTCGTCCGTTATTTTTTGCAAAAAATCATTTATAACTTTGCAGCTACACATTACATCATGGATCCAGCAAGTGCCTTGCTTGATTCAACCCCGAGACACGAACGGTAAACACACCTATTTCAAACGGGTTGTCAAACGGGGGACATGACCGTTTCTAGATAGGTATTGAATATCGCAAAACAAATTGTATATCTATGAAAAAATAGGTACTTGTGTATCTAAAAATGATTTTTACAAAAAAAAATCATGAGCAAACTATGAGGCACCTGTAGTTCAAATTCTGCCCGGTTTCACCTGAATCGGCAGAAATTTGTCTTTTTCAAAAGAGATAGGAATTTTGTGTGGTATAACAACTTTATAATTTTATGTGGTCCAATTTTGCAACTTGTTCTTGGTAGGTGCTTCACAAAAAAAAACCCGTTCTAGACACTCCGAAAATGGAAAATGGTACTTTTATTCAAAGAAAAATAAAACTTTCTTCCACAACATTGTTCGTTGTTCCATGATGCATGTTTGTGTAGAATATGGGAACATTTCAATAAACTATGTCGTGGATGTGGCCATAACATCCGTCATTTGGCCCGAAAGCCATGAATCTTCGTAGATGATAGCTCATTTCAACCCCGAGACACAAACGGTCAACACGGCTATTTCAAACGGGTTTTCAAACGGGGGACATGACCGTTTCTAGATAGGTGTTGAATATTCAAAAAATAAAATGTATATATATGAAGAAATAGGTACTTGTGTATCTAAAAATGATTTTTATAAAAAATCATGAGCAAACTATGAGGCACCTATAGTTCAAATTCTGCCTGGTTTCACCTGAATCGGCAGAAATTTATCCTTTTCAAAAGAGGCGTGTTTAAATCTATTGAGAGGTAGGAATTTTTTTATTTGAACATGAAATGTGGTATAACAACTTTATAATTTTATGTGGTACAATTTTGCAACTTATTTTTGGTAGGTGCTTCACAAAAAAAAATCGTTCTAGACACTCCGAAAATGGAAAATGGTACTTTTATTCAAAGAAAAATAAAACTTAGATGATAGCTCATTTCAACCGCGAGACACGAACGGTCAACACGCCTGTTTCAAACGAGTTTTCAAACGGGGGACACGACCGTTTTTAGGTAGGTATTGAATATCGCAAAGCAAATTGTATATCTATAAATAAATAGGTACTTTTGTATCTAATATTGATTTTTACAAAATATCATGAGCAAACTATGAGGCACATGTAGTTCAAATTCTGCCCGGTTTCACTTGAATTGGCAAACATTTGTCTTTTTTAAAAGAGGTATGTTTAAATCTATTGAGAGGTAGGAATTTTGTTATTTGAACATCAAATGTGGTATAACAACTTTATAATTTTCTGTGGTACAATTTTGCAACTTATTCTTGGTAGGTGCTTCACAAAAAAAACCGTTCTAGACACTCCGAAAATGAAAAATCGTACTTTTATTCAAAGAAAAATAACAATTTCTTCGGCAACATTGTTCGTTGTTCCATGATGCGTGTTTGTGTAGCATATGGGAACATTTCAACAAACTATGTCGTGGATGTGGCCATAACATCCGTCATTTGGCCCGAAAGCCATGAATCTTCGTAGATGATAGCTAATTTCTTTGAACACTTTTTCGCGATAATTTCCGTTTTCCAAGTTTATTATTTTTTATGGGTACTAGGTCACATATAATGACATATTGTGAATTCTATCCATTTTTTGAATTTTTTTGAAATTTTTATTCTGATTTCGAAATACGGCCAAATTGGGGTACATGAACGTTCCTAGATAGGTGTTGAATATCTCAAAACAAATTGTATATCTATGAATAAATAAATACTTGTGTATCTAAAAATGATTTTTACAAAAAATCATGAGCAGACTATGAGGCACTTGTAGTTCAAATTTTGCACGGTTTCAGCTAGATCGTCAGAAATTTGTGTTTTTCAAAAGAGGTGTGTATTAATGTATTGAGAGGTAGGAATTTTTTTTATTTGCACATGAAATGTGGTATAACAACTTTATAATTTTATGTAGTACAATTTTTCAATTTATTCTTGGTAGGTGCTTCACCAAAAAAACCTGTTCTAGACACTCCGAAAATGGAAAATGGTACTTTTGTTCAAAGAAAAATAAAACTTTCTTTGGTAACATTGTTCGTTGTTCCATGATGCATGTTTGTGTAGAATATGGGAATATTTTAATAAACTATGTCGTGGATGTGGCCATCACATCCGTCATTTGGCCCGAAAGCCATGAATCTTCGTAGATGATAGCTCATTTCTGTGAACACTTTTTTCGCGATAATTTCCGTATTCCAAGTTTATTACTTTTTATGGATACTAGGTCACATATAATGACATATTGCGAAGGCTATCCATATGTTTTGAATTTTTTTGAAACTTTTATGCCGATTTCAAAATACTGTCAAAACGGGGGACATGACCGTTCCTAGATAGGTGTTGAATATCTCAAAAAAAATTGTATATCTATGGATAAATATGTACTTGTGTATCTAAAAATTATTTTAAAAAAAAAATCATGAGCAAACTATGAGGCACCTGTAGCTCAAATTATGCCCGGTTTCAGCTGAATCGGCAGAAATTTGTCTTTTTCAAAAGAGGTGTGTTTAAATCTATTGCGAGGCACGAATTTTGTTATTTGAACATGAAATGTGGTATAACAAATTTCTAATTTTATGTGGTAAAATTTTGCAACTTATTCTTGGTAGGTGCTTCACCAAAAAAAAACATGTTCTAGACACTCCGAAAATGGAAAATGGTACTTTTGTTCAAAGAAAAATAAAAATTTCTTCGGCAATATTGTTCGTTGTTCCATGATGCATGTTTGTGTAGAATATGGGAATATTTCAAAAAACTATGTCGTGGATGTGGCCATAACATCCGTCATTTGGCCCGAAAGTCATGAATCTTTGTAGATGATAGCTCATTTCTGTGAACACTTTTTCGCGATAATTGCCGTATTCCAAGTTTATTATTTTTTTATGGATACTAGGTCACATATAATGACATATTGCGAAGGCTATCCATTTTTTTGAATTTTTTTGAAACTTTTATGCCAATTTCGAAATACGGTCAAAACGGGGGACATGACCGTTCCTAGATAGGTGTTGAATATCGCAAAAAAAATTATATATGTATGAAGAAATATGTACTTCTGTATCTAAAAATGATTTCCTACAGAAAATCATTCACAAACTATGAGGCACCTATAGTTTAAATTCTGCCCGATTTCAGCTGAATCAGCAGAAATTTGTCTTTTTCAAAAGAGTAGTGTTTAAATCTATTGAGAGGTAGGAATTTTGTTATTTGAACATGAAATGTGGAATAAAAAATTTATAATTTTATGTGTTACAATTTTACAACTTATTCTTGGTAGGTGCTTCACAAAAAAAACCGTTCTAGACACTCCGGAAATGGAAAATGGTACTTTTATTGAAAAAAATAAAAAAATTTCTTCGGTAACATTGTTCGTTGTTCCATGATGCATGTTTGTGTAGATATGGGAACATTTCAACAAACTATGTCGTGGATGTGGCCATAACATCCGTCATTTAACCCGAAAGCCATGAATCTTCGTAGATGACGCCTCCATCCTCTCATCTCCTTCCATCGCACCTAGATCCACAACGCCGCCTCATGCATCCTCTCATATGCTTCCATGGCACCGCCACCGCCACCGCACGCGAGATCCACCTTAGAATCGTCCACTTCTTCCCCCGAACCTAGACTCCCGACACCGCCACCGCACGCGAGATCCGCCCTCCCCGCACCCCACAACACCACCCTTGGTTTCCCGGTCTCCATTTTACGTCAAAATTCAAAAATAATCAAAATAATGGGAAACCTACGTGGCTAGTCATGTTTGTGATGTTTCCTGGAGTTTTGAAATAAGTGGAAAATTCTTATATTGTCAATCTAAATTTACCATATTTGTCATGCTGTTTTAAACATTGTCTTCCTATTTTTTTATTAATTAAATTTTTGACAACACAATCTGATTTCCCTCCTAATTCTGTTTTAAACAATGATGTTTTTTGTATTAATTAATTTTTTGACAACACAATTTTGTTTTAAACAATGTCTACCTATTTATTTGGCAAAACAATGTCTCCCTCCTAATTTCCCACCCCCTAAAATTTCCCGCTCTAATTTCCCTCGACACCGCCCCGCCTTAATTTCGCGGCGAAATTCCGGACACCGCCCCGCCTTAATTCTCCTTGACACCGCGCATGCGCGTCCGGACATATCTCTCGGGCCCACGCAGGAGACGCAATCCCCAATCCCCATGTCTCTCTCCCCGTCGCAATCCCCAATCCCCCTCTCCGTCCCCGCCGAAATCCCAGATCCACCTCTCACTCCCCACCGCAATCCACCTCGAGAACGAAGCAGGAGACGACGACGGCGACAGGCGGGTAGCGACGATGGAGACAGGAGGCAAGATCGACAACGGTGACAACATCGTTCCACAACACGTTGACGGTGAGTTGCCCCGTCCTTCTACTTAGCTCCTCCCGTCCTCGGTTACCTCTGGACCCTCCTTCTAGCCATGTTCTAGGGTTAGGGTTTTGTTTATCTGCTTCAGCCATGTCCTTCTAGCCATGTCCGTGCGTTCGTTCTCGGTTGATGGCCTGTGATTGATATTTGTGGGGTTCGTTTGTTGGCTTGCTGGGCTATGTGAATCGGAGAGCATGGCGAGATGCCGACGGTGGCGACATGTCCTAGGTCTGGCGACATGTTTGTCATGGTTGATTAGCTGCATTTCCGGTTTAGGTTTGGCCATGATATACCTAGAGTGATTCTGATGTGTTGGTCGTGCATGTGCAAGTAGTGGCCGGGTTTGTTTTTGTGGCCAGTGAGATGTGCTAGCAATAAGAGCACCTTTGGCAAGCGAAGGGTCATGTGTATTTAACTTTACTGTGTAGTTTTAGAGTACATGTTTATTTCGTTGCGTTTTTTAAGTCATGCATGTAGGTGAAGGTGTGGCAGTGTGTGCATGTAGAGATGTAATCATGTAATGCAAAGCTTGTTAGTTATGCCAAGTATGTAATCATGAATGCAAAGCATGCACGTGAAGCTGCGGCAGTCGCATGGCTCCATGCATGTATGGCACAATTGTGCATGTGCCATGTTTAGTAGTCTAGTCTGCATCAAAATGTTTCAGTTTAGTGGAGTCCTAGTGGCCGAGTCATACGAGGATTAAATGTGTGGAACCTGCAAAAATAATCAGTAGCGACTTGCGTACTGTACGTGTTGCCCAAGGTTATGCAAAGTCGATATTGGACGAACATTGTGTTAGTGCAGAACATGTGCTAGGTAGCTAGTGCTGGGTGAAATTTGGATCAAGCCGGTGTGTGGGTTGGCTGTAATTGAGTGAGAGCACTCGCGTGCGTGTTCCCACAAACACTTTGTATGTTATTGTATCAAGTGTGTGTACTTGGCGTGTGTTTCTTCTTGTGCAGTCTATG
The DNA here is from genome assembly GCA_028641055.1 of Alopecurus myosuroides. Lineage (NCBI taxonomy): Eukaryota > Viridiplantae > Streptophyta > Magnoliopsida > Poales > Poaceae > Alopecurus > Alopecurus myosuroides. The sequence continues at coordinate 126,215,901 of CM054061.1, read as the reverse complement.
TTACATTTCCTTCTATTAGACGTCACAAATAGTGGCCAGTGAGATGGCCAGTGAGATGTGCAAGTAGTGGCCAGGTTTGGTAAATATTGTGGGATGATAGTGATCAAACACAAAAGCTTAATTAATTTCTTTGCACTACCATGTCGTTTGACTGCTATTTTTATGGTTTAGATGTATACATGTGTTTTTATTTAAATAAAAACTGAGAATTCCCTTAACTGTGAACATGAGCATGTTATATGATCAATTCGTAGTTCTCTCGTGTTAAATGTATATGTAATTCATAGAAGTAAATGTATATGTAGTTCATAGCCATCGGTGTTCTATAATTATATCCTTGCTGGCTTGCAAGTTTGATTGACATGCATTACATGTTAATTGCTTCTGCCTAGCTATATCTGCCTACATATATTCATGTTCAATCTAATTTGTGTTCATTCTGTTTTGCAAGCTATTACCGCATCGAACACCATAAAACTAACCAGCACAGATCCAATGCCTTGAGATCAGCCATGACAAAGAAGACAAGGAAGATTAAGTTGGCTGGTATTGAACATACTCTTGTGCTTATGCTGCTAATTTGTATAGGGGTGTGTGTCTTTGTGCTAACACTCGAAATGTGCCTACATTATGCTTGTAATCTGGGACGGTCTGAATAATTTGGTTATATTTTCATTGTGCTGTTTTTCTACTAGGATTTAATGAAAATACAAACCTGATAGCATACCTTTATTATATTTGCTTGTAATTTGGAAGTTGAAATGTATCGGTTTAATCTGAAGTGCTATCACATGACATGATGTTATTCTACTAGGATTAAAATTAATTAAAGATGATAAAATGCCTTAGCTGTTTGTGTTGGCTTGCTTGTCCATGCATTTCAACCAATCATCTAATGTACATGTTTTTTTATTCCTCTAAATAAGCACCTCCGCTGAGTACGTGAAGGTTAGGGCTAGAACTATGATGCAGAACAATCGGATGTTACAGTCTCTTGGCATTGGCACAATAGTAGAGATAATTAGGAAAAGTAATGGTGTTCAAGAAGGTAGTAGAGTTGCAAATGATGAGTCAGTATCTGCCATCACACGAGGAGAAATCCCATACTACAATCCTAGCGAGGATTAAGTTAATGATGGAGACGAAGTTGATGACACTTTAGTGGAGAAGACTGTAATAAAGATGCAAATCTTGTTCTTGTTTGGAGGAGTGGGGCTATTTGTTTGATGACTGTTTTCTTATTATTGTAGTCTGTCCTCACACATTTTTCTTACTTGGTCATCTAATGTCGTTTTGCTTGTTGTTTTCCTTCCGTCTAGGAGGAAGAAAGCAGCTGTTAAAAAGACAAGAAAGAGGAAGAAAGTCTTTGAACATACTGCCCCAATGGCTCCAGGTAGAGTGGTGGGCTTAGATCCGGAAGTAAGAAAGACAATACTCCAAACAGATGAACCTGCTACTAGAGTAACAAGACAGAAGCACAACTGGCAAGCTGCGCTCATCCATTAGGAAAGCGCGCTGCACAGGGATCGGCAGAGCTCGCTGCAAATGGATGATGGGTTGTTGTCAATGCAGGAAGAAACCTTTGTTCACATGGACCTCGGCCCTCTTGTGGACAGGAATCAGCCATTGGACTGCCATGTCATTTTTAAAGAATCCCAACAGTCAATGGGTGATAAAGGCAAGTTTATCTAGTACCTTTCTTCTGCTCTTATTTCATTTTCATGATGCAATGCATGTTTGCTTAAATTGATGGTTCTATGTATCTATTTTAGGTGTTGCTCTTGTGGTGAAGAATTATAGAACTGGTTCAGGGTTAGATGATCTAAGAAAAACACTGGGAGCTAAGGATTGGTCCAGTAATGAAGCGTTCGGAGATGCCCGTTCAGGCTGCAAAGCTGACATCGGAGGGTGGCCTCATCGCAAGAACTCATATGCCGACTCTTCCACATTTGAAAGAATACAAGAAGGACAAGACTCTTGTGAAGGATTACATTGGCAAAGTTGCTGTAAGCTAATTTGTTCTTTTGTTGATCCTGTTATATCTTCTCTGTCAAAATCCTCATATACTTACTAATCTTGTCATTGCTTTGATTGCTAGGCAAATTTTGAGATGAACACTGAATCAGATGACATTCGAGGGGTGTGCACTGATATCCTCAAGAATGTGTTGAAGAACAGACGATATCTCATCAAGAAGAAGTATTTTGATCTAGTAGCAGCAAGTGAGATCATCATCAAGTCTCCCATTAGATACCTAACAGATTCTCAATGGCAAAGTCTGGTGAATGTACGGTCAAGTCCAAAACACAGGGTATGCATGTATAGTTGCTCTCTTTTCCCAATAAAACCTGTGTGATTCCCTTTACTGCATGGGAAGATAATAAAATGTGCGAATTTGTAGGAGACCTGTCAGAAGAACAAGACTAACCGGGAAGTTGTCAAGCTTGGTCAGAGAACTGGTTCCTGCTTCTATCTGGCCCATATGCTTGCAGTTGTAAGATCTATTTTCATTCCTGCTTTCCTTTAGACATAACTTGCTTGTCGCAAAATCTTATGTTGGATTCTTCTGAACAAACATTTCAGAAAGAGGATCGCAAGGGTGAAGTCGTGTCAGCAATCGACATGTTCAAGGCCACCCACCACAACAAAAAAGATGGCTTCTCCGAGCCTGTTAAAGATGCTATAGTAAGCTACGTTGTCTGCCCATTGACATGTGTGCTGCTGTACAAATTAGTTGGAGTTATTCCAAGTTTTTTTTAGAGATTTTGAGTTCTTGTATCTGATTTTAACATTCATTAAAGTGTTTGTCTCAAAAAGGAAGTGAGAGATTGGAATTTACTACTCTAGTCTTTCTCATTTACCTCCTACATGATGACATGATAGTATGGAAAATAGTCAAACTCTGTAAGAAACACGTAAAACTTGTGGTATTCACATTCCTTTTGCAATTATGGTGGACAGAAGTTTGTAAACCCTAAAACTTGTGAACTGGAATTGCATAGGAGCTCCTAGGTATGCTTTATGGGGTGATTTACTAACTAGATCCTTCACCTTGCAGCAGCCATGCATTTTAAATGAAATCTAACTGTTGTCATGTTAACTTGGCACTTGTTGAACTTGAACAAGTAAATGAGCTCCTATATTTTTTTTATTTCTTCTCCGATCATGCACTGGAATTAAAGATATGTTGCATCTCTTATTCTTCTATTATGTCAGCGTATTACTGTGTAGCTGATCTGATGTATGACTACTTCATGCTAAAATGGAGGGAAGGATGGCTGCACCTGTACCAGATGGTGTAGCGCCAAAGTCCGTTGTTGCGGTTGTTGCTGAAGTTCTCATTGACAAATCAAAGTTCCCGAAGAATGTGGGACTGCAGCCATACTCTACTAACAAGTCCAGCAAGTCCACTGCTGCTGTTTTAGCTGATGTGATTGAACTGGAAGGGAAGCTGGAGAAATCGCAACAGGAAGCTAAAGAGATGCGTGAAGAGATGACTGCCATGAAGAAGAAAGCGGAAGAAGCTGAAGCTGCACAAGCCGAACGTGACAAGTCTTACCAGTTGTTGTTCAAGAGGACAGAAGAAAATGATGCTAGGTACAACCACATGATGGCATTACTTCAAGGTACAAGTACTGGGAACTGGAACTAGTCTGTTTGCATTTTGAGATGTTGTGGCAAGTTGGAACTTGTCAATTTTGGTGATTTCAACTTGTGGAGTGTTACTGGGAAGTTGGTACAAGTGTTGTTGGAACTTGTCGATTTTGGTGATGTTGCTCAAGTTGAGATGTTGTGGCACCGGTGCTCCCTGTATACTCAAAAAATAAAAGTTATGTTTTAATGTTTCAGAAAATTGTGAAAACAATTCTAGATGTTCTCAATGATATATTTTAGAAACATGCAAAATTTCAATTTAAAATACCAAATATTTTTAGCTACACAAAAATGACAAATGAACCGATCTATAATAGTGTTTCAAAATTTCAAAAAAAAGATGATTTTTCATTTTTATGTAACCCATAATATAAAGAATTTCACGTTGTAATTTCGCATGTGCGTAGGCTACCTCATGGAATACATATTGAATTATTTAAAAAAGTAAAACATATAAACATTTAAAAAAAAAAGATTGAGGGAGCAGTGGAACTTGGGAGCACAGATGACTTTGCCCGACTACCATATCATATCACCGTTTTTTTTTTCAACAAGCTCGTACCAGAACATTGTCTTTTGTAGTGAACAGCACCAGATCATCTGCAGCTATTTGTTCCGAGGAAGCGGTCTGGTTTGTGATTTGCTTGGATAGTTGCATCTGCCAAGTTGGATAATGTTGTTCTATTGGCTCCGATGTGGCTATCGATCCGAGGAAGCGTTAGTTTTTTTTTAAAGAAAAACTGCCTTAGTTGTTAGTCCCAGGTAAAGAATAGCAGAGTTCCACGGAAACGAAGAGAAGTTCGGCCCAAGAAAGTGTTTTCGATTTTTTTTTTGCACTGTTGCTTTCTTTAAGCCTCAACCAGTCTCTCTCAATAGTATGGGCATCCCGTTTGGCCCAAGAAGCCCAAGTCCCGAATTTTCTTTGAACCCGTCGACCAGCTCCAGGAAGGCAACACGTCCAATCAACCGACCTAAGCTCGCTGCTTTAGTCCCGTACTGCTTATTAAACAAAGCAAGGCGTCGGGGCAGGGTTTATATAGGAACCCAGCGCTAACATAAAACTTACTTACCTGGACGGGGTCAATGGGTGATCATTAAGATCCATGGCCTGGATTAGTGGCCTCCATTGCACTTTGGTAGGAGCACTGGTCCACCATCTCCTCTAGTAGGAGAATGGACGTCATAATTTGTGATAGAGGGGTACGCGTTCGCGCGGCCCCTGCCAAACTAATTCAAATTGTTTGAATCGGGTTAGAATTTGATGAAAATTTCAGGACTTTTTAAAAATTTCCAGATTTTCAAACTTGTTTTTGCAACCTGTTGAAGGTATGTACTCTATCCGAAGCATACGGCCTACCCTTGTGTTTTGCAACTTAGTGTGTGCGCGATCATTGTAGAACGTTCTGGGTGGATCGCGAACTGAACGGCCTGGAAAGTCCTCTAAGGGCTCGGCCGGGAGCTCTGCTTTTCAGGCTTTCAGCGCATTCTGGGAGTTTCTAGCTCGGCTATCACTGTCTATTAAACGTGCAGACGCTCAGCGTATCCTTCGCAATGGGTTGTTAATTGCAGCTGCTTACGATAGAATATATCAGTCGTTCTCTTTGTTGGGTAATATTTTTTGCTGTAGTATATTCTAAGAGCATGCCGCCGTCGTACTCGCCGGGGCCGGAGCCGCCGTTCCGGCCGAGGGATAAGATCGTGGAGAAGCAGCGGTTCTTCCAGAGCGTCCACATGCCGACGTACCTCAAGGGCCGCTACGACGTGGTCACCTCCGTCGCCATCCCGCTCGCCCTGGCCGCCTCCAGCGTGTTCCTCGTTGTAAGTCGAACATCCATGTTTCACTGTGCTGCTTCTTCTTCACATCCTCTTTGTAAGCTGATGTCTGGTTGTATGTGTGCATGCACGCGCAGGGCCGTGGGATTTACAACATGTCTCACGGCATCGGGAGGAAGGACTGACCATTGATTCGCAGATCGGTTGATGCATATAGTACCCATTACATAGAGCCGTCGCGTTTCAAAAAAAAAGAAAAAACGTACCGTTGCACAATGAAAGTGATGTTTGTACTTGACGTGTTGGACTCCTAATGTATTGAGCTATTCAATTAGGACAAGGGCATTCAAATGGAAACTCCTCTCCCGCGTCCGCGCCGTCAGGGGTGGCGACTCGCTCCTCCTCCCCTTCTAGCCTCTCCTCTCCCGCCGCCGTCTCATTTTAAAAAAAAGTACATAGAGCCCTTGTACGGTTGTGTATAACGTACCGTTGCACGATGAAAGTGATGTTTGTACTTGGACGTGTTGGACTCATAGTTTTAAATAGCCCGCTATAGCCTCGATATATCTCCGATATAGCTATCTGAGCATGTTGCCGCTAAACGATAGCATGTACAACTTGTCGCTATAACGCCTCTATAGTCCGCTATATGTCCGCTATAGCTGTTTTTAAGGGTTGCCGCTATATGCAATATCCCGCTATTTAAAACATTGTGGACTCCGAATATATTGAGTTATTCAATTAGGACAAGGGCATTCAGGAAACTCCTCTCCCGCGTCCGCCAGCCCCCGAGGCGGCTGGCGCGGTTCGCTCCTCCTTCCTGTCGCACCCGGACTTCTAAGGGATACTCGCCGTTCCGTTGAACAGTAGTAGATTGGATTACGGGGCTTACCGGCACCCGCGTCCTCTTACGAGTAGGCCAACACACGTATGTGTGACAACCAACCCCTATCTGTTCAGCGTCGACGTAAACTATCCCATAGAAATCAGGATACTTCCATTGACGTACTTCAAAAACATACACACATGGTACGTCAACGGCGTTTGAACAAGTGATATCACAACAGATCTCTACGACACAAAAGATTGAAATAAGGGGCAAATAGCTCTCATTAGAGCAGAGATAGCAAATACAATCATTCAGAGGACACATGTCCCAACAAATCACAGCGGAAGCATTCAACATGTCTGAGTACAGACAAGATCCAAATAGGCCTAAGAGGCCGGAAACGAAAAGACGGAGCCCATCCACGAAGTCTCGGATCCTGCCCGGGTCCGCTATCTACTCGTCAGCAGTCTCGTCATGATCCACGTAGTAGCCACCATGTAGATCTTCGGAAACGTCGGTCTGCGGAAACCACAGCCCCAAAGGGGTCAGTACATAAACGTACTGGCAAGCAAGACTCACAGTTCACCAAAGTGTAACCCGTCAACACCAAGCACAGATGCTTTGGGTTCAACGGAAAGAAGGGGATATAAAGATGCGGCAACTGGCTGCACTAACCAACTACAGAGATTCTACCACTTCCGGCTAACAGAAAGGAGATAAGATCGAGGATTGTAACCAACTGAAAGATAACTTCAAACAAACCCATCCTGGATCTCGCCCTTATCCAAAGAAACAATCCGAGGATAACTCACACAGTTGAATTAATGATGGTTCAGATTATTGTGTCAATAAGCCTATTACTAGTCAAGTTGTTTAATCATTGGGTGTAAAATTGTTAATCATTAGGTTTAAGTTGTCCTGAGTACTTGTTAGCCAGTACTTTCACCAAGTAATCCATAACCGCGGAAAACACGGCTTCTCGAGAAGATTATCCCTGCAGGGTTGCACCAATTTGGCCGTACACGCATGAATAACCCGCCAGATGGAAAGGCCCTTCCACCAAGCGGGGCACTCAACACAACTCAACTCTTCTTCGCATCAAGCCCAAAGAACCTTGGGCGCACGGCTAATCGAGCCCCGAAGAAAAGGGACCCTCATAGCACTCTAAGACCGTGTCCCCCTATATGCCGACTACGAAAGTTGTCGTGGGATAATCACGGCAGATGTTACCAGGGGTAACTGATCTTGGGGCAAGTCGACACAGGCGTTCGGGAGAGGGTTTTGCTCAAAGGAAGACATGATACAACTTGATATGACAGCCGGTGATCGAAGTCGCCGGATCTCTATTCTCGATACAATGACACGATTAGGGTTTACACTGGATACTCGATGCCACTCGATATTGCTAAGGTTCTCAAATCTCTAGATCTCTGTCTCTAACTATACCCGGGGGTCGGTTTATATAACACCCGTACCCCCTAGCTTTTTCTACAAGGCACACCCGGGTCCTACCCATACACGGCGTGCTAACTCTAACTTTCCTTTACAACATCCCTAATCCGGATCACTAGGCCCACGAACTTGGGCCTCCACAAACATCTTTATCATTAATCGGATCCTGCACACCATCCTTTGGGCCGGATTATTCCTCGGATCTTGGCATACCGGGTTAGCATCCCCCCATCAGTAGTCCCCAGAATAGCTTGGGCTTCACGGATCTCCTTGAAGCGCTTGCTATTCCCTGCAAAGATACCGATCATACGGGCGTACGAAAACTGAGTTAAGATATCATGATATTCAACTAGGCCTCACTCCACGGTGGCCATACAATAACCCGGACCTTTCCTCCATATACTTGGGTCCAAATCCCTAAATCCAAACCACAATAAGAAATAGCAAGATCTCATGCTTGATAACCAATCCTGTCATTACGGATGAATCCCTTCCTTCCTCTGTCACGATGCCTTGCCCAACACTTGACACACATCTTGCGAAATCTCCATGGATAACCATCACTCCACGATTCCCGGCTCCTAGCCGTTAAGATAAGTTCTCCCTTGCCTTATAAATAGCGCCTAGAGGGTAACCCTAAGCCCATCACCACGCCACAACTTCTCCTCTCTCTCATCGCTCCAAACACCTTCGCAGCACCATCGTGAAGAACTCGCGCCCGTTACTGACGCAAGATTAACAGCGGCCGCGCCCGCCCTTGAATCGCCTCGCGCCGCCGTCAAGCGCCACCTTGATACCCCCATTCCTCTCATCCGAGCCGCACCGCTCGTCGCCACCACATTAAGCCCCAATCTTCTCGGTAAGCTTTTCGCAATTAATCAATTCAGCCCCGCAGATTTTAATCCATCCAAGGTCAGATCTAGGTCATCCCGCGAATTACTCGTCCGATTGCACCAGATTAGATCAATTCAATGCTCGCCAACCCCTTTAATTGCCTTCCTGATAGTCGCAAATGATCTTCCACCCATCACTGATCACCAATTTTACTTAAAAACCATCCGCGAACCTCTCCATCTAGATCCGTTCCTCCGCTGTTTTCCGCTTATTGCATTAACACCCGGAAAAACCCTCCTTTTCCAGCTATTTCCTTTGCGGTATAAATATGGGCAACCATCCGTCATCCCCAAATACCTTTTCCTACGTAAGTGACCAGCAATTTCCACAAGTGTGATCAATACCCGGACAGTTCTCAACTTCGTACCCTCTTGATACCTTATACTCGGATATTTCAACTTTCCCGGGTCTTATTTCATACATCTTTTTCTTTTTGTGTTTCGCAGGCTAACCCCATGGCTCCCAAGCGACAAGGAAAACATCCGGCTCAAGCAAGGACCACCCAAGCCATATCCGCCAATTGGGGGCGCTCCTCGACCACTAAGGCCAAATTGGACGAACTAACCGAGTTAGGCACCCTCCCCTCTCAGAAAGATATCCACTGGAGGGTGCCAGGTAACGAAACTCATCCCACTCCCGCAGAAGACGAGGTAATCTGCTTTGTAGAGCACGTGACCCGAGGATTTCGCCCTCCGGGTCACCCTTTCTTTAGGGAGGTCTTAGATCACTACGGACTCCGGGTGTTCGACATAGGGCCTAACTCTATGTTGAACATCACCCACTTCATAGTTCTATCTGAATCGTATTTGTGCATGCCACCAAACCTGACTCTTTTCACTGAGTTATTCCAATGAAAACCGTGCCGCGAAAGCGGCGACGGGGTGCTTCTTACTTGCGGCGGGGTATCCATCCAACGCCGTAGGAATTCTTTAATGCCAACCCTCAACCTGCAATCCTGCGCCAAACATTGGCAGTTATCCTTTTTTTACTGTCGCGATACCTCCCCCGACAGCGAGAAGAAGCTGCCGGGTTACTCAGAGACCCCCCTCAAACCCTCCGAGTCTTTCAGTGCCTTCGCACCAGACTCGGACAGGGAAGCAATCCTTCCTGCACTAGCCAAAATAGCCATTCTCTCGGCCCAAGGCCTCCTAGGGCTCAATTTGATAAAGACATGGGTCGACTTCCGAATCCAGCCTAATTCCATCCGCACCAAATTGATGTGCGAGTATTCGGGTCACACTACAGATGCACTTCGCTATTCCTCCAAAAGCTTTGCGACTGGTGACACTATCAAGACCATCAAGAGCCTCTTGGCAGAAAAGCTGGATGTGATAAAGGGCATCTCCGGGTTACCTCCGTTTACTCGGGAAAATCCAGCTCCAACGGTAATACCCGGCACTCATAACTTGTCTCCACATTTCAACTCGATACCGCTTCTAAACATTAACTTTATCTTTTTACCTTAGGCTGATGACCCCTTCTGGAGAGTGGACCCCCTCCCCCCTCCAGAGACCCGGAAGAGGAGGACGAGACGACTGACGACAGCGAAGGTACCTACCCAGGATCTGCATACTTTTGCTTGTATTACTTTCCTTTCGTCTGTCTTTTTCCCAATGAATACACATCTGGCTCGCAGGGCTGGAGGACGAAGGTGGAAACAACGAGGATGACCCGGAGAGAACCGAGTCTGATCCAGAGGCAACAGCCGGAGCCAAGAGGAAAAGCAGGGGGACAGTATCCAAGGTTCCTTTTTCCTCACTATCTTCCGAATCTTACTCCTTTGACGCCATGCGAAGACTTAACCATCAATTATCAAATTCGCTGTGCTTGAAGGAACCTTTCCCCGCCAAGCGCAGGGTAACCCGGAGTTCCCCGGGTGAAGATCCCCTTAACCCGGGCATCTCCACCCCTTTAGTCCCTCGTGGCAGTGCTCCTCCATCTCGTTCTTCCAACTCTCCTCAGCGCCACCCTTCTCCTAACCACCCACGTGCCGGGCAATTCCGGGTTCCATTAGTGGTTCCTGCGAACACCTCATCTACTTCAAGTGGCGAGCTCCCATCGGACTATACCGTAAATGCCGGGTAAGTTTTTGCCTTACTATTTCTTTTTGCCTCTAGCGAACTTTCACTCAAGCCACCATCATCATCAATAACTGCCTTTTTTCATCTTTCTTTCAGTGCTCAGGTCACCGTCAGTGACCCGGAAAACACAGAAACGGTTAACATTCAGGTGGAGAAGCCGACTGACGATGCAGGCGCCGCAACCGGAGGTGATGCAGCCACTAACCGGGAACAAGGCCCTCTGAACAATCCGCTTTCCCAAACCGTCGGATCTCCTTCCTTATCGGAACCAGTAGACGAAGAGATAGAAATTCTAGATACGAAGATGAGCCCCCCCAACCCGGACACTCAGACTGTCCGGGTCTCCACTCCGAATGCAAGGAAAACCCCCCTGCCTGATGACCAAGCTGCCGGCTCTTCCCGGACTCATTCCGATGAGTTAACGTTTGCCCAGATGCTGGAAACCCTGCGCACCTTACGAGCTAACGAGGAAAACATCCTGGGAGCCTTAATAACCAAACATGAGGTGAGTTGAACTAATGTTGCTTGTACCTTTGTCCAGTCCCCAAGTTCCGAGTGAGTTCATTCATGACTTGCTCGGGACTTTATGATACCATTGACTGATAACCGTGCTCTTCTATCCGACTGACACTTTTTAACATCCATGCAGTCTTTCGTGACTCAATATGAGGAGAAACTTGCAAACGCCACCAAGCTCATTGAAAAAGAAATATCTTTACGCGAAGCGGCCGAGACTGAAGCCAGAAGGAATAGACAATTAATGAAGAAGTACCGAAGAAGGGCTCACCGAGCCGAAGACGACCTGACAAGCCTTTCTGTCGAAATTTCTGATACCTATCGTTCTTTGCTTGGTATGCTTCCTTCTCCGAGTTTATCCTTTTGACCAACAGTAAAAAATGCTTAGCTGATACATTCATTTTACTCCAGGCCCGGATGAAACCATGCCGGATGAGGATGATATTGCCAAGCTGAAGACCATGAAGAATGTTATCCGGCAGTTGTGTGCCGGAACCAGATGGATTTTGGAAGAGTTACGGTGGCCAGGTAGAGGACATGTTGACCTGAAGAGGATGCTGGACGCCTTTTCCACGATTCCTGAGTGGATTTGGCACTGGAAGCGCTCGTCCTGCCGGGTTGGAATGACCCGGGGGCTATCACTCGCCAAGGCTTACCTCCCCAAGCTCGATCTGGCCAAGCTCATGGGCGGCTTCCCCGAATTCAAGCTTGATGGTTCAAAATTCTCGCGGGAGGATTTTCAGGCTGTGCAGAAGGAGGTCCGTTACCCGGCTAGCGTGATCGCTGATGAACTGGATGTCAATACTCTTGTCCCTGCTTATGATGCTGCTGGTGTGGCAATTAAGTCAGATCTTCCCGAACCATATGACATGATGGCTCGGTGGAAGGAGGAAGCTGCTGCGATAAGGGCGGAGGCTGCCAAGAAACAAGCTGAAGCCGGCTCTGCTCCTGCTGCCTCAACATCAGTCGTTCCACCTCCTGCGGGAGCTGGCGCCGCCGATCCGGGTGTTGCTGCTGCCACCAATGATGGCAAGGGTAAGGCCAAGATGAGCGCCGAGTGATATATGGTTTCTGATGCCTCTTCTTAAGCGTCAGTCGGTCGACATACTTTTTGAAACAGTCATTCTTTAGGCGGTGCGCCTGTGCACCTTTAATATTTTTTCACCAGTATTTTGTAATGCACACTAAGGCCTTGATACACTCGATGCCTGCTCCGACCTTTATAAATTTAAGCTCATCTGTTCTCGATACCTGGTTTTATTTATTGCTTCTTTTGTGAAAACTCGATTTCCGGGTCTCATGGGTATTGACGAGCGGATTTTGCTTCAAAGTCCCCAAGTCCCCAAGACTCGGATTTTTGGACTGTTGCAACTATACAAGTAAGCCAGTTCTTGTCAAGATTTCAAGCTACCGGGCCCGGATTGCCGAGCCTAGGACACTTGATCTTGAAAAGGCAACAAAATGCTTATTGCTTATTGCTATTTTCAAAAAGATCCATGAGTTGTTTCACATTGGTTTTGAAGTTATGCTTAATAGTCATTGAGTTTCCAGCTATTCAGCCTTGTACTCTGCACAACTTGTGGTTTAGATGACCCTTTTGACTGTCTTGTACTATAAGCCGGCTTTCGCGTGGATACCATGTTGTTACATCAATACGAAGACGTAGTCAGCCAATTCCCGTCGGGCTTCATGACTAACTGCCATCGTAAGCGAACGAATCATGCCACTTTAATGCGAGTCACATCGAGCTTAAGTAAGAGTAGCCAAGAAATTTGGACTTCTTTGTCCGGTTATAAGATTGTAGCCGTACTCGTTTGCGAGTAATCGGCCCTTATAACTCATAGGCATCATGGCCGGGTCTTTGAGTTTGTAACTGTGCTATTTAAGCGATCAGCCCCCAAGACCTAGATATACACATCGTACTGAGAATACATAACCTGATAACAACCATCTCTTTTCTTGATAACCATCTCTTTACTTGATATGAAAAACTGATAACAACCATCTCTTTTCTTGATAACCATCTCTTTACTTGATATGAAAAACTGATAACAACCATCTCTTTTCTTGATAACCATCTCTTTACTTGATATGAAAAATGTAGGTCAGCAAGCCGCCTCATTAAAAACCCGTCCAGTCCCCAAAGGTGCCCTGGATAGGAAAAGAGTACGTCAGAAACCTGCTGCCTATTACATCGTGCAATTCCACTTGCCAATATAGTTTTTACTAAGTATAATACGGACGCAGCTGAGCCACGTTCCATGGTCTATCTCTTTCTTGCATAGATGAAGTGGTGTGTGCGGTGTCATTGACTGTCGCCGACTCTTCCCTTGCGTCTATCAAGTAATATGATCCATTGTGCAGATTCCGGCTTATGATAAATGGTCCTTCCCATGGTGGTGATAGTTTGTGCTTTCCCTCATTTGACTGAACCAGGCGTAGAACCAAGTCTCCTTCCTGGAATACCCGGGTTTTCACGCGCCGGCTATGATACCTCCGTAGATCTTGCTGATATATAGTTGACCTCTCCAAGGCTTGTTCTCTTTGCTCTTCTAGCATATCGACGGCGTCCTGCCGGGTTTTTTCGTTCTCCACTTCGACGTAAGCTGATACTCGTGGTGAATCGTGGATAATGTCGCTCGGTAACACTGCCTCCGCACCATATACCATGAAAAAGGGCGTCATCTGGGTAGACCTGTTAGGTGTAGTATTGATACCCCAAACCACAGAAGGTAGTTCTTCGACCCATGCACCAGCAGCCCTAACACAGGGGACCCGCAACCGTGGTTTTAACCCACGAAGCAATTCTTGGTTTGCTCTCTCCACTTGCCCATTGGCCTGCGGGTGAGCCACTGATGCAACATCAAGCCGGATGCCATTGTTGCCACAGAATTTCTCCATCTCGCCAAGAGACATGTTAGTTCCGTTGTCGGTGATTATGCTGTGGGGATACCCAAACCGGTAGATAATCCTTTTCAGGAACTTGACTGCTGTAGCCGCTTCGCAATTAGTAACTGGCATAACCTCAACCCACTTGGTAAACTTGTCAATAACCACCAACAGATGTGTCTTCTTGCATGGTGACATATGGAAGGGACCAACCATGTCCATACCCCAGACGGCGAACGGCCAAGTTAATGGGATGGTCCGTAATTCCATAGCCGGTACGTGTGTTTGGCGAGCGTACCTTTGACATCCGTCACATCTTGCTACCAAACGTTCTGCATCCGCTAGAGCCGTAAGCCAGAAAAATCCGTGTCGATAAGCTTTAGCCACCAGAGACCTTGTAGATGCATGATGCCCACAGTCGCCTTCGTGTATTTCCTTGAGAATCTGTCGGCCTTCTTCTGGCGCTATGCAGCGCAAGAAGACTCCTGTTGCGCTTCTCTTGTATAATTCTCCATTGATGATTGAATACCCCTTTGCTCGCCTCAGAATTTGTCTTGCTAGTACCTCCTGTTCTGGTAACTCGCCCCGTGATAAATAGGCCAGGTATGGCTCTGTCCACTCGGGGATGGCATGCACTGTGGCCACGTACTCCAAATCCGGGTCTTGGTTTGCCAGTTCTTCCTCAGACTCGGTTTTAACTGATGGTCGCCACAATTCATCCAGGAACACATTGGGTGGAACCGGTTCTCTACGCGAGCCGAGTCTAGCGAGTGCGTCTGCTGCCTCGTTTTTTCTTCTGTCTATGTGCTCCACCTCATACCCGGAAAAGCACCCGGCAACCCTGTCGACCTCCCTGCGATATGCTGCCATAGTTGCATCCTTTCTATCCCAAGTTCCCGATACCTGCTGTACCACAAGATCCGAATCTCCGAAGCATCGTATCCTTCTAATGTTCATTTCCTTAGCTACCTTTAAACCATGCAACAGGGCCTCATACTCGGCCACGTTGTTTGAGCAATCGAAGTGAATTTGCAGTACGTAACTCAATTTGTCTCCCTTGGGCGATGTCAGCACTACTCCAGCTCCTGATCCCTCATATTGCTTTGACCCATCGAAGTGCATGGTCCATGACTCGGATTTTGGAACTGTGGTAGCCATACCTGTATGTGTCCAGTCGTTAACGAAATCAATTAAAGCTTGGGACTTGATTGCTGACCTGGGTTCGTAGTTTATGTGATAATCCCCATCTCTATTGCCCACTTGGCTATTCTTCCCGTCGCGTCCGAGTTTCTGATAATATCCGACATTGGTATTGAGCTGACCACCGTTATGGGATGTTCTTGGAAATACGGCTTCAACTTCCTGCTGGCCATGAAGACTCCGAACACCAACTTTTGCCAATGTGGATAGCGCTGCTTTGCTTCTGATAATACTTCACTGACGTAATAAACCGGCCTCTGACCGGGTAACCTTTCCCGTCCTCTTTGCGTTCCACGACAACCACTGCGCTAACGGCTCGGGGGCCAGCTGCCACGTATAGTAACATAGGCTCTTTAGGACCCGGCGCCGCTAGTACTGGTGCTTCAGACAATTGCTTCTTTAGTGCTTCAAACGCTTCATCTGCCTCTTCGTCCCATACGAATTTATCCGATTTTCGCAAGAGCCGATACAAGGGTATTGCTTTTTCTCCGAGTCTAGATATGAACCGGCTCAAGGCTGCTACACAGCCCGTGAGCTTTTGAACATGCTTCAAGTTCTCCGGCTTTTTCAAACTCTGGATTGCCTTGATTTTATCTGGATTTGCCTCAATCCCTCTCTCGGAAACTATGAAGCCGAGTAATTTCCCAGCCGGAACTCCGAACACGCACTTCGTTGGATTAAGTTTCATCTGGTACCTCCTCAGGTTTTTGAATGTCTCCTTTAGATCATCGATAAATGTCTCCGCCTTCCTGGTCTTGATGACCACGTCATCCACATAAGCATGGACGTTACGTCCGATTTGGTCCTCAAAGCACTTTTGAATACACCGTTGGTAAGTTGCGCCAGCGTTCTTCAGCCCAAATGTCATAGTTTTATAACAAAAGGCCCCAAACGGGGTTATGAATGATGTCTTCTCCCAATCCTCCCCTTTGAGCTTAATCTGATGATACCCGGAATATGCATCCAGGAAGCATAACAGATCGCTTCCAGCTACTGCGTCTATAATCTGATCTATCCTTGGGAGCGCGAACGGATCCTTTGGGCAATGCTTGTTAAGACTAGTGAAGTCAATGCACATCCTCCACTCGTTGGTCTTTTTCATCACCAGAACCGGGTTAGCCAACCAGTCCGGGTGAAATACTTCCATGATAAAGCCGGCTGCCAGTAGCCGAGCGATCTCTTCGCCTATAGCTTTCCTTCTTTCCTCATTCATTTTCCTCAAACCTTGTTTCACGGGCCTGGACTTGGGATCCACATGCAAACTGTGCTCAGCCAATTCGGTAGGGATACCCGGCATGTCGCTGGGTGTCCAGGCAAATACATCTGCATTCGAGCGAATGAATTCCACGAGCGCTCCCTCCTGCTCTTTTCCCAGGTTAGACCCTATAGTAAACTGCTTAGTAGAATCCCCTTCGACAAAATCTATCTTCTTGGTGTCTTGCGCTGCCTTGAATTTTGCTCTCTCATCCTCAGTATTCGGCTTTTTCAAGGCTGTTCTATCGTCCGGGTTTACTTGAGACCGGTAATATTCGAGCTCTTCCTTCCTGCATGCCTGCTCGGCCATAACTGAATCTCCTTCGTCGCACTCGGCCGCTATATCCCGGTTCCCATGTATAGTGATGGTCCGTTTAGGACCCGGGATTTTCAGCTGTAAATACACGTAACAAGGCCTAGCCATGAATTGGGCGTAAGCCGGCCTCCCCAACAGCGCGTGGTAAGGACTGCGCAGCTTGACCACCTCGAACGTGAGCCACTCCACTCGATAATTATCCGTCGATTCCCCAAAAGCAACTTCCAAGGTGATCCTTCCCTCGGGGCTCGCCGAGTGACCCGGTACGATCCCGTGAAAGATTGTTGAACTTTTCTGCAGCTGGGACTCTTTCAGACTCATCCGTAAGAAGGTTTCCCAGTAAAGGATGTTGATGCTACTTCCACCGTCCATCAGGACCTTCTTCAGCTCGTAACCATTAACCTGTGGAGCAACCACCAACGCCAAGACTCCTGGACGCTCTACCTTTTCCGGATGATCTCTTCTACTCCACGTTATCTCTTGTTCTGCCCATCTAAGGTATCCCGGCGCGGCTGATGAAACCGAATTTGCCGCTTGCTTTGATGTCTCTTTATTCCTGCTAGAAGTTCCTGTAGTATGCACATGATATTGTCCTTTTAAGTTAGTCGTTCGTACCGTGTCGACGAAGATATTGATCCGGCCGACCGTCAATATAAATCCGGACTCGAGGTGATCCGGTTCTGGCCCCCAGCCGGGATCGTCCACCAACTTTTCTTCTTCGTGGTCGATGTAGATCTCGCCGAGGACAAGATTCTCCATGCCCTTCCGAGCTTCTCCCGTGATGTAGACACCTTTGGACGCAGGCCCCACGGTGGGCGCCAACTGTCGTGGGATAATCACGGCAGATGTTACCAGGGGTAACTGATCTTGGGGCAAGTCGACACAGGCGTTCGGGAGAGGGTTTTGCTCAAAGGAAGACATGATACAACTTGATATGACAGCCGGTGATCGAAGTCGCCGGATCTCTATTCTCGATACAATGACACGATTAGGGTTTACACTGGATACTCGATGCCACTCGATATTGCTAAGGTTCTCAAATCTCTAGATCTCTGTCTCTAACTATACCCGGGGGTCGGTTTATATAACACCCGTACCCCCTAGCTTTTTCTACAAGGCACACCCGGGTCCTACCCATACACGGCGTGCTAACTCTAACTTTCCTTTACAACATCCCTAATCCGGATCACTAGGCCCACGAACTTGGGCCTCCACAAACATCTTTATCATTAATCGGATCCTGCACACCATCCTTTGGGCCGGATTATTCCTCGGATCTTGGCATACCGGGTTAGCATCCCCCCATCAAAAGTTCCACCCGGGATCCAAGGGCTCGCAAGATCATGCATGCAGCAAATGGAAAACCCGAACTAAATGAGGCGATTTGGACGAGATGCGAATCGAGTCAAATTGAGGGGGGCGCCCATACTCGCTTCCCACATGCGGTTAGTGCGCTCATCATGGATCAGTAGACAAGACCCTTTTCCTATTAGGGTCGACACTAGCAGGCCTCAAAACCACAAGGGCCTCCTGCCGGTGCCTTATCATCAAATTTATTATTTAACAATAACATTAGCATGATTGATTGATTAAACATCGAGCCCCCAAAACATAATGAAATGGTAACAGAAAGTAACGGGTAACAGACTCGAGCAAAACAACCTAAGCATGCTAGTAAGACACGGGCAACAAGCAATGGTTATAGGTATGGAGGTGAGGCAATATCAGGGTTCAGGGTATCATGTGATGGGTTCGTAACAGAAACAACTACTACTAAGGCTAGCAGAAAAGAACAACGGAAAGTATCGGTAACCAATGTTGAAAGGAACACAGTGGTTCATGTGAGTGATAACTTGCCTGCAAAACCCAGTAGCCTGGTACTGAGCTAACTCCTTAGAAGGGGTGTCGTAAGTATCGTCGGTCTCAACGTCGTCGTGTATCCGAGAAGAAGCAAACAAACAATGCAGAAAGATAAACAATCAATATCAGGGCATAGTGCACAACATGGGATGATGCATGACCATTTAATTGATGCATAGAAATAAACTAGTTGACAGGATAACAACATGATTAAATGGACCCACATGCAATAGGATTGCATATGAAAAGCCCATGAATTATGGTTGAATTAATTGTTTTACAACTAATCATTATATGAAAGTGGATTAGCATGATGCATGGATGAGGAAAACAGCAAAATAACAACAATAGAATCAAATAGAAATAAGGTTTACCAAGTTTAGAAATTCATTTATTAAGTGTTGGAATTTTGGTTACTTAAAGGTGTCACACAAGCATTTGTTGTTTTCATCAAGTTAAATTGTCCAAAATAGATGACAAAAGTTATATTTGAAAAGAACACAAGATTTTGGGTGGATTACATGTTTCACTTGTTGAAAAGGGATTTCAAATAAGTTATTTATGAATTAAACAAGTTTAAGCAAGAATGAAATGAATTTAATTCAAACATGAACTTATTTGAATTATTGGTTCAAAACATTAAGTGAGATTCATATTTGAAAAGTTTATGCTTTTATGGTTTGAAAACATATTTTATATGTCCCAAAAGAATTTGATTTGATCAAGTTATGAATTTAGCAATATTAAATGAATTAAATAAGATTTAAATTATTTAACCAAGTTTAATTATTCAAAACATGAAACAAATTTTATATTCGGAAAGGTGGTTTAATTTTGCATGGAAAACATATTTCATTTGTTGAAATTGGATTTAAAATGAGCAAGTTATTATTTTGGCAATTTTAAATGCAATAAACAAGAAACAGTTGTTTTCAGCAATTTAAATTATTCAAAACAGCAAACAAAATTTATATTTGGAAAGTACATGAAAAATTGATTGGAAAACATATTTAGTTTGTGGAATTTGGAATTTTTATGAACGAGTTATGAATTTTGCAAGTTTAAGTGAATTTGACAAGTTTTCAAATTTTGCACCAATTTAATATATTTAAAACAGTAAACAAATTTTATATTTGGATAGAACATTTAATTTGGGACAGAAAACATATTTAAAAAGTCAAAATTGGAGTTACAATGATTTTCTTATGCAATTTACAAGATATAGTGCAAATCTGCCATTTTTTTAGTGAAACAGGGACTTGGAAAATAATTTGCAGGGGCTAGATTAAAATACCAGGGGCCTAGGTGTGATTTGCTGGAAGTTCCTGTACCAAGGCATTGCAAAATAAAAAGGGGTTTTAATTCTGCAGGGGGTGGGATTCGATCCCCACACCTCCTGGACGTGCAAAGGGGACATAACCAGATGGGCTACTGCTCTGTGTTGGTTAGAAGGGGATACGGTGGGGAGTTAGGCTGTGATTGCGGGTGGTTTTCCTGAACTAACTGAACCTGTTCGTGCTGTACTCGACAGGGACCAGCGATGCAGTGGCAGCTCGCCGTGGTTCATGGCCGCGGTGGCCGTGGGGGCGAGGGCCGGGTGCGGTTCAAGGGGGAGAGAGGGAGGGAGGCAGGGGATCGGAGGGGCCTCACCTCGAGGAGAAACGGAGGCGAGGCGGAGCAGACTCGGGTCGGTGCAGGCAGATGGTCGAGCGGACAGGCAGGGGCGACGACCGGCGATGGAGGAGATGGCGCCGGCGATGGGGTTCGTCCCCGCCCAAACCGAGGGGATGGGGAGGAAGCCCATCGAACAACGTTTCCATTCCCGGCGTCAGGGAGCGAGGAGGAGGCCTTCCCGGCGGCGATCACCGGAGCCAAAAAGGGCTGTTTTTGGGTGTGTTCAGTTACAGAGATTGGGGTACAGAGAGAAAGGAGCTGGAGGTGGAAGAGGCGATAGGAGGGATTGACGGCGGTGGGCGATGGAGAAGGAGCTAGGGTTGAGCAGAGGGGAGGGCTCGGTTTTAAGGAGCAACGAGCTTGTACGGCCAAACATCGAACGGAGGAGGGGGGATCTCACGGTGGTGGTTCAGTCGTACACCATGACGACAGGAGGAGGAAGAAAAGGGTATCGGGCCAGAAAAAACAGGGAAACGGGCTGGGCTTCGTTCTCTCCCCCCTAAACCATTTTCTTCTTTTTTATTATTTTGTTCTGCAGTTTTTTTTTTGTAGCAAAAAGCAAATGGAAACATTTGATAGTTTTTTGAGTGGATAAAATCCTGGAAAAATTCCAGTGGGCTGGTAGGTTCAAACTCTACCACCTTACCACTTAAGTTTTTGGAAAACCAAATTTTGGGTTGCTGTTTGCCAACTGATTTGAAATATGAATAATTTGCAACTAATTGATTTAATATTGGAAAACATCAAATTTAATAGGGTAACCCTATTATTAACTTGGATTAACTTATTGGAATGGTTTGTTAGTTTTTCATGAATTGGAAATTTTGGTGCTGTTTGGGAAAATAAACCAAAATGGGAGTGATTTTGAATATTAAAAGGATTATTAAAACCAACACTTTCATAAGGTGACCCAAATTGCTTTAATTGGAAAATAACAGGGTAAACAAAATGTTTTGGTTATCCTTTTCATACTTTCAATTTGGGTTCTGTTTTAAATGCATTTGGTTTGAATTTGAAAGTGATTTGAATTAATTGATTGAAGTAATTGTTTGATTAAAACCAACAAATTAAGGAGTGATCAACATGGAATAAAATGGAACAATTTGGTTGTTATTATTTGTGAGTTTTATTCCAAAAGTTGTAACAGAACAAGTATGAAAACAAAGCAGTTGAAATTGTTTGATTTTCATTGTGAAAACAAAGAATAACAGATGCAAAACAAAAGAAACAAATGCAACAATATGATGACATGATGCAATACTTTAATAACAAGAAATCAAACATTCTAAATGGTAGGTTTTCATACTTGGGCTGTTACACTTCCCTCCCGTCCCCCCTTCCGGCCTCTCCTATCCCGCCGCCGTCAACGCGAGTGAAGCTCGGACGGTGCCGGCGGCGATGGCGGTTATCTTGTCCCCGCGCACGTTGGAGGCCTCATGAGGCGGCTCTCCTCCGATAGCGGTGCGTCCCAGGACAGTGGCGGCCTGGCATCTGGCTGGGTGGTGGAGGTCCGGTGGGGTGGCGCAGCGCTACGACCAGCGCCGTCTGTGCGGGCCCATGGGCCCCATATGGGTCGGGGTGGGCTAGCCGGCTGTGCCACACGTTCTACAGATGGCAATGAGGTAGATGGTTCCTGAGGCAGCAACGACGGTGGCCGGCCTGTTGCGGCGTGGCGGCGAGCTTTGCGGATTCGATCGGGCCCGACTGGACCCTATTGAGACTGGTGTGCCCTTGTGGGGGGCTTTACGGGCCCGCGGGCCTGGTCAGACTTTCGAGGACTAGTGTGCTCTGCCGCTGCATCTGGTTGAGTACCGCCCTTGGCAGTGGAGGCAGTTCCCTCCCACACAGCTCGGTGTTGTTGTCCTGGTACTGGCTACTCCTTGCTTCAATCTTGTAGACCACGTGACGACTGCTTTGGTGAGAAAGCAAGGGAGGCTTCGTGACTGTAGTGGTGCATGCTGGTGGGTCGATAGTCGGTGGTGTCGAGACTTCGTCCTTGCTGGGCTCCTGTGCTATGGATCGTCCGGAGTTGTGGATAGGGTTTTTTGGGCGAGAAATCCTTGTCGGCTTTGTCGATTCCGACTCGGTGCCACTTCCGGATGGCATCATCCCTTCTTGATGGGTGTCGTGGCTACCCTTTGTCCGATTCCCTCGATGTGTCGGGGAAACCCAAGGACCAGTGCGTTGGCCCGGGCAGCATCATGTGTTTTCCTTCTTGAAGTTGTTGCTTGGTACTCGGCGATTCAGTGCTAGGAGCGTGATGCTACTTCTTCGGTGGGCGCAGCGGTTGCGAGTCTCCCCGTAGCCCATATCCCCTTTTTGTTTATTATTTTCTCTTTTATTTGGGTGTAGGTTTGATGCTGCTGCAGCACTTCGTTTGTTTCAAAACTGTTATATCGGGTGGTTTCTATATTAATATAGGTGGGGTTACGGCCTATTTCGCCATGTTGGAATCCAATAGGGATGTCGCCGATTTCAAGCATGTGAACGAGCAAGAGATGGATGCCTCTTGTTTTTCTTTTTGAAAACTCTTCCAAATATCAAAAAGGTGGAACTCTACGGTGAGGAGAGCTCTTGAGAATCATGCTTGTATTAGCCTCCTTAACATTTAAAATGGTCTTGACCTCAATCAATTCATCACTCCGGAGATTTGAGAGACTATTAGATGGAAGTTCACTAAAGATGGTGATGGAGGGATGATAACCCGGTAGGCCAACGCCAAGGAGTAACTCGGCCCAAAGGACGCTGCACAAGACCCGGCTTAAGATAAAGGAGTTTCTAGAAGGCCCAAGAACGTAGGCCTCGTAACCCGGATTGTGGGTTCCGATAAGGAAGTTTAGGGTTTGTAAGCAGTGTCCGGGTAGGATTCAGAGTGCGCCTTGGAGAGTAGGCCAGGGGGTCCGGATATTATATAAGCCGGCCCCTAGGGTTAGACGAGAGAGATCCAAGAGTTCGAGCAATATCGCTAGGTATCGAGTATCCAGTGTAACACGAGAGTTGAGTTAATATATCTAGATCGGAGACTCGGCGACTTGATTGCCGGCTACCAGATTGCATATCATCATGTTTTCCCTTAAGCTAAACCCTCTCCCAAACACCAGAGTCGAATTGCCCCAAGATAAGTTACCCCCGGTAACGGCTGCCGTGATTATCCCACGACAGTTGGCGCCCACCGTGGGGCCTATGTCCAAGGGTGTTTACATCACGGGAGAAGCTCGGAAGAACATGGAGAACCTTGTCATCGGCGAGATCTACACCAACCACGAAGGAGAGAAGATGGTGGACGATTTCGGCTGGGGGCCAGAGTCGGATCTGCTCGAATCCGGATCGGTCGTGACAATCGGCCAGATCAACGTCTTCATCGGCATGGTACGTACGTCCGGTTCAATCCCTGACGATTTCGGATTTGATTCTGTGTCAGGGGAAGCCACCTGCGTCCAATCAGATGGGGAAGAATCGGTCGGGACGGTAGATCCGACAGAAGAGCCCCCCACGAAGAGGGAACAGCCGGAGGAGCCGGCATGGACCCCGCATGGCCGGGTCATGAGAGAAGATGATACCGAGTCCATCCTGCATCTGCTGGAGAACCGGTACGAGGAAAATAGCAGCGAAGAGGAAGAGTACGAATCTGCGCCAAGCATTACGCGCCAGGTTGCGGTTTACACGGCCCCGGCGATCAATCTTAATCAGGGAAACGTGACCGCGGCCACAGTCGGAACAGCGCCAGCAGTGGCCCAGTAGCAAGGTCCGGTTGACGGAAACCCGGTTCTCACCCGAGTTGACGGAGAATCGGCATCGGTTACCGGCCACGCGGCGGACAGCGAGTTGCAGGCAAACATGTTCGGATATCTGGCAAACCGGACGCCAGGGGCGGGTCCTTCAAACCCGCAACACCCGGCCCTATTCAACAACAACTTGATTCTGGATCCAACCGTTTTAGCTACAGTTATTACTCCGGAAAATGCGGCGGAACGTGTCAGAGATCTGGACGTAGCCCGTCGCGCATTGGAGCAACAGAGAAGGCAAGTAGAAGCAGAAAGGCAGGGGATGGCCACCCGCCAACGTGAGCTGGATGCATTGGAAACCCGGCTCCGAGAAGAGACAACCAGGGTGCGTCAAAGGCATCAAACCATGTTACCAGCAACGGGTGGAGTTATAAACCCGACCAACCTATTTATCACACCTCAGGATCAACCGATTCCGGCAGCAAACCAAGGAACCGTACATCAACCTGCAACTAGAGGAGCACAGCCGACAAACATACAAGCCGGGTTACCCACATTGCAGACTGGAGTCACTGCCGGCAATACATTACCACCACCACCACCATCGAGATTTCGCACACCAGCAGGTCATTACAACAACCCCATGGATAATGTGTACGCAGCAACGCTCGCATTGAATCAAATCCCCGTGAGAGAGTCACCCCACGCAGAGGAGACCCGGCGGGCGATAGATCTATTGCGCACTGCGGTAGTGCAGCAAGTTAATTACCCGGATCACAGAAGTGGAATGCATGGGACACCATATATCAGCCAGCAACGAGGCAATACCGGCAATATCCAGACAAGTTCGGCGCGGCGGAGGGAAGAGCAGCAGCAAATGCCGCCTCCTCCCCGCGTTCAGGCAGTACCAGCAGCGTCAGCAGCCCAAGCTATCGTGGATAGTTCCAGAGCCATGAGGGCCGCGGCCGGGTCTGCGGTGCATGGACCACCAGCCGTACCGCGTCCAGCCGCACCTCCCGCAGGATCGCATGTTTCCCGGGTGAGGCCAGTTCCGACTAATCTCGTTGGGCCCAAGTGTCTGTCGGTTAACATCAGGGCTGAGCCTTACCCGGATAAATTCAAAGAACCGGGTAAAGTTGTGAATTATGAACCGACTATGGATCCAGAAACATGGTTGAGCAGTTATGAGATGGCTATGTCGATTCGCAATGCATCAGAAAATCTTCAAGCCAAGTTCATGTACTTGATGATGTCGGAAGGAGCAGCAAAGTTATGGTTCAATAATTTACCGGAAGGATCTATCAAGTCATGGGAGGAGTTGAAAACTGCGTTTATCAAGCACTTTCATGGGACGTGCAGAAAGCTATTTACTATTGATGACTTAGAGCGATGTGTACAAAAGAAAGGAGAATCGGCGCGCAGCTGGGTGCGCCGGGTTATGGAGATACTTCACTCATCTACGGATATTCAGCCCAAAGATGCGCTACAAGCTATGGCGAAGACGTGCAAGTACATACCTTTAGTGCAAAAGTTAACACGCATGAAATCTAGTCGAAATGCTTCAGAGGTTACGATGGGAGAGCTAATGGATGCATGCAACAAACACGCTGCAACGGATACTACAGAAGAGGATGTCGATGACAAGAAAGCAAAAGCAAATACAAATAATAGTGGAAGAACCGGCAATGGATCAACGCCGGGTAACAATGGAGGTAACAATGGGAACAACCAGAACAAGCGCCCGTTTGAGGGAGGCTCCGAGTTTGTCGCTAGCACAGAAGCCGGGTCTTCGAGACCTAGGGCAGAAGGAAATTTCAATGCTGGAAACCACAACGGAGGAAACTATCAAGGACCGCCGAGGCCGGGTAACAATTGGGATATCTTTAGAATGGCGTGCCCAAAGCACATCAGGAACGGTAGGCCGGCTAACCACTCATTGGAGCAGTGCGCGGACCTACAGAGATGGAAGAATGAGGAGATAAACAAGGCCATGCGAGGTGCAGGTCGGGGAGGAGGACCGGGTCCGGGTGGAAACCCGGGCAACGGCCCACCCCCAGCCGGTAACCCGGTAGGCGGAAATCTGGGTAACAACCAAGGGGGAGCTGGAGGTTTCCAGGCTAACCCCAAGCAATTGGGACAGTATCACGTGCATACCACAGGAATTTCTAACAAGGATAAAAAGATACTGAAACAAGCAGTAAACTCGGTTTCTTCGGCTGTTCCGAGATACCTGAGATGGTCAGAGCAGGACGTAACATGGAGCAGAAGAGATCACCCGGAAAGGATAGAACATCCGGCAGTCTTGGCATTAGTGGTGGCACCACAAGTTAATGGTTATGAGCTGAAAAAGGTCCTAATGGATGGTGGAAGTAGCATCAATATCTTGTATTGGGAAACCTTTCTACGCATGGGTCTCAAGGAGTCTCAGCTGCAGAAGAGTTCAACGGTTTTTCACGGGATTGTGCCGGGTCACTCAGCGTGCCCCGAGGGAAAGATCACATTGGAGGTAGCTTTTGGAGAATCAAAGGATAATTATCGAGTCGAGTGGCTTACTTTCGAGGTGGTTAAGTTGCGCAGTCCTTATCACGCGCTATTCGGAAGGCCGGCTTATGCCAAGTTCATGGTCAGGCCGTGTTATGTGTATCTACAACTAAAAATCCCGGGCCCCAAGCAGACCATCACCATACACGGGAGCCGGGATATAGCAGCTGAGTGCGATGAAGGAGATGCAGCCATGGCGGAGCAAGCTTGCAGAAAAGAGGAACTCAAGTATTACCGGTCTTAAGTAGACCCGGATGACAGAACGGCGTTAAAAAGACCAAATACTGAAGATGAGAGAGCAAAATTCAAGGCAGCACAGGACACCAAGATGGTAGCTTTTGTCGAGGGTGATCCCTCTAAGCAGTTTGCTATAGGATCTAACTTAGACAGCGAGCAGGAGAAAGCGCTTGTGGAGTTCATTCGTTCAAATCAGGATGTGTTCGCCTGGACGCCTAGCGATATGCCGGGTATCCCCACAGAGTTGGCAGAGCATAGTTTTCACGTCGATCCCAAGTCCAGACTTGTGAAGCAAGGCTTAAGAAAGATGAATGAGGAAAGAAGGAAAGCTATAGGGGAAGAAACTGCTCGGCTGCTGACAGCCGGCTTTATTATGGAAGTGTTTCACCCGGACTGGTTAGCAAATCCGGTTTTCGTGATGAAAAAGACCAATGAGTGGAGCATGTGCATTGATTACACGAGTCTCAACAAGCATTGCCCAAAGGATCCGTTCGCTCTACCAAGGATAGACCAGATTATAGACGCAGTAGCTGGCAGCGACCTATTATGTTTCCTGGACACTTATTCCGGGTATCATCAAATCAAGCTCAAGAAGAAGGATTGGGAGAAAACATCGTTCATAACCCCTTTTGGGGCCTTTTGTTACAAGACAATGACATTTGGACTGAAGAACGCTGGCGCAACCTATCAACGGTGTATTCAGAAGTGCTTCGAGGACCAAATTGGACGCAACGTACATGCTTATGTAGACGATGTGGTGATCAAGACCAGAAAGGCGGAGACATTTATTGACGATCTAAAGGAAACGTTCAAGAACTTGAGAAGGTATCAGATGAAACTCAACCCGACAAAGTGCGTTTTTGGAGTTCCAGCCGGGAAATTACTCGGCTTTATCGTTTCTGAGAGAGGAATTGAAGCAAACCCGGACAAAATCAAAGCTATCCAGAGCCTGAAAAAGCCGGAGAATTTGAAACATGTTCAGAAGCTCACAGGGTGCGTAGCAGCGCTCAGCCGGTTTATATGCAGACTCGGAGAAAAGGCAATACCCTTGTACCGGCTCTTGAAAAAATCTGATAAATTCGTATGGGATCAAGAGGCTGACGAGGCGTTCGAGGCACTAAAAAAGCAGCTATCTGAGGCACCAGTCCTAGCAGCTCCGGGTCCTAAAGAGCCTATGTTATTATACGTTGCAGCAGGGCCCCGGGCGGTTAGCGCAGTGTTTGTTGTCGAGCGAAAAGAAGATGGAAAAGAATACCCGGTCCAGAGGCCAGTTTACTACGTCAGTGAGGTATTATCAGAGGCAAAACAGCGCTATCCACATTGGCAAAAGCTGGTTTTCGGTGTCTTCATGGCCAGCCGGAAATTGAAGCCGTATTTTCAGGAGCACCCCATAACAGTGGTTAGTTCTATACCAATGTCGGATATCATCAGAAACTCGGATGCAACAGGTAGAATAGCCAAGTGGGCGATCGAGATGGGGGATTATCATATCAATTACGAGCCAAGGTCAGCAATTAAATCTCAAGCTCTAGTCGATTTTATTAATGAATGGACACACACAGGCATGCCTACCATGGCTCCAAACTCCGAGTCTTGGATCATGCACTTTGATGGCTCCAAGCAATACGAGGGGTCAGGAGGTGGAGTGGTGCTAACATCACCCAAAGGAGACAAGTTGAGCTATGTGCTGCAGATTCACTTTGATTGTTCCAACAACGTGGCCGAGTATGAGGCCTTATTGCACGGCTTAAAGGTAGCCAAGGAGATGAATGTTAAGAGGATACGATGCTTTGGAGATTCGGACCTTGTGGTACAGCAGGTCTCGGGAACTTGGGATAGAAAAGATGCAACTATGGCAGCATACCGCAGAGAGGTTGATAGAGTTGCCGGGTGTTTCTCCGGGTACGAGGTGGAGCAGATAGACAGAAGAAAAAACGAGGTAGCAGATGCACTCGCCAGACTCGGCTCGCGCAGAGAGCCGGTTCCACCTAATATTTTCCTGGATGAACTATGGCGACCATCAGTTAAAACCGAGTCCGAGGAAGAACTGGCAAATCAAGACCCGGATTTGGAGCTCGTGGCCACAGTACGTGCTGTTCCCGAGTGGACAGAGCCGTTCTTGGCCTACCTATCACGGGGCGAGTTACCACAGCAGGAAGTATTAGCAAGACAAATTCTGAGACGAGCAAAAGGATATTCTATCATCAATGGAGAGTTATACAAGAGAAGTGCAGCATGAGTCTTTTTGCGCTGTGTAGCACCAGAAGGAAGCCGACAGATCCTCAAGGAAATCCATGAAGGTGATTGTGGGCATCATGCATCCACAAGATCCCTTGTGGCCAAAGCTTATCGACATGGTTTTTTCTGGCTCACGGCCCTAGCAGACGCGGAGCGCTTGGTGGCAAGGTGTGATGAATGTCAAAGGTACGCTCGCCAAACCCATGTGCCGGCTATGGAACTACGGACTATCCCTTTAACTTGGCCGTTTGCTGTTTGGGGTATGGACATGGTTGGCCCCTTTCACATGTCACCTTGCAAAAAGACGCACCTCTTGGTGGCCATTGACAAGTTTACCAAGTGGGTTGAGGTTATGCCAGTTACCAACTGTGAAGCAATTACAGCAGTCAAGTTCCTGAAAAGGATTATCTATCGGTTCGGGTATCCCCATAGCATAATTACCGACAATGGAACCAATATGTCCCTTGGCGAGATGGAGAAATTTTGTGGTAACAATGGAATCCGGCTTGACATAGCTTCCGTGGCCCATCCACAGGCTAATGGACAAGTGGAGAGGGCAAATCAAGAGTTGCTTCGTGGATTAAAGCCACGATTGCGAGTTCCGTGTATCAGAGCTGCTGGTGCATGGGTCGAAGAGTTACCTGCAGTGGTTTGGGGTATAAACACAACGCCTAACAGATCCACTCAGATGACACCGTTTTTCATGGTTTATGGTGCAGAGGCGGTGTTGCCGAGTGATATCATCCATGACTCGCCTCGAGTGTCGGCTTACGTCGAGGTAGAGAACGAGAAGACCCGGCAGGACGCCGTGGATATGCTAGAAGAAGAAAGGGAACAAGAACTGGAAAGATCAGCCATATATCAGCAGGATCTGCGGAGATATCATAGCCGGCGCGTGAAAACCCGGGTCTTCTAGGAAGGAGACCTGGTTCTGCGCCTGGTACAGTCAAAAGAAGGAAAACATAAGTTATCACCGCCATGGGAAGGACCGTTTATCATAAGCCGGAATCTGCACAATGGATCGTATTACTTGATAGATGCAAGGGAAGTGTCGGCTACGGTTAACGACACCGCTCATACCACTTCATCTATGCAAGAGAAAGAAAGACCATGGAACGTAGCTCAGCTGCGTCCCTACTATACCTAGTATAGACCAGACTCACAAGTGGAATTACACGATGTAACAGGCAGCAGGTTTCAGACGCACTCTTTTCCTATCCAGGGTACCTAAGGGGACTGGAGGGTTTTTAATGAGGCGGCTTGCTGACCTAACTTTCTCATATCAATAAAGAGATGGTTAAGCGATATATCTTCTTCACATGTTTTATCAAGTTTTATCTTTCTGCTATGTTTTTATTTTTCTTCTAGGTAAGTATTATTTATTGTTTTCTTAGTGCGTTAGTTTCTTTAGTATGTTGCATGTATTTAGGTCTTGGCGGCTGATTGCTTGAATAGCACAGTTACAAACTCAAAGACCCGGCCATGATGCCTATGAGTTATAAGGGCCGATTACTCGCAAACGAGTACGGCTGCAATCTTATAACCGGACAAAGGAGCCAAATTTCTTGACTTTTCTTACTTAAACTCGATGTGACTCGCACTAAAGTGGCATGATTTGCTCGCTTACGATTACAATCAGCCATGATGCCCAATGGGACTTGCCTGACGCTGTTTTCGTACAGATGTAACAACATGGTATCCACGCGAAAGCCGGCTTACAGTACAAGAGAGTCAAAAGGGTCATCTAAACCACAAGTTATGCAGAGTACAGGGTTAATAACCGGAAACTCAAAGTCTATCAAGCATAACTTCAAAACCTATGTGAAACGGCTCTAGGTTTTGGGCTTAGCAGAAACAATTTGTTTTCTTTGAGAAACCTCACCCCCCCCCCCCCCAGACTCGGAATTTTGGGTCTTGGGGACTGGGAATTTTGAACAAAGAGGCAAGCTATCTAGCTATTAAGCACACAAACCCAAAAATCCGAGTCTTGGGGACTTGGGGACTTAGAGAAAAGTTCACCCGTCAAAACCCATGTGACCCGGAAACTGAGTCTCGCAAAAGGAACCATAAAGAAAGTCGGAGTATCAAGAGTAAATAAGCTCAAAGGCAGATAGATATTAAATTCATCCAAAGGCTGGAAGGGCCAGGAAAGCTATTAAAGCTTCATAATGTATTTACATGATGCGATGATAGTATCAAAAGTGCACACCTGCACTATAAAAAGAATATCTGTCTTTACAAGGGCATCGAGCGAACAAGGTGTTAGGATGGCATCAGGTAATAATTCACTCGGCCTCCTGAGTCGGGTCCACACCCTTACCCTTGCCCTCCGGGTCTTGTTCTTGGGTTCGCTTAGAAGAGTTCCCATCATCATCATCCGGTTTTTCAGCATCAGGACGAACAGGTGGACGGACAGCTGGCGTAGAGGAAGTTGGTGCTGATTGCAATTCGGCTTCCCTCTTTGCAGCTTCCTCCCTCCTCCTGGCCGAGTCAGCATTCCACTTTTCTAAAATGTCGAAAGGCACGGGCGTATCTTCCTTCACAACCTTGTCCTTAGCATCGTATGGAGACATAAACCTACTCAAGTCCATACTGTCGGCAAGAGAAGTTGCCGAGTGACGTACCTCGGATTGCACGGCTTTGAAATCTTTGGGGGAAAATCTCGAGCCATCTGCCTGGAATTCTGGAAATCCGGCCACCACCGTTGCCGGCTCAAGCTTAGGAAAATAAGCTTTCGCCAGCATAAGTCCCCGGGTCATCCCAACCCGGCATGTTGAGCGTTTCCAGAGCTCAATCCATGCAGGGACAGTAGAGCATGCATGGATTAGGGTCTCCATACCCGGATAGAGTTCAGTCGGCCACTGAATGGCGTCTAGTATCCACTTGGTGCCGGCACAGAACCTCCGGAGGACATTCTTCAATCTCTTTACCTTTTCGATATCATCTTCTTCTGAAGGCGCAAGGTTGGAAGCTGCAATATGAACAACAAAGGTTACATCAAAGTATTCCGGGTATCATGTATCAAGAAAACAAGAAACCAAGGCACGAACCAGTAAGTAGCGAAATCTCACCAACGAGGACACGATAAGTGTCGGCCACTTGGGCTGATAGCTTCTTCAGCGCAGCTTGAGCAGTGGTGTATTTCTCTTTGTATTTCGTGACATCTTTCTCCAAGGCTGCCACCTCGGACTCAAGCGCTTCCCTTAGCTTTATCTCGGTGTCCAGGAGCTGCTTGGTCTTGGACAAAATCTCCTCCGACCGAGACGCCTGCGCCTAAAAGAATGGAAGGTTAAACATTAGTCGGATATCACAATCAGCCGAGTATTGCAAGGAGTACCGAGTGTAACTTCGACAAGTTAGACTCGGAACTTGGGGACTAGGTGGACACTATGAGATATCAACTAACGTACCTGATGCTCCACGGCCATACGCTCTAACATGCTGCTCTCTGAGGTCTTCATGGCGAGGAGGGCGCTCATCATTTGGTCGAAGGAATGGTTGCCCGAGTTGGAAGACTCGGGTCTTGATAACTCGGAGTGGAGGTTTTCTCCTTTGCAGGGGAAGGTACCCCAGTCGCCCGGATGTCGGGGCTCGGTACGCCTCCTCTTGTGCCCAAGACGGAGGCTTCTTCCTCCTCGCGTGCATGTGAGGCTATCGGGTACTCGGCTTCCTGATCAGCCGGGCGTGTCGGTGACACTTGTTGTTCTTCGTCGCCAGTTGCAGCCGCCATATCATCAATCGGGTTCTCCTTACCCGGGTCATCGGTCTCCATATTTTCTTGGTCACTGATTGTGACCGTGGCTCTGTGGACAGTATAAAAAAGCGGTTAGCATGTAGACTGGAGAAAATTATGGCAAAGTGATGGAACATCAGGATAAGAACCTTACCCGGGATTCACCGCGAAATCCGAGGGAAACGCGCTGCTGGACCCGGATGAAGCTGATAAATATCAAGAGAATAAGGCATGGTACTGCCCTATTAAAAGATGATTCGAAAAGAAAAATAATTCGATATTTGGGAAAGGATTGAAAGATACCAGCGCATCGAGGAGGGGACGATGGAATACCCGGATTAAGTGCGGATTCACCCGGAAAGTTCCGGGTCATTCTGCGCTTGGTCACGGGCGGATCCTTCAAGTACGGCCAGTTAGACAACTCTCGGTTTAACTCGCACATGTTAGCAAAGGAGTACGGTTTAGAAGCAAGGGAACGGTATGGCACCTTAAAGACGACCCCTCGGGGTTTCCTCTTTGCTCCGACCTTGACTGTCGGCTCAGCTTCATCTTCATCGCTTGCTGTTTCCACCTTGCCTTCCGGTTCTTCTTCTTCTTCTTCGTCCTTGTCCTCTGGCTCTGGAAGTTGCCAAGGTATATTGTCGGAAAAACAGAGAATAAACAGCAATGAGCTTGCATAGTCTAAGTGAGACTCGGAATGTACCTTCCTCCGAGTTAACTGCGTCCTCTTCCTCCTCTGGACTCTCGGAGTTAGGGGGCGTTTCGATGTTCCAAAAGGCGTCATCAGCCTAAGTCAAAGGCACCAGGGTAAGGATCAGTAGTTGTATCGAGAGAAAGGTGTGAAGGTAAAAGTATGAGAACCGGATTTTACCTCAGGAGCTGGTTTCTCGCGAGTAAATGGTTCCAACCCGGCTATGTTCCAGATTACCTCCAATTTCTCCGTCAAGAAGCTCTTGATGGTCTTGTTGGCGTCACCGGCCGGGTAGTTCTTGGAAGAGTATCGGAGGGAATCCGTAGAGTGCCCCGAATACTCGCACATCAGTTTTGGGCGGATGGAATTGGGTTGTATGCGAAAGTTCACCCAAGTTTTGACTAGGTTGAGCCCAAGGAGACCTTGGGCGGAAAGGGCTGCTATTTTTGAGAGGAGTGGTTGGATGGCCTCCCTGTCCGACTCAGGGGCAAAGGCGTTGAAAGATTCGGAGATATCTAGCAGGCCCTCCGAGTAACCCGGCAGTTTCTTTTCGCCGGGTGGGGAGGTGTCTCGGCAGTAAAAGAAGGAGAGTTTCCAATGCTTAACGTGAGAATTCAGGTTAAGAGTCGGCATTGGGGAATTCTTACGGCGCTGGATGGAAACCCCGCCGCAAGCAAGAAGTGCCCCGTCACCGCTTTCGCGGCACGGTTTGCACTGGAAGAGTTCAATGAAGAGAGCCAAATTTGGCGGAATGCACAAATATGACTCGGAAAGGACGATAAAATGGGTTATGTTCAACATAGAGTTAGGCCCTATGTCGAGCACCCGGAGGCCATAGTGGCTCAAGACCTCGCAGAAAAAAGGGTGACCCGGAGGGCGAAACCCCCGGGTCACATGTTCAATAAAACAGATTACCTCACCGGCAGCAGGTGTAGGCCGGGTCTCATCACCCGGCGCTCTCCAATGGATATCTTCCTGAGGGGGGAGGACCCCTAACTCGGCCAGCTCTTCCAGCTTGGCCTTGGTGACTGTTGATCGCGCCCAGTTGACGGATATTGATTGGGTCGTCCTTGTCTTGGCTTGCTGCTTCCCTTGCCTCTTGGGAGCCATGGGTTCAGTCTACAAAACACAAGACAAAAAGGTGCAAGACATAAGACTCGGAAATCATGGGTTATCCGGATATATGCAAGCAGTATCAAAAGAAGGCATGAGGACTCTGAATTATCCGGGTATCACTGGACGAGGTGAAAATTATAGGTTATCCGGGTGTCGAGTAGCAATACAGAAACTATGGGGGACTTACGTATTGGTGATCGTTCGCGGAAGAAGGTTGATTTCCCATGTATCTACTGCAAGTAAATGAACCGGAAGAAACGGACTTTCCGGGTATCAAGGGCAGTTGCGGAAAATTTGGGCGGCCCGAGCCTAGATTGGAAATTTCATTTTCAAATTCGTGGTGAAATTAGTGACTACAAGCAATAGGAGAATGAAGTGGAGTCTATATTCAAGCCATTGGATGAACTAGTATGAGTCTAAGCGACCTAATCCGGCGCGGGGCAAGAAATAGCCCGCGGTTGACCTAGATCCAATCTAGAGCGAATTAAGAAATTGTGAGGCTAATTCGATGGGAGTAAGAAGCTTACCGGAGGAGATTGGAGTAGAGCACGACGGCGGCAAATGGCGCAATCGGAATGACCCTTTGCGATTCCCGGCGGGCAAGATGAGGGCGCAGCGGCGGAGCTTGGCGGCGGCGCGGAACGGTTCGAGGACGAACGTAGCCGGTGGCGGCTTTGCTCCGACGGTGAGCTCGAGGTTCCCGTGGTGGTGTTGCGCAAGCGCGAGAGATGGGGAGGAAGAAGGAGTTGGAATGGACCGTTGGGGGTTAGGTTATCCCCTGGGTACCTATTTATAAGGTACGGGCGGATAAACCTAGTCCAACGGGCGGGAACCGGAAATTTCGGGATAACGGATACCCGCCCGGATTTTCTGAGATATGCTTTAAGTGCTGGACGAGATATCCGGAATGGATGCGAAACAAATCTTCTCCGTGATACCTGGACTAATTAAACAAGTAAAGTAAGCCGGATCTTTGGCGTCTGCATCAGGGGCGTTGACCCGGAAAAGTAAACACTGGACTTGGAGAAAGCCGGGTTACTATATGGCCACCATGGAGTTAGGCCTAGCTGTTTATCAAAGCAATCTAACCCGTCCTCTATGAACTTGTATGTTTGTTATTTTTTGCAGGGAATAGCGTGCGCTTCAAGGAGGATCTCATGAAGCCCAAGCTATTCTGGGGACTACTGATGGAGGGATGATAACCCGGTAGGCCAACGCCAAGGAGTAACTCGGCCCAAAGGACGCTGCACAAGACCCGGCTTAAGATAAAGGAGTTTCTAGAAGGCCCAAGAACGTAGGCCTCGTAACCCGGATTGTGGGTTCCGATAAGGAAGTTTAGGGTTTGTAAGCAGTGTCCGGGTAGGATTCAGAGTGCGCCTTGGAGAGTAGGCCAGGGGGTCCGGATATTATATAAGCCGGCCCCTAGGGTTAGACGAGAGAGATCCAAGAGTTCGAGCAATATCGCTAGGTATCGAGTATCCAGTGTAACACGAGAGTTGAGTTAATATATCTAGATCGGAGACTCGGCGACTTGATTGCCGGCTACCAGATCGCATATCATCATGTTTTCCCTTGAGCTAAACCCTCTCCCAAACACCAGAGTCGAATTGCCCCAAGATAAGTTACCCCCGGTAACGTCTGCCGTGATTATCCCACGACAGATGGTCTCTACTCCGCCTCTCCGGCTTACAAGATGCAATTCGAAGGTCTTGTAGCAACTAACATGAACGAAATGGTTTGGAAGACTTGGGCTCCCCCAAAATGCAATTTTTTTGCATGGCTTGTGTTGCAAAGTAGAATTTAGACTTCGGATCGCCTCCAATGTCGAGGGTGGAAAAATTGTGGAAATTTCCCTTTGTGCAACCAAGTTCAATAATTCGCGGCGCACTTACTCTTTAAATGTCGATATTCCATTCAGATTTGGTCGGCCATTATTGCTTGGTGTGGCATCAGTGATGTCAACCCCGCCACTTGGGCTAACGAACCTTCTATCAAGAAGTGGTGTACTAATTTGACTACGACTAAGGGCTGCCCCTGCAAAGCCCTTGCATTCATTCTTATGCGTCTCTCTTAGAAAATTTAGAAGGAGCGCAAAGCTAGGGTCTTCCTCCACCACGCCTCCCCGCCCAATAAAGTTGTTGCAATAATTAAAGAGGAGGCCGAGTTTTGGGGGAAGGAAGGGACAAAATTTTTGAGCTTTATCATAACGGAGGAGTAGACATTGTTCTTGTTTTGGACTAGGCTTTGTTAAGACAATCCTTTAAACCCTTCTCTATTGAGAGCATCTCTAGTAGATATTGCAAAAGTGTGACCTGCATCCCCGGGATAAGAGTCACCGCAAACTCGTTTTGCAGGTCTCACGTGCTCTGCGAAGAACATAAACCCTAACATTGAACTGCATATACAAAACTATGAACAAACGTAGGAGATGATGCATACATCCAGACTCGCTACGGCGCCACAAACGACAGTGTGAGCACCTAATCTACGGTGTGACGATGCCATCGTCGGAGCACTACTCGTCGGAGTCGCCGAGGACGATAACGATGCCCTTGAGCTTCTTGGAGCTCCTGCCAGGGGCGTCGTCGCCGTGCACCTCCCGTGCACTGCGCACGAGCAGCATGGCGGTGACCTCGTCCATGGCCGCTTCGGGGACAAAATCCACGGGGCCAATGTCATTAGTGAACTCGGCAGGGTCGAGCGCCTCGAACGCGGCGTCCTCCTTCGCCTTCGAACACAGCGATGGCGTGCGGGACGCGCCTGACGAGCTCCCGTCACCGGAGACACGTGGCGGCGTGGGGGTGGCGGCCGCCTGCATCTGTGGCGCGGCCCATTGCATCTGTGGCATGGGCGGCAAGGGCGGCACGAGTGCCACCAAACCATGGCGTAGGTGGAACTCCTCCATCTCGCGCCAGGAGAGGGAGCGCGGCTGCGAGAGGCCATAGTTCGTCCATGGACGCACGGAGCGCTTCTGCGCGGCGTCGGTGGTGACGCAACGACGACGCTCCTCCTGCAGGTGCGGTGGGAGGTGGACCATGGCGCCCTAAATCGGTGGCTGGAGTGGGAGAGGAAGGGACCGACGACGAGAAATCTAGATCGATTTGGTGGACGGCGGCGACGGAGACAAGGGTTTCGACCTGCATTCAACCGTCCACCCCGATTAAATAGCGACTGACGGTGAGCTTTTGTCGCGCCCACTAAAAACTTTGCGGGCCAGAGAGAATTTGCGTAGTTTTATGGCCCGGCCCGCAAAGTCGGCCGAACTTATTCTCCTAGAGATGCTCTAATAAAAATGGAAGTTTTTTTTTGCCTCGTTTAGAAAAAAAAATGGATGCCTCTTGTTATCCATACGATTTTAGAGCACCGATATATTCGATTTACAAGGGTCCGACTTTCAAGATCACCGCTACCTTGCATTGTGTGACAGTGGCCGAAGCATCGATTAATTCCAGGGCAAGATACGCAGTACTAAATCAATTCCAGGTGCTGTCGTGCTAACTTGTCTGATACACTTGTCGAGCAGTTGCTTAGCATGATTAATGAAGAGAAGGACCGCGTGAGCTAGACAAGAGCCGAGTTTTGCACTTCGTACCAAAATCGAAGTTCGGTTGCCCTCCTTTTTTTTCTTTTGAGGGAAAATCCGGTTGCTTTCCTTGTGCCTCAACGAGTCTCTCTTGGTAATTGCCACGGCATGAGTGATTCGGCCATCCCGCCAAGAAGCCCAACGTCCGGACGTTCTTTGAGCCCGTTGGCCAGCACCTTGGAGGCAACACGTCGGAGCGACCGGAAGCGACCCAGGTTGGGTATTTTAGTCCCGTACTGTTTATTAAACAGAGCTAGACGCGTCTAGGCAGGGTTTATATAGGCACCTGGCGCTAACATAAAACTTACTTACCTGGACGGGGTCAATGGGTGATCAAGAAGACCCATGGCTTGGATTAGTGGCCTCCATTGCACCTTGGAGGAGCACTTGTCCACCATCTCCTCTAGTAGGAGAATGGACGTCATAATTTGTGATAGAGGGGGTACGCGTTCGCGCGGCCCTTACCAATCTTATAATTCCTCACGTCCCATATGCCGCAGCGACCTTCCAGCGGCAACCGTCCCAATGTGGAAGCAGATGTGTTGATGGTCCCAGACTCCCAGGGAGCAGCTACCTGTTGTCTGCAGAGGGCTGCTAGATGGTGCTGGCTTTAGCAACGGTGTTAAGCCAAGGCTGGTGAAGGTAGGATTTGTAGTGTAATTACAAACTTGATTAGTTTTTTGGGCAAAGCTCTTCCTTAGTAACTCACGTTGAATTGGTTCATGTGTATCGAAGCCTTCTGATACTGGTTCTAAGATCGTGGATTGTTTATGTTTCTGTTGTTTTCTCATGCTATATTTTTGCCGTTTTGCAATATTTGGCTATATGAAGCAATTCAAGAATTACTGAAACAACTTACAATTTTTTTTGTTTCACTGTGTCCGATTTTAATGTCATTTCTTGGTGAGTTTTCTATTTCGGAAGTATTGCCATGTTTTATTACAAATATATGTCAGTAAATATTTTAGAGAATTTGTTGCATATAGCAGTTCAAAAATTTGTGATTTGTAACGAAATAAAAAATATTTTGCAACATAATGATTCACATGAGACGACCAATGGCATCACGTTAAATTAGGTTTGCCAAATGATTCACCGCCCTTATAGATGCCAACGTAGGTGCAACTAGCTTTGCAAGTCATGTTTAAAATAAAAAATTCCATGTTTCTTGTGTAAAATATCTGGTTAAACACTAAGGTACAATTTATTTATCCAAAAGCATTAGAGCTCATGATGGTACTATCTTGATGGTAAGACATCCTTTGAGGTTCAACTCACTTTGTGGGTAAATGTATTTTCTCCCGCTGCAACGCACGGGCATTTGTGCTATATATATATATATATAATAATAATAATAATAAAGGCGTTAAGGTTTCCTTGGTTTGGTTTGGTACGTCACCTAAACTGTCCTCAACATTGACATAAATTACCCACCCTGCCACCAAGTAGAAAATTAGACGTGAGTTTTATTTCGTATTATTTTCTGGTCCGTCAGGATAGTTTTGTTCCGTGCATAGCTGTTTCGTTGTATATGTTTCAAATACGTGGCCGAGTGTGATTAGAATAAAGGGAGCCCGAGTCAAACACTGACACGCTATGCGGCAACCCACCGCGCCTTAGGCCTGGCCTGCTCCTGCAAATATAAATGCAAGGATCAAGGAGACAACCGGAGCCAAGCGACCCTAGGCGTGGGTCAAGGGCACGTCCAACCTGCTCCGTTATCCGGATCCTTCGCCGCCGCCAAATCGTCAATGGAGAACGTATCAGAGAGATGCAAGATCAGCTTCGTCGACGGAGAAAGACGCAGGGAGAACTCAGAAGAAACGATCTGGATGAGAACCTGTGGCTGAAGCAGACATGCAGGCGACATCACTCACTCGGGTGAGAGCCCAGAGCTACGAGGAAACGATTTCGCCGAGAGCTGTTGATCCCGTGTAGCTCGCGGTCAAACTCCGCCAACCCGTTGGCCAAGGCAACGCTTCCGTTGGAGGAGACACATATGCTTGCGAACGCTGAGCTCGCGTCCAAACTCAGTCACCCTGTTGGCCAAGGCTGCCATTGGAGGAGCCGTGGGTGCTCACCAATACACAAATCGCGGCAGGCGGCACAAATCAGCCACTCTATTGGCAAAGGCTACGTGCTAGGTGCCCAGCTCACAAACGTACATGTAGTGGCCACCCTGCCGGGTCGCCTATGTCCTCACCTTCCCATCGACATAGGTCACAACCGAGCTGCAGCTAAGCTGAGACGAAGCAGATGACTCCATAGTCCAGCTCGCGAGGTCCTCATGCATGTGCATGATTTCTCCGGTCGGTAAGCTAGCTGGCTGAGTACGAATGTACATGTGCATGTGCATGTGCGTGCAAGTACAACAAAGATCCCTGCACAACCATGTACATGCTTGTTGTGTGTCCTGCTCACGGCAAGGAAGGCGACCGCAGAACGCCGCGACAACAATCATCGCGCTCAATTGTGTTATTTTATTGTGTTCCGAATCCCATACAAGTGTTGTACTATATTTGGAGTCCTATCAGACTACGGCAAGACAACCGTGCTAAACATAGCATGTATACAACTCTATTTCTTGTCCGCCAAGAAAGAGAGTTGTTTGCCCCAATATATAGTGCGAGGTAGTCATAGAATAGAGAGAGAGAGAGAAAGATGTGAGATCGAGAGAGAAAGATGTGAGATCAAGAGAGATCCACCAGATTAGCACGTAGAGTGTTTTGTCCTTTCGTGTATTGTAATACTCCTCCCAATTATAGTGATACGCCTTTGTGCGTGCCGTGGTTTTCTCCCGCAAGGGTTTCCACGTAAAAATCTGTGTTCTTGTTCTTGGTTGATCTAATTTTCGCTGCGCCTATTTGTAACAAGTGGTATCAGAGCTTCAGGTTTGGAGATCGATTGGCTGCCCGGGAGACTTTCCGCTGCGCTCCTGGGCAGCACCGTGCAACGTTCAAGATCAACCGCCGCCCGCGTTTGTGCGGCGTCATGCAGCTGAATAAGGATCAAGCATCGTGCTAGTTCGGATCTGTGAAGGGCTGAGAGTTTTTTCGGTCGGTGTTCCGTGCGCCGCAATTGGCGATCTGCCCGCTGTACTGGAATTCCAGTGTTGCTTCCGATCGGCCATATCCTATTCTCTATTCTCAAATCGGTATAAATTCCGTACGAGAAGCTAGGTGCTGCGCGCGTAATCTGCCAAGATGTTGTCCGACCAGAGTACCAGATTGATTTGAGCATAAGTCCCGAGTACAAAGTGCTGAGGAGAGAATTACTGCTGCCCTGCTCTACTCCACGTGAAGACGTGTCAAGGAGGTCAGCCACACACGGATCAAGTCCCCATGAGACAATTGCTGATGGGCTGCTGCCATCACGTGAGGACAATCAATACATGGATTTCCAATCTCAAATTGTTATGTCCACCAAAACATCTACCAGGTGCTATATGTTCTGATTAATTGCTCGGCCGTAAGTTAAATTCTTTCGGGATATTTTCTATTCCTTTGGCTTGTACTACTTTGTGCACAAATTATCTCATGGTTATCATGAAGTACCAGCTTTCATTGTTGGAGTGTGACACAAGGATTTCCATATGGCAAGTCAAGATGCGAGCGATTGTTGGCGCAAGCCGATTCCGAGAATGCACTGGATATGGTTTTTTGTTTAAGGTGGAGCTTTTGGGATTATTACCCTTTGGATATAATGGATGCAAATATATTGCTGCAGTTATTTGAAGAACACAGTTTGAGTTATCAGAAATATTAAGGAGGAGCTAATTCTTAAGCCTGTTGGTAGCCAGCATATACTCTATACTCTCCAGAGATATTTGCTGTTATGCATGTGAAGGTTTTATTTATGTTCGTGATGAGGATCAGTTGTGGTGCAAGAGGAGATGTGTTTTCTGCTAGATACTACAACATTTAGTACTGTTGGTTTCAGTGCAATTAAGTTGTCTTTGCTCTTTCAAGAGGGGTCTATTGCAGAGTTTAAGCTCCACTGCATGTTCAGGAGGTTCTTTCATCCGACAGTTGTTTTACGTGGACAGTTTTCGACCATGTCATGGATTTTTTCAGACGGCAGTTTTTGGGTACGTGATATGCTCCGTACTGGATGCTCTTGCATGAGTATTGTTTGCCGAGATTTATGCTATGTGTTTTGTAGCATGTTCAGATTCCATGAGATGAGTTCTTCACAATGCGATGTGCATCAAGATGTTGCACTAAGAGCTATGCGCTCGTTTATGCACCACAGGAGATATGATGACTTATGTCATTTGATGATTGAGCAGTTTCGGTGTTTTGAGGTCAGTGACACAGACTCAGACTTTTATTGGGAGTTCCCCAAGTTTCATATGTCTGCTTTGTTGACAGCTGTGTTGTTTTATGGACGACCTACCGATTGATTTGCTTAGTATGACTTCGTGAGAAGTTTATAAGTCCTATGGACGTTTCAAAGCATAAGGTTTACTTGTGATGACTTTAATTGAGGAGTTGATGCTATCTATGATTATTGTACGGGATTTCGTCTCAAGGTGGAGTGTTATTTTATTGTGTTCCGAATCCCATACAAGTGTTGTACTATATTTGGAGTCCTATCAGACTACGGCAAGACAACCGTGCTAAACATAGCATGTATACAACTCTATTTCTTGTCCGCCAAGAAAGAGAGTTGTTTGCCCCAATATATAGTGCGAGGTAGTCATAGAATAGAGAGAGAGAGAGAAAGATGTGAGATCGAGAGAGAAAGATGTGAGATCAAGAGAGATCCACCAGATTAGCACGTAGAGGGTTTTGTCCTTTCGTGTATTGTAATACTCCTCCCAATTATAGTGATACGCCTTTGTGCGTGCCGTGGTTTTCTCCCGCAAGGGTTTCCACGTAAAAATCTGTGTTCTTGTTCTTGGTTGATCTAATTTTCGCTGCGCCTATTTGTAACAAATTGTCCGTATTGTGCCGGCGAGGACAAATGCGGTAGACAACATCTCTGCCCTTGCTGGTTCGGTATCAATAGTACTGCCGTTGTCGACTCGGTTCTGCTTCTCCTAGCCAAGCTGTGTGCGGCAGCAGTT
The DNA here is from genome assembly GCA_028641055.1 of Alopecurus myosuroides. Classification (NCBI taxonomy): domain Eukaryota; kingdom Viridiplantae; phylum Streptophyta; class Magnoliopsida; order Poales; family Poaceae; genus Alopecurus; species Alopecurus myosuroides. Next base: position 126,172,577 of record CM054061.1, on the reverse strand, counting down.
AGGCGTGCAGGTGAGTCTCCAACGCCGACGTATAAACTCGTGACGACGCAAGCAATTTGGGTTATATATGGTCAGAAGAACTTCTTGAAGGAAACACAGATTTGTAATCGTCTTTCTTGGCTTGAGCAGCTGGACTATGTGCGTACTAATGCATGCGATAAATCCAAGTTCATCACAAAAACCTTGAGCTTCCAAATTATTGCAACGCAGCATAAATTTAACTATATCTTCTGTAGAGAACGAAATGTCGATGGATAGATCTGCTTTTAGTGTTACCTAATTGCTCAGGGAGTTTGAAAAGCCGAATAATCTTCTGGAGCTGTTGATTGTTTATGAATCTACACACCTCAACAACGAGTGTGACACATCAATCCATTCAATTCCCTTGCAGCTGCCTGGCATTAAGCAATATTTTTTTAATCGGAGACGAATATCAATTACGTGATTGATGTGGTGAGGGGCAAAGTAAGCTACATGTGTTGATTATTTTTTTTTCTTTCAAAATTTTCCTTTTGGATGATTCAATATTTCATTCAAGTAATGTATGGGTTAACTTTGGTTATGTAGATCAGATTTTGATTCATGAATAGGCACAAAGGAAAAAAAATGTGTCTCTTCTATATTTATTTTTAGATGGCATGACGAATGTTAATAAACGAATATTCTCTCAAAGACACATTCGATAGACTGCATATTGTAGTGTCGTGTAGTGGCCGAACCCATTGCCATGGTATTGACCACATTCTGATGCGTTGTGATTAAGTAGACACCACGGCCACCGTTAGTAAGACGGGAGGAAGGACAACTACTAACACAGGTAGCGTGGCGTGATGAACTAAAGAACATTAAGGGGGAGGGGGTTACCTTGAGTCATGATTATTGGGCCAAGGGGTTGTGATTTGTTTCTACCGTTGCAACGCACGGGCATATTTGCTAGTAATTCTAAATATTGCTATATTTCAAGAAATCCATGTTTTAGTTCGAACCAAGAATTTTGTGAAATCCATGTTTAGTTCGAACCAAGAATTTTGTTAATGTCATTTACAAGTAATGACTAAATAAGTTGTCGTTTTGGGCAAGTACTACTTACCCTCGACGTCTGAGGCTGTGACCGGGAGTTCTGCTTTGCATTCTGGGAGTTTTTTTTTGACGATTATGAGGCAGGAGATCTGTTATTTCATATAAGAAGAGGAAGAAACACATTACACGTTCTTACACAGGAAGGGAAAAACCTATGCTGAAACAACCTATATCTTCCTAGCCATCAGGTACAGGTTGAACTCCTCTTTTGCATGCAAGTCCAGCAACGATGTTTGCTGTGGCATTTTTACCCTCGAAGTTCTGGGAGTTTCTAGCTGATGGCTGTCAGTGCCTATCTAACTGAAGCTGCTTACAAGGGAGAACACCGGTCGATTGCGCTCGTGTTCTCCCGTTTTGTGTCTGCTGATCTATTAGAAACTAGCTCTTCGCCGGGTGGCCAAAATACCCGGCGAAGGCATCAAAACCACTCGACGAACTACTTCACCGAGCCATGAACTCGGCGACATGTACTCGGCGAAAAACGGGCCGGCGAAGAGATCTTAGCCGAGTTTTTTCTGTCGGGCACTAGGCGAACACCTTCACCGAGAGGTTTTTCACCGAGCCCGGCGAAGAAAAGTGCACCACAACCCTGCCCCTTGTCAGTCGTGTGTCAGAAGTTCGCCGAGAGCCCCACTCGGTGAAGATGGAGCGAGGTGGTGGCGCCACGTGGCCACCATGTTCGCCGAGTGCCTCCGTTCGCCGAGTGCCTCGGTCTTTGCCGAGTGCCTAGTTCTTCGCCGAGATGGAGTGTCGCCGAGTGCCTCCACGTTTGCCGAGTACGCCCACTTCGCCGAGTGCCTCCAGATCGCCGGGAGCCCGAACTTCGCCGAGTGCTCAAGCATTTCGCTGAGGGGAACCTATTTCGCCGAGTGTCGGATGGAAACGACAAAGGGCGGGCATGGGTCACCTGGGTAGCGCACTTCACCGAGTGCCCCTCTCGGCAAAGTAAAATCCCAGGTGGCCATTTGGCACCTGGAGCAGCACTTCGCCGAGTGTTCTGCTCGGCGAAGTCCCTGCATTTTGTCGTATTTGTTTCTGTTTTTTGGAACCCATTGCAGTTCACAGGCAAATATCACCAAAACATATGATATCCAACAATATTTTGATGCAATATCACTCACAGGTGGCATATATCACTCACATCACATCCGGAACATTAAAAGGAGACAATTTGCAATATACATAACACATATACACCAAACATAGCACATATACACCGAAATTCACAAAATAAACTCCACAAGTTCACCGAGTGCCACAACAAGTCCAAACACATGCAATAGTTCATAGCTAGGACATAGCAAAAGTCCACTAGTCACCGAAGGCATCGTCAATGGAATCCTACAAGTTTGAAACTATAAGCATTAGTTTTGAAACATGTGTATGCATGTATTTGACATATAGACATTAGAGTGTGGGTATGGAATGTAGAGAGTGTGGGTGTGGTATCTAGAGTGTGGGTATTGGCATGTACTTGGAACATATAGCTTACATAGAGTCACTTGGGCATGTTGGAGGGCGATGGCGCCTACGATGGGTTTGCTTCTCCGTCTCCACCATTCCCTCCATCTTCACCGTAATAGTAATGAACACATAAACATAAGAAGCATGCCAAAGCTCATATTAATACAATACAAAACAAATTAAGCTTGGAAATTGACATACAGATGGTTCATACAAAATATTACATAAAAAATAGTACAAGTTCAACAGTGGTATACAAATGGTTCATACAAACGAAATTTTTAATTGACTATTACAAAGCTTTAGAAGCCATTGTCTATATCGTTTGGATCATAATTTGGACCAGCATCATCATCATCGCTATCACGATTGTACCACCAATATTTTGTGTAGCCTGGAGGTGGACCTCTCGGCTCCTCTACATAGGATAGGTGCATCCGTTCAAGAAGCTCCACGTCCTTCCGGTTGACAACTGGCTCACCATCCTCTTGCCCTTGGTTGACTTTAATGCCATCACCATCGTCTTCATCCATCTCATCTATAGTAGGCAAGTGGATGTTGAACTAGCCTGACAACATATCTTCTTGATAAAATTCTCCCTCGTATGTGTTCGATTTTATGCGGTGGTGGTAGTCGTCATCGTTAGGGGCAGGTGGTTTAGTACGCGGCGGTACCGAGATCACTACATCCCACCCAGTAGACGTTTCACATTTTTGCATGGATATGGGAGATAAAAAAACATGGATGGCTTGGTGTGCCAGAATATAAACATCATCTCCCGCACAGACTGATTCTCGCTCAATTTCGACCAACCCAATTTCAGGTCTTCGTCTAACTCTTGTTGGATTGAACCAATGGCATTTGAACACAACAGGGTTCTTCTTTTTGTCGAAATCACAATCTAGTTCAATGATTTTGTTGACTATTCCATAATAATCAAGGCTGTCTCGCCCTTGGCATAAGACCCCAGTATTTGTTGTCTTCCGGTTTGGCCGACTGTTTTCGTATTCATGGGTATGGAAGCGGAACCCATTCACGTCATAAGAATTATAGGTCTTGACGACATATGTGCATGATGTAAGTTTCTTCAAGTCAGGCAGCATTTCCGGGTCGGATCTTCCCTACAGGTGCAATACGAACAAGTTTGATATATTAGTGTTGACGGAACGTCTTGCACTAAAATCGACGTGTAAGATAGAGATATACTTTTGCGTTGAACCATCGAATGAAACCACCACGTCCTTCACCGCCCTTTTTAAAAAGGACCAACTTTTCATTGTCGGTAAGGGGTCTTTGATGTTTCCAAGTTTCCTTCTCAAATAACCTATGAATGGCAACGATCAAGGAACGGAGTTAGTCCACAAACTAGGAAATGGAAGTGTGTCGAACAATATATTGAGCACTTACTCAATGTAGGGTTGTACTTCCGTCGTGTTCTTCAAGACATAAGATGTAATCTTCGTCCACTCATCACACGATAATTTCCTCTTTCGGTGGCCACTTGATTTCCCACCGGCCCCGATGAAAATGCTAAGTTCGGGTAGATCATTCGGGTCGGCGATATTAAGACGAGGCATTGGATTATGAACGGTGGTAAGATTGTCACTATAGAACCTTGTGGTGAAGTTTGACACCTCTTCGTTCAGTGTTGCCTCAGCTATGGATGCTTCGATGTGGCATTTGTTCTTGCTTTTATCTCGAAGCTCCTTCTGCTCTCTCTCAGTTGAATACATCCAACGCGTGTGCACAGGTCCCCCCAATCTTGCATTGGTCGCGAGATGCAACAACAAATGTTGCATGGGATTAAACATGCCTGGTGGAAAGATAGCCTCTAGCTCGCAGAGCAAGTCAGGTGTTTGGTCCTCCAACTCTTTAACCACGGCGACATCTAATTCTTTAGCACACAGCCGACGGAAGAAATAGCTCAACTTTACCAAGACTAGCCAAATTTCCTCATCGATATAGCCTCGAAACATGACCGGCATTATCCGCTCGATACATACGTGATAGTCATGACTCTTGAGCCCACCTATCTGCAGCCCAGCCAAATTCACTCCCCTCATTATATTAGCTGCGTACGCATCAGGGAAGAATAGGCAGTCCAGGATCCACTGGAGAATTTCTCTCCTTTGGGCCCTTGTTGGAGTGAAACGGGCCTTTGGCTTGGACCATCCTTTTCTGACCGTGCCAGGAGGGTCCATTTTCATCTTTGGCCTATCACAAAGCTTTTCCTGGTCAAGTCTAGCCTTCACGTTATCCTTTGACTTCTCGAGGTCCATTAGCGTGGAACAAAGGGCCTCGGCGATATTCTTTTCAGTGTGCATTACATCAATGTTGTGAGGAAGAAGGAGATCAGAAAAGTAAGTGAGATTCCAGAAACATGGAATGTGTGTCCACTAGTGTGTGTCTCCATAACCCACAAAGCCAGTTCCATCTGCATTGGGCACAAGAGCGTCTAGCTGAGCCTTAATGGCGGCACCATCCATGGTAGGTACTGGTACATAAGCATCGATAACTATACCTTTGAGGAACTTCTTTTTGTCTTTCCTAAATCTATGACCAGGTTTAAGGAACTTTCGATGCTTATCGAAACAGGAATACTTGCCACCCTTCGTGAGCCAAGCGAAAGTCATAGCCTGCAAGCAAATTGAGCAAGGCCACTTCCCGTGCGTACACCATCCGCAGAATATCGCACGTGCTGGTAAGTCATGCAGGGATGTGTGGTACCAAACATACATAGTAAAGTGCCTCTTTGCAACAGCGTCGTACGTATGTACCCCCTCTTCCCAAGCAAGGAACAAATCATCCACCAGCGGCTCCATGTACACACTCATATTCTTCCCCGAATATTCAGGCCCTGGAATTATAAGCGACAAGAACATGTTCTGTCGCTGCATGCAGACGCCGGTGGGGAGATTCAGCGGAATGACAAACATCGGCCAACATCTATATGTGCAAGCAGACATACCATATGGGTCGAACCCATCTGTTGATAACGCAACTGCTACACTTCTGTTGTAGCCCGCTTTGGGATTCTTTTGAACGAAATGCTTCCATACATCACCATCAGACGGATGTACCATCTTCTCAGGACGGTACATCTTCCCATCTACCGCCCACCTCATTTGTTGGGCTGATTCCTCGGTCATAAAAAGAAATTGGATCCTCTGCAAGAAAGGAAGATAGCGAAGGATATTTTTGGCCACTTCGAGCTGCTTCTTATGACCATCACCACTGTCGACCTCCATATACCTAGAGGATTTGAACTTAAGACAATATTTTTCATTGATGAGCTCTTTTCTAAGTAACATGCAAACCTTTGGAAAAACATCTATCCGCTGATAATCCATCTTAAGGGATTTGAGGATTTTTTTTGACTCATACATGTTCTTTGGCAGGATGTACGACGCTGGTAGAAGGGAGCCAATAACATGCAGAAATGCATCAAAGTCATTAATGCTTATTTTAAACTGACACTTGACAGCCATTAGGCGACTGATGGAATCAAGTTGAGAAACCTCTGTATGGGCGTGGAGGGTTTTCTGTGTGGCAAAGAAAGTATCGTAGAACTCCTTCGTGTTGTCGTCCATCTCATCTTCGTCATATTCGGTTGGAATTTCAGGTGCACGTGCATTAGCAAATTGACCTAGCATCCTATCAGCCCCAGAATCAAAAGCGGTTGATGCCTCCTTGGTGCGCTGTCACGCCGCCTTCTTTCTCTGAGGTGCACGCTCGCCATGCAAGATCCAAAAATTATAGTCTGGCATAAACCCATAATTGCTAAGGTGTAAACCCATGTCGTCTTTTGTTTGTGAACGATAGTTTTTGCAACGGCTGAACGGGCACCAAGTTCCAGCTACCCCATGGTTTTTAGCAAACGCAATCTCCAGAAACTCTTCAGTCTTTCTGATCCATTCATCAGATATCTGACTCGCACTAGATCGACCGTTGTACATCCACTCACGATCCTCCATATCCACATTGATTAATTCAGACATATATTTAACAAAGAGATTCATGCATCGTAAATACAAATATTTAAGGAACTATAGATTTTACGTGTTGAATGCACTCACCTATCTCTACAAGCTTGGGTTCTAATCCCACCCGGGTATGTGTAGTTTGTCGTCGTTTCCATGTCCTGCTCCTATCCAAGACAGAATTTCGGCAGCACCTCCCCGATGTTCTCCTGATACACGTCTCGACAAAGGCCGAGAGAATGTGTATCCTCTGAATATTACCCAAACCAAGGGTTTGCCATACCATGTGTTTTAGAGTGTGGCATGGGTCTTGTATGCCAAAGATTCCCCCACTCTCTGTGTTAGGGCTTCACCGGCGTCGGATTCTCTCTCGCGGTTTCTAGGACTACTTATAGCCCAAAACTCCCGGATCTAACGGAACGGGGGAATCTTGCCAAAAGGTGGGCCCTACCATTGTCTAGGGTGTTACTTAGGCCTAACTTAACACAAAGAAGCAACTAGTTCCACTTTGCTACCCCCTTCCGGCTCACGCAGACGGCCCCGAACGACAGTTTCGTCTTTTTCTCCAGCGGAGCTAAGGTTTCTCCGGAGAGGGGCCATGGAGCGTATGAATCCCACCCAAAAAAGGGTTTTCCATACCATATGTGTTATAATGTGGCATGAGTCTTGGATTCCAAAGATTCCCTCATTCTCTGTGTTAGGGCTTCACCGGCGTTGGATTCTCTCTCGCGGTTTCTAGGACTACTTGGAGTCCGAAACTCCCGGATCTGAAGGAATGGGGGAATCTTGCCAAGGGGTGGCCCCTATCATTGTCTAGAGTGTTACTTGGACCTAAACTAACACAAACAATCGATTAGTTCCACTTTGCTACGCCCTTCAGGCTCACGTAGAGTGGCCCGAACGACAGTTCCGTCTTTTTCTCCATCGGGGATAGGGTTTCTCCGGAGAGGGGTCACGGAACGTCTGAATCCCACCCAAACCAAGGGTTTTCCATACCATGTGTGTTAGATTGTGGCATGGGTCTTGGATGCCAAAGATTCTCTCACTCTCTATGTTAGGCCTTCACCGACGTCGGATTCTCTCTCGCGGTTTCCAGGACTACGTAGAGCCCGAAACTCCCGAATATGACTGAACGAGGAGAATATTGCCAACAGGTGGGCCCTACCATTGTATAGGGTGTTACTTGGGCCTAACCTAACACAAAAAAGCAACTAGTTCCACTTTGCTACCCCTTCTGTCTCACGTAGAGGGGCCCAAACGGCAGTTTCGTCTTTTTCTCCAGCGTGGCTAGGGTTTCTCCGGAGAGGGGCCACGAAGGGTAGCTTAGATGAATTTTTCTTATTGGTTGTGTTAGGTTAGGCCATACGAGCATTTGTAACCCAAGTTGGGCACATGGTTTCACATGATTCCATCTGTTGCACCCGAAATGAGAGCTTCCACTTAGAAGAGGAGAACCTTCTTGCGGGATATGTGTGTTGTGTGAAGCCGGCCACACCTAGGAGTCCCATGTTGGCTCTTACAACCTACCACACACTCTAAAACATATAATATGACACCACCTTGGTTTTTGTGTGATTATGATGCTACTGGCCCCGGTCACGCCGAAATATCCCCAAAGTTGACCGGAAGTCAACAATGCCGTTTAACCCTTCCACGGGCGTCGAAAGGGGGTAGTTCAGAGGAATTTTATCACTGGATGAGAATCTGGTGCCATGCAAAACGAGACACAAAGTGGGAAAAACCAGCCGACAACTTGGCAAGGAAAGGTAATTTTCCCCTGCACACAATTTCGCCGAGTCCTTGGCCACAGACATGCTCGGCGAAGAGCCTGCAAAAATGGCGGGAGCTAAAACAAATTCACGCACGTTCTTTGCCGAGTAAGGCACTCGGCGAAGAAATATATTTTATTAAATTCGAAATATGTCACCGGGAATGGCTCTCGGCGAAGAAAAGTGCAAAAATGGCGGGAGGCAAAAAATGCGCATGGTTTCTTCGCCGGGCGAGGCACTTGGCGAACATATTTTTTTGCTGGGCGAAGCACTCGGCGAAGAAAAAGTGCAAAAATGGCGGGAGGCAAAAATGTGTGTGGTCTCTTCGCCTGGCGAGGAACTCGGCGAACATATTTTTTTGCCGGGTGAGGCACTCTGCGAAGATCCCCGGGCCATCGTGGCCGCCTGGGACCCACAAGCCGGTGCCAAGTCGGCAGGATCTTTTGGGGCACTTCGAGCTGCTTCTTATGACCATCACCACTGTCGACCTCCATATACCTAGAGGATTTGCACTTAAGACAATACTTTTCATTGATGTGCTCTTTTCTAAATAACATGCAAACATTGGACAAACATCTATCCGCTGATAATCCATCTTAAGGGATTTCATAATTTTTATTGACTCATGCATGTTCTTTGGCAGGATGTGCGACGTCGATAGAAGGGAGCCAATAACATGCAGAAATGCATCAAATGCATTAATGCTTATTTTAAATTTACACTTGACAGCCATTAGGCGACTGATGGAATCAAGTTGAGAAACCTCTGTATGGGTGTGGATGGCTTTCTGTGTGGCAAAAAAAGTATCGTAGAACTCCTTCGTGCTGCCGTCCATCTCATCTCCGTCATCTTCGGTTGAAATTTCAGGTGCACGTGCATTAGCAAATTGAGCTAGCATCCTGTCAACCCCAGAATCAAAAGCGGTTGATGCCTCCTTTGTGCGCTGTCGCGCCACCTTCTTTCTCCGAGGTGCACGGTCGCCATGCAAGATCCAACAATGATAGCCTGGCATAAACCCATACTTGTTAAGGTGTAAACCCATGTCGTCTTTTGTTTGTGAACGATGGTTTTTGCAACGGCTGAACGGGCACCAAGTTCCAGCTACCGCATGGTTTTTAGCAAACGCAATCTCTAGAAAATCTTCAGTCTTTCTGATCCATTCATCACATATCTGACTCGCACTAGATCGACCGTTGTACATCCACTCACGATCCTCCATATCCACACTGATTAATTCAGACATATATTTAACAAAGAGATTCATGCATCGTAAATACAAATATTTAGGAACTATAGATTTTACGTGTTGAATTCACTCACCTATCTCTACAAGCTTGGGTTCTAATCCCACCCGGGTATGTGTAGTTTGTGTTCGTTTTCATGTCCTACTCCAATCCAAGACAGAATTTCGGCAGCACCTCCCCGATGTTCTCCTGATACACATCTCGACAAAGGCCGAGAGAATGTGTATCCTCTGAATATTACCCAAACCAAGGGTTTGCCATACCATGTGTTTTAGAGTGTGGCATGGGTCTTGTATGTCAAAGATTCCCCCACTCTCTGTGTTAGGGCTTTACCGGCGTCGAATTCTCTCTCGCGGCTTCCAGGACTACTTATAACCCAAAACTCCCAGATCTAACGGAATGGGGGGAATCTTGCCAAAAGGTGGGCCCTACCATTTTCTAGGGTGTTACTTGGGCCTAACTTAACACAAAGAAGCAACTAGTTCCACTTTGCTACCCCCTTCCGGCTCACGCAGAGGGGCCCGAACGACAGTTTTGTCTTTTTCTCCAGCGGGGCTAGGGTTTCTCCGGAGAGGGGCCATGGAGCATATGAATCCCACCCAAAACAAGGGTTTTCCATGCCATATGTTTTATAATGTGGAATGAGTCTTGGATGCCAAAGATTCCCTCACTCTCTGTGTTAGGGCTTCACCGGCGTTGGATTCTCTCTCGCGGTTTCTACGACTACTTGGAGTCTGAAACTCCCGGATCTGACGGAACGGGGGGGAATCTTGCTAAGAGGTGGCCCCCTATCATTATCTATAGTGTTATTTGGGCCTAACATAACACAAACAGTCGATTAGTTCCACTTTTCTACGCCCTTACGGCTCACGTAGAGTGCCCCGAACGACAGTTCCGTCTTTTTCTCCATCGCGGCTAGGGTTTCTCCGGAGAGGGGCCACGAAACGTCTAAATCCCACCCAAACCAAGGGTTTTCCATACCATGTGTGTTAGATTGTGGCATGGGTCTTGGATGCCAAAGATTCACTCACTCTCTGTGTTAGGGCTTCACCGACGTCGGATTCTCTCTCGCGGTTTCCAGGACTACTTAGAGCCCGAAATTCCCGAATCTGACTGAACGAGGAGAATATTGCCAAGAGGTGGGCCCTACCATTGTCTAGGGTGTTACTTGGGCCTAACCTAACACAAAAAAAAGCAACTAGTTCCACTTTTCTACCCCCTTCTGTCTCAAGTAGAGGGGCCCGAACGACAGTTTCGTCTTTTTCTCCAGCGTGGCTAGGGTTTCTCCGGAGAGGGGCCACGGAGGGTAGCTTAGATGAAATTTTTTCATTGGTTGTGTTAGGTTAGGCCATATGAACATTTGTAACCCAAGTTGGGCACATGGTTTCACATGATTCCATCCGTTGCACCCGAAATGAGAGTTTCCACTTAGAAGAGGAGAACCTTCTTGCCGGATATGTGTGCTGTGTGAAGCCGGTCACACCTAGGAGTCCCATGTTGGCTCTTACAACCTACCACACACTCTAACACATATAATATGACACCACCTTGGTTTTTGTGTGATTTTGATGCTAGTGGCCCCAGTCACGCCGAAATATCCCCAAAGTTGACCGAAAGTCAACAGTGTCGTTTAACCCTTCCACGGGCGTCGAAAGGGGGGTAGTTCAGAGGAATTTTCTCATTGGATGAGAAACTGGTGCCATGCAAAACGAGACGCAAAGCGGGAAAAACCAGCCGACAACTTGGCAAGGAAAGGTAATTTCCCCCCTGCACACAATTTCGTGAGTCCTTGGCCACATACATGCTCGGCGAAGAGCCTGCAAAAATGGCGGGAGCCAAAACAAATTCCCACGCGTTCTTTGCCGAGTAAGGCGCTCGGCGAAGAAATATATTTTTTTAATTCGAAATATGTCGCCGGGAATGGCTCTCGGCGAAGAAAAGTGCAAAAATGGCTGGAGGCAAAAAATGTGCATGGTTTCTTCGCCGGGCGAGGCACTTGGCGAACATATTTTTTTGCCGGGCGAGGCACTCCGCGAAGAAAAGGTGCAAAAATGGCGGGAGGCAAAAATGCGTGCGGTTTCTTCGCCGGGCAAGGAACTCGGCGAACATATTTTTTGTCGGGTGAGGCACTCTGCGAAGATCCCCGGATCATCGTGGCCGCCTGGGCCCCACAGGCCGGTGCCACGTCGGCAGGATCTTTTGGGGCACTTTGAGCTGCTTCTTATGACCATCCCCACTCTCGACCTCCATATACCTAGAGGATTTGCACTTAAGACAATACTTTTCATTGATGTGCTCTTTTCTAAATAACATGCAAACCTTTGGACAAACATCTATCCGCTCATAATCCATCTTAAGGGATTTGAGGATTTTTTTTGACTCATACATGTTCTTTGGCAGGATGTGCGACGCCGGTAGAAGGGAGCCAATAACATGCAGAAATGCATCAAAGGCATTAATGCTTATTTTAAACTGACAGTTGATAGCCATTAGGCGACTGATGGAATCAAGTTGAGAAACCTATGTATGAGCGTGGATGGTTTTCTGTGTGGCAAAAATAGTATCGTAGAACTCCTTCGTGCTGCCGTCCATCTCATCTCCGTCATCTTCGGTTGGAATTTCACGTGCACGTGCATTAGCAAATTGAGCTAGCATCCTATCAGCCCCAGAATCAAAAGCGGTTGATGCCTCCTTGGTGCGCTGTCGCGCCACCTTCTTTCTCCGAAGTGCACGCTCGCCATGCAAGATCTAACAATGATAGTCTGGCATAAACCCATACTTGCTAAGGTGTAAACCCATGTCGTCTTTTGTTTGTGAACGATGGTTTTTTGCAACGGCTGAACGGGCACCAAGTTCCAGCTACCCATGGTTTTTAGCAAACGCAATCTCCAGAAACTCTTCAGTCTTTCTGATCCATTCATCAGATATCTGACTCGCACTAGATCGAACGTTGTACATCCACTCACGATCCTCCATATTCACACTAATTAATTCAGACATATATTTAACAAAGAGATTCATGCATCGTAAATACAAATATTTAAGGAACTATAGATTTTCCGTGTTGAATGCACTCACCTATCTCTACAAGCTTGGGTTCTAATCCCAACAGGGTATGTGTAGTTTGTGTTCGTTTCCATGTCCTACTCCTATCCAAGACATAATTTGGGCAGCACCTCCCGCTGTTCTCTGATACACATCTCGACAAAGGCCGAGAGAATGTGTATCCTCCGAATCACACCCAAACCAAGGGTTTGCCATACCATGTGTTTTAGAGTGTGGCATGGGTCTTGTATGCCAAAGATTCCTCACTCTCTGTGTTAGGGCTTCACCGGCGTCGGATTCTCCCTCGCGGTTTCCAGGACTGCTTATAGCCCGAAACTCCCGGACCTAACGGAACGGGGGAAATCGTGCCAAAAGGTGGGCCCTACCATTTTCTAGGGTGTTACTTGGGCATAACCTAACACAAAGAAGCAACTAGTTCCACTTTTCTACCCCCTTCCGGCTCACGTAGAGGGGTCCGAACGACAGTTTCGTCTTTTATCCAGCGGGGCTAGGGTTTCTCCGGAGAGGAGCCATGGAGCGTATGAATCCCACCCAAAACAAGTGTTTTCCATAGCATGTGTGTTATAATGTGGCATGGGTCTTGGATGCCAAAGATTCCCTCACTCTCTGTGTTAGGGCTTCACGGCGTCGGATTCTCTCTCGCGGTTTCCAGGACTACTTGGAGCCCGAAACTCCCGGATCTCACGGAACGAGGGGAATCTTTCCAAGAGTTGGCCCCTACCATTGTATAGAGTGTTATTTGGGCCTAACCTAACACAAACAATCGATTAGTTCCACTTTGTTACGCCCTTCCGGCTCATGTAGAGGGGCCCGAACGACAGTTCCGTTTTTTTCTCCATCGGGGCTAGGGTTTCTACGGAGAGGGGCCACGAAAGGTTTGAATGAAACCCAAACCAAGGGTTTGCCATACCATGTGTGTTAGATTGTGGCATGGGTCTTGGATGCCAAATATTTGCTCACTCTCTGTGTTAGGGCTTCACCGGCGTCGGATTCTCTCTCGCGGTTTCCAGGACTACTTGGAGCCCGAAACTGCCGGATCTGACTGAACGGGAAGAATATTGCCAAGAGGTGTGTCCTACCATTGTCTAGGGTGTTACTTGGGCCTAACCTAACACAAAAAAGCAACTAGTTCCATTTTGCTACCCCCATCTGTCTCACGTAGAGGGGTCCGAACGACAATTTCGTCTTTTTCTCCAGCGTGGCTAGGGTTTCTCCGGAGAGGGACCACGGAGGGTAGCGTAGATGAATTTTTCTCATTGGTTTTGTTAGGTTAGGCCATATGAGCATTTGTAACCCAAGTTGGGCACATGGTTTCACATGATTCCATCCGTTGCACCCGAAATGAGAGTTTCCACTTAGAAGAGGAGAACCTTCTTGCGGGATATGTGTGCTGTGTGAAGCCGGTCACACCTAGGAGTCTCATGTTGGCTCTTACAACCTACCACACACTCTAACAGATATAATATGACACCACCTTGGTTTTGGTGTGATTCTGATGCTACTGGCCCCGGTCACGTCGAAATACCCCCAAAGTTGACCGGAAGTCAACAGTGTCGTTTAACCCTTCCACGGGCGTCGAAAGGGGGTAGTTCAGAGGAATTTTCTCATTGGATGAGAAACTGGTGCCATGCAAAACGAGACGCAAAGCGGGAAAAACTAGCCGATAACTTGGCAAGGAAAGGTAATTTTCCCCCTGCACACAGGCCGGTGCCACGTCGGCAGGACATATTTTTTTTGCCGGGTGAGGCACTCGGCGAAGATCCCCGGTCATCGTGGCCGCCTGGGACCCACAGGCCGGTGCCACGTCGGCAGGATTTTTGCCGAGCAAACTAGTTTACCGAGTTCTTTTGACTTATTTGCCGAGTATACGTACGTTCGCCGAGTGTTTTATCGGGAGGACTCGGCGAAGATCAGGCATTGCCGAGTGGCTGGGCCTTCGCCGAGTATTTTTGTAAAAGGCTTGGCGTAGCCACTCTTCGCTGAGTGGCCCCGATATAAAGAACTCGGCTAAGGTGGCGGAGATTCATTTTCTGGTAGTGAGTACTGAGAGAGCATGGCGGTGTTGGCGGCGCGCACAGGCCGACATACCTCAAGATGTGCGGCTAAGGTGTGGTCACCGCACGTACCTCAAGATGCACGACGAAAGCGATGTTTGTAGTTAGAAGTGTTGGACTCTAATAGGCAGTAGGAGTGTTGCCGATTTCAAGCTCGTGAACGAGCAAGAGATAGATGCCTTGTTATCCATTCAATATTAGAGCATCCATGTATTTGATTTGCAAGGGTCCGACCTTCAGAGATCACAGTGACCTTGCATTGTGTCACCGTGGCCCAAATACTGATCAATTTCAGGTGCAGATGGCCTGTTGTCAGGGCAAGAAAAGTAGATCAACTGTCGGAGTACTAGCTGCTAGCTAACATGGTTAAAGAAGAGAAAGAGCGCGTCTTGTGTGGCTGAGGCTTAAGCATTAGACCATGCAGCACGGGTGGGCAGAGGCGGTGATTCGGTGGCGACGGGCGGGGTTGGGGCTGCGATTGGGGGAGGATTTGAGCGGCGGTGGCGGGATTGGGGTAGACCGCGGATCGACGGTGTGAGGAGGAGGTGTTGGATGCGGCAGTGGAGGAGGTGGATTTAACCGGAACGGCGTCGGTAACGCGTGGAGGTGAAGTGGCCAGGGGGAGGATATTTCAGCATGGCGGTTTCACTACACGCGCGGCGTGTGGCTTTTTTGGGGCACGGGGCTAGGTGTATATTTGGATCACCATTGACAAATTTTACATGGTGTGCCATAATTTTTACCAAATTTATATCACGGGCAACTGTTGGAGAGTTTTTTTTTTTTTGCCTCAAGTGATGTAAAAGGTGGTTAATTTTTTGTTTGCATCATCTATTAGAGATGCTCTTAGCAATTGAGGATATTTGATAGTCCATGACACACCGCTCATATAAGGAGTACCATAGCATATCACTGTTATTATTTTATTTTATTTTTACTTTTACAACAAGGGCACAAACAAGATCATCTGCAACTACTCCAAGTTGGATAGTGTTGAGCTGCATCTTCCAAGTTGGATAGTGTTGTTGTACTGGCACCAATGTGACTGTCCAATCTAACTACAGAGTTGTTAGGCTGAGCTAGGCAAGAGCCGAGTTCCAGGGAGACCAAGACAGGTTTGCAGTTCGTATCAAAATCAAAATCCGGTTCCTTTCTTTCAAAATCGGTATTGCGGCTCCATGAGTGGGATGGGCATCTCGTTTGGCCCAACAAGCCTAAACTTCCCGACGTTTATTGAGCCCGTTGGCCATAAACTTGGAGGCGACCCAGGCTGGATGTTTAGTCCCGTACTGCTTATTAAACAGAGCCAGACAGTTGGGGGAGCCGTTTTATAGGCCACCTGGTGCTTCCTAGAAAATCACTTACCTGGACGGGGTCAATGGGTGATCAAGGATACCCATGGCCTGGATTAGTGGCCTCCATTGCACTTTGGGGGAGCACTAGTCCACCATCTCCTCTTGAAGGAGAATGGACGTCGTAATTTGTGATAGAGGGGGTACGCGTTCGCGCGGCCCCTGCTAAACTTCAATTTGAAAATTGTTTCAAAAGATTTTTTTTTTGAAATTTATATAAGTAGATTTGAAAAAATCCATACTTGAATACGATACAAGAAATTTGTTCCCTCATGGCGAACTCCTGCGACGCAAAGCAGACTCATATCAGTTGCTGGTTTTGGGCTTCTGCTTTGCTACCTATTAAAGATGCACATTCTTTGCTAGCTGCAGCTGCTTACAAGGGATAGAACATCCGTGTACTTCACTTTGCTTCTTCCAACGTTTTGGTTAAGACATTGGACTCATGTGGTCTGTGTGCGTGCACAAGCAGGGGCACATGGTCTACAACATGTACCGTGGCATCCGAGAGAAGGAAAGACGATTTGGCGATCAATGCAAGAGGTAAGAAGGCCCGGATTTTGTTACCCATTTCGAAAAAATAAAAAAGCCCACTGTTTCTATCTGTGACATGGTGCCCTTGTACAACTTGTATGTACGCACCTTTGCACGACGAAAGCGACTGTATTTAAACGGTAAAACGGTTTGACTCCAACAGGACATAGGTATTATTGCATCATCACGGAAGATGAATACCGCTCTCATGCTAAGATGGGTTTGGTGTATCTTACAGGACGATGGAGGGCTCTGGCTCCAGCTTATCAAAGCGAAATACCTCAGAGGATGCCCTCTGATGTTCTGTGAGCGCCGGGAGGGATCCCAATTTTGGAGATCCATCCAATCCATCAAGTTTGAGATCCGGAGGGGGGCACGCTTCACCATTGGGAATGGAAGGAGCGCCCTCTTCTGGACAGAGACGTTTGGCTCGGGGATAGACCGCTCCAGGTGGCCTTCCGGGACTCTTTGCGATTTGCTCAGACCCGATGATATCTGTGGCCGACGCTGCACCAAATGGAATTTGGAACATCTCGTTCCGAAGGACATTTGGTCCAACAGAGGCGACAACATGGGATGAGCTCTTCGCCGCTCTGCCGTGCTCTTTAGTGGGAACTCCGGACCTGGTATCGTGGAGCCTAGCGCCTTCGGGCACCTTTTCAGTGAGTCAGCATACCGTAGTCTCTTTCACGGGCCGGGGCAGGCGTGGTCCGCTAGTTTGTGGAAAGCTCCCTTTCCATTGAAGATCAGGATCTTTATATGACAGTTAATGCGGGACCGCCTCCCTTCGGGGGTGGAGGTTCGGAACGTCAGGGCCTGGTGATGGCAAGTGTCCTCTTTGTGGGGTTCCCGATGTAGAAGGATGAGATTGGCGGAATATGATGGATGTATTATTGAGCCTCATGGGCGAGTATATATTGGGGTACAAACTTGGAGGGCAAGAAGCCTCGTAGAGATAGAGTGGGGGTTGAATACAAATCCTAAACTACCAAAGATACGTACACCTAATATATCTCTAACATCCCCCCGCAGTCGTAGCGGTAGCGTTGCGAACAACAGGAGCGTCGCGGACGGTCAGACTGGAGAGAAACCGAAGTAGAATCCAGTGGGCTGACGTCGTGGACGGTGTCACGGCGCTGGAGCTTGGACCATAGAGGAAGCTGATGAGAGCTCAAGGCGAGATGATAGCCCTTAGTGCCGAGGTCGAGGTAGCCGAGAGCGTAGGGTGGTGTAGCCGTGGTCGAGATAGCCGTGCGAGGGTTGCCGAGGTCGATGTCGAGTGGGGGTAGCCGGTGTCGAGGTAGTCGCCGTGTAGCCGCGGGGCGCAAGGAGGCGCCAAGTTAGACATAGGTGCAGTGGTGTTGAAGTAGTGGTGCGCCGGGAAGAAGACGGTATGGACGAGGCGTCGCGCCGGGTCTGCCAAGCCCGTGGACGCGTCGTGGACGAAGGCACGCGTCAGTGTTGCCAGCACTGGGCATGCGTAGAAGGACGAAGTCGATGTTGACGAGGCGTCGCACCAGGCTTGCCAAGCCCGAGGACACGTCGTGGACGAAGGCTCGACGACGGTTGCAGCGCCAGTCGGCGTGGGGGTAGAAGGTGCCGATGTCAACCACGGTTGTCGGAGTAGAGGAAGTGGTCGAGGAAGATGACGGCGATGCGTAGAAGGACGAAGTCGATGTTGACGAGGCGTCGCACCAGGCTTGCCGGGCCCGGGGACACGTCGTGGACGAAGGCTCGACGACGGTTGCAGCGCCAGTCGGCGTGGGGGAGAAGGTGCTGATGTCAACCACGGTTGTCGGAGCAGAGGAAGAGGTGGACGGCGATGTAGTCGGCGGAACCAAAGGCAGCCCGTGGGGGGCCATGTCGGTTGCCGTTAGGAGCGACACGGCGGCGGTAGCCCGCGAAGGGCCACGGCGGTCACGTGTAGAAGCGCGGCGGCGATGCTCGTAGTAGGCGAGGAAGAACCCAACAACTCGAAAAAGACCACGCGCGGACGGTGGCGTTCCCGCGCCTAGGGAGGCAGCGCGGCGCATACCACGAAGAGATCAACGCGCGGGGACGGCGGAGTGGACCGCACGTCGTGGCGCTACGGCTCGAAGAGCGACGCAGCGGCGACGTGTGTGTCGGGGCGACGGCGGGAAGACCTCGGGGCGGTGACCTGCACCGCGTGTGCTGCGGCGCTATAGCCCGAAGGGGTGACGCAGCGGCAGCACGCCGTCAGGGCAACCGCGGGAACGGCCTCGTGGCGGCGGGCACCGCGTGCTGTGGCACTACGTACGCCCGAAGGGACGACGCAGCGGCAGCGCACCGCCAGTGAACCGCTGGAACAGCTCGGGGCGACGGCGGGGACGGTGTGATGCAGCGCTACGGCCCGGAGGAGCGACGCGCGGGGTGGTGCAGCCGCGGTGAGAACCACGGGGCGGCGGCGCTACGGCCCGATGGGGCGACGCAGCGGCAGCCCGTTTGCTCGATCGGTGATAGACGCACACTCAGGGACGGTCTTCACGGGAACCTGCGGAGGCGCACGCAGACGACTGTACGGGTCGGCCGCGCAGCCTGGATGGGACGGATCGCGGGCGGGCGGGCGATCAATCCGCTTGCTCGCGAGGTGGAGGATGCGCCGCTCAGCACGACGATGATGACGTAAGGCTGGGTAGTGGAGGCCGAGCGGCGAACGCAGCGTCGTGCCTGAGCGGCCAAGGCAGCTCCGTGCGTGAGGCAACCACGGTGAAGGCGGGGTAGTGGAGGAGTCCCGATCGGAGCAGAGGCGATGACGACCGACACAAAGCGACGGACAGGTAGACGCGCGGAAGGCGGCCGTTAAGGCCGCCGCATCGCGCGAAGCCGCCGAGGCGGCGAAGAGGCCACATGGATGGCCGTTACGCCCTCCGCGTGGCGTGTGACTCCGCCGTGTCGGTGAAGAGGCCGGTAGTCGCGCCGGTGTCGGTGTAGAGGCGCGTGAGGGTCGACGGTGGCGACGGGAGACGCAAACCGATCTTGAATTGGAAAACCAAAAAAGAAAACGCCGGCCAAGCGACCGGCGGAGAGAAAGACGCTCTAGGGCAGCCGATCCACGGGACCGGCGGACGAACCCTAGGTACGGGCGCCGCGGCCCCGGCGACGATCATAGATCCGTCCCGGGGGCGGCGCGAGGCGGAAGCGGCGGCGGCGGCTAGGGTTAGATCGTGTTTAGGCTGATACCATGTAGAAGGATGAGATTGGCGGAATATGATGGATGTATTATTGAGCCTCATGGGCGAGTATATATTGGGGTACAAACTTGGAGGGCAAGAAGCCTCGTAGAGATAGAGTGGGAGATTGAATACAAATCCTAAACTACCAAAGATACGTACACCTAATATATCTCTAACACCCGAGACGAAAACCCATATTTTGTTCACTTGCCCAGCAGCTCGGTTCCTATGGAACTTCGACTTTGAAGGACTCGGTCCCGAATGGAGGGCCTCGGACCTAGGCGAATTCCTGGAGCTCCAGGCAAGGAGGACAGGGAAGGGGCGTCGCCTCTTCTGGGTTATCCTTGTCGGGATGACTTGGACTCTGTGGACAATTAGGAATAAGATGGTGATTAAACGAATCTTTCTTAGGCGCGCTTCTGACTCGATGTTAATGTCTTGCTTTTCTGCAGCAGTGGCACCCGTTGTGTAGACAGTGGGACAGAGATCAGCTGGACGTCATGTTGGATCGCTTGGTTGCGGCGGCCCGTCGCATCTCCGCCTCTCCTTCTCCTTCGAGCTAAGCCCAGTTAGGAGGGGGGAGACCTTGCTCCCCCTCGCCTTTCGCACCTACCATGTTTTCTTTTCTCCTGTTGTTGTAGCGTTCTGGTACTTTGGGTGTTCTTGTGTTGTTGCCCCAGCAAACTCCTTCCCGCTTGTCTTTCCTTTTCCTGTGGTATGTGTTGTATGAACTTGGATTGGTGGTTGTTTTATTTATAAAGCGGGGCGTAAAGCCTTTTTCGGTAGCAGTAGTCGTCGAGCAGTTACTTAGGTAACATGATTAACTAAAAAAGAGAAAGGCCGCCGAGGCAGAAATACGCAAAAATTCACTCAAATTTATACCAGCATCTTAGCAATTGAGCATGTGGTCTCTAGCTTGCTACGTGCATGGGACATGCATTTCTTAAGTGCTTCTCCGAGTGGCATAATAATTTGTCTTGGTTCAATCTAACACTATGCCTAACTGATTCCGCTGCCATCTCGTAGCTGCCGACCGCAAAGATGTCGCAACAGTGAGGCTTGTGACACATTCGAAGCTTATGACACTTTGGAGATGTACCGGAGAAAGACCCGTCATGTGGCGAGCGACTATGTCCAAGTCAGACTGGAGCTTTGTCTTAAAGGGTCGGACAAACATGAAAAGTTAGATAGTGTTTTTTTAGAAGAACATGGCCGCTTTATTAATCAATCACATAAGGTACTATCGTGATATCCACTGGCTGCATAAGCCAAACATGGTGACCATGGTCGAGGGTTTTGACACTGATTTTTGTGGCAGACCCAGCTACCAGTTGTTAGAGCTGGGCTAAAGATAACCTTGCAAAACGCAATTGGTATGGTAATAAACAGTGTGTCTTCTGTCATAAAGACGAGACTATTAAACACATGTTTTTTGATTGTAATATTGCTTCTTCTATATGATCAATCATTTAAATAGGTTCTACCTTATTTCCTCCAACAAGCACTGCCAATATTTTTGGTAGTTGGCTAAATGGTGTGGATAAAAGGTTTAAACGACTTATTAGGGTGGCAGCGCTAGCCGTGATTTGGTCGCTGTGGCTATGTAGAAATGAAAAGGTATTTAATGGTATAAATTGTTCTCTTATGCAGATTATCTTCAGGACTACAGCTATACTCCGTACTTGGGTACCGCTGCAGCGTGTGGAGCACCGAGATTTTTTTATGGAGGCGTGTACCAGACTGGAGAGTACAGCCAGGGACTTTTTATCCCAGCATGGATGGCAGCATAATTTGCGGATCGGCCCTCCACCTACTTAGGCGTTGCTACTTGCTTTGTACTTCGTCTTCATTTAGTTCATTTTTTTTTTCGGCTGTGTGCATCTTGATATGCAGAGACTGGGTGTATGACATTACTTATCAGTAATAAAATCTCCCTTTATCAAAAAAAAAAAAGTTGTTAGAGCTGGACTAGGCTCACGAAGAGAAAAGTTCCGGACGCAAAAGACAAGTTTGCACTCTGGGCTTTCTGACCCAATAAGCCCAGCTCCCGGATGCTCTTTTGGCCCGTCGGCCAGAACCTCGAGGTAACGCGTCCTGGCGACCTAAGCTCGAATTTTAGTCCCGTACCGCTCATTGACAGGGGGAGATAGACCAGCGCAGGATTTATATAGGGCACCTGGTGCTACCGAGAAACATACTTACCTGGACGGGGTCAATAGGAGACTCATGGCCTGGATTAGTGGCCTCCATTGCACTTTGGAGGAGCACTAGTCCACCATCTCCTCTAGTAGGAGAATGGACGTCATAATTTGTGATAGAGGGGGTACGCGTTCGCGCGGCCCTTGCCAATCTTTAATTCGAAATATTCCAATGTTTTAAGATTTTTGGATTTATAAGTATTTGATTTGAATCAATATACTTTGAATCAGTTCTAGATTTGAAATTGTTTCAACGCCATCCGCTAAGTTTAAGCGTTTTATGAATTTGCACACGGTGGGCAGGAGTGGGATCCTACCATTGGATTCATAAAACGTTGTATTTTGCTTCAGTGTATTCTGGGAGTTTCTAGCATGACAGGGATTGGGCCAACGTTGTGGTGTGTGCGCAGGGGCAAGCGATCTACATGTCCGACACCATCGGGAGGAAGGAATGAACATCTGGAGATCCATCGAAGCTCGTGTCTGATACAAAGAGCTCTTGAACAGCTGTATGTACCTTTGCACGAAGAGAACATGGTCGCCAATTCCAAGCTTGCAATCGAGCGGGTTTGGTTAAGATGATAGCACGGATCTAACGGCGGGACAGCTAAAAAGAGTCAGGAAGATGCTAACCTGTCATCTATGCGTTGCTATCCATATGATATTTAGAGCATCCATGAAATCGATTTGCAAGGACACTTCCCTTCAAACATCAGAAACCTAATCCATGGAGAGTCATACTTTGATATGTATTATTACATTATTTATGCGTTCACAGACTACTGCATTTTACCTTTCCTGGGACTGTTGTGTACGCTATATAACCCTGTCGATACGGGTACCAACCACTGTTGGTTTTGACACTTACGGAAACTCCAACGCCTGAGCTAGTGTTAACCTACGGTTCCTCCAAGCGTCTGTTACGAACCCCACCCCTACTACGACTACATCGACCACTCCACGGGCCAACACTGCTAGGTCTACTCCGAGAGATAGGCCAAGTGTCCGTAGGGGAGCTCGTGCACGACGGCCCAACCCAAAGTACCTGTGACGCCCTCCACTACTTAACCCTATCCTCGGGATCGAGAAGGGCAACGAAGAACTAGAACCTGGCTAGGCGGCGGCGGCTCTCATCCTTTCCCATTTCTCTTCCTCCTCCGATCTCCTCCATTCTTGTACCCACATCTGTATCGCTGTTGTGAGAACCAATGTATCTGGGAGTTTACCGCACTTCATAGCTACGAGAGTATCAGGAACATAACAATTGGTATACAGAGCCTTAGCCACCTCGGCTGATCCTAGGAGAAAACTTTTCTCTGCTTCGATCCGACCTCCAGTCTGGCAGGTCGTTACCCGTCAATCATACAGACTCGCCAAGCCAAGCTTACGGAGATGGAAGAACACGAGAGAGTGTTGGCGGATTTGACCGCGGTGATCTCGGCCATGAACTCGAAACTCGACGAGATCCACCCTGCGGTGCTCGAGTTGACGGTCGTGGAAGTCCGAGATTGAGAGCTCCATCAGTAACCTGCGTACGGAGATGGGAGATCTTCGGTCGCGTGTGCTGGAGAGCACGCGAGCTACCGCTACTTCGCCCAAAGGAATTCTGCAAACGCCTCCTCTTCCTCGCCTGGCGGACGCGCCACCACCATCAACGCTCGCGGCAAGCAAGCCAGCAGAGCAGCTCCAGGGTGCGCATCGGCATGAGGAGCGTGACGACGGTCACGGATCAGTGGACCACCGCGACGCATCGAACCATCGGGGTAACCACTCTGATGATCCACGATCACCAGACGGGACCCCGGCCAAGGGTACGTCTCAATTCCTTTGCCATGGTTGCGATTCGTCGGATTTTGGGTCTCGGGGTGTTTATTCTGCAAGGTTTCCTCTTCCTCCTCGGGTTGATTTTCCGATTTTCGATGGGGAAAACCCTCGTGCTTGGCGGCTGAAGTGTGAGGCGTATTTTGGTGTGTGTTCCATGAATTCAGATACTTGGGTAAATTGTGCGGCCATGTACTTCATGGAGGATGCACTGTCTTGGTGGCAAGCCACCGAGGCACATCTGAAATTTCTAATTTGGAAGGATTTTGCTGACAACATTTGCCTTCAATTTGGTCATTCTGAATTTCAAAACCACCTGCGCCAGTTCAATCGGTTGCAGCAGACGGGAACCGTGTTGGAGTACACCAGTAAATTCAACACCCTCGTGCACAACTTGACGGCACACCATAACTCATGGGATCCGGCATTTTTTGTCACGCATTTCATCGACGGTTTACAAAAAGATATTCGAGCAACTGTGGTTTTGCATCGCCCTATCGATCTAGCTACTGCCGTGGACTTGGCTCTTTTGCAGGAAGAAGTGTTGGCATCATTTCGAAGGGATTCACGACCCATGGAATTCTCTCCAGTGCCGGTATCGAGGCCAATTCCTCGGACGGCGATGCCCCTGTTATCACCTTCAGTGGCTCGTTCAACGCTTTCATCTGTGACAAGGACGGAAGAACGACGCACGCATGAGCTGGCCAAGCCCACACCTCAAATGGATAATGTTTCTGCCCTGCGGAATTATCGGAGGGCTCGCGGATTATGCTTCACGTGTGGAGAGCGCTGGGGACCAGATCATCGTTGTGGCCCAACTGTTCTGCTACACGTTGTCGATGAGCTTATTGCTATGATGCAGGATGACCAACCTCGGTTCTCGGATCATGGTACGCAAGTGGGAGGTGACAGAGAGTCTGACTGTATGCATATCTCACAAGCAGCGACAGAGGGGGGGGCAAACAGCTACAACCATGAGACTGCAGGGGTGGATTCAAGGCAAGGAGGTCGTTATTCTGGTGGATTCGGGCAGTTCGCATACATTTGTCAGCGCGTAGGTGGCTGAGAAGTTGCAGGTGCAGCGCCGAGCTATGGCACCACTTCGTGTACGCGTAGCTGATGGAGGGGTAATGATCTGTGGTGTTGAACTGGTGAATTGTGAATGGTGGACGCAAGGGCATAAGTTCCATAGCAATCTTAAGGTGTTACCTCTTAGTTCATATGACATTATTCTGGGTTATGATTGGATAACAGAGCACGGTCTGATGCAAGTTAATTGGCGTGAGCAACTGATGAGTTTCCAGCAGGAGGGGAACACCGTTCAGCTAACTGGAGTTCAGCCTGATTTGACCAAATGCCCTGCAGTTTCGGGGGGGGGGGGGGGGGCGCAACTTCAGTGCCTCATCCAGCAGGACAGAGTCACTCGAGTAGTGCAGTTGTGCTTGTTACAGCCAAGCCAGAGGGAGGAAATGTCGAGCTCAGCGGTTGAGCTACCAGTAGAGGGGGTGCGACTTCTGGAAGAATTTGAGGTGTTGTTCCTCGAGCCCAATGAACTACCACCCCAAAGACAGTTTGACCATGTCATTCCACTGTTATCGGGAGCCAAACCTATGAATTTGCATCCATATCGTTACAATCCAGCATAGAAAGATGAAATCGAGAAGCAAATTGCCCAGATGCTCGAGCAAGGCATCATCAAATTCAGTACGAGCCCTTATTCGTCACCTGTCATCTTAGTACTCAAAAAGGACCTCACCTGGCGTTTCTGTGTCGACTTCCATCAGCTTAATGCAATCACAATCAAGAATCGATATCCATTGCCTATTATCGATGAGTTGCTAGATGAGTTGTCAGGAGCTAGTCTGTTCTCGAGCTTGGACTTAAGAGCTGGTTACCACCAAATTCGAATGTGTCCTGAAGATGAGCACAAAACAGCATTCAAAACACACAGTGGACACTACGAGTTCAAGGTAATGGCGTACGGTTTAACCGGTGCACCAACCACTTTTCATAACCTTATGAACACGATCCTTCAGCCTTTGCTACGCCGAGGAGTGTTGGTCTTCATAGACGACATCCTGATTTACAGCCCTGATCTGCCACAACACCTCGTTCGGCTTCGCCAAGTGTTTGAAATATTGCAATTCCATCAGCTGAGAATCAAGAAAAGCAAGTGCAAATTCTTTCAGCCGCGCCTAGTGTACCTTGGGCATGAAATCAGTGGGGCAGGGGTTACTACTGACAGAAAGAGCATCCAGGCAGTGCAGAACTGGCCAACCCCCACAACACCGAAGGAAGTCCGTGGATTTCTCGGGTTAGCAGGATATTACCGTAAATTCGTCAAGAATTTTGGGATCATCAGTAGGCCACTGACAGACCTGCTCAAGAAGAACTCAGTGTTTGCGTGGACTGATCTGGAACAATCTTTGTTTGAGGATCTTCAGCAAGCACTGATCTCTGCCCCAGTGTTGGCGCTCCCGGACTTCAATCTCACGTTTGAGATCGAGACTGATGCTTCTGATCGTGGAATTGGCGCCGTTATCATGCAAAAAAGACACCCCCTTGCCTTTCTAAGCAGAGCTCTCGGCCCGAGAACCAGTATGTTGTCAACATATGAGAAAGAGGCACTGGCGCTCATCATGGCAATTGATCAGTGGCGAGCCTACCTTCAGCTAGCGGAGTTCATCATACACACTGATCAAAGGAGCCTTGTCCATTTGGAGGATCAACGTCTGACAATGCCATGGCAACAGAAAATGATGGTTAAGTTGTTGGGCTTGCGCTACCGCATTGTCTACAAACGTGGGCCGGAGAATAGGGCCGCGGATGCTCTATCTCGTTGCCCCAAACCGTCCCGGGGGAATTGGTTGCGGTGTCAGTGGGCCTGCCCACTTGGCTCGATGAGGTCCAGCAAGGATATCGGGGGGACCCTCAAGCTCAAAAGTTGTTGGCCTAGTTAGCTGCACACCCAGAACAGGAGATTGGCAATTTTGCCTTGGAAGAGGGCATTATCAGGATGCAAGGGAGAGTGTGGGTGGGGCGCAATGAACCACTGCAGCGAAAAATTGTGGTAGCATTGCACGCTAGCGCGGTTGGAGGGCATTCGGGCTACGGTGTTACCTATAAACACCTACGAAATTTGTTTGCTTGGCCGGGAGTGAAGCAACAGGTGCGACAATTTGTGGACGCATGTACTGTATGCAAGTAAGCCAAACCGGAGAGAGTACGTTACCCGGGGCTCCTGGAACCTCTACCGATACCTCCTCACACCTGGCATACAGTCACTATGGACTTCGTAGAAGGACTACCACGCTCCTCGGGTTTCAATTGCATCCTCGTGGTGGTTGATAAACTTTCCTGGTATGCCCATTTCATTCCTTTGGCCCACCCCTTTACTACGTTGCAAGTGGCTCAAGCCTATATCCTGAACATTTACAAGCTGCATGGATTACCTGTCGCTATCGTCTCTGATCGGGACAAGATGTTCACCAGCGGACTGTGGAGAGAGTTGTTCCATCTATCGCAAACAGAACTGCGGATGAATTCTTCCTATCACCTTCAAACTGATGGTACCACTGAACGCGTCAACGAATATCTGGAGACCTTCTTGCGCTGTTTCGCTCACGCCTATCCTACCAAGTGGAATTCCTGGCTACATCTCGCGGAATTTTGGTATAACACATCTCCCCATGCTGCACTGGACAAAACCCCCTTCGAGGTGCTCTATGGCCACCCTCCCCGGCACTTTGGGATCATTGATCCATCAGCGTG
Source organism: Alopecurus myosuroides (assembly GCA_028641055.1). Taxonomy (NCBI): domain Eukaryota; kingdom Viridiplantae; phylum Streptophyta; class Magnoliopsida; order Poales; family Poaceae; genus Alopecurus; species Alopecurus myosuroides. The sequence continues at coordinate 126,145,050 of CM054061.1, read as the reverse complement.
CTCGGTCCCAGACCTGTCAGATTGGCGGCAGGAGAGAGCCGATACCATGGCGCTGCTACAGCATCACTTCAAAAGGGCGCAACAACATATGAAAATGGTGGTTGGTCGCAAGCGAACTGAACCCATCTTTGTCGTGGGGGATTGGGTGTTCCTTAAGATCCAGCCGTACGTGCAGACCACTCTGGCAACAAAATCTAACCCTAAACTAGCATTTCGCTACTTTGGTCCGTTTCAGCTCATCCAGCGGGTGGGCGGCACTTCTTACAAGCTTCAACTGCCGGAGTCGTGCTCTATCCACCACGTCATTCATGTGTCCCAGCTGCGGTGAGCGGTTCCACCATCAATTGAAGTGCTGCCAGAACTTCCTCGAGCAACCGGGGCACTACCGGAACCTGTGCAAGTGTTGGAGACCAAGCTGTATCAGCGGGGCGGGGAGACCAGGACCCAGGTACTGGTGCAATGGAGGGACCAGCCAATCTCGCTTGCTACCTGGGAAGATCAGAACAAGCTCCTGCATCGCTTCCCGGATGCCCCAGCTTGGGGTCAAGCTGGTTCTTAAGGGAGGAGAATATTACGAACCCCACCCCTACTACGACTACATCGACCACTCCACGGGCCAACACTGCTACGTCTACTCCGAGAGATGGGCCAAGTGTCCGTAGGGGAGCTCGTGCACGACGGCCCAACCCAAAGTACCTGTGAAGCCCTCCACTACTTAACCCTATCCTCGGGATCGAGAAGGGCATCAAAGAACTAGAACCTGGCTAGGCGGCGCTCTCATCCTTTCCCCTTTCTCTTCCTCCTCCGATCTCCTCCATTCTTGTACTCAGATCTGTATCGCTACTGTGAGAACCAATGTATCAGGGAGTTTACCGCACTTCATAGCTACGAGAGTATCGGGAACGTAACAACGTCTTCTGACCACGGCTTCATCCGCTCACCTTCTGCCTTCCTATCGACTAAATAAGCAGCCGTTCTGAGTATACTCGCCTGCGAATTGGACAAGTGGTGTAGCAAATTCAGTATTATCCTGACGCAAGAATGAGGGCGTGAAGTCACTGCAGGAGTCTTGTGCCCGGCCATGTCTTCTTCCTCGATGATGCGTGAGGCTTCTAGCGAGTCGATGCGCGGCAGCGTGCGTCCACGCCGGTTGCAGGGCCCAACGGTCCCAACCGGTCGCAAACATTGGTCAAAGGGACCCGTGGAGCCAGATCCGGCTGCCGGTTGCCGCCATGGGTGGGGATCGATTGGCGCTTTGTGCGAGGATCTGGTTGCCGGTTGGCGCCTTGCGAGGCGGCGCGGTACTTCTCCGGCTAGCAGTTGTGGTTGCCGTGCTACCGGCTGCCTCCTGCAGCTGGTCATTTGGACGTTACTGCCGAGCGCCAGAGGTGACGCTGGCGGCTGGCCGAGGTTGAGGGTTTGGCGACGAGGTCTGTCGATCGGCCCAGATCGATCCGACATGGATGATCAACGCACCACCGGCTGTCTTGGGGGCAGCGTTTGCCCACTCATCGCCGACTAGGATTTCGGAGACGGAGGCGGCTCGGTCTGCTGATGATTGGTTGCGGCCAAGAGGTCTTGGAGGCATCGGTGTTGGCATAGCAGTTCCTCGCCTTGCAGGCCAGGTAACTAGGTTGGTGCGGCCTCTCCCGCCTTCATATTCTTGGTGGGCGTGATGTAGACCGGCTGGCGGAACCGCGGGATCTGCGGTGATTCCCATCTCGTGGACGAGTCAGCCGCCACGGGTGCCGACCTCATCTGCCCGGCTGGGACCAACCGGGACGGGGGTGAAACCGTGGACCTTGTTGAATTCGTGTATCTACGCTTCTACGCGGTGCTGTGTCGCAGTGACGTTGTGGTGGCCGTCTAGGAGGATCTTGCGCTTGAGCTCCAAAGTTGTGGTCGCTACCTTCGGATCCGCGTCCGGAGCGATGGGAGTGGTGAGTTCATGAAGCAGAGTCTCCATGTCGCCGGGCGCCTGACTGGGGCTTGGGAGGTCCGCACCGACGGAGGTGACAGTGACCTCGAGAAGGAGGTCTGAGCATGCGTGCACCTTGGCAGGGTACTCGGGGACGACGACGAGGAGGACGCGGTGGTCGTCGAAGTGGAGATCGCGAATCATCCGACATGGTCGATGACGCATTCGAAGGCGCCAAACGTCAAGACGAAGACAGAGAAGACGCACTCGACGGAGCTGGTGTGGGGTCCCGCGCGAAACGAGACGCCGGTTGCCGCCATATGCCCCACGGTGGGCGCAACCTTTCAGGGTTATGTTGCACGGCAGCACCATCGAGCTAATGATTGAGTTCAGTGAGGGGGGGAATCTGCGGGGCAACGGTGCTCGCGTGGGATTGGGACACAAGCGTGGAGACACCATGTACCCAGGTTCGGGGCCCTCGCGGTGAGGTAAAACCCCTACTCCTGCAAGGATAGAACTATGGGGGTGGTTACAGGATGCTCCTTAAGCTGTGTAACTAGGTGGGAGGGAATGTAGCCTTTTCGGGGTTGATCCGTCTCTAAGGGTGCCCGGCCTGTCTTATATAGACTGACCAAGAGACAACCGGCTGGGTCCCATAGACAGTTATTGCAGGGCTGCTCCCCCGATGACGTTGAGCATAGTTGCGGCACCACTGTTGGAGACGTGGGAGACCGTCTCCTACCCGCCTCCTTCTTATCATGTCAGTGTACCTGACGATGTGGGGGTACCGTAGGCGGCGTAACTTTGTACGCGGCCCTTCCCGTGCCGCATTCACTTCAGCTAGTCGGTTCCATCTTCAGCAACCAGCAAGATGGTTCCATCTTCAGCAACCGGTGATGAGAGCGATACGGCTGGCCAAGCGACCGGGTGGCTCCTCGAGCCGCCCGGGTTGTTCTTCCGTCTGGATGCTCCGTATCATTCTAGGACGGCCGGCTAATCTCATTGGAGGTGAATTTTTAAGTGTCTTGAACCATTCGGTGTCATCATCGACAATGAGCGTTGCTATGCGTCCTACAATTTTCGTCCGACTCAGGTACGACGGCGACCAAGACCGTATGATTCATTCGAGAATCAAAAGTGGGACGATAGATTTACATGTCGGACGGACGTCGTGCAAGAACCGTCGTACGCATAGCTAATTCGCCCGACAATAGTGATGTTCAGCTGTTGTATATTTGTATTGGCGGTTTTGGCACTGATGTGGCTGTGCCAGCTAGCACTAGCAGTAGGCTGGTCTAGGCTCACGAAGAGAAAAGTTCCACGGAAACAGAAGACAAGTTTGCGCTATATATTTTTTTTTAGAGAAAAGTTTGCGCTATATATACGTGTACAGTATTAAAGTCGAAACCGGGTTGCTTTCTGGTCTCGCATTTCGCCCAATAGCCCAGCTCCCGGACGTTATTTGAGCCCGTTGGCCAGACCCTGGAAGCAACTCGTCCTGGCGATCTAAAACTCAAAAAAAAAAAAAAAAAAAACTCGTCCAAGCGACCTAAGCTGGATGTTTAGTCCCGTACCGCTCATTGACAGGGGGAGATACACTAGAGGAGGCTTTATATAGGACACCCGGGGCTAACATAAAACTTACTTACCTGGACAGGGTCAATGGGTGATCAATAAGATCCATGGCCTGGATTAGTGGCCTACATTGCACTTGGATAGGAGCATGGGTCCATCATCTCCTCTGGTAGGAGAATGAACGTCATAATTTGTGATAGAGGGGGTACGCGCTCGCGCGGCCCCTGCCAATCTCCAATTCAAAATATTTGTATTTGAACATATTTTTTGATTTGTCAATATTTAACATGAATGAAATACTTTCAATCTTTTCTTGTTTCTAAATGTGTGAATTGACTATATTTCTAAGTTGAAGCGTTATATGCAAGCCAGGTGAAAGTTTTGGGAAGTTTATGAATTTGCAAACGGTGGGATTCTACCAAATTGACTGGAAAGTCCTACTCAGACTGGGATACTGATTCAGTGTATCCTGGGAAATTCTAGCTTGCTTACCATAACCTGGGGACTGATTAGGCTTAATTTCATTGCATGCCTAGGATTGGGCTAACATGACGCCGGTGTGGTGTGTGCTCAGGGGCAAGGGATCTACATGTCCCACGCCATCGGGAGGAAGGAATGAATATCTGGAGATGGATTGAAGCTCGTGTCTGATACAAAGAGCCCTTGTACAGTTGTATGTACCTTAGAAAACAGTGTCGCCAATTTCAGGCTTGCAAACGAGCGGGTTTGGTTAAGATGATAGCACAGATCTAACAGCAGGACCGCTAAAAAGTGTCGGAAGCTGCTAACCTGTCCTCTGTCCATTGCTATCCATATAACATTTAGAGCATCAAAGAATTCGATTTGCAAGGACACATCCCTTCGAAGATCAGAAAGCGCAGGTAATCCATGGAGAGTCATACTTCGATATATGTTACATTATTGATGCGTTCACAGACTACTGCATTTTACCTTTCCTCGAACTGTTATGTAAGCTATATGACCCTGCCGATACGGGTATCAACCACTGGTGGCTTCGAAACTTCTGAAACTTCCAACGCCTGAGCTAGTGTTAACCTACGGTTCTTCCAAGCATCTTCTGCCCACGCCTTCATTCGCTCACCTTCTGCCTTCCTATTCGACTGAATAAGCAGCAGTTCTGCATACTCGCCTGTGAATTGGACAAGTGGTGTAGCAAATTCAGTATTAGCCCAACGCAAGAATGAGGGCGTGAGTCACTACACAAGAGTCTTAATATATGCAATACCCAAATGAGCATCAACTGCCAGCGATAATAGTGACTACTTTCACTGGTTATGGATAGTAGTAATACTCAGATTTGACAGGAAAGGCTTTTACCAACACCCCAACAACTCAGGGGAAGGCATTGAGGCCCTGTTTCATAAATATAGAAAATTTTGTAGGAGCCTTAATGGTTAGATTTCTCCATCCTCCAGTTACTGAAAAATGAGGGTTTACAATTGCAGACATACTCTACTAACACGAACAGGTCGGCGAATATGGATTCATATTATTAGGTTGAATCTTTCAAAGTTTAACCAGATCCACCCCATGGTTTCATTCAAACAGGAGGTAAAGCAAAAGGAGGAAAAGCTGGCATAAGCTAGAATCAACCAATTGATGAAAAAAAAACTAAATTCAATTTGATTATGACAACAATTTACAGTAAATATGACAGCTATGGTGTTAAATCAAGCAACTTGCTTTTCTGAACCTAGAAGTGTGTAATGGTAGAATAATCCAGAAAATATTACATAAGAAAATTTCAAAGTATAACCTCGAGCAAGGGAGATGATATCCCTCCAGTCGACCTGACTTCTTGTGCCTGCAGAATATAAATAGGAAACATTATAGTATTGCCCAAGTGGTTAAAGAAACAATACCATAGGAGATTATTCTTTTACCCTCGGAGTTGATGGCAGGTGCTTTCAATACTTCTAGGGCCTTCCTATATAGCCCCTGCAAGCACACAGCTAGTTCAATAAGCATAGAGCATGCATAGGTCATTTGCATGGGAAAAAAGGTTACCAACAAACTACACCAAGCAGTAATAAATATAGAAATATGAGAACTAGTTTTGAGAAAGAATAAGAATTGCCTAATCCTTAACTCTTTCAATGTTTAAAACCACGGGAACGTGAATGTCAAGTTTTCTAGATTGTGACACGTAAAGCTGAAATAAGAGTTAATGGTTTTACTGACCTCTTGAACCATTATTGAACTAGAACCTTCTGATTTTGCTTTCAGTTTGTACATTCTAGCCACACATGTCAATACAACACCAACCTTTGGGTGTTTTGAACCTGCGGATTACAAGGTTACATGATAGTTAAATCAGAACTCAAATGCTTCAATGTTTTTTGTTCTGATATTCATTAACAAGCATAGCATGCCAAACCAAATTGTTCTTCAGCCTTCTGTAACGCTCTTGTGAGATAGTCCTCTGCCTCACCAAACTTTCTGTAAACGAACCGAGTGAATGCTGTCAGTAGGTTCCCTAAAAGGGACAAGAGGCTAACAGGTTGCTGTCCTAAAGATAGTTATTTTGAACTTCATCAAACAAATAGTGGTGTTGGAAACCAACAAAGAATGTATTTAGAAATGGAAAAGAAAAGAAGACCATCCAAAGAATGATAGTAAAGACTGCGAATATTACCCAGAATGAGATAAAAGCTGGCCGTATGAGCAAGTGGCACCCAGGGAAACCTCCTCAGGAGCCATGTTTCCAGCTGCTAACAAATTTTCAGACACGTCTTCTGTGCTAGCAGACTCAAGAATTTTTTCATACATTTGTGTTGCCAGAGGAAAATCCCCAGTACAGTGCAGATATTCACCATATGTAAGGGCAGCATTTTCTGTAATGAGCACCAATAAGGTCCATGCTTGCAATAATCACAGGGGGAAAAGACAAAATGTTCCACACACGGTTATACCTGTTTGGTTATTGCCTACTCCAGAATAGGAGTCCTTGGGCCCACCAAAGAGCGTCTGGGCTGATAAAGAGCAACTGTAAATCACTTTGGATAAAAAATAGATGATTATTGCCTACGCCCTCCGTTCAACAATAGATGACTTGCATTTGTCTATATATGGATGTATCTAAACACTAAAACATGTCTAGATACATCCATGTATAAACAAATGGAAGTCATCTATTGTTGGACGGAGGGAGTAGCAGTTATATGCAGGAAGCGAAAAGGAAAAATAACCTGTATCTATCTCTCCATTTAAAAGAGCAGCAAGTCCTTTAATAGAATCAACCCGAAATTTCAGATGGTCCTGATCAGACCATTTGATTTCTTCATCTTTGATTGACAGATCAACCGAATCATTTGGGGACATCGAAGAGGAGACATCCTGTGTTCAAACTAACCATGATGTTTACTCTGTTTAGGGCTGTCAAAACGACAAATATTTGCTTGTAGTATCAAACCTGGCCTGCTTCCATGCGTAGCCCCATTAGTGCTTCCCATGCAGCAACTGCACATTTAATTATCGATATTGCATCAGAAATGCAATTCAAGAGCACTGACTGAATTAGTATCCGTCCCTCCCCTATTTTGAACAATTTTGTAGGTAAGTATTAGGTTGTTTGCTATGTTAGTTGATACCTTCCACTATTTAACAGAACTACTGAAAGGACCATCACATAACCAATGATCGTGCTTCTGGGTATCTATAGTTTTTCTTTCCCATTGTTGTCCACTAAAATCAGATAAAAAAAACAGAGGCTTGATTGTTTTTTGCGTTGTAAGCCAACCACCATTCCAAATTCTTCCATACTACTGTTAACAAGAACAAGGACCTATAAAAGCACCTCTGAAAGCTGCAGAAGGAGCAACTTGCTGGGTTGCTTTGAGCTTTTCCATCGCATCTTGGCGTCTTCCACTGCACAGGAAAAACAAGAATAGTTTTACTCAAATCTATTCAACCGAGAAGGCCAAATTAGTAAAGGCAGTGGAAGGTTGTTCTCTTGCTGGCATCCTAACCTCACTATGCTGAATGGAATAACAATTTTCATTACCACCATTGATGACCATTCCATTAGACAGTTCTCAAGTTAAGCCATGTAATTGTATATTATCCATAATAACTTCATCCTTCAAGGCAACATGCATTTTTTTTCTAGGGAGACCAACGCAAGTGTAGCACAAGTAGGCAACCGGAAAGCAAGAACCTTCTTTCCGTTTCGTAGAATGTGCTATATCTGAATCTTTCCTAGATGCCGTGGCAACACGAACCGTACAAAATTACCCAAAAAAAAAAAAATTGAAACTAAAATTACCCAAATTAGAGGGGCATCAAAATATATCCCAAACTAAAGCACCAGACTACAGAATCGAGACGTAATGCGGTATTTCAGACCTCCGGTAGAGCAGCGTGGACATGGCGAGCATGAGCATCCCCACGGCCTCGGCGGCGCCCTCGCCCCCGCCCTGCAGGTTGGACGCCCCCTGCTCCAGTATCCGCATCGTGTCCTCTGATACAGCACAACCAGCAGCAATTTAGCGCACAAGCGCGAGAAAATTACTCAAACCCTAACGCGCACTGGAACTACGGGGAGTAGGGGGGGGGGGGGGCGAAAGGGAGAGATGGAGGGGGGACCTGACGAGCTCTGCTTCCCGGCGCCGCCGAGGGCGTAGCGGACCATCTCCGCCGCCACCCTCTCCGGCTGGGTGCCGCCGACGGCGGCATAGTGGCGTGCCCGCGGCGGCCGGGGCTTCGGCGCGGATAGCGCCCTCGCGAGAGCCGATCGAATCGCGTTCATGGCTGCCGCCTGCCCCTGCTCTGCTGGAAGCGGCGGGGGAGAAGAGCGGTCGAGAAGCAGAGCAGAGGCAACGTGTCAGGGTCGACGAAGCATAAACCCAGCGGAAGTCGTTAGCGGTGGAGTCGCAGACGCGGAAGTGACACGAGTCGGGCGCTTGTTCTGTGGCACATAGCCACGTACTCCGTACTAGGCATAGCGAAGGTGTAAGAAAATTCGTTTTTCCACAGAACGGCAAGTTGTGTTAAGCAACTTCTGTTAGAGTGTCTCCAGTCGAGGCCCTCCATAGGCGTCCGGATGGGCGTCCGGCGAGGCCCTTTGGGGGTTCGTCCGGGCAGGAATGCGTCCACAGCGCTGCCCCGTTTCCACTCGCAGCCCCAACCCAAACCCCTTCGGGCTGCGGGTCCGTCCTGTCAGCGAGGGAGAGGCACGTCGCCTCGGGAAGGCGCACGCATTGACGCCTCAACGAAACGGAACGCTGCGGCGGAGCAGTCCAATCGCCCACGCGGCGGAGTAATGGCGCTGCCGCCGCCTCGTCTTGCCCGCCCCGGCTACAAAAACCCGACCCCGTCGCCATCCTCGGCCCCATTCCTCGCCGCTTTTCCTTCCTCCCCTCGCCATGGTGAACCGCACCTACCTCGCCGGCGCGGCGCCAACGGGTTCGGCCGCCGAACCCTGCGCATCTGGGAGGCGCGGCTGTTGTACGAAGCCAACTACCACTCACCGCCGGGGATGAGCGCGCCAAGGCACTGGAGGCTCAACGCAGGCGACGTGCCTGTGCCTCCGCCGCCCACTGGGCCAGAGCGCGTCACCGAGATCGAAGAGATCCGGAAGCTGATGCCGCCGGCGGTGCGCAACCAGCCTGAGTGGCATCCCGCCAACGAGGCGGCGTAGACAGCGTACTTCCAGGACAGGTTCGAGAGGGAACTCGCCGATGGCCCTACCCGCGGCGTCTTCTCGGACCGCAACAGTGCCGCCGACCGCCGCATGTGGTGGAGCAAGCCCGGACGCACGCTGGCCCGTGTCCTCGCCCACATCGAGCGGCAGATTAGGCTGCCGGGGAGGAACCGCCGCGCCCTCTCCGCAGCCTACCCCTCTTGTCGTCGTCGAGGAGCCACAGGAGGCGCCTCCACGTCGGCGAACCCGCAGCCAAACCCTCGTCATCAGGGAAAGGCGTGCTCCTCCGCAGACACCGGGCGACGTCATCCTCGTCTCCGACAGCGACGACGACGACGACGCCTGCCCTCCCCCGCTAATGTAACTTGGCGACCTAGGGCAGAGCAGCAGCAGCGCCGCCCCGAAAGCCGAGCCGCCGAGCGACAACGACGACGGCGACTAGACCAAGATGTACAAGGCCCTAGGCATGTAGGCGCCGTATTTAGTTTAATATTCGTCCAAATTATGTATAAACGCGCCTATATTCGACCCCTATCAATGAATTCAAGTTTTCAAATTTTCGCCCACTTTTTGTCGACTTGGACGGCAGCGTCGGTGGGCGAGTGCGGTGGCGCTGTGAGGCAGAGGAAGCAGACGTGGCGACGTGGGCCAGTTTTTGGCCGTCTTGTGTCGCTGGCAGGACGGGCCCACGGCGCGTTTCGACTCGTCCGTCGCCCCCACGGGAGCCCCTGGGGGAGGGGTTGGGCTGGGTTTGCCGGACGGGAACAAGGGGGCGTCCGGACAAGAAGACCCAATGGGGGGCGCGACTGGTCGCGCTCGGGGCCCGTCCGGATGGGAAGAGGCCGTGGAGGCGCGTTTGGGGGGGCGCGACTGGAGATGCTCTTAAGCCCACTAAATATGTTAGTATAGTCTATATGCATTCAATTCAAAAAAAAAATCGTTTTTCCAGATTTCGTGTTGCACGATATACACCAAAAGGGCAGGGCTTTACGTGTGAAATAAATGTTCTTTTAAAGGGACAAAACCTTTGGCTTTTTATTGGTATATAAAGAAGGACACTCCTCAGCGTCCTCTGGAGGATCGTACGCACCGATCCTCTGCATCGTGTGCTCGCCACGTGTTCCATCTGGCAGGAGAAAATGAAGATGATCACACCCATGCGCCCCAATTACTTTTTTTCCGCCCATCATTTCTTCCCATTCGCTTCCTCCCCGAGCACCATCGGAACCGCGCGCACCTCTTGCTCGCGTCCATCTGTGGTGGTCGCCTACGCCCTCTCTTTCTCCCAATCAGTAAGTCTGGTGACTCGCCCACCGGGAGCAGCCATGGGAGCGGTTGGCAGTAGCCCCGCCCGTCACTCATAGCACCTCTGGTCGCGGTCGATAGCACTTCCATCCTAGAGGACGGCGACGAGGACTGTCTCCTGGTGCTGGCCCTACTCACCCGTCCAGCTAACACGGGCGACGTAGTGGCCAAGGTCCTCCTCCTCGCCCCCACACCATGGACGGGCTGGCCTAGAGAGTGGGGTGCGGTCTGGGTTCACCGTGGAAGGAGGAGGGAGAGGGAGGGGCAGATATGCCCGTCGCCATTGAAGGGGAGGGCGGTTGGTGGTGCCTACCCAGAGCCTCAATGGATCATGGCGCTGGAGGGATGCGTGCGGGGGTGGGGAGGGGAATCGGGGGAAGACGAGAGGAGACGTGCAGGAGGAAGGTGTGAGAGGATAACGTACGGGAGGAGAACGTCGTTTCCAAAGTCGATTAGGATTGGCAGAGCTTGTGACGAAAGATCCGTCCATTTCATTCTTTCGAGATTTCTAAAAACACCAACATGACAACGGAGGTCGCTCCCTTCTCGGGAAGCTGGGTTTTGAAGTCATCCGAGGCCACCAACTTTTGATGTAGCTACAAAATATTAAGATGATAAATGACAATCCAATTCCTGATCATTTCCCAGACGTGAATGGGGTAGCGATATTTGAAAATAAGATACATTGTGGTCTTAGGGCATCCGCAACACGTCGCCTTAACCTGTCGCTCCATAGGCCAGCTAGGCTTGGATTGTCAGTGTTGTAGCTTTACAGGGTGTCAATGCCTCTTTCTACAGGAGGCGGGTGCTCTAGAGAAAAAAGTGGACTTGCTTGAGAGACAAATGTGACTTGCTAGAGAGATACATGTGCTTGTGACGTTTCTTGCTGTTTTTCTTTGTCAGATTGGCCTGCTGGGCTGATAGTTCCAGTGGGAGAAAAAAGCCGGAATCGGATGCTAAGACCAACCTATTTCCTTGGGGCAGTAGAAAATGGTAGTTTCCGCTTCCATACCCTTGTGCTCTCTCTGACACAAAGTAAATCTAAGAAAATTAGGCCAAAGCCTCCTCTAGAGTGAAATTTTACACAAATAACCTTTTGGCGCAGCAAATTCACGATCGAACCCGCCAAACCAAAAAAATCGTAAAATAACCCTTTTTCATAATGCCCGCCTCCAGAACGCTATGCACTCTTACATAACGCAGGACCTTGAGGCGTTACTGACCGTGCCACCATGGCGGTGGACTTCCATGCGGTCGTCACCATAACGCCCTGGACTGGGGTGTTATGCCCCTGGCCGCATAACGCCCTGGACGGAGGCGTTATGCGTGTGAACTTAACTGGCGCCCACTCTCTCCCGATCCGTAAATTCCTCTTTCCTCCTCTTCTTTTGTTCTCCAGGAAAAGAAGAACTACCCCATCGTCACCCCCTCCTCTCCCTCAAATACCCCTCTATTGGCAAGATCGGAGGCCATCTGCTAGCGATTTGGTTCCCATTGGAGTTGTGAAGGTATGTCACACTTTTCCCCTCTTTTTATTGGTTGAAATCCTCACATTTGATTTTTCTAGAAATTCCCGACCTCTAGTTCATCTAGTTTCTTAACTATTTAGCTTGTTAGTATTATGTTTTTAGTAGTGGATTAGTGGTTTTGTAGGTTATCTTGCTAGTATTAAGTTGCTATTACTAGTAGATTAGGAAACCCTAGATTCAAGTATTATATTTAGTGGTCAAATTTTATTTGTTATTAATATGTCGTTACTATCCCTAGTTCATCTTGCTAGTATTAGGTTGTTATTACTAGTGGAAACCCTAGATTCTAGTATTAGATCTAGTTCTCAAATTTGATTTGTTAGTAATATGTTGTTACCATTAGGTTGTTATTATGAGGTATATAGTGTTATGTTGCTATTAGTAGTATTAGTATAGTCATTTTGTAAATACTAGTTTTTTTTTAAAATTTTAGTTCATTGTAAATAAGTATTGGATAGTTCATATGATTGTGATATTTAGCTCATATAATTGGATAGTATTGGTAAATTTTAGTTCGTATTATTGTGTAATATTTTATCGTTGATTTTTTTAGTATTAGATAGTTTATTACATTCTTAGTATAGGATAGTTAAATAGATTTGTTATAGATAGTTAGGATTTTTTTTAATCATTACTACTTTGTATTGTGATATTTTTCCTCGTTGTTTTAATCGTCTTTTTCTTTGTTTCGTAGGGCTATGTCTCTTCTCAATCCTGTTTACGTTGTGGACCACCGTGTCCATTATATGGCAGACGATGATGTTTTATCCATGATGCACTTGAGGTCCGCAAAGTTGAAGGTCCGGGGGAAGACCCCCCCCCCCCCAGGTCGTTGGTCGATGCATTACGATGAGAGGTATACACTGTACATCCGGAGGACCGGGATGCTTCCGTTGGTCAACATGGTGATTCATGGGATGCCGAAGTTCAACCCATGTGACATCACCGCGCTCGTAGACCGTTGGTGACCGTAGACACACACTTTTCACCTGCCTTGTGGGGAGATGACTGTGACGCTGCAGGATGCTTCAATGATCAAAACACATCCCATTAGGGGGAACCTGTTTGTTTGAACACTGGTACCGAGGGATGAATTGCGGGAATGATCTTATATCTCGGGATAGATTCGGGCGTTCCGGGAAGAGCCCCTGGTGTCTCCTTTGGTTGGATTAGTGAACATTTTGGAAGATGCCCAAAGGATATAGATGAAGATGGTTTGCAATGGTATGCCAGGGCATACTTGTGGTATGTCCTTTTTCGTGCTATATTTCCAGGCAGCGGTGCCTCGAATGCCACATATATGTGGCTCTAGTTGTTAGCTGATTGGGATTACAAATAGAGTTGAGGTATGGCTCGACAGCTGCACCAAGGCCAACACCTCGTCAGCAAGGTCGTAGTCCTTTCGAACAGAGGCAGCACAATCGCCCAAGGAGAGAGCCAGTATTTACTCTGTATATGTATGCTAAGGGGAAGAATCCTGGTGTATCCATTCAGATGCAAGAGAAGAGGAAGCATCAAGGGGGGATAGAGGATGAGGAAGATGTTCCTCTCCAGTTAAAGAGGAAGAAGAGGAAGATCCCTTGCCGTAGGGGGGAACCCCCAGGTGATGCATACTGATCATTGTGATATTCGTTCCTCTATGGATTGTGCCATGAACTTGTGTCGTGAAGTTGTCGTTGTGGTTAAACTTGTTTCATGAAGTGAATTGTTCTTATATGGATTTGCACTTTATTATGGTACGTAATAAACCTATGTTAGGTCATTGTTGTTGAACTTATGTCATGCTTTTTTTTAGAGTTATCCATTAAAATGTTTCTTCGTGAATTATATTCTCTATTGTTATAAAAAATCCTAAAGTGTCTCTATCCAAAAATCCCAAAATAACATCAATAGTTTGAGTACCTATTATTGGTGTATGTAGCAGAATTTAAAAAAAATTCGTACTATGTAGCACACAAGATCTACTATGTTGGTAAATGCATGGATACATCTGATTCGTTATCGACATGAAGCTCGGAAGTGGTGTTGATGACGATGTCGATGAAGCCTGATGAAGAGTCCCATGGCTAAGCGTAGCGGTGGGTCTGTTGTCGACTCCCCGTATCCCACCTTATAGATCTAATAGAGTGAGGGTATCACATGTTACCCCTCTGAGAGTTCACACACATACGTCCATCAAAATCCTGCAGTGCTTCACCGTCCTGTACTAGGCACCGCAGGTTTGCAATTGAGGCGGAGAAGTTCCCAACACATGGAGAGAGAGGGAGAGAGATTAGAGCTAGTCTAATCGGGAGAGAATCGCCTCAACCTAATTATAAAAATATCTAATTCTATTAGAGGAAGCTATAATCCAATTAGAGGAGTCTCGAATCCAATTAGAAGAGACTCTAATCCTGATTAGAATATCTCTAAACCAATTAGAAGGGCTCTAATTAGATTGCTCTAATTAGTCTTTCTAATCATTAGAGAGGTTCTAATCCTATTAGAAGTGCTCTAATTAGTTCTTATAATTATTAGAGAGATCTCTTATCAATTAGAAATGCTCTAATTAGAAGTTCTAATTGGTCCTCTAATTCTTCTAGAGAAAGAGAGGAGCCAAAAGGCTCAATTGTGTGTCTAAAGAAGAGGAGGGGTGGGGATTATATAGTGGGACAAAAGGGAGACCTGCCAAAGGGGAGAGGCCGGTTTCCCCTCTCCCTCCTTGGCCGCACCCCTCCTTCTACGTGGATTCGATTGGACTCCCTTGTAGAGTCCAATTCCACCTCCTTTTTTTTCTTTTTCTTTTTCTTTTTTCCCTCTCATTTTTGACCAATAAATTCAGGAAAAATACTTATGGAAACCTCGTGCACTTTCTGAGACCATAGGCCCCACCTAGCATTACCTAAAATTAGGTTTTGCCCATAGGGTGAAATCTCCCCCTCTCCGGCACTGCTTCCATATAAGGAAAGTCCCCCCGGATTTCTTCCGGAACCCCGTTACGCCTATGGATAAAATCATCGATATTATCTAACGATGTTAGAAACACATTTCTAACACCCTGGGACATCTCATATCCTTCGTTATATCTCATATAATATTCTGCCTACACCGTCATTATTTCTCTCTTATGGTAACTTTCCCAAAACGACTCCGATTAACACCGGACTTGTTTTTGTGATATCTTAATGACATAAACCATTACCTATTGATGTTAGAAACATATTTCCAACATCTATGGACATCTCATGTCCTCCGTAATCTCTATTTCATTTTTATTCTATCACGTTGAAATTACCCGAATGATACACTACTCTCCTCTAGACCAATCCAATGCAAACAACAGACTTTGACACCTTAAGTGTGTGACCCCTACATGTTCGATAACTAGTAGACATGATTGGAAAATATATTTCCCAATCAATAATCAACATCGGGACCATGGACGTCCATATTGATTCCTACAAGTTATACGAAGAAAACTGCTGAACCTGTTGGTTGTTAAGTAAGTTCCTATTACTTCGCGATACCAATCAATACCTCATGACTGTAAGGTCCGCCCCAGAACCACTGTTCAAGGACACCTTAGATATGCATACATTCACGATCCCGGGAATTCAGTCGTGAACAACATATCAAGTTGGCACACAGATACAATATCCATTACACGATTGCATAAACACTTACAAGGGACATGGTCACATGACCAAGTCTACACAACTGCCACGCAGGGCAAACACACAACACACACAACGGAAGACTAACACACACGCAACGTAGTAGAGCCCAAGTCACGCCTTAACCTACAGGCTGCTGACCGGGAGACGATCCTAGTTCGCAAAGCCATCAGCTCCGTACTCCTCCTCGTAGATCTCCTTCTGAGACTCCTTCTCAATATATGGCAAGTTGATACCAGGGACGAAACCAATATGAGTACATTTGAATGTACTCAGCAAGACATCCATCATGTAACTTACCAAATGCAAGTATGCTTATATGGTGTAATAGGTAGGCTATAAATAGGGTTCACTATCAATGGTGTTCATATAGGATGACACCACAATTGCAGTCAGGTTAATCTGTATCTTCGTTGAAGAAGATACTTCAGAAGAAAATAATATAGTTTTCATTTCTCTTGTAGATATCACATGTACAAGAGGTTTTGTGAAACTTTGTTAAAAGAAAGTTTTCTCTTTGCAAAACTTATTGGAATCAGTTTCCAGATGTTTGCTTAGAGAAGAAAGATTTTCTTTTCAAAAAAATTTGTAAAACAACTTCTGGCTTTTCATCATCGGTACCTCCACGGTACAAGATTCCTTCCTTTCAGTACTTCATAAGTCCAACTCCTTTTGAAAAACTCCATTTTGAAAACATTGACACAATGCTAGCTACATGGCCATTCAACTGTCCATATCCGAGGACGCGGCTTCTTCGAAAAAGTTGTACTCTGCAGAGGTGTACACATCCACCAGATCCAGTACACCTGCCGTGAACAACCACGGACTGTAACAACAGTATGCAAAACATCAGATAACTGATCCTAACCATCCACTATGTTCAAGCTAGAATATGCCTATCTCTTCAGTCGAGTGCTCCCCGGCACCAGGTCCCACCCTGCCTAGACAGGATACTCAACTGTCGCACCCGGAGGAGAACTTAATCCCTCACTTTTATGTCCCAACATTGGGGGCTTTGGCGACATTCGGTTCGAGGGTACGACGTCCCTTATAGCAATTGAGATAGAACACACACTAACAAGAACAAACTTCCAGTTAAGCCCCGTGCCCATGTTGGGGTAGGGTGGCAGTACGGTAAAGGTTGTCCGGCGAAGACTAGGTTATGTGTCATTTTTGAAAACACCATTTTCCCAAAAATGACCACTCCAACATTCCTCCGGTGAATAAGGCTTATCCTTTTCTCCGGGTTTTCTATAAAGCCTTTGTTTTGTAAAAACATAATTTTAGGGTGTCCACTTAGGGACTAGTATTTGTGATGGTAATAAATACCATATGGTGGCTTATGGGCTTGGTAACACCAAGTATCAACTACTGGCGTAATAGTAGTAGTAGTATTCACTCAAAAATAGTTTTTGGAAATCAAAGTTTTGTAAAACTTTTTAGATGTAAAACATGCATGATAGATAATGATAAGTGTAATTGTAAGAGCAAGCATTAGGATGGCTTGCCTTAAAACTCTTAGTGTCCGTGGCCTTGAAGCAACTTGAACTTGACGCACAGCTCCACAACTGCTTCTTCTTCTTCGTTTTCTAGCGTCGTAAAGGAATAAAAGACACACTCTCAGGTGTAAAGACCAAACAACTAAACTAAACAACACATACATCAAGAAAACGTATACTTGCGCAATCACTCAAAACGTTATCGCGAAAAACTGCCTCACATAACTCTCAGGGTCCAAAACTATCGTCAGACAAGCATATGGTTGAGAACCATAACCCACATCTTACATACCATATGTGGAGTGGGTGTACCACTCTCACAATAATATATATAAGAAGCTAAAAGTATAGCTTGTGCGCACAAAAGGTTAGGCTACTAAAATAATAGCAATCAATCAAAGTAATACCCATGGTAGTGGGTATCAACAACACACAAGCAATCGTCACTCAAAAGGTTTATGTTTTAAGTTGGATGCTTAGTTCACAAGATACTCTTAAGAACAACAACAACATTAGCACAACAAATAGCACAAGCATAACACTCATGCTAAGTTAAACACTCAGACAATTTCCAAACAGCAGGTAAACACACCACAAATGAGTAGACTATTTATTTACTACATTAATGTTCACTTGAAGTTATGGAATCCATCAATCATGAAAACTTAACAAACAACCAGTAGCTAAAAACCAATGAATCAAGTCATAAAAATAATCTAAAACACAATAATCTCTCCAGAAAATACTCCTATCAAAAGCATAAAAACAGGACTGCATTTAGCATACTAGTATGGGAAATCCTACACAAGCATGCTATAAGAGATAATTATATTCTACAACCATGGCACATGCAACTAATAAATTAATGGCATCATAACAGAAGTAATAACTTCCTAAATATTCTATAACAAACTCATACACTCATAAAATAAAAGATGACAATACTGGAGCAAGCCACAATTTCTAGTGTGACACTAGTTCAACACTAGAGAAGCAAACAATGCTACCATGAGGCTTAAATCTAAACAAGCAAGTCATGAACATAAATGTACCTAATAACATACACAAAACTTACACACGCTAGTAAGCACAATCATCAAAATAATTCTATGAAACAACCATTAAGCATGCATAAACAAATTCTAGCAATCTATGTTCTTCCTAAATAATTACTAGCAAGCAAGCAAGGTATAAATTACACAACCATTGGCTATGCAATCACTGAAAAGTTATCTAAACCTTGTCAAAAATTCAAACACTCAATTTAAAATTACTTACAAACAATCTACCAATCACAAGGAATTTATTTTATTTGCAAACAATTTAATTTAGCACTCAATAGTGAAACATTTCTTAACTTGATACTCCTAAGGAATATTAAGCTAACAAATGAATCACACCTAAACATACTAGTATTTACAAATAATAAATAAACCTTTCACTTGCATAAGTGAAACAAACAAACTATTTTCCCATGGTGGAAAATAACCATCAATCATATAATAAAACATGTTATTTTCACACATGTGCATTGTTGGGGATTTTCAACCTCAACCAAGATGCAATAGAACCAGTGGGTTATGGGCCCACTAATACCAAGGCAAAAGAGGTACTAAGCCTTTGGTTATTCAGGACAATCATTAGTACACAAGATTAATAACACAAGGCTATTTATTCTAGTGAAAACAACATGTTTTATTATAACAAGCTTTGCTATAAATTGACAAGCAAGATAACAGAGGCAATAACTTTGAAATAACAGTACCAAAATGGTACTGGATCCATCTCTAACATAGCATAAACTTAGTCAATCAAGCACACCAAGATCTAGCTCACACACAATTCCAAAAAATAAAACTAGAAGGTAACAAATGCTAGTTTCATTTTTATTTGTGTTTCCAATCATTCACACACTTTCTAAGGTAGATGTACTATAAGAAAAAAACTTAATAACAAGTCCTAACAACTCTCTACAAGCTAGGAAACAAGATTAAATCAACCACACAATTCATTCCAATAAAAACACACAAAAGAAAACAAAACAGAAAAGCTGCTGTTTCTAGATCTGCTCACGAAAAATAATCTAGGGATCCAAAAATTAATCTAAGCTCGGAATACATAGATCTAGTAAATATCAAACTCATCCAATTGGATTTACTTCAAAAAAAATTAACTCATTCTAAAAATCACAGAAGAGCATACTGGTCTTTTACTAAAATGGATGGCATTTCCATTTGGTAGCTCACCTTGATGTGAGGCCAAATTCTATGGATAGACCTATTCAATAGCTATCCAGAACATTTTAGTTTGTTCATTTTAGTTATGTATTTTAAAAGTTATGGTCCAAACATTCTCACAGATACTCTATGCCAAAACAGTTCTTGTGTCCAAAAGAATGGTCCAAACTTAGATCCACAAATTTTATATGGTTTAGATTTCATAATATTCATTCCATGATTTTTCTCAGATTTTATTTTGTATGTTTTATATTTTCACACGTCCAAAGTAAAAGATCATGTTTCTGTTAAAAATTTAAAAGAAAAACACAGCACACGTGCGGGCTGGATCAGAGCGGGCGCGACCCAGCTAGCGGGCTGCGTAGCCCAACAGCGCTGCGTGCGCGGGACAGGCGCAGGAAACGGGCGCGTTCAAGCGTGGCCGTAGATCTCGCGATCTATGGTCCGCTGCGCTTCTTCTTCCTCTCAACTCTCTCTCTAGCCCGAACGGAGGAAAAATGGCGCGACCGGTTAGCTCACCGTGGGGCTCGGGAAGGGGCTGGAGCGGATCGGTGAGGTCCCTGGGTGGCAGGGGCGTCGAGGGGCCGTGTCGTGGACGACGGGCGCAGCTCCGAGCGGCGGCGCGCGGCAGATGTCCGCGACAGCGCTCCCGCACGGCGGCGTCGATCTACAGGTTATCCAACCACGGGAGGTTGTCAGGGGGACTCAGGGGATGATGGGGGAGTGTTCCAAAACATCAGGGAGGGAGGAGAGGGCTGGAGCCGAGCTGTACCGTGCCGTGGCTGAGGTGGTCACCGGCGGCGGCTTCCGGCCTCGTGCACGCTCCAGGGGGCTAGGCTCGGGCAGATCTCGAGCAGGGGAGGTGAGGTGGGTGTGAGGGAGGGCAGGGCACTCGGGGTTAGGCTCTGGGTACTTATACCCGTGGTGAAAACGAAAAGGGCAAAAAGGGGAGCTTGGGTTGATGCCAACCATTGGCATGAGCTAGCCCTAGGGTATTTAGTCATTTCCATTCGTGCACTGGCTGCCCTAGGTCAAGCACACATGGGGCATGGTCAGGGTTGGCCCTTGGAGGCAAGGGGAGGCAAGGGGCAAGGTCAACTAGGTCAAATGGCATGGTTGCCCATCCTGCCACATCACCCTTTCTCTTTCTCATTTGCTTCCAGCACAAGGCTTCTAGAAGGCTACTAAAACATCCTGGTTCGAGTCTATATGTTAGTCAACAAGTTATACCAGGCCACACTTCAAAAGGTGCAAAGAAACATTATGAAATCATTTGTGCAAAAGTGTATCTCTTACTGTTCACTGCAAATTCAGAAAATTCAGTTTTAGGACTTAGAAATTTTCTAAGTGTTGAAAACAGATGAAAAGTTCAAAAAGTTGAGTTTGTTTTCAAGGTTCTAATGATTCCAAAAATGTGTTTTCAAAGTATGTACTTGATAAACATGTTATATACTTTCAGAAACATCTTTTGAAAACAAATTTGAAATAGTTTAAGTCCATGAAAACAATGTGGAAAAAGGTATACTTTCTGTTTTTATCTCTTTCTCAAAAATGCCTTTTTCTGCTTTAATTTTATGCCACAAAAACAACAAGAAAAAGATAGTTCTTATTTATCCAAAAATAAAAGTAAGCTTATGGGTTTGTAGTACATATATCAAGGATTAATTAAATGTCAAGAAAACATAAAATAACAATTTATAGCCTAGTGAAAACAAGAGCAGAAAACATGTACTTGACTTTATTTTCACGATATGTTTTCCATAGAAATCCTAAAAGAAAACTTTCATAAATCATTTTGAAAACTTGTTTTATTGGATCCAACAAAGTTAAAAGTTTGTTTTAAGATGCAAACAAGAATGATCCAAGTTTTGGAATAAAAATCCACTCAAGTAATAATAGGAAAACATCAGGGAAAAAATCAGGAAAAATAATATGAATGTTTTTCAGAAACATTTGGTATTGGTTTTATAAAGAGATAAAACTTGTGTTTCAAATATGATTAAGATCATAAACACATGTTAGTTCAAACAATCATGTTGTTAGAAAAAAAAATGTTGGCCCTAATTTTTGTCTTCTTGAGCACAGTCCAAGAGTCCAAAAACTGGGGTGTGACTGACGAAGGGATGGATCTTGGACCCTGCGGGTAAGGACACCCCGTCTTAAGCCCAAGGTTAAGGCCCAAGAAGGGAAGCCCTTGGAGTGTTCTGGAAGGCCCACTTGAAGCCCACCCGCAATGCCTTGCGGGCTAAGTTAGGAAACTTGTAACCGACATAGGGTTAGAGTTCGAGTCCTCTCCGGGTAGGGTTTGAGACCTGGCCACTTATATAAGGCCAGGAGAACCACCAAAAGAGGGCCAATCAATATCGCACCACCAAAGCTTTGAGCTCGAGATTGTACTCTCGACTTGAGCAATCATCATTGTAACCGACCTATTTGATAATACAGATCGACAGAGGGAGGAGTAAGGGTTTTACCTCTACGAGGGCCCCGAACCTGGGTAAATCGTGCCCCCTGTCTAACCGATGATCGTCACCAGCGCTCATGAGTTCTCCTATTCGAAACCCTATGGGTTCACCTGGGGGATTTGCCGAGTTACAGATTCGACAATTGGCGCCGTCTGTGGGAACGGCGGGCGCTGGATCTCCGGCTTCATCATCCAACTCACGTTGGAAACCTTTGACTTCGGCTCCGACCAAAGCTGTTCGGATCGGATCAATCGTGGTCACCCCTCACTCGCCGGAATCACGCCCGGTATTCAGCGATCTGGAAAAGAGCGTCACCTTGACGTTCGGAATCTTGAAGTTCTACACCAACAAGGACGGGATCCTCCACTTCCCTGAAGAATCAGGATCTGAGTCAGAAGCCGTCGACTCGCGCCCTCTTCTGGAGAAAAGTGGCGAGTCCATCCGCTTCAACACCAGCGACTACCATACCCTCTCGATAGAGGAACCTTCCCAAATCCAGAAAGTTTTCCGAGCTACGCCTAGGACGCACGAGCCACGACTGGCTCAGGTCTGCATGGCTGGATCGGAACAACCCCCAGAAACAGAACACAGCGCAGCAGAACGCGCTGAGATCGACGTCTCGCGGGACGCTTGGGACCGAGCCAAAGAAGCCTTGCGAACAAGCATGCCGCCTGTGGCTGGAGCGCCACACGAAGATATGGTCGCCTACCACTATCATCTAGTGAGAGCGGCCACAACTATCAAAGAAGCTCGGAAAGACCTGGCCCATCGCAGGAAAGCTGCCGAACAGCAAGAGAAGGACAAAGAAAAAGAGGCATCGCGCAAGCATAGGAGAACTTCGCCTAGGAGAGACAAATCACCTCGCCGCGGTCGAGGAAAAGAGGCTTGGCGACGTGGTGATAGTCGAAGCAGCAGCAAAGGCAGCCCGAGAAATAAAAGCTCGCGACGTCATAGCAGCCGCTCACGGAAGCACAACAAAGAGCCAAGGAAGGAAATTGATCGCGACCAACCAGGATATAACGCGCGGTCAGATATCGCGCAAAATAAGGTGGACAAGGCAAGAGCTGCAAGGAACCGTGCGCGCTCCTCGTCCAGTTCTTCGAACGATGAGACCTGCGGCGCGCTGTGTTTCGCCCGCAGCATCCGCGAGGCACCCCTACCCAGGAGATTCAAGCTCAGCACAGAAGTAACGAAATACGATGGTTCACTCGAACCTTCGTCGTGGCTAAACGACTATCTCACGGCAGTAAAATGCCAACGCGGGAACAAGAACATGGCTATGCAGTACCTCAATCTACACTTGGTTGGCGCGGCACGTAGCTGGCTGGAAGCGAGGCCAAAATCCTGTTACGCATCATGGGACGATCTGCACTACGACTTCTGCAAGAACTTCCAGGCCACCTACAAGAGACCAGCAACCAGTGAAGAACTGCGGGCTTGCAAACAGAAGAGCGACGAGTCCACCCGCGAGTACATTCAGCGATGGACCACGCTCAGGAACACCGCAGGAAATATCTCAATGGAAGTAGCGGTTGAGGCCTTCGCGAAAGGCGCCCGACGAACTGCTTTCAGAGAAGAGCTGGGCCGAGCCGCACCCAAAACTATTGGGGAACTGATGATCATAGCCGACAAATGGGCTAATGGAGAAGACGCGGTTCGCAACGAGAGAACATCATCGCCCGCGCCCGAGGACGACCGCCATGGTCGAAAGAAAAGGAGGAAATACTATGATCACGGCGATCGGGAAGAGATGGTAGCGGCAGAATTCACGCGAAACCGCGGTAATGGACGCTGCGGAAGTCGCGAGTGGAAACCAAAAGCTGAAGACAAAAGTCCCGAGGAGGACCTTAACGCGTACTGCTCACTACATCTATTTACAGATAAGCGCACGGGCGAAACTAAGGCAACACACCTCCTCAAGGATTGCCGAAAGTTCATCGACATCCACGAGCCTTCTCGAAGAAAAGCAGATCCGCAGTTAGTCAAAATTACCCGCCACTTCCAGGAGGAGAACACCAAGGATTCCAGCCGCCACAACCCCTACCTCCACCAGGAAATCCAAACATGGCGCTAGCCGCACTACCTGCGCCACCCACACCAAACGCCGGAGCTAACACGTATCCGAACCCGGCTGGACAGTTAGGGATGATACAAAAAGTCGGCCCATCCAGCAGAGCTCAGAAGACAAACATGCGGCAACTGTGCATGGTTGTGCAAACCCCGCCAACAAGGCCCGAGTACCTGAAGATGGCGGACTAATCGATCACCTTATCGATGGAAGACCACCCACCACGAGTCTATCGACCAGGACACGCCGCCCTGGTAATCTAAGCGCAAATTGGTAATTACGAACTAGCTCGCGTATTTATGGACGGAGGCAGTGGCATCAACATTATCTATGCGGATACGCTCCGCCGGATGAACAGGAACCTAGATGGACATGCGGAATCATAAACATCCTTCCACGGGATAGTTCCAGGAAAGGCGATTCGTCCACTCGGAACAATCAACCTAGAGGTTGTGTTAGGCAATCGACGCAATTACAGAAGAGAATTCCTCGACTTTGAAGTAGTCGGCTGGCCCTCACAGTACCACGCCATTCTTGGTCGAACAGCGTTCGCCAGATTCATGGCAGTACCACATTACGCGTACCTGAAGCTCAAGCTACCCGGGGAATATGGTGTAATCACCATCGACGGAGATTTCCAGAAGTCCAACAAGTGCGACATCGAGTTTTCAACGAGATCGCAAAATCTTTCGGGATGCAAGAAGAACTGGAGGAGATAGCAAAGACCACGGACCACTCCGTGATGCCCCTCACAAAGAAAAACGCGCCAGAATGGGAATTCAGCGCCAACAGCGACACTCAAAAACATCAGGTGCACCCGACAGATTCTGCGAAGACAGCGATGGTTTCAACTACCCTCTTGCCGGCATAGGAAAGCGCGCTCGTCGAACTCCTCCGTGAGTACTGGGAAATTTTCGCCTGGCAGCCCTCCGATATGCTAGGAATACCCAGGGAGTTCGCCGAGCACTCACTCGAAGTACTCAAAGATGCAAAACCCATCAAGCAGACCACTCGACGATTCTCAGAACCCAAGTAGAAAACGCTTGGAGAAGAAGTAAACAGATTGCTAGCAGCAAAATTCATCAGGGAGATCAAGATATCCACTTGGTTAGCAAACCCAGTGCTGGTCCCAAAGAAGAACACCAACATCCTTCGAGTGTGCATCGACTACACGTTGTTGAATAAGCATTGCCCCAAGGATAACTTTCCCCTCCCGCGAATCGGCCAGATCGTGGACTCCACCGCGGGCTGTCAATGCCTCTCCTTCATGGACGCCTACTCGGGATATAATCAGATCCGGATGAAGCAGGAAGACGAGGAAAAGACAGCATTCATCACACCCCACGGTGTGTACTGCTACACGACAATGCCCTTCGGGCTCAAAAACGCAGGCGCATATCAGCGCTGCATGCAAAAATGCCTCGCCAAGCTCATTGGCAAGAACGTACAAGTGTACGTTGACGACATCGTCATCAAGACTCGAGTAGAGGATACACTCCTCGAGGACATTAGAGAAACATTTGACGCTCTAAACGCATACAGGATTAAGCTCAACCCAATGAAATGCGCCTTCGGCGTCCCAGCAGGACAACTTCTCGGGTACCTGGTATCCGCCAGAGGCATCGAAGCCAACCCAGAGAAGATACAGGCAATCTTGACAATGAAGGAGCCAACTAATCTACGCGGAGTCCAACAGCTCGCGGGGCGACTAGCCGCCTTGAGCAGATTTATCGCACGATTGGGTGAGCAGGCGTTACCCTTCTATAAACTGCTGAAGAAGACGAACAAGTTCGAATGGACACCAGAAGCTAAGCAGGCATTCGCAGACCTGAAGCGATCCTTGCAGAGCAGGCGCATTATGGCAACACCACAAGAGGGGGAGCCACTATACCTATACCTAGCCGCAACAAACCAGGTCATCAGCACTGCCATCGTGGTCGAACGACCTGAGGAAGGCAAGGCATATGGAGTTCAAAGACCGATCTACTACATCAGCGAGGTGCTCTCGCCGTGCAAACAACGATATCCTCACTACCAGAAGCTCGCATATGGAGTTGTTCTCACAGCTCGAAAACTCAAGCATTATTTCCAGGAACATACCATAACAGTGGTTAATGATGCATCACTCGGTACAATCATGAACAACCCAATGGCATCTGGAAGAATAGCGAAATGGAGCATCGAGCTGGGCGCCTGGGACATCATCTATACAGGGCGCAATTCCGTGAAATCCCAGGTACTCGTGGAATTCCTGAGCGAGTGGACAGAACTACAAACGCCCGGGCCGCCGGAATACACGAGTAACTGGATCATGTAATTCGACGGATCCAAGAGAAACGAAGGAGCAGGAGCTGGGATCGTCCTAATATCACCCAGAGGAGACAAACTGCAGTACGTCCTACGACATGATTTTCCACCTGATGATCCAGCATCAAATAATGACGCAGAATACGAGGCCTTGTTGCTTCGGATGAAGATGGCAGTCGCGTGCGGAGCCACCCGACTGATGATCTATGGCGATTCCAATCTCATCGTGCAACAAACAATGAAGGAGTGCGACGCTATCGCCGAGAACATGGTTGCGTATTGTGACATGTACAACCTACTCGAAGGAAGTTTCAAAGGTTGCGAGCTGTAGCACATTGCGAGATCCAGCAATGAAGAAGCAGACAGGCTGGCAAACATGGGTTCCACAAACACACCCATACCGCCAGGGATATATTTCGAGCGAATGACTAGGCGATCCGTCAAAATCAAGAAAACTGCAGGAGCACCCGCAGCATTGGAAACAGAGGTCAGCCCGCAGATTGCTATTATCGAGCTCGTTCGTAATATTTTGCGACAAGTTTTTCTGGTCGAGGCAGTCTGGACGCAGAAATACCTCGGCTACTTGTCCGCCAAACAGCTCCCAGCAGACCCTCGCGAGGCTCGACAGATAATCAGACGCAGCAAATCCTTTCGAGTGATCAGCGGAGAATTGTACAAACAGAGCATCTCAGGCATACTGCAATGATGCATAGCACCCGAAGATGGCAAGGAATTACTGCAAGACATCCACCAAGGAGATTGCGGACATCATGCTAGCTGGAAAGCAATCATGGGAAAAGCCTTCCGAGCAGGATTCTACTGGCTTACAGCAACCAGAGATGCAAAGGAACTGGTCGATAGGTGCAACGCTTGCCAGCGATTCGCACCAAAACCACACGCACCCGCTACAGAATTACACATGATACCCATCGTCTAGCCCTTTGCACAATGAGGGATGGACATGGTAGGACCATTACGCAAGTCCACGCCAGGCGGATACACACACTTGCTGGTCGCAGTCGACAAATTTACCAAGTGGATAGAAGCCATGCCAGTAACCTCGGCTAGCGCCCAATGCGCTGTCAAATTCCTCAACTACATCGTATGCAGGTTTGGAGTATCAACGACATCATTACTGACAATGGTAGCAACTTCACGGCAAAGGAAACACAACAGTTCCGCGAAGAAAAGGGCATCATCTTCAAATTCGCTTCAGTTGCCCATCCGCAAACCAACGGCCAAGTCGAAAGATCCAACGGATTAGTTTCGGCTGGCATCAAGAAACGTCTACTCGATCGCCTACACCCGGCAGCGGGACATTGGGCAGAAGAGCTACCCTCCGTGCTATGGAGCCTCCGCACAACTCCAAATCGATCCACAAACTACACACCATTTTTCATGGTATACGGGGCCGAAGCAGTCCTTCCCAAGGACATCAGGTTCAGCGCCCCACGGGTTGTTTCTTACAGCGAAGAAACCTCCAACAGGGCACTCGCGGATGATATGGACGCACTCGACGAAATGCGTGATATTGCACTCGCAAGATCCGCAGTATACCAGCAGTTGTTGCGAAACTATCACAGTCGCCGCATACGCCACAGAGCCTTCGCAGTAGAAGATCTGGTGCTACGGCTCAAGCAGAAGGAAGGACACAAGCTCGAGCCACCATGGGAAGGACCCTTCATAATACACGAAGTTATCCCAGGTGGCGCCTATCGACTGAAGAATCCGACGACTGGAGGCATCTATTCCAACCCTTGGAATGTTGCTCAAATCCGCAAATTTTATCCCTAGATTCATTTTTACTCATCATAATAAGGCTATATTAGCCATCTTGTAGCTCGAAAGAAAAACACATGACTTCTCAGTCATTGCAATAAAATACATGGTTTCTCAATCATAGATACTCGAGTTCTCCATCCTTACATGCTAAAAGCAAATGGTATACACCCCACAAACACACGGGGGCTACACCTAACACAGCATCACAGGAAGAATTTTGTATACAAGGTAAACACCTTACAACAGTTTTTTACAACTACACAGCACAACAGGATACATACATCCTACAATCACACATGGCGATGAGCATTCTCAGCCGCCAAAACCCGATCTACCTTAGCCGAGGTCAATCGAATGATTTCCTCTGCCGCAGGTCGAACAACCCTATAATGCGGAGAAATGTCGACGATTGGACCATCGATAAGTCTAGCTACGGAGTTGAAATACACCTCAGGATGCCACAACCGGACGAAAGAGAGGGCCACTACCGAGCCGCAAATCATCTGATTGCGAATATACTCGCGAATTTTTCCTTCTCGCCCGAACACCCTGAGAAGATGGCTCCAATCCTCAGGACCCCTCTCCAACGGATAGAAAGCAGCGTTCATTGCAATCCAAACCTCGTGAAAGGAACTCACGAGTATGTTCGCCTGGATGACCCGGAACTTCAAGGTAGCAAGCACAAAGCCTCGACTACGATCGGACCAAAAGTTACTCGCATGGGGCTTTGAGCTGCCAGCTTCCTGAAGGATGTGGTTCTCCACCCACTGTTTCTCACTCCTATCATCCAGCTGAACAACTGAAAAAAAAGGTATATGATCAAAGAAAGATACAGGACAAAGAAGACTAGGGGGCTGAACTACTTACAGAGCAAATCCTTGGCAACAGACGCCAATTCATCCATCACAAACTGCTCGTGTTCAATCGCCACCTTTTGTTTGGACTTGGCTACATCCTCTACCCCACGCAATGCTTTTAGCTTGCGTTCACCATCCGCAACACGATCACGGAGGCCTGCAAAGGTCCCAACAGCGGCAACAAGAGGATTTGCTGGGGTAGCAAGTCCACCTGAAGACTCCGCAGCAACCCCGGCTACCTGGAAGAATACATGGAAATTGAAGGAATAAGATGCTCCATTCGAGATATAACAATCACCTATTCGACAGGTGCTCGGGGGCTACTCCCATCGGGAGGAAACACGCAGCAAATCAGTCACAGTAAGCATCTCAGAAAGACATCTCGATTAAACGATGAAATTACGGGAATGCATCCCAAGGTTCATTACAATCAAAAGAGCGAAATATAAAGAAAATATACTAAGGAGCTGCAGTTGTGCTACCACTCGCGACAGTGCCTCCCCTAGCACGGGCGAACAACTCGGATAACTTCCGAGCAAGGACTCCGGCTGGCTCGCCAAAACGACGAAGCCCTACCTTTTTGCCCGTAGAAGGATCGACGGGAAGGTCCGAGTACGTCTCCTCCAAACCGGTGACTCCATGCGCCAGCGCGAACTGGATGGCGGTCTTCGCCCCAGACTCCGACTGCGCAACCGCGTACGTGCCAAGGAGATTCCTCTCCGAGAAAATCTTCAAAAGATCACCCAACGCAGGTGGAGACACGACGTCGACTAGAAGGCGACCGTGAAGCTGCGTCAGCACTCGAATGGCATCGCCAATCAGGGTGCAAATCCCTTCGGCGTGCTTCCTGAGCTGGGCGCAGGAATCGGTCAGCGCATCCACCCGTTGGACCCCAGGAAGCTCCAGTGGGACGCCCAGAAGACCTGCAAAGGAAAATATTAAAATCCAAGGACCTATCAGACAACCAGAAGACGACAATAGACCAAAAGAAACTTACCCGCAAAACGTTCGGCCAGAGGACGAAGGAAGTCGACAAGGTCGGAGTCCTCCTTGGTGCCAGCCTCCTCCAGATTCTTTAGAGCATCCTGGGCGGCCGCAAGCTTTCCTTCGAGGTCAGTCGACAGCATGCGGGAGGACTCAAGTTCCTGTCGAGTAGCTGCCAACTGAGCCTCTTGAGCAATTGCCTGAGTGGAGGCATCCGCCTTCTCGGCCTTCATAAACTCAACTTGAGCTGTGTAGCAATGGTTATCAGAAACAAAGAAATTGGCAGAAATAAAGAGATAAAGATGGGGGAAGGCAATAGACTTACTTCGAAGGAGCTCATTTTCGCTGACGAGTCGATCACGATCCGGCCGAAGGGTCCCGCATTCCGCTTCGGCAAGAATGACATGGCTACCAACGGCCGCAAGAGAGTCGATGAGGGACTGCAAAGAACATGAAGATGGTAGAATCAGAAAAGAGAAATTTGAGCCTATACACGATTGAAAACATTCGAGTATAGCCTCGGGGGCTACCCCCATCGGGAGCACTGTCGTGCACCCGATAAAGCAAGAAGAAAGGACGAGGTCTACATCTTTGAGCCTGTAGCCAATCGCATGCGATCAACTACACCCTCGAGGGCTACTCCCATCGGGAGCACTGCCGTGCACCCGATAAAAAACAGATCCAAACTGACAAAGCACTGAAGAAGCAAGCAACAAAGTTTACCTGGCCTTGGGCGAAGGAAAGGGGATCCGCTGAGCTACCCGACACCTCCTTCGGAGTCGAGGCCCCAGCAGCAAAACTAGGAATTCTGTATTCCGTAGTCGCTGCAGTGGGGGCTACACTCGGAGAATTCTGCACGGTGTCGGCGGTAGGGGTCCCACCCGCGGTTTCAACTTTCTTCCTCTTTTCGAGAGGAAGGGAAGATACGAATCTACGAGGGCTGATAGCTTGCAGACTACAATGAAGACAGTACGTCAAAAGACGTGGAAAGAAAATGTTCGACTAAGAACAAGAAGAAGGACTTACTCGTCGTCATCTTCATCATCCAACATATCCGTATTCCAGGCGGTCTGGATATTTTGAAATGAGGGAGAAGGGGCGCGCATGCGTAGCGGGGTCACGATAAGGGGTCCCTTCCCGGGGGATTCCTTATCCAAAGAGTTATCCTTGGAAGTGGCCTCATCATTCTCCACTCGACGGCGTTTCCGATGAAGAAGATCACTGTCCGACTCCTCCGCGCCATCCGAGGAGTCGTGCTCGGAACTTGACGAGGCGTTAGCAACGCTGGTGTCGGCAGGGCCGTCCAAGTTACTCGCCAACAAGTCCGAAGCCTCCTCCCCAGACATTGGCAGGTAGCAGGTGGCCACGGCTAGGCTCTACCAAAGAGGACAGAAGAAAAGGGAGATAAAATCTCAGTCGACCAAATTTGAAAACAAGAAAAGAAATGAAGTCAAAGGGCGACACAAACTTACTTCGGGTGGTGGAGGCCTTGACGCCTCGAAAGCTGCGACAGTGCAGTCGGGGAAGGTTTCGCCCACCTTCAAGCTAGTAATGGCCGCGATCTTCTTCTCGAACTCGACGTTCGAGGACTCTTCGCAGCTCACGCGACTGGGATCTTCAGCACCCTGGTACTCCCACATCACGGAAGGCCTGTTCTGCAGGGGCTGAATCCTGCGCTTGAGGAAGATGCTCGCCAGGTGCAGCCCGTTCAGCACAACTCCAGCAGCTTGGTCCCGAAGGGCAGCCACCTTGGCGAGTAGCGGCGTAACAATCTGGTTCTCTTCAGCCGACAGTTTATGCGCCCAGGACTTCCGCCTCTTCAGGACAGCGAATGGGTGGAATTCCTGACTTCCACCCGAGTTGTTGTCGGTGACGTAAAACCACTTCTTTCTCCACCCTTGAGCGGAGTCGATGAAGTGCATCCCGACGTAGCTGGCGTCCGATTTCGCCTGGATTCCGAAACATCCGGTGCGCAGCGGCTCGCCAGGCTCGTTCTCTGCTCGCGATTTCTCGCGGAAGACTCGAACCTTGAAGAGGGTCTTCCAGAGGCCCCAATGTGGGCGAATGCCCAAGAAGCACTCGCAGAACACAATGAAGCACGATATGTGCTGCACTGCATTCGGAGGCAGATCGTGGAGTTGTATGCCGTAAACATACATCAACGCCACGAGGAAGGGGTGAAGAGGAAAAGAAAGCCCGCCCGATACGTGGTCCGCGAAAACCACGCGTTCGTTCGCACGGGGATTAGGTACCTCCTCCTTCTTGCCGAGGCGCACCCGCTTGTCAGCTTCCGGAGGCAGCAACCCCTCCCTCTGCATCTCCCTAACGCTCTTCATCGTGGTATTGGGCGAGCGCCAGTCGCCCGAGCGCGGTGCGAGTGGCGCAGGAACTTCCTCTGGCGCCTTCGATGAAGAAACGACGGCGCCGCGCTTCTTGCCTCCTGCCATTGGCGCTGGTGCGAGCTCGAGGAGAGAGGAGGTGGAGAGCAAGGAAGACGAAGAACGAAGAAGACGAAGGCTAGGGAAATTTTCACCGTTTCACCCAAGGCCTGCATTTATACACAGAGCCAGTCGATCCTGACCGCTCATTGAGCCACGTGCCATCCATCGCGGCCTCCGCGTGCGAAGGCGAAACGAAAGGGCGGCGGATGCTGTTCCGTGCCACGATCCTAACAGTGGATCGTGCGCATTTACTACGCGCGGTTCGCATAAAAACCGGGAACGACGTCTCGTTTTCGATCAAAAAGCTGACAAGGTGGGCCAGCACTTCTGCTCTCGTTCCGTCACGTCCCATCAGGAGGATAAAAGTGCGCCATGACGTCATAGCATGCATCATCAAACTGGAGAGTCTTTCGAATGAAAAGTCCAAACACGAAAATAACTTCGTATGGACAAATTATGGCGTGAAATCTCTTTCACAGGAAAAAAAGACCCTAAACACGAAAACTCTTTCGTATGGGCATAAAACTCCAAACACGAAAATTCTTTCGTATGGACAAAAATAGCTTAGTTTTCATATCTAAGAAACCACAAACTCAAAACTACGCGAGTAGGCAGATCCTGCCACTCATTCACACAATGTCTGCACATCATAGACCTGGATTGTTCAGCCGACTAGGTACATCCGGATGCCATATTCTTTCGAGTATGAAGGTAAGACCCAAAAGATCTCTCTTGAGGGCCTGGAATCGCACTCAAGCTGCGTACTCTGGTACAATTCCGTGTCAACAACACGAAGAAAAATCCTAGCGGACGCGCCGGGTACCCCCATAGGTTAAGTTCGACTCGGTAAGACCACTACGGCCCAGTCGCAATGATCACCTCATCGGGTTCGAGTCGGAGGTCTCGAATCTGTGTAGGCCAGAACTGTTTTTGCCCTAGTTGCAATTAATTGGCCCTGATCTTTCGGGAGAGCCAAGCTGTTGCGCCACATCCTTCTGCGATAAACAGCCATAAAAACAGGCACTTTCATTACTCGATACTCGGGTATAAAAGCTCATCACACAGGGTACACACCCTCCAAACAAGAAACGACCATGGTGGTTATCCGAAAGAAAGCGGGATGAAAAATCTGACCGTCTACTCGACTGGAAAAATCCCAATCGAGCAAACGCTCGGGGGCTACTGACGAAGGGATGGATCTTGGACCCTGCGGGTAAGGACACCCCGTCTTAAGCCCAAGGTTAAGGCCCAAGAAGGGAAGCCCTTGGAGTGTTCTAGAAGACCCACTTGAAGCCCACCCGCAATGCCTTGCGGGCTAAGTTAGGAAACTTGTAACCGACATAGGGTTAGAGTTCGAGTCCTCTCCGGGTAGGGTTTGAGACCTGGCCACTTATATAAGGCCAGGAGAACCACAGGAAGAGGGCCAAGCAATACCGCACCACCAAAGCTTTGAGCTCGAGATTGTACTCTCGACTTGAGCAATCATCATTGTAACCGACCTATTCGATAATACAGATCGACAGAGGCAGGAGTAAGGGTTTTACCTCTACGAGGGCCCCGAACCTGGGTAACTCGTGCCCCCTGTCTAGCCGATGATCGTCACCAGCGCTCATGAGTTCTCCTATTCGAAACCCTATGGGTTCACCTCGGGGATTTGCCGAGTTACAGATTCGACGGTGACAATGACGAGATAAATGATAAGGCCGTGATTAAACTATTTAATCACCTTATCACATTATTCCTGATATCTGGTATGATTCCTTTTACTCGTTACTGTGACCTAGTATCCCCATGACTAGTGTCATGTCCTTGTCTGTGCGGACTTATTTACCGATACAATTTTACCGAGTGGATTGATGACCCACAAGTATAGGGGATCGTGAAAGTCTTCGAGTGAAGTAAAACACAAATTTATCGATTCAACACAACTGGAGCCAAATAATATTTATAAGCCTTAACAGATGAGTTGTCCATTCAGCTGCACCTGGAAGTAGACTTGCTCACAACAGTTTACCGGTAGCAACAGTTTTATAGCAGTAGCAGTAGTAAAATAACAGCAGGAATCAAATAGAAACAGCAGTAGAAATTGTGGGAAACAACAAGATTAAAACATTGTAGGCATAGGGATGGATGAACGGGTGTTGCATGGATAAGATAGTTCATATAATAAACAAAACATGGGCAATTGCAGATAAATAATAATTAAGCATCCAAGTACTAGATAACCATAGGCATGTGTTCCGTATTTAGTCGTACGTGCTCCCAAAGAGAAATTACACAACATCTTTTGTCCTACCATCCCGTTTGTAGCGGGGCCCCAAGGGAAACTACCGGTAAATTAAGGTGCTCCTTTTAATAAAGCACTGGAGAAAAGCATTAACACTCCGTGAACACATGTGATCCTCACATCACAGTTGTCCCCTCGGGTTATCCCAATTGCTGTCACTTTGGGGCATCGGGTTCCGGATAACGAGATGTGTTTATAACTTGCAGCTAAGATCAAAAACATAATTATCCTCATGAAAAAATAACATGTTCAAATCTGAGATCATGAGACTCGGGCCCTAGTGACAAGCATTAAGCATAAGAAGTTGCAACAACGATAGATAGCACTAACAAAGGATACAAGGCACCATGCCCTAACAATCTGGCATTATTACATGAACGATCTCATCCAATCCGTACCATCCCTCTCAGACTACAACGGGGATCACTCACACATGGATGGGGGAATCATGGATGGTTGTTGGAGAAGTGGTGACGATGACGGTGGCGATAATCTCCTCCAAATCCCCGTCCCGGCAGGGTGCTAGAATAGGAATTTCTGATCCCCGAATTTGGTTTCGAGGTGGCGACGGCCCTCTGGTGTGTTTCTCTAGAATATGACGACCCCCCTCGGTTTTTAGGTCATGAGGGTTAAGTAGTCGAAAGGGGAACCCGAGGGGGCGCCCGAGGTGCCCAGACCATGTGGTGGCGCATCCTAGGTGGGCGCCTCCAGGTGGTGTGGGCCCCTCGTGGCCCCTCTCCGTCTCATCTTCTGGCTCTGGGGGTCTTCGGGTAAAATAGGAACATTGGGATCTTTTTCCGGCATTTTCCTGAAAGTTGATTTTCTACACAAAAACGAGACACGAGGGTAATTCTGCTAAAAACAACGTTAGTCCGTGTTAGTTGTATTCAAAACTCACAAGTTTAGAGGAAAACAACAACAAAATTGTTCAGAAAAGTAGATACATTTTGGATGTATCAACTCCCCCAAGCTTAGCTTATTGCTTGTCCTCAAGCAATTCAGTTAACAACTAAGTGTGATAAAAGAACTTTTACGAACACATTTGCTTCATATGATGTAAATATTCCCACTATATGATCAAGTGCTTAGGAAATCCATAATAAGAAGTATTCAAATAAATTCACCTAATAGTTATGCAAACCATGATGAGATACCAACACACTAATAATAAGCAACATGAAATATATAAATTTGTAGAATTCTAATGTTCAGAATAAGATATGATAAAGTGGTATCTTGCTTGCCCTTAATTGTGGAGAAAAACATAAATGCTAGGGCACCTCTGAGGTTCAAGTGAAGACTAGAAGTAAAGATATCAAAGATAAGTATCAAAGTTATACCACAATCAACTGTGTTATGGGACAAGCACATTACACCAAGAATGACAGCTATGCTCTCGAGAAGGTGAATAAAGTTAGAAGATGAAGACTCAACATAAAAGTAAAAGAAAGGCCCTTCGCAGAGGGAAGCAGGGATTAACTCATGTGCTAGATTTTTTTATTTTATTAAAACAGAGGCATTGAAAAAAAAATTGAGAGAGGTGTATGTCTATGTCAACGAATAGCAAACATACAATACAATATGTCACAAGTTAACTAGACTTTACAAGAGCGGCTCCCATTGAAGGACGTTCTTTCTACTGGGGTCAGTAGATCATCCCTCTTCTCTTTTGTTTACACAATTATGCTTTAACTGGTAAATCATGGGCAAAAAGAGTGAGGAGAATTTATAGTAACCAAGTTTGGGTTTGGGAACCCCGTGAAAGGTTCGTTGCATAGAAAGCAAAAAAAATCTACGCGAAGGACACCCGAAGGGACAATCTAATCTAGACGATGTAAGCAACATGCATAGAGAGAGTCTTAAGGAGAACATACCCTCGAAGACACAAAGCGTTACGAGATCTAAACTCGTTGGTTATGTAGTCGAACTCACATCAATCTCAAGATCGCGAAGATGAGCGTTGCAATCCGGCAGCGCTTCCGCACTCGGTCACACGTACAACTCGATGACGACCTCTGTTCCCTCGATCCAGCGGGGTAGCGGAAGTAGAGAATCCACCAACAACATGACGACGTGGTGTGGTGAAGAAAACATTGCTCAGGGCTTCGCCAAGCGCACGAACAAGTGGTGGAGCAGCGGGAGGAGGGAGGAAGAGATGACGCAAGTGTGTGTGTGTGGGGGGGGGAGGGAGCTCCCACCCCTCCTTATATATGAGGGGAAGGCAGCCACGAATTTTTGGGTGTCTCCACCTCTCCCTCATAATGTGAGAGGAGTCTCCACTCAACCCACTCATTCTTCCATTAATTCCCACTCAAAATCCCAAGGTTTTTTTTAATAAATAAATAAAATAGTTTTATTTCTTTATTTTAATATTTGTTAATTCCATTAACAAACATTAACACATAACCCCTTGAGTTAGTTATTAAATCTATTAACAACCATTTGACCAAAATCCCCTTGAACTATTTCAAAATTACCCGAAACATATCCGGTAATGTCCAAACTTTTCTCTGATATTTCGTATCCACTCAAACGGGTCATCGAACCTTAAGTGTGTCACCCTACGGTTTGTGATTAATGTAGACATGATCGAGACACCTCTCCAATAAATAGCCAGATGCGGGATCTGGAGATCCGTAATGACTCCTACACATTCAACGATGAATCTAGTGATCGTGTGAACCATAAACGTCATAACCAATTCCCTTTGTCTCGTGATATTTTACTTGTCTAGGATACGATCATTGGTATCAACCATACCTAGTTCAATCTCGTTACCAACAAGTACTCTTTTACTTGTTCCGTGATATGACATCCCTGTGACCTAGTCACGTGCTTGCAAGCGGTATCGATGTGATATCACCGAGAGGGCCCATAGTATATCTCTCCATCATTTGGATGTACAAATCCCACTCTTGATCCATGAGCCTCCAGTAATACTTTCAGAATACCCAACCACACCTTTATAGTCACCCTGTTACGCGATGTCTACGCACTCTTCTATTTTTGTATACAGTGTTCGGCCTCCAAGTGCAGAGGTTTGTAGAACAGTAGCAAGTTTCCCTTAAGTGGATCACCCAAGGTTTATCGAACTCAGGGAGGTAGATGTCAAAGATATCCCTCTCAAGAAACCCTGTAGTTACGGTACAAGAAGTCTGTTGTGTCCCCAACACACCTAATACAATTGTCAGATGTATAGGTGCACTAGCTCGGCGAAGAGATAGTGAAATACAAGTAATATGGATGATTATAAGTGATAATAACAATCTAAAATAAAAATGGCAGAAATCAAACATGTAGCAGAACTGAGTGTAAATGGTGTTTCAATGCTTAGAAACAAGGCCTATCGATCATACTTTCACTAGTGGACACTCTCCACAATAATAACATAACTGAATGCATAAATATCATCTCTTCACTATGCTACTCCGGACCACTCTCTGGTCGGATAACAAACACCAACCATTGCGTAGGGCTATAAGAGCACTCCTTAGAGTTCGCATTTCCCCACACTATAACCATGAGACCTAGATGGTTCCAAACAAACACCACAATTTCATAGGATCATTCAACACAAAATATAAATCATGCTAAACCACACGGTCCACACACTGTCACTTTTACACCATGATCAAAGTGTCTACGGATATCTCATAACAAAACCACTTGAGTAGCATAACAAATGAAGAGTAACATCTACTTATTCAACTAGATTACAAAGCTCATGATCACATAAAGATCACACCATGAGAGAGAGAGAGAGAGAGAGAGAAATATATGAAACACATAGCTACCGGTAGAGCCCTAATCCCCGGGGGAGAACTACTCCCTCCTCATCATGGGACACAACAACGGCGATGAAGATGGCGATGGAGTCGACGGAGATGGCTCAGGGGCACTTCCCCGTCCCGGCAGGGCGCCGGAAGAGAGATTTTTGTCCCCAAAACTTGTCGGCGATGGATGCGGAGCTACGGAACTTTTCGTGGACGGAGGCTTGATTTTTTAGGGTTTATGCATCGGGAGGGGTATATAGGCGAAAGGGCGATGTCGGGGGGCCCACACCACCTGTAGGCGTGGCTAGAGGGGTCCGCGCGCCTTATGGTGTGGCCACCCTAGGGCCCCCCTCCGGGTCTCCTTTGGACTCTGTTGATGTGCCGAGAAATCTAAGACTCTGGGATTTTGTTTCGTCCAATTCCGAGAATATTTCTAGAACAACTTTTCTGAAACAAAAAAACAACAGAAAACAGGAACTGGATCTGTGGCATCTTGTCAATAGGTTAGTCCCAGAAAATCCATAAAAATGACATTAAGTGTATAGGAAACATGTAGCATATGACATGAAAACAACATAGAACATCGGAAATTATAGATACGTTTGAGACGTATCAAGCATCCCCAAGCTGAGTTCCTACTCGTCCTCGAGTAGGTAAAACGATAAAAACAAATAATTTTTGAGGTGACATGCTACCAACATAAACTTGATCATCTAAATTGTAAAAGCATATGTCAAGCTGAGATCATAGTACTTTAAACACAGTCATGATAGACATAATTCTAACAATGAAACTTAGCAATCACTTTTCATCATGAAAAGTAACAAAAATAAAAGATCATGAATAATAATGCACTTGAAAGTTATACGTTTGTTTCGAGCATAAAGAAAACATAGCAAAGCAATATTTCGCTTGTACTTAAGAGTGGGGCAAAACATAAATGCCAGGTCACCTTCAAAGTTCAAGTGGATGACTAGAACAAATAATTTGAGAGCAAGTAATAACACATCATGAATCAATCAATAATAATATTTGGGACTAATGCACATTAAACTCAGAGTGGAAACTACGCTCTCTTAATTGTGCATAAAGTTAGAAGATGGAGACTCAACATAAAAGTAAAAGAAAGGCCCTTCGTAGAGGGAGACGGGGATTAACTCATGTGCTAGAGTTTTTTATTTTATTAAACAGAGGTATGGAAAACATTTCTTTAGAGAGGTGTATGCTTACGTCAAGGAGTGGTAAATAAAAATACAATACATCACAAGCCAATTAGACTTCACAAGAGCGGCTCCCATTGAAGGACGCAGCTGGTATAGAAGGTCATCCCTCTTTCTCTTTCGTTTACACAATTAAGTTTTGACTGATAAATCAGGGGCAAAAAGATCTCTCCCACTGTTGTCTAACCATCATATGAATTATCTGGTTGTGTACATAGCATGAAACACATGACTTAGAAATCTCAATTTCAATTATGCTCGTCATGTGTCAAAACACTTGAATATTTCTCAATTCTTTTCCATGTGGCAAGAACTTCTTCTTGTCATTTTGATATTGACTTACTTCAATATTTTATCTATGTAATCTGGCTCAACCATATCAGGCGATTCAATCCATCTCTTATAGATATCGAGGCCCAATATCTCCTAAGCCTTTCATCAATATGAAAATCGTAACCGTGTTAATTTAAAATACATATTTTCCAATCAACCATATGTCATCTACATAAAGCATTAGAAATATGTCTTAGCGCTCCCACATAATTTATTGTAACTCTACAAGCATCTTTACCGTTCATGATGGAATCAAACTCTTTTGATAACTTCGTTAAGGTAAACATCCCAACTTTGTTATGCTCACTTCAACCATTGAAGTTTGCATACCTTTCGGGCAACCTTTTGAATTTTACAAAAACTCTCAGAATGTGTCAAGTGCACATCCTCGATCAAACTTCCTAGAGAGGAGAATTGGTTTAGTTATTCAATTATCATATCATAATATGTAACTTTTGCTAGAACTACCCGCAAAGACTAAAGCATCACTACGGAAGATCAAAATCTTGTAGTAGTCACCTCTTTGAACTTCGTCGAAAACATCTTTTCGACAAGCACAACTTTCAAAGGATGTAAATATCCATGTCTTTGTTGCTATATAGAGCCGTTTGCTATCGTTAGGCATCATGCCTTTCGAAAGAACTACCGAGTCACATACTTGATATTCATGGATAATATTGCGGATACAATGACTCATAGTCTATTTTATGAAGTCAGGCCCCATCATTTGCTTCCTTCATAAGTTTCAGGTCCTTTGTTGTAAAAAAAACTTCACTTTCAAACCACAAGTTGGTCTAAGTACAAAGTTTTAGGACTTTTGTGGTTTAGTTCGCAAACTCATTTGAAGTATCTACAACACATGTAGTGTATTCTACTTATTCAAAATAGGAAACCCTAGAACAACTTCCAGTGTTGCGCTACTCTTGACATGATAATGAATATTCTCTAATCTCGTCGAGTTTGTACTGTCCCCCCACTCACTTGTTTCGCAAGAACTACTTTCTCAAGAAATCAATCCTTTCTGACAAACAACATTTGTCTCTGGTTTGGTGATAGGAGAAATACCCAATGGTTTCTTTGG
This sequence comes from Alopecurus myosuroides, assembly GCA_028641055.1. NCBI lineage: Eukaryota > Viridiplantae > Streptophyta > Magnoliopsida > Poales > Poaceae > Alopecurus > Alopecurus myosuroides. Next base: position 126,104,074 of record CM054061.1, on the reverse strand, counting down.
GATAACCTTATAAACGTATATGTATCCTATTTTGGTTGTAAACATTTTACACATGCTATGCATACCAAAACATAAGAAAAGGACAGTTTGGGTCACTACCCAAGCCATAACTTATATTGTGTAAATTTCAATGGATCACGATGGTGCTCTTTTCAGTATAAAAGCGGTTGTCTCTAATGTATAAACTAGAAAATTATAATGACATTTTTTATTTATCTTACCATGTCCAACAAGGTTTGATTTCATCTCTCGAACACTCCATACTTATGTGGGTACTCGATAAGGATAAATTGTAGAACAATTCTGCAACTCCTCAGATGTTTTGCTAAACTTGTAACTCAAACTTTATCCTTTATGATCCAATCATAAATACTTGATTACCTTATTATGATGATTTTTACTTCATACTAACAATAATTTGAACCAATTCAAAAAATGTCAAACTCTGTTCTCTTTCAATAGATATACTCATATATCTACTCAAATCATCGACGGAATTTTATGAATGAAAAATTAATCCACCACACATGACTATACATAATGGACTATATACATCAATATGTACAATCTCCACTAAATTAGTCGTCCATTCTACTTTGGCCTATGAACGGAATTCTAGTCATCTTTTGGAAGAGGTCTCACTAGCGTCAATTTATTCAAAAACAAAATGACTCCGGAAGTCCATTAACATGGAGTTCCTTTCATGTTTTCTTTTATGATATGAACTAAAATGGCGGTGTCACAATTTAAGTGAAATTCTTTTACGTCTTGCAACTTTTAGCATTTAGTCTTATAGATGTTTACTTTACCAACACGATTTATATTAACTCATCCATCAATTATGGAATATGGTCATAGTTTAAACAATATTATTTGTTCCCACAAAAGATCAGAACAAAATAACAGTTTATTAAGTTCTTAAAATAAATCTTGAATGCTTGGTTCGATACGACAATAACATAACAACACTTTATTTCTGTTCTTGACAGGGGGATGCTAACCCGGTATGCCAAGCTCCGAGGAATAACTCGGCCCGAAGGACGATGTGCAGGATTCGACTAAGAATAAAGAAGCTTGTGGAGGCCCAAGCCCATGGGCCCAATGACCCGGATTATGGGTTACTGTAAAGGAAAGTTATGGTTAGTGCGCCGTATCCGGGTAGGATCCGAGATGTGTCTTGCCGAATAAGCTAGGGGGTACGGGTGCTTTATAAACCGACCCCCAGGTATAGTTTTACACAGAGATCTAAGAACCCTAGCAATATCGCGTGATATGGAGCATCCAGTGTAAACCCTAATCGAGTTATCATATCGAGAATAGAGATCCGGCGACTTCGATTACCGGCTATCAGATCGAATTGCACCATGTTTTCCCTTGAGCTAAACCCTCTCCCAAACGCCAGTGTCGACTTGCCCCTAGATCAGTTACCCCTGGTAACATCTGCCGTGATTATCCCACGACAGTTGGCGCCCACCGTGGGGCCTGCGTCCAAAGGTGTTTACATCACGGGAGAAGCTCGGAAGGGCATGGAGAATCTTGTCATCGGCGAAATCTACATCGACCACGAAGGAGAAAAGGTGGTGGACGATTCCGGCTGGGGGCCAGAGTCAGATCACCTCGAAACCGGATCCGTCGTGACGATCGGCCGGATCAGCGTCTTCATCGGTATGGTATGTGCTTCCAATTCGATCCCTGACAACGCTGGATCTGATTCTATGCCAGGAAAAGCCACGTCTATCCGATCAGATGATGAAGAATCGACTGGAACAACATATCCGGCAGAAGAACCCATCGCGGAGTGGGAACAGCCGGAGGAGCCGGCATGGACCCCACGCGACCGGGCCCAAGGAGAAGATGACACCGGGTCTATCCTGGACCTACTGGAAAACCGGTATGAGGAGAACGGTGAGGAAGAACAGCCCGAATTTGCACCGGATATCGTACGCCGAGTTGCAGTCTATGCGGCCCCCGCGGCCAACCAAGGAAACACAACTGCGGCATCAGTCGGGGCGGCTCAGGCAGTGGCCCAGCAACAGGGCGCGGTTAACGGAGACCCGGTCTTGACCCGGGTTGATGGAGAGTCGGCGTCAGTAACCAGCAGAGCAGCGGATGAGGAGTTGCATGCAAACACGTTCGGATTCTTAGAAAACCGGACACCAGGGGCGGGTCCTTCGAACCCGCGCCACCCGGCCTTATTCGATAATAATCTGATTCTAGACCCCACGGTTCTCGCAACGGTTATCACTCCGGAAAACGCAGCGGAACGCGTCAGGGATCTGGATGTGGCTCGTCGTGCGCTGGAGCAGCAAAGGAGGCAGGTAGAGGCAGAAAGGCAAGGGATGGCCACGCGGCGGCGCGAGCTAGATGCGTTGGAAACCCGGCTCCGAGAGGAAACGTCTAGAATACATCAAAGGCACCACACCAGGTTACCGGCAATGGGCGGGGTTATTAATCCGGCTAATTTATTCGTTACACCTCAGGACCAGCCGATACCAGTGGTGAACCAGGGAACCGCACCCCAACAGGTGACAGCAGCGACACATCCGGCGAATGAGCGGGCCGGGTTACCCCCACCCCAAACTAGAGTCACAACCGGCAACGATCTACCACCACCGCCACCATCACGGTTCCGCACACCAGCCGGCCACTACAATAACCCCATGGACAATGTATATGCAGCGACACTCGCGTTGAATCAAATCCCTGTGGGAGAGTCGCCCCATGCAGAGAAGACTCAGCAAGCCATCGATCTGTTGCACACTGCGGTGGCACAGCAAGCCAATTATCCGGATCACAGAAGCGGTATGCACGGGACGCCATACGTCAGTCAACAGCAAGGGAATATCCAAACAAGTTCAGCGCGACGGAGGGAAGAGCAGCAGCAAATGCCGCCTCCTCCCCGCGCTCAGGCAGCATCAGCAGCACAGGCCGTCGTGGACAGTTCTAGGGCTCGGAGGGCCGCGGCCGGGTCTGCAGCGCATGGACTTCCCGCAGCATCGCGCCCAGCCGCGCCCCCCGCGGTATCACACGTTTCTAGAGCCAGGCCAGCTTCAACCATTCTTGCGGGACCCAAGTGTCTCTCGGACAATATTAGAGCTGAACCTTACCCGGAAAAATTCAAAGAGCCAGGGAAAGTAGTGAATTATGAGCCAACCATGGATCCCGAAACATGGCTAAGCAGTTACGAGATGGCAATGTCAATTCGCAACGCGTCCGAGAACCTCCAAGCCAAGTTCATGTATCTGATGATGTCGGAAGGAGCAGCAAAATTGTGGTTCACCAATCTACCAGAGGGATCGATCAAGTCTTGGGAGGAATTGAAAACCGCGTTTGTCAAACACTTTCACGGGACCTGCAGGAAATTATTCACTATTGATGATCTAGAGCGATGCGTTCAGAAGAAGGGAGAATCGGCGCGCAGTTGGGTGCGCCGGGTTATGGAGATACTTCACTCATCCACGGATATCCAGCCCAAGGATGCACTACAGGCCATGGCAAAAACATGCAAGTATATACCTTTAGTGCAAAAGTTAACTCGCATGAAGTCCAGTCGAAATGCCTCGGAAGTCACAATGGGAGAATTGATGGATGCGTGCAACAAACACGCTGCTACAGATACTACAGAAGAAGAAGCTGATGACAAGAAGGCAAAAGCAAACACAAGCGGTAATGGAAGAACCGGCAACGGATCAGCATCAGGTAACAATGGAAATAGCCAGAACAAGCGCCCTTTCGAAGGAGGCTCCGAGTTTGTCGCCAACACAGAAGCCGGGTCTTCGAGGCCAAGAGCAGAAGGAAATTTCAACGGAGGTAACCACAATGGAGGAAATTATCAAGGTCCACCAAGCCCGGGTAACAATTGGGACATATTCAGGATGGCTTGTCCGAAGCACAGCAGGAATGGCAGGCCAGCTAACCACTCCCTAGAACAGTGCGCCGATTTACAAAGATGGAAAAATGAGGAAGTGCACAGAGCTATGCGAGGTGCAGGACGGGGAGGAGGACCGGGTCCAGGGGCAAACCCGGGCAACGGCCCACCCCCGGCCGGTAACCCGGCGGCTGGAAGTCAAAGTAATAATCAAGGGGGGGGCAGGAGGTTTCCAGGCTAACCCCAAACAATTGGGTCAATATCATGTGCATACCACCGGAGGCTCTAACAAGGACAAAAAGATACTGAAGCAAGTGGTCAACTCAGTTTCGTTAGCCGTCCCGAGATACTTGAGATGGTCAGAACAGGAGGTAACATGGAGCAGAAGGGATCACCCGGAAAGAGTGGAACACCCAGGAGTCTTGGCACTAGTAGTTGCACCGCAAGTCAACGGGTACGAACTGAAAAAGGTTTTAATGGATGGTGGAAGCAGCATCAATATACTGTATTGGGAAACCTTCCTACGCATGGGTCTCAAGGAATCTCAACTGCAAAAAAGCTCAACAGTCTTTCATGGGATAGTGCCGGGTCATTCAGCATGCCCCGAGGGAAAAATCGCATTGGAGGTAGCTTTTGGAGAGTCAAAGGATAACTATCGAATTGAGTGGCTCACCTTTGAGGTAGTGAAATTGCGCAGCCCCTATCACGCGCTATTTGGAAGGCCGGCTTATGCCAAATTCATGGCTAGGCCGTGTTACGTATATCTACAGCTAAAAATCCCGGGTCCCAAGAAGACCATTACCATACATGGAAATCGAGACATAGCAGCTGAATGCGACGAAGGAGATGCAGCAATGGCCGAGCAGGCCTGTAGAAAAGAAGAACTCAAGCATTACCGGTCTCAAGCAGACCCGGAGGATAGAGCCACATCAAAAAGGCCGAGTACTGAAGGTGAAAGAACAAAATCCAAGGTAACGCAAGATGCTAAAATGGTGGCCTTAATCGAGGAGGATTCCCCCAAGCGACCCGCTGTAAAGGAAGAAGCTACATGGCCGCTTACAACCAGCCGAGTCATGGGAACACCCCACCCGGGTTGGCTAGCAAACCCGGTACTCATCAGAAAAAGGTCCAACATATGGAGGATGTGCATGGGTCAAGCCAGGTCAGGACCGGTGCTTATGAAGAACTAAACAATGTAACGGGCGGCAGGTTTCAGACGCGCTCTTTTCCTACCCAGGGTACCTAAGGGGACTGGAAGGTTTTTAATGAGGCGGCCTGCTAACCCAAAATTTCTAGTATCAATAAAGAGATGGTTATCAAGTCCTATGTCATTTCGCCCTGATTACAAGTAAGTAGTATCCCTGCGACATCGATAATTCAATATCATCAAAAGCATCGATTGCATGTAGGTCTTGGGGGTTGGTTGCTCAGGTAACCAGCCACTAACCCGAATGACCCGGCATAGATAGCTATAAGTTGTAAGGGCCGATTACTCGCAAACGAGTACGGCTGCAATCTTATGACTGGGCAAAGAAGCCAACTTTTCTTGACTTTTCTTACTTAAGCTCGATGTGACTCGCACTAAAAGTGGCATGATTTGTTCGTTTATGATTACAATCAGCCATGAAGCCCAATGGGACTTGCCTGACCCTGTTTTCGTATAGATGTAACAACATGGTATCCACGCGAAAGCCGGCTTATAGTATAAGATAGTCAAAAGGGTCATCTAAACCACAAGTTTATGCAGAGTATAAGGCTGATAGCCGGAAACTCAATGACTATCAAGCATAACTTCAGTACTTACACGGGGTGGCCTTAGGGTTTCGACTTGGTAAAAAATAATTTGTCCTCTGAGAAAGGCCACGCCCCCATGGCTCGTACTTTGGGTCATGGGGACTGGGGACTTCGAAACAGAAACAAACTACTTGGATACCAAGGTTCGAACGACCCTACCATCCGAGTCTTAGGGACTTCAAGAAAATTTCACTTATCAAAGCCCCTGGTCTTGGAAAAACCGAGTCTTACAAAGGGAGCTAAAAAGAAAGGTGGGTATCAAGAACAAGTTCAAAAGAACAGACAAAATAGCACGATTATCAAAAGGCAGGGAAAGCCGCAAAAATATGTCACCGAATAGAAGTACATTACAAGTTATGGCATTGGTATCAGAAGTGCACAGACGCACCATTGGCAGGATAAATAGTTCAAATGAAAAGGCCCCACGTGACTAAGGTATTATGACATCATTACCCTACTCGGTCTCCTGAGTGCGATCTTCCGGGTCTTGCTCCTGGGCCTGCTGCTTAGCTTTCCTGGCAGAGCAACCCGGACTCACCGCGCCAGGGCGGATAGGTGGAAGGACGGACGGTGTAGAGGCGGATGACCCTGATTTTAACTCGGCCTCCCTCTTCGCAGTTGCCTCCTTCTTTTTGGCCGAGTGATCAGCCCACTTCTCCAAGAGGTCAAAGGGCGGGGGTGCTTCCTCTGTGATAACTTTGCCATCGGCGTCATACGCAGTCATTAGCATATTCAGGTCCAAGCTATCGGCTAAAGTGGTAGCAGAGGGGCGCACTGCTGACTGAATGGCCTTGAAGTCCTTAGGCGTAAATTTGGCACCATCCGCCTTGAACTCGGGAAACCCGGATATTATCTTCGCCGGGTCAAGCTTCGGAAAGTAGGCTTTGGCCAAGGTCAATGCCCGGGTTATTCCAATGCGGCAGGACGAACGCTTCCAGAGTTCAATCCAGCCAGGCACAGTGGAGCAGGCTTGGACGAGATTCTCTTCACCCGGATAGGCTTCTGTGGGCCAATGTATGGCGTCCAATATAAATTTTGTGCCGGCAAAGAAAGTCCGGAGCACAGTCTTCAGGGTCCTAGCCTTGGCAATAGTATCTTCCTCTGGAGGTGCAATGTTGGCACCTGCAGTTGAAACAGAAGCAAGAAGGTATCAGTAACCCAGAGTGGTGCATAACAAGAAGCATGAAATTAGTCGGCAGACAAAAACTTACTAAGTAAGATCTGGTAAGTATCGGTGACTTGATCCGATAAATTCTTCAAGTCGGTCTGAGCGGTGAGGCACTTCTTCTTATATTTGGAAACATCCTTCTTCAAAGTTTCCATGTCATCCTCAAGGATTTCCCGTCGTTTTATCTCGGCAAGAAGACGTTGTTCGGTCTTCAGTAAAGTTTCATCAGACCGAGTTATCTGTGCCTGTAAGTAGAAAGGAAGGCAAGCATCAGTTGGATGTTATGATAAGATAAATATGGCGTGAAGTACCAAGCATAACTTTTGCAAGTCATACTCGGAACTTGGGGACTAGATATGCAATATGAGATGACAAGCGCTTTTACCTGGTGCTCTGCAGCCATGCGCTCTAAAATATCGCCCTCTGAAGCCTTCATGGTGAGGAGCGTGTTCATCAATTGATCAAAAGTATCTTTACCCGTATCAGAAGACCCGGGGCCTTGGGAATTCCGAGAAGAGGTTTTCTTCTTAGAGGGAGGCGGAACCCGGGTCATTTGTGCATTGGAATCCGACACTCCTTCGGCACCCAAGGTTGTGGCTTTCTTCTTCTTGCTCGCATGGGAAGCAATTGGATACTCGGTTTCTTGGGCGTCCGGTTTAATCGGCGATGTTTGTTTTTCACCGCCAGACACGGCTGTAGTCTTATCGGCCGGGCTCCCCTGACCCGGGCCCTCGTCTTCCATGCCCTCTTGGTCGCTAACGACGACCGTGGCCCTGTAAATGTTATCAAGAAGCAGTTAAATACGCGGTCAGGAAAGGGTGATGAAGTGTGGAAGAGCATCTGGAAGGGGATCTTACCCGGTGTTCACCGCGAAGTCACAAGGAAACCCGTCATCAGACTCGGGAGAGGCTGAAAATTGTCAGGTTAGATGTCATATAAGAATAGTTCAAGGGGAATGTGCCGGTCGAGAAAAGATAGAATAATTACCAGCCCGCCGAGTGGGAGTCGAAGAAATACCCGGGTTGATGGCGTCGTCACCCGGGTTATTTCGAGTTGACCTACGCTTGATCATGGGCGACTCCTTCAAGAATAGCCAGTGGAATAATGTCAAGATAACTCAGGTATATCATTAAGGTGATGTGAATTGAATGCGAGGAGGGGATATGAAACCTTGGAAGTGGCCTCTTGAGCTTTTCTTTTGGATCCGACTTTGGTTGCCGGTTCCGGTTCATCCTCGTCGCTGGCAGATTCTACTTTGCCATCCGAGTCTTCTTCCTCATCATCCTCTTGTTCTGAATATCAGCAAAGCATCCGGATAAAAGAAAGAAGGGGATTCGTCTCGTGATGACAGGATTGGTTAACGAGCATAGGATCTTGGTATTGTTATTATGGTTTGGACCCAGAAGTTTGAACCAAGGTGTTTGGAGGAAAAACTTGGGTTATTATATGGCCACCAAGGAGCAAGGCCTAGCTGAATATCAAAACATCTTAACCCGGTCTTCATATGCCCGTATGATCGATATCTTTGCAGGGAATAGCAAGCGCTTCAAGGAGATCCGTGAAGCCCAGGCTATTCTGGGGACTACTGACAGGGGGATGCTAACCCGGTATGCCAAGCTCCGAGGAATAACTCGGCCCGAAGGACGATGTGCAGGATTCGACTAAGAATAAAGAAGCTTGTGGAGGCCCAAGCCCATGGGCCCAATGACCCGGATTATGGGTTACTGTAAAGGAAAGTTATGGTTAGTGCGCCGTATCCGGGTAGGATCCGAGATGTGTCTTGCCGAATAAGCTGGGGGGTACGGGTGCTTTATAAACCGACCCCCAGGTATAGTTTTACACAGAGATCTAAGAACCCTAGCAATATCGCGTGATATCGAGCATCCAGTGTAAACCCTAATCGAGTTATCATATCGAGAATAGAGATCTGGCGACTTCGATTACCGGCTATCAGATCGAATTGCACCATGTTTTCCCTTGAGCTAAACCCTCTCCCAAACGCCAGTGTCGACTTGCCCCTAGATCAGTTACCCCTGGTAACATCTGTCGTGATTATCCCACGACAGTTCTTGTCATGAGCGATTCCACATCTACTCCTACTTCCTTTTAGTCCCTTATATTGCTTGCATTGCGTTGCTTTGTATGACAACTCATACCTACCAATATGGTATCAAAATACCCAAAAAATACTGTATATCAAGCATATACTCTTGAGGTGGACTTTTCCAGTTATCTTCTTTTCCGCCATATATATTTTTGTAATTCTATTTTCAATATTCCATTTTCTTTACAGAAGAATCATTCAACATCAAATAATACTAGTCGTACTAGCACATTTTCCTTGGCGTGTTAGTCATATACTATCACCCGTTGAGTAATAATTTGAGTTTGATTGTTCTACGAATATCACCATATTAATAACATTCTTCCGGATTCCACTCTTAGCAATCTCCAAGCAAGGTAAACGATTTTACCCATATTGTTAATCCATCCCATCATACAAATTCTGTGGTCAAGCTACTATAGCTCGAAGGAAGGAATTTAGAGGATAATTTTTAGCGCCCAACTTCTTGGAAGATTCAAACGCCTAGCGCCTTCGATCACTGCATATATTAAAATAATATAAGCATACATTGTCGCACTAAATTATACTCAGTCATGTTGCCAGAAATAAGTTTCTAGATATCAATATATATTTCACTTGATTGTTTCTAAAAAACAATTCTTTTTCGGTTCCTAAATCACCTTGATCAACAAAACATTCTTTTGAAGATAAATTATTATGGAAACAAGCATGACACTAGATTCTAAGTAGGAATATTTTACTCTCTAGATCAATAAATAATTAATCATGGGGCCAAAAAGGAACTAATGGTAATTAAGATACTTGTTCTACCAAGCACCGGAGCAAAGCATTATCATACGGTGGAAACATGTAATCTTCGAACTAGAGTCCATCCCCTCTGATATCCCAACCATGTTACTTTGGGTCTCGGGTTCCGAACAGTAATAAGTGTATACAACTAATATATATGATCCAAAACAACAATTATACTCGTGAAAACATAATATGTTCAGATCTGAAAATCATGGCATTCGGGCCCTAAGTGACAATCATTAAGCACTCCAAGTTGCAAAAATGATAATAAACAACAACGGTGGATACTAGGCATTGATGACCCACAAGTATAGGAGATCGCAATAGTCTTCGAGGGAAGTAAAACCCAAATTTATTGATTCGACACAAGGGGAGCCAAAGAATATCTATAAGCCTTAACAAATGAGTTGTCAGTTCTGCTGCACCTAGAACTAGACTTGATCGCAATAGTTTATCATTAGCAACAGTTTTATAGCAGTAGCAGTAGCGAAATAATAGCAGGAATGAAATAAAGAGAGCAGCAGTAATTATAGTAGACACCAGGATTAAAATACTGTAGGCATAGGGATAGATGAACGAGGTTGCATGGCTAAGATAGTTCATATAATAATCAAAACATGGGCAATTGAAGATAAATAATGATAAAGCATCCAAGTACTAGGTAACCATAGGAATGTGTTCCGTATTTAGTCGTACGTGCTCACAATGAGAAACTCGCACAACATCTTCTGTCCTACCAGCCCGTTTGTAGCGGGGCCTCAATGCTGTCACTTTGGGGCCTCAAGTTAGTAACTGATTATCCCAATTGTTGTCACTTTGGGGCTCCTTTTAGTAAAGCACCGGAGCAAAGCATTAACACTCTGTGAACACACGTGATCCTCACATCATAGCCATCCCCTTTGGTTATCCCAATTGCTGTCACTTTGGGGCCTCGGGTTCCGGGCAACGATATGTGTAAACAACTTGCACGTAAGATAAAAAACAATAATTATCCTCATGAATCAACAACATGTTCAGATCTGAAATCATGACACTCGGGCCCTAGTGACAAGCATTAAGCATAAAAAGTTGGAACAACGATAGATAGCACTAACAACGGATACTAGGCACCATACCCTAACAATCTGGCAATTATTACATGAACGGTCTCATCCAATCCCTACCATCCCTCTCAGCCTACAGCGAGGATTACTCGCACATGGCTGGGGGAATCATGGATGGTTTATGGAGAGGTGATGACGATGGCGATGATCTCCTTTGATCCTCGTCCCGGCAGGGTGCCAGAACAGGAACTTCTGATCCCCGAATTGAGTTTTGAGGCGGCGACAACGCTCTGGTGTGTTTCTCTGGAATATGACAAACCCCCTAACATTTTTACGTTAAGGGCTATATGTAGTCAAAAAGGAACCCGAAGGAGTGCCCGAGGCGGCCGCACCATGTGGTGGCGCGGCCTAGGGGGGCGCCGCCAGCTGGTGTGGCCCCTTGTGGCCCCACTCTATCTTGTTTTCTGGCTCCAAGGTTGTTCGGGTAAAATAGGAACATTGGGATCTTTTTGGGAATTTTCCTGAAAGTTGATTTTCTGCACAAAAACGAGACACCAGGGCAATTCGGCGGAAAACAACGTTATTCTATGTTAGTTGTATTCAAAACTCACAAGTTTAGAGGAAAACAACAACAAAAGTGTTCAAAAAAGTAGATACGTTTTGGACGTATCAACTCCCCCAAGCTTAGCTTATTGCTTGTCCTAAAACAATTTAGTTAACAACTGAGTGCGATAAAAGAACTTTTATAAACACATTTACTTTAGATGATGTAAATATTCTCACTATATGATCAAGTACTTAGGCAATTCATAATAAGAAGTATGCAAATAAAGTCACCTAATAGTTATGCACACCATGAAGAGATACCAACACACTGATAATAAGAAACATGAAATATATCAATTTGCAGGATTGCAATGTTCATAATAAGATATGATAAAGTGGCATATCGCTTGCCCTTAATAGTGGAAGAAAACATAAATGCCAGGGAACCTCTGAGGTTCAAGTGAATACTAGAAGTAAAGATATGAAAGTTATACCACAATCAATCGTATTATGGGACAAGCACATTACACTAAGAATGACAGCTATGCTCTTGAGAAGGTGCATAAAGTTAGAAGATGAAGACTCAGCAATAAAGTAAAAGATTGGCCCTTCGCAGAGGGAAGCAGGGTTTAACATGTGTTAGAGTTTTTTATTTTATTAAAAACAGAAGTAAAATGATTTTGGGAGGTGGTTGTCTATGTCAACGAATGGCAATAGAGTTCTTGCTATCTTCCATACTAAACAAGCTGAGAGCGGTTCCGAGTTATTAATATTAGGCATTCATAGCATGCACTTTTATATAGTATGACACCCCTCCCAACCTTTGCTTTCACAAACCATGGCTAACTGAATCCTCGTGTGCCTGCCAACAATCACATACCATGGAGGAGTGCCTATTTATTTGTTTACTTTTTGATGTTCTAATGGTCTAACCAGCTCTTTGCAAAATTAATGACAAGCAGATGAAGCATGCAAGTCGGGGTACTTAATTAATATGGAAGATTACGAACCCAACTACTACTTCCTCATGAGCTAAAACAATGTCACAAAATGAGAAGTATTTTGAAGGTTTTAAAGGTAGCACATGAAAATTTACTTGGAATGGTTTGAAATACCATGAATAGGAATTTATAGTGGACTGTTTGGAATAACTTGGTTTTCTGGGAGTTGGATGCACGAGTAGAGCTCATACTCAGTACAAGTGAAGTCTAGCAATAGACTGGGAAGCGACAATCAAGTGAGAAATAACCGTCATAATCATGCTCGTGACAGAACAAAATTAACGGGGACATAAAAGTGACACAAGAACTCTGAGGCAAAATAAATCATCAAGGCTTAATTGACTTTTTGTTTTCAGTCTTATGCATGCGTGATCATGTGCCAAGTCAATTCAAATGAAATATTCAGAGGAGGATACCACAATATCATACCCTTTTATGAATTGAACAATGCGAGCAAACATTTATACGACATGCTATCTACTATTAGTACATTGGAACTGATCAGAAGAGAGCACGAACTACTAAGCATCCATTAAATAACATACACCTTACACGAACAAACTAAGCATGTCCAGATGGATGAGTGTATGTACAAAAATCAAAACAAATAGAGTTCATACCAGCCTCTTGCCACAACTTGAATTATCGTAAATCATCATTATTGCTTTTCACTTGTGTGGCTTGAATGATATGAAATGACAACCAAGCTCCATTGGATTCACGGAGGACTGTTGAACTCTACAACAAACTTTACAAAACCGAAGAAGAACAACAAATATTTTTGGGTTTTCGAATTTAAAACAAGAAGAAAAGGAAACAACCAAACAAAGCAAAATCTTTTTAGATTTTTGAATAACAAACCTAAACTATAAAGTAAAGCAAACTAATAATAGAAACTAAATAAAAAAAATAAAGAGAAACAACAAAAATATTTTTGGTCTTTTTGCGTTTCGGAAGCAGAAACTAAACAAGAAAAACAATGGAAGAGAAAGAAACAAAAACAACATGGATATACAAAGCACCGATAGAAACATGTTATGTAAATGAGTGCGATGTCGGTATACCTCCCCCCAAGCTTAGGCTTTTGGCCTAAGAGGAGATCAATCCCAAGAGGTCCAAGAAGTGGCGCCCCCATAGTACGACGAGGAAGGGCCATCCTCCTGATATAAACTTGAGGACACCCCGGTGTAATGCACGGTGTAGTCCTCAGAGGGCGCATCGTGCCCTACCTGATACTCGGGGTCGTGCTACACATGGAAACCAAGCAAACATAGTTGCTCGTCCAGCTCCTCCTTTGAGCGCGGCCATGGCCTCCTACAAATACTAAACAAACCAGGCTGCGGAAAAGGAACTTCCCTTTCATCTGCATCAGTAAATAAAACTCCATAGAGTAGATTTCCCGCACTAGAGTTAGCAGTAACAAAATGATGAGCTTTCATGGCAGCAAGATCAAGTCTCTGTGGGGCTAACAACTCATCATTGGGAGAAACATAAAGGCCTAGAGGAGTTATGATACGCGCAACAATAGTACCCCCATAAATGGGTCCTCTAGCAGCTAAACGTCGAGCAATGAGAGCACCAAGGTTGTACTTATTGTTATTGTTAAGTGCAGCAGCCAGAAAAGTGAAATGGTAATTTGAAATATTACTAGTGTTTTCCCTACCAAGAACACTAGTGGTAAGATAATAAGCAAAGTATGTAATGGATGGCAGCTGAATGTTTCTTATCTTGCCACGCTGAGCTGCACGGTCATCATCATTTGTCACCCCTCGATGGAGCTCCAGCAAATCAGCAGGTCATCCTTGAATATTCCTCGCTATCCCAGACGAATTAATACCTATGATACTGCAAAATCTTGCCAAGGGCATGGTAAAAGGACTACCATAGATTCTAAATGCAACAGATGGATTATAAGAGGAGTTATCAAAAGTAAAGCTCTCAACAAAAGTTTTAGTGAGTATAGCATGTTGGTTACTTTCTTCATTCATATACCCAGTTAAACCAACCCTACTAACAAGAAGCAAGAAATCATCAAGGATCCCTGCATCACTAAAAAAAGTTAGCACAAGGGAAGGTAGATGGATGTGCATCTCCGTCATCCCCCTCATCACCAATACTCGGTGCAATAAGATTTTCATTATAGGATGGCCTCAATCGATTAGTTGATCTTAAAGGCCTTGCCCTCCTTGGTGTATCACTCTCAAAAATTTCTCCATATGTGTGGTTATGCATCTTCCTTTTCTGAAATTTTTAACAAGCATCATAAAAAATGATTTTGAAGTAACTATATGAAAGAAACTACTATAGAGACTTGTAATAGGGCTATAAATGCATCAAAACTAATTTATTTTGACATCAAACAAGCATGGAAACTCACATAACCTGTCACCTACAGTACCAAAATACTCAAGAAATACTCCACTAAACAAAATTCTACTCGGATAATCGGAGGAGTCACATACCGGAGAGCAAATGCTCTAAATCTCAGCAACAAAGATGGGCTGGGCAAGGAGATCGAAAATCGCGAGGAAGAACAGCAAGAACACGGGTTTGAGCAATGGTTATGAGTTTGGTTGGGAGAGAGGAAGAAGTGGCAGGAGGAGGAATAAGTGGAGGGCCAGGGGGCCCACACCATGTGCTGGCGCGCCCTAGGGGGTACCCGCGCCACCAGGTGGTGTGGTGTCATGGTGGGTCCCCCTAGGTTGCCCTAGGTGCCTCTCTTCCCCTTTTTCAACATAAAAATTAATATTTTTTTTGGAATTTTTAGAGAAACTTTATTTTCGAGGAATTTCCAGAATTTTGATAAATGATTATAATCCAGGAAAACGATTATGTAACGATGGAAAACAAGTTCAAAACCAAAGTTACATAAGTTTTAAAACACTCCAATGTGCAAATAACTAGTGGAAACATAGGAAAACAAAGTGAAAACATAATTGGGGATGGTGAAAACATGAGTAAACTAAAGTAACATGGTGAAAACATAATTTGGGAAGGTGAAAACATAGTGAAAAGATTGTTTTCTTCATTCAAAATCACTTTGTTAACAAGGTTGATCAAGTTTTGTTACCAAAACAATTTTACATTAAACAAAACTTTGCATTTCACTAAATGATTATCTTACCTCAATTTTGATAGACATAGTCCCAATCATGACAATTTCATATTCTTCTTGTGGCATTAAAATAGGACAATAAAATTCGCCAATATTGATGATGTCAATGTTTTCAATTGAATTTAGACCATATTTCATATCAACCTTCTTGGGAAAATAAATTGTGTGCTCTTTGCCATTAACATTAAAAGTTACTTTTCCTTGGTTGCAATCAATAACAGCCCTTGCAGTGTTAAGAAAAGGTCTCCCAAGAATAATAGACATATTATCATCTTGAGGCATTTTCCAACACAACAAACTCAGTTAATATCAAACAATTATTAGCCACTTGGACAGGAACATTCTCACATATACCAACAGGAATAGCACTAGATTTATCAGCCATTTGCAAAGATATATCAGTTGGTATCAGTTTTTCTAGAAGACGTCTTTTATAAAGGGAGAAAGGCATAACACTAACTCCTGCTCCTTGATGACCCACAAGTTTAGGGGGGTGTATCGTAGTACTTTTGATAAATAAGAGTGTTGAACCCATCGAGGAGCAGAAGGTGTTGACAAGCAGGTTGGATAAGGGATTCACTATAAATACTAGCAGTCATGTTTTTAGGTTTTTTTTGATATAGCAACTAAATAAAGTGCGAGTAAATAAAAGACAGTAATAATAATTGCAGCAAGTGGCCCAATCCTTTTTAGAGAAAAGGAAAAGCCGGTTAGTTTACTTATGGTGACCAAAAGTTCTCGAGGACACATGGGAATTTCGTCAAGCGCTTTCGTTTCCTATAGTTGATTAATGTTTATTGTTTTGATAGGTGTTGTGTGGGTGAACCTATGCTAATTCACTACCCTACTTGGACTAATACATACTTGTGATTATACCCCTCGCAAGCATCCGCAACTACAAGAAAGTAATTAAGATAAATCTAACCACAACCTTAAACTCTGGGATCCTACACTCCCGCATGCATCGGTTTCCTAACGGGGGTTTAGGTTTCTGTCACTCCGGCAACCCCATAATTAGTAGCCAAATACACAATGCATCCCTCTAGGCCCATAAAGGTGAAGTGTCATGTAGTCTACGTTCACATGACACCACTAGAGGAATAGCACCACAAATTAAATATCAAACCAGTAAATATTACTCAACATAATTCTACTACTAACATCTTGACTTCTCCCATGTCCTCAAGAACTGAACGAACTACTCACGAGACATCATATGGATCATGATCAGAGGTGATATAATGATGAATAACAATCTGGTCATAAAGTGCAAACACCAATAAATCTCGTAAGCATCAACTACAAACAAGTAATCCACGCCGGGAGAGAGATCTAGTGAAGAACAACCATATAGAACCCTAATTGTTATAGAGGACGGAGGTGGATGGTGAGGATGACGGTGCTGGTGGTGATGATGATGACAATGATGATCTTGATGATACATGGTGCCATGACGGTGACGATGGCGATGATTTCCCCTTGACCAGGAAAGAATTTCCCCGGGAGATTTCTCCCTGCCGGAGAGCTTTTCTCTCTCTGTTGTTTTCCTCCTCGAGGAGGCGGCGAAATATTTTCTCGAATGTTCCCCTGGTCTTAGGGTTCCCTAGGGATGAAGTACGCGAAAGGGGGCTGCCAGAGGTGGGCCAGGGCAGCCACACCACCTGGCGGCATAGCCAAAGGGGGGGCACCACATGGTGTGGGCCCATGGTAGCCCCCTCTGGCTCCCTCTTGGTTGGCTCCGTCTTCTAGTGAAATAGGAACTCTCTGATGTTCCCCTTCTTCTCCTGATCTTCAGAAATATGGTATCTTGACGGTGCTTCTTCCAGACGAAATCTGGTCCCCGCACATCATTCTCCAATAATTGTAAAACATGCAAAATAGATGAAATAACATAAGTATCATCTCTAAATATGAAATATATCGATGAATAGCAGTAAATTATGATATAAAATAGTGATGCAAAATGGATGTATCAACTCCTCCCAAGCTTAGACCTCGCTTGTCCCCAAGCGAAATTGAACTCAGTAAACAATACCACCGGTTTTTGGAGTGAAGTGTCGATAAACAAAATACAGACAAGAAGCATCAGATTTATCAGTACACAAGTCATTCTAGACAACAACTTCCTCTCATATAATTTAACTTGATACAAGTAGATGGAGTCACAATAAAGGTGCAAACAGGAAATCATAATTGGTTATGGCGAACTTTACTCTTAGTCAGAGAACAATTAACATAGTGTACTTATCTTTCGATTAGAGTCTTTATACTAGAGCTTATATTGCAGAGTTTTACATGCTCAATCATCACAGTCTCCTTACAGTCTTTATACTAAACAAGGAAGGATAAAAGACATGATTGAATAAATCAACATATAGATGGTTGGATCACAACAACTCAAATGCTTGGTTGAGATAGAAGGGAATAGGTTTTACTGACTCAACATAAAAATAAAAGATAGGCCCTTCGTAGAGGGAAGCAGAGATTAACTCATGTGCTAGAGCTTTTTATTTGCTAAACAGAGGTATTGAAAAAAAATTGAGAGAGGTGTATGTCTATGTCAATGAATGGTAAATAAACAATACATTAAGTCACAGCTAACTAGGCTTTACAAGAGTGGCTCCCATTGAAGGACGTCCTTTCTACTGGGTCAGTAGATCATCCCTCTTCTCTTTGTTTACACAATTATGCTTTAACTGATAAGTCAGGGGCAAAAAGGGTGAAGAGAATTGTGAAGTGGCCATATTTTGGGCTGGGCACCCCGTTGCCAGCTCTTCTAGAGAATTGGATAAGTGGATGTATGTGCCACTAGTCCAGGTGTGTAAAGTCTAATCAACAAGTGAAATAAAGACCGTCTACCTAAATCCTCATGAGCTAAAACTGAGCACAAAACTGGTATAATTTTGAAGGTTTTAAAGGTAGTACACGAGCAGTTTACTTGGAGTGGCGGTGGAATACCACATATAGGTAGATATGGTGGACACAAATTGCATTGGTTTTGGTTCAAGGTTTTTATGCACGAGAAGGATTCCCTCTCAGTATAGGTTTTTTGCTAGCAAGGCTGGGTAGCAATCATAAGAGTTGAGAGAAACAAACAAATATACATGTGATAGAAAATAATCATGCAATCTTCCTTGGAGGTACAAACAATCTTAACTTGATAACAGTAAGGTTATGAGTCAACAAGAAAGAAAGATAATGCAATAATGTATCTACATGCCTCTCCCTCTTTTCTACTTAAGCCCCAATGTATTGTTGTTACTCACCAATGCTAAGTTTGACAAAACCAAATAGATTAACTTGATGCTCCCAAAGTGACTCCAATACTAACAACCAGAGCAATCATATAACCGAAATTGCAAACTAAAATAAGATGTGCAGAAAGTAAATGATAAAAACTTCTCATTAATATTCTATAACGACAACTCACACCAAGGGATACATAGATAAACAACTAAAGGATATATACTTCCACACTTCAAACCATCCTATATGATAACTTATCTACTCATGATATGACTCTACTAAAAAGAAAAAGTGTGAAAGATAATGGTGTGATACCGCGGCACTCCCCCAAGCTTGGAGCAAGCTAAGCGGATGCCAATACCAACAACGAATTACCAATTCGGTGGTGGTGGTGAATCCTTCTCATCATCAGACTTCCAAGGTAAAGGCTCTCCATCAACAATTGACGACCTGGTCTCCAATATCCTGAAACTGGCAGCAGAACAATATACATTTAAACCTGATCTCATACTCATAGTTTTGAATCTGCATGTCATAGAGTTGTTCTTATAATTTTTTGGTGGTCTCGTGGAGCGAGAAGATATCCTCCCAAAGCTTGGAAGCCTCCTTCTTGTGCTCGGCAATCAGTTCTGCATTTATTCTATGATGATATCCACTTCACGCTCCGCCATCTTCTTGTACCTAAAGACTTCTTGCCCTAGCTCTTCCATCCTAGCTTCCAGACTGCCTTCTCCTTTAGGACCCCGAACACCTTCTTTCTTCACCATCCCATCCTTGAGCAACAACTCTTGGGGATGCATCTTCAACTCATTAATGTAACGGTTGACGACTTTCACCAAAAAGCTGTCCTTGGAGGGTCCGTAAGAGGATATTGTGGCTCTAAATCTAAAGATGAAATCTGGCAGAAACAGATTGAAACAAAAACACGATGAGAAAACGAAATACGGACCTCGGGGGATCCAGGGGATTACATAGCAAAAAGTTTCATAACAAAAGGAAGGTACATGGCGAAAACGGGTCGGAGACGGGCTCCGAGGCACCCACACCATGTGGTGGCGCGGCCAGGGGTGGGCCCGCGCCGTGCCATGGTGTGGTGCCCTCGGACACCGTTTCCTACCCTATTTTGTCTCGTAATTTTTCATATTTACTAAAAACAACAAAAATATAAGTTGGAGAGTCAAACGCGAACTTTTTCTTACCAAAACTCTTATCTCTTTATAAACGGACTCTGCAGTTTCTGGAATTCGCTCTTTAATAAAAAGTTCCGAAGTCACCACTTGAATAATATCAACATCTTCATTATAAGAATCTCTAGAAATATAATGTTTGAGTCTTTTCCCATTCACCACTTGTGTAGTGTTATGTTTAAGTGAAACAATTTTGATTACACCCGAACAATACACCTCTTCAATAACAAAAGGTCCTTCCCCTCTCAAGAGTAATTTTCCTGCAAAAAATCCGAGAAGAGACCTATACAATAGAACTTTCTTACCAACATGGAATTCTCTCTTAAGATTTCTCCTATCATGCCATTTCTTATCTTTCTCTTTAAAGAGTCTAGCATTTTCATAAGCTTCATTTCTCCATTCATCCAAAGAACTCAAGTCAAGCATCCTTTTGTTACTGGCAAGTTTAAAATCTCTATTAAGTTCTTTCACTGCCCAATAAGCTTTCTGTTTTAATTCTAAAGGTAAGTGACAAGTTTTTCCATAAACCATTTTGTAAGGATACATACCCATGGGATTTTTATAAGCAGTTCTATAAGCCCATAAAGCATCATTTAACTTACTAGCCCAATTTTTCCTAGATTTATTAACAGTCTTTTGCAAGATAGATTTAATTTCTCTATTTGATAATTCTATTTGCCCACTTGTTTGGGAATGATAAGCTGAGGCAATTCTATGATTAACATCATATTTAGCAAGGGTTTTTCTAAAACCACCATGAATAAAGTGAGAACCTCCATCAGTCATAAGATATCTAGGCACACCAAACCTAGGGAAAATAACGTGTTTAAGCATTTTTAGTGAGGTTTCGCCATCATCACTCTTTGTAGGTATAGCCTCTACCCACTTAGTAGCATAATCAACAACAACAAGTATATGAGTATAACCATTCGAAGGAGGAACATACCCAGAAACTCAAATCCCCAACAGTCAAAAGGTTCAATAACAAGAGAATAATTCATAGGCATTTCATCTCGTCTAGAAATATTATCAACTCTTTGACATTCGTCACAAGATAAAATAAACTTTTGTGCATCTTTAAAAAGAGTAGACCCATAGAAACCTTATTGTAGAACCTTTTGTGCAGTTCTATCTCCAACGTGATACGCTCCATAAGCACTACTATGATATTTTCTCAATATCTCTCGTTGTTCATGTTATGGAACACATCTTAGCATGATACCATCTAATCCTTCTTTATATAAGTGTGGGTCATCCCAAAAATAATGCCTCAAATCATAAAAGGATTTCCTTCTTTACTGAGTTGTAAAGGTTGGAGGCAAGTACTTGGAAACAATAAAGTTAGCATAATCTACATACCAAGGACTATTTCGCGAGCTTACTTTTATGGCAGCCAGCTGTTCATTTGGAAAACTATCATTAACAGGAATAGGGTTATAAGAAATGTTTTCCAATCTAGACAAATTATCAGCAACAGGTTTTTCAGCACCCTTCCTATCTACAATATGCAAATCAAACTCTTGCAAAAGCAGGATCCATCTAATAAGCCTAGGCTTAGCATCTTTATTTTCCATAAGGTACTTAATAGCCGCATGATCAGTATGAATAGTAAATTTCGAATCAACTATATAAGTTCTAAACTTATCACAAGAAAAAACTACAACTAGGAATTGTTTTTTAGTGGTAGCATAATTCTTTTCAGAAGAATCAAGTGTCTTACTAGCATAATGAATAACATTCAACTTCTTATCTATTCGTTGTCCAAGAACAACACCTACAACAAAATCACTAGCATCACGCGTAATTTCAAAGGGTAAATTCCAATCAAGTGGTTGAACAATAGGAGCAGAAATTAAAGCCTTCTTTAGAGTTTTGAAAGCTTCTTTGCAATCATCATAAAAAAAAGGTACTTCTTGTTGGAGAAGATCAGTAAGAGGCTTTGATATTTTAGAGAAATCTTTAATAACCTCCTACAGAAACCAACATGACCAAGAATACTACGAATACCTATTACATCCCCGGGACAGGGCATTTTCTTAATTGCTTCAACTTTAGCTCTTTCAACTTCAATACCTCTTTCAGAAATTTTATGTCCAAGAAAAATTCCTTCATTAACCATAAAGTGGCATTTCTACCAAGTAAGAACAAGATTAGTTTCCTCACCTCTCTGCAAAACTTTATCAAGATTGTGCAAATAGTTATCAAAAGAAGTTCCATAGATGGAGGAATCGTCCATGAATACTTCCACAATTTCCTCACAAAATCCATGAAAGATAGAAGACATGCATCTTTGAAACGTAGCAGGAGCATTACACAAACCAAAAGGCGTACATCTATGAGCATAGGTTCTATAAGGACAAGTAAAAGTTGTTTTCTCTTGATCTTGCTTTTTAACAGCAATTTGAGTAAACACAGATTAACCATCAAGAAAGCAAAAATGAGTTTTCTTAGACAACCTTTCTAACATTTGGTCAATAAAAGGTAAAGGATGATGATCTTTCTTAGTAACTTTGTTAAATTTTCTAAAATTAATGCACATTCTATAACCAACTACTACTCTTTGAGGAATAAGCTCATTATTTTTATTTGGCACAACAGTAATTGCTATTTTCTTAGGAACACAATGCACATGACTTACCCATCTACTACCAGCTATAGGATAAATAATACCAGCATCAAGGAGTTTTAATACCTCATTTCTTACCACTTCCTTCCTCTTAGGAATTAAACGACATTGATGTTCAACAAGTAGCTTAGCATGAGGTTCCATATTAATAGCATGCTGACATATAGTAGGGGAAATCCCTTTCCAATCATCAAGAGTATATCGAATAGCTCCTTGGTGTTTCTTCAATACTTCCAATAACCTTTCCTCTTCCTTACCTAAAAGTTTAGAACTAATAATAACAAGACATGTTTTCTTATCATCAATATGAGCATATTTAAGATTATCAGCTAAAGGTTTTTAATGAAAAAGGGATCCTCCTTGGGTGGTAGTGTGGTACCCAAGTCTTCCACAGGTAAATTGTGTTTCCGCATCTCTGGTTGACGAAGAAGAATGTCGTCAATCTCATTTCTTTCTTCCATAAAGACCTCACTTTCGTGGTCCTCCATGTATTACTGCAAAGTATTGTTAGGAGCAAGAGCAATAGAGGCAAGCTGTTCAACTCTAAAATCTTCATTAGGCAATCCAGTTTCATAAGGAGTTTTAGCAAATTTAGAAAAAAATAAACTCATAAGATTCTCCATCAAATTTAGTTAAAATTTTCCCCTTCTTACAATCTATAACAACAACTGATGGTGCAAATCTTGCACTTGTTGGGAGACCCCAAGAGGAAGGTATGATGAGCATAACGGCAAGTTTCCCTCATAAAAGAAACCAAGGATGAATCGACTAGTAGGAGGAAGGAGCAACTTCAGAAGGTTGATGTAGTTGATGTGGTAGGGCGCACTACCGCTTCAGCAGCAACATGGAACCTACACAACACAATCAATGCACTTTGCCCCAATGAAGCAGTGAGGTTTTCAATCTCACCAGTTTTGCTGAACACAGAGAGGCTAAACGTATAGTGTGGAAAATAGTATGAGAACAATATGAAAACAGCAGTAGCAGTGTGAAAACAGTGGAAGCAGTGTGTGTATTATCAGTATGAGAAAATGGACCGGGGTCCACAGTTCACTAGAGGTGTCTCTCCATAAAAGATAGCTAACATGTGTGGTGAACAAATTACAGCTGGGCAATTGATAGATAATGAAACATGCATGACATGATGATTACTATGAGATTCATGCGGGCATTACAACAAGATACATAGACCGTCATCCAACTGCATCTATGACTAATAATCCACCATCCAAATATCATCCGAACAAACGTTTGGTATTAAGTTGCAAGCAACAGATAATCGTAGTAAGCAAAGTGTGCAATGTAAACATCGTTGTTTTCTCCCTAATGGCAACAACACATCCTCTATCTGTCACGTTTTTGTCACTCGAGCACAGATGCAAAGGAGGCATGAACCCACTATCGAGCATAAATACTCCCACTTGGAGTTACTAGTGTCTACTTGGCCAGAGCATCTACTAACAACGGATAGCATGCAAGATCATAAATAACATACACATGGAGACAGCATGATAGATTGATAATCAAGAGATATAGCATTCAAATATCATCAGATCCTAGCAAACACAACATGTAGCATTACAATAAGATGATCTTGATCATGTAGGGAAGCTCACAAGATCTAAACATGAGGCATAAAGAGGAGAGAACAACCATCTAGCTAGTGCTATGGACCCGTAGTCCAAGGATGAAGTACTAACGCATCACTCTGGAGGCGGGCATGGTGGTGTAGAGACCTCCGGTGATGATTTTCCCTCCCGGCAGGGTGCCAGGGAGAACTCCAGAACCCTCCCGATCTCGGGTTGACGATGATGGCGGCCTCGAGTGTTTTTTGTGGAAAAGTGGTATATCTTTAGGGTTCACGCGTCGGGGGGATATATAGGAGAAAGGGCGATGGCAGTGGACGCCCGAGGGGCCCACACCACCCCAGGCATGGCCAGGGACACCACCCTATGGTGTGCCCCCCTGTGGCCCCTCTCCGGGCCTCTTCGGGACTCCATGGAACCTTCAGGAATTCTAAGACTTCCGGGCTTCAAATTTTCCAATTCTGAGAATATTTCCAGAACAACTTTTCCGAGACTAAAAACAGTAGAAAACAGTAACTGGCAGTGTGGCATCTTGTCAATAGGTTAGTCTTGGGAAATCGATAAAAATGACATAAAGTGTAAGCAAAACATGTAGCATATGGCATGAAAACAACATGGAACATCATAAATTAAGGATACGTTTATGACGTATCAGCAACACAAGTGTTCAAGAAAGGTCTAACAAAAATGATAGCACAAGTTTTACTAGCAGCTGCACCAAGTACTAGAAAATCATCAGGATATTTAGTTTTACCACATAAAACTTCCACATCTCTAACAATACCAATTGAAGATATAGTTCTCTATTAGCAAGTTGAATAACCACATCAACTTCTTCAAGTTCACAAGAACCAATTTCATGCACGATTTCTCTATAAAGCTCATCAGGAATATCACTTGAACTTGCACCAATATCACATTAACCATAATAGCAATTATTATCTATCCTGACAGAAAGCACATGGACACTAGTTTTCTAGATCTACTAGGATGTTAAAAAATATTAGAAGCATCTTCACAGAAGATAATGTGTCCATGTTCTTCATTTTCAGTGACTAGGTCTTTTACTATTGCTATTGTAGGTTCAACGATTATTTGTTCATAGGGTTCTATAGATTTCTTTGTACTTTTGTTAACCACACTAGCTATAATAGAATGTTTCTTTACCTTAGCATGGAAAGGCATTTTCTCAATTTAAGATTCAGGCACAACGGGATTAACAGTATGAACTTCTATATTTCTAGCAGAAACACAATTAACAATATCTTTATAAGGTGCATGGTACTTGTTCCACTCCTTTTTGGGAATATCAAGATAAGAGGCAAAAGCCTTGAAACAGTTTACAAAAATTTGAGAGTCAAGACCATAAACAACACTAACATTACGAAAATCATCGGTTCCCATAAATAATCTAATGCATTCATAATCATAATTTATACCCGACTTTCTACCTTTGTCATTCTCCAATCCTACAGTATTTTCCCGAATACGGTCAAGAAGATCCCATGTATCTTCTCCTTTCATACGTGTAAATGATCTAGAACAAGAAGCATCCAATAAATCCTTATTATGAAGAGAAAGCCTTCCACAGAAATTATTAATAAGAATATTACTAGGGAGCTCATGAATGGGACATTTGAGCATTAATAACTTCAATACCCCCCACGCTTGGGCAATACTCTCTCCATCATGAGGCCCAAAATTATATGTTGGATTCTGATCCTTATGAATCTCACCGGGAGGATAAAATTTAGAATAAAAGAGAGGTACAATTTCCTCCCATCCAATTGATCGTCCATTCTTCAGCATCTTATACCATTCCGCAGCTCTGCCCTTCAGTGATAAAGAGAATAGTTTCCTATGAACTTGGTCCATTGAAATACCCGCACACCTGAACAAGACGCATAATTCATGTATAAATAGTAAATGATCACCAGGCTGGATAGTTCCATCTCCAAAATAGCAGTTATCCATAACACGTTCAACATTTTTCATAGGTATTTTAAAAGGATCCAATTGAGCAGACAATGGGTCATCTACTACCCTAGCAGTGGCAGCAGTACTCCCAAATAGGGAATTAAATGTATATCTCTCAATAATAAAATAAAGAAGCGGACAGAAATAAAAATTGCACTCACAGTAAAAGTTTCCCTTACCAATAGTGCTTCACTCCCCGGCAACGGCGCCAGAAAATAGTTTTGATGACCCACAAGTATAGGGGGTGTTCGTAGTACTTTCTATAAATAAGTGTGTCGAACCCAACGAGGAGCAGAAGGTGTTGACAAGCTTGTTGGATAAATGATTCGCTGTAAATACTAGCAGACAGGTTTTCACGGGTTTTTGATATAGCAAATAAATAAAGTGTGAGTAAATAAAAGACAGTAATAATAATTGCAGCAAGTGGTCCAATCCTTTTTAGAGCAAAGGACAAGCCGGTTGGTTTACTTATGGTGACCAAACGTTCTCGAGGACACATGGGAATTTCGTCAAGCGCTTTCATTTCCTGTAGTTGATTAATGTTTATTGTTTTGATAGGTGTTGTGTGGGTGAACCTATGCTAATGCACTGTCCTACTTGGAATAATACATACTTGTGATTATACCCCTTGCAAGCATCCGCAACTACAAGAAAGTAATTAAGAAAAATCTAACCACACCCTTAAACTCTAGGATCCTACACTCCCTCATGCATCGGTTTCCAAACGGGGGTTTAGGTTTCTGTCACCCCGGCAACCCCACAATTAGTAGCCGAATACACAATGCATCCCTCTAGACTTGTAAAGGTGAAGTGTCATGTAATCGACGTTCACATGACACCACTAGAGGAATAGCGCCACAACTTAAATATCAAACCAGTAAATATTACTCCCTCCGTTCCATGTTATATGACTTTGAAATGGGTGTATCTAGACATGTTTTAGTGCTAGATACATCCATTTTAAAGTCATCTAATATGGAACGGAGGGAGTACTCAACATAATGCCACTACTAACATCTTGACTTCTCCCATGTCCTCAAGAAAGAAACGAACTACTCACAAGACGTCATATGGATCATGATCATAGGTGATATAATGTTGAATAACAATCTGGTCATAAAGTGCAAACACCGGAAAATCTCGTAAGCATCAACTACAAACAAGTAATCCAAACCGGGAGAGAGACCTAGTGAAGAACAACGATATAGAACCCTAATTGTTACAGTGGGATGGAGGTGGATGGTGAGGATGATGGTGCTGGTGGTGATGATGATGACGATGATGATCTTGATGATGCCTGGTGCGATGACAGTGACGATGGCGATGATTTTCCCTCTCTCGGAAGGAATTTCCCCGACATATTTCTCCCTCCGGAGAGATTTTCTCTCTCTCTTGTTTTCCCCCTCGAGGAGGCGACGAAATATTTCCTCGAACGTTCCCCTGTTCTTAGGGTTCGCTAGGGATGAAGTACGCGAAAGGGGGCTTCCAGAGGTGGGTCAGGGCAGCAACATCACCTGGCCGCGCTACCAAGGGGGGGCCACCACATGGTGTGGGCCCATGGTGCCCCCCTCAGGCTCCCCTCTTGGCTGGTTTTGACTTCTGGTGAAATAGGAACTCTCCGATGTTCCCCTTATTCTTCTGATCTTCAGAAATATGGTATCGTGACGGTGCTTTTTCCAACAGAAATCTGGTCCCGGCAGATTATTCTTCAATAATTGTAAAACATGAAAAATAGATGAAATAACATAAGTATCATCTCTAAATATGAAATATATCGATGACTAGTAGTAAATTATGATATAAAATAGTGATGCAAAATGGACATATCACTCCTAAATCACATAAAGCGGTTCTAACTTAATTATTTTTAACGGAGCATGGAATAGTTGGTATACTAGGATCTCCAAGCTTCTTTGGATCATTGCCATTGAAAGAGTAGTTAGCAAGCATAGTAGAGATTTCCTCATTAGGAATCTTCCTTTTGTTAGAGACAATATCTTTCATATATTTCGAATAAGGAGGCAATTTAATAACATCAGTTAAAGGAATTTGCAAAAACAAAGGTTTCATCCAATCACAGAACTTGTTATAATGTTCTTCTTCCTTTGATTTGTGTTTCTTATTAGGAAAAGGCATTGATTTTTGTACCCAAGGTTCTCTCTCATTACCATGTTTATTAGCAATGAAATACTCCTTAGTGTACTTTGTATTTTTAGTTTGCTTTTTAGGTTCCTCTTCCATTTCTTCTTTATCAGAAGCATCATTCTTATCATTACCACTTTGAGTTACAACATGAGAGATAGATATACTATTAGGATCTTTAGCAGGTTCAGGAGATTCTACAACAGTTTTATGTTTCTTCTTCTTTTTCTTAGAAGGAGCACTATTGTTTTTAGCTTGTTGAGAATCTTGTTCAATATTTTAGGATGTCCCTCAGGATACAAAGGATCGTGAGTAGAGATACCACTCCTGGTGCTTATTTCATAAACATGTTTTTCTCTAGAAGCATTAACTAGCAAATCTTTTTGCACCTTAGTGAGTTGATCAATTTGAGTTTGAACCATATGGAAATGTTTAACAAGCATTTTAACATCATTAGAGGTTCTTGATACGTCTAAAACGTATCTCCTTTTCTGAACACTTTTCTTATTGTTTTCCTCTAAACTTGTGAGTTTTTTATACCACTAACACGGACTAACGCTGTTTTCAGCAGAATTACCTTGGTGTCTCGTTTTTGTGTAGAAAAATCAACTTTCGGGAAATTTCCCAGAAAAGACCCCATTGAGCTGATATCACTAGAGGATCTCGGGAGCCAGAAGGACACCTGGAGGGGGCCAGGAGGGGCCCAGACCACCCCTGGGCGTGACCCCCCCTAGGCCGCGCCGCCAGGTGGTGTGGGGGCCACCTCCATCCTCTCGGGCTCCCCTTTCGACTACATATGGCTCTTAAACCTAAAACACATGGGTGAGGGGTCATCATATTCCACAAAAACACAGCAGAGCACCGCCGCCACCTCTAAAATCAATTCGGGGATCAGAAGTTCCTATTGTGGCGCCCTGCCGGGACAGGGATTCAAAGGAGATCATCGCCATCGACACCGCCACCTCTTCTCCATCAACCATCCTTGATTCCCCCGTACATGTGTGAGTAAACACCACTGCAGGCTGAGAGGGATGGAAGGTATTGGATGAGATCGATCATGTAATAATGCCAAATCGTTAGGGGATAGTGCCTAGTATCCATTGTTAGTGTTTTCTACCGTTGTTGCAACTTGTTATGCTTAATGCTTGTCACTAGGGCCCGAGTGCCATGATATCAAATCTGAACATGTTATTGTTTCATGAGTATAATTATGTTTCTCGATCATATCTGCAAGTTGTTTACACATGTCATTGTCCGGAGACCGAGGACCCAAAGTGACAGAAATTGGGACAACCGGAGGGGATGGCTATGATGTTAGGATCACATGTGTTACGGAGTGTTAATGCTTTACTCTGGTGCTTTATTAAAAGGAGCACCTTAATTACCAGTAGTTTCCCTAGAGACCCTGCTGCCACGGGCTGGTAGGACAAAACATGTTGTGCAAGTTTCTCATTGTGAGCACGTATGACTATATTGGAACACATGTCTATGGTTTACCTAGAACTTGGATGCTTTATTATCATTATCTGCAATGCCCATGTTTGGATTATTACATGACCCATGTTATCCATGCAACGCCCGTTCATCAATTCCCTCTATGCCTACGGTACTCCCATCCTTTTGTTTTCTGCGATTGCTACTGGTGTTACTATTTTACTCCTACTGTTATTTTACTACTACTGCTGCTATAAAATTGTTACCACTGATAAATTGTTGCGAGAAAGTCTACTTTCAGGTGTAGCTGAATTGACAACTCATTTGTTAAGGCTTATAAATATTCTTTGGCTCGCGTGTTGAATCAATAAATTTGGGTTTACTTGCCTCGAAGACTGTTGCGATCCCCTATACTTATGGGTCATCAAGACTATTTTCTAGCGCCCTTGCCAGGGAGCATAGCTTTATTTATTTGCTCACTTGATCGTGATATTGTTCACTGCAAGCCTTTCATCATGGTGAAGACTCGTGATGGAAAAGTCTCTATATTACCATCCACTACAAGGAGATGTAGAACTCTGAACACCTCTGTTGCTCTTGATTCACCGTCTTCTATGAGTAAGATTCTTACACCACCACATGCTACACGTACTGTTACTTGAGCTGAGTCTAAAAATGCTTCCGATACTTTTGATGATGCTTCTACCGTGCTTGATGATAATGGTTCACTAGGTCCTTTCCTAGACGCTACAAGTGCTAAATACAAACAAACTGAAACTGCCAAAGTTCTTGTTGAAAATATTGGTACACATGTTAATTCACCTAAGTTTATTGATGATCTTGATGAAACCTATATTGAACTTAATGATGACTTTATTAAGGAAGCTCAAGCTACTACTGGTGCAAGTTCTCTTAAGAGTCTTCTTGCAAGATATGCTATGAAATATAAATCTTCTCTTGATGCTAAGTTTGCCACATCTCCCGTACAAATTAGAGACAAGGATTATGATTTCTCTCTAGATTTATCTTACATATCTATTGTTGAGAAGGAACCTTTTGTGGAACTGAAAGTAAAAGTGCTATGGAACACATGAATGAGCTTTCATCTTTGAGTAATTTATTTTCTAATGATACTAAGTTGCGTACTTATTTTGTTACCAAGATCTTCCCTTTCTCACTGAAAGATGAAGCTAAAACTTGGTTTAACAATCTGTCACCTGAATCTATTACTAGTCCTATGGAGTTGGTTAATGATTTCTTTCAAAAATATTTTCTTGCTAGTTCCCAACATGCTGCTATGCAGGACATCTTTAACTTTGAGAAAATTTAAGGAGAGAAATTTCCTGAATCTTGGACAAGGTTTTGTTCTTTGATAAGAGCTAGCCCTGGCTACCCACTACCTAAAAATGAGCTCCTAGATATATTTTATAATGGACTAACTGTTGAATCTAGGACATACCTGGATAGTTGTGCTGGTTGTGTTTTCAGGAAAAAACTCCAGAAGAAGCTGATGAATTAATGGCTAAAATAGCCAAAATAATGATGATTGGAATATACCTGAGCCTACACCTACACTAGAACCAATAACAATACCAACACCCAAGAAGAGAGGGATGATTGAATTAAATGATGAAGTGATGAAGGAAGTCAAGATATCTTTTAAAGAGAGGGGTATTAAATCTAAAGATGTGAAGAATTTACCTCCCATAGAAGAATTATGTAAGCATATTCCTCATCCATCAACAATTGAGGTACACTCTCTCCAATACTTTGATAATAGAGATATTCCTTACTCTAAACCACCTGATCAATTCTTAGATGAATTTGATAATTATGTTGTTAAGCAAGACAACTTTAATATGAGAGTGGAAAATCATCTTATGGAAAACTCTAGAGATATTGATAATTGCATGGTATTATTGAGAGAACCTCTAATGATGTTAAAACTCTTGTTAAACATTTTTATATGGTTCAAACTCAAATTTATCAACTCGCTAAAGTGCAAAAATATATGCTAGCTAATGCTTGTAGAGATAATCATGTTTGTGAAATAATTGCTAGAAGTGGTGTTTCTACTCAGGACCCCTTGTATCCTGAAGGACATCCTAAAAGAATTGAACAAGATACTCAGTAACCTAAAAGTAATAGTTCTCCTTCTAAGAAAAAGAAGAAGAGACATAAAAATGTTGTAGAATCTCCTGAACCTGCTAAAGATCCTAATGGTATATCTATTTCTGATGCTGAAACTGAAAGTGGTAGTGAAAAAAGTGATGCTTCTGATAAATAAGAAACTGTAGCTGAACCTGAAAAGCAAACTAAAACTTCAAAGTATACTGAGGAAGATTTCATTCCTAATAAACATGGTAATGAAAGAGAACCTTGGGTACAAAAACAATGCATTTTCCTAATGAGAAACACAAATTGAAGGAAGAAGAACAT
This sequence comes from Alopecurus myosuroides, assembly GCA_028641055.1. Lineage (NCBI taxonomy): Eukaryota > Viridiplantae > Streptophyta > Magnoliopsida > Poales > Poaceae > Alopecurus > Alopecurus myosuroides. Next base: position 126,072,024 of record CM054061.1, on the reverse strand, counting down.
TATAACAAGTTTTGTGAGTGGATGAAACCTCTGTTTTTGCAAATCCCTTTGACCGATGCTATTAAACTGCCTCCTTATTCTAAATATATGAAATATATTGTCTCTAAAAAAGGAAGATTCCTAATGAGAAAATTTCCACTATGCTTGCTAATTACTCTTTCAATGGCAAGGTTCCAAAGAAGCTTGGAGATTCTGGTATTCCTACTATCCCTTGTTCTATTAAAAATAATTATGTTAGAATTGCTTTATGTGACTTGGGAGCTGGTGTTAGTGTTATGCCTTTTTATCTCTATAAGAGACTCTCTCTTGAAAACTTGATACACACTGATATATATTTGCAAATGGCTGATAAATATACTGCTATTCCTGTTGGTATATGTTAGAATGTTCTTGTTCAAGTTGCTACTAGTTGTTTGATATTAACTGACTTTGTCGTGTTGGAAATGCCTGAAGATGATAATATGTCTATTATTCTTGGCAGACCTTTTCTTAACGCTGCAGGGGATGTTATTGATTGCAATCAAGGAAAAGTAACTTTTAATGTTAATGATAAAGAGCATAGTGTTTATTTTCCCAAGAAGACTGATAAAAGATATGGTTTAAATTGAATTGAAAATATTGAAACCATCAAGATTGGAGAATTTTATTGTCCCATTCTAATCCCACCAAAAGAATATGAAATTATTATGATTGGGACTATGTCTATCAAGGTTGAGGTAACATAATTATTTAGTGATTAGCGAAGTTTTGCTTCATATGAAAATTGTTCTGGTAACAAGACTTGATCACCCTTGTTAACAAAATGATTTTTAATGAAGAGAACAACGTTTTCAGTATGTTTTCACCTTCCCCATTATGTTTTTACCATGTTTACTTTTGTTATCACCTTGCTACTTTAGTACAATCATGTTTTCCATCATCCATATTCCTGTTTTCCTCATGTTTTCACCCTTATTATTATGGTTATGCATGTTTTCACCACCATAATCTTGTTTTCACCGCTCCCACCTTTGTTTTATTTGGTGATTTTTCCAATGGAGTGTCATAGAACCTCTGTAGTTCTGGTTTTGGTTTTGTTTTCCACCTTTTCACATTTTTTTCTCGGTTTTTATTAATTATTAAATTCTGGAAACGCCTCAAAAATAAAGTTTCTCGAAAAATTCTATAAAAATTATAATATTTTTTACGGCAAAATGAGGCAGAGAGCCACTTGGGAGACCCATGGGGGACCCACTAGTCTGAAACACCATAGGGGGGCGTGGCCTGCCCCCTGATGACTCACAAGTATAAGGGATCGCAACAGTCTTCGAGGGAAGTAAAACCCAAATTTATTGATTCGACACAAGGGGAGCCAAAGAATATTTGTGAGCCTTAACAAGTGAGTTGTCAATTCACCTGCACCTGAAAGTAATTTTGTTTGCAGTGGTTTATCAGTAGTAATAGTTTATAGCAGCAGCAGTAGTGGAATAATAGCAGCAGCAGTAGTGTTTGAAGTAAACAGCAGGATGACATACTGTAGGCATAGGGATGGATGAACGAGCGTTGCATGGATAAGAAAGTTCTAATAATGATCATATCACGGGCATTGCAGATAAATAAGATAAAGCATCCAAGCACTAAGTAACCATAGGCATGTATTCCGTAAATTCTCGTACGTGCTCGCAATAAGAACCTGCACAACATCTTTTGTCCTACCAGCCCGTTTTCAGCGGGGCCTCAACGGAACTACTGGTAATTAAGGTGATCCTTTTAATAAAGCACCGGAGCAAAGCATTAACACTCCATGAACACATGTGACCCTCACATCGCAGCCATCCCCTCCGGTTGTCCCAATTTCTATCACTTCGGGGCCTCGGGTTCTGGACAACAATATGTGTAAACAACTTGCAGGTATGATCAAGAAACAATAAGTATCATCGTGATTCAATAACATGTTCAGATCTGAGATCATGGCACTCGGGCCCAAAGTGCCAAGCATTAATCATAACAAGTTGCAACAATGTCAGTAGCACTAATACAGGACACTCGGCACTATGCCCTAAAAATCACGGCATTATTACATGAACGATATCATCCAATCCCTACCATCCCCTTCAGCCTACAGCGGGGAATTACTCACACATGGATGGGGGAAACTTGGATGATTGATGGAAAGGTGTTGGTGATGACGATGGCGATGATCTCCTCCACTTTCCCGTCCAGGCAGGGTGCCAAAATAGGAACTTCTGATCCCCGAATCGAGGTTCAGGATGGCGGCGGCGCCCTGTTGTGTTTCTGTGGAATATGACGAACCCCCTCGGGTTTTAGGGCTGGAGGCTACTTGTGGTCGAAAGGGGAGTCCGAGGGGGGCTCTGGGGGCCCACACCCCTAGGTGGCGCGGGCCCCCCGTGGCTCCTCTCCTGGCCCCCTTCTGGCTCCCAGGGTCTTCCGTGGTGAAAACATCAATGGACTCTTTTCTGGGCATTTTCCCGAAAGTTGATTTTTCTGCACAAAAACAAGACACCAAGGTAATTCTGCTGAAAACAGCGTTAGTCCATGTTAGTTGTATCCAAAACACACAAGTTTAGAGGAAACAATAAGAAAAGTGTTCGGAAAAGGAGATACGTTTTCGACGTATCAAGTCCCCCAACCTTACCTTATTGCTTGTCCTCAAGCAATTCAGTGACAACTGAGTGCGATAAAAGACTTTTACAAACACATTTGTTTCATATGATGTAAATATACTCACTATAAGATCAAATACTTACTTAGGCTCATGATAAGATACATGGAAGATACTGTCACTTAATAGCTATGCAGACCATGGAGAGATAGCAACATATTAATAATAAACAACATGAACCATAACTATTTGCAAGATTGTAATAATCATAAAAGGATCTAATAAAGTGGTATCTCGCTTTCCCTTAAGTGTGGGGCGAAACATAAATGCCAGCGCACCTCTGAAGTTCAAGGGAAGACTAGAAGTAAAGATATCAATTATACAAGTATCAAAGTTATATCACAATCAACCGTACTTTGGGACAAACACATCACACTAAGAATGACCATTGTGCTCTCAAGAAAGTGCTCAAAGAATATGGCGGAGACTCAACATAAAAGTAAAAGAAAAGGCCCTTCGCAGAGGGAAGCATGGATCACTCATGTGCTAAAGCTTTTTATTTTATTAAACAGAGGTATTAAAAACATTTGGAGAGAGGTGTATGCTTATGTCAACAAATGGTAAACAGAGAATACAGTACGTCACAAGCCAACTAGATTCACAAGAGCGGCTCCCATGGTGAAGTACGCAACTGGTGTAGAAGGTCATCCCTCTTTCTCTTTTGTTTACACGATTATGCTTTGACTGTTAAATCAGGGGCAAAAAGACTGAAGATAATTTGTGTGTATTAATTTGGGGCTGGGCACCCCGCTGTCAGCTCTTCTATCATTTGGATAAGCGGATGAAGCCACTAGTCCAGGGTGTGAAATCCAATCAACAAGTGAGATAAAGATTCTCTATTTACGTCCTCATGAGCTAAAATAGGGGCACAAAACAGGAATTTTTTTAGTAGGTTTTAAAGGTAGCACATGAGCAATTTACTTGGAGTGGCGGTTAAATACCACATATAGGTAGGTATGGTGGACACATTTGGCAAACTTTGGTTTTGAGGGATTTGGATGCACGGGTAGAGCTCATACTCAGTACAGGTGAAGGCTAGCAATAGACAGGGAGCGACAATCAAGAGAGCAACAACTATTATAATCATGTTTGCGACAAAGTAAAATTAACTAAGGCCTAAAATTGATACTAGAACTCTGAGGAAAAATAAATCATCGAGGCTTATTGACTTTTTGTTTTCAGTCTTAGCATGCATGAGCATGTGCCAAGTCGATTCAAATGAAATAGTCAGAGGAGGCTACCACAATATCATACCCTTCTATGAATAGAACAATGCGAACAAATATTTATAAGACAAGTCATTTACTATTAATAAATTGGAACAAAACATGAGAGAGCATGAACTATTAAGCAACCATTAAGTCACATATATCTTATACGAACAAACTAAGCATGCTCACATACATGGATATATGTACAAAAATGAAAGCAAATAGAATTCATACCATCCTCTCACCACACTTGAATTGTCGTAGATCGTCATTATTGCTCTTTACTTGTGGCTTGAATAATATATAATGAAAACCAAGCTCCAATGGAATCGCGGACGACTGTTGAACTCTACAACAAACTTTACAAAACCAAAGAAGAACAACAAATATTTTTGGCTTTTTCAATTAAGGCACGAACAAAAAGAAAGCAAACAAACAAAGGAAAAATATTTTTGGGTTTTCAAAATGAAACAAGAACAAAAGAAAGCAAACAACAAACAAAATAAAATATTTTTGCGTTTTTGAATATTCAAACACAACTAAAGAATAAAACAAACCAACTAAAGAAACAAATAAAGAAAAACAACAGAAACATTTTTGGTCTTTTTGTGTTTTAGAAAGCGAAAAGAAAACAATAAAAACAAAGAGAAATAGAAGAAACAAAAACAAGCGAAAGAAAGAAAGAGAAACGAAAACAAATGAAAGAAATGATAAACACGGATATACAAAGAACTGACCGAACATGATATTTAAATGAGTGTGATGTCGGTATACCTCCCCCCAAGCTTAGGCTTTTGGCCTAAGTGGAGATCAATCGTGGCGCGTGAAGTACCCCCACTATGGTGGGTCATCCCTTGCGTGGTCGTACTCGGGCGCATAGGAGGAAGATGATGCAGCGGGCGCATAGTCATAACCGGGGTGCTGATATGGAATCCCCGTGGCGTCATAGGGCTGGACGAATCGCCATCGTCCCCCTCTCTGGCGTCCTCCCCTTGCTGGGGGAGATGCTCAAGGTATGTGTCCAGCTCACTCTCAGAAAGCTCCCATCCTTGCCTGTTATTAAGATCAAACAAAAGAGGTGCAGGAAAAAGTACTTCTCTAACAGTTTTAACAACTCTCCACCCGGATCGTTTGGAGAAAGTTAATTCAAAAGATAAATTATGTAAGTGAGCATGGGTAGAAAGAAACTTATGTTGAACCATGGAAACAAGATTAAGCCTCTCTATAGGAAACTGAAAGTCTAGAGGGTGTGGCTCCAAACCATGCAAAGCTAGCAAGCGCGAGGCAATAAGACCTCCACAAACTCCGCCCTTCTCACGGTTATGTGAGAGACAGTAAGAAATCAAAGCTCCAAAGTTATAAGACCTATCGCGTCTCATAGCAGCAGCAATAAACGCCAAATCATAAACAAATAACTTGCTGGCAGTTTTCCTAGCTAATACACATTTAGAAATGAAGTAGGAAAAGTATCGAATGCTAGGGAGTTGAATTTCACGAATTTTACCACTCTCCCCTGTGAAGCTTCTGCCTTGGCAAATCTCTCCATATAAATCCAGTAGTGGTTTGGGCTGCCCACTTATTTTCTCACAAGACCCCCACTCATGTACCTTAATAGCTGCACAGAAAACACTAAAAGGCAGGCTCACAGCTTTAGTATAAATCTTATAGTGGACAATTGGGTTAGTTGGAGACCATTTAAAACAAAAATCCTGCACCACAGACATAGATAGTTTCACATATTGGATGGGCTCATCTTCAATGAAACGCTCTAAACCTACATTATGCACTAGAGTGTTAAAATCCTGCAGAATTCCTGAAACTTGCATAAATTCCCGACACAGATAGATTGATGAGAACACTCTTTCTTCGCGGTGCATGAGCATGACCTCATGCACCTCCAACTCATGCTGGTTTAGTTGATAGGCATTGTGCTCCATCTCTGAAAGTTTTCAACAATCATCACAAAAATTAATTTGAAGCAACTATAAGGTGGAAACTACCATAGAGACTTATATGAGAGCTAACATACATGAAAACTATATTATTTCTACTCAAATCAAGCATGCAAACTCACATAAGTTGTCACCTACTGTGGCAAAATACTCAAGAAATACTTCACTAAACAAAATTCTACTTGGATCATCGGAGGAGTCACATACCGGAGATCAAACACACCAAAAATCAGCACAAATGATGGACTGAAGAGGGAGATCGAAAATCCAAAGGAAGACCAGCAAGAACACGGGTTCCAGGAAAAAAATTCAGCTTTGGGGATGAGAGAGAAGACTTCGGCAGTGGAGAGAGTAAGTGGAGGGCCAGAGGGCCCCACACCATGTGCTGGCGCCACTAGGGGCTGGCCGCGCCACCCTGGGGTGTTCCTGCCTGGTGGGTCCACATGGGGTCTCCCAGGTGGTTTTTGCCTCATTTTTTACATAAAAATTTATTATAATTTTTCTGGATTTTTTCGGGAAACTTTATTTTTGAGGTATTTCCAGAATTTTAATAATTAATAAAAAACGGGAAAACGAAAGTAAAATCGTGGAAAACAAAACCAAAACCAGAACTACAGAGGTTCTATGACACTCTAATGAAAGAATAACCAAAGAAAACAAAGGTGGTAGTGGTTAAAACAAAAGTACGGGTGGTGAAAACATGCATAACTTCAGTAATAGGGTGAAAACATCAGGAAACATGCATAATGATGGTGGAAAACATAATTGTACTCAAGTAATAATGTGATAACAGAAGTAAACATGGTGAAAACAATAATGGGGAAGGTGAAAACATAGTGAAAACATTGTCCATTTCATTTAAAATCATTTTGTTAACAAGGGTGATCAAGTCTTGCTACCAAAATGATTTTATATGAAACAAAACTTTGTTTCTCACTAAATACTTATGTTACCTCAACATTGATAGGCATAGTCCCAATCATAATAATTTCATATTCTTTTGGTGGCTTTGGAATAGGACAATAAAATTCTCCAATCTTGACGGTCTCAACATTTTCAATGGAATTTAGACCATATTTTCTATCAATCTTCTTGGGAAAATAAACAGTGTGCTCTTTATCATTAACATTAAAAGTAACTTTGCCTTGATTGCAATCAATAACATCCCCTGCAGTATTAAGAAAAGGTCTTCCAAGAATAATAGACATATTATCATCTTCAGGCATTTCCAACACAACAAAGTCAGTTAAAATCAGACAATTATTAGCAACTTGAACATGAACATTCTCACATATACCCACAGGAATAGTAGTAGACTTATCAGCCATTTGCAAAGATATATCAGTTGGTATCAATTTTTCTAGGAGGAGTCTTTTATAGAGAGTAAAAGGCATGACACTAACTCTAGCTCCTAGATCACACAAAGCAGTTCTAACATAATTATTTTTAATAGAAAAAGGAATAGTAGGTATAACAGGGTTTCCAAGCTTCTCAGGAACCTTGCCATTAAAAGAGTAATTAGCAAGCATAGTGGAGATTTCCTCATTAGGAATCTTCCTTTTGTTAGATACAATATCTTTCATATATTATGCATAAGGAGGCAATTTAATAGCATCAGTTAAAGGAATTTGCAAGAACAAAGGTTTCATCCATTCACAAAACTTGTTATAATGTTCTTCATCCTTAGATTTATGTTTCTTACCAGGGAAAGGCATTGGTTTATGTACCCAAGGCTCTCTCTCATTACCATGTTTATGAGCAATGAAATCTTCCTTAGTATACTTTGTAGTTTTAGTTTGCTTTTCAGGTTCAGCTACAGGTTCTTCTTATTCAGAAGCATCATTCTTTTCATTACCACTTTCAGTTTCAGCATCAGAGATAGATATACTATTAGGATCTTTAGCAAGTTCAGAGGATTCTACATCAGTTTTATGTTTCTTCTTATTTTTCTTCTTAGTATGAATAACCTTATCATTAGTTTGCTGAGAATCTTTTTCAATTCTTTTAGGATGTCCCTTAGGATATAAAGGATCTTGTGTAGTAATACCACTTCTAGTTCTTATTTCATAAGCATGTTTTTCTTTGGAATCATTAACTAGCAAATCTTTTTGCACTTTAGCAAGTTGATCTATTAGAGTTTGAACCATTTGAAAATGTTTAACAAGCATTTTTAACATCATTAGAGGTTCTTTCTATAATACCATGCAAATTATCAATAGCTCTAGAGTTTTCCATAAGGTGATTTTGCACTCTCTTATTAAAACTATTTTGCTTGATAACATAATTATCAAATTCATCTAAAAATTGATGAGGAGGTTTGTTATAGGGAATATCTCTACTATCAAAATATTGGAGAGAGTGTACCTCAATGGGTGATGAGTGAGGGATTGGCTTACATAATTCTTCTATAGGTGGAAGATTCTTCACATCTTCAGATTTAATACCCCTCTCTTTAAGAGATTTCTTGGCTTCTCTCATCACTTCATCATTTAATTCAATCATTCCCCTCTTCTTGGGTGTTGGTTTTGGTGTAGGTGTAGGTACTGGAGTAGGGGTAGGCTCAGCCTCAACCATAGTCCAATCATCATGATTTTGGCTTATTTTAGCCATTAATTCCTCAGCTTCTTCTAAAGTTCTTTGCCTGAAAACACAGCCAGCACAACTATCCAGGTATGTCCTAGATTCAACAGTTAGTCCATTATAGAATATATCAAGAAGTTTATTATCTTGCCCAGGTGTAGCCCTTACTAAAGAACAGAACCTTGCCCAAGATACAGGCAATTTCTCTTCTTCCAATTGCTTGTAATTAAATATACTTTGTAAAGCAGCATGTTGAGCACTAGCAGGAAAATATTTCTGAAAGAAAGCATTAACCAAACCAATAGGACTATCAATAGATCCAGGAGACAAATTTTTCAACCAAGTTTTGGCTTCATCCTTTAATGAGAAAGGGAATATTTTAGCAACAAAGTAGCTATGTTTCTTAAGATCGTCAGAGAATAAACTACTCAAAGAGGAGAGCTCGTTCATATGTTTCATAGCACTTTCATTTTCAGTTCCACAAAAAGGTTCTTTCTCAACAATAGATATATAAGATAAATCAAGAGAGAAATCATAATCCTTATCCATCATATTAATAGGAGAAGTGGCAAACTTAGCATCAGGAAATAATTTATATTTAACAGCACGACTTTCCATAAGACGTAAAACAGCATCTTTATCCTTCATAGCATGTATTTCATCAATAAGATCATCACTCAGTTCAATATAGGCATCATCAAAATCATCACTAGGGTTTTCTCTAAACTCAGGTGAAAAAGCAGGAGTAACAGGGTTTTTATCAGGAGTTCTAGTGTTTGCAATATTTTTAGCTTTAGCAATAGTAGCATCTAAGAAAGGACCGAGAGAACCACTCTCATCAAGCATAGTAGAAGCATCATCAAAAGTATCAGAAGCATTTTTAGATTCAGTAGAAGTAGCATGTGTAGCATGTGGTGGTGTAAGCAGCTTACTCATAACAGACGGTGAATCAAGAGCAACAGAGGTGTTCAGAGTTGTACCTCTTCTTGTAGTGGATGGTAATATAGGAACTCTACCATCACGATAGTTACCCATGATGAATGATTGGCAGTAGATAATAATACTCTCGGTGAGCTCGCAAATAAAGTTATGCTCCCCGGCAACGGCGCCAGAAAATAGTCTTGATGACCCACAAGTATAGGGGATCGCAACAGTCTTCGAGGGAAGTAAAACCCAAATTTATTGATTCGACACAAGGGGAGCCAACGAATATTTGTGAGCCTTAACAAGTGAGTTGTCAATTCACCTGCACCTGAAAGTACTTTTGTTTGCAGTGGTTTATAAGTAGTAACAGTTTTATAGCAGCAGTAGTGGAATAATAATAGCAGCAGTAGTGTTTGAAGTAAACAGCGGGATGAAATATTGTAGGCATAGGGATGGATGAACGGGCGTTGCATGGATAAGAAAGTTCTAATAATGATCATGTCACGGGCATTGCAGATAAGTAAGATAACGCATCCAAGCACTAAGTAACCATAGGCATGTGTTCCGTAAATTGTCGTACGTGCTCGCAATGAGAACTTACACAACATCTTTTGTCCTAACAGCCTGTTTTCAGCGGGGCATCAAGGGAACTACTGGTAATTAAGGTGATCCTTTTAATAAAGCATCGGAGCAAAGCATTAACACTCTGTGAACACATCTGATCCTCACATCGCAGCCATCCCCTCCGGTTGTCCCAATTTCTGTCACTTTGGGGCCTCGGGTTCCGGACAACTTGTAGGTATGATCAAGAAACACTAATTATCATCATGATTTAATAACATGTTCAGATCTGAGATCATGGCACTCGGGCCCAAACTGACAAGCATTAAGCATAACAAGTTGCAACAATGTCAATAGCACTAATAGAAGATACTAGGCACTATGCCCTAACAATCACGACATTATTACATGAACGATCTCATCAAATCCCTACCATCCCCTTCAGCCTACAACGGGGGAATTACTCACACATGGATGAGGGAAACATGGATGGTCGATGGAGAGGCGTTGGTGATGACGGTGGCGATGATCTCCTCCAATTCCCCGTCCCGGCAGGGTGCCAGAACAGAAACCATAGGGACAACCGGAGGGGATGGTGATACATCTCCAACGTATCTATTATTTCTGATGCTCCATGATCATATTATGTCAATTGCTACTTGTTTTCTCCCTTATTTATAGCATTTTTATACGTTTTCTGGGACTAACCTATTAACAAGATGCCAAGTGCCAGTTCCCTATTTTCTGTTGTTTTTTGTTTCAAAAAAGTTGTTCTGGAAACATTCTCGGAATTGGACCCACAAAGCCCGAAGTTCCTATTTTCCCCGGAAGCATCCAGAATACCGAAGAGGAGTCGAAGACGGGCAACAGGGGGCCACACCATAGGGTGGCGCGGGTCCCCCTCACAGCGCCACCTATAGGTGTGGGGCCCCTGGAGCTCCACCGCCTTTGCCCTTTCGCCTATTTAATCCCCCCGGATGGAAAACCCTAGGCACCTGATAAAAAATCCCCGAAAAGTTCCGTAGCCGCCGTCACCGTCAACCCTAGACCAGGGGAGTTCTGAAGCTGTTTCTGGCACCCTCCCGGAGAGGAGATCATCACCGGAGGCTACTACACCACCATGCCTACCTCCGGAGTGATGCGTGAGTAGTTCATCCTTGGACTACGGGTTCGTAGCTGTAGCTAGATGGTTGTCTTCTCCTCATATGCCTCCATGTTTAGATCTCGTGAGCTGCCTATCATGATTGAGATTGATCTTATGTAATTCTATATGCTGTGTTTGCTGGGATCCGATGAATATTGACCTTATGCCAAGTTGATTATAGTCTTTATTTGCATATGCTATTTGTGACCTTGCATGCTTTCAGTTGCTAGCGGTTGCTCTGGCCAAGTAGTTGCTAGTGACTCCAAGAGGGAGTATTTATGCTCGATAGTGGGTTCATGCCTCCTCACCACCTTGCTCGAGTGACATAAACGTGAAGGGGGGATGTGTTGTTGCCATTAGGGAGAAAACAACGGTGAGAGTGCCCGCGTGCATAATCATTGCTTACATTACACACTTTCTTTAGGCAATTATCTGTTGCCGTGTCCATTGCTACAAGGATCACCCCTCCCGGCATCTCCGAGGAGGCATCCTTCAATCATTGTTAACAAGTTTAGACATTCTGTTCAAGTTATCTATGATCACAGAATCCACTGCCAAGTCGTGTGTAACCGTGGTCACGGCTTCTCGAGGATATTTATCCCCGCAGGGGGTACACTTTACCCACACGTATCATCTGACTCTTAACGCCACATGTACGCTCGTCCATGGAGCGCGGCAGAGGGTGGCTGGCCACGACCTTTACCTTGCTCAACCCTATTCATGAGTCAACCCAAACAGGGCCACCCGTCAACAGGGATGTGACGCCCCGAGATCGGGCACTATGCAGATTTCAGCATTCCCGCCAAAATCCACATAATAACCGATTCCAGGTTGCCATTTATGATAACATTACAATAGTTCACGAATATTCCACAATTACAACAGAAACAGATAGATACAAGATGACTCAAACGAGCCAGGGTTACAACTGATACATTACAAAGATCCAAATAACAGCGGAAGAAACACCAAAGTGTCCGGCTACGGACAAGATCCAAATTGGACTAAGAGTCCTGAAGATAACCGAGAGCGTCCAATCCCTGCCCAGGCCAAGCCGGAGGGATTCCCAAGCTAACGTCGTCAGACTTCAAACCTGTTGACTGCAAGTTGGAATTTGCAGCCACGAAAGAGATTCGTGGGTCAGTACGGTTAAGTACTGGCAAGGGGGATAGAACCCATACTCACAAGTTACCGGCGTAGCCAGTCATCACAAGATACAAATACTTTGGGTACAACGGAAAGGAAGGGATTATTGCAAAGAAGCGGCAGCGGGCTGCTCTAACCAACTACAGAACATACTACAACTTCCGGCTATCAGAAAGGAGATAAGATCGTGTATCGTAACCAACTGAAAGATAACTTCAAGCAAACCCATCCTGGATCTCGCCCCTTATCCAAAGAAGCAATCCGAGGATAACTCACACATTTGGATTAGTGATGGTTCAGATTATTGTGTCAATAAGCCTATTACTAGTCAAGTTGTTAATCATTGGGTGAAAGGTTGTTAATCATTAGGTTTAAGTTGTCCTGAGTACTTGTTAGCCAGTACTTTCACCAAGTAATCCATAACCGCGGAAAACACGGCTTCTCGAGAAGATTATCCCTGCAGGGTTGCACCAATTTAGCCGTACACGCATGAATAACCCGCCAGATGGAACGGCCATTCCACCAAGCGGGGCACTCAACACAACCAACCCTTCTTCGCATCAAGCCCAAAGCACCGCGTGCTGTGCGTGCGCGGCTAATCCACCCCCCGAAGAAGTGGGGACCTTCATAGCACTGGAAGATCACGCCACCCTAAATGCCGACTACGAAAGTTCCACCCGGGATCCAAGGGCTCGCAAGATCATGCATGTAGCAAATGGAAAGCCCGAACTAGTACGGCGATTTGGACGAGATGCGAATCGGGTCAAGTTGAGGGGGGCGCCCATACTCGCTTCCCACATGCGGGTAGTGCGCTCATCATGGATCAGTAGACAAGACTCTTTTCCTAATTAGGGGGGCGACACTAGCAGGCCTCAAAACCACCCTGGGCCTCCTGCCGGTGCCTTATCGTCAAGTTTATTATTACCATTAGCATTAACAGGATTGATTGATTAACATCGAGCCCCAGAACATAATGAAATAACAACAGAAAGTAACGGGTAACAGACTCGAGCAAAACAACCCTAAGCATGCTAGTAAGACACGGACAACAAGCAATGGTTATAGGTATGGAGGTGAGGCAATATCAAGGCTAAGGGATTCATGTGATGGGTTCGTAACAGAAACAACTACTACTAAGGCTAGCAGAAAAGAACAACGGAAAGAATCGGTAACAAGTGATGAAAGGCAGCCATATGGCAGCAAGTGAGTATACTTGCCTGAGATCCCGCAAGGTAGCAGAACTTGTCGTTGCTCACATCATCTCAACGTCCTATCCGCGAAGAAGCAACGAACTAAAAGAAACACCGGATGCAACAATTACTACTACGGTAAAAGATCCAGCATGATCCTATTTTATATGCATGACATGGCAAGATGCAACAGGGGAAACAACTTAAGCAATTTAATCGGAACCGGAGTCCGGAGAAATGGGAATTGGTTCAAGTTGTTTAGCTAACCATCAATATTAAATGTTGATTAACAGGTTTAAACAAGGTAGAGGTGATCTATTCAATATTAAATGGAATAGGGCAACAGTTGAATTAAATACCCCAACACATTCCATATTTAATTAGTAGGCGACATTACTATTACCCGCACCCACAAAATGCAATGCAAACATGATGCGATGACATTTTAATTGTAGTTGATATGTTATAGAAAATAGGGCATACATATGTAGGGCTGGGGTTTAGGGTGCACACGTGTGGAAAGAAGATCGCCGGGGTCAACGCCGGAAAGAAGGAGATCTTCGGAACAACGCCGGAGTGGTTCGGGACGTGGACGAAGTAGCCGACGTAGTAGTAGCAGAGGAAGTAGTCGACGTCGGGGAAGGAAGGGAAGTAGACGAAGTAGCCGTTCCGTTCCATAGTCGACGTAGTCGTGGTAGTGGAAGTAGTCGACGTCGTTGTAGTAGGGGAAGTAGTCGACGTCGAGGAAGTAGTCGTAATTGCACCACCGCATCATCGTCTTCGGGGCGTCGAGGAGATAATTGTTCTCGTGTCGTCGTCGAAGTGGTCATCGTAGTCGTGGCCGAACCGTAGCAACATCGTCGTCGGGGTCGGAGGCGAACCTGACGGTCCCGGTCTTCGGGCGCGCACGAAGGCGGCCAACGCAAAACGGACACGGTGGAGATAGTAGTCGTTCACGGTTCGATGTAGCTCGATGTAGCGGTACTTGTCGTAGAGGATCTTGTCGATGAGGTACGGGTCGGTGTCGAACTTGGAGTTCCGGTGTTCGTACTTGTCGCCGGGAATCTTGTCGAGTTCGCAGACACGGAACGCACGGGCACGAAGGCCTCGGCCACACCAAAACGGTGACGGCATCACCGTCGTCCCGTCGGCGACAGTAGCATTACCGCAACATGCAGCAACACCACCAGGCCACCACTCCAGCATCCCACCTCAGAACGCACACCGTACCAGGAGGCCGAATCGGCGAGCGCGATGTCGAGATTGCGGCTGATGTGCTGCCTTCCACCCACGTTTGGTCGCAGCGGGCACCGCAGCGACGGCGGCACAGGGAGCAGTCGGCGGCCATCCTCGCAGGGAGCAGCGGCGACGGCGGAACTCGGGCTCCCGGCCGAGGAGAGGCGCTTGGCTGCTCTGCAGCAATTGGAAATGGAGGAGGCGAGGAAGGGGACGGAGGGCGCCGTGGGGGTGCTTCCAGGAGGACAAGGCCGACGGGAGGCCGGCTAGGCGGCGGGAACTGCGAGCTCGGGGGCGGTGCTGCACGGAGCGGAGCGTGGAGGAGGTGGACGGGGCGAGGTGGAGGAGGAGCTTGGCGGCGCCGGCCATGGCTGCTGGCCGAAGAGAAGGAGGGGCGGCGGAGCTTCGGGAGGGGCGCCGGGGACGGCGAGCTCGGGAGGAGGAGGAGGTCGGGTGGGAAACAGGGTGGAGAGGCGTGGCGGAGGAGCTCCGGCGGCCGGAGAAGAAGGGGAGGCGGAGTGGCTCGGCCGGCCATGGAGGCGCGGAGGTGAGGGGCTCGGGCGACGGCCAGGGGAAGGAGGAGGCGTTCGGGAGAAGGGGGCGGCGCCCAGCTTGAGGAGGGCAGCGGCGGCCTCCTGCCGGAGAGGGAGAGCGGGGCGGCGACTTGGGAGGAGAGGGAGGCGGCGGGGTGAGCGAGGGAGAGACCGAGCGAGCGGGGAGGGATCGAGCGAGCGCTCTCCCTCCCGTGCGTGCGGTTCCTGGATGGGAGCTGGGGAGGACCTGAACGCAAAAAGGGAAAACGGCGGGGGGTTTTCGTGAGGGGAAAACTTTATTTAGGGTTTGGCTGGGAGGGAGTTCGGTTGGGCCTAGCTGGGCCGAAAATGGGCAGGCCGGCTGGCTTGGTTGCTCTCTTTTCTTCTCTCGATTTTTTTTTTGCTTATTTTTTTTCAGAATTTGTTCAGGCTCCAATAAAAAAGATTTAAGCATCAAATAAATTCCAACAAATTTTTAGACAACATGTTTTGACTAATTTACATTAGTTTGTAAGTTAAAATGCGTGATGATGCGGTATGCCATGCTATGCAAAATGAAAAACACCGATCAACTCTAAATGGGAAAACCCCGGACGTTACAGACGACACCACTAACAAGGGATTGCGCCCTCGCAATCCACCTGCTAACCCGGGAGGGGAAAGAAGTTCGACTATCGATTCTTCATGCTTCCAGCTGATCTCCTCGACACCACTAACAAGAGATTCTTGCTCGGAGTGACGACGATGTTCTTTCACCAGGAAATCTTCCGATGATCGAACCTATTAGGTTAACGGCTCAGAAAACGTCCACCCACGTGGGATCCTAACACTTTGAAAGATAGACAAGGGGGGAGACTCCAAAACAAATAAGATGGGAGGGGAAATAGAATAGGGATAAGGAGAAAAACAAGAATCCTATTGAGATGTTTTCCAAAATAGTTTAGCAGAAATAGTTTTTGACACTCTAGAAACAACGACCGTTAGCGAGGTTATCCTACAGGCTTTGCGGACCCGTTGCTTCGATAACCATTCGTATCGAAACAATATCGGGAATCGGAACCAAGGCTCTGATACCATTTGTGACGCCCCGAGATCGGGCACTATGCAGATTTCAGCATTCCCGCCAAAATCCACATAATAACCGATTCCAGGTTGCCATTTATGATAACATTACAATAGTTCACGAATATTCCACAATTACAACAGAAACAGATAGATACAAGATGACTCAAACGAGCTAGGGTTACAACTGATACATTACAAAGATCCAAATAACAGCGGAAGAAACACCAAAGTGTCCGGCTACGGACAAGATCCAAATTGGACTAAGAGTCCTGAAGATAACCGAGAGCGTCCAATCCCTGCCCAGGCCAAGCCGGAGGGATTCCCAAGCTAACGTCGTTAGACTTCAAACCTGTTGACTGCAAGTTGGAATTTGCAGCCACGAAAGAGATTCGTGGGTCAGTACGGTTAAGTACTGGCAAGGGGGATAGAACCCATACTCACAAGTTACCGGCGTAGCCAGTCATCACAAGATACAAATACTTTGGGTACAACGGAAAGGAAGGGATTATTGCAAAGAAGCAGCAGCGGGCTGCTCTAACCAACTACAGAACATACTACAACTTCCGGCTATCAAAAAGGAGATAAGATCGTGTATCGTAACCAACTGAAAGATAACTTCAAGCAAACCCATCCTGGATCTCGCCCCTTATCCAAAGAAGCAATCCGAGGATAACTCACACATTTGGATTAGTGATGGTTCAGGTTATTGTGTCAATAAGCCTATTACTAGTCAAGTTGTTAATCATTGGGTGAAAGGTTGTTAATCATTAGGTTTAAGTTGTCCTGAGTACTTGTTAGCCAGTACTTTCACCAAGTAATCCATAACCGCGGAAAACACGGCTTCTCGAGAAGATTATCCCTACAGGGTTGCACCAATTTAGCCGTACACGCATGAATAACCCGCCAGATGGAACGGCCATTCCACCAAGCGGGGCACTCAACACAACCAACCCTTCTTCGCATCAAGCCCAAAGCACCGCGTGCTGTGCGTGCGCGGCTAATCCACCCCCCGAAGAAGTGGGGACCTTCATAGCACTGGAAGATCACGCCGCCCTAAATGCCGACTACGAAAGTTCCACCCGAGATCCAAGGGCTCGCAAGATCATGCATGCAGCAAATGGAAAGCCCGAACTAGTACGGCGATTTGGACGAGATGCGAATCGGGTCAAGTTGAGGGGGGCGCCCATACTCGCTTTCCACATGCGGGTAGTGCGCTCAACATGGATCAGTAGACAAGACTCTTTTCCTAATTAGGGGGGCGACACTAGCAGGCCTCAAAACCACCCTGGGCCTCCTGCCGGTGCCTTATCGTCAAGTTTATTATTACCATTAGCATTAACAGGATTGATTGATTAACATCGAGCCCCAGAACATAATGAAATAACAACAGAAAGTAACGGGTAACAGACTCGAGCAAAACAACCCTAAGCATGCTAGTAAGACACGGGCAACAAGCAATGGTTATAGGTATGGAGGTGAGGCAATATCAAGGCTAAGGGATTCATGTGATGGGTTCGTAACAGAAACAACTACTACTAAGGCTAGCAGAAAAGAACAACGGAAAGAATCGGTAACAAGTGATGAAAGGCAGCCATATGGCAGCAAGTGAGTATACTTGCCTGAGATCCCGCAAGGTAGCAGAACTTGTCGTTGCTCACATCATCTCAACGTCCTATCCGCGAAGAAGCAACGAACTAAAAGAAACACCGGATGCAACAATTACTACTACGGTAAAAGATCCAGCATGATCCTATTTTATATGCATGACATGGCAAGATGCAACAGGGGAAACAACTTAAGCAATTTAATCGGAACCGGAGTCCGGAGAAATGGGAATTGGTTCAAGTTGTTTAGCTAACCATCAATATTAAATGTTGATTAACAGGTTTAAACAAGGTAGAGGTGATCTATTCAATATTAAATGGAATAGGGCAACAGTTGAATTAAATACCCCAACACATTCCATATTTAATTAGTAGGCGACATTACTATTACCCGCACCCATAAAATGCAATGCAAACATGATGCGATGACATTTTAATTGTAGTTGATATGTTATAGAAAATAGGGCATACATATGTAGGGCTGGGGTTTAGGGTGCACACGTGTGGAAAGAAGATCGTCGGGGTCAACGCCGGAAAGAAGGAGATCTTCGGAACAACGCCGGAGTGGTTCGGGACGTGGACGAAGTAGCCGACGTAGTAGTAGCAGAGGAAGTAGTCGACGTCGGGGAAGGAAGGGAAGTAGACGAAGTAGCCGTTCCGTTCCATAGTCGACGTAGTCGTGGTAGTGGAAGTAGTCGACGTCGTTGTAGTAGGGGAAGTAGTCGACGTCGAGGAAGTAGTCGTAATTGCACCACCGCATCATCGTCTTCGGGGCGTCGAGGAGATAATTGTTCTCGTGTCGTCGTCGAAGTGGTCATCGTAGTCGTGGCCGAACCGTAGCAACATCGTCGTCGGGGTCGGAGGCGAACCTGACGGTCCCGGTCTTCGGGCGCGCACGAAGGCGGCCAACGCAAAACGGACACGGTGGAGATAGTAGTCGTTCACGGTTCGATGTAGCTCGATGTAGCGGTACTTGTCGTAGAGGATCTTGTCGATGAGGTACGGGTCGGTGTCGAACTTGGAGTTCCGGTGTTCGTACTTGTCGCCGGGAATCTTGTCGAGTTCACAGACACGGAACGCACGGGCACGAAGGCCTCGGCCACACCAAAACGGTGACGGCATCACCGTCGTCCCGTCGGCGACAGTAGCATTACCGCAACATGCAGCAACACCACCAGGCCACCACTCCAGCACCCCACCTCAGAACGCACACCGTACCAGGAGGCCGAATCGGCGAGCGCGATGTCGAGATTGCGGCTGATGTGCTGCCTTCCACCCACGTTTGGTCGCAGCGGGCACCGCAGCGACGGCGGCACAGGGAGCAGCCGGCGGCCATCCTCGCAGGGAGCAGCGGCGACGGCGGAACTCGGGCTCCCGGCCGAGGAGAGGCGCTTGGCTGCTCTGCAGCAATTGGAAATGGAGGAGGCGAGGAAGGGGACGGAGGGCGCCGTGGGGGTGCTTCCAGGAGGACAAGGCCGACGGGAGGCCGGCTAGGCGGCGGGAACTGCGAGCTCGGGGGCGGTGCTGCACGGAGCGGAGCGTGGAGGAGGTGGACGGGGCGAGGTGGAGGAGGAGCTTGGTGGCGCCGGCCATGGCTGCTGGCCGAAGAGAAGGAGGGGCGGCGGAGCTTCGGGAGGGGCGCCGGGGACGGCGAGCTCGGGAGGAGGAGGAGGTCGGGTGGGAAACGGGGTGGAGAGGCGTGGCGGAGGAGCTCCGGCGGCCGGAGAAGAAGGGGAGGCGGAGTGGCTCGGCCGGCCATGGAGGCGCGGAGGTGAGGGGCTCGGGCGACGGCCAGGGGAAGGAGGAGGCGTTCGGGAGAAGGGGGCGGCGCCCAGCTTGAGGAGGGCAGCGGCGGCCTCCTGCCGGAGAGGGAGAGCGGGGCGGCGACTTGGGAGGAGAGGGAGGCGGCGGGGTGAGCGAGGGAGAGACCGAGCGAGCGGGGAGGGATCGAGCGAGCGCTCTCCCTCCCGTGCGTGCGGTTCCTGGATGGGAGCTGGGGAGGACCTGAACGCAAAAAGGGAAAACGGCGGGGGGTTTTCGTGAGGGGAAAACTTTATTTAGGGTTTGGCTGGGAGGGAGTTCGTATGGGCCTAGCTGGGCCGAAAATGGGCAGGCCGGCTGGCTTGGTTGCTCTCTTTTCTTCTCTCGATTTTTTTTTTGCTTATTTTTTTTTTTCAGAATTTGTTCAGGCTCCAATAAAAAAGATTTAAGCACCAAATAAATTCCAACAAATTTTTAGACAACATTTTTTGACTAATTTACATTAGTTTGTAAGTTAAAATGTGTGATGATGCGGTATGCCATGCTATGCAAAATGAAAAACACCGATCAACTCTAAATGGGAAAACCCCGGACGTTACAAGGGAGTTGGCCACCTCCTGATGGCACCTGTTCTGTGAGTCGGGATCAAGATCCGTGTACGTCCATCACTTTTCCTGGTCACGCCCTAAGTTTTCTCCAAATCGTTTTCTGACTCACACGCAGATGCAAAGCTCAAACTACGTGACTCATGGACGTGGTCAAACAAGTTAGTTGGTCGAGCGCGGTCTGTTAGGCCCCGCGTGTGGTTGCACGCCCAGTCTTGGTTCGAAGGCGAGAAATCGCTCCTAGGGGCATGAACAAGACAAAACGCCACAACCCTTGTGGCCTCACATCCATGCCGTTATTAGTCAAGTTATCGAAGATAATTCAAATCACAAGAACCTGACATAGTAGATTCACGCATTGATCGGATTCATCAACCGGATGGATCAGATCACAACTAGGCATGGCTAAGCAAGACTCACAGGCTTTAACGAAGTGTGCACAAACAAATCTATGGCTTCTAGGAGAAATGGATCCAGATATTGAGGCAATGCAACAAGTATAGGAGAACTCTATCTAAGACCATAAATACTTTGAACCGCATGCAATATACAAGATTCCAAAACACTTCGAAAACCATATATGAGAAGATAAGAGGTTATGCTTGCCTTGGTTATAAGAAAACCAATAGGTAGATCTTCTGGAATAAGTGCTTGACTTGCGGTTAAGATCAAGTATTTGCCATCGGAATTACTGGTCTTCACTTCGGAGTCGTGTTCTACCGAGGGAGAACAACACCGAAAATAAGAACAACAATCAACCATGGCATCGATGCAATGCGCAATATGTATGCATGAGAAAATAAATGCACCGAAATAAAGCCCTAAACATGTTCGTTGCGTTGCTAGGGTTTGTATGTTAGTTATGCAATTTTACTGAAATTAGCCTGAAATGGATCTCAGAGGGCACTTCGAGCAATTCTGAAAGCGTGTCAAATTTTAATTGCTCAAATGGGGTTGAAAACATCATAACTAGGTTGCATTTGTCATTTTGAGCATTTTGGTACAAAACTTGTAATTTTCTGATTTTATTGAATAAAAACTTATTTTCTCCATTTTTAATGAATTAAACAACATTTAAATAAGGGTCAAAAATCAACTTTGTCAAACATGTGTGAAAATGGCATAAACATGTAGATCATATTTTTCTGAACATTTCTCTATTTTTATTATATTTTTCTGATTAACAGAATTAAAGATATTAATTTTCTAATTATTAAACATTTTTCTGTAATTAATTAAACAGAGGGCCCACCTGTCAGATATTTAATAATTACGTAATTATTTCCTAAAAATAAAAAGGGCTGACATCTGGGTCCCGCGGTGACGTTACAGGGTGACATCACCCGAACTCGATCTCACAGCAACGATCAAAATCGCGAGAATTTCTATGAATTGCGAGGATTGTAGGTCACGAGGGGGAGCAGCGCATCAAGGCGTCTCGAACGAGTGCTGGGAAGGACCAAATGGTCGCCAGAGCTTCGCTGCCGACGAGCGTCCGCGGCGGCGGCCGACCGACCTCGGCGTTGATGTGGTGACCCAGCACACCACTTCATGTGTAGTGCACAAGTCGGTGACATTAGACTCATAGAAGGACTTATCCGTGAATATTACATCTCTCAGAGTGGTACAATAGAAACACAGCGGGTCCAAGCAAAGCTATAAGATACAAACTTCATTACAAAATCTTGAGAATCTCCTTGATGAATCAAGAAGATCTCCTGCAAATGAAACATTGGAAGAAGCAATCCGAAGATCCAAGCTGGAGAATTACTCTAGCTCAGAACTTAATCCACTACGGCTGATGCCAGCCCTAATCTATGGCTTATAAAAGCTAAATCCAAGAATGGTCTTCACCTACATCTTGATAGCTTCTCCTCCACCAGCGTTGTTGATGACGATGCTTTACTGACTAAGTAATATAACACTCCACCTGGCTTCATGAGGTAGCGATGGCTTCACGATGACGACTTCCTTAGGGCTTCAACTCTAAGCAGGGGTCAAACGGGAATCAATGAGTAACGAGCCTTACTCAGCAAGTTCATGATATAAAGTGGGTAATTTGATGCACTAACTACAGCCTTAGACTCGAAAGAGTCATAAGCTAATGAAAGTTTTTGTAAATCTTTCTTCAAGAGGTTACTTTTAATTCTGAAAACTACGCCCACAAGATCTTCACAGGACTAGAACTTCATGGAGTTGCCTTTCCTGCGTCGTTCGCAACTCCTTCCCGGAACAGGGGTAACATGCCACATCTTTTTACACTCTGCAGAGGTGCGTTACTTTACCCATGGGCAACCAAGACCATGTTGCACAAGCAGGCTCGAGATCTTGTTTACTCCCACTCAGGTGTGGGGACCGGTTGTTGGTCCAAGCCAAACCGTGCTTCTCCGCACAAAACATGCCCACCCATTTCCACCAGCAGGTTGAACCCCTGATTCCACCCCTCACGATGGAGATCTAGGCGCCCCTGGCAGACACTCATATACCCCAGAGTCCGTGGCACGTAAGGGCTCCCACCCATGTGCATGTAGTCTCGCAAGACCTACCGCGTACGTCTCTGGCAGCCTGTTGACATGCGAACGAGAAAATATCACAGCTGACTTACTCCCCCCATAGAAGACCCATGGTCAACGCGGTATTTACGGCGCAAGAATCCTGACGGGAGTTGTTGTTAATTCCTAGGTAATACTTTCCCATGCACATGGAACCTTCCTTTGACCTATTCATCTTACCATGGTCCCATCCGCCCACCAAACAGAACACTACCACTCGGGTACTCATTCAATTAGTCATATTATTATAAAAATAGGATCA
This sequence comes from Alopecurus myosuroides, assembly GCA_028641055.1. Classification (NCBI taxonomy): domain Eukaryota; kingdom Viridiplantae; phylum Streptophyta; class Magnoliopsida; order Poales; family Poaceae; genus Alopecurus; species Alopecurus myosuroides. Next base: position 126,049,036 of record CM054061.1, on the reverse strand, counting down.
TTCATTCTTTTGAGACTAGGTGGTAGTACGATAGAGTTTTTTTTGTAATTAGTTTGTTATGAAGTACTACAAAGGATATGAGCAAGTGATGAACTTGCCTGAAACTGAAATAATGACAATGATAATCCATGTCTTTGGTTCAAGGGGTCGCGTAGAAAATCCCGACATCTGAAAGATAGCAAAGTAGTCCTGGTAAGGACTACAGAAAACAATGGCAATATGATACATGCATAATAATGAGATGCATCGTGAATTACCCTGGAAAACACCCCAGCTTACAAGTGTAAGCCACGTTTGATACGATATCATGTTTAGGTATAAGTATTATCACATGGTTTCGCAATGAAGCAACAACACATGGAAAATAACTATCGAAAATATGACAGACACATTTTATTTTATGTTCAAAAGTGTAGAGCTAATGACATCAAGTTTATTTGAAAATGAGGAACTAATACAACTAACTCTATCAACACAATACTTGCTAATAACTTGTAATGGTAGGTTTTAGTAGATGTGAAAACATGAGGGTTTTATTAGTAAGGAAAATTCTGTTGTGGTAATAGTTTCTAGTTATAATAGGACATTTTACGATTTCTGTATACTTATAAAAAACAAGTTTATAAGTTAAATAAAATTTTATATATTTAACATATTTAAATTGGAAATGCTTTTCTCTTTAATTTGATATAACATTTTATGCTTTCTGAAAATATTTGAATAAGTTATTAATTTATTAATTTTAAATGAATTAAACGACTAGGCAAAACATTGCACACGTGAAAACTTGGTCAAATGACCTTGAAAACACCATAGATAAATTGCATTTGTTATTTTGAGCAATTTGGCATATAACTTGTATTTTTCTGATTTTATGAATTATTTAATATATTTCTCTATTTTTTATGATTTAATTTAATTCAAAAATTATTTAATTTTAATTTTTGTTAAACATTTTTGAAAAGTTCATAATCACTTAGATTATTTTTTTTGTTTAATTTGATATATTATTTGTATTTTTTTGAGGCATAGAATTAAAGTTATTGAATTAATAAATTTTAATTATTTCTGTCATTTTTGAATTGACGGGTGGATCCCACCTGTCATGTTGAATTTTAAATAAAACATAAAAGAAAAAGAAAACATGACTTGACGTCATGTTGATGTCAGAATGACATCACTCGAGCTCGATTCTTCTATGTTGGTTTGAAATCGCCGAATTTGATTCAAATTGATGCGATTGGATGGGCTCATGTGCTAGGCAAGCTTCAGGCGAGTACGTGGGTGGCGACGCTTCGACCAAAAGGTCACCGGCGGCTTGCCGGCGTGCAAAATCGCGGTGGTGCGACACTGTCTACGGCGATCCGAGGAATCCATCAACGAATTTGATAATGGAGAGCATCATAAGATGCAACAGCTCACCGCGAAGCTCGTGGATGCGTCGGGAAGTCAAGGCGAGGTCGAGCTCGCCGGTGAGCTTCCACGGCGTCCGGCAGCTAAGGAAGAAGGGGATGGCGCGATTCCGTGGTTCCCGGCTTCCCGGCTTCTGTGCGAGCTCGAGGAGGTCGAGGAGACTACGACGCGTCCTCTGGTGGCTTCAATTCCGGCAGCGGTGGACGGAATCGTCGGCGCGCGGCGGCGGCCGTATGAACTAGGGTTCGGTTTCTTCCGGCACAGAGGCAACGAGAGAGAGGGGAAAGTGGCCAGGGTTTAGAGGAGAGGAAGGGCATCGCCGTGGTGGTCTTATCTTGTCGAGGGCGGCTAGCAGGAGGTGGCACGGAGGCGTCGGTGACAAGGGCACGTCTCTGCCGTCCTCGAGAAAGACAAAAGGATGATTTTACCCATAACCCCCTACAAGTTTCTGTAATTGCATTCTAGTCCTTCTGTTTAAAAGAAACACTGTTTTCAGGGCCTTATTGTGATCAGAAAAATCATTAAAAATCATATTTAGAATCCTCATAAAAAATTCTATCTCACCATGTTTTATTTTGGTGAAATTTAAGAATATTTGTATTTTCTATTTAGGGTACTAGATTAAGTGGTTTTTGTTATTTCTCTCCATTTAATTTATTAAATGTCTTAAAATTTATTTTAGGCATGAATATCACATTCACACAACACACATATGGTTCCAAAGTGATGTGTTATAAGTGGATCATATTAAATATAATTCCTTACATGAAATAATTTGGTAACGCTACTTGGTATTTTTTCTATACACTCTAATGAAAATCATTTAACATGGAATTTTATTCCATGTCACGCCAAATGATTTTAATGGGTGAAGGAACTTGTTTTCTGTTTATAATACTATGTTATTTTAATAGTTGAAACTTTTAGCAATTTGTAGTTGACATTTACTTAGGTGGGTGTAATCTTTATTTGATAAATTAGGTTCTTTACCAAGTGGAAAACAGGAGTGGCTTAGGCTCACATTGATTTCCAATATCAAGAGACTATATGTTTGTTTTCCAACCTTGTTTACAAGTATGGATATTATTCCATATTGTTTTTAGAACATTTAATCATTTACATGTGGGTGTATGGATGAATTCTTGTTGTTATCCATTTGTACTATTGATGGGAAAGATATGGAAAACAAGGGAATTAGTTTGTTTCCACCTACCTCAACATATCACAAGACATATGGATGCAAGTGCTTTTTATTATTTTCTCTCTTTATAATTGTTTCCATTAAAGTGATTTTTTATATGTTCCTCATCTCTGGTGAGCTTGACAAGGCATAGAGGTTATAGTTTCTCTAATATTTTCTTATAATTCCCTGAATAATTTCTTATGCTTCCTTACTTAGGCAGTGTTGCTTCTTGTGGTCTTCTGTTGCTTGATGGTCTTCTCTCTAATTGCCACTTGTCTTCAGATACTCCTTTTGTCACTTGCAAGTAATATCTGCTCTGGGATTCCATATCCAACTATTTCACCCTTGTGGTGAAAACAACCAGTTATTCCAAGCAAAGATTTTACTTAGCTGATCATAATGTGGTTTCTTGTTTCCTTAGTGTTATTCTTTCTTTTGGTTGCTTGCAAAATAAATGTGGATGTAGTTTATGACATGAATCTTCCCTATGTATATAAGAATAATTTGTTAACAAGTGGGCCAGACTTTCCTCCAAATTACTTCTCTTATACAATTGGCTGAGATGTACTAGGTTATTCAACCTTCTGTTTGTTTGTGTATGACACTCAATTGTTTGAGTATACGAAAGTGACATGTTAACAAGGTGTACAGGCTTGTTACCAAACTACTTCTATATAACACTAACATTGGAGTATCACACTATTTCAAGAGAGTTAATAAGACCAGATCACGATATAAGAGTTTCCAAATACTCTTATAGTAGACTTGAGTAGAACTTCTAGAACACTCTAAATAATCTTCCCAAAGATCTTCTGCTGGTTGTTCCTCTTTTCTTGTGGGTTCTTCTCTTTCAAAATAACCCTGAGAGGGTTGGGAAACAAGATACAATGGTCTAGCCAACATATCAAGATCTAGATTAAGAGTTAGTTCATGCTTTTATTATCCTTCCATATACTTCTTATTTATTTCCCATAGGATATGGGCTTGTTCATATATGTCTGGTGTTACTTAGCTTTCCATTTAATTCCTCTAGTAGAGGTTATATCTTCTTGTTATTCATTATTTATATCAGAGATACTTTAGTTGTTGAATGTTGATTTGAATAGAAGTGTGAAATGCTTATGGAATGATGGCTTAATAGTAAGTTGATCAAATGGTTCATTGATGTGTTGAGATTTCAGATACTCACTTGTATAAGATGAATGAGGCAATGAGCATGTGAAGTTTATTGGGGTTTAATGACTTATGTCATAATCGATAGTTGTTTTTCTCAGGTGTCATGTTGTCACTTTATATTCATCACTTTATTAACTTTGTCATTCATAATGCAGATACAGAGATTTGGGAATATCATATGTAATGATCAAGGTTTATCAATAGTTGAAGAAGATTTATTTCTTCTTGTAGGTACTTATTTTATGATTGATGAGATATGTACATATTCGGTAAATATGTTAAAACAATTATTATGTCATCTCCCTCTTGTGGGTTTTGAGTTAACACTTGTTTAATCATTTGTTTTCTATTGAACCTTTGTTATTTACATGTGAAGGTTAACTTATTAGTTACTAAATAATTTGGAAAGATGTTATGTGAATGGTTGATCACTTAAAGAGTTATTGTTTGAGAGGGCATAACATCTCTGTTGATGAGATGGTTCAATTGTGTATTACTCATTGGTGGAAGTATGATCATCAGATATGTGATTTGGATACTCACCCCTCTTTGAGTTCTAGATACCTAATGAATTATCCCATGTCACTTATGGACTTGAGGTTAAGGTTGTTGAGAGTTTGTGTTGGTCATAACAAATTCTGGTTTCTCTTATCAGGTGATTTGGTTTCTTAAGATACTTGTTATAAAGATCATTCCAAATGTACTCTTGACTATATGAACTAGACCTATTTCATCATGTTAAGTGAAACTTTGGTCACTTTGATTCGTCTAAACTTTCGTGCCAAAATTTCCCGTACTTTTAGATGCATGCTTTGCAAATGCACATATTATATTTAGATCCTTATAACCTCCCAAACATTGGGATGTTACAGTATCTCCCCCTTAGCAAGAACTTCGTCCCGAAGTTCAACCTCTCTCACGTAAAGATAGGTAGAGAGAACTTATGTAGACCGTTGAATCTTTACAGTTGTTTCCTTGTGTTGACCTTGGCATATGTAACCTCTTGTCTTGATTGTTCACCTTCTACTGTCTTGCACTATGATCTACTACTTTGCCTGTTATTATGACAACTCTGTTTTTTCACTAAACCTTCCTAATGGTCTTACGAAGAACATGTGGTATTTCCACCATATAGTGGATACCAAGTTTCGTTCTTCGATGAATAGGTATTGTTTCCTATCTCTCACAACTTTCTGAAGAACATTTGGTATAACCACCGGGTGCTGAATAACCAAGAAGTTTCTTCCGGTACACTGGGTACCATTTATGGTTAGGACTCCATTTGGTTTATCGTAGTGGTCTCAAGAGAAATACTGCTCAAAGAACTTGTACAACGTAGTGTACCCTAACTTAATCTCATCTAATTAGTAAAATATCTTCGAGTTTCCTCGAGTTTTGACTTTTTCCTACATATGACTATAACCTATTCCACTAGGTACTTCCTATGGTCCTTATATACCTTTGGGTTTTGACTTCTAAAGGGTGACTCTATAAATTAACTTATCGAACTTCTACATATTTCTTTCTAGGATATAACTACTCATGTTAACATCTTGGAATCACTTGTGGTAGCTCACCATGTGTTGATGAAGTATCTCACCAAATCCAAACAAGGTGTGAATGTGGTCCATTCCCATGAGTGGCTTTATTGATTTCTGCCTTCTTGACTTCACGGACTTCCAGAGCTTTGGTAGATGCTTTCCTGATAACTCAGACCGCTCTCATCCTAATCCTATACCCTCTAGACCAGTAACATCACGATAGAACTCAGTGTTTGCACATGCATTTGCACATCAAGTTCAATCTTCATGTACAGATCTAGTCAATCAAAGAACCAAATAAAATCCAATAAATCCCAAATGCAGTTATCACTCATGCATCAAAATCCTGTGAAATAGAAGTACTTAGAGTAAAATACCTCAAGTACCAAGGCTATTAAATGCTATACACTACAAGTAGGTATATAGTACCTTGTAATCCTATTCTACACAACCACTCTTTGACCAGTTAATTACTCCAATTGCATGCCTTACTGCAATGGAATAAACCAAGAAAAATTGATCCTATAGTAGTTGTTGTATAACTTGGTTCCATGTAGGACTAAGTACCATGTCAATTGAATTACTTCATCTTGATTACGATAAACCTCTCATGGCATCTGTTGATCCTTCATGGTGTTGATCACATCGTAGGAGTAATAATGTAGCTTCCATCATTACTTCCGCCTTCTCCTAATTTGATACTATACTATAATGATTCATCTCTATACTTGGTAACTAAGGATATGGTATATACCCCGTAGTTACCATGGTCTAATGACTCTTTATGATTCTCAAACATCCCTTCTTGATGACTCCTATAATTAATCTATACCATATTCTATTCCATCCTATGCATTCATAGAATGGGGTAATCATCACTTTGATTTAATCATCTCTGACTACGTGAGAACTCTTTTTCACAATAAAACAGATACATGCTAGACTTCCAATTATTCATTCCTAGGTATAAAAAAATAGATAAGTAGATTTACTCAAGTTGGGTAATATATTCAATACAAGTATGATCGTATCATTCTCAAGTGGATGATCATCATAGTTTTAGGAAGTGTGGTTTAGATAAGATGGCTTCCTATAATCTTTACCAACCTACAGATCTCCTAAAAGGTTTTAAACCTAAGGTCGCTTCGCTCTGATACCATCTGTGGTGAGTAGTGCGCAAGTCGGTGACATAATACTCACAGAAGGACTTATCCATGAATATTACATCTCTCAGAGTGGTACAACAGAAACACAGCAGGTCTAAGCAAAGCTATAGGATACAAACTTCATTACAAAATCTTGAGAATCTCCTTGATGAATCAATAAGATCTCCTAAAAATGAAACATCAGAAGAAGCAATCCGAAGATTCAAGCTGGAGAATTACTCTAGCTCAGAACTTAATCCACTACGGCTGATGCCAGCCCTAATCTATGGCTTGTAATAGCTAAATCCAAGAATGGTATTCACCTACATCTTGATAGCTTCTCCTCCACCAGCGTTGTTGATGATGATGCTTTACTGACTAAGTAATACAAAACTCCTCCTAGCTTCATGAGGTAGTGATGGCTTCACGATGACGACTTCCTTATGGCTTCAACTCTAAGCAGGGGGTCAAACGGGAATGAATGAGTAACGAGCGTTACTCAGCAAGTCCATGATATATAGTGGGTAGTTTGATGCACTAACTACAACCTTAGACTCGAAAGAGTCATAAGCTAATGCAAGGTTTTGTAAATATTTCTTCAAGAGGTTGCTTTTAATTCAGAAAACTATGCCCGCCAGATCTTCACAGGACTAGAACTACATGGAGTTGCCTTTCCTGCGGTGTTCGCAGCTCCTTCCCGGAACAGGGGGTAACATGCCACATCTTTTTACACTCTGCAGAGGTGCGTTACTTTACCCATGGGTGACCAACACCATGTTGCACGACCAGGCTCGAGATCTTGTCCACTCCCACTCAGGTGTGGGGCCCAGTTGTTGGTCCAAGCCAAACCGTGCTTCTCCGCACAACGCAAGCCCACCCATTTCCACCAGCAGGTTGAACCCCTGATTCCACCCCTCACGATGGAGATCTAGGCGCCCCTGGCAGACACTCATAGACCCAGAGTCCGTGGGACGTAAGGGCTCCCACCCATGTGCATGTAGTCCCGCAAGACCTACAGCGTACGTCTCTGGCAGCCCGTTGACATGCGAACGAGAAAAGATCACAGCTGAATTACTCCCCCATAGAAGACTCATGGTCAACGCGGTATTTACGGCGCAAGAATCCTGACGGAAGTTGTTGTTAATTCCTAGGTAATACTTTCCCATGCAGATGGAACCTTCCTTTGACCTATTCATCTTACCATGGTCCCATCCGCCCACCAAACAGAACACTACCACTCGGGTAGTCATTCAATTAGTCATATTATTATAAAAATAGGATCATGCATTCTTTTGAGACTAGGTGGTAATACGATAGAGTTTTTTTGCAATTAGTTTGTTATGAAGTACTGCAAAGGATATGAGCAAGTGATGAACTTGCCTGAAATTGAAATAATGACAATGATAATCCATGTCTTTGGTTCAAGGGGTCGCGTAGAAAATCCCGACATCTGAAAGATAACAAAGTACTCCTGGTAAGGACTACAGAAAACAATGGCAAGATGATACATGCATAATAATGAGATGCATCGTGAATTACCCTGGAAAACATCCCAGCTTACAAGTGTAAGCCACGTTTGATACGATATCTTAATCACACGGGTTTTAGGTGAAATGTTTCATTACTTGTGGTGATGTGGTTATTAGTTCTTTTAGACTTACATGTGTTTAACTTTTACTTAGCAAACAATGGTTATCATGTTTACGTATAAGTGTTATCACATGGTTTGGCAATGAAGCAACAACACAGGGAAAATAACTATCGAAAATATGACAAACACATTTTATTTTATGTTCAATAGTGTAGAGCTAATGACATCAAGTTTATTTGAAAATGAGTAACTAATACAACTAACTCTATCATCACAGTACTTGCTAATAACTTGTGATGGTAGGTTTTAGTAGGTGTGAAAACATGAGGGTTTTATTAGTAAGGAAAATTCTGTTGTGGTAATAGTTTCTAGTTATAATAGGACATTTTACAATTTCTGTATACTTATAAAAAACAAGTTTATAAGTTAAATAAAATGTTTTATATTTAACATATTTAAATTGGAAATGCTTTTCTATTTAATTTGATATAACATATTATGCTTTCTGAAAATATTTGAATAAGTTATTAATTTATTAATTTTAAATAAATTAAATGACTAGGCAAAACATTGCACCCATGAAAACATGGTCAAATGACCTTGAAAACACCATAGATGAATTGCATTTGTTATTTTGAGCAATTTGGCATATAACTTGTATTTTCTGATTTTATGAATTATTTAATATTTTTCTTTATTTTTAATGATTTAATTTGATTCAAAAATTATTTAATTTTATATTTTGTTAAACATTTTTTAAAAGTTCATAATCACTTAGATTATATTTTTTGTTTAATTTGATATATTATTTGTATTTTTCTGAGGCATAGAATTAAAGTTATTGAATTAACAAATTTTAATTATTTTTGTCATTTTTGAATTGACAGGTGGGTCCCACTTGTCATATTGAATTTTAAATAAAAAATAAAAGAAAAATAAAAAGAAAACATGACTTGACGTCATGGTGATCTCAGAATGACATCGCCCGAGCTCGATTCTTCTTTGTTGGTTTGAAATCGCCGAATTTGATTCACATTGATGCGATTGGATGGGCTCATGTGCTAGGCAAGCTTCAGGCGAGTACGTGGGTGGCGGCGCTTCGACCAAAAGGTTACCGGTGGCTTGTCGGCGTGCAAAATCGCGGCGGCGCGGCACTGTCTACGGTGCTCCGAGGAATCCATCGACGAATTAGATAATGGAGAGCATCATAAGATGCAGCAGCTCACCGCGGAGCTCGTGGATGCGTCGGGAAGTCAAGGCGAGGTCGAGCTCGCCTGTGAGCTTCCACGGCTGCCGGCAGCTGAGGAAGAAGGGGATCGCGCGATTCCGTGGTTCCCGGCCTTCCCGGCTTCTGTGCGAGCTCGAGGAGGTAGAGGAGACTGCGGAGCGTCCTCTTGTGGCTTCAATTCCGGCAGCGGTGGACGAAATCGTCGGCGCGCGGCGGCGGCCGTATGAACTAGGGTTCGGTTTCTCCCGGCACAGAGGCAACGAGAGAGGGGGGAAAGTGGCCGAGGGGTTAGAGGAGAGGAAGGGCATCACCGTGGTGTTCTTATCTTGTCGAGGGCGGCTAGCAGGAGGTGGCACGGAGACGTCGGCGACGAGGGCACGTCTCTGCCGTCCTGGAGGAAGGCAAAAGGACTATTTCCCCATAACCCCCTACAAGTTTCTGTAATTGCATTCTAGTCCTTCTGTTTAAAAGAAACATTGTTTTCAGGGCCTTATTGTGATCAGAAAAATTATTAAAAATCATATTTAGAAGCCTCATCAAAAATACTATCTCACCATGTTTTATTTTGGTGAAATTTAAGAATATTTGTATTTTCTATTTAGGGTGCTAGATTAAATGTTTTTTTTTATTTATCTCCATTTAATTTATTAAATGTCTTAAAATTTATTTTAGGCATGAATATCACATTCACACAACACACATATGGTTCCTAAGTGATGTGTTATAAGTGGATCATATTTAATACAATTCCTTATAGGAAATAATTTGGTAACACTACTTGGTTGTTTCGATACACTGTAATGAAAATGATTTAACATGGAATTTTATTCCATGTCACACCAAATGATTTTAATGGGTGAAGGAACTTGTTTTCTGTTTATAATACTATGTTATTTTCATAGTTGAAACTCTTAGCAATTTTTGGTTGACATTTACTTAGGTGGGTGTAATCTTTATTTGATAAATTAGGTTCTTTACCAAGTGGAAAACAGGAGTGGCTTAGGCTCACATTGATTTCCAATATCAAGAGACTATATGTTTGTTTTCCAACCTTGTTTACAAGTATGGATATTATTCCATATTGTTTTTAGAACATGTAATCATTTACATGTGGGTGTATGGATGAATTCTTGTTGCTATCCATTTGTACTATTGATGGGAAAGATATGGATTCCATATGCAACTATTTCACCCTTGTGGTGAAAACAACCGGTTATTCCAAGCAAAGATTTTACTTAGATGATCATAATGTGGTTTCTTGTTTCCTTGGTGTTATTCTTTCTTTTGACTGATTGCAAAATAAATGTGGATGTAGTTTATGACATGAATCTTCCCTGTGTATATAAGAAGAATTTGTTAACAAGTGGGCAAGACTTGCCTCCAAATTACTTCTCATATACAATTGGCTGAGATGTACTAGGTTATTCAACCTTCTGTTTGTTTGTGTATGACACTCAATTGTTTGAGTATACAAAAGTGACCTGTTAACAAGGTGTACAGGCTTGTTACCAAACTACTTCTATATAACACTAACATTGGAGTATCACACTATTTCAAGAGAGTTAATAAGATCAGATCTGGATATAAGAGTTTCGAAGTACTCTTATAGTAGACTTGAGTAGCACTTCTAGAACACTCTAAATAATCTTCCTGAAGATCTTCTGGTGGTAGTTCCTATTTTCTTGTGGGTTCTTCTCTTTCAATATAACCCTGAGAGAGATGGGAAACAAGATACAATGGTCTAGCCAACATATCAAGATCTAGATTAAGAGTTAGTTCATGCTTTTATTATCCTTCCATATACTTCTTATTTTATTTCCCATAGGATATGGGCTTGTTCATATATGTTTGGTGTTACTTAGCTTTCCATTCAATTCCTCTAGTAGAGGTTATAACTTGTTGTTATTCATTATTTATATCAGAGATACTTTAGTTGTTGAATGTTGATTTGAATAGAAGTGTGAAATGCTTATGGAATGATGGCTTAATAGTAAGTTGATCAAATGGTTCATTGATGTGTTGAGATTTCAGATACTCACTTGTATAAGATGAATCAGGTAATGAGCATGTGAAGTTTATTGGGGTTTAATGACTTATGTCATAATTGATAGTTGTTTTTCTCAGGTGTCATGCTGTCACTTTATATTCATCACTTTATTAACTTTGTCATTCATAATGCAGATACAGAGATTTGGGAATATCATATGTAATGATCAATGTTTATCAATAGTTGAAGAAGATTTATTTCTTCTTGTAGGTACTTCTTTTATGATTGATGAGATATGTACATATTCGATAAATATGTTAAAACAATTATTATGTCATCTCCCACTTGTGGGTTTTGAGTTAACACTTGTTTAATCATTTGTTTTCTATTGAACCTTTGTTATTTACATGTGAAGGTTAACTTAGTAGTTACTAAATAATTTGGAAAGATGTTATGTGAATGGTTGATCACTTAAAGAGTTATTATTTGAGAGGGCATAACATCTCTGTTGATGAGATGGTCCAATTTTGTATTACTCATTGGTGGAAGTATGATCATCAGATATGTAATTTGGATACTCACCCCTCTTTGAGTTCTAGATACCTAATGAATTATCCCAGGTCACTTATGGACTTGAGGTTAAGGTTGTTGAGAGTTTGTGTTGGTCATAACCAATTCTGGTTTCTCTTATCAGGTGATTTGGTTTCTTAAGATACTTGTTATAAAGATCATTCTGAATGTACTCTTGACTAGATGAACTAGACCTATTTCATCATGTCAAGTGAAACTTTGGTCACTTTGATTCGTTTAAACTTTCGCGCCAAAATTTCCCATACTTTTAGATGCATGCTTTGCAAATGCACATATTATATTTAGATCCTTATAACCTCCCAAACACTGGGATGTTACAGTCGACCATGAATTTGGACGCCAAAAACAAAAGGGAGAGCACCCTGAGGTGTCGCGGCTCACCGTGGAGCTCGTGGAGGGCTCAGGGAGGCGAGGGACGGCCGGAGGCGGAGAATTTCGCTGGTGGTCGTCTACCGGCCGTGGAGAAGATGACAACAGCGCAGCCGATTTCGGCCATCCCTGCTCACGGGGCTTAGGGTAGGAGCACGAGGAGCCATAGGTGTCCTTCGTTCACTGCGGGGCTGCCGGAGACGACGACGTGAAGGAGACTGACGGAGCTAGGGTTTCGGGTCTTGGGGTTTCCCAGCGTGTGGGATACATAGAGCGAGAGAGAGGGCAAGGAGCGGCCAAGAGGGAGGAGGAGAATGAGGACACGACGACCTTGATGCCTTATCCTCGCGGGAGGGATGAGCAGGAGGTGGCAACAGTGGCCACGCAGCTCTCTGCTGCCTTATGTCAATAGGAAGAAGAAAAGAAAGCCAATTTTCGAGAACTCCCTAGAGTTCCTAGAATTTCATAATAGTGACAGAAACAGGGTTTTTGAGGGCCTTTTCACAATCAATTTTTTTTGCAAAAATGATATTTGGAAACCTCACAAAATTTCCAACCTTACCATGTGTTGTTTTGGTGAAATTTAAATAGTTTTAAATTGAAAATTTTGAAAACCACATTAAGTAGTATTTGTGAATTTTCTCAATTTCCAGTTAAATTCAAAATTTAAATTGGTTCCAATTTGTTTCATGCATGAATGACATGAGCACAATACCACAACCCTTTGTTAGCAAAATTTGGGATGTTACAAATCTACCCCCTTACAAGAATCTCGTCCCGAGATTCCCGAAGGAGAAATAAAGAAGGAACACCGGTTTTGAATGATCTTCTCGAACCTTGCGGTTTTCTTCTTGTAGACGTTGATATGTAGCATCGTGAATTATTGAACGGATACACCTTAGGTAAGAGGGAAAACTCTTAGGATTTGATCTTCACGAAGATCGAGTATCTCATGGATAACTCATGAGAGAAATGTTCATAAAGAACTTTTTGAGTTAACATGCATGAAATACATCAAGGTAACAGAGGGAATAGGAGAAGTTTCAAGTTTATGGATGATTGGTCTTGAAAGGATTTAGAATATGAGCTTTGCACAAGACTTTAAATCCTTTTGGAAAAGATAGGTTGAACAACTTGTGACACGAATGTTCCACTCTTTACTGTAAACAGAATGCCATAATGGAAAGGATTATCTTGGGTATCACAACGTGATATCCGTAAACGGCAGAAAACATAAGAACACAACAGAATCATGTTTCTAGAAAGTTTGGAAACAGTGGCAGGTTCACTCTTCAGAGTGGACACAGAAGATGAAGGAATTTTCATTTATCAAAGGTTATCAAAACTTTGATCAAGGATCGGGATGTTACTTCACATACAAGGAAAGTAACAAAGAAGGAAGTCTTGGTTACACCATAAGGATGATTAACCAACAGGGAGTGAAACACCGGAAGGAATAGGGAATGTCTTTTATATTGTGGATTGTACGTAGCAATATGTTTACCACATTATTAAGACCCCATGGCTAAAGTGACTGACAAACTCACACAATGTGTGAGATGAACAGAACTTCAAGTACCAACAACATGAAAAAGGGAAGTGATCAATGAAGGTTACAAAACACCACGAGATGTTCTCATGATAAACTTGTTTCCACTAGAAGAGAGGTCTGGAGGATTGATAGAGAGACATTGAACAAACCAACTTCCAGGTTATCCTGGATGTTCTAGATACCGATATCAAGCTTACGTTAAGCCTTGAATAGGTCATCAAGTGAAAGTTAAACTTTGATCGGAAGAACCATGAGGCAACTTCTAGAATAAACCACACAAGAATCCTCATGGGGATTGGTTATTCTTACGGATTAAAAGAAACATGACGATAGGCCTTCTGGCTAATTGTGTCAACCACAACATCAACCATGCCGGATTTTGAAAAGACATGATTCAATACCCTTGACGAACACCAACCATCGTTGCTGCTTGAGATTTAGCTCCGGTTAGTGCGTTGATAACTCAGACTCATTATGTTTGATCCAAGAGGTTACACCGGTTACCAACAAGATACATATGCTAGATTCTCAAGATATGGACTATGATGTCAAGCTCAAGAAGATCAGTGATATTGTAGGACTGGTGTATTGGCAACTTGTGAAAGAAGGTTACACCTACATGGTTTACTTGCAATGAAACACATTGGATTCCTTGTTGGGAAGATGATACAAAGATAACGAAGTTCTTAGACTTCTTCTCTTTCACGATCAATCAGTCATTGGCTGGTTGTGGATACAAACTTCTTCATAAACTAGAGGTAATAACCTACCATCTCAAGAATAGTCCACACATGCATGACCAACTAGGGTTTATTCCCGAAGGAACAAGAAAACTCTACTTAGATCCATGGCGACAACTTTCACCAAAAGCACATGAACCGGAGAAAGTCACTTCAAACATCCAAAACACAACTTCGTAATGACACAAATATTGTTCTCAAAAGATTTCAACATTAGTGCCAATTTTTCAACATAAACCTCTTGCAGCTTGGATAAAATAGGAATGTCATCGATGGGCTCAACAACACGCTTATCAAGATACTCCAAGAGGAGGGATTCATATGATACATGAACAAGGCAAAATATTGGTCAGATCAAAGGACATTGAGGTATACTTAGGTGGAACACTATGAGTAGAAACACCATCAAGATAGTCCTTGAATCTGGACTTGGTTTGACGAGAGCCCAAATCAAATCAGGAGATAGAGTGATAGAATGTCCGCAAAGGAGATACTATCTTTCTTCAACATGAATAGAACTGGACATCCCATTGAAAAGGAACAAGTTAGTAAGAGCTCTTGTCTTTCAATTCTCCAAGTTATTGTTTTAAGCTCAACCAACTAGTTCAGGGTATCCAACATAGTTTCTTGGAGAAAGGAGCAATTCAAATTACCCCTTGCTTAGACAGTACGGTCAGGTAACAACCTGGTGACACTTCTAGAAAGACAACCAGAATATCACAACATACCGGTATGTCTTGGAGTTCAAAAGGAATCTTGCTTCTCAAAGCAGTCAATATGATCTTGATAGCTTCGGCATGAACCTAACTCTCTGACTAAGAATGTGCACTAAAATGAATGGGTTTGGTAACACAGTCAAATTTAAACAGAGACCGGGTGACCAACAGTGCTAAGAAGGATATAGATGTTTCTTAGATTTTTCAAAGCAATAAGAATTGCTAGGAATATCTTATACACATGTCAATGCACAGACCCATCATTCTCACGCATTCAAGCTTGGAGGGAGGGTGAGTGAAGACGTGTAAGAGCATCACTTCATCAATAAGATCATGAAACTCAACCCAACCTCTTGATCTATAAGAGTGTGATACTCGAAGGTGGAACATAACATAAGCTGATGAAACTTCTTTAATCTGCGGATTATAAAACTTTGACATGGTCCTAGAGAGGAACGAGGTACTGGAGTTTGTTTCTCCTTACATTCCAAGGTGGAATGTTCTGATGGAACACAAGAGAAAATGCATTGGAAAACTCCAACACACTTATGCAACTTGGTGTCCAAAACAACAGATGGGGTTTTGAGAGCAACTGAAAGGTAGAATCATGCTCAGGAGAGACCCTAAGATCACGTTGATGCATAGGGTCATACTCATTTGTAGAACCCATGCCAAGAAGAGAAGTATAGTTGAATCAAGAAGAAATATGTGGGATTCATGATGATCACTCTTGTTGTGATCCTTTTGACTCCATGATAAAACCTATGGCTAAGGAAGTTGGAATTTCCTAGCCACCCTGAGGTAGAAAAGATACTTCAGGATCCAAAGAAACAGAACTTGGGTTAAAGGTCAGCATACTGTACTGATGGCGTGAGCATCACATGGTTATAAAACCACATGATTCAACCGACCGCAATTCAGCACATTCCGGGACCTTAGGTTCAAATCCGAGGATTAAAAATGTAGAGAAAGGAGCAACTACTATTCGAGTGCCTTAGGACACTATGATTAGCAATCACGAAGTATACTTTTAAAAGCCAAACATAGCTCCGGAAGTATTTGAGAAAAGGACAAAGGATACATTCGAGATGAAAAGGAAATCTCGAGATTCTGTAGTTGAAACTTAAGAACATATGAGTGTGGAATCCACACAACTCTGAGAAATCATGATGGAAATGAAATCTCCCAGTTGAACCAAGAGATAACGGAATATGAAATAAACACGACTCTAGAAACTTTAACACTAGGTCAACTTGGGTAAAAGACGTCATTGCCAAAGAAGGCACCTAAGTTTTGAATGACTAGAAGAGATAGCAAACCTTTTCAAATAAAAACAGGTAAGGTGACCCACAGTTAGAGAGATACCAGTTAAGGAGTAAAAAGAATCCTAAGGAGATTTTCACAACTCATTTGAAGTTTCAAAATGGTTTTCACAAACACTAGACTCAACATCGACCAAGCAGTAAGGTTTTCCTACAGGCAGTCCTGCTCTGATATCATGACTTGTCACGACCCCGGACCCAAAGGTATACATACTGTTATGTGCTCCTAGCCATGGACCCACAAGGGCTTCGAGGTTACCAGCCCCAGCCACAACAAACAACGGAAGGTAGACCGGATTCATCGGCACGCAGGCCGGATAACATCGGTACTACTACTCCTTGTGTCCATGCTATTCATAACCAACTATGCATATCAAAGCGTCCACGAGTCATCTGAAACTGAAGGAACGGGACCAAATCTATACAGATATTCTATATGTCCAGGAAGTGCAACAACAATCGAGGGTTACTGGGGTTACCAAGCCCTAGGCCGAATCACATCGACATGCGTGCTCGGAAATGGATCATCGGCTCCACAACCCCTCGACTGTGACAACTACGCAGGCATAGCCAAAAATGTATAACAATGAGCTCGAAACCAACAACCGATCAAAGTAGTAACTCTAGACATGAAGCAAGTAAGTACTAGAGTATACTTTACAAACAGAGGTCACATGACCCAACATTACATCAGTCCACGGAAGGCAAATTGTGTTGCTAATCAACAAGAACCAAAAAGGCCTAAGAGGCCACAACATAAGGCGATGTCCCAGCCCATAGTTTCCAGGCTGCCGCCTGAGAACCCCAAACTACTCGTCGATGTCCATGTTGAATCACCACCGATGTGAGATCTTCACCTGAACCAAATTTAAGCAAACCTGAGTACGGGAGGTAATCAACAAGACTTAGTTCACCTATTATATATCTGCTATCTTCAGAAGGGTTTTATGAAGGCTATTTTGCGTAAAGCAATCTTTGTTTTCCAAATCGAGGAAGAATAGCACGTCTCAAGGAGTGTTTTCAAAACAGAGAAAAAGCTACTCAACTACTGAGATCATCATCCTTTTTATTCCACCAATAGCATTTCCCAGCACCTCACATGCTACAAGGATCACCCCTCTCGACATCTCTGAGGAGTCACCCTTCAATCATTGTTAACAAGTTTAGCCATTCCGTTCAAGTTATCTATGATCACAGAATCCGTTGCCAAGTCGTCTGTAACTGTGGACACGACTTCTCGAGGAGATTTATCCCTGCAGGGGGTACACTTTACCCACACGTACCATCCGACTCTTAGTGCCACATGTACGCTAGTCCATGGAGCGCGGCAGAGGGTGGCTGGCCACGACCTTTACCTTGCTCGACCATATCCATGAGTCAACCCAAACAGGGCCACCCCGTCAACAGAGAGTTGGCCACCTCCTGACGGCACCTGTTCTGTGAGTCGGGATCAAGATTCGTGTACGTCCATCACTTGTTCCGGCCACGCCCTAAGTTTTCTTCAAATCGTTTTCTGACTCACCCGCAGATGGAAAGCTCAAACTACGTGACTCATGGATGTGTCCAAACAAGTTAGTTGGTCGAGCGCGGTCTGTTAGGCCCCGCATGTGGTTGCATGCTCAGTCTTGGCTTCGAAGGCGAGAACTCGCTCCTAGGGGCATGAACAGGACAAAACGCCACAACTCATTGTGGCCTCACATCCATATCGTTATTAGTCAAGTTATCGAAGATAATTCAAATCACAACAACCTGACATAGTAGATTCACGCATTGATCAGATTCATCAACCAGATGGATCAGATCATAACTAGGCATGACTAAGCAAGACTCACATGCTTTAACGAAGCGCGCACAAACAAACCTATGGCTGCTAGGAGCAATGGTTCAGGATATTGAGGCAATGCAACAAGTATAGGAGAACTCTATCTAAGACCATAAATACTTGAGAGAATTCCTTATTTGACACTCCCTTAAAATCATATTCCTTATTTGACACTGGGTAAAATTTTCTTCCTTATACGACCTCTAGTCTTAATTTTTTTCCCTATATGACACTCTAGTGCATTTTATACACGTGAAAAGACCTTTTTACCCCTGTGCATAATGTGACACAAAATATGTATATAATAATAAATGCGCCCAAAAATCGTATCGATATGCTAGCTAATACGTTTTGTTCGTACTAGATGTCGATGTGTACCATATATACAAACTACTGAAGACCGGTCTGTTAGCAATGCATTGATGTGAGTGAGTGCAATAACGTGGTTCTTGATTCTATATGCATACGATTACCCACCCAAACTTCACCTACAAAAAATATTATATGTATTTGTTAGTGGCCCAATAAGCCGTACAGCCTGTACCAGGCCACGTCAAAGCGATAGAACAGCCCAGCGATCTCCCGCAAAAAAAAGCGTCCCGCAGACTCCTGACTAGGACAAATTCACGATGCCACAAATGTTCTGCCTTTTCCACGTTTTGACTTGCACACACCATAGACACAGCCCTAGCAAATAACCGTGGCCACGCGTGCGAGCCATTAATCTGTGACTTATAGATCACGGTTGCCGACGAGCGGTCTGCAGCCAGCAAATATGCGACCAGCCGATTGCAGCAGCCAGACGCGACGAGCGACCACAACTTGATCACAAGGGTAGAAAAGTCTTTTCACGTATGCAAAATGCACTAGGGTGTCATATAGGGAAAAAAGTTTAGACTAGAGGTCGTATAGGGAAGAAAATTTTCTCCAGTGTCAAATAAGGAACATGATTTTAAGAGAGTGTCGAATAAGGAATTCTCTCTAAATACTTTGAACCGCATGCAATATGCGAGATTCCAAAACACTTCGAAAACCATATATGAGCAGATAAGAGGTTATGCTTGCCTTGGTTATAAGAAAACCAATAGGTAGATCTTCTCAAATAAGTGCTTGACTTGTTAGTTAAGATCAAGTACTCGCCATCAGAATTGCTGGTCTTCACTTCGGAATCGCGTTCTACCAAGGGGGAACAACACCAAAAAGAAGAACAACAATCAACCATGGCATCGATGCAATGCGTAATATGTATGCATGAGCAAATAAATGCACTGAAATAAAGTCCTAAACATGTTCGTTGCGTTGCTAGGGTTCGTATGCCAGCTATGCAATTTTACTAAAATTAGACCGAAATGGACCTTAGAGGGCACTTCGGGCAATTCTGAAAGTGTGTCAAATTTTAATTGCTCAAATGGGGTTTAAAACATCATAACTAGGTTGCATTTGTCATATTGAGCATTTTGGTATAAAACTTGTAATTTTCTGATTTTATTGAATAAAAACTTATTTTCTCCATTTTAAAGGAATTAAACAATATTTAAATAAGGGAAAAAAAATCAACTTTGTCAAACATGTGTGAAAATGGCATAAACATGTAGACTATATTTTTCTGAACAGTTCTATATTTTTATTATATTTTTCTGATTAACAAAATTAAAGATATTAATTTTCTAATTATTAAACATTTTTCTGTAATTAATTGAACAGAGGGCCCACCTGTCAGATATTTAATAATTACGTAATTATTTCCTAAAAAGAAAAAGGGCTGACATCTGGGTCCCGCGGTGACGTCACAGGGTGACATCACCCGAACTCGATCTCACATCAACGATCAAAATCGCGAGAATTTCTACGAATTGCGAGGATTGGTGGTTACGAGGGGGAGCAACGCATCAAGGCGACTCGAACGAGTGGTGGGAAGGACCAAATGGTCGCTGGAGCTTCGCTGCCGGCGAGCATTTGCGGCGGCGGCCGACCCACCTCGGCGTCGACCACGAATTTGGACGCCAAAAACAAAAGGGAGAGCACCCTGAGGTGCCGCGGCTCACCGTGGAGCTCGTGGCGTGCTCGGGGAGGCAAGGGAAGGCAGGAGGCGGAGAATTTCGCCGGTGGTCGTCTACCGGCCGTGGAGAAGATGACGACGGTGCGGCCGATTTCGGCCATCCCTGCTCACGGGACTTAGGGTAGGAGCACGAGGAGGCCAAGGCGGAGCCATAGGTGGCCTCCGTTCACTGCGGGGCTGCCGGAGACGACGACGTGAACGAGATGGCCGGAGCTAGGGTTTCGGGTCTTGGGGTTTCCCTGCGTGTGGGATACAAAGAGCGAGAGAGAGTGCGAGGAGCGCCCAAGAGGGAGAAGGAGAAGGAGGACACGGCGACCTCGGCGCCTTATCCTCGCAGGAGGGATGAGCAGGAGGTGGCAACAACGGCTCTTTGTTGCCTTCTGTCAAGAGGAAGAAGAAAAGAAAGCCAATTTTCGAAAACCCCCTAAAGTTCCTGGAATTGCATAATAGCCCTTTTCTCTTTAAAAACAGGATATAAACAGGGTTTTTGAGGGTCTTTTTGCAATCAGAAAAATTTGCAAAAATGATATTTGAAAACCTCACAAAATTTCCAACCTCGCCATGTGTTGCTTTGGTGAAATTGAAATAGTTTTGAATTGAAAATTTTAAAAGCACATTAAGTAGTATGTGTGGAATTTTCTCAGTTTCCGTTTAAATTCAAATTTTAAATTGGTTCCAATTTATTTCATGCATGAATGACATGATCATAATACCACAACCCTTTGTTAGCAAAATTTGGGATGTTACAGTTCTACTATTGAATAACACAACAATTCTTACCCCAAAATCAAGTTCATAAGCAGCGTGAAGACAACGAATCCTAAGCAGCAGTATGAGCAATTCCTGTTTCTATGTTTTCAGCAATTCATTCTTATTTTCGGGATGACAGTTTCAAATCAAATGTTGACGACAACAACTAATCTAATGTACAAACGGTGAACGAGTCCACGAGGCCCAACTGTGGGAGTGAACAGAGGAATCCCGTCACCCTCCCCCACGACCACGACTCGGTGAGGCTGAAAATTTCTCCATGGTACATACATGGAGTTTCCTTTTCTTCTTTCGACTTTTGGCCTCGTGCATAAAAACTCGGTACAGTACTACAAAGTTGACTCCGTCCATCACCGGATGAAACATCATCATTCTTCCGGAACAGGACTTACCAATGATATAGTAGTACCAAAGGATTTACTCGGCCAACTCAGGTCAAACTTTGGAACAGCAATGGCGTCTGGAACTCTGGATTATGTGGCTCCTGGCTACCTGATTCGTGACATCCTTGGGACAACACGGAAGTTATTATTACTGTGTATGGCTTTGACCTTCCTTCGGTGGTTTGTGTAACAGTGTTCAACCTGCACACGGTAACGCGTCCCAACTGATTCCAACTCCCTCCCCGCGTTATCAAACCTTAGGGCATCTCCAGTCGTTGCGCTCCCCCAGGCCCCAAAACGCCGCCGTTTTGGGGCCACCGCGGCGCTATTCTGGAACCTGGGGGGCAGGCTTCTCAGTCGCTCCCCGACCCCATGATTCGGCCCAAACAAACACAATTTAAAAATAGGCGATTTTTATTGAATTAGGCAAACTTCGTACAATTCGACGCGAATTTAAACTAAACATCGAGAAGTAAAACTAAAACATCGACGACTATCCTAGGCGTCGTCGTCTTCCTTCGCCGCGGCGAGCCGGTTGGAGGGACCAGCCTCGCCGTCATCCTTCGCCGCGGCGAGCCGGTGCCGCTCCGCCCGGCCTTGCACCCGCAGCCGGTGCAGCTGCGCTTGCTCGGAGGGCTGGCGGGTGCGCCGCTCCTCCGCAGCGCCACCTGCCGCAGGTCGGCCTCGTACTGCGCGATGATCGCCTGCTGCTCGGCCGATGCAGTGTTCTCGGCCAGCTGCCGACGCACCTCACGCTCGGCCTCTTCCCTCTGATGCGTCTCCAGAGACGCCCGAACGGCGGCAGCCTCCGCCGCCGCCGCCGCCTGCTCGAGGCCGCCGAGGACCTGGCGGTACGCCCCCTCGTTCTGCGCGGTCTCGATGGAGTACATGGCGGCGTGCTGCTCCGGCCATATCGGCTGCAGCCTCCGCTCCCTCCTCCAGCGCCGGGCAGCCTGCCGAGCAGCCTGCGCCGCCTCCTGATCAGGCGCGAGCTCTGCCTGGACAGGCGGCTGCTCGGGCGCCGCTAGTCCCTGCGGCGGCTGCTGCGCCGGCGCCTCTTCCTGTTGTTCCTCGCCGTCGCTCTCGGGCCACGCATCCCAGAGGCCGTCCATCGTTGCTAGGCGCGGCGAGGGGGAGAGAAGGAGGAGGCTAGAATGGGGGAGCGGTGGGGAGGAGGAGGCAAGAATGGGCGGACGGCGAGGGCCGAGCACCCTTTTTATAGCCCGGCGGTCCAGTCGCTGCGCCGCGCGTGTCACCGCTGCCGCCCCCGCCATTAATCCGGCAGCCTTTGACTGGGGCGCATGCACTGGCCGGCCGCCACGCCATTACTCCGGCAGCCTTTGACGGCGCGGGCGCCGAGAAGAAGGTCACGGGCGGTGGATCCTGTTCGCGCGCTTTCTCATCGCGTCGCTGACAGAGCTGGCCCGCTCGCGCGGCCGCGCAGTTTCGCCCCCCCCCCAGGCCGAACCCAGTAGGCTGGGTTTGACCTGGGTGCCGCGACGCGAAATAGCGCCGAAACGGCGCTATTTGGGCCTCTGGTGGGGCCGAGTGGTGAAGAAACGGCGCTATTCGCCGCTTCCGCCGCGAAAAGGCCCCCTTAGGGAGAACGTCAGCGTCTCTCTCCCCCCTTTCCCCTCCCGCGTCGCCCCCGCGTGCGACCGGGAGGAAACCCTAGCCGCGCCGCCGCCGGGTCCCCCTCCTCCCCTCCCTCCTCCCTCGCCGCCGCCAGAGGACGCGGCCGGAAAAGCTCGGCCGGCGTGGGCGGCGGCGGGGATCTCTTGTCTCCACTCGCGGCCGTCCTGGTGCGGGCGGAGGTGGCCGGGTCTGGATGCGGTGTTTCGGCGCCGGGCACCGCAGCGCGGCGGCCCGCCGGCGCAGATCTGCGGCGATGGCGCTGGTGGCGTGACGGGCGGCGTCCTGGTGGTGCTTGTTCGAGGGCTGGACGGCGTCTTGCATCGCGAGCACGTTCTGCTCCTTCGGACGGGGCGGGCTGAGGGCAGCGCGGGTCGCAGGCTGCTGCCTCTACTAGGACTGCTGGTGGAGAGGACGCCGCGACAGGGGACGCTCCCTCTCATGGCGGGTTCCGGCCAGGGGAGGAGCGGTGAACCGACTCGGGGCTGGTAGCGGCGCACGACGGCGTTACGGGCGGTGGAGGCGGTGGATGGTGCCGGCGAGTTTTGTAGGAGGACGGCGGCCGTGGCCCTGGTGCTGCAGCGGGGCGGCGGAGCTTTACGGGCCCGATCTGGGCCCGGCCGGGCCTTCTGGGCCTGGTGTGCTCCCGCTGCCCCGTCCGGTCGGCAACCGTCTAAGACGGTGGAGGATGGACCCCTCTGTGTGGCTGGGGTGAGGCCGGTGGTAGGACCTGGGCTTGCCTGGCCTAGGTCTAACCGCCGGCGTGCGGGGTGCGACGGGCGAGCGATACGAAGGTGCCGTGTTGCATGCCCATTGCATCTCTGCCGGTCTCCTACTACACGGTCTGGCGTCATCTGCTCATCCGCTTCGCCGGTCCCGTGGTGTGCCTCTCAGGCCTCGGGTTCGTGTTCGAGGATGCCGGGGCGGCGGCCCTGGTGGTGGGAGGCTTGGTGCTCGTGGGCGGAGCTCAGGTCTTGGGTGCGGGCTGGTTGCCATGGCCGTGCGGGCGGTGTGGTAGCTGGTGTCTAGCGAAACGTGGGTGTGGTTCTCTCACCACGCCTCGGAGGTGGAGTGTGGTTGCCGGGGTGAAGGCCTTGCCTGGTTTTGGCCAGGCCGACGGCGGCGGCGTCCATGGGCGTCGTCTCCTTCTTGAAGGCGTCGTCGAGGTTCTCCTCTTTCCTTCGTGAGCCTCCGGGTGAAAACCTTGATCCATTGGATCAGGCGGTGGCGGCACTATGGTGGCGTTCCCTTCATGAAGGCACCGTTTTGGAGGTCATCGTTCGTCGGATGTGGCTTCGTCTTCCTTGTGTTGGCGTCGCTGCCCTTAGCACCTTTGTATCTTGCCTTGGGTGTGTGCGGTGTGGTGTCGGGTGTGGTGTTGAGTTGTATGCTGTCTGTGTGATCGTTGCTTTATTTATAAAGCGGGGCGAAAGCCTATTTCGAATCAAAGGCCCCCTTAGGAGGCTCTGGGGGGACGGCTGGAGATGCCCTTACATGCCAAGACCGTTTCCATCAGCAGGTTATCCTGAATCGACAACCACCAAAACAGCGCACGTAAGTGCAGAGTGTCCGCCACCGCAGCGGTCGGTCAGTGTCAGCGGCACGGACACTGTCTCGAGGTTCAGCGCCGTTCGTTCTCCTGTCCCCCTCCACCAGTCGCCGTAGCCGCGCCACAAATGTCCTAGCCCGGCGAAATGGCGTAACCCGATCCGAATACTAGTTTGCACACACGGCAGCGATTCGATTAAGAAAACGGCGTGTGAAAACGCCCACCTGCAGAGGATAGCCAGTTTGATTAACTCGCATTGTCATTACTGCCCAGAAGGGAAAAAAAGGTCTACACCGCTGAGCGCTGCTGACTGCGTCTCGTTCAGCCGATTTGACGTACATCGTCGTTGGCAGCAGAGGCAGTCTCATAATCATTTTTCCTGTCGTTGATGCGTACATCTCGACGGGAGCTGCGACGTACTACTACTTGGGTATTAATTCGAGATAACGACTCGCTACTCGCCTGCGTAAACGCACGCACTGACACGATGATTATGCGAGCTGTTTCCAGAACAACATCTTGATAGTACGGAGCAGTGTGTGGATCCTTCCTTCCTTGTCCCGCCCTTTTGTCCTGTTGAAAAAACTGGCGCTTTTCTGTCCCGTACGCTGAAACACGCGTCACTGCGAACGCACTTGCGTGCATGGGCCCGGTTTTCCTGCAGAACGCATATCTGGATTTATTGAACACGTTTTATTTTCATATTTTTCGTTACATTTGGGCAAAAACTCATAAAAGATCCAACTATTTATAAGAAAGATAAAAAGGAGTCCAATAGTTAGTACACAAGTCATACTTGACTTGACTAGCTACTGTTTTTTTTTCATATTTTCTGAATTTTCAAGTTTTATTGAATTTTGGTCAAACATTACAAAAACGACCAAAAATTCCGAACAACTAGGTTACTCACTCCATGTAGTTTGATTTACTGAATTTTTATTGTTTTACTTCACCTTTTAACAATTTTTGGGCGATAGTTTAAAAGGTGAAAACTTCCAAATGGTTATGGTCGACGTATGATCCAGATAAATAAATAAACAGAGAAATCCTAGGTTACTTGTTTCATGCAGTTTGAATTAGTTGGACTATTATTTTCAGTTTTACCTTCTAACAATTTTTGGCCGACGGTTTAAAAAGAGAAAACTTACAAATGGTTATAGCCAAGGTATGATCTGATCTATATAAAAAAAGAACCGTCTCATCTGCCATATGGCACTTGCCTAGTGGGATAGGGTTTTTTAAAAACAATGTCATGGTAACTAAACCACGATATTTGTTTTTTTTAACCATTTGCTCCGAAATTTGTTATTTTCTCATAATTATTTCATATGACTTGACCAAGACCCAAGAATTTAAAAATTCCAGATATTTTCTCTTTCAATTATGTAAATGTGAGCATCAAATGTTAAATCATCCCATGAAGGAACAAGTACACAGCTCTGCCACCTTTCACTTGATGTAATTTGATGTGATGATGTTCTCAGAAATGACAAATGGCATGTAGTGTTCGTCTGAGGTAAGACACGATATTGAACAGGTATGTTGGACTCGATCTTCTTATTCGTTTATCTATATACAAAACTGAATTGATACAGTCATTTTCAGCCATTTTCATGTGATATATATAGCATATTATTTTTGGTGTCCGGAACGATTTCGTGGGAATTTCTGCGGTCGTCGATTTGGTCATTTTCTAATCTTTTTATGCTATATAGCACAATGGTTTGGTGTCGGGGGACGGTTTTGTGGACATTTGTGACACTAATCAAAACTCGTAACTGGTCATTTCTCGTCGTTTTTGTGGGCTATAGCACACTATTTTGAGGTCTGAAGAGAATTTCGTGGGCATTTCTAACGGCGATCAAAACTCGTCGATTTGATCATGTCTGGTCGTTTTCACAGGCTATCAAAAGTGACCAAAAAACTTTTATTTCGAGTCACATGCACATAGACAGTCGTGGGGCTGTCGGGTACATATTCACTCGATTTTCCTTAAAAAATGTTGTCATCTTGCCTAGTACGTGTTCGAATGTGACCAATGGTTACTGTCCGCGAGTCTTAGCAACATGCTGAGTGGAGGCTGGTCGTATCTAGCCAGATGAGTTGCATGTGTCGCATGAGCAACAACTTTCAGGCAATTAAGGTTACTTGGTCCGGAACATGCACGCATTTGTATGGTTTTGGTTCTTGGCAATTAAGGTTAACACCAAGAACACTGTGCTACACCAGTTACGTTTACAACAACTTAAATTGTACTACTCTCCCCTAACCATAAACACACGACATTGTAGTAGTGCATTTGACACCCTCTCTGAAAAGAAGAAGGTATGACCAACGACCATATCCTTGTTGACCAATGGTGTATACCTGTCCTGGTCAGCATTGAAGGGCGACGCCGCCCCGGCGAACCGCGCACCGCAGGAAGGCGGCCGACTGGCCGGCCGGAGAGCAAGCAAATCTGCACGTCGGTCAGTCTTCCCACGCCGATACGTAACGTTGCTATCTACCCAAGTTTACATCAAGACCAGTCGAGCGCTCACGGTTCACACGCCCGCGCGCCAGCAGCGTAGAAAAATTCGACGTATATATATGTCTCCTTTCTTGGATGGATCATTTGTTAAACCCCCCGGCACGGCCCTGCAGGCTTGGCAAAAAGAGAGCTATAGATTATTACTGATTCCGGTTTGTTTGTTGCGAGGTAGGTGGCCATCGCCGCGTCTCCGATCCATCCGTCCATCCATCTATCTCGTCCCGCGCGCGTAGCTCCTCCACCTCGAGGAAACTTTGCATGCAAAGCGCGATAGCGTGCGCGCGCCAGCGCGGTGGTTGCGATCCGCTTACCTGAACAGGCGACGGCGGAGGTCGAGGTCAAGCCATACTCTGCCCACCGCTCCGGGAAACCCACACACCGCCTCCCTATATCCCCCGCCACCTTCTGCCTTGGTTCACCGCTCAGTTGCTCCATTCCGTCGACTGCTTCACGTACTCGATCGCGGAGTAATATCGATCGATACATGGTGACCATGTCCCCGGTGCCGGCGTCGGGCGGACCACCGGAGTCGGTGGTGGCGGAGCTGGAGGGCACGCTGCTGCGGGACACGTGCACGTTCCCGTACTACATGCTCGTGGCGTTCGAGGCCTCGGGCCTGACCCGGTTCGCGGCGCTGCTGGCGCTCTATCCCGCGCTCCGGCTCCTCGACCTCCTCCTCCCGGGGCGCCACCTCGCGGCACGGTGCGCGGCGTTCGTGGCCACGGCGGGGGTGCCGCGGGCCGAGCTGGAGGCCGTGGCGCGCGCCGTGCTGCCTAAGTTCATGGCCGACGACGTCGACCCCGCGGCGTGGGCGGCCTTCGGGGCCTGCCGGGGCAGGCGCGTCGTGGTGACGCGCGCCATGCCCAGGGTCATGGTGGAGTGGTTCGCCAGGGAGCACCTCGGCGCGCACGACGTCGTCGGCTGCGAGGTCGACTACAGCCGCCTCAGGCGGTGCACCGGGCTCCTCAGGGGCGGCGGCGACGAGGCCGTCGCCGAGCGCGTGCGCGCGCTTTTCTCCAACGGCGAACGGCCGGACCTCGGCCTAGGACGGGCGGACATGGGGCGGTCCTCCTTCTTGCCCATCTGCAAGGTGTGCTACCTACTCTTTCAACAAAGTTTGTTGGTACTTAATTGGTGCATCTTTTGAAATTCTATTCGAAAAGTTCAACAAACTTAAATTTAATTCCTCTATTTATTTATGGGCTGAGAAAACTTGATTCGATATTGGGCCCAGTCCGGCAAACATATAGGCCCAGCCATCCTCGAGAAACTCTGTGTTTCTCCTCTTTGCTGCAGCAAAACCCTGTTTTCGTCCATGCAAAAGCTTTGTTTTCCCTTGTTCCAACTTCCAAGTTCCAACGTCTGAAAAATTTCGTGGGCATTTTGTTCAGGATTCACAATGTAAAATCTCCAATTGCCCGTCTTTTGGAACGATATTTTATGATTTATTTTGGATCCAAAAAATAAATAAAAGCATGTGTTATTAAGATTAACTAATTTTTAAGAGTCGCTAAAATTTAGAAATTTAGTAGAGAAATTGTTCACGCGGAGCATACATGGTTTTTTGTTTGTGAAGAATCAAGCTCTTAATGCAACTACTTGGCTACTCAAAATTAGGTTTTTTCTGTTAGAAAATGTAGTTCCTCTTTACATGGTGGAAGCGGAGGCCTCCAAATTGGTTTTTATTTGAGAAGAAAGCATGCCCTACAAAATTTAAATGTTTGGCCGGTCGTGATTCTGGCGAAGGTTTTCATTTCCGATGATATGTTCAACCATGACGAGAAAAATAAACTAGAGTGACCAAATGAGCATAGAGACACCACAATTTTGGCACCAAACAAGTCAAAGACCAATACCAATATGTTGGTTGTGACCAAAAAGAGATCGGTTGACCATATTTAGGTTCAAACCAAACACAACCTTGTCATCCGAAAAGCCTGCCAACCAGGCTTATTCACGATCTATGAGAAATACAAGAAGACATGATTTAGATAGTTATATTAAGTCTCAGCTCGTGACACGAGTTATCACATCATTTGCTTTGCATGAATCTCGCATATTCGACATGTTTTTGCTTATACAAAATAACTTATTTTATTAAGTCTTGTGAAACTTCTCTTTCAAAGGTCCAAGGTAATGTCTTTTTCTCCTCCGCTTTCTGGAATGATGCTTCACTTTATTATTCGTGTGTTTTCCATCGCATTTTCCATCTTCCAAGTATTATATTGTACTTCTTAATTGTTTTTATGGTCCTTCATCGCGAGCATGTGTATGATTTTTAATCAAATTTTGGTTTGCTCAATATGCATTCCAATTTACTCACAATACTATTCAGCATGAGCACCTTACACCTGACTACGATATGTTGTACACACATGCAGGAGCAGCTCCGGCCGCCGTTCTCCACGGACCACGATGTGGCGATTCAGCAGAAATGCCCTCCGTTCCGACCGGTCATCTTCCACGACGGTCGCCTCGTGCGTCGGCCAACGGCTCTCATGTCCCTTGTCATCCTCCTCTGGCTTCCCCTCGGTGTCCTCCTCGCCTTCTTCCGCATCACGCTCGGCCTCGTCCTCCCATCCAAGCACTCACCTACATTGCACCCTTTGTAGGTGGCGCTATCATCACTCGCGGCCACCCGCCTCGACCCACAGCTGCTAATGATGGCTTGCCATCCGGCGTCCTCTTCGTGTGCACTCACCGCACGCTCATGGACCCGGTGGCGCTCGCGTTCGTGCTCGGTCGGCGCGTGGCCGCCGTGACCTACTCCCTCTCCCGCCTCTCGGAGCTCCTCTCACCAATCCCGACGGTACGGCTGACGCGCGACCGCGACACAGACGCGGCACGTATGCGCGCCGAGCTAGCGCGTGGCGACGTGGCTGTGTGCCCCGAGGGAACGACGTGCCGGGAGCCCTTCCTACTCCGGTTCTCGGCCCTGTTCGCGGAGCTCAGCGACCGGATCGTGCCGGTGGCGACCAACTACCGCGTGGGGCTCTTCCACCCGACGACGGCGAGGGGGTGGAAGGCCATGGACCCAATATTCTTCTTCATGAACCCGAGGCCAGTCTACGAGGTGACGTTCCTGAACCAGCTCCCCTCTGAGGCCACGTGCGCCGCCGGGAAGAGCGCCGTGGACGTCGCCAACTACGTGCAGAGGATACTCGCCGCCACACTCGGGTTCGAGTGCACCACCTTCACGCGCAGGGACAAGTACCGGGTGCTCGCCGGCAACGACGGCATTATCAATGCCAAGCCCATAACGGCGGCGGTCACCAAGCCAGGGTGGCAGCGCCGGATTAAGGAGGTGCTCGGGTACTTGCTTCACTAAGCTCAAGTAGTTTATCCGAAGAGAAAAATAGGTGAAGTAGTTGACTATACATGTATGTACGCAACAAAATTTGTAAGAGACAACCATTACCAATTCAAGCTAACCTATACCTGTCTGTTATTGTTTCTTTCGCGTGTTTGTTCATGGCCCGGTTCAATTTTAGTGTTGTAATTTCCTCGAGGCGAGTGTAATCCGTAAATAGTGGGCGGAAGTTGCTGGTCGTTGAGCAGTCCTCTGCCAGCACTGAACCCTTTTCTTTCCACGCAAGGAAAAAAACATTTTCTTTTCTTACACAGAGAACTTAAGATCGATTGGTAATTTTTTTTCAACACGCGAATAAATATAAGTAGCTATTAGGCGAACGGGCTTACCTACTTCCTGGGTGAGCGTCTTCGTCTCGATTTGGCAAATGCATAAAAAAATTCTATTGCTATCATGTACGTGAACAAGTTAAGATGTTTTGGTTTGGTTTTGAGACTAACCCGGCACCCATCTCCAATCGATCATTGGTGAGGCGTTTGGAAAATGAAAATGTATGCAAGAAAAAGTTGCATATGTGAACTCTGCTCTAGAACGAAAATAAATTGTGTTTAAGAGTGAGATTTAAAATGAAAAACTAAAAAAAAGATTTATGTCAAGAGTGGGATTTGAACCCACGCCCTTTCGGACCAGTACCTGAAACTGGCGCCTTAGACCAACTCGGCCATCTTGACTTCATGTCTATTACTCCTTTAAGTTAAAATTTGTATACATACACTCTAATATCTATTTTAACGATTTCACAATGATCTAATCGAATGTATTACGTCTAACTGACTAATTGTACATCATACGAGCAAACTAAATGCATGTTCACGAACTTCACGCCTCTCGTATTAGCAACATCACCCAATAATGAAATGGATCCGGTGCACAGATGGCCAATGGTACATACATGAATTTCAGCTAGTTTTTGCCCTCACGCAAAGTCGACGCAATCGGTACATCGCACTCCACATTGTCTACACACCTCAATCAATCAGGACGCACGATTAACTAAATCCCACAAAGCAGCAGCACCGAAACATACAATCACCCAAGAAACGGAAAAACTCCAACCGAGCACGCAAATTCTGCAGTGCACACCACCATTAATTTCCCACTTTCTGCACCATCGGGACAGGGATATACTACCGCCAGCATTCGCCCAACTGGTAGGTGCAGATCCAACGCTGCTGCCCATTCTCTGCTCGCCGTCGTCGCCGATCCCTCCCATCTCTTCCGCCGCCGGGGCTTCTTCTTCTTCTTCTTCCCGCGGAGCGGAGTACTAAACTATCCTCCCTCGCTTCAAACGGGCCGGCCACCATCCACGCCCGACCCGCTTTGTGCCGCCCCGGACGCCACGCGGGACTCCGCCCTCCCTTCCCTTCGCTGCACCGTCCTAGGATGCGCGGCTCCTCCCCCCGCCTCCTCCTCCGGCCGGAACCCTAGGCAGGCAGGCGCGCCCGCGGGGATGGGGCAGCCGGGGTACCTCACGCTGCCCATCTTCTCCGTGCTCGCGGCGATCGGCTACGTCTACTACACCACCGTCTTCGTCGCCGTCGCCGGCTGGCTCGGCCTCGCCACGGCAGCCGGGGTCGCCAACGCCGCCGCCTTCACGGCCCTCGCCGCCGCCTGCCTCGCCACTTACGCCGCCGCCGTCTCCCGGGACCCCGGCCGGGTGCCGCCAGCCTTCCAGCCCGACGTCGAGGACTCCGAGATCCCCGTCCACGAGGTCAAGCGCAAGGTGCGTGCTGCCCCCTCTCGCTCCCAGTTAGCCCTAGCCGCTAGCTGATGTGGATCTGTCATCTGTGGAGCGAGCCAAATGGTGCTCGGTTCTTCGCGTGGAGTTGGACACATGTGGTTTAGAGCCAATTTGGCTCCTAGAATTGGACCATTCACGGTGGGAATGTTCCATTTTGTCGATTTCAGCTCAGAGTTGCGACCGATAGAGAAGGATTGTGTTAAACTCCAGCTGGCTTGGATCCGAATATGATTGTTGGATCCTGGTACCTTCCACCCAATGTGGATCTTCTCTAAGATTGAAGTTTTGTCTAGCTAACATTTTTCAATTTTCGACGGGCTTGCAACTAGGAAAAAAAAGACGCGTCGTAAGTTCCAAAGGTTACCATAATCATTAAACCAAACAGGCCCAAGCTATAAGCAAACCATAGTGACCCTGAATCTTTTTCTAGTTAGTACCATGCAAAACTTCCGGTTTTGAACTGTATGATCTTGTATTTCCCAAAGGGGATGCAGTTTTGAGTGGAGATAAATAGATAACACTCCGCTTGAGCATGGCTCGGCCTGTTCCCACGGTATTTCTTCGACTTTCTGTTTCCCGCCATTTTGTGCCTATGATTATTGAAGCAAAATAAATACTCCTTCCGTCCCAAAATTATGATTTTTTTGGTAATACAACACACTACTTTGATTATGATTTTCACGTATAACATATCTGCAAAATTAGATCAAATAAAGGGTGGACAAGTTGGAATGCTGGACCAAACAGCACATGAAACGCTGTTTATACCGGGGGCATGGTGACAATGCAGGGAGGAAATTAGTAGCAACCATAACCCCATGCCAAAAATCTTCAGGAGTAGATTGACATACAAACCATGCTCTTGACCGCAACCGTAACCAATTCGCTTCAACAGAAATCTTTCCATATCGCACACCACACTCCGCTTGAGGATGGCTCGGCCTGTTCCCACGGTATTTCTTCGACTTTCTGTTTCCCGCCATTTTGTGCCTATGATTGTTGAAGCAAAATAAAAACTCCTTCCATCCCAAAATTATGATTTTTGGTATACAACACACTACTTTGATTATGATTTTCACGTATAATATATCTGCAAAATTAGGTCAAATAAAGGGTTCACAAGTTGGAACGCCGGACCAAACAACACATGAAATGCTGTTAATACCAGGGGCATGGTGACAATGCAGGGAGGAAAATTAGTAGCAATTATAACCCCATGACAAAAATATCGACGAGTAGATTGACACAGACCATGCTCTTGACCGCAACCTTAACCATTTTGCTTCAACAGAATTCTTTCCATATCGCACACCACATCACCTTTTCTTTGCCTCAGCCATAAACTGCAACAAAAATATCTCCATATCACATACCACACCATGATTTGCACGGAACAGAATGTCAGGGACAACTTCTAGTTTGAATCTACAGTTCTTTACCAAACGGTTTCCATGTACAAAAATTTCTCTGTGGTTAATAAGCAAGAGATTTGACAAGGAAGCACTCAGACCTCGTGAGGTTAATAAGCAAGAGCTTTGATATAACTTGCAATAAACATGCGGATTTTTGTTTTTTGATTCCCACACGCATGCAAAAAAAAAAATTACACGTAACGGATGTAAAATACTCCCTCCGTTCCAAAATACTTGACTTCCATTTGTCCAATTGTGAATGTATTTAGACATGTTTTATGACAACAAACATTCACAACTGGAAAAATGGAAGTCAAGTATATTGGAAATGACAGGGGCACCGGCCACCCTATTCCTGCCGGGCAACTTATTTTGCATGGAGCTACGGTGAATTCGTCCTGTCCACAACCCATAAGCCCTTTTGCCTGACGTTAGCCCATGAAGGTTCCTGAGTATAGTTTAATCTTTCGTTTCCCACCACAGACAGCCCATGAAGGTTCCTGAGTATTTTTGTTTAATCTTTCGTTTCCCACCACAAACAATTTACTGACACGTAGCCACGGAGAAATATTCTTGTCCAAGGCCAAAATGTCCCTTTTCGCATGACGGCAGTCCGTGACGGTCTAAAAAACACTAATATATGGGGGCTGCTTCAGACTTCTAGTTTGTCTCATCTGCGCTACCGGTTGATGGCACACCCTTGTCGTAAGAAAATTTACACAGCAAAAACAACCACAGTTTGCATGTAATGGATGGAAGTGGCCACTGTCAACGCCACTAACACCAACGACAACAGCCCCAATCATTGGTATCAAATACTCTCCATATCTAACGGTAAACAGAGTATGCGTAGCTAGCCCCTCCATGGTGCAAATCTGCTTTGATAAGTATAAATATATATATATGAAATAAAAGTTTCTCCCAAGACAAGTACATCAAAATCATTTATACAAGCACAATTCATATACTTTGGTATGTATTTGTGGTCAAAGTCATGCAAATAATACACGCCTTACATTTTGAGGTGGAGGGAATAGAATATTAAGGTGTTATATAGTCAACGCAAGATTTTCCGGCTATGCTCCCTCTTGAAGAGATTAAGCAGTAAACTGACTTAAGCAAGTTGTTTGTTGAATTAAACTAAATGTTCACTGCCAGAAAGTTATTTATTAAACTCGCTTCAAATGTAAGGTCCCAAACTGGCAGTACAGTGTTATGTTTCCTTGTTCTAAAATGGGGAAAATTGAAATGGAGAATAGTATTAGAGAGTAGGCTGAGGTGGGCAGGTGGCATTATCTTTCAGTAAGTAGGGAAATCCTGTCTGCCAATTTGCTCTGGAGTACACTTCCGTGTTAGCTCATAATATTGAATCTGTTCTGTTTTTGCAGGGTGGTGATTTGAGATATTGCCAGAAATGTGGCCACTATAAGCCTCCACGCGCACACCATTGCCGTGTGTGCAAGAGATGTGTTCTAAAAATGGTGCTCCCTAGTAATAATTCTATTGCACTCTTCTATTTTTTCTGTCCACTTGCCATTCTCACTAATTTCTTATGTGCAGGACCATCATTGTATTTGGATTAATAACTGTGTTGGCCATGAGAACTACAAGATATTCTTGGTCTTTGTATTATATGCTGTAATTGCAAGCTTCTATTCTATGGTAGTTTTGTTTATCTGGTTACTTTAGCAAGTATGATTTCTTTGGGTGGTAGAGCATTGAAATGTATCTTTGTTTCTCTCTCAGATTCTGATTGCTGGGAGCGTCTTTTACAGTGTTCCAAAAGCTGAACAGTCAGGCAGCGAGTCTTCTAAAACATCAATTGTAAGTACTCTGGGAATGTTTTTTCAAGTTACTGCCATGTTGCTTTTTCATATGAAGTCATGAACCATCGTGAGTACTCCATTTAATAAGAAAAATGCAAAATTGGAACTTATCAAATGGACAGATTATTTGTGGGGTCTTGCTTTGCCCATTAACTTTGGCGCTGACAGTGCTCTTGGTCTGGCATATCTACCTGATATTACAGAACAAAACTACAATTGAGGTTTGTGACACCAATTTCTCTTGATGTTGGACAGCACTGCTGTTTATAGAAAATCTTACCGATGCCCTTATTAATTAATGGTTGCAGTACCATGAAGGAGTTAGAGCAATGTGGTTGGCAGAAAAGAGTGGAGACCTTTATCATCACCCATATGACCTTGGTGTCTATGAGAATCTTGTTTCAGTAAGAAGACTGAGAACTATTTTCTGTGTTGCCTTTTTGGGTCTATCCCTAGGTGTTTACTTGTTTCACATGTCCAAATATAATGCATAATTGGAAGAACCAAACAGTTAACTTTCAGAGACAATGTTAACAGCAAACCCTTAATCGGCCGTTTAAAGACATCCACAATTTTGAGATCACTAACCCCAAAGCAAAATTTGTGGACATGGAATCTCACAAAAATCTTTCTTAGCCATATTAACCTGTCATTATATTATGCTGCTAGTATGTGTTTTTCTTGTACGTGCTCAAAGTTATGTATGTAATAGTATAATCATATGCATTCTTAGCTGTGAAGAAGCATCGCATGTTATTTGTTCTGACTTTCCCTTATTATTTTATGCACAGGTGTTAGGCCGCAGCATATTTTGCTGGCTTTGCCCGGTATCAACCAATACAGGCAATGGCATTCGGTTCCGCGCATCATATGATATTCCATTGTCTACACCACCATCTGATTTACAGAAGATAGCGTTACATTCACAGTAGGTACGTAGTTCATAATACATGGAAGGAGATCTATATTTCTATTCAACTGCCAAAATGTACCATTCGTGAACCATTTTGGATCGTATAGCAGGTCTGCAGATACTTAAAACCTCCGGGTGTAAGCCATGGGAGAAGGTGCCTCAAGCTCCAACAGTATTTTCCTCGACTCCGTGGTTGTACTCTGAGTTTGAACATGAAAATATTGACCTAGTCGTTCTTTCGTTCTTCACACCATCAGAAATATCACTGTTGCCTCGCTCATAATCTGGACTAGGCTGTGCTTGTACGCTAAAGGTTTAACCAAGGCAATTCTGTTGGGAAGTGTACATACTGTGTTGAAATGTCATGTACCGCTTGGAACGGACATCAAAGCAATATTTCTGAAACTGTTATGCATGTTAGGTCAGAATGGCATGCGTCTCTTGCGGATCGATGCAATTTCTTTGCGCATGAACTTGTGGCATATGTTTGCCGAGAGCTCAAGGATGTGACTCCGGTGTAATTTAATTACCGAAGAGCTCTGTTCCAAGGTTGTCTGCAGCCCTTCAGGGTTGCTGCAGCATTGGAGCGGATCAAAGCAAGTCTGAAATATACTCCCTTGGTTCTAAAATACTTGACTTACATTTATCAAAATATGCATGTATGTACACACTAAAACATGTCCACATACAACATACATCCAAATTTGGACAAAAAGAAGTCATGTATTTTTGAACGGATGGAGTATTTGCTAATAATAAACTATCAGACACAAAAACGACATTGCTGCCAAGAAACTACCAGACAGAACTACAGAAGAGAGAACACTTGGTGCCTTCTGTAAGAGCTAAAGATTGCTGCAATTATTTGGTCTTTTCAGCACGGCCGCTGTTGGACAGCATAAGCATGTAGCATCGCTGAGCACAATAGCCGATAAAGCTAAGCAATCTTGCAGCGTGATGCCGTTAGCCGATTATTTTCTTGGAGTAGGTTACAATAGTCAGCACTCAGCACCGAGTAACTCCAGTTGTAATCTATTTGCCCTTTCCTTTTCCCTTCCCCTTCTTTGCATCAAGTTTGGCTTGCATACGCGCCGCCGCTGCAGCCTTTGCTTCCTCCCTCTTCTTCTTCTCTTCCTCTTTGGTAGCAGCAGCAAGCTCCCGCTGCTTCTTAAGTTCCCTATTGAAATTTTATGTATTAATATCATATATCTTTTACAGTAACAAGGGGTTGAAAATATAAACAATGTTCTTACCACAAAAATGTGTGGTAGTAGTACTAGATACGCACAAATTATTTCATAGTTCACGACACTTAATAAGGACCGGAGGGAGTATCACACTTGATTACAAAGTGGACAATTGACACTAAACGTTGTATTTTACAGTATTCTTTTTTCAAGGGTAGTATTTACAGTATTCTCATGAACTCATAAACGTTGTATTTATAATTTCAATTATTCCGTTCTGTGCTGTTTCACATGATTATTTGGTATTAATTTTTCTTTCTGAAACAAGTGCCAAAACATGCGTCTTTTGTATTAAAAGAAGATTGCCAGAGTGGCTCAAAAGCTACAAAATCACCTTAGGTGCACACTGTCAAAAAACACAGAAAAACTCCACTAATCTCATAGAAACAGTCCTGTAAAAGAAAACCTCGTCGAAACAGAAAAGAAATGAAAAAAAAAACCCGAGAAAAAAGCTATGGTTGTCTACAGATGTTATGGGGTGGTCAAGTATTCAGAAGCAGAGTTCTCAAGTCTCAACTCCTTAGCCCCTTCCAACCTCCACATACCAGCTTCACTTTGGTTTCTGTCGACCGCCGTCTGATTATTTACGAACTTGATGTGTTAAATACTGAAAGAGAAAACATTTGGGGATATCTTACTCTAGCCTGGCTTTCTCATCAGATACACTGCCCAGGCTTGAACCTTTCCTTGGCTTGCAAGCCACCAGTTCCACCTCAAAAATGAGTGTTGCACTGCAGAAACAAAGCAGATCCAGTTACATTTTTTTTTCCTGGCAAAAATCATAATTTCAGTGAAGTGTGAAGTGAAATAGCAAACAAACTTTGCTGGTATCTCTGGTGGCGAGCCTGCACTTCCATACGCATATTCCGGCTTGCATGTTATTTTTGCAACCTCACCAACCTTCATAGTTGCTAAGGCTAGATCCCATGCTTTAATGACAGCTCCCTGACCAACTTCAAATGAAAAAATTGAATTGTCTTCATGTGTGGTGTCAAAAACTTCACCGTTTTCCAGTGTCCCTTCATAATGAACTGCAAATAGGTATGATGGCAAATGTTTAGTCCAATATGGAAAATTAAAAAAGGGAAACGTTCACTGTACCACATAGAGAAGTGTTTAACAGTTAGCTTCTGGAGCAATAGCAGCCAAATGG
Organism: Alopecurus myosuroides; assembly: GCA_028641055.1. NCBI lineage: Eukaryota > Viridiplantae > Streptophyta > Magnoliopsida > Poales > Poaceae > Alopecurus > Alopecurus myosuroides. The sequence continues at coordinate 126,010,074 of CM054061.1, read as the reverse complement.
AAAAATGTTGTAAGCAATTATCACAGCGAAATTCAATCCTAACTTATACCACTGAGCAATTTCCCAAACAAACTGAATAAATTAGCTATGTATGGCTATGTTTTGCTCAGAACGCGGTATGTTAACTGCAGTACCATCAACCAATGGAAGGCTATCAGACGGGCTTATAGCATCATCCTTTGCTCTTCTAACCACCGTCTTAATAACGCCTCCATCCCCTGTTAAATCTATGGTCTCTGCCATGACCTTGCTGTTCAATGGAGACTCTGAAAGAAAGACCCACCAGAGCATTAGAGTTCTGCAACAGAACAATTCTTCATCAAACTACTAGGCACAAGCACTTTCCTTGCTTATCCAAATCCATTGGTTACAAGTAATGTAGTATTGGATATTTCACAGCTAGGACAAATATTGCAACAAATGACTGAAGAGACAACCATGAATGGACTGATGATCCTGTAACATTGGATATATATAAAGTACAAAAGATGCTCAGTATCTCGCATTTCGAGCGTCGTGATTCTCCCAGCAAAATGCAAAATACAGTCTTAGGCTCCCAAAGAACCCAATTCCAGTTGTTGCTACGGCCTAATTAGTATGTTCATTAGGGGATCTTCTCCGTGAATGCATTTATGTAACCTGAAAGTTAACCTGCCTGTATCCTAAACAGTTTGTTTATCCCACACGGACAGACTAACCTGGTGTAGGTAACAGTGGCATCAATGTGCTACAAGTAACTAGTACGGCCCATAAGCACACGCATACCATATGGCATAATCCAGAAACCTCAAGGCCTCTAAGGAAACCAATCTACTATAAGTCCATGACACATCAGGCAAAGGGGGTGGAATTTACCTGGGATCGACGATGAAAACAGGGACAGCGATTGCCGTGGCAACGGGGACGTCGGGAGTACCTGGTGGGGAGATGGCCGCGGGGATTAGAAGGGGTCACCAGAGAGGAGGGAGATGTATGCGGGCACGCGGCACGTACCTTAGCGGAGGTGAGGGGAGGAGGAACTTTGCGAGGAGTTCAGAGTGAAGGGAGGGACGATAATGGAGAGATCTGGATGGGGACGAGGGGGAAGGAATCAGAGGATGGTTTCGCGGTTTTGTGTGATTTTTATTTACCCGAGGATGTCATGTCCCGATAGATTCGGTCACCACAATGGAACCTCTTAAAGAACCTTAATATTCTTGGTAAAAACATGTGATTCTCCTTTGTTAGGTTTTTTTTTTTGCAAAACAATATACCTCTTTTATAGGCTATCAAAAAAAAAAATGTAGATCAATCGCAAGCTCTAGTTTTTTAACTATCTAGGCCACATGTCAGCAGCTCAATTTTTCGTTAGATAGAAGGCAACATATGACCAAGCTTTGAATTAACAAAACTCAGAGTTTTACAACGGTACGAACATACATGCTTTTACCAAGAATATATCTGGGGCCACATGTTAACAACTCAATTTTTCTTTAGATAGAAGGCAATATATTGCCCAGATTTGAATTAACAAGTCCAGAGTTTTACAACGGCACGAACATACATGTTGTAAGAACAACTTACAGGCATCGAATCAACAAGCAAACAAAAAATACAAAGAAAAGGCACAACTTGATCATCGAGGCTACCATCCGTCGCCATGGTCAATACGAAAGTGAGCGAGATCATTGTGAAGCCAGGAATGCCACGGGCGAATCTCGCCAACATCAAGCCCCCCGCTTGTCATCGTCGCCATAACATTCGCCTCCACCTTCGAAGAAGACCCTTGTCTTCTCGTCCTAGTTCTCGAGGGACGTCGTACCGTCAGAAGATGGAGCAGCCCCCCTAGAGCACGAAGATCAGACATGTTGCATTGCAGCGGGATGGAGCCCAGCACGGACGTCACAGCCACGAGCAACCCCACAAACCTTGCCGCCAGCACCGACAGAGCGGCAAGACGCAGGCCATCGGGCGAGAAAACTCACCGAAGACACAAAGCGATGAAGGAAAAGGCCGCCATGGAAGGGCGGAGCTCACCAAACACTCTGTATCCAAACCACCATGCCAGGTAGCCGCCGCCGCAGAGGGGATCCCATTCCCCTCTCACCCAGGCTCGAGGGATCCGACCCGCCGCCGAACCGACCACATGCGCAGGTTAGCAACAAAGGAGGGAACTTCACCCAAACAGGACAAGGCCACGCCGCAAGTGAAAGAGCATATCTATCCCTAAAGTGTTTCGATGTTTGTTGACAACGCAATGAGAATCCTAATGTGTGCTAAAGTGTTGCATGGATTTCTATTATGAGCATGATTGATAAATGTTTTGATCTCTAAGTTGATCCCATAAGAACAATCTCAAAGAAACAAGCTGATTCTGGGATCTCTGTCAAAGCCGATACTACCTATTGCCCATCAAGTACCAGACTCAGTGGGTACTTCCGAAGTTTGCATAAGGGTACTAAAAGTGGTGTGCCGAAATGGCGGCACTATCGGCCAGGGCTGGTAGTACTAGCGTTGGCATTTCTGCGGTACTATCAGCCAGAGCCGGTAGTACCGCTAGGCAAGAGGTGCTTTTCTGTTTGAAGATTCTACGCTGACCAAAGTTGGAAGAAGCAAATGCTAAAAAAAAAAGTTGGAAGAAGCTACCGCCGGTACTGTCGGGTGTCGTCCGGTACTACAGGGCTATGCAGAAAAAAGCCTCCGACGGGCATATCTGGTGGAGGAGTATAAATACCTTTCTCCTTGCTTGAGAAAGGAAACACGAATAGCGTTCTCTCTCCACCATTTCCAAGAGCTTCAAGCCCTTCGATCTCCCTCTCCATCCACTCAATCAAGCACTTGGAGAATCGAAGGAGAAGACCAAGATCTACAAGCCTACCAAAGCAATTTACATTTCCCCCTCGTTAACTTGAGGTATTTGTGCCTAGGATTTCCTTGTGGGAAACCTAGGCCTCTCGTTGCTTACTTGTTGTCTCTTGTGACAGATTCATGGTGACCTGGGAGCCCCCAATTAAGTTGTGGGTGTGTTCCCCAAACTCATTGTAAAGGCTCCAGATTCCGCCTTGAAGGATTCCGTTAGTGGAAGGTAAAATCAAGCCTTTTATGGCGAAGTTCATCAGAGAATAGGGTGAGGCCTTTGTGGCGTTGAGCAAGCCTGTTGTGGCGAAGCTCACACCCCTCCAACGAGACGTACTCCCCTCAAAAGGAGGAACTCGGGAATACATCCTTATATCCATGTGCTTCCATTTAGGTTACTTCTATCTTGTATCTTGCTTAGTGTTAAACTTGTCATATAGGTAAATTTACCTTAGTTGCATATCTAGAGAATTTACCTTTGTGTCAAGCCTTAAGTCGAAAAAGTATTAAAATTTTGGAATATCACCTATTCACACCCCCTCTAGGTACCCATACGATCCTTTCAATTGGTACCAGAGCCTCGGCTCTTTATCTCGGGATTAACCGCCTAAGAGAGTATGGGTACCGATGAGAAGACAACTAGTGTGTCCGGCACTTCGGCTACCGTGGAGGAACTCAAGAATATGGAAACATCCTTGAATTCTTCCATGGAAGCCCGAACGCATGAGTTGTGTGAAATGATAGCGCAACTCATGAAAGCCAAGGACACCGCGCCTTCTCCTACTCCAGAGGAGTCCAGCACAAATGACAAGGAAGGGGATGAAGAACTTATAAATGATGCCCCCCTAAAACAAAGAATGGGAAGGAGGAGTCCCATGAGGTCCCTCATTGGTAATCTCCCAACCCACCGATCCCTCATCCTCATGTTAATATTAGAAGAGATCGACCTAAGCTAAATGCATCTTTATTTTCTATGGCTATTTTCTATGAGATCTCATGTGAATAGTGCCTCCATCGAGCTTTGGAGAATTATTTAAGTTGGATACAAGCCCGTGGATACAAACAACTTGATAAGAAGAGAAGTAGTCGATAGTCAACTAAATGTCACCACTCTTCACATGATCCACCAAGCCGTGGGAGAAAAAGATTTGACCCACACTAATCACTTCACCACCGCCAAAGAAGGTTGGGATGCTCTCTCTGATGTGTTTGTTGGAAATGAGAGCATGAAGAGGAATAGATATGATGCTTTGAGCAACCAATCCGAAGGGTTCTTTATGGAAGAAGGTGAAGACCATGAGGACATGTATCAAAGGCTCAAGACTGTGGCCACCGCCTTTAGAGATCTTGGTGCCACATATCTGGATGATGATTGGGTCAAAGGGAAGTATGTGTGTGCCCTCATGCCATTTGAACCTACCGACTCGAAGAATCTCCAAGGAAGGCACAACTACCATCTCATGACCTCCAATGAAGTTATGCAAGAGACGCAATCCTTCAAGGTTGCGGCCAAGAATGGTCAAGATGCTCGTGCTCAGGCTCTAGGGATGCACAAAGGAGCCTCACTTGCTTTGAAGGCCAAAGTTGTGGAACAAGAAGAGGATCAAGGAAGGAAAGAGTATGTGACCGCATTGGCTCCCAAAGAATTCAAACCTCCTGATGGTACAGGTATTGCACTCGTTGGGAAACCCCCAAGAGGAAGGTATGATGAGCACATCAGCAGTTTTACCTCAGAAAGAAACCAAGGTTTAATCGACCAGTAGGAGGAAGGAGTAACTTCAGAACGTTAATGCAGCTGAGATGGCAGGGCGCACTACCGGTTCAGCAGCAACGTGGAACCTACACAACACAAAAAAAATCACGTTTCCCCAACAAAGCAGTGAGGTTGTCAATCTCACCAGTTTTGCTGAACACAAAGAGGTTAAACGTATGGTGTGGAAAACAGTAGAAGAACAATATGAAAACAGTAGCAGCAGTATGAAAGCAACGGAAGCAGTGTGAAAGTAGTGGAAGCAGTGTGTGTATTATCAGAATGAGAAAATGGACCGGGGTCCACAGTTCACTAGAGGTGTCTCTCCATAAAAGATAAATAACATGTGCGCTGAACAAATTACAGCTGGGCAATTGACAGAAATGAAGGCTGCACCATAGTGCATATGCAAGACATAAAGATTACTATGTGATTCATGTGGACATTACAACAAGATACATAGACCGTCATCCAAATGCATCTATGACTAATAATCCACCCTCCGAATATCATCCGAACAAACGTTGGGTATTAAGTTGCAAGCAACAGATAATTGCAGTAAGAAAAGTGCGTAATTTAAACAATGTAAACTAAGTAAACACCGTTGTTTTCTCCCTAATGGCAACAACACATCCTCCATCCGTCACGGTTCTTTCACTCGAGCACAGATGCAAAGGAGGCATGAACCCACTATCGAGCATAAATACTCCCTCTTGGAGTTACTAGCATCTACTGAAGGGTACGTTGCATACAAAAAAAATTTCCTACGCGCGATAAACCTGAATGGCCAAGATCTAATCTATGAGATGAAAGGCAACGGGGAGAAAGAGAGTCTTGAGATAACATACCCTCGAATACTCAAAGTGGTACGAGATAAAATCTCGTTGTTGGCGTACTCGTACTTACGCCGATCCCGAGCGAGAAGAAGTGCACCGCAATCCGGCGGTGCCTCCGTAATCGATCACACGTTCAGCTCGATGAAGACTTCCGTTCCCTCGATCCAGCGGGTAGCGGAAGTAGAGGATCCCTGCGGAACTCCAGCAGCACGACGGCGTGGTGGTGGTGAAGAATCCCAGGGTCAGGGCTTCGCCAAGCCGGGGACCATGGGATGGAGCAGCGGGTGGAGGGAAAAGGGAGTGGGCAAGTGTGTGGAGAAGAGGGAGCTCTCACCCTCCTTTTATAGGGGAGAGGGAGGCATCCCAAGGGGGGGTGCGGCCAGACATGGGTGCCCCCACCCCTTCCTCTCTTCATGTGAGTGGAAGCCCCACTCACACCCACTCATACTCCCTTAATTTTCCACTTAGAAAATCCAAAGGTTTTTCTTTAATAAATAAATAAAAAAATTATTTATTTATTTATATTTGTTAATTCCATTAACAAACATTTGCATGCAGCACCTGGAATCATTTGTTAATTCTATTAACAACCATTCGATGAAAAATCCCTTGAACTATTTCAATTTTCCCCTGAAACAATTTTTCGGAGCTTCCCAAAATATTCTTCGGTATTCTATATCCTCTCTAACGCTTCATCGAACCTTAAGTGTGCCACCCTACGGTTCGCGAATAATATAGACATGACCGAGACTCCTCTCCGATCAATAATCAACAGCGGGATCTGGAGATCCATGATGACTCATATATATTCAATGATGACTGTCGTGATCGTGTGAACCTTCCAACGTCGTAACGATTTCCCTTTGTCTCACGATATTTTACTTGTCCGAGATCCGATCATCGGTATCCACCATACCTTGTTTGATCGCGTTATCCGACAAGTACTCTTTTATCGTTCCCGTGATAGAACATCCTTGTGATCATATCACGTGCTTGCAAGCGGTGTCAATGTGATATCACCGAGAGGGCCCTGAGTATATCTCTCCGTCATATTGGATGGACAAATCCCATTCTTGATCCATGAGGTTCAACTAACACTTTCCGAATACCTAATGCCACCTTTATAGTCACCCTGTTACAGTGTGACGTTTGATGTCATCAAAGTATTCTTTCGCTATTAGTGATTAACATGATCTCATGGTCTAAGGAACAATGTTACTCCGAATGTAAGACATAACAACAAAACTAAATGACTTGATCGTATTGTTATACTTAGTTAGGGTCTAAGTTCATCATGTCATTCTCCTAATGACATGATCCCGTTATTAACAACATCCAATGTCTATGATCACGAAACCTTGATCATTTGTTAATCAACGAGCTAGTTAAAAGAGAGGCTTCACTAGGAACGTTGGGTTGTTTATTAATCACACATGTATCAACGTTTCCGGTTAATACAATTCTAGCATGAGAAATAAACATCTATCATAAACAAGGAATAACATAATAAACACTTTATTATTGCCTCTCGGGCATATTCCCTTCATCTACTTGGCCAGAGCATCTACTAATAACGGAGAGCATACAAGATCATAAATAACATATGCATGAATATAACATGATAGATTGATAATCAGAAGACATAGCATTCAACATTGATCAGATCCCAGCAAACACAACATGTAGCATTACATTAAGATGATCTCGATCATGTAGGGCAGCTCACGAGATCTAAACATGAGGTGCAAAGTGGAGAAGACAACCATCTAGCTACTGTTATGGACCTGTAGTCCAGGGATGATCTACTCACGCATCACTTCGGAGGAGGGCATGGTGGTGTAGACCGCTATGGTGATGAATTTCCCTCCCGACAGGGTGCCGGGGAGAGCTCCAGAACCCTCCCGATCTTAGGATGACGATGACGGCGGCCTCGGGTGTTTCTCGGGATGAAGTGGTATATCTTTAGGGTTGATGTATCAGGGGGAATAAATAGGCGAAAGGGCGATGACGGTGGGCGCCCGAGGGACCCACACCACCCCCAGGCGCGGCCGGGGGGGGGGGGGGCGCCGCCCTATGGTGTGGCCCCCCTCCGGGCCTCTTCGGGACTCCTGTTGGGAATATGCCCTAGAGGCAATCATGTATGATGTAATTCCCACTGTATTCATAAAGTTATTAAGTTGTCCTTGTTTTGAGCATCTGATATATGTCATTGAATATGTGATTCGATTGTGGAACTATATATTCATGTTGTTCATACTAGATTGTCCTTGGTAATTTAGGTTGTGCTGGACACACACCCTAGACTAATGTGAGTGTTGGCTGATGACACGGTTCCACTTGTCATGGGCATGGTGATGCCATTCCAACGTTCACGGACTTGGCTAAGGAGTTTAGCAAGTCGGACTGAACATTGAGATGCAACGATCAAGTCGTCATTTGCATATCTCAATCAATGTAATCCTTAGACCTGAGGTTGTCGCACAATCCGAGTTGTGGATCACCGACTTAGGTTCTGTCAAACGTTGTTCTGTGACAAGGCAACTATAAAGGCAGAGTTCGGGTCGAATGAGAAGCAAGCTGCGTGATATGGATAACCAAGATGGGATTTTGCCCCTCCGAATGGAGAGATATTCTCTGGGCCCTCTCGAGTGATATGATTCAGGAAGCATGGCCATGCGCGACTCAGTTAAGTGTTAACTGTGTCGGTTTACTAAGAGTTAGTCAGATGAATCACATATCATGGATCGAGAAGAGAGTCGAGCTATTTAAGGGATGACGATAAATCGCCTATAGTTCGACAAGGTATATCGTGAGGCAAAAGGGACTAAGATGAATATCACATTGAAAGGTATGTCGTCATGACTCAATGGTACTTGGGAGTCGGCACGTTCTGCTAGGAGCCGCTACCGATTGATCGATTGGGAGTTGGACTCCAATCGTGTCCAAGTCGCCATGAGCCTGCAGGGTCGCACACTTAAGAGCGGGAGCAAGTATTGGTCGGGTTGGACCCGAACCGGAAATGGACTGGTTTTGTGAGTCGGACTCACAGAGGGAATGGGCCACAAGTGTTGTGAAGCCCATTACCATACGCTATATAAAGAGGGGCGCAGGTTGCCCAGCGGGCACGTTAGTCCACTCCCATGCGTTGGGAACCCTAGCCCCACTCAGTCCAGCCGCCGCACCGGACCTAGCAGTCCGCCGTCGGAGCTCCTCCTCGTACGTGTGGATACCGGCAGAGGTGATGTACGTTCAGCACTTCGGTTCGCGGGATCGGATCGGCCGGATTGGATCGTGGGACTGCACTGCCCCGACGCGCTTCATCGATAATCCGCAACCGCGCGTCTAGTGGTAATCATCGTGGCCTTCTACCTCGGCTAGATCTTGGAAGCATCGCGTAGGAAAAGTTTTTGTTTATCTCTACGCGTTCCAACAACTCCGTGGAATCTTCAGGAATTCTAAGACTTCCGGGCTTCGAATTTTCCAATTCCGAGAATATTTCTAGAACAACTTTTCTGAAACTAAAAACAGCAGAAAATAGGTAGTCCCAGAAATCGATAAAAATGACATAAAGTGTATAGCAAACATGTAGGAAATAACATGGAAACAACATGGAACATCGGAAATTAAGGATACGTTTATGACGTATCAACATCCCCAAGCTTAGTTCCTACTCGTCCTCGAGTAGGTAAACGATAAAAACACAGAATTTCTGAGGTGAGATGCTACCAACCTAAACTTGATCATCAATAATGTAAAAGTACAAGTAAGATGGGATCATAGAACTTGAACCCAAGCATGATAAATAAAATTTCAACAATAAAGCATAGAAATCACCTTGCATCATGAGAAGTAACACAAATAAAAGATCATGAATAATAATGCATTGAAAGATATACGTTTGTTTCAAGCATAGAGATAACATGACAAAGTGATATTTCGCTTGTCCTTAAGAGTGGGGCAAAACATAAATGCCAGGACACCTTCAAAGTTCATGAGGAAGACTAGAACAAATAATTAGAGAACAAACAATAACACGTCATGAATCAATTAATAATGTTTCTGGGACAAATGCACATTAAACTCAGAATGGCAACTATGCTCTCTCAACCGTGCATAAAGTTAGAAGATGGAGACTCAATCATAAAAGTAAAAGAAAGGCCCTTCGCAGAGGGAAGTGATGCGTGTGAACACACGTTCGTTGGGAGACCCCAAGAGGAAGGTATGAAGAGTGCAGTAGCAAGTTTCCCTCAGAAAGAAACCAAGGTTGAATCGACCAGTAGGAGGAAGGAGTAACTTCAGAAGGTTGATGCAGCTGAGATGGCAGGGCGCACTACCGGTTCATAAGCAACATGGAACCTACACAACACAATCAAATCACTTTGCCTCAACGAAGCAGTGAGGTTGTCAATCTCACCGGTTTTGGTGAACACAAAGAGGTTAAACGTATGGTGTGGAAAACAGTAGGAAAACAGTATCAAAGCACTAGTAACAGTATGAAAGAAGTGTGTGTATTATCAGTATGAGAAAAAGGACCGGGGTCCACAGTTCACTAGTGGTGTCTCTCCGTGAAAGATAAATAACATGTGTGGTGAACAAATTACAACTGGCAATTGAAAGAAATGAAGGCTGCACCGTAGTGCATATGCAATACATAAAGATTACTATGTGATTCATGTGGGCATTACAACAAAATACATAGACCGTCATCCAACTGCATCTATGTCTAATAATCCACCCTCCGAATATCATCCGAACAAACGTTGGGTATTAAGTTGCTAGCAACAGATTATCGCAGTAATCAAAGTGTGTAATGTAAACAATGTATCTAGGTAAACACTGTTGTTTTCTCGCTAATGGCAACATCACATCCTCCATCCGTCACGGTTCTGTCACTCGAGCACAGATGCAAAAAAGGCATCAACCCACTATCGAGCATAAATACTCCCTCTTGGAGTTACTAGCATCTACTTGGCCAAAGCATCTACTAATAACGGAGAGCATGCAAGATCATAAATAACATAAGCATGAAGATAACTTGATAGATTGATAATCAGAAGACATAACATTCAACATTCATCAGATCCCAGCAAACACAACATGTAGCATTACATAAAGATGATCTCGATCATGTGAGGCAGCTCACGAGATCTAAACATGAGGTACAAAGTGGAGAGAACACCCATCTAGTTACTGCTATGGACCCGTAGTCCAGGTATGAACTACTCACGCATCACTTCGGAGGAGGGCATGGTGGTGTAGACCCCTCCGGTGATGAATTACCCTCCCGGCAGGGTGCCGGGGAGAGCTCCAGAACCCTCCCGATCTCGGGATGACGATGACGGCGGCTTCGGGTGTTTCTCGGGACAAAGTGGTATATTTTTAGGGTTAATATGCCAGGGGGTATAAATAGGTGAAAGGGCAAAGGAGTTAGAGGCCTGGGGGCCCCACACCACCCCATGGCGCGGCCAGGGGGCGCACGCCCCATGCCCCCTTCGGGTCTCTTCGGGACTCCGTGGAACCTCAGGAATTCTAGAACCTCCGGACTTCGAATTTTCCAATTCCGAGAATATTTCTAGAAGAACTTTTCTGAAACTAAAAATAGAAGAAAACAGAGAACTGGCTCTGTGGCATCTTGTCAATAGGTTAGTCCGGAAAATCTATAAAAATAACATAAAGTGTATAGCAAACATGTGGGAAACAACATGGAACATCGGAAATTAAGGATACATTTATGACATATCAACATTCCCAAGCTTAGTTCTTACTCTTCCTCTAGTAGGTAAACGATAAAAACACATAATTTCTGAGGTGACATTTGTTGCAAGTATAGAGAAAACATGGCAAAGTGATATTTCGCTAGTCCTTAAGAGTGGGGCAAAACATAAATGCCAGGACACCTTCAAAGTTCATGAGGAAGACTAGAACAAATAATTAGATAACAAGCAATAACACATCATGAATCAGTTAATAATGTTTCTGGGACAAATGCACATAAAACTCAGAATGGCAACTATGCTCTCTCAACTGTGCATAAAATTAGAAGATGGATACTCAACATAAAAGTAAACGAAAGGCCCTTCGCAGAGGGAAGCAGGGATCACTCATGTGCTAGAGCTTTTATTTAATTAAACATAGGTATAAAAAGCTTGATACTCCTCCCAACCATCTTACACAAACCATGGCTAACCGAATCCTCGGGTGCCTGCCAACAATCACATACCATGTAGGAGTATCTATTTTTTAGAGAGGTGTATGCTTATGTCAACAAATGGTAAACAGAAAATACAGTACGTCACAAGCCAACTAGACTTCACAAGAGCGGCTCCCATAGAAGGACGCATCTGGGTAGAAGGCCATCCCTCTTTCTCTTTTGTTTACACAATTCTGCTTTGACTGATAAATCAGGGGCAAAAAAGTGGACATAATTTGTTGTTATTAATTTAGGGTTGGGCACCCCGCTGCCAGCTCTTCTATCATTGGATACACGGATGAAGCCACTAGTCCAGGGTGTTAAAGTCCAATCAACAAGTGAGATAAAGATTCTCTATTTACGTCCCCATGAGCTAAAACAAGAGCACAAAACATGAGCAATTTTGAAAGTTTTAAAGGTAATACATGAGCAATTTACTTTGGAGTGGCGGTTAAATACCACATGTAGGTAGGTATGGTGGACACAATGGGAAAACTTGGTTTTTGGGAGTTGGATGCACGAGTAAAGCTCATACTCAGTATAGGTAGAGGCTAGCAAAAGACTAGGAGCGATAAATCAAGAGAGCATACGAGTCATAATCATGAATAGCAACATAAACATCATTAGTCAAAGCATAAGTGGTACCACAAGTTCAAAAACTAAATGATCATGGAGGATATAAGTGACTGGTTCATAGTCATAAACATGGTGTGAGCACGCGCCAAGTCAACCAAATAAAACATTCAAAGGAGAACACCACAAATTCATGCTTCAATATGACAAGAACAACTCACGATTCTTTCAATGGCACATTAAACACTCTCAGCTATTTGAGGCTAATCATGCTACTAAATAACCACAAGGCTTTATAATTAAAATAACATCTAGCATGATATGAAAAAGTCTAGCCACAGTCTATACAAGCTTCTACTTGCATCGTTATAAATTCTACTACAAGCGGCAGTTTCTTTTCCCAACAAGCACCATACAAAACATGCTATAACAAAAACTCTCTAAATGCTATAGCAAGAAAACATGAGAGTACTCATAAACACTATTAAAACTAACAACTCTGAACAAGAGATGCAATGAAAACAAGAGCTAAACAAGATTTTTTGTAGTAACTAGAAGAAAAACTAAGAATACTAGCATAGAAAGTATTCAAACGAAAAAGCGGAGCGTGTCTATCACGCAAACAAGGAATTCTAGGGTCCAACTATATTATTGCAGCAAGGAAACAAAAGAAAACAAAAGAAAAACAAACATACGCTCCAAGTAAACTTCATATGATGTGACCGAATAAAAATATAGTTTCACTAGAAGTGACCTGATAGATTGTTGATGAAGAAGGGGATGCCTTGGGCATCCCCATGCTTAGATGCTTGAGTCTTCTAAAAACATTCTTGGATGAACCACGGGGGCATCCCCAAGCTTTGACCTTGCACTCTTCTTGATCACATATATCACCCTCTTCTCTTGGCGCTTGAAAACTTCCTTCACACCACGCTCAAAGAGTAATTCACATTAGAGGGTTAGTTCAACATTAAAAAATCCATGGGTTCTGTAAGGGAATAAGTGATGTTGATACTTTTAAACATTATCTACATTCAGTGATGTTTCGTGAAGCAAAGAAATCCACTTTATATCATAAAAGAGCAAATGCAAGAAAAATGGCAGAATTTGTCAAAACCAGAACAGTTTGTAAAGATGAATTTATCCGGGAAACTTAAGTTGCTCAGATTTAAAAATTTAAAGAAAAAAAGTTGCGGAAGTGGCCGAGGAATAAGCACAAGAAATTTCAGGTCATTCTTATTTTTCTATGATTTTTATGGTCGATAGCAGAAATCTATTTCCTGCGCAGAAATCCGAAAACCAACTCCAACTCTCGTCAGAAACCTTACTTGGCACTACTAAAACATGAACATGAAGATTCAAAGGAGTTTCTACAGAAGTATACAACCCTTTGACTCAAAGAAAACCGAGAAAAAAAAGCAAAAATAAAACCATGGGTTATCTCCCAAGAAGTGGTTTTCTTTAACGCCTTTTAGCTAGGCCCAGAAAAGTGGAATCACGTGTTTTCAAGTGAATAAGCATCCAAATTGTTACGAGGCTTACGTTTACCTTTCTTACCCTTATTCTTGCTTTTAGGGAACTGATGGTCTGCACATGATTTTGGAGTAAAATTCATGGTACCTCTCCCCATATCAATAGTTGCTCCTAAGTCCTAAGTGCTTCAGCAAAGATCTTCCAAGAGTAATTTTCCCTCTCCTACACATTCAATAACAACATAATCAGTGGATACCATTCTTCCTAGGATTTTTGTAAATATTCCCTCATCTATCCCAATGGGAAATATAGTGGTGTTATTAGTGAGACGTATTTCTTCTCCTCCCTCAGTAATTCTCCAAGTATTCAAAGATTCATAAATTTCTTTAGGCATAAGACAAAATTCAGACATAATATCACAGCGAGCATGAAAAGTTTCACCATTAATAGTAATCTTCACAGTAGGGATTATATTTGAGGCTTCAGAGTTTATTGGAACATGATCAAGGAGTTCACGAATCCGAATATGACCCTCACTTAAGCAAGAAACATGTTCTCAAGAGTATTCAATCTAGCATAAATACTTGCAAAGGCTTTATCAGAGCTACTACTCCCTCCAATCCGAAAAAATTGTCGGACGTTATACTTGAGAGTTGTACGTAGGTAGTTGTATGCTCCCGACACTTTAATCAGATCGGAGGGAGTAGGTGAGTTGTAGGTGGCAATTTTTTTTATAGAATTAAAAGCTTGATCTTCATCACAATGAAGGAAATCTCCTCCTACCACAGTATCCAAAGCTCATCTATAGTAAAGAACAAGACCTAAATAAAAGCTACGCAGAAACAGGCCTAGAGTCATTTTAGGTTCAGTTTTGCAATAGGAATCAAAAACTCTAGAGCAAGCTTCCTTGAAACTCTCCTCATTCCTTTCTTTGAAATTAAAAATCACTTCCTCATGTGACAAGGTAACATGAGTACTAATTTTAACAAGACTAAAAACAGGAATAAAACTACAACTAGAATAAAAACTATTTTTTTTGTGTGTTTTTGATAAAGAGAAGCAAACAAGACAAAATAAAATAAACTAAGAAAAACAAAAACAAAGTAAAGAGATTGGAAGTGAGAGACTCCCCTTGCAGAAATTATCTTCCTCCCCGGCAACGGCGCCAGAAAATGCTTTGATGCGTGTGAACACACGTTCGTTGGGAGACCCCAAGAGGAAGGTATGAAGAGTGCAACAACAAGTTTCCCTCAGAAAGAAACCAAGGTTGAATCGACCAGTAGGAGGAAGGAGTAACTTCGGAAGGTTGATGCAGCTGAGATGGCAGGGCGCACTACCGGTTCAGAAGAAACATGGAACCTACACAACACAATCAAATCACTTTGCCCCAACGAAGCAGTGAGGTTGTCAATCTCACCGGTTTTGCTGAACACAAAGAGGTTAAACGTATGGTGTGGAAAACAATATGAAAGCAGTAATAAGTAATAGTATGAAAGCCGTGTGTGTATTATCAGTATGAGAAAAAGGACCGGGGTCCACAGTTCACTAGTGGTGTCTCTTCGTGAAAGAAAAATAACATGTGTGGTGAACAAATTACAGCTGGGCAATTGACAGAAATGAAGGCTGCACCGTAGTGCATATGCAAGACATAAAGATTACTATGTGATTCATGCGGTCATTATACATAGACCGTCATCCAACTGCAACTATGTCTAATAATCCACCCTCCGAATATCATCTGAATAAACGTTGGGTATTAAGTTTCTAGCAACAGATTATCGCAGTAAGCAAAGTCTGTAATGTAAACAATGTAAACTAGGTAAACACCGTTGTTTTCTCCCTAATGGCAACATCACATCCTCCATATGTCACGTTTCTGTCACTCGAGCACAGATGCAAACGAGGCACGAACCCACTATCGAGCATAAATACTCTCTTTTGGAGTTACTAGCATCTAGTTGGCCAGAGCATCTACTAATAACGGAAAGCATGCAAGATCATAAATAACATAAGCATGAAGATAACATGATAGATCGATAATCAGAAGACATATCATTCAATATTCATCAGATCCCAGCAAACACAACATGTAGCATTACATAAGATGATCTCTATCATGTGAGATAGCTCACGAGATCTAAACATGAGGTACAAAGTGGAGAGAACACCCATCTAGCTACTGCTATGTATCCGTAGTCCAGGTATGAACTACTCACGCATCACTTCGGAGGAGGGCATGATGGTGTAGACCCCTCCGGTGATGAATTCCCCTCCCGACAGGGTGCTCGGGAGAGCTCTAGAACCCTCCTGATCTTGGGATGACGATGACGGCAGCCTCGGGTGTTTCTCAGGATGAAGTTGTATATTTTTAGGGTTAATATGTCGGGGGGTATAAATAGGTGAAAGGGCAAAGGCGGTGGAGGCCTGGGGGCCCGACACCACCCCATGGCGCAGCCAGGGGGCGCGCCGCCCTATGGAGTTGGGCCCCTGTGGTCCTCCTCCGGGTCTCTTTGGGACTCCGTGGAACCTTCGGGAATTCTAGGACCTCCGTACTTCGAATTTTCTAATTCCGAGAATATTTCCAGAACAACTTTTCTGAAACTAATAACAGCAGAAAACAGGAAACTGGCTCTATGGAATCTTGTCAATATGTAACATCCCTGATTTTTGGAAAGACCAAAAATCACTAAAAATTGAAACTTTTTGTTTTCATGTTTAGTAAGTCACCAAAAAACCAAATGAGAAGAAAGAAACAAAAGGAAACAATACATATTCAATGAAATTGAGTTTACCAATCCAATTGTACCTTGTTCCCTAAACCCTAAAACCTTTTTCAAAAAAATAAGTTTCTTTATATAAAGGGAATATCTTTTATTAACAAACCTTTACCTAAAATGTTTACAACTCCATTATTAAGTTTGAAGATTATCTCATGGCAACATTACTCAATTATTTATAACCCTTAATAAAGTTCCAGGCCTTAAAAGTATTTGAGGAGAATAAAATTATTAATAATAACCTTTAGTTGTTATTCCAAGTTTTAAACATAAAGGTGTGAAAATAAGAATGCATTGCTTGATAATAACATAAAAGAGGGTTTTGGAAAACAATATCATGACTTGTAGTTTTATTCTAAAATTTATTGATCAACAATATTAATTAATTGATATGAACTAATTAAATAGCATTAAGCTACTATTAGTAAATCCTTCATATCCAAATATTATAAATGTGAAAATGGTTTACAAATGGCTTTCCAAAAATAATATATGACATGTAAAATGTAACTGAAATTCTATTTGGACAATAACATCAATTTATTATTTTTCTAAATTTTAAAATGGCCTTAAAGTATTATTAGTGTTTAATTTATTTTTCAAAATATATAATTGTGAAAACATGGTGGAATGACTTTCAAAATCTTGTTTTCAACATTTATAATGTCACTAAAATCTTAGTTGACCAATAACTATGTTTTATAAAAATTTAAATTAAAAATCACATTAAGTAACTATTAAGGAATTATTCAAATTCCCAAATTCAAAAATAAAATATGATGATTTTGTTTCCAAAAATGGTACTGTTGGAAAGTACTTGAAATTTCAAGAATTTAGAAATTTGTTTCATGTCATTTGGATACTTAAAACAGAAGTTATGAATTAATTAAATAAACAGAAATAAAAAGAAAAGAATTGATGACGTCATCAGATGACGTCACCGTCTTCTTCCTCACGGAAGGAAAGCCACGGCCAATTCGGCCGGAAATTTCGCCATCGAATCAAGGCCATTAAGGCCGTGTTCCCCTCCCCTCTCTGCATCTATAAGAGGCCCCCGATCCCCTCTTCCTTTCCCCTCTCCCTCCTCTGCAAATTATTTCCCGAGTCCACCGGAATAGCTCGCCGGAGTTTGTACGGGCCGCCGCCGTTTTCCATTGTTTCCGACCACAGATGTATGTCCCCGCGGCTGATTTCGTGCTCGTTCACTTCCCCTCAACCCCCTGCACCACCTCATGTCCTTGTTTCGATTTATCCCGCAGCGGAACCACATCCTCGACGACCACCGGAGCCGCGCCGTCTCGGGACATCACCGCGCCGCCGCTCCCGGAAGCGAGACAGCACCCCGTGGCCGCCATCGTGCTCGCCAGCTCGCGCTGCACGTCCTGGTCATCCCCATCGAGGCGGGGAACCACCGGAACATCGACGCCGTCGATCTCCGAGCACAGCGCCGCCGCCTCGACATTTCCGGCGAGATCCCGCCGCCCGGTGAGCTCCCCTTTCATCCCTGGCCGTTAGATCTAAATCCTACGCGCGTGATTAGATCACTTAATCGAAGGGGTACGCCACCGTTGGATTCAGATCCAGTGGCTCAGATTGATCCACTTATCCACGTCATCGTCCCAGTCAGCAGCACAGTCAGCACCAGCACCCAATTAGATCCAGCCACGTGGCCCAGCCTTTAATTCAAATTTTTCTCCCGCTAGGATTAATTGGCAGTTTTACAGATTAGTCCCTGCATCTTAGATCTATCATATCTTTTGATCCATAAGCCCAAATTTAGCAATCTTGGACTTTTTGAAAAGCCCTTGACATTTAGAAACTTTTGGCACTGTCCAAATTCAAATTTGACAAACTTAAAATTGTTCATTTTCAAATATGCTTGTTTGATGAAATTTGGCATAATTCAAATTCTACAAATCCAAAAATTGCAAATAAAATATATTTGGAAACCTTAGGATGTGTACTTTCATATACTCTGTCCCAAAATAATAATTGAACAAATTAAAATTGAATTTAGAATTTAGTTGTCTATTTGAGTATTTTTGACATAAATTAATTTCTATAAAAAATTTCAATATAGTTCCTTTTGCAAAATTGTTCCATTTGACAACCTTGAACCAAAAACAACCTTACCCAACCATTTTGGACACCCTTGGACCATGACCATGTAATTTTAGCCAAACTTCCATCATAGTAGTCCACC
The DNA here is from genome assembly GCA_028641055.1 of Alopecurus myosuroides. Classification (NCBI taxonomy): domain Eukaryota; kingdom Viridiplantae; phylum Streptophyta; class Magnoliopsida; order Poales; family Poaceae; genus Alopecurus; species Alopecurus myosuroides. The sequence goes on along the minus strand of CM054061.1, from coordinate 125,991,437 downwards.
TAGTTGGTTAAGTATTAGAGTTGTTTCTATCATTGTTTACCTTTGTTGTTATGGCTATTTTTGAGCCAAGACCAAGTACCTAGTATGTGTAAATCACATACAAGACCAAGTGGTAAACCTTAGAACCTAGTACCTTTACTTTCTATCTACTTCTCCATTCCCCTATTCTTGCTTCAAGAAATCATCAAGTTAGCAAATGAAAAACAAGACTCAAGCAATAGAAGGCTCTTCACTTTCAACTTGGTGGCAACATGAAGAGAATACAAGGAGGATCAATGAATAAATTTTGAAGAAAAGACTCCATCACTAGAGGAAACTCAAGGAAGTACAAGTGTGAAGAAATCCAGAAGAAAGCATCTCCCTCTCTCTTTCTATCCTTCTTCTTAAATTTTCTTTCAATTTTACTTAGTAGTATTTGTACCCATCAAATACCCAAACCAATTGGTGAAGTGAAAACCATGAAGAATTTATCAAGACCAAGAGAAGAATCCATCCAAGGAACAAGACTACAATAGAAGCATGAAGATGATCTTCAAGAAGGCAATCACATGAGGTCTAGAAGCAATCCATACAAGTTGAAGAGTAACAAGTTATTTTTGTCCAACCATTGACCCAAATGGAAAACCCAATACTTAGTAATATTTTACCTTTGATGATGAAGTTAGTAGACCTACCCTAGCCACAATGGAAAATACTAACATAGTCACTCAAATATTTTTGAAGGTGAATATGACCAAGTGTTTGCATGTATTACTATAGTTGAAGAAGTAATATGTTTATTCTTAGTGAACTCTTGGAACTTCCTCGACAAGTATGGTTACAATAAAGTTAGATCACATCAAAATCAACCTAGTCCTTCCCAAGTAAACCATTGGAATTTCCTTAACAAGTATGAGACCATTAGAGAATGAATATTTCAACTCAAACCTAGACTTTGTCCTAACCAATTTGGTTAAGACCCTTTTGATATGTTAGTTGCTATGTATGTTTTCTACACTTGTATGTTTGTTTGCTAGCATGTTTGTTTATTTTGTTATTGTGTTTTCAATGAATAGATTGTACGGAGAGAAACAATCTTTTGTGAAGAGAGTGTGAATATCTTCACCAACTTCAACAAGGCAAGTAACACACCATCAACTACCCATTATTTTCTATATGCATTAGTTGATTTTTAGTAGTATGCATGATAGGAAATTTTACTAAGTTATACTATGCTATGCTATTATCCTAGTAGTGTGTAGCCATCCCTTTACCTTGTTATTGTGATAGCCTTAGAATTTATTAGGTGCTATGCAATGTTACAAATTGTTTTACTAGATGTTGAGGAAAAATCCTAAGTATAACTAATGAATGAACCACCTGGGTGGAAGTGGTAAGACTGGGTTATGTTGAGTGTTTCCTCAGGGCCCTTATCCAAGGGTTATTCCACTTGAGGTTGTCACTTGAGGATGGCCACCCAGGAACAAAGAGATTACTATGTCCCTCTAAATCTAGTAGCTTCCCGTGCAGCCTTTTGACAATATGGGCTCTGTCTTGATCAATTAAGTTGTGAGGGTTCAGCCCAGGCTTGACAAGCAGATGTAGCAAAATTATAGGTGGAACGGGTCTTGCCGGTGGGTTTGGACTTCTTCTTCTGAAAGATCTCGTCTCAATTCTCTCCTTTCCATGATGCACTCCGGGTGTATAGGATGTTTGGGCTAATTGAAGACAAAGGGTGAAAGTGCACAACCTCTGCAGAGTTAGAAACTAAGATCTTAGCCGTGTCCCCGGTTATGGACAACTATGAGCAGCTGGACAAGGATTGACGGAAGAATCTCATCATCAATTTCAATAAGTAAAAATTTGACCAAGTGAACAGTATTTGTGGTGCTTGGATCTTAATCCAATGTTGCCACCCTTTTGAAAAGAAAAGTTTGTTTTTACAAAAGTGATAGGAGAAAACTGGCTTTATGCAAACTTAGTCCCTAAACTCCACTCAGCCAAATAAGCATGTAGTATTAGTCTTGCCATTTATATCCACCATAGTGTTACTTGCCAATACATTAAATTGTATTGACTCCCTTGTGGCTGCATATTCCATATTGTAGATGTTTCTGAAGACGAGTGAGGATTTCGTTTAGGATCTCGAGACTATCGCCAACATGTTTTGCCTGTGGCACATGAAGAAGATGGGCTCAATGATGTACTATGTATTCCGTTGTATTTCTTTGTTTTCTGCTAGTCTTCTAAGACTATGCAAGTTGTAATCCTATTTTGTAAAGACTGGATCATGCGATGTAATAGAATTTGATGCATTTGCATGATATTTCATTTTGTACTGTGGTGCTAGCATTTGATCCAGGGACTAGCACATTAACACAGGTATTCCATCTTTATTAAAAGTTGGGATGCTACAAAATGGTATCAGAGCATTGTGTTGCCTGTAGAATTCGAGACCCTAAGTTTGGAGAAGACCCTAGGTTTGAAAATTCACTATGTTCAAACTTTCTAGAAACAAAACAATCATCTTAGTTCATCTCATATCATCTCATCTATTATTCACCTTAAAAAAATTTCCTAGATGACCTCCTCCTCAATACCATCAAGACAAGAGTGTTGAAGATCATACCAAGAAGTGCAAGAAGTATTTTCACCACATGAAGACCTACACTCAAGACAATTGAAGAAACTTGGAGATAAAACCCAGACTTCACAACATTCAAGAACACCTCAAGACATGGAGAGAAGAATATGAAGAAAAGCTCAAGAGGATATAGATGAGACCACCAATATAGTTACTTTGTTAGAACAACGTTAATGTGTTAGAGTATTGATCATACCAATGAGTGTGGTATGACAATATTAGTTGTTTTATAAAACCTTGTTGTTTGGTGTGATGAATGTGTTATATGTTGTTATGTGTTGTTTGTAAGATGAGTTTCCTTGATCTGCTATTTTGGATAAGAACCTTCCTTAGCCATCTTTCTAAATCTCTACTCATCCCTACTAGACCAAACCCAACACCAGACTCATTCACCAACCATACTAAGAACCATTTGGAATCATACAACCTTTACCCTATTGATACACAAGCCATCCCATTTGAGGAATGCTAGTATCAAATTTCTTTCTTCTGTGTGAAGGAACAATCACATCCATGATCAATGCCAACTGCCTAATAAGGATCAAGCTAACCTTGGAGCTATCAAGCAATGGAATATTTTGCCCACCAAGAGAGTTTGTTTAGAAATAGCATGATGTTTGCTTTCAAGGATGACAACAACAAGATGGAAGATTGCCAAGAACATCAAAAGATCAAGTTGAGAGTGAACCAAAGGCTTTTGATTGACCCAAAGAGTGACCCCTCAGTGTCAAAGGTAGTCCAACATACCTATGTTGGTCTACATCTCTACCACGAAGGAAAGTTCTACTCAAGCCAATTCCAGATCAATCTAAATTCCAATCTAATGAAAATAGACTACCCACAAAAGATTTCCTTTAAGGGTGGTAGCCCACCCAGTTGTTTTGGAACCCACTTACCCAAACCTAATCTTTCTTTCTAACCTTCCCAAATCTCGGGACGAGATTTCTTTTAAGGGTGGTAGTCTGTAACATCCCTGATTTTTGGAAAGACCAAAAATCACTAAAAATTGAAACTTTTTGTTTTCATGTTTAGTAAGTCACCAAAAAACCAAATGAGAAGAAAGAAACAAAAGGAAACAATACATATTCAATGAAATTGAGTTTACCAATCCAATTGTACCTTGTTCCCTAAACCCTAAAACCTTTTTCAAAAAAATAAGTTTCTTTATATAAAGGGAATATCTTTTATTAACAAACCTTTACCTAAAATGTTTACAACTCCATTATTAAGTTTGAAGATTATCTCATGGCAACATTACTCAATTATTTATAACCCTTAATAAAGTTCCAGGCCTTAAAAGTATTTGAGGAGAATAAAATTATTAATAATAACCTTTAGTTGTTATTCCAAGTTTTAAACATAAAGGTGTGAAAATAAGAATGCATTGCTTGATAATAACATAAAAGAGGGTTTTGGAAAACAATATCATGACTTGTAGTTTTATTCTAAAATTTATTGATCAACAATATTAATTAATTGATATGAACTAATTAAATAGCATTAAGCTACTATTAGTAAATCCTTCATATCCAAATATTATAAATGTGAAAATGGTTTACAAATGGCTTTCCAAAAATAATATATGACATGTAAAATGTAACTGAAATTCTATTTGGACAATAACATCAATTTATTATTTTTCTAAATTTTAAAATGGCCTTAAAGTATTATTAGTGTTTAATTTATTTTTCAAAATATATAATTGTGAAAACATGGTGGAATGACTTTCAAAATCTTGTTTTCAACATTTATAATGTCACTAAAATCTTAGTTGACCAATAACTATGTTTTATAAAAATTTAAATTAAAAATCACATTAAGTAACTATTAAGGAATTATTCAAATTCCCAAATTCAAAAATAAAATATGATGATTTTGTTTCCAAAAATGGTACTGTTGGAAAGTACTTGAAATTTCAAGAATTTAGAAATTTGTTTCATGTCATTTGGATACTTAAAACAGAAGTTATGAATTAATTAAATAAACAGAAATAAAAAGAAAAGAATTGATGACGTCATCAGATGACGTCACCGTCTTCTTCCTCACGGAAGGAAAGCCACGGCCAATTCGGCCGAAAATTTCGCCATCGAATCAAGGCCATTAAGGCCGTGTTCCCCTCCCCTCTCTGCATCTATAAGAGGCCCCCGATCCCCTCTTCCTTTCCCCTCTCCCTCCTCTGCAAATTATTTCCCGAGTCCACCGGAATAGCTCGCCGGAGTTTGTACGGGCCGCCGCCGTTTTCCATTGTTTCCGACCACAGATGTATGTCCCCGCGGCTGATTTCGTGCTCGTTCACTTCCCCTCAACCCCCTGCACCACCTCATGTCCTTGTTTCGATTTATCCCGCAGCGGAACCACATCCTCGACGACCACCGGAGCCGCGCCGTCTCGGGACATCACCGCGCCGCCGCTCCCGGAAGCGAGACAGCACCCCGTGGCCGCCATCGTGCTCGCCAGCTCGCGCTGCACGTCCTGGTCATCCCCATCGAGGCGGGGAACCACCGGAACATCGACGCCGTCGATCTCCGAGCACAGCGCCGCCGCCTCGACATTTCCGGCGAGATCCCGCCGCCCGGTGAGCTCCCCTTTCATCCCTGGCCGTTAGATCTAAATCCTACGCGCGTGATTAGATCACTTAATCGAAGGGGTACGCCACCGTTGGATTCAGATCCAGTGGCTCAGATTGATCCACTTATCCACGTCATCGTCCCAGTCAGCAGCACAGTCAGCACCAGCACCCAATTAGATCCAGCCACGTGGCCCAGCCTTTAATTCAAATTTTTCTCCCGCTAGGATTAATTGGCAGTTTTACAGATTAGTCCCTGCATCTTAGATCTATCATATCTTTTGATCCATAAGCCCAAATTTAGCAATCTTGGACTTTTTGAAAAGCCCTTGACATTTAGAAACTTTTGGCACTGTCCAAATTCAAATTTGACAAACTTAAAATTGTTCATTTTCAAATATGCTTGTTTGATGAAATTTGGCATAATTCAAATTCTACAAATCCAAAAATTGCAAATAAAATATATTTGGAAACCTTAGGATGTGTACTTTCATATACTCTGTCCCAAAATAATAATTGAACAAATTAAAATTGAATTTAGAATTTAGTTGTCTATTTGAGTATTTTTGACATAAATTAATTTCTATAAAAAATTTCAATATAGTTCCTTTTGCAAAATTGTTCCATTTGACAACCTTGAACCAAAAACAACCTTACCCAACCATTTTGGACACCCTTGGACCATGACCATGTAATTTTAGCCAAACTTCCATCATAGTAGTCCACCTAGTTGGTTAAGTATTAGAGTTGTTTCTATCATTGTTTACCTTTGTTGTTATGGCTATTTTTGAGCCAAGACCAAGTACCTAGTATGTGTAAATCACATACAAGACCAAGTGGTAAACCTTAGAACCTAGTACCTTTACTTTCTATCTACTTCTCCATTCCCCTATTCTTGCTTCAAGAAATCATCAAGTTAGCAAATGAAAAACAAGACTCAAGCAATAGAAGGCTCTTCACTTTCAACTTGGTGGCAACATGAAGAGAATACAAGGAGGATCAATGAATAAATTTTGAAGAAAAGACTCCATCACTAGAGGAAACTCAAGGAAGTACAAGTGTGAAGAAATCCAGAAGAAAGCATCTCCCTCTCTCTTTCTATCCTTCTTCTTAAATTTTCTTTCAATTTTACTTAGTAGTATTTGTACCCATCAAATACCCAAACCAATTGGTGAAGTGAAAACCATGAAGAATTTATCAAGACCAAGAGAAGAATCCATCCAAGGAACAAGACTACAATAGAAGCATGAAGATGATCTTCAAGAAGGCAATCACATGAGGTCTAGAAGCAATCCATACAAGTTGAAGAGTAACAAGTTATTTTTGTCCAACCATTGACCCAAATGGAAAACCCAATACTTAGTAATATTTTACCTTTGATGATGAAGTTAGTAGACCTACCCTAGCCACAATGGAAAATACTAACATAGTCACTCAAATATTTTTGAAGGTGAATATGACCAAGTGTTTGCATGTATTACTATAGTTGAAGAAGTAATATGTTTATTCTTAGTGAACTCTTGGAACTTCCTCGACAAGTATGGTTACAATAAAGTTAGATCACATCAAAATCAACCTAGTCCTTCCCAAGTAAACCATTGGAATTTCCTTAACAAGTATGAGACCATTAGAGAATGAATATTTCAACTCAAACCTAGACTTTGTCCTAACCAATTTGGTTAAGACCCTTTTGATATGTTAGTTGCTATGTATGTTTTCTACACTTGTATGTTTGTTTGCTAGCATGTTTGTTTATTTTGTTATTGTGTTTTCAATGAATAGATTGTACGGAGAGAAACAATCTTTTGTGAAGAGAGTGTGAATATCTTCACCAACTTCAACAAGGCAAGTAACACACCATCAACTACCCATTATTTTCTATATGCATTAGTTGATTTTTAGTAGTATGCATGATAGGAAATTTTACTAAGTTATACTATGCTATGCTATTATCCTAGTAGTGTGTAGCCATCCCTTTACCTTGTTATTGTGATAGCCTTAGAATTTATTAGGTGCTATGCAATGTTACAAATTGTTTTACTAGATGTTGAGGAAAAATCCTAAGTATAACTAATGAATGAACCACCTGGGTGGAAGTGGTAAGACTGGGTTATGTTGAGTGTTTCCTCAGGGCCCTTATCCAAGGGTTATTCCACTTGAGGTTGTCACTTGAGGATGGCCACCCAGGAACAAAGAGATTACTATGTCCCTCTAAATCTAGTAGCTTCCCGTGCAGCCTTTTGACAATATGGGCTCTGTCTTGATCAATTAAGTTGTGAGGGTTCAGCCCAGGCTTGACAAGCAGATGTAGCAAAATTATAGGTGGAACGGGTCTTGCCGGTGGGTTTGGACTTCTTCTTCTGAAAGATCTCGTCTCAATTCTCTCCTTTCCATGATGCACTCCGGGTGTATAGGATGTTTGGGCTAATTGAAGACAAAGGGTGAAAGTGCACAACCTCTGCAGAGTTAGAAACTAAGATCTTAGCCGTGTCCCCGGTTATGGACAACTATGAGCAGCTGGACAAGGATTGACGGAAGAATCTCATCATCAATTTCAATAAGTAAAAATTTGACCAAGTGAACAGTATTTGTGGTGCTTGGATCTTAATCCAATGTTGCCACCCTTTTGAAAAGAAAAGTTTGTTTTTACAAAAGTGATAGGAGAAAACTGGCTTTATGCAAACTTAGTCCCTAAACTCCACTCAGCCAAATAAGCATGTAGTATTAGTCTTGCCATTTATATCCACCATAGTGTTACTTGCCAATACATTAAATTGTATTGACTCCCTTGTGGCTGCATATTCCATATTGTAGATGTTTCTGAAGACGAGTGAGGATTTCGTTTAGGATCTCGAGACTATCGCCAACATGTTTTGCCTGTGGCACATGAAGAAGATGGGCTCAATGATGTACTATGTATTCCGTTGTATTTCTTTGTTTTCTGCTAGTCTTCTAAGACTATGCAAGTTGTAATCCTATTTTGTAAAGACTGGATCATGCGATGTAATAGAATTTGATGCATTTGCATGATATTTCATTTTGTACTGTGGTGCTAGCATTTGATCCAGGGACTAGCACAGTAACACAGGTATTCCATCTTTATTAAAAGTTGGGATGCTACACAATAGGTTAGTCCGGAAAATCGATAAAAATAACATAGAAGTGTATAGAAAACATGTGGTAAACAACATGGAACCTCAGAAATTAAGGATACGTATATGACGTATCAGGAAGCATATATCAACTCATGTGCTAGAGATTTTTATTTTATTAAACAGAGGTATTGAAAACATTTTTAAGAGAGGTGTATGCTTATGTCAACGAATGATCAACAAAAAATACAGTACGCCACAAGACAACTTGAATTCACAAGAGCGGCTTGTAACGACCCCGGACCCAAAGGTATACATACTGTTGTGCGCTCCTAGTCATGGACCCACAAGGGCTTCAGGGTTAACAGCCCCGGCCGCAACAAACAACGGCAGGCAGACCGGATTCATCGGCACGCATGCCGGATCACCACGGTACTACTACTCCTTGTGTCCATGCTAGTTATAACCAACTATGCATATCAAAGCGTCCACGAATCGCATGAAACTGAAGGAACGGGACCAAAGCTATACAGAGATGCTATGTGTCCAGAAATTGCAACAACAATCGAGGGTTACTGGGGTTACCAAGCCCCAGGCCGAATCACATCGGCAGGCGTGCTCGGAAATGGATCATCGGCTCCACAACCCCTCGTCTGCGACAACTATGCAGGCATAGCCAAAACTGTATAACAATAAGCTCGAAACCAACAACGGATCAAAGCAGCACTCTAGACATGAAGCTGTATTCAACATGTGTTACTAGAGTATAGCTTTATAAGCAGAGGTCACACGACCCAACATTACATCAGACAACGAAAGGCAAGTATAACTAGTCAACAAGAACCAAAAAGGCCTAAGAGGCCGCAACATAAGGCGACGTCCCATCCCATAGATTTTAGGCTGCTACCTGGGAACCCAAACTACTCATCGATGTCCATGTTGAAACACCACCGATGTGAGGAACTCCACCTGGACCAAGTTGAAGAAAACATGAGTACAGGATGTACTCAACAAGACTTAGTTAACCTATTATATATCTGCTTATTTTAGAAAGAGTTATGAAGGTTATTTTGCGTAAAGCCATCTTTGTTTTCCAAGTTGAGGAAGGAATAGCACGTCTCATGGAGTATTTTGAAAACGGATGAGAAAGCTACTCAACTGCTAATATCATCATCTTTAATCCACCAAATCATATCAGCACCTCGTGCTTCAAAGATCACCACCTCAAGTTTTTCCACTACCTCATGCTACAAGGTAACCCCTCTCGGCATCTCCGAGGAGGCATCCTTCATTCGTTATCAACAAGTTTTAGTCATTCCGTTCAAGTTATCTATGATCACAGAATCCGTCACCAAGTCGTCTTTAACCGCAGACATGGCTTTTCGAAAAGATTTAACCCTGCAGGGGTGTACAACTTTACCCACAGGTATCAATTGACTCTTAGTGCCACCGTGTTAGCACTAGTCCGGGAAGTGCCGGCAGAGGTTGGTTGACCATGACCTTTCCCTTACTTTGCCTATTCCATGAGTCGCTCCGAGTAGAGATGGACCGCCAATAGGGAGTGGCCATCTCCTGTCGGGTCTCTATCGTTGTGCGCAATGCTCGACGATTACCTACCCGCAGAGCGTCGATACATCCCCACGTCCTAGTTTTTAAAGTGTTTTTAATATCCCCGCAAATCCAAATGGAAAGCCCGAACTAGGCGACTCATGGAACAAACTAGGCAAGTTGAGACCGAGGGGAATCTAAGCCCCGTGTGGATGCACGCTCGGTCTTGGCTCGAAGACGAGAACTCGCTCCTAGGGGCATGAACAGGACAAAACGCCACAACCCATTATGGCCTCACATCCATGCCATGATTAGTCAGGTTATCAAAGATAAATCAAATCACAACAACCTAACATAGTAGATTCACACATTGACCAGATTCATCAACCGGATGGATGAGATCACAACTAGGCATGGCTAAGCAAGACTCACAGGCTTTAACGAGGCGCGCACAAACAAACCTATAGCTGCTAGGAGCAATGGACCAGGATATGTAGGCTATGCAGTATATATGAAAACTCTATCTACTCACATCAAATAGTTTGGAACCGGATGCAAAGTACGAGGTTCAAATCAGTTTGAAAGCGTATATGAGCAGATAAGAGGTTATGCTTGCCTTGGTTATAAGAAAACCAGATAAAGGCTTTAGGAATAAGTGCTTGACTTGTCGGTTAAGATCAAGTATTCACCACTGGCATTGCTGGCCTTCTCTTCGGAGTCACGTTCTACAGAGGGGGAACAAACACCGAAACAAGAAGAACAACAATCAACACATGGCATAGATGCAATGCGCAATATGTATGCATGAGCAACTTAATACACTGAAATAAAGCCCTAAACATGGTCGATGGGTTGTTAGGGTTCGTATGTTAGTTATGCAGTTTTACCGAAATTAGTCCGAAATAGGCCCCGGAGGGGCACTTTGGACAATTCTGGAAGTGAGTACAATTTAAAGTGCTCAAATGAGTTTGGAAACGTCATAAATAGATTGCATTTATCATTTTCAGCAATTTGGTATATAACTTTTAATTTTCTGATTTTATTGATTAAAAACTTATTTTCTCCATTTTAAATGAATTAAACAAAATTAAATAAATGCTCATTTTTGAACTTTGTCAAACACACATGAACATGACATATTTGGGTAGAGTATATTTTGCTGATCAACTCTATGTTTTTTTTATTAACAGATTAAGAGATATTAATTTTACAAGTTTAAATCATTTTCTGGAAAATTAAAAAGTAGAGGGCCCACATGTCAATTTAATTCCTTTTTCTAAATATTTCCAAAACAGAAAAACTTCTTGTATGACATCGGCATGATGCAATGGTGACATCACCCTGCTCTGCTCCTCACAGATGATCCTCCAATCCGTCGATTTCGCGCTCGATTTGAGAAACCAAGTGCACCACGCGGTAGAGGAGGCCAAGGGGAGTACGTGGGTGGCGGTGCCGCAATCTTTGCGTCGCCGGAGCTACGCCGGTGATGAGCTGCAGCGGCGGCCGCACATGGCTAAGGGGAGCCTCACCGGAACACGGGGAACATCATGGAACCGACAATGAGGCGGGGTGTTGCCGAAATCAGTGGCGGAGAGCGTCGGAAGCCGGCGGCCGGAAAGGTAGGGATGGCCCGATTCGCCTCTTCCCGAGCGTCCCTGCATCCGAGGCTGGACAAGGAGGAAGAGGAGGACCAGGCGCTCCTCCTGGTCACCTCCAATCGGCCGGAGGTGGCCGGGAACGGCGGCCGATGGGCAGTAGGGTTAGGGTTCTTCGGGTTCCTCTGCATGAAGGAGAGCAGAGAGCAGAGGGAGAGAGAAAGAGCTCGAGGGGGAGAAGAGGAGAAGAAAGGAACGGGAACCTCGGCCCTCATCCGCTCGAGGAGGGTCAAGCAGGACGTGGCGGCGACGGCCGGCGTGCTGCCTGCCTGCCTGTCCACTGAGGAAGATGACAAAAGGGCCTTTTTGCATACACCCCCTGGACGTTCCAAAATTTCATAGAAGCCCCTGACAGAAAAGGGTGATGCTGAAATTACATGTTTTCACGACCTTTTTGCGAACATAAAAATTGGCAAAAATACATTTTGGAATCCTCACAAATTTTCCAACAAAACCATGTCTTTGCTTTCCAAATTTGAAAATGTTTTAAAAACAATTTTGGGTGATCACTTAAGTGATTTTTTATGCAAGTTTCACTTAAATTCAATTTAAAACTTGGTTCAAATTTTCCATGCATGCTACGACATGAACATAACACCACACACCATAATTTAGCAAATTTGGGATGTTACAAATCTACCCCCTGACAAGAATCTCGTCCCTAGATTCCTGAAGGAGAAAGGAAATAAGGAACACCGGTTTGAATGATCTTCTTGAACTTTACGATTCTCTTCGTGAAGAGGTTGAACCGTAGCACTTGCGAAGATATCCAGTGACTACACCTTAGGTAGAAGGAAAACTCTTAGAAATTGATCTTTATGAAGATCGAGTATCTCATGGCTAACTCATGAAAGGAATGTTCATAAAGAATGTTTGAGTTAACAGGCATGAAACACATCAAGATAATAGAGGGAATAGGAGAAGGTTTCAAGTTTGTGGACGAATGTTCTTGAAAGGATTTAGAATATTAGCTTTGCACAAGACTTTAAATCCTTTTGGAAAAGAAAGGTTGAACAACTTTTGACATCGAGATTTCTTCAAACAGAATACCAAGATGGAAAGGATTTTCTTGGATACCAAAACATAATATCCCTAGACGACGGAGAACACAAGAACACAATGGGATCATGTGTCCAAGAAATTTTTGGATATAGAACTATGTTCACTCCTAGAAAATGAAGAACTTTCTTTTCGTCAAAGTTTGTCGAAATCTTTGTCAAAGATCATGATGTTACTTCACAACGGAGGATGAGTAACCAAAGGACGTTGGAACACCATAATGAAGGAGGTATTCTTGGTCACACCATAAGAATGGATAATCAACAAGGATTGAAACACCGGAAGTAATAAGGAATCTCTTTCCTATTATGGTTTGGACGTAACCATACACCCACCACATGGTTAAGATCCCATGGCTGAAGTAACAGACAAATTCACACAGTGTGTGAGAAAACAGAACTTCAAGTACCATCAACTTAAAAGAAGGGAACTGATCAATGGTGGTTACAAAACACCACGAGATGGTTCTCATGATGAACTTGTTTTCACGAGAACAAAGGTTGGTAGTATTGATAGAGAGATATTGGGAAGATCAACTTCCAAGTTATCCTGGATGTTCTAGATACCGATAGCAGGCTCATGACAAGCCTTCTATAGGTCATCAAGTGAAAGTGAAACTCTGGTTTGGAAGAACGGGGAGGGAAAACTTGTTAGAATGAACCACACAAGAATTCTCACGGAGAGTGGTTGTTCTTACTGATCCAAAGACATATGAAACTAGGCATTATGGCTAATTGTGTCAACCACAACATCAATCATGCCGTATTTTCGAATGGACCTACTTTAATACCCTTGCGGAACACCAACCATCGTTGCTGCTTGAGATTCAGCTCTGGTTAGTGGGTTGATCACTCAGACTCGGTAGGTTTGATCAAGGAGATTGCACCGGTTACCAACGAGATACATCTGCTAGATTCTCAAGATATTGACTACAGTTCCACGCTCAAGAAAATTAGCGAGATTGTAGAACTCATGTATTAGCAACTTACGAATGACGGTTGCACCTACATGGTTTACTTGCAACGAAACACATCTGAGTCATTGTTGGGAAGATGATAACAGAGATAGCGAAGTTCTTGGACTTCTTTTCTTTAGTAAACAATCAGTTAGTGGCTTGTTGTGGATGCGAACTTAATCAATGAGTGGAGGTAACAACCTACCATCTCAAAAATAGTCCACACATGCATGACCGAGAGATTATTCCCAAGGAAACAAGGGAGCTACAATCGAACCCATGGCGACAACTTTCACCATAAGAACATGGACTAGAGTAAGCCACTTCGAACATCCAGAACACAAACTTTGTGATGACACAAAGATGGGTCTCGAAAGTTTCCAACATTGTTGCCATTTGTTCAGCATGAGCCTCTTGCAACTTGGAGAAAACAAAAATGTCGACAACACCCTTATCAAAACACTCCAAGGAAAGGAATTCATATGATACATGAATAAGGCAAGATATTGGTCAGACTAGAGGACATGAAAGTATACTCAGGAGAAAACACCATGAGTGAAAAAACCATAAAGATAGTCCTTGGCTCTTTTCTCGATTTGACGATAGCCCAAATCAAATCAAGAGGTAGAGTGATAGCATTTCTGCAAAGGAGATACTATCCTTCTTCAACATGAGGAAAACTAGACATCCCTTTGCAAATGAACAAGTTCAGAAGAGCTCTTGTCTTTCAACTCTCCAAGTTATCATTTTAAGCTCCACCAACTAGTTCAGGATATCTAGCACAGTTTTCTTGGAGAAAGGAGTAGTTCCAAGTACCCCTTGTTTAGACATCACGGTCAGGTGACAAACCGGGTGATACTTCTAGAAAGACAACCAGAATACCACAACCTACCGGTATGTCTTGGAGTTCGGAAGTAGTCTTGCCTTTCAAGGCAACTGATATGATCTTGAGAGCTTCGGCATGAACCTTACTCTCCGACCAAGAATGTGCACCGGAATGAACGGATTTGGTAACACGGTCAACTTTAAGCAGCGACCGAGTGACCAATAGTGCTAAGAAGAATACAAATGTTTCTTAGATTTTCAAAGCAATAAGAATTGCTAGGAATATCTGATACACATGTTGATGAACATACCCATCATTCTCAAGCATTCAAACTTGGAGGAAGGGGAGTGAAGACATGTATGAGCATTACTTCATCAATAAGGCCCTGAAACTCAACACGACCTCTTGATTTAAAAGAGTGTGATACTTGAAGGTGGAACAGAAGAGAAGCTAATGAAACTTCTTTATTCTGTGAATTAGAAAACTTTGATCTGGTCCTAGAGATGAACAAGGTACTGGAGTTTGTTTCTCCTGACATTCGAAGGTGGATTGTTTTAACGGAACACCAGAGGAATGCATTGGCAGACTCCAACACACATATGCAACTTGGTGTCCAAACTAACGTATGAAGATCTGAAAGCAACTGGATAGTAGGAACATGCTCAGGAGAATTCCTAAGATCACGTTGTTGCGCAGGGTAATACTCATGTGTAGAACCAATGCCAAGAAGAGAAATATAGCTGAATCAAGAAGAAGGATGTGGAGGTCATGATGATCACTCTTGTTGTCACCCACTTTTGTTCCAAAAGAAAACATGTGACTATGAGAGTTGGAATTTCCTAACCACTCTGAGGTGGAACAGATTCCTCAGGATCCAATGAAACAAAACTTGGGTTAAAGGTCAGCATCCTGTACTGATGGCATGAGCATCACATGGTTATGACCACGTGATTCAACCCACCGCAATTCAGCATATTCTGGGACCTTCGGTTCAAGTCCAAGGTTGTAAACTCAAAGGAAGGAGTAACTACTATCGGAGTTTCTTGAAGGGCACTACGAATAGCAATCACGAGGTATCTTTCAAAAGACAAACATAAATCCAAAAGAATTTGAGCAAAGGACAAAAAATACATTCCAGATGAAAAGAGGATCTCGAGGTTCAGGATTTGAAACTTTGGAACATGTAAGAATGTGGAATCCACACAACTCCGGGAGATTATGATGGAAAGGAATCTCCCAGTTGAATCAAGAGATAACGGAATATGGAACACACACGACTCTAGAAACTTTAACACTAGGTCAACTTGGGTAAAAGACGTCATTGCCAAACAAGGCACCTAGGTTTTGAATGACTAGAACCTTTTCAAATCCAAAACAGGTAAGGAGACCCAGAGGTAGAGCGATACCAGATACGGAGTAAAAAGAATCCTAAGAATAATTTTCACAATCCATTTGGAGTTTCAAAGTAGTTTTCACAAACACTAGACTCGACATCGACCAAGCAGTAAGGTTTTCCTACAGTCAGTCCTTCTCTGATACCATGACTTGTCATGACCCCAGAACCAAATGTATACATACTGTTATGCGCTCCTAGTCATTGACCCACAAGGGCTTCAGAGTTACCAACCCCGGCCGCAACAAACAATAGCAGGCAGACCGGATTCATTGGCACACAGGCCGGATCACCACGGTACTACTACTCCTTGTGTCCATGCTAGCCATAACCAACTATGCATATCAAAGCATCCACAAATCGCATGAAACTGAAGGAACGGGACCAAAGCTATACAGAGATGCTATGTGTCTAGAAAGTGCAACAACAATCGAGGGTTACTGGGGTTACCAAGCCCCAGGCCTAATCACATCGGCAGGCGTGCTCGGAAATGGATCATCGGCTCCACAACTCCTCGACTGCGACAACTATGCAGGCATAGCCAAAACTGTATAACAATGAGCTCGAAACCAACAACCAATCAAAGCAGCACTCTAGACATGAAGCTGTATTCAACATGTGTTACTAGAGTATAGCTTTACAAGCAGAGGTCACACGACCCAACATTACATCAGACAACGGAAGGCAAGTATGTTGCTAGTCAACAAGAACCAAAAAGTCCTAAGAGGCTGCAACATAAGGCGACGTCCTATCCCATAGATTCCAGGCTGCTACCTGAGAACCCCAAACTATTCGTCAATGTCCACGCTGAAACACCACCGATGTGAGGAACTTTACCTGAACCAAGTTGAAGAAAACATGAGTACAGGAGGTACTCAACAAGACTTAGTTAACCTATTATATATGTGCTTCTTTTAGAAAGAGTTATGAAGGTTATTTTGTGTAAAGCCATCTTTGTTTTTCAAGTTGAGGAAGGAATAGCATGTCTCATGGACTATTTTGAAAACAGATGAGAAAGCTACTCAACTACTGATATCATCATCTTTAATCCACCAAATCATATCAGCACCTCGTGCTTCAAAGATCACCACCTCAAGTTTTTCCACTATCTCATGCTACAAGGTAACCCCTCTCGGCATCTCCGAGGAGGCATCCTTCATTCGTTATCAACAAGTTTTAATCATTCCGTTCAAGTTATCTATGATCACAGAATCCGTCACCAAGTCGTCTTCAACCACAGACACGGCTTTTCGAAAAGATTTAACCCTGCAGGGGTATACAACTTTACCCACACGTATCGACCGACTCTTAGTGCCACCGGGTTAGCACTAGCCCGGGAAGTGCCGGCAGAGGGTGGTTGACCACGACCTTTGCCTTACTTCGCCTATTCCATGAGTCGTTACGAGTAGAGATGGACCGCCAATAGGGAGTGGCTATCTCCTGTCGGGTCTCTATCGTTGTGCGCAATGCTCGACGATTACCTACCCGCAGAGCGTCAATACATCCCCATGTCCTAGTTTTGAAAGTGTTTTTAATATCCCCGCAAATCCAAATGGAAAACCCGAACTAGGCGACTCATGGAACAAACTAGGAAAGTTGAGACTGAGGGGAATCTAAGCCCTGTGTGGATGCACGCTCGTTCTTTGCTTGAAGACGAGAACTCGCTCCTAGGGGAATGAACAGGACAAGACGCCACAACCCATTATGGCCTCACATCCATGCCATGATTAGTCAGGTTATCAAAGATAAATCAAATCACAACAACCTAACATAGTAGATTCACGCATTGACCAAATTCATCAACCGGATGGATCAGATCACAACTAGGCATGGCTAAGCAAGACTCGCAGGCTTTAACAAGGCACGCACAAACAAACCTATAGCTGCTAGGAGCAATGGATCAGGATATGTAGGCTATGCAGTATATAGGAGAACTCTATCTACTCACATCAAATAGTTTGGAACCGGATGCAAAGTACGAGGTTCAAATCACTTTGAAAGCATATATGAGAAGATAATAGGTTATTCTTGCCTTGGTTATAAGAAAACCAGATAAAGGCTTCAGAAATAAGTGCTTGACTTGTCGGTTAAGATCAAGTATTCACCACTGGCATTGCTGGCCTTCTCTTCGGAGTCACGTTCTACCGAGGGGGAACAAACACCGAAACAAGAAGAACATAAATCAACACATGGTATCGATGCAATGCGCAATACGTATGCATGAGAAACTTAATACACTGAAATAAAGCCCTAAACATGTTCGATGGGTTGCTAGGGTTCGTATGTCAGTTATGCAGTTTTACCGAAATTAGTCCGAAATAGGCCCCGGAGGGGCACTTTGGACAATTCTGGAAGTGAGTACAATTTAAAGTGCTCAAATGAAATCTGAAAACATTATAAATAGATTGCATTTATCATTTTGAGAAATTTGGTATATAACTTTAATTTTCTTGTTTTATTGATTAAAAACTTATTTTCTCCATTTTAAATGAATTAAACAACATTAAATAAATGCTCATTTTTGAACTTTGTCAAACACGTATGAAAATGACATATTTGGGTAGAGTATTTTTTTGTGATCAACTCTATGTTTTTATTTTATTTTTCTGATTAACAGATTAAGAGATATTAATTTTACAAGTTTAAATCATTTTCTAGAATATTTAAACACTAGAGGGCCCATGTGTCAATTTAATTCCTTTTTCTAGTTATTTCGAAAACATAAAAACTGGTTTTTATGACATCAGCATGATGCAATGGTGACATCACCCTGTTATGCTCCTCACAGATGATCCTCCAATCCGTCGATTTCGAGCTCGATTTGGGAAACCAAGTGCACCACGCTGTAGAGGAGGTCAAGGGGAGTACGTGGGTGGCGGCACCGCTATTTTTGCGTCACCGGAGCTACGCCGGCGATGAGCTGCAGCGGCGGCCGCACATGGCCGAGGGCGGCAACGAGCTAGGGTGCACGGGGGAACGAATTAAGGTGGTGGGGAGCCTCACTGGAACAAGGGGAACATGATGGAACCGACGATAAGCAAGGTGTTGCCGGAATCAGTGGCGGAGAGCGTCGGAAGCCGGCGGCCGGAGAGGTAAGGGATGGCCCGATTCACCTCTTTCCGAGCGTCCCTGCATCCGAGGCTGGACAAGGAGGAAGAGGAGGACCAGACGCTCCTCCTGGTCACCTCCAATCGGTCGGAGGTGTCCGGGAACGGCGGCAATCGACGGCGGCCGGCGGGCAGTAGGGTTAGGGTTCTTCGGGTTCCTCTGCAGGAAGAAGAGCAGAGGGAGAGAGAAAGAGCTCGAGGGGGAGAAGAGGAGAAGGAAGGAACGGCAACCTCGGCCCTCATCCGCTCGAGGAGGCGCAAGCAGGATGTGGCGGCGGCGGCCGGCGTGCTGCCTGCTTGCATGTCCACTGAGGAAGATGACAAAAGGGCCTTTTGCGAACACCCCCTGGACGTTTCCAAAATTGCATAGAAGCCCCTGGCATAAAAGGGTGGTGCTGAAATTACATGTTTTCAGGACCTTTTTGCGAACATAAAAATTGGCAAAAAATACATTTTGGAATCCTCACAAATTTTCCAACGAAACCATGCCTTTGCTTTCCAAATTTGAAAATGTTTTTTAAAAAAAATTTGGGTGATCACTTTAAGTGATTTTTTTGCAAGTTTCACTTAAATTCAATTTAAAACTTGGTTCAAATTTTCCATGCATGCTATGACATGAACACAACACCACACAACCTAATTTAGCAAATTTGGGATGTTACACGGCTCCCACGGAAGGACGCATCTGGGTAGAAGGTCATCCCTCTTTCTCTTTTGTTTACACAATTATGGTTTGACAGATAAACCAGGGGAAAAAATAGTGAACATAATTTTTTGTATTACTTTGGGGCTGGGCACCCCGTTGCCAGATCTTCTATCAATTGGATAAGCGGATGAAGGCACTAGTCCAGGGTGTGAAAGTCCAATCAACAAGTGAGATAAAGATTCTCTATTTACGTCCTCATGAGCTAAAACATGAGCAAAAAACAGGAGTAATTTTGAAAGTTTTAAAGGTAACACATGAGCAATTTACTTTGGAGTGGCAGTTAAATACCACATGTAGGTAGGTACGGTGGAAACATTTGACAAACTTTGGTTTTTGGGAGTTGGATGCACGAGTAGAGCTCATACTCAGTATAGGTGGAGGCTAGCAAAAGACTGGGAGCGACAAATCAAGAGAGCATAAGAGTCATAATCATGCATATCGATATAAACATCATTAATCAAAGCATAAGTGGTGCCACAAGTTCAAAAACTAAATGATCATAGAGGCTATAAGTGACTGGTTCATAGTCATAAACATGGTGTAAGCATGCGCCAAGTCAACCAAATAAAACATTCAAGGGAGAACACCACAAATTTATACCTCAAAATGACAAGAACAATTCATGATTCTTTCAATGGCACATTAAACACTCGCAGATACTTGAGACAAATCATGCTACTAAATAACCACTAGGATTTATAATTAAAATAACATCTAGCATGATATGAAAAAGTCTACCCACAGTGTATACAAGCTTCTATTTGCACCGTTATAAATTCTACTACAAGCAGCAGTTTCTTTTCCCATCAAGCACCATACAAAATATGTTTTAACAAAAACCCTCTAAATGATACAGAAATAAATCATGATATTACTCACATAACACTACTAAAACTAACATATCTGAATAAGAAATGCAATGAAAACAAGAGCTAAACAGGAATTTTGCAGCAGCTAGAAGAAACTAAGAATACGAGCATAACAATTATTCAAACGAAAAAGCGGAGCATGTCTCTCTCCCAAACAAGGAATTCTAGGGTACAACTATATTATTTCAGCTAGGAAAAAATAAAACAAATGAAAACAAAAGAAAAAAAAACAGACGCTCCAAGTAAACTTCATACGATGTGACCGAATAAAAATATAGTTTCACTAGAAGTGACGTGATAAATTGTTGATGAAGAAGGAGATTCCTTGGGCATCCCCAAGCTTAGATGCTTAATTCTTCTTTGAATTTTCTGGGATGAACCACGGGGGCATCCCCAAGCTTTGCTATTGCACTCTTCTTGATCATATTATATCACCATCTTCTCTTGACCCTTGAAAACTTCCTTCACACCACACTCAAAGAGTAATTCGCATTAGAGGGTTAGTGCAACAATAAAAAATCCATGGTTTCTGTATGGGCACAAGTTCTATTCCTACTTTTAATATTAGCGACAACCAATGATGTTTCATCAAGCAAAGAAATCCACTTGATATCGTAAAAGAGTAAATGCAAGAAAAATGGCAGAATCTGCCAAAACAATAACAGTCTGTAAAGGCGAATTTTTTTGGGGCACTTACGTTGCTCAGATCGAAAAACTTAAAGAACAAAAAATTTGCATAACTAGCTTAGGAATAAGAACAAAAAATTTCATGTCATTTTGATATTTTTGTGAATTATGCGATTTTTTACGGTGGACAGCAGAAATCTGTTTCCTGCGCAGAAATCCAAAACCAACTCCAACTCTCGTCGAAAACTTTACTTGGCACAACTAAAACATGAAATTAAAGATACAAAGGAGTTTCTACATAAGTATACAACCCCTTTAATAAAATAAAACAGAGAAAACAAAGCAAAAATAAAACAACGAGTTATCTCCCAAGAAGTGCTTTTCTTGAACGCCTTTTAGCTAGGCCCAGAAAAGTGGATTCACGTGTTTTCAAGTGAAGAAGCATCCAAATTTTAATTTGTTCGAATAATAGAATCAAAAGTAAACTTAATTCTATTTGTATAAAATTGTTCCATACCTTTCTTGAGTAGGAATTGAAATTTAATATTCCCCTCTTTCATATCAATAACAACACCAACAGTTCTAAGAAAAGGTCTTCCCAAAACAATTGGACAAGAAGCATTGCATTCAATATTCAAGACAACAAAATCAAAGGGTAGAATATTGTTATTAACCATGATAAGAACATCATCCACTCTCCCCAAAGGTTTCTTTCTAACATTATCAATAAGACGAATATCCAAATAGCAGTGCTCCAAAGATGGCAAATCAAGAATATCATAAAGTTTCTTAGGCATAACAGAGATACTAGCACCAAGATCACATAGAGAATTTCAATAAAAATCATTTACTTTCATTTAAATAATGGGTTCCCAACCAACATCTAGCTTCCTAGGGATAGAGGCTTCACATCTTGATTCATCCTCTCTAATTTGCATGAGAGCATTTGTAATATGTTTTGTAAAAGCCATATTCATAGTACTAGCATTAGGACAACTAGCAAGATTTGTAGGAACTTAATCACTTAAGTTATGTTGCAATCATCAAAGTCAAGATCATTTTTATCAAAGGTAATGGGACCATCGTCTCCCATGTTTCTAAAAATTTCAGCACTTTTACCAGGAACATTTTTAGCAGTTTCAGGCAGTTTTGCATTTTTAATAGTAGAAGTGGGAGTATTGCGAACACCAATTACTTTAACATTGATAGTAGAAGGTTTACTAGCATGAGACAGTTTTACTAGTGGTGGTAATGGTGCATACATTAGCTATATTATTCTTTCTAGCTATTTCATCTTCTCTTTCCCATCTAGCATGCAATTCAGCTAAGATCCTAACATTATCATCAATTCGAATTTGGATGACATTTGTAGAAGCAAAAGGATTCTCATCTATAGTTTCAGTTTTAGCATTCATTCTATTGATTAAACAAGATTGAGCTTCAGACATGGATGGAATAGAAGTTTCAGCATGAACCATTTTAACTTGCAAACCAGATATTTCTCTATTTAAACTCTCAAGTTGATAGCTGATATTTCTTAGCATAACAGATTGTTCTTCCATGGTCTTAGTAAATATTTTATTGTGCTCATATAGTCTTTAGTGGCTCTTTCAACTTCTGAAATTCTTTCATTAGACATTCCAGTTCTATCATTGTTACCACTATTAAAAGGATATGGCCTATAATTGTTGCTACCAAAATTATTCCTATAAGCATTGGTGTTGAAATTACTATTTTTAATGAAGTTCACATCAACATGCTCTTCTTGAGAAACCAAAGAGGCTAACGGAACATTATTTGGATCAATAGGAGCATGGACATTAACAAGCATAGGCATAATAGCATCAAGTCTATCACTCAAAGAGGAGGTTTCTTCAACAAAATTTACCTTCTTACCAGTTGTAGCCCTCTCAGTGTGCCATTCAGAATAATTTACCATCATATTATCAAGAAGCTTTGTTGCTGCCCCCAAGGTCATGGACATAAAGGTTCCTCCAGCAGCTGAATCCAGAAGGTTTCTTGAAGAAAAATTCAGACCTGCATAAAAGGTTTAGATGATCATCCAAGTAGTCAGTCCATGAGTGGGACAATTCTTTACTAAAGATTTCATTATTTCCCAAGCTTTAGCAACATGCTCATTATCAAGTTGCTTAAAATTCATAATGCTACTTCTTAAAAATATAATCTTAGCAGGAGGACAATATTTTCCAAAGAAAGCATCTTTACACTTAGTCCAAGAAGCAATACTATTTTAGGCAAAGATAACAACCATTCTTTAGCTCTTCCTCTCAAAGAGAAAGGAAACAATTTCGGTTTAATAATATCCCCATGTACATCTTTAAATTTTTGCATCTTACATAGTTCAACAAAATTATTAAGATGGGAAGCAACATCATCAGTACTAACTCTAGAAAATTGCTCTCTCCTAACAAGATTTAATAGTGCAGACTTAATCTCATCAAAATCAGAAGTAGGAGCAGGTGGAGCAATAGGTGTGGTAATGAAATCATTGTTGTTGGTGCTAGTAAAGTCACACAACTTAGTGTTCTCAGGAGTAGTCATTTTAACAAGACTAAAAACAGAAATAAAACTACATGTAGAATAAGAACTAATTTTTGTGTGTTTTTGATAAAGAGAATCAAACAAGACAAAATAAAATAAACTAAGCAAAACAAAAACAAAGTAAAGAGAGTGGAAGTGAGATACTCCCCTTGTAGAAATTATCTTCCTCCCCGGTAACGGCGCCAGAAAATGGCTTGATGGTGCATGTCTTGCACTCGTTGGGAAACCCCAAGAGGAAGGTATGATGAGCACAACAATAGTTTTCCCTCAGAAAGAAACCAAGGTTTAATCGACCAGTAGGAGGAAGGAGTAACTTCAGAAGGTTGCTGCAGCTGAGATGGTAGGGCACACTTCCGGTTCAGCAGCAACATGGAACCTACACAACACAAACACTTCACTTTTCCCCAACGAAGCAGTGAGGTTGTCAATCTCACCGGTTTTGCTGAACACAAAGAGGTTAAATGTATGGTGTGGAAAACAGTAGGAGAACAGTATGAAAGCAGTAGCAGTAGTATGAAAACAATTGAATAAGTGGAAGCAATGTGTGTATTATTAGAATGAGAAAATGGACCGGGATCCATAGTTCACTAGAGGTGTCTCTCCGTAAAAGATAAATAACATGTGCAGTGAACAAATTACAGCTGGGCAATGGACAGAAATGAAGGTTTCTGCGTGGTGCATATGCAAGACATAAAGATTACTATGTGACTCATGCGGGCATTACAACAAGATACATAGACCGTCATCCAACTGCATCTATGACTAATAATCCACCCTCCAAATATCATCCGAACAAACATTGGGTATTAAGTTGCAAGCAACAGATAATTGCACTAAGCAAAGTGTGTAATGTAAAAAATGTAAACTAAGTAAACACCGTTGTTTTCTCCCTAATGGCAACATCACATCCTCCATTCGTCACATTTCTGTCACTCGAGCACATATGCAAAGGAGGCATGAACCCACTATCGAGCATAAATACTCCCTCTTGGAGTTAGTAGCATCTACTTGGACAGAGCATCTACTAATAACGAAGAGCATGCAAGATCATAAATAACATATTCATGAAGATAACATGATAGATTGATAATCAGAAGACATAGCATACAACATTCTTCGTATCCCTGCAAACACAACATGTAGCATTACATAAAGATGATCACGATCATGTTGGGCAGCTCACGAGATCAAAACATGAGGTGCAAAGTGGAGAAGACAACCATCTAGCTACTGCTATCGACCCGTAGTCTAGGGCTGAACTACTCACGCATCACTTCGGAGCAGGGCATGGTGGTGTAGACCCCTCCGGTGATGAATTCCCCTCCCGGCAAGGTGTCGGGGAGAGCTCCAGAACCCTCCCGATCTCGGGATGACGATGACGGCTGCCTCGGGTGTTTCTCGGGACAAAGTGGTATATCTTTAGGGTTGATGTATCGGGGCAAATAAATAGGAGAACGGGCGATGGCGGTGGGTGCCCGAGGGGCGCACACCACCCCGAGGCGCGGCCAGGGGGAACGCCGCCCTATGGTGTGCCCCCTTGTGGCCCCCTCCGGGCCTCTTCGGGACTCTGTGGAACCTTTGGGAATTCTAAGACTTCTAGGATTCAAATTTTCCAATTCCAAGAATATTTCCAGAACAACTTTTCTAAAACTAAAAACAACAGAAAATAGGGAACTGGCTGTGTGACATCTTGTCAATAGGTTAGTCCCGAAAATCGATAAAAATGGCATAAAGTGTATAGAAAACACGTAGGAAATAACATGGAACATCAGAAATTAAGGATACATTTATGACGTATCACCTATTCATAGAGACTACATTGCGACAAAGACCTCTTGGAAGAACCCGTCCAAAGCCAAGGCTAAAATGGAACAAGGCTACGAAGATTCCTCAAAGATGAGGACTTGCTTCAATTCTCAAGATAGATACCACTTTGTTGTCGAGTGTCTGTATGATAATAGAGAAGACTTTGGAGGAAGGTTTGTCCTAAAGGAAAAAATCAAAGATTCCTCGCAAGAAGCCTTTATTTAAGAAGAACTCCTCAAAAAATTAACCATCTTCAAGGATTTTTTGGTAACACAAAGAAGAGTATTCGTCCGGGGATGAGGAGAAAGAAGAAGAATCCACAAGGTAGGTGGCTGCCATAGCCATTTCTTTATAAACACCTCCTTCTATCTTTGAATACCCTAATGAGAACATCCCCATCCAATCCGCAAGGTGTTTAATGGCCAAGGGCTCAGAGGTGTCATCTTCTCCCTATCCTAAGACAACAAGCAAAATGAGGATATTACTAGTCTTAGAGTAAAAGAAGAAATTGTTGCTTTTGATCATTTCAAGACTAACTTGCAAGGTGAAAGCAAGAAACACTTTGAGGCTCTTATGAGTCAATATGGTGAGGCACAATACCTTCTTGAGAAGAAGGGACAAAGAGAAAGAGAAGATGCTCTTGAGATAGCTTCTCTTACCATTACCCTTGAGGAAGAGAAAGAGCTCCGAGTTTCTCTTGAGGAGAAACTTGATTCTGTTGAGGAGTCAAATAATGAAACCATTTCCAAACTCATTAAGGAACGTGACCATGCTATTGCAAAATATAAATTGGCTAAAAAGGAAAAGGTTGAATTTAGTGTTGGTCATGCTAGACTAACCGAGGACCTAGAGAAGCTCAACAAAGGCTCACAAGGCTTTGGAGAGTGACCACTCTACCCTCATCAAGTCTCATGAACAAGTTCAAATTCAACTATCTAAAATTTACGTGCCTAGTTCCTCTACTTATTCTTGTGATCATGTAAATATATTTGAGGAAAATGCTAGGTTGAAGTATGAGCTTGCCAAGTCCATTAGCTCCAAGGGAAAGATTCCTATTGATGATCTTTTGCAAATGCAAAGACCACACAACGGGAAAGAGGGCCTTAGTTATGTTGCCAAGAAGAAGAACAATGTAACATCCCTGATTTTTGGAAAGTTCAAAAATCACAAAAATTTAAAACTTTTTGTTTTCGTGTTATGCAAGTCACCGAAAACCAATGAGAGGCAAGAAATAAAATGAAACAATATATAACTCAATGAAAATTGAAATTAAGAATCCATTATACCTCTATTCCATAAACCCTAAAAGCCCATTCAAAATAAATATTCATTAATCAAAGAAATTTTTTTCTCTTAGAAAACCTTATTTTATAACATGTTTGCCAATCAACTATTACTTTGAAAATGTTTTATAGCTTTTGAAACCAGAGAATTATTATCTCTAATAATTTTTATGCCTCAAAATTATTTTATGAGAATAACAACTAATTATATCGATATGCAAATGTTATTCCAATTTTTAAACATAAAAGTGCTATTCATAAAATGTTTTTCTTAGAAAATAACATAAAAGAGGACTTAGAAAACAATATTATTGCTTTTGGGATTTTTCCAAATTTTACTAAGCCACTTTCATATTTATTTAATTTTCTATTTTAATAATGGAATTAAGTTACTATTAAATCAATGAAATGTTAAATTTATAAAATATGAAAGTGAGGTAAAATGAATTTCAAAAATAATATTTATCTTATAGTATGTTAATGAAAAATTATTTAACTAATATCCATGTTTTATAATTTTCTAAATTAAAAATTTCATTCAATCTCTATTAAGGATTTTGTTTCAATTTTCAAAATCCAAAACTAAAAATATGTTGAAACAACACATAGACGCTTTCAATTGGAAGGTTTTATTTTTCCGAAACCATAGAAACCAATTTGAGGTTATTTGGTTTTACAAATAAGTAGTTATGAATTATTAAAGAAAAAAAAAGAACCAGAGCAGCCCAGCCCACCTCTCTCTCTGCCCTGCCTCCTTATCTCTCGCACGCGCAGCACCCAGAGCCCACGAGAAGCCCAACAACCAGCCAAGGAACAACCCGCAGTGCAGAAGTCCGTTACCCCTCCTCCCTCTCTCTTCCAGGTGGGGTCCACAGTGACATCACCGATGATGTCACGTCGTCTTCATTCTCGAGAAACGGAAGAATGCCGTTTCGGCCAAAATTTATGCGCCTTGATTTCCTCCTCTTTATGGACGCCATAATTCTGTCCTAGCCCCGCCCCTTAAAGCCCCCACTCTCCTCTGCTTTTTCCCTCTCCCTGTTCCCTGGAAGACTCCCTGAGAGTAGAGCAATTCGTCGCCGGAGTTGCTTCTGCCGCCGTCGTTCGTCGTTGTCTCCGGCCACAGTAGCCGGTCCCCGCCGTCCCTTTTTGCTCCATTTGATTCCTAGTAACCATGCGCATCTCACCGCGGAGTTTTTCGCATTTTTGTGTACAGGAAATCAACGCCGCCGAGCACATATGCGTCTCGTCGGAGTCGGGAACCCCTCCGTCCGCTTGGCGCCACTGCTCTCGGAAGCGAGCAACCGCGCCGTGGCCACCCACGCACTACTAGAGATTTGCTTATAGCAGCATATCCTACCACAGGCGAACAAGGAAAACTGTGCGCCTGGGTTAATTAGCGCAGGCGAAGCGCAAGTTGGTGCGCCTGGGGTAGGCCAGTTACCCCAGGCGAACAGAAACCGGAAGCGCCTGGGGTAAAGTGTGGCAGAGCCAACCACGTCCGACCCTGGCACGCTACCTTTACCGCAGGCGAATGGCTTCTCGGTTCGCCTGTGGTATAACAGATACCACAGGCGAGTAAGTACAGAAGCGCCTGGGGTAAAAAGTGGACTGGGGTAGCTCCCTTTAGCGCAGGCGCACAGGTACGTTGTTCGCCTGGGACAAAGAATAGCCTGGGGTAGCACCACTTAGCGCAGGCGCTTCCCAGAACATATATATTCGCGTGGTAATATTATTTGTCCCCAATATAAGTGCGGCCAGCCACCCACCACCACCCCTATCCACCACACTGCATAATTTACCGTAACGAGCACGCGGACCAGATCAAATGTCCGGTGTGCGGTGCTGATCGTTACAAGAGGGGGACGAAGAAAGCTCCTACGAAAGTTGTGTGGTACTTTCCACTCATTGATCCCGGCCGTCTGCAGCGGTACTTCGTGGACCCCAAGGAAGCAAAGCTCATGCGCTGGCACGAGGACAGAAAGAAGGCGGTGCTGAGCGATCCAGAACGTGTTGAAAAACCAGTGCTAAGTACACACCCTTCGGATGCACGTCAGTGGAAAGCATTAGACGCATTCGATGAGGAATTCGGGAACGACCCAAGGAACATCAGGCTTGGTGCGAGCACCGACGGTCTCAATCCGTTTGGAAATCAGAGCAGCAAACATAGCACCTGGCCCGTGTTTGTATGGATGTACAACCTCCCCCCGTGGCTGTGTCTGAAGCTCCTCTTTCGCGACATGGTTCAAGAAGCAGATTGATGCCGATCCCCCGCCAATGACATGTGAGAAAGATAAAATTGTATTGGCCTTGTCATATGGCCCCTATCCATACGACATCAATGGGTACACATTCTACACGGAGGAAAGAGACAAAAGTAGCGACTATCAAAACTCGTCTATAACGATGGAATCTTACACGGGCGAAGAGGTTAGAAGATACTACAGAAAGATCGGGGAGCTTGACTACGTTGGGGTAAAGCTGCCGATGTTCCATGTCAGATGGGCTACAAACGTCACGAAAGAAGACGAATATTGCACCACTATGTCGATGTCTGAAGCCAACAAACCCAAGTCCAAGAACCCACCGCGCAAAATGAGCCCTAGGTATTGGCTAAGCACGTGGAGCAATGCTTCTTCATAACCGACCCGGCAAAGCCTAGTCGTGTTGTCGTAAGGAGAGGAAAAAGGGCCCTCGTCGGAATGGATGGAGTCGCCGATGAGAAGGACTTCGACGGCTTAGTCGGAGACCCGATGATGGAAGAACCCGGTGAAGACGATACACCACAAGAAGAAGCAGGACCACACTACCTAGAGCAGGTCTTCCATTCACAAGAAGAAGTCACAATATGGCGGTCACGTATTCAACATCGACCAAGAAAGGCAAGACTAATATTGTGACGAAAGGTTGAGAGAGGGAAATACTCGCGATATAACATGCTAATAGCTACTATGCATACAATGTGTTTTTAGAGAGAAACACTTGCGGTATCTCGCTAAACCAATCTATTTACGCTCTCGATGCGACATTAAATATTTTTGCACTTGTTAACTTTCATATGTATGTATTTTTTAAGTGAAAACCAACGTGGGGGAGCCACATATTATAGCATTCGTATTGCTCGATGTGTCCCAGGCCGGGTACGTGGGGCTGTGTTAGAAAATCTAAGCACAGGCGCATCATCTGGAAAACGCGCCTGGGGTAATACATATCACAGGCGCTTTTGATAGGACATGCGCCTGGGGTAATGCCATGTGGGACCGCGCAAACCAAAATCCTACGAAATTTAGCGCAGGCGCATTACCTAGATAATTCGCCTGCGGTAAGGATCTGTGGGGCCGCGCATAACAGGGTATCGAGCCAAGCACATTAGAACCGGCTTGTATCACAAACCGGTTCTAAAGGGTCTGTCCCCTGGGCCCCCTACCTACAGGCAGCAAATGGCCGCAGGCCTTTAGGACCGGTTTGTTATACAAACCGGTCCTAAAGGCCTGCGGCCATTTGTGCGGGTATCTAGGTGGGCCCAGGGGACATACCTTTAGAACCGGTTTGTGATACAAACCGGTTCTAATGCTTAGCGCAGGCGCATTTTCCAATCTGTGCGCCTGGGGTATACCTCTGTGGGCCCGCGCACAACGAATCGCTAAGAACATTAGCACAGGCGCACCTCTCTTTGTTCGCCTGGGGTAAGGGATAGCGCAGGCGCATTTCACTCGTTGTGCGCCTGTAAGTCCTCGATCTGCTAACTCACAACCCGCATAATCACTCTGTTTCATATCGAGCCCTAACCGCACGCCGCCGTCGCCTCTCTCATCGCACGACGCCGTCGCCTCTCTCATCGCACGCCGCCGTCGTCGTTGTCGAGCAGGAGGAGGAGGAGGAGCGGGAGCAGCAGCAGGAGGAGGAGCAGGAGCAGCAGCAGGAGGAGGAGCAGGAGCAGCAGGGGAGGAGGAGCGGGATCGAGCAGCAGGGGAGGAGGAGCGGGAGCACGCCGCGCGCGCGCGCCGTCCCTCTCATCGTCGTCGTCCACGCCGGCCGTCGTCACCCACGCCGCCGTCGCCCACGCCCACGACGAACCCAGGTCAGCCACCCCCCCTCTTCCAACGCCCTCATACTACTGCTGCTACATGCTTTAGCTAGAACTGGATCTGATCATGTACCATTATTTCTGGATTCTGGTAGTTCAGCTCATAGTATAAAATGCTATATTTCTTACACTAGCTGAATCACCTACTAATTACATGTGAATAGAACACTGAAGCTTTGGACACTGCTAGAATTCTCCGTGATTTGTTATTAATTAAGTGCAGTATTTTACTTTGATCAATATATATGAAGGTTTTTTTGGCATGATATATGAATTTCCTCGGAGTTTTTGTGCCATGTGATGACAGCAATGCAAGGAACTGTTTTTGTGGCCATGCATGTGTGCATTCAATTTCTGTTGCAGGTACATTGAGTGCCAATGTTTTGTCGGAACGTTGATTCATTTCCGTTCCGGCGAATTTCTGGCACTCCTGCATGACCATTTATATATAGCCGAGGTCACGCCGAATTTTTCCGGTGACTAACAGTATACGTTTTGTCTACTGCTAGCTAGGGCATGTCTTCTTCTACTACGGATTCGGCTTTATTGGACCACTACATCCTTATGGCCCGAGAGTCGCAAGAGGAAGATCGGACAGAAACTGACCATGATGTCGATCCCCACAATGATGACGGGCTCACCGGTGGCGAGGAGGAAACCACTGATAGTGGCGCGGGGGGTCCCTCAGGGAGCAGCACGACGGGAAACAAGCGTCGGAAGCGAGCTCCGAACAAGGTCGGCACCGTTCGAGAGAAATTCACGGAGGTGGACCCTTCCAGTGGCACGCCTCTAATGCCATTGGACCTTGTGAAGGGGTACTTCCTCCAACTTGGCGCGATACTTCGAGACGTCGTCAATGTCAACGAGCCGACTCTCAAGAAGAAACTAACTCTGCGCGCCCAACTCATCTCGAGGCTGCACGCGCGGTACGAGTTCCCTCCCCCCTACAACAACGAGAATCTGAAGGGCAAGCTCGTGAACAAACTCGCCCTCACTAGATTCACCAAAGCCCTGAGCAATTACAAGACTATGGTGAGGGCGATGATTAAGGAATCGACACCATTCGAAGAGATCCATCGCCACTTCCCGCGGATTACGCCCGATGACTTCAAGACTTTCCTAGATAACGAGTCGCTTGATGTCACTAAGAAGCAAACGGGATGGGGGAAGGATCTAGCGTCGAAGAACATCGGTCACCACAATCTCGGCTGTCGTGGCTACGACGGGAAGGAGCCAGTTTGGGCGAAAGAGGACCAGGCCTACATTGAAAAAGGGATTGAGAACCCTTACGCCAAGTATGCCCATGACCCGCAATTCCAGAAATTCATGAGGTCGAGGTACAGAAAAGTAACTCCGACCGGGGAACTTGTCTCGGACCCGAAGATGGTGGAGGGTGTTATTTTGGTCACGGACGATAGCGTGAAGAATGTTGAGAAGTTAGTGGTAAGAAATTTACCATTTCATGCAACTCATCATCATCAAGTCCATGATTTCATTCTAGTACGAAACCAATTCTAAACCGTTTATATGTTGCTTCTGCAGCTAGAAGAACAACAACTTGAATCTTCCTCGTCGCAGACGTCGATGGCCAAAGTCGCGTGGGATAAGCCTTTCATCAGGGGGTACAACAAGGCAAAGAGCCAGGACCCTCTGAAAAGGCCGCACTTAGGCCGTATCACCGGCGGCGGACTTAATAAGAAGCACGCCAACTATGGCTTGGCTGAGCCCAGCACTAAGGAGTCGCGGGCGGCGAAGAAGAGCGAGGAGACGGAGGAGCTGAAGAAGAAGGTCCATGACTTGGAAACAAACATGGAGAAGAAGATTGAGAAAACGGTGGG
Organism: Alopecurus myosuroides; assembly: GCA_028641055.1. Taxonomy (NCBI): domain Eukaryota; kingdom Viridiplantae; phylum Streptophyta; class Magnoliopsida; order Poales; family Poaceae; genus Alopecurus; species Alopecurus myosuroides. The sequence continues at coordinate 125,958,835 of CM054061.1, read as the reverse complement.
GGAAAAGATGAATGCGCTCATCCCCGCCGTATTTGAAAAAATATGTGGCTACATCGCCGGGGGCTCACAGGGGCCCTTACCGACGTTCAACATACCGTCGATGTTGGCCGTGCCTGTCGCCCCCGCCGTGCCCGACGCGCCTGCCTCCGATGGACCGTCGGCCGTGCCCGACACGCCTGCCCCCGATGGACCGTCGGCCGTGCCCGACGCGCCTGCCCCCGATGGACCGTCGGCCGTGTCCGGCGCGGCCACCACCCCGTTGCTCGACGAGACCACCATCACCTGTGGTCCGTCGACGTTAGCCGAGCTCAATGCCCTCACGGTAGATTATTGACCGTCTCAAGCTGTAGCCAGTTCAATATAACCCTACTCTCTGACCTATCCATGCATGTTATCGCAGGCTGACGCGACGGGATGCACCTTCCTGCTAAAAGTGGGCAGCGAGTTGAAGGATGTTGCAAAGGGGAGCATCTTGCAGCCACTATCCCGCAAGTACCACTGCAGAGATATACCGGTGTCGCACCCTGATTTCTAGGGGATACTCACCGTACGAACTGGATAGCAGATGCTTGGATTATGGGGCATAACTGCTCCCACGTCCCAGCTTCCTGGTAGGCCTGCGCTTATGCGCGACAACACAAGCCCTGCTATTCCATCGTCGATGTAAACTATCCACTAGAGATCAAAGGCACTTCCGTCGACGTACTTCAAACCATACACACATGGTACGTCAACGGCGTTTAACAAGTGATATCACAACAGATCTCTACGACACAAAAGATTGAAATAAGTTGCAAATGGCTCTCATTAGAGCAGAGATAGCAAATACAATCATTCATAGGACACATGTCCCAACAATACATCAGTACAATACAGCGGAAGCATTCAACATGTCTGAGTACAGACAAGAACCAAATAGGCCTAAGAGGCCGGAAACAAACAGACGGAGCCCATCCACGAAGTCTCGGATCCTGCCCGGGTCCGCTATCTACTCGTCAGCAGTCTCGTCATACTCCACGTAGTAGCCACCATGTAGATCTTCGGAAACGTAGGTCTGCGGAAACCACAGCCCCAAAGGGGTCAGTGCATAAACGTACTGGCAAGCAAGACTCACAGTTCACCAAAGTGTAACCCGTCAACACCAAGCACAGATGCTTTGGGTTCAACGGAAGGAAGGGGATATAAAAGATGCTGCAACTGGCTGCTCTAAACAACTACAGAGTTTCTACCACTTCCGGCTAACAGAAAGGGGATAATATCGAGGATTGTAACCAACTGAAAGATAACTTCAAGCAAACCCATCCTGGATCTCGCCCCTTATCCAAAGAAGCGATCCGAGGATAACTCACACAGTTGTATTAAAGGTGAATCAAGTTATTGTGTCATCAACCTATTACTAGTCAAGTTATTAATCATCGGGTGTAACATGTTTGATCATTATGTTTAAGTTGTCCTGAGTACTTGTTAGCCAGTACTTTCACCAAGTAATCCATAACCGCGGAAAACACGGCTTCTCGAGAAGATTATCCCTGCAGGGTTGCACCAATTTGGCCGTACACGCAAGAATAACCCGCCAGATGGGAAGCTAACCCACCAAGCGGGGTACTCTACACAACCAACCATTCTTCGCATCAAGCCCAAAGCACCTTGGGCGCACGGCTAATCAAGCCCCGAAGAAAAGGGACCCTCATAGCACTCTAAGACCGTGTCCCCCTATATGCCGACTACGAAAGTTCCACCCTGGCCTGGGCTCGCAAAAACATGCATGCGGCAAATAGAACACACGAACTAAATGAGGCGATTTGGACGAGATGCGAATCAGGTCAAGTTGAGGGGGGCGCCCATACTCGCTTCCCACATGCGGTTAGTGCGCTCATCATGGATCAGTAGACAAGACCCTTTTCCTATTAGGGTCGACACTAGCAGGCTTCAAAACCTCTCATGGGCCTCCTGCCGGTGCCTTATCATCAAATTTATTATTTAACAATATCATTAGCATGATTGATTGATTAACATCGAGCCCCCAGAACATAATGAAATAGTAACAGAAAGTAACGGGTAACAGACTCGAGCAAAACAACCTAAGCATGCTAGTAAGACACGGGCTCAAACAATGGTTATAGGTATGGAGGTGAGGCAATATCAGGGTTAAGGGATTCATGTGATAGGATCGTAGCAGAAACAACTACTACTAAGGCTAGCAGAAATAGACAACGGAAAGTATCGGTAACCAATGTTGAAAGGAACACAGTGGTTCATGTGAGTGATAACTTGCCTGCCAACCCAGTAGCCTGGTACTGAGCTAACTCCTTAGAAGGGATGTCGTAAGTATCGTCGGTCTCAACGTCGTCGTGTATCCGAGAAGAAGCAAACAAACAAGGCAGAAAGATAAACAATCATTATCATGGCATTGTGCACAATCAAGATGATGCATGACAAGTTAATGGTTGCATCAAAATAAACTAGTTGACAAGATAGAAACAGGATTAAATGGACCCACATGCAATTGGATTGCATATGAAAAGACCATGAATTATGGTTGAATTAATTGTTTTACAACTAATCATTATATGAAAGTGGATTAGCATGATGCATGGATGAGGAAAACAGAAAAATAACAACAATAGAACCAAAGGGAAATAAGGCTTAACAAGTTTAGAAAATTCATTGATTAAGTTTTGGAATTTTGGTTACTTAAAGGTGTTGCTCAAGCAATTGTTGTTTTCACCACTTTAAATTGTTCAAAACAGATAACAAAGTTCATATTTGAAAAGAAAACAAGATTTTAGTTGGAATACATGTTTCACTTGTTGAAAAAGGATTCCAAATAAATTATTTATGGATTAAACAAGTTTAAGCAAGAATTAAATGAATTTAATTCAAACATGAACTTATTTGAATTTTTATTTGTTCAAAACATTAAACCAAATTCATATTTGAAGAGTTTATACTTTTAGGGTTGGAAAACATATTTTATATGTCCCAAAAGAATTTGTTTTGACCAAGTTATAATTTTAGCATTATTAAATGATTTAAACAAGGTTTAAATCATTTAACCAATTTTAATTATTCAAAACATGAAACAAAGTTTATATTTGGAAAGAGGGTTTAATTTTGCATGGAAAACATATTTCATTTGTGGAAATTGGATTTAAAATGAGCAAGTTATTATTTTGGCAATTTTAAATGCAATAAACAAGAAACAGTTGTTTTCAGCAATTTAAATTATTCAAAACAGCAAACAAAATTTATATTTGGAAAGTACATGAAAAATTGATTGGAAAACATATTTGGTTTGTGAAATTTGGAATTTTTATGAGCAAGTTATTAATTTTGCAAATTTAAGTGAATTTGACAAGTTTTCAAATATTGCACCAATTTAAAATATTCAAAACAGTAAACAAATTTTATATTTGGATAGATCATTTAATTTGGTATTGAAAACATATCAAAAATGTTGGATTTGGAGTTAGGATGATTTATTTATGCAATTTCCAAAATTTGGGGTAAATCTGCCATTTTTACTGCACTAGGGGCTTAGAAAATATTTCCCAGGGGCTAGATTTTAGTAACAGGGGCCTAGTTGTGATTCTGTGGAAGTTCTGTACCAAACCATGGAAAAAAAATAAAATTTTGCTAATGGTGCAGGGGGTGGGATTCGATCCCCTGCCCCCCTGCCTGATGCGCAAGGAACCAAACCAGATGGGCTACTGCTTGTGTTTGTAACAGATGGGGTAGTGTGTGGTTATGGGCTGTGGTTGCGGGATGGTTTTTCTGAATTCCAACTGAACCGAACAGGTACGACAGGGATCTATCGTCAGCGATGGCAGCGACCCTGGGCTGCGCTCGTCGGAGAGAAGGATCGAGGTTGGTGAGTGGTGCCGTGGGGAAGGAGGGAAGGGAGTTGAGGGAGGAGGTAGCGCTCACCGAGCGAGGGAGGCGAGGAGGAGCAGGCGATCGCGTATGTAGACGAACCCGTCAGATGGAACAGCAGTGCGCAGCGGCGACGAACTCGCGACGGCGCGGCCACCAGGGCGGCTCCCGGCAAGCGGCGAAGAGGCGGGGCGGAAGAGGGGACACCCAGGGTTCCATTCCCGCCCTCGGGGCCCCTCGGAGAGGGCCACCTCGGTGGCGCCAAGGAGGCCAAGTTCCGGCCATGGCGGGCTCGTCCATCTGCAGCAATTTCAGAGGAAGGACTACAGAGAGGAGGGGGAATAGAGAGGAAGGCGGCGCTAGGAGGGGAAGGAGCTAGCTAGGGTTCCTAGGGTCTAGCAGAGGGGAGATAGATATAGGGAAGAGGGGCTTGTACGGCAAAGCATCGGGAGGGCATGGAGATGATCGTGTGGCTGTTGCGTGGATCGTACTGTTATGACAGCGAGAGGTGGAAGAAAAGGACAGGAGGGGGGGGGGTTACTGGGCTGGAAAGAAGGGGTTGGGCTGGGCTGCTGCACTCTCTCTCTCTCCCTTTTGTTATTTTTTTTTTGTTTTTTCTGTTTTTTTTTGTAGCCTTAGCTTTAGGAAGAAAAACATAGGTTTTAACTTAGCAAAATTTCTGGAAAAAAATTGGTTAGGTTTGTTAGACCAAATGCAACCATTTGGTAGCTTGGTTTACAAAATTTTAAATGTTTGCTTGTTGTTTAAGATGTAAACCAAATTAAGTGAAATTTGCAATATTAATTAATATGAGAAAAACAAGGCATTTTCAATAGGGTTTCCCATAGGGTTTTAAAAGTGATTTAAAGAATTCCAAATAGTGGTGAATTTCATGGATTCAAGAATGAGAAGGTTTGAGAAATGGTTTGAGTTTGGAAAATGATTTAGGAGTTAATGATTTGAACTAGTTGATTGGAATATTGGTTTGATTAAAACCAACACTTTTATAAGTGAGCATTATGGTATTATTTGGAAACAAATGATTGAATGGTTTTGCAATTTGTATAACTTTCAAAAGGGGTTGTTGTTTGGTGACTGCTTTGAATTTGGAACCAATTGGGAAAAAAAAATAATTAATTGAAATAAAGCACCATTTTATTAGTTGAACATTATGGGATGATTGGAAAACAATTAAGGTTTTGATTTGGAAACAACTATTTGGATGTTGGTTTGGAATTTCAAATGGAAAATAAATTGAATTTGAAAAGGGTTTGATTATTGGATGCATTTTTATAGAAATAAAACAATAGTTTGGGATCACACTTTAATGGAAACAAATAATTGTTTTATTTTGAAATATCTTTTTAGAAATTGTAACATCACAAGGATGAAACAAAAGGTTTGAAATTTGAGTTGAAATTCAAATAGAAAACAAAGGAAAACAAATGAAAACAGTTGGAAAACAACTGAAATCAGAGGAAAACAAATGGAAAACAAACAAAACAATTGCAATCAACATGATGCCATGATGCAAAACATAAAATAACAGAGAGCAACATTCTAATGGCTATTTTTCAGACTTGGGATGTTACAAAACGCCCCCCCTTGAAGGAATCGCGCCCCGAGATTCCTACTGAGAAAAGAAAAGGTCCGGAAACTTCTTGGGAAGATCCTCTTGAGCTGTGACACGTGAAACACATCGTGCACATTGGATAGACGTCAGGGAATTTGGAAACCACCGGAACATTTTCAAGTAAAGCGAGAGGTTTTTTTGTATGGAGGGTGTATAGCTGGATAGAATTTGATTCATTTGGAGAATAGATTATCTGGCTGGAATGGTGGAACAGAGTTATTGACATCAATGCGACACCAGGAATAATCATCAATGTCAGAATCATCAACATGAGAGTAACGAGGAATATGTGGCCTCCCATTAGAATTGGATTGTTCTTACTTATCTTGGAAGTCAACATTTGAGATCCCGGGGAGTGAACAGAGTTTTGATTGCTTAGTGGAACCAGAATTAGGTTGTATGTTGTGGAAAATATTGTTGACACAAAGGAATGTGATGCTCCGGTATCAAACAACACTTTAGCTGGAATAGAGTTTACGAGTTAGTTTTGATTGGACGCCGGTAGAAGAATTGAATTGGAAAACAACAACAAGATTTGAACGGACGACAAGGATGTTGAGAAGAACAGGATATCAACATCGGGGAAAACAAGAACAAAACTCCTGAGGTACTACGGAAAACCCATCCGGGCTTCTAAAGGATCAATATCTACTGCTTAAGGAATAGAGGATCTGCTTCCGGGGCTTACACGCCTCCGTTCTCAATCATGAGTAGGCAACATGATAATTCATGTCACAACCACCTCCATTCCTATGGTCTAGTAGATATACCCATCCTAGAGAAACCAGAATTCGTGAAATCCTAACTTGAAAGTTTAGATGAGAAGGGAAAACAACGTTACACTTCCTTACCAGAAAAGGGAGGGTGGGTGGGGAAAGAAGAAAAATGACAGAATTCCTACTCTCACGTTTCATTTTTCCTATATAGCTACAAAATAATTTCTAGACTCAACTGCGACCAGTAAAAAGGGATCCTACAGGCAGACAGGCTCTGATACCATTTGTCGCACCCTGATTTCTAGGGGATACTCACCGTACAAACTGGATAGCAGATGCTTGGATTATGGGGCATAACTGCTCCCACGTCCCAGCTTCCTGGTAGGCCTGCGCTTATGCGCGACAACACAAGCCCTGCTATTCCATCGTCGATGTAAACTATCCACTAGAGATCAAAGGCACTTCCGTCGACGTACTTCAAACCATACACACATGGTACGTCAACGGTGTTTAACAAGTGATATCACAACAGATCTCTACGACACAAAAGATTGAAATAAGTTGCAAATGGCTCTCATTAGAGCAGAGATAGCAAATACAATCATTCAGAGGACACATGTCCCAACAATACATCAGTACAATACAGCGGAAGCATTCAACATGTCTGAGTACAGACAAGAACCAAATAGGCCTAAGAGGCCGGAAACAAACAGACGGAGCCCATCCACGAAGTCTCGGATCCTGCCCGGGTCCGCTATCTACTCGTCAGCAGTCTCGTCATACTCCACGTAGTAGCCACCATGTAGATCTTCGGAAACGTAGGTCTGCGGAAACCACAGCCCCAAAGGGGTCAGTACATAAACGTACTGGCAAGCAAGACTCACAGTTCACCAAAGTGTAACCCGTCAACACCAAGCACAGATGCTTTGGGTTCAACGGAAGGAAGGGGATATAAAAGATGTTGCAACTGGCTGCTCTAAACAACTACAGAGTTTCTACCACTTCCGGCTAACAGAAAGGGGATAAGATCGAGGATTGTAACCAACTGAAAGATAACTTCAAGCAAACCCATCCTGGATCTCGCCCCTTATCCAAAGAAGCGATCCGAGGATAACTCACACAGTTGTATTAAAGGTGAATCAAGTTATTGTGTCATCAACCTATTACTAGTCAAGTTATTAATCATCGGGTGTAACATGTTTGATCATTATGTTTAAGTTGTCCTGAGTACTTGTTAGCCAGTACTTTCACCAAGTAATCAATAACCGCGGAAAACACGGCTTCTCGAGAAGATTATCCCTGCAGGGTTGCACCAATTTGGCCGTACACGCAAGAATAACCCGCCAGATGGGAAGCTAACCCACCAAGCGGGGTACTCTACACAACCAACCATTCTTCGCATCAAGCCCAAAGCACCTTGGGAGCACGGCTAATCAAGCCCCGAAGAAAAGGGACCCTCATAGCACTCTAAGACCGTGTCCCCCTATATGCCGACTACGAAAGTTCCACCCTGGCCTGGGCTCGAAAAAACATGCATGCGGCAAATAGAACACACGAACTAAATGAGGCGATTTGGACGAGATGCGAATTAGGTCAAGTTGAGGGGGGCGCCCATACTCGCTTCCCACATGCGGTTAGTGCGCTCATCATGGATCAGTAGACAAGACCCTTTTCCTATTAGGGTCGACACTAGCAGGCTTCAAAACCTCTCATGGGCCTCCTGCCGGTGCCTTATCATCAAATTTATTATTTAACAATATCATTAGCATGATTGATTGATTAACATCGAGCCCCCAGAACATAATGAAATAGTAACAGAAAGTAACGGGTAACAGACTCGAGCAAAACAACCTAAGCATGCTAGTAAGACACGGGCTCAAACAATGGTTATAGGTATGGAGGTGAGGCAATATCAGGGTTAAGGGATTCATGTGATAGGATCGTAGCAGAAACAACTACTACTAAGGCTAGCAGAAATAGACAACGGAAAGTATCGGTAACCAATGTTGAAAGGAACACAGTGGTTCATGTGAGTGATAACTTGCCTGCCAACCCAGTAGCCTGGTACTGAGCTAACTCCTTAGAAGGGATGTCGTAAGTATCGTCGGTCTCAACGTCGTCGTGTATCCGAGAAGAAGCAAACAAACAAGGCAGAAAGATAAACAATCATTATCATGGCATTGTGCACAATCAAGATGATGCATGACAAGTTAATGGTTGCATCAAAATAAACTAGTTGACAAGATAGAAACAGGATTAAATGGACCCACATGCAATTGGATTGCATATGAAAAGACCATGAATTATGGTTGAATTAATTGTTTTACAACTAATCATTATATGAAAGTGGATTAGCATGATGCATGGATGAGGAAAACAGAAAAATAACAACAATAGAACCAAAGGGAAATAAGGCTTAACAAGTTTAGAAAATTCATTGATTAAGTTTTGGAATTTTGGTTACTTAAAGGTGTTGCTCAAGCAATTGTTGTTTTCACCACTTTAAATTGTTCAAAACAGATAACAAAGTTCATATTTGAAAAGAAAACAAGATTTTAGTTGGAATACATGTTTCACTTGTTGAAAAAGGATTCCAAATAAATTATTTATGGATTAAACAAGTTTAAGCAAGAATTAAATGAATTTAATTCAAACATGAACTTATTTGAATTTTTATTTGTTCAAAACATTAAACCAAATTCATATTTGAAGAGTTTATACTTTTAGGGTTGGAAAACATATTTTATATGTCCCAAAAGAATTTGTTTTGACCAAGTTATAATTTTAGCATTATTAAATGATTTAAACAAGGTTTAAATCATTTAACCAATTTTAATTATTCAAAACATGAAACAAAGTTTATATTTGGAAAGAGGGTTTAATTTTGCATGGAAAACATATTTCATTTGTGGAAATTGGATTTAAAATGAGCAAGTTATTATTTTGGCAATTTTAAATGCAATAAACAAGAAACAGTTGTTTTCAGCAATTTAAATTATTCAAAACAGCAAAAAAAATTTATATTTGGAAAGTACATGAAAAATTGATGGGAAAACATATTTGGTTTGTGAAATTTGGAATTTTTATGAGCAAGTTATGAATTTTGCAAATTTAAGTGAATTTGACAAGTTTTCAAATATTGCACCAATTTAAAATATTCAAAACAGTAAACAAATTTTATATTTGGATAGATCATTTAATTTGGCATTGAAAACATATCAAAAATGTTGGATTTGGAGTTAGGATGATTTATTTATGCAATTTCCAAAATTTGGGGTAAATCTGCCATTTTTACTGCACTAGGGGCTTAGAAAATATTTCCCAGGGGCTAGATTTTAGTAACAGGGGCCTAGTTGTGATTCTGTGGAAGTTCTGTACCAAACCATGGAAAAAAAATAAAATTTTGCTAATGGTGCAGGGGGTGGGATTCGATCCCCTGCCCCCCTGCCTGATGCGCAAGGAACCAAACCAGATGGGCTACTGCTTGTGTTTGTAACAGATGGGGTAGTGTGTGGTTATGGGCTGTGGTTGCGGGATGGTTTTTCTGAATTCCAACTGAACCGAACAGGTACGACAGGGATCTATCGTCAGCGATGGCAGCGACCCTGGGCTGCGCTCGTCGGAGAGAAGGATCGAGGTTGGTGAGTGGTGCCGTGGGGAAGGAGGGAAGGGAGTTGAGGGAGGAGGTAGCGCTCACCGAGCGAGGGAGGCGAGGAGGAGCAGGCGATCGCGTATGTAGACGAACCCGTCAGATGGAACAGCAGTGCGCAGCGGCGACGAACTCGCGACGGCGCGGCCACCAGGGCGGCTCCCGGCAAGCGGCGAAGAGGCGGGGCGGAAGAGGGGACACCCAGGGTTCCATTCCCGCCCTCGGGGCCCCTCGGAGAGGGCCACCTCGGTGGCGCCAAGGAGGCCAAGTTCCGGCCATGGCGGGCTCGTCCATCTGCAGCAATTTCAGAGGAAGGACTACAGAGAGGAGGGGGAATAGAGAGGAAGGCGGCGCTAGGAGGGGAAGGAGCTAGCTAGGGTTCCTAGGGGCTAGCAGAGGGGAGATAGATATAGGGAAGAGGGGCTTGTACGGCAAAGCATCGGGAGGGCATGGAGATGATCGTGTGGCTGTTGCGTGGATCGTACTGTTATGACAGCGAGAGGTGGAAGAAAAGGACAGGAGGGGGGGTACTGGGCTGGAAAGAAGGGGTTGGGCTGGGCTGCTGCACTCTCTCTCTCTCTCCCTTTTGTTATTTTTTTTTTGTTTTTTTTGTTTTTTTTGTAGCCTTAGCTTTAGGAAGAAAAACATAGGTTTTAACTTAGCAAAATTTCTGGAAAAAAATTGGTTAGGTTTGTTAGACCAAATGCAACCATTTGGTAGCTTGGTTTACAAAATTTTAAATGTTTGCTTGTTGTTTAAGATGTAAACCAAATTAAGTGAAATTTGCAATATTAATTAATATGAGAAAAACAAGGCATTTTCAATAGGGTTTCCCATAGGGTTTTAAAAGTGATTTAAAGAATTCCAAATAGTGGTGAATTTCATGGATTCAAGAATGAGAAGGTTTGAGAAATGGTTTGAGTTTGGAAAATGATTTAGGAGTTAATGATTTGAACTAGTTGATTGGAATATTGGTTTGATTAAAACCAACACTTTTATAAGTGAGCATTATGGGATTATTTGGAAACAAATGATTGAATGGTTTTGCAATTTGTATAACTTTCAAAAGGGGTTGTTGTTTGGTGACTGCTTTGAATTTGGAACCAATTGGGAAAAAAAATAATTAATTGAAATAAAGCACCATTTTATTAGTTGAACATTATGGGATGATTGGAAAACAATTAAGGTTTTGATTTGGAAACAACTATTTGGATGTTGGTTTGGAATTTCAAATGGAAAATAAATTGAATTTGAAAAGGGTTTGATTATTGGATGCATTTTTATAGAAATAAAACAATAGTTTGGGATCACACTTTAATGGAAACAAATAATTGTTTTATTTTGAAATATCTTTTTAGAAATTGTAACATCACAAGGATGAAACAAAAGGTTTGAAATTTGAGTTGAAATTCAAATAGAAAACAAAGGAAAACAAATGAAAACAGTTGGAAAACAACTGAAATCAGAGGAAAACAAATGGAAAACAAACAAAACAATTGCAATCAACATGATGCCATGATGCAAAACATAAAATAACAGAGAGCAACATTCTAATGGCTATTTTTCAGACTTGGGATGTTACAACCGGCCAACGAGCTTCGGGTTCGCATCGATCTGGTGCTAAAGGGATTCGAGAACTTGTATCCTCCTAATCAACCCGCCGATGCCGACAGCGAGCTGAATCTCGGCCAACTGGACAATCAAATCTTGCTATGGCCGAAAGCCCTTATTCGGCTGAACACGGCGTCAGGGTCGGCGCCAAGCCAAGCCATCACCGTCACCACTACACCGGTTGCACCCGCGGCAAGCCAACAAGACAAGGTCCAACATGGCAATGTCCTCTCTCCACCTCCGGTGGATCCTCCTCCTCCCGAGCACGAGACGTCCAATGACGAGCAACAGCACGAGCATGAGACCCATGACGACTACATGGATATTGAACTTGCTCCCATTGACGATTTCATAAATCAGTTGGATGGCGAGAAGCCGGTTCCTCCTCCGGAGTTACCCGCCAGAACTCTTGATATCCAGAAGAAGGTAGATGGCGGAGAGGGCGGTTCTTCTGAGTTACCCACCAGAAAACCGGATATCCAGAAGAAGCTAACCTATTCCCAAGAAACTCCCGAGGAGCAGACGGCCTTTACGGCTCCACAGCCTACGCTGGTTACCCCGAATACACTACGTGCTACGGCCGCGGAGGCGGTAAAACAAAGCGGCACTCCCATCTGCTTGAGGCCGAAGAAGAATCGGAAGAGGACGGTAGCCAAGAAGAAGAAAGGTGGTGCCTCCTCTAGTAGCCAGCCAGCGGCCGCCCGAGTCCTGGACCGTTTGCCGCCCGCCGTCCCGTGGAGGAAGGTGCATGAGATAGGTGAGCCGATGCTGCCAGCAGAGGTTGTCGCTGTCATGGGTGGTGACATGAGGACCATCCACGACGGGATTTTGTTCAAAGAGAATGAACTTCTACGTGAGAAACATCCCTCCTACCCGCTATACGTGGTCAAGGTGCCCCGATCCTTGGGCTTTGTGGATTCAAATCCCGCAGAGGTGTTCTTCATCAGATACGAAGACATATTCAGGGTCTTCCACTTGGGTAAGCTCGACCGAAGCATTGTCTGCCTGGTATCGCTCAGCATGGCGCATGATATGGTCATGGAGAATACCCCGCACATGGTTATTATGGACCCGTACTACATGAATGAGGACTACTTGCGGTCACATGCGGACCGAGTTCTTATCACGACTTACATAACGGGGTTTTTGATAGATAACAAGGATAAGAACGCCATTCTCATGCCATACTTTCCCAAGTAAGTAGTCCTCTCCGCTTCACGTCGTTACATTCTTTCTAGAATCTCCTTAGTATTCCGATTGATGATATTGATGGCTCTTGTTCGAAATGTTCTGCGCAGAAACGGAGGATGCGTACTCATCGTCATGGAACCGCATTGGTCACAATGCACTTATATTGATGCGGGTAGGGCGGTGCAGAAGGACTACACCGACATAAGAGCTGTTCTTAATAGTGCCCTCAACGGCTTCGCCGCCGATTTAGGCAAGCCCCTAAAAAAGGAGAAAATAGTCCGAGGCGCCTACGTGTGCACCCACGTAACAAACTTCCCCTGCCTCAAGCAATCGGAGCAACAATCTGAGTTGGAAGCTTGGTATGTCATCTTTCAGATGAGGGAGTACTTAAAGGATGCCCAACAGGCCCATCTACCAAGTGATCTCCGAGACCTGACCACAAAAATGGCCAACACCGCCGATGAATATGTGCGGGCTGAGTTCCGTCACATCCAGCGGAGGATCTGCACGATACTCTCGTCGGATGTCATCACTCGGGGTGGCTTGTTCTTCCACGGCCACGCACCACCGAGCAACCGTGACATAGAAGCACACCTACGAGAGCAACGTGACACCCGGACATTCAACACGCTACAAGGCGTTCGTCCGTTCCCGCCGAGAATATAGGATTGACAAAATGTTAGTATACACTTGCATCATATAACTTTTAGACCTTTATTTGTCGTGTTTTATTCGTAAACCTTGATGCTTCTATTTTTTGATAGTTATTTGCGGTCTATTATCACTTTCGATGCTAAACTCGTATTTTTGTCCTATGCACAGATGACATGGTATGTTGTGTATGTCGGTAGGGTTCCCGGAGTCTACGACGACTGGGACCAATGCCGAAGACAGGTGCACGGTTTCAGCGGCAACAGCTACAAGGGGTACAAGACCATGGTGGAGGCGGAAGCTCGATACGCCACTTACCTAGCGAGAGAGACGAGAAGACGAGGGCCCGGATGACCACATTCGCCATCGCCGTGCTTATACTCCTTGTACTCCTAGTGTTGATGCTACTTGTTGTTTTGCTTGTCTAGATAACTAAACTATCGATTTGTTTGGACTATGTACTCCTAGTGTTTGAACTATGCTTGTAACTAAACTATTCGTTTCGAGACTATTTGGTGATGATCGAGACTATTTGGTGATGATCGAAATATTTCTGTTATTTAGCTGTCATTTTCATATTTATTACTGTCAATTTGCTGTAATTCTGTTATTTTTGTTTCTTTTATTTTTTGACACAGCAAAACCATACCCCAGGCGAATAGGGAATCATACCCCAGGCAAACATGTACCCCAGGCCCACAGCGCTTGTTCGCCTCAGGTAAGAGGCTTACCCCAGGCGCACAACGCTTGTTCGCCTGGGGTATGTCAAGATACCCCAGGCGCATTTGGTTGTTCGCCTGCGGTAAGTCATTACCGCTGGCGATGTGGTCCCAGGTGAACAAACATTCGCCTGCGGTAGGCTAAATTGGTTCGCCTGCGGTAGCCTTTTCCCTACTAGTGACGAGTACGCCGTGATGCGCAGATCCCCGTGGTGCCATCCCCGTGCCCCGAGCACCACGGGAACGTCGCCGACTTTCACCACCGTGCCGCAGCGCCGCCGCCGTCTCCATTTCCGGCGGGATACCCCGGTGAGCTCTCCTAAGTTTCTCCATCGTTGGATCTACACGGACGCTCCAGATTAGATCTGAAGGGGTACGTGATCTGGTTCGTTGGATTGAGATCCAACCGCCCAGATCGAATCACTTGTCCACGTAGGCGTGCCCCGTTAGCGTGCTCAGTCAGCACACTGCCAGCAGCTGCAACCAATCAGGAATAGCCACGTAACATAGGTTGATTTCAAATATTTTTCTCCCGCTGGAATTAATTGGTAGTTTTACAGATTAGTCCCTACAAATTAGATCTGTCATAACTTTTGATCCATAAACCCAAATTTAGAAAACTTGGACTTTTTGATATCCCCATAATGTGTAGAATTTTTTAGCACTCTTCAAATTCAAAATCGACAAACTTAAATTGGTTCAAATTTGAATATGTTTGTTTGATGAATTTTGGCATAATTCAAATTCTACAAATCCAAAAATTGCAAATAAAATATATTTGGAAACCTTAGGATGTGTACTTTCATACCTTATGCCCCAAAATAATTTATGATCAAATTAAAATTGAATTTAGATTTAAGTGGACTATTTGAGTATTTTTGACATAGATTTAATTCTATAAATAATTAGAATATAGTTCTTTTTGCACAATTGTTCAATTTGGTAACCTTGAACCAAAGGAATTAGTGCCTAAATATTTTGGACAATCTTGAACCATTTACATGTAAGTTGGACCAAAAATCCATCATAGTGAACCACTAGTTGATCATGCCTTAGATTTTGTTTCTATTCTTTCTACCATTGTTTGTTGTGGCCATTTTTGAATCCAAGACCAAGTACCTAGTATGTAAACCATATAGGATACCAAGTAGTGAAACTCAAACACTAGTACCATAGTTTTCTATCTACTTCTCCATTCCCCTATTCTTGCTTCAAGAATTCATCAAGTTAGCAAATGGAAAACAAGACTCAAGCACAAGAAGAAAACTTCATTTTCAACTTGGTGGCAACAAAAGAGTTACAAAGAAGATCATTCAAGAATTAGAAGTAAGGGAATCGGACTTCACAACAACTAGAAGCAACTCAAGGAAGTACAATTGTGAAGAGATTCAGAAGAAACCATCTCCCTCTCTCTTTCTATCTTTCTTCTTATTTCTTTCCAAATTGACTTAGTGGTATTTGTGCCCATCCCATACCCAAGCCAATTAGTGAAGTGAAATCCATGAAGAAATCTATCAAGATCAAGAGAAGAATCCATCCAAGGAGAAGACTACAATAGAAGCATGAATATGATCTTCAAGAATATAAGGATGTGAAGACTTGGAGTGATACATACAAGTTGAAGAATAAAAAGTTGTTTTTGTCCAACCCTTGACCCAAATGGAAAATCCCAAGACTATCCTATTTTCTCTATTTTCATATAAGATAGTTGAACCTAGACCTACTCTAACCCAAATTGGAAAGACTAACTTAGAACACTCAAATGTCTTGATGAATATGACTAAGTGTTACATATTGTTATGTGTTAATTTAGTGGAAATAGTGAGATCACATTGATGAACTCTTGATAAATATGTTTTCAATAAAGCTTGATCACTACAAAGACATCCATAGTGAACTCTTGGAACTTCCTCTACAAGTATGGTTATAATAAAGTTAGTTTTCTACAAACTCAACCTAGACCATCCTTAGTGAACCCTTGGAAGCCCATTAAAAAGTATGGAACCAAGAAAGAATAAATCTTTCAAACTCAAACCTTGACCTTGTCTTAGACAACTTGGTTACATCCCTTTGCCATGGTTGTTGATTTGTATGTTTTCTTCACTTGTATGTTTGTTTGATAGTATGCTTGTTTATTTTTGTGTTTTCAAATGAATAGATTGTACGGAGAGCAACGATCTTTTGTGAAGAGAGTGTGAATTCTTCACCAACTTCAACAAGGCAAGTAACACATCATTCAACTACCCATTATTTTCTATATGCATAGTTGATTTTCAGTAGTATGCATGATAGGAAATTTTTACTTAGTTATATTATGCTATGCTATATCCTAGTAGTGTGTAGCCATCCTTATACCTTGTTATTTTGAAGCCTTGTTACTTAGTGGATGCTTAGCCTTGCTACAAAATTTGTTTTACTTGATGTTGTGGAAAAATTCTAAGTAACGACTTCAATGAACCACCTGGGTGGATTGGTATTGCGGGGCTGTTGATAGTTGAGTGTCTCCCCGAGGGAGTTCACTTGAAGGAATGCCACCTAGGAACAAAGTGATTATGATGTTCCCCAAGTTTAGATAGCTTCCAGTGCAGCCTTTAGTCATATGGGCTCTGTCTTGATTAATTAAGTTGCGAGGGTTCAGCCTGGGCTTGACAAGCAGATGTAGCATAAATATAGGTGGAACGGGTCTTGCCATTAGGTTGAATTCTTGCTTCTGAAAGATCTCGTCTCAATCTTCTCCTTTCCTTAATGCACTCAAAGTGTATAGGATGTTTGGGCTGATTTGAGTCTGAAGGTGAAAGTGCACAAACTCTGCAGAGTCAACAAACTAAGATCTTAGCCGTGTCCCCGGTTATGGACAACTGTGAGCAGCTGGACGAGGAAGGACGGAAGAATCACAACACCATTTTCAATAAGTAAAATTTTGACCAAGTGAACAGTAGTTGTGGTGCTTGGATTTCAGTCCAATGATGCCACCCTTTGAAAAGAAAATTTTGTTTTACAAAAGAGATAGGAGAAAACTTGCTTTATGCAAACTTAGCCAAAACTCCACTCATCCAAATAAGCATGTAGTACTAGTCTTGCCATTTATATCCACCATAGTGTTACTTGCCAATACATTAAATTGTATTGACTCCCTTGTGGCTGCATATTCCATATTGCAGATGTTTCTGAAGACGAGTGAGGATTTCGTTTAGGATCTCGAGACTACCGCCAACATGTTTTTCCTATGGCACATGAAGAATATGGGCTCAATGTGTTCTATGTTTTCCGTTGTATTTCTTTGTTTCCTGCTAGTCTTCTAAGACTATGCAATTTGTAATACTATTTTGTAAAGACTGGATCATGCGATGTAATAGAATTTGATGCATTTGCATGATATTTCATTTTGTACTGTGGTGCTAGCAATTGATCCAGGGACTAGCACAATAACATAGGTATTCCATCTTTATTAAAAGTTGGGATGCTACAAACAAGAAAAGGGCCAAGCCTTCCCAAGCAAGGAAGAGTGTCATTGTGAGTGGTAGTGCCACAAGGGGCAAAACCTCTCATAGTGACTTTGCAGGAATCACTAACCCTCATCACATTTTATTTGTTGATTATTATGGTGATGTTCATGCTAAATATGTGGGTCCTCGTGGAGGGTCCATTACGCGTTCTATTTGGGTTCCTAAGACCCTTGTGGCTAACAAAAGAGGACCCATTGAAGCATGGGTACCTGAACCCAACAATGATATTTTGTAGGACTATGCTTCCGGCGGGTCAAAATGGGTGCTTGATAGTGGATGCACAAGTCATATGACTGGAAGCAAGAAGCTCATGACAGAGTTGAGACCAAATATAAATCAAGCAACCGTCACATATGGAGATAAATCAAAATCTGAGGTAACGGGTCTCGGCAATGTGGTAGTTGCACTAAATATCACTCTCATGAATGTCATGCTTGTTGAGACCCTCGGTTATAATTTACTTTCAGTTCGTGTTGTAGGGAAGACGGGCTTTTCTGTCTTCTTTGAACCCGATCTCATTGTCCTCTTGTGGAGCAAGACTCTATAGGCCGCTTTCGTTTGGCATGTTGAAAATGAGTCGTTTGTGGTAGACTTTTCGAGGGTCTACTAACAGTCAAGCGATGTGTCTATTCGGAAAGGCCGACGTGGGGTGGTTGTGGCATCTCCACTTATCCCATGTCAATATGAGAACTTTGCAAAGTCTTCACAAGGGTGGCCACATCGTTGTACTAATCGAAAATGTTTCCTTTGCCAAATATTGTGTTTGCGGGCCTTGTGTCGAAGGAACAATGCATGATTCTCCCCACCCAAACAAGACTATCATTTCATCAAAGAGGATATTGGAACTCCTTCATGTGGATCTCTTTGGTGCCGTTCCCGAAGCTAGTCTTGGCGGGAAGGATTTTTTTTGGTGATTGTTGATGACTATTCAAGATTCACTTGGGTTTATTTCTTCAAGTTGAAGAGTGAGACCCACAAGCAGTCATCGATTTCTCCAATGAAGTTCAACATCAACACAATATTTCCATATTGGCCATTAGAAGTGACAATGGCTCTGAGTTCAAGAACTACACCGTAAATGAGTTTCTTAGTGAAGAGGGAATTCTTCATCAATATTACGTTGCTTATACCCCTCAATAAAATGGTGTAGCCAAGAGTAAGAACCAGACTCTTATGGATATGTCAAGGTCCATGTTGGCGGGGTTTCAATGTCCTATGAATTCCTCACCGGCAAAAAACTAAATATCTCCTACTTCCGGGTATTCGGTTGTAAGTGCTTCTATTTGGTAAAGTGAGTTTGTTTGTCTAAATTTCAATCTAAATATATAGAGGGTATTTTTGTTGGTTACGGTACCGAATCCCACACTTATAGAGTATTTTACAAGTCCTCATAGATTTTCATTTAATCTAGTAGTGTGGTGCTATAACAAAATGATGGCTCCCAAGTGGCGCAATTTCATGTTTCTGATGTAGAAGATGAAATACATTTAGATATCATAAAAAGAATGGGCGTGGGATTTTTCTGCCCCATTGAGATACACCTGATGCTTTTTGATGATGTGTTGGAAACCCCAAGAGGAGGGTGTGATGAGTAAGCGGCAAGAATTTCCCTCAGTTAACAACCAAGGTTATCAATACAGTAGGAGGAAGAGGATCTCAGGAAGATTAATGCCAATGACGGTGGTGCTGGCGCTTCACCGGTGTCAGCAACAACGTGGAACCTGCACACAACACAACCAAAATACTTTGTCCCAACGGTACAGTGAGGTTCTCAATCTCACCGGTCTTGCTGAAAACAAAGATTAGATGTATAGTGTGGAAAATGATGTATGCTTGCAGTAAGTAAAGAAAGCAGTAAATAGTTGTGGTTTGTTCAACAGTGTGGAAAAATGGAGCGTGGTTTGTATGTTCACTAGTGGTGTCTCTCCATAAAAGATAGCATGCTGGGTGAACAAATTACAGCTAGGCAATTGACAAATAGAGGTTGCACCGCAGTGCACATATATGACATGAAGACTACTATGATATTTAGTGCGGGCATTACAACAACATACATAGACCGAAATCCATCTGCATCTATGACTAATAATCCACCCTCAGGTTATCATCCGAGCCCCCTTAGATATTAAGTTGCAAGCAACATATATCTGCATTAAACAAAGTATGTAATGTAAGCAATGATTATGCACGCGAGCACTCTCACCGCTGTTTTCTCCCTAATGGCAACAACACATCCTCCCCCTTCACATTTATGTCACTCGAGCAAGGTGGTGAGGAGGCATGAACCCACTATCGAGCATAAATACTCCCTCTTGGAGTCACTAGCATCTACTTTGCCAGAGCAACCACTAGCAACAGAAAGCATGCAAGATCACAAATAGCATATGCAAATAAAGACTATAATCAACTTGGCATAAGTTCAATATTCATCGGATCCCAACAAACACAGCATGAGGAATTACATAAGATCAATCTCGATAATGATAGGCAACTCACGAGATCTAAACATGGAGACATATGAGGAGAAGACAACCATCTAGCTACATCTACGAACCCGTAGTACAAGGATGAACTACTCAAGCATCACTCCATAGGCAGGCATGGTGATGTAGAAGCCTCCGGTGATGATCTCCTCTCCGGCAGGGTGTCGGAAACAGCTTCAGAACCCCCTGATCTAGGGTTGACGGTGACAGCGGCTGCGGAACTTTTCGGGGATTTTTTATCAGGTGTTTAGGGTTTTCCATCCGGGGGGATTAAATAGGCGAAAGGGCAAAGGCGGTGGAGCTCCAGGGGCCCCACACCCATAGCTGGCGCGACCAGGGGGCTGCGCCACCCTATGGTGTTCCCCCTGGTGCCTGTCTTCGACTCTTCTTCGGTATTCTGGATGCTTCCGGGGAAAATAGGCACTTCGGGCTTTGTGGGGTCCAATTTCGAGAATGTTTCCAGAACAACTTTTCTGACACCAAAAACAGCAGAAAACAGGAAACTAGCACTTGGCACCTTGTTAATAGGTTAGTCCCGGAAAACGTATAAATGTGCTATAAATAAGGGAGAAAACAAGTAGAAATTGACATAATATGATCATGGAGCATCAGAATTATGGATACGTTGGAGACGTATCAAGCATCCCCAATCTTAGTTCCTACTCGTCCTCGAGTAGGTAAACGATAAAACAATAATTTCTGAGGTGACATGCTACTAACATAAACTTGATCAATCTAATGTAAAAGCATATGCACGCTGAGATCATAGAACTTCAAACACAAACATGATAAACAGAAATTTAATAATAAAACATAGCAATTACTTTGCATCATGAAGAGTATCTCAAATAAAGGATCATGAATAATAATGCAAAGAAAGGTAGACATTTAGAGAAAGCATGGCAAAGTGATATTTCACTAGTCCTTAAGAGTGGGGAAAAACATAAATGCTAGGACACCTTCAAAGTTCATGAGGAAGACTAGAACAAATAAATTAAGAACAAATAATATCACATTATGAAGTAATTATTGATGTTTATGGGACAAATGCACATAGAACTCAGAATGGCAAAAATGTGCATAAAGTTAGAAGATGGAGACTCAACATAATAGTAAAAGAAAGGCCCTTCGCAGAGGAAAGCAGGTATCACTCATGTGCTAGAGCTTTTATTTTATTAAACATAGGTATTAAAAGTTTGACACTGAGTGTCTATATTTTGGGAGATGTATGCTAATGTCAACGAATGGTAAACAGAAAATACAGTACGTCACAAGCCAACTGGATTCATAAGAGCGGCTCCCATGGTGAAGGACGCAACTGGTGTATAAGGTCATCCCTCTTTCTCTTTTGTTCACACAATTATGCTTTGACTGATAAATCAGGGGCAAAAATAGTGAAGAGAATTTGTTTGTATTAATTTGGGGCTGGGAGCCCCGCTGCCAGCTCTTCTATCATTTGGATAAGCGGATGAAGCCACTATTCCAGGGTGTGAAATCCAATCAACATGTGAGATAAAGATTCTCTATTGACGTCCTCATAAGCAAAAACAGGAACATAAAGCAGGAGTAATTTTGAAGGTTTTAAAGGTAACACATGAGCAATTTACTTGGAGTGGCAGTTAAATACCACATGTAGGTAGGTATGGTGTACACAATGGGAAAATCTTTGGTTTAAGGGAGTTTGGATGCACGAGTAGAGCTCATACTCAGTACAGGTGGAGGCTAGCAAAAGACTGGGAGCGACAAATCTAGAGAGCATAAGAGCCATAATCATGCATAGCGACATAAGCATCATTAATTAAAACATAATCAGTATCACAAGTTCAAAAACTAAGTGGTCATGGAGGCTATTTGTGACTGGTTTGTAGTCATAAACAAGGTGTGAGCATGCTCCAAGTCAACCAAATAAAACATTCGAAAGAGACTACCATATATTGATGCTTTACTATGACAAGAATAACTCATGAATCTTTCAAGACATATTAAACACTCTCAGCTATTTGAGGCTATTCATGCTACTCAATAACCACAAGGCTTTAAAACTAAAATAACATTTAGCATGGCATGAAAAAGTCCTAGCCACAGTCTATACAAGCTTCTACTAGTACTGTGATAAATTTTACTTCAAGCATTAGTTTTATTCTCCCAACATGCACCATACAAAACATGCTTTAACAAAAATACTCTTTATGATACAGCAAGCAAACATGAGAGTACTCACATAACACTAATAAAACTAACAACTCTAATAAGATATGCATGCAAAACATGAACTAAATAAATGCAACAACTAGACAGAGAATAAGAATACAATGTATTCTCACGAAAAAGCGGAGCGTGTCACTCTCCAATAAAAGAATGCTGGGGTCCAACCAAGCTAATTGAAAAAGTAAAAACAAACTAAAAGCAAAAACAAAAAAAACTGAAAACAAAAATAAAAGACGCTCCAAGTAAAGCACATAAGATGCGACCGAATAAAAATATAGTTTCACTAGAAGTGACCTGATAATTTGTTGATGAAGAAGGGGATGCCTTGGGCATACCCAAGCTTAGACGCTTGAGTCTTCTTGGAATTTTCTGGGATGTACCACCGGGGCATCCCCAAGATTAGGATTTTCACTCTTCTTGATCACATCATATCATCCTCTTCTCTTGACCCTTGAAAACTTCCTTCACACCAAACTTCTCACAATCTTCATTAGCAACGTTAGTGAAATTGAAATAATAAATTCACATGGTTCAGTTTCAACACAAGTCTAATAATAAAAAACACATTAGCTACTGTCACAACTTCTTTTAAAACACTTTTTTCTCAAAAGAACACCAAAAGAAAGAGATTGAGATGCAAATGCAATAAATGGCAGCAATCTGTCAAAACAGAACAACAAGTAAAGATCGATTTATCAAAAATCTTATTTTTCTCAAATAAAAAAGTGGTAAACTAAGAAAAGTTGCGTATATAACTCACGATTACGCACAAAACAACTCAGGTCATTTTGAATTTTCTGTGATTTTTTACGGAATTAACAGTGGACAGAAGAAATCTGTTTCCTGCACAGAAATCCGAAAGATAGCCTCAACTTTCCACTAGAGGCTTTACTTGGATCAACAAAAACACAAAAGAAAGTATACAGTGGGGAAATAGACAACACCCAGGTGCAAAGCACACCTAAGAAAACGAAGGAAAACGGGTTGAAAACAGCGAAATAAAACGGGTTGTCTCCCGGTAGCGCTTTTCTTTAACGCCTTTCAGCTAGGCATAAAAGGGCAACTCAAGTATTTTCACGTGAGGCATTCAAATCAAGATTTGGCAATTCTTTAATAATGCATTGTATTTTATCTAAGTGAGTTTTAGAGGCTCTTCTCTTAGTACTTTTAGGCTTACTATCCACATGAAATAAATTCTGAGGAACAATCCAATCAAAATTCTTTTCTTGGGCTTCGTGCAATGCCACTAATTTAAAGGTGATTGGTATTTTATCCTCGTTTTCATTATTAGATTCAGTTTTTCCTAGAGCACCAACAATGTCTACACATGATCCAAGCATATTAAAATGATCAAAGACTTTTCTAGCTTCTATAGCAACATCTCCAAATTCTTTAAGCATAGTTTCTAAGATGAAGTTTCTTTTCTCAACACCTTCAATGTTATTCAAGTTAAGGAACATATGTTGTATTATGGGATGGAGGTTAACAAACCTAGCTTCTAGCATGTGAACTAAAGAGGTTGCAGTAGTCTCGTAATTGGGAGCAAGTTCTACTATGGATTTTTCCTCAAAGTTATCATGCTTACTAACATGATCAAAAAATTCTTTAATAGTGTCCTTTCCAAGTATAGAACCACTTCCTACCGGTAAATCTTTCAAGGTAAACTTAGGGAACACCATGATGAGAAATAACAACGTAGAGACAAGAATAACAACTAGAATGAGAACTATTTTTGTGTGTGTTTTTAATAAAGAGAAGCAAAACAAGACAAAAATAAAAACAAGACAATAAACAAAATAAAGAGGTTGAGAGTGAGAGACTCCCCTTGCTAGAAGACTTCTTCTTCCCCGGCAACGGCGCCAGAAATTCCTTGATGCTTTTTGATGGTGTGTTGGAAACCCCAAGAGGAGGGTGTGATGAGTAAGCGGCAAGAATTTCCCTCGGTTAAGAACCAAGGTTATCAATCCAGGTAGGAGGAAAAGGATCCCAGGAAGGTTGATGCCAATAACGGTGGTGCTGGCGCTTCACCGGTGTCAGCAACAACGTGGAACCTGCACACACCACAACCAAAATACTTTGTCCCAACGGTATAGTGAGGTTGTCAATCTCACCGGTCTTGCTAAAAACAAAGATTAGACATATAGTGTGGAAAATGATGTATGCTTGCAGTAAGTAAAGAAAGAATTAAATAGTTGTGGTTTGTTTAACAGTGTCGAAAAATGGACCGGGGTTTGTAGGTTCACTAGTGGTGTCTCTCCATAAAAGATAGCATGATGGGTGAACAAATTAAAGCTGGGCAATTGACAAATAGAGGTTGCACCATAGTGCACATATATGACATGAAGACTACTATGATATTTAGTGCGGGCATTACAACAATATACATAGACCGAAATCCATCTGCATCTATTACTAATAATCCACCCTCAGGTTATCATCCGAACCCTCTTAGGTATTAAGTTGTAAGCAACAGATAACTGCATTAAACAAAGTGTGTAATGTAAGCAATGATTATGCACGCGGGCACTCTCACCGTTGTTTTCTCCCTAATGGCAACAACACATACTCCCCCTTCATGTTTCTGTCACTCGAGAAAGGTGGTGAGGAGGCATGAACCCGCTATCGAGCATAAATACTCCCTCTTGGAGTCACTAGCAACTACTTGGCCAGAGCAACCACTAGCAACGGAAAGCATGCAAGATCACATATAGCATATGAAAATAAAGACTATAATCAACTTGGCATAAGTTCAGTATTCATTGGATCCTAGCAAACACATAATAAAGAATTACATAAGATCAATCTTGATCATGATAGGCAGCTGACGAGATTAAACATGGAGGCATATGAGGAGAAGACAACCATCTAGCTACAGCTACGAACCTGTAGTCCAAGGATGAACTACTCACGCATCACTTCGGAGGCAGGCATGGTGATGTAGAAGCCTCCGGTGATGATCTCTGGCAGGGTGCCGGAAACAGCTTCAGAACCCCCTGATCTTGGGTTGACGGTGGCGGCGGCCACGGAACTTTTCGGGGATTTTTGATCAGGTGTTTAGGGTTTTCCATCCGGGGGGATTAAATAGGCGAAAGGGCAAAGGCGATGGAGCTCCAGGGGCCCCACACCCATAGCTGGCGCGGCCAGGGGGCACGCCACCCTATGGTGTGGCCCTCCTGGTGTCCGTTTTCGACTCTTCTTTGGTGTTCTGGATGCTTCCGGGGAAAATAGGCACTTCGGGCGTTGTGGGGTCCAATTCCGAGAATGTTTCCAGAACAACTTTTCTGAAACCAAAAACAGCAGAAAACAGGGAACTTTCACTTGACATCTTGTTAATAGGTTAGTCCCGAAAAATGTATAAACATGCTATAAATAAGGGAGAAAATTGGTAGCAATTGACATAATATGATCATGGAGCATCAAAAATTATAGATACGTTGGATACGTATCAACACCTTTTGGAGGATCGAGAAGAACTTTGCTCTACTCAAGTGGAGCCCTCCTCTACTCAAGAAAAATCATGCCAATGGAGCAAGTGATGAACCAACCCAAGAACAAGTTCAAGACCCTCTTTCTATTGATCAAGTTGTTATGCAAGAACCAAATTCCCCTATTATTGATGCTAGCAAAGATCAAGACAAAGATCAACCCTCTACTTCTCATGATGAAGTTACTCCTAATGATGATCAAGGTCACCCTTCCGGTCAATATGGGGACTCAAACGATGATGATCATGTGATGCATCCTCACTCAAATGAGGAGATAGAATCCCGTCGTAAAGCTAGAGTGTTAAGTGACTCGAAACATATGGAACATAGTCTAGACAATGTTATTGGTGATGTAAGAGGGAAAGTGTCCACTAGGAGACAATTGGCAAGCTTTAGTGATCATCAAGCACATATCTCCATGGTGGAACCAAAGAAAGCATTTGAGGCACTTGAGGATAAAGGCTGGTCTGAAGCCATGCATGATAAACTCAACAACATCAAGCGCAACAAAGTATGGAAGATAGTAGAGAATTCCAAAGAGTGCTGCAATGTTATAGGAACAAAATGGATTTTCAAGAACATGCAAGATGAGAATGGAATTGTCATAAGGAACAAAGCTAGATTGGTAGCACAAGGTGAAAGTATAAGGATGCCGCCTAGAAGGGGGTGAATAGGCGCTTTAAAATAATTACGGTTTAGGCTTGAGTAAATGCGGAATAAAATTAGCGTTTAATTTATCAAGCACAAAACCTATGCAAGATAGGTTTACCTATGTGCACCAACAACTTATGCTAGGCATGATATACAACTATGAGATAGCAAGATAGATGACATCAAGCACGATGGCTATCACAAAGGTAAATGCATAAGTAACGAGCTAGAGTATAGAAATAACCGAAACACAAGGAGACACCGGTGTGATTACCGAAGTTCCTTCCCAAGGGAAGTACGTCTTCGTTGGAGAGGTGGGGAGCCACCCAGGCGCTCCTCAATAGCACGGATGTGCACACCTTATTCTCCTTGAGCTTCTCCGGTGAGGGAGATTCTCGTTTCCACTATGAGGTCGACTTGAAGGCGTTGACCAAACCTTACACGGGGTTGAGGCTATCTCCACAACTCAATTGGAGGCTCTCAACGAAGCTTCTTGCAACAAGGTGGAAGCCCCAAGCACTAACCGTCTAGGGTTCTCAATACACCCAAGAGGAACAATCTCTCCGGTGACCAAGCACCCAAGAGTAACAAACTCACGAACTTCTCTTTCACGAATCTCGTGGGGAACTCAAACCGATGCACCTAATGCAATGGCAAGAACACACAAAGTGGTCAAGAACTTCTCTCTAAAATCCCACCAAAGCAACTAATGCTATGGAGGGAGGAAGGAGGAAGAACAAGGAAAACAACAAATGAATCCCTAGATCTAGATCCAAAGGATTCCCCTCACAAAGAGGAGGGATTGATTGGTGAAGTGGCAGATCTAGATCTCCTCTCTCTTTTCCCTCAAGTGGAAGCAAGAATCATTGGAGGTACTGAGAGATAGCAAGATTTTGGAGGTAAAAAATGGAGGTCAAACTTGCCCAAAAGTTTGGGGAACCATTGGGGGAAGAAGGCCCCTTAAATAGGTCACCCAAATATCCAACCGTTGGAGGAAAAATCGCGCAGGGGCGGAACCTCCGGTGAAACCACCGGAACCTCCGCCCCCGGATGAGTTAGAACACCAAAAGGGTTGCAAAATGCCCCAACCACCGGAGGCTCCGCCAACATCATCCCGAAAGGGTTTCCGGCGGAGCCACCACCGGAACCTCCGGTGGTGGAAAAAACTGCAGAACACCCTATATGAAAATGGTCGTAACTTTTGCATCCGGACTCCGTTCTCGATGTTCTTGGGCTCGTTGAAATCGCAACGAAGAGAACTATAAGAAAATGTAGAGAAATATCATAGTAAAAAATTGGAATATAAAACCAAATGATGAAAGGTTTGTCCTATCAATAAATGACAACCGGTAGAAACCTCCAACAACAAAAATGCGATAAGTTTTTCATACGAAATCCATTTTTGATGAACATGAGCTTGACATGAAGAACATGACAAGCTCTAAAACCTTACATGGAGAAAACCCAAATAAGAACCAAGAAGGATGATGCCAAGTATGCAAAGGTTTGAGCTCTCTATGATAGATATGATCAAGATATGCATTAAAGAGCCCCTCTTGATAGTACGGTTATCTATTTTATAATCCGGTCTCCCAACTAGTATAATGAGACCGGTAAAATATAAACCCTATCTAAGTCATACCTTTTCCTTGCGCAATCCAATTGAGCTAGATGATGACGATCTCGACTCTCTCAAGTTGGATCTTCTTTCTTGATCGTGCTTGTTAACACATGCTCCGCTTGATGAAGACTTGCAAGTTGCTCCCCCATACACCACTATGGGAGAGGATTCTCCCCCATACACAATTATGGGAGAGAACCTTAATGGCAAATCTTCACGAGGCCAAAAACTCCAAAAGGGTGGCAAGCATCAAGTGTAGGATTTCTTCTAGATGCTTCGCTTGAGCTTCCACGTCAAGCTAGGTGACGAACATCGCTTGACAATGACATAGACCATGGGCAATATGAAATCTTCCTTTTTGTTCATGACCATGGAAAGATACCTAAAAACACATAGAGATTCCACACACACATATATGGGTTAGATCACAAAGCTATATTGATAATTGCTTACCATACCATGAGATACACAATCCCACTTGGTACATCGTGTAGCTTTGTGTGTTGATCACTAGCTTGATCAACCTTGTATCTTTTCTTCTTACTTCAAATGATGATGTCTTGAAGATAACCATGAAGGATAATCTAATACTTTTCTTCAAGACACACTAGCAATAAGCTCAACTCAAACCATGAGCATTCTTCATGTAAATCCTTGAATATACATGAACTCCATTATTTCCTATGGACAAGATCTACAAGGATAACTCAATGCAAACATTAGTCCATAAGGATTTTCATTAATTACCAAAACCACATATGGGGCACAATGGACTTTCAATCTCCCCCATTTTGGTAATTGATGACAATCCCTTTTTACGAGGGTTTATATGATGAATTAAGCAACCATGCAAAACAAAGAGCAAGGATGCAATAGCATGGAAGGCAAATGCTTAAGAACGAAACTAAAGCATAGAACCAAATTCCCTTAAACCCTCTAAACTTCTCCCCCATTGGCATCCATTGCCGAAATGGGAAAAAAGATTAGAAGGCCAATATAATAAGAGCTCCCCCATACTGTATGCATTCCTCATGATATGAGTGAAATCAAGAGCATATATCCAACTAGGAATATATGGAGGGAGATCAAACTATATTGAGGATCCAAAGATTTACAAGCAAAGTAAAATTGAAGTATACTTTCATAAAGAAGCAACCAACCAAAGGATCCAAAAAACCGATTGACCAAAATCAATATTATGATAAGATCAACCAAGTGTTCTAGAAAATCAAGAGGGAACTCCCCAAGGTACATGCACAATGTTAGATTTGAATTACTATATAATGTGCAAAACATGGAATCATCACTCCCTTCTAGATAATTTTGAACACAAACAAGAGAAAGAGAGTAGATTGGAAATGAAGCAAAGCAACTTGCAAACAAACAAGAGTTGAGCCATTAAGATCAAGAAGCGACAAGTAAAGATTTACTCAACCGAAAGAGATGAGTGTGACAAGGAAAGACATCTGTATGAGACTAATAGGATGAGAAAAGCTTCATCATAGTCTTTAAATATATGAGGCACATAGTGCATATCATGTCTTTCCCATACACACAAACCAACAAATGATAAAACACATAGGTCCACAAGCTTTATACGATGCAAAAGGAATACCAAAAGAAAAGCAAAGCTTGTTCCTTTTAGGAACCACCAAGTAATATAAAGCAATAAAACATGGTCACTAAAGAAATAGAATATCAACTAAATATGTAACTATTCTCGTGTGTATAAGTTTCTAAGTGGACACCAATCACAAAGATATATATCCACAAAGAAATATAAACACACAAAAATAGGTACAAGGGTGAAGAACATGATATCCAAGATAGGTTCATAAATATACCAATAAGATTTTTGCTTGAAAGCAAAACACTAGGCTTAGTTTAATCTTAAGGGGATATAGATGGACAAACAATAAACTCACCAAAGCATCACAAATATCACAAGGGAAAAGTGATAGTTGGAATGCTTCGAGAAAGGTAACGCATATCACAAAAGATTCAAATGGTTTTTGAGAATTCATCAATATTGCATATGAGAGACTTCAAGTAGAAGTTACTAGATTAATATACTTGGGATTGGTGAATCATTAAAATGATTATAAATATCCCCTTAGTATGTAATCATCCCGGCTTACTCATAGTTACAATAAAGATGTTTTTGATAAGACATTTGCAAGAGCCAAATGAAATGCAACAAATGGAATTCATGCCTAGATGCAACCTACACAAGGTTGAAAGCTAGAAATGTATGCATGGAATAGATACTTGTTACTCAGACGGCATTGGTGATGAAGAGGATGCGAGTTTGATAATCATCGTAGCTTGACTCCTATGATATGATGGTGAGAACACCTTCCTTATGAATGGAGCAAGCAACCAATGTATATCCATTGTACCTAAAAACAAAAATCAAGTACAAAATGGTTCCCAAACTTATTGGGTCCAAAGTAGTTAGAACAAATACAATACATAGGACAAACTCCACATAAATATGTGCATATTAATATGAATTTTAATCTTATGCACATCTTAGCCATTTAGGATTTGATGGAGTTTATCCTATATATTGGATCAACGAAAGTAAGCATGTAAAAGGATATACATAGTAAATATACATGCACAAAACTTTCAAGAACCAAACAAGATACAAATTGGACAAAATACCAATTAAAACAAAGAAGACACTCACAAGAGATAAAATCAAACGAAGTGTCCAAATTATATCAAAACCCCAAATCAACACATGATTTAGGAAATCAAATAGAGAAGATAACAAAAACAATATCAAAGAATAAACAAACCCTCTACACTTTTCATGATGGCACAGAAAGTACCAAGACGAAAAATGTTCGTCTTACAAAGAGACAAGTCATTGGGATAAAATACCAATTTCAAGAAAACAAGTGTTCAAACACATATAGGATAGTTCTTCCAATAATAGTGCATTAATTATGATATTTCATTTGAATACAAGATGCACACAATGGAATAATTACTCTCCATATATATTGTTCAAACACTAGTCAAGCTCAAGAAGAGCAATAAGATGAAATACCAATTAAAGAATTGTGTTCTACTCAATGTAGGATATCTTCCCCAAGAAATGCAACACAAAGAAGTATGAGTTTGAATGAAAGTGCACACGAATGGGATCATTGCTTTACCTAACTCAATAAAGCATAAAGCAAATTTTGAGTAGAGCAAGGAAGACACAAAGGAGTTTGAACCAAACAAATCCTTGGCAAGAAACAAGGCAATTTTAGAGAAATGGAAAAAGTAAATATGATCAATAAACTTACCACAAATTATTATAACTTGTCAAAGACAAGAGATGTATGGAGATATTTCTCGGTGGTATATTTGTTCACAATCATATTCACAAAACATAAGCATGTGGTAAAAGATAGGAATGAAAACACCATACTTAAATAGAGATTTTTGGTGGCTTCAATAGTCGAATGATCATGCAAAGAAATGGTTAATATATCAAGAAGCAACCGGTTCCCGAGATGGTAAATTATAGTGCTAATTTGTGGAAAACCGCACCAAGAAACTCTCTCACAAATAAGATACCAAAAGATGAGCAAATAAAATCATTTAAGAAAATTGAAACTTGTTTGAGCACACATGCCACATAGGAACAAGATAATTAACAATATCAATTCTATGTGGCAAAACCTTAAATGTTCACATTCTTTAGGCTTGTAATATGCACAACATATTACTCCCCCATAATGTGATAATATGTATCTTCTTAGCAAGAGGCAAACAAAGACCAACTTGAGATAATTAATAGACATTAGAATTTGAATTTCTCATGAGTATGAGATACCACATAGGGACTAGATAATATTGAAATATCAACACTATGTGGTATTCCTCATGTACACACATTTTGGGATTGTGAAGTGCCAAAGGCATATTACTCTCCCAAAATGGGATAGTCCATTAACCACTCAAAAGAGCCAAATAAGATACACACAAGATGCAATTAGGCTCAAAGCAAACTCATACATAAATTTTGTGTGAATCGACATACACATACTAGATTACTCAAGGATAAGTAAGTAGTAAGCACAAAATATACAAAATACAAGCAAGGTACAAAACCAATACATGCAAAGGGGCAAGCAACTTTCAATGTATATATAATGTAATAAATACAAGTTACCGCAAGAAGGAGCATGGAATATGAGATAGATACGTGATAATCCAAATGACTTGGCTTAAGGAAAATATAAGTGATGAAGATCCCTTAATTCTTCATGATATAGCCAAGTCTCCAATGCCCTCCGATAACACCTATTGATCAAGTTTGAGATTGTTGGTCCCCAACCAAGTTGGTTCCTAAGAGGTTAGTCACAATAGGCTTGGCAACCCAAATGGTTCTTTTCTTGACACCACTTTGAGTACCAACATATTTGGCAAACACATTGCCGACATTATCCTTCCGAATGGAATACACATCATCGATTATGATAGGGTTGGATAATGTACCATTAGTGCATGAAGAAGCAAGATGGCCCTTTTCACGACATAAGTAGCAACAACGACTCCTTCAATTCTTCTTAGTTGATTTCTCAACTTGAGAAGCATTAGCTTGAGTCTTCATGGGAAGAGGCCTTTCTTAAACTTGAAGTTGAGATTGAGGTTGAACTTGTGGCCGTTTCCCTTGTTGTTTATCGCTAAGTTTCTTCTTCTTCAAAGGGCATGATCTAACATGATGCCCTTCAACCTTGCACTTGAAGCAAACAATCTTGGCCAAATTCTTGTCTTGTTCACGGCCCTTCATCTTGTCGACCTTGGACTTGTTCTTATGATTGTAAATGAATCCAAGTCCTCTCTTGTCATTAGGGGATTTTTGGACACTCAACATATTGTCAAGTGTGGACTTCCCTTTATGACACTTCTCCAAGTCTTTCTCCAATGAAGTAACTTGGGCCTTGATCTCTTTGATTTCCTCTACATGGTAAGTATCAACACAAGAGCTAGAGGAAGTAGATGCATCATTATTAGAGCAACAAGGTAAGGAAAGCAATTCATCATAAGATGTGGGAACATTATGAGAGGATGAATTACTAGGACTAGCACAAGGCAATATAGCATTTAGAGTAGATATTGTGCCTTTGTCCACATGAGGCTCACAAGGTGTTACCTTATTTAAAATAGACTTATGAGCTAATTTTAGCCTCTCATGGGAGACTAGAAGATTCTTATGAGAGCTTGAGAGCTTTTCATGAGTTTCTTCCAATTTCCCATAATTACTAGTTAGCAACTCAAGTTGAGCCCATAGCTCAACATTCTCTTTTAATGTGGATGCTTCACAAGAAATAGAGTTAGTAGCACAAGCATCAACATTTTTAGCTTTGAGGTCATTAGAAAGAGAAAGAGATAATTCATTGTCCCTTCTAAGCTTAGAAACGCTAATAGCATATGTTTCTTCTAGACTATATAGTTTCTCTTAAAGAGAAGATCTAGGGGACCGCTCTTTCTCAAAAGCCTTTTCAAGATCTTTGTCCTTTATAGAATGACTACCACTATGACTTTCCAAAGTCACGATGATATCCTCCTTTTCATCTATAAGCGAGTTAGCCTTATCAAATTGTTCTAGGAGAGCATTCACATTTTCTTTGGTCTCATCAACAAGGCTTGATAACCATAAGACTAATTTCTTAGACTCGTCATCAACCTCCTTACCAACATCATCATCACTACTATCATCATAATATTTATTGGGGTTCAAAGTGGAAGATTCCTTTGAATCCTTAGCCATGAGGCAAAAGGTGGTAGATGATGATAGATCATTACTTGAGG
This sequence comes from Alopecurus myosuroides, assembly GCA_028641055.1. Taxonomy (NCBI): domain Eukaryota; kingdom Viridiplantae; phylum Streptophyta; class Magnoliopsida; order Poales; family Poaceae; genus Alopecurus; species Alopecurus myosuroides. Next base: position 125,925,021 of record CM054061.1, on the reverse strand, counting down.
CACCACTCAAGTACACATCTTGTTCCATAGAGAGTTGGGTTTCCTTTACATTGTTAGCCATATAAATACTAGAGGAAACACAATCATTTTTATGATGGGAACAAGATAAATCAAGCATATCATCATGAGATTTAGTCAAGCAATGTCGACATGATATGCAAAGACTATCAACACAAGCATGTAAAACATTTTTGGTTCTAGGTGTGTTTAAGTCCAAAGATGAGGCATGACAATAAGATAGAGATGAAGGATCATCAATAATAAGCTCACTATCATTATTGCAAAGCCTATCACTACTCACCATGTCATTAGTTTGTGGCTTACCACATGTTGGTGAAGTAGAAGAAGTTGAGAACACATCACGAACGGAAGTGGAGGGATAAAAATCATCTTCTCCAACATTGGACACACCATATTTATCTTGAAGCTTTGTCCATAACTCATGAGCATTCCCGATAGGAAAGAGTGGTTTAATAACTACAAGGCTCACAACAAGGAAAAACGCATTAATAGCAAGAGCATCGAGAGGTAAGTTTTTCTCTTCCTCTAAAGTTTGATTTTGAGGATCCTTTGGAGGAGAAAAACCCATCTCTACAATTTGCTCCATATCTGGGTCCATGACCCGAAAATAAATAAGCATGCGAAATTTCCAAACATCATAGTTTGTGCCATAGAAATGAAATGTGGGATTGTGCACTAATTCACTACGCGACAGCATTACTCTCAAGGCGGTGAAGCCTAATAATGAGAGCCTTGGCTCTGATACCAATTGAAAGTATAAGGACGCCGCCTAGAGGGGGGGTGAATAGGCGCTTTAAAATAATTACGGTTTAGGCTTGAGTAAATGCGGAATAAAACTAACGTTTAATTTATCAAGCACAAAACCTATGCAAGCTAGGTTTACCTATGTGCACCAACAACTTATGCTAGCAATGATATACAACTATGAGATATCAAGATAGATGACTTCAAGCACGATGGCTATCACAAAGGCAAATGCATAAGTAACGAGCTAGAGTATAGAAATAACCGAAGCACAAGGAGATACCGGTGTGATTACCGAAGTTCCTTCCCAAGTGAAGTACGTATTAGTTGGAGAGGTGGGGAGCCACCTAGGCGCTCCTCAATAGCACGGATGTGCACACCTTATTCTCCTTGAGCGGTGAGGGAGATTCTCGTTTCCACTATGAGGTCGACTTCAAGGCGTTGACCAAACCTTACACGGGGTTGAGGCTATCTCCAGAACTCAATTGGAGGCTCTCAATGAAGCTTCTTGCAACAAGGTGGAAGCCCCAAGCACTAACCGTCTAGGGTGCTCAATACACCCAAGAGGAACAATCTCTCCGGTGACCAAGCACCCAAGAGTAACAAACTCACGAACTTCTCTTTCACGAATCTCGTGGGGAACTCAAACCGATGCACCTAATGCAATGGCAAGAACACACAAAGTGGTCAAGAACTTCTCTCTCAAATCCCACCAAAGCAACTAATGCTATGGAGGGAGGAAGGAGGAAGAACAAGGAAAACAACAAATGAATCCCTAGATCTAGATCCAAAGGATTCCCCTCACAAAGAGGAGGGATTGATTGGTGAAGTGGTAGATCTAGATCTCCTCTCTCTTTTCCCTAAAGTGGAAGCAAGAATCATTGGAGGTATTGAGAGATAGCAAGCTTTTGGAGGTCAACAATGGAGTTCAAACTTGCCCAAAAGGTTGGGGAACCATTGGGGAAGAAGGCCCCTTAAATAGGTCACCCAAATATCCAACCGTTGGAGGAAAAATCGCGCAGGGGCGGAACCTCCGGTGAAACCACCGGAACCTCCGCCCCCGGATGAGTTAGAACACCAAAAGGGATGAAAAATGCCCCAACCACCGGAGGCTCCGCCAACATCATCCCGAAAGGGTTTCCGGCGGAGCCACCACCGGAACCTCCGGTGGTGGAAAAAACTGCAGAACACCCTATATGAAAATGGTCGTAACTTTTGCATCCGGACTCCGTTTTCGATGTTCTTGGGCTCGTTGAAATCGCAACAACGAGAACTATAAAAATATACAGAGAAACATCATAGTACAAAATGGGAATATAAAACCAAATGATTAAAGGTTTGGCCTATCAATAAAGGACAACCGGTAGAAACCTCCAACAACAAAAATGCGATAAGTTTTTCATACAAAATCCATTTTTGATGAACTTGAGCTTGACATGAAGAACATGAAAAGATCTGAAACCTTACATGGAGAAAACCCAAATAAGAAACAAGAAGGATGATGCCAAGTATGCAAGGGTTTGAGCTCTCTACGATAGATACGATCAAGATATGCATTCAAGAGCCCCTCTTGATAGTACGGTTATCTATTTTATAATCCGGTCTCCCAACTAGCATAATGAGACCGGTAAAATAGAAACCCTATATAAGTCATACCTTTTCCTTGCGCAATCCAATTGAGATAGATGATGACGATCTTGACTCTCTCAAGTTGGATCTCCTTGATCGTGCTTGTTAGCACATGCTCCGCTTGATGAAGACTTGCAAGTTGCTCCCCCATACACCACTATGGGAGAGGATGCTCCCCCATACACCATTATGGGAGAGAACCTTAATGGCAAATCTTCACGAGGCCACAAACTCCAAAAGGGTGGCAAGCATCAAGCATAGGATTTCTTCTAGATGCTTCACTTGAGCTTCCACGTCAAGCTAGGTGACGAACACCGCTTGACGATGACATAGACCATGGGCAATATGAAATCTTCCTTTTTGTTCATGCCCATGGAAAGATACCTAAACACACATAGAGATGCCACACACACATATATGGGTTAGATCACAAAGCTATATTGACAATTTCTTACCATACCATGAGATACACAATCCCACTTGGTACATCGTGTAGCTTTGTGTGTTGATCACTAGCTTGATCAACCTTATATCTTTTCTTCTTACTTCAAATGATGATGTCTTGAAGATAACCATGAAGGATAATCTAATACTTTTCTTCAAGACACACTGGCAATAAGCTCAACTCAAACCATGACCATTCTTCCTGTAAATCCTTGAATATACATGAACTCCATTATTTCCTATGGACAAGATCTACAAGGATAACTCAATGCAAACATTAGTCCTTAAGGATTGTCATTAATTACCAAACCCACATATGGGGCACCATGCACTTTCACAAGGTTACTCTCAAGTTGAAGGAATTGATTTTGAAGAAACTTATGATCCCGTGGCTCACCTTGAGTCCATTTGTATCCTTCTTGCTTATGCATCACATCACGACTTCAAGTTACAACAAATGGATGTGAAAAGTGCATTTCGTAATGGTCATTTAAAGGAGTTGGTATATGTTCAGAAATTATCGGGGTTCGAGGACCCCAACTTCCCTAACCATGTCTACAAGCTTGATAAGGCACGCTATGGACTTAAACAAGCACCACGTGCATGGTATGAGCATATAAAAGAGTTGTTGAAAGACCGTGGCTTTGTAGTTGGGAAAATCGACCCTAGCCCTTTCAAAAAGAGGGTTAATGGGGAGCTTTTCATATGCCAAATATATGTGGATGATATCATCTTTGGCTCATCTAACAAAACTTTTAATGATGAATTTTCAAAGCTTATGCCGATAGGTTTGAGATGTAAATGATGGGAGAGTTGAAGTTCTTTCTTGGTTTTGAGATCAAGCAATTGAGAGAAGTGACTTTCATTACTCAAGCAAAATATATACAAGAGATGCTCAGGATATTCAACATGTAAGATCTAAAAGGGAAGCCCACTCCAATGCAAACAAAATGCCATCTCAAACTAAATCCAAATGGTAAATATGTGGATCAAAAGGTATACCGCTCCATGATTGGCTTTTTGGTTTAAATTTTTGCGTCTAGAACCAATATTGTGTTGAGTTTACGGGTGTGTGCAAGGTATCAAGCGGCTCCTAAAGAAAGCCACATGGTGGCAGTCCATAGGATATTTCGATATTTGGTTGATACCTCAAAGTTTGCTTTATGGTAGCTAAAGGGCGCAACTTTCAATCTTTGTGGTTACACGAATTCAGATTGGGATGGTGATTGATGCTCTCAGACGTGATCACGCGCTCATTGGGTTACCCCAAGAAGAATGTATGATGTAGTCTAGAGAAAATTTCCCCCAATTGTGGAATCAGGGTTTATCGACCGGTAGGACTTCGAAGACTTGGAGAAGGTTGCTTGTTGTCTGGCGCGTCAACAAGCATGGAACCCGCACACAACACACAAACTCTCTCTTTTCCCCAACTTTCCGAGAAGGTTGTCAGTATTCTCATCTTGCTGGAAACTAGAGAATTAAACGTATAGAGTAAAAACGGTGCTACAAGTAAACAATGGCGAAAGAAGGTTGTATTAATGAGAAAAATAGGACCGGGGGCCATAGTTTCACTAGTGGTATCTCTCTAGAGAAAACAAACATATTGGGTGAACAAATTACAGCTGGGCAATTGACAAGTCATGAACGTATAACAATACTATTATGGTGAGATATAGTTAACAGGTTCTAACATCGTAGGAATTACGTCAAGATAAATAGACCGCTATCCAGTATGCATCTATTACTAATATTCCACCTTGAGAAAGCTATCCAGCAAATCTCGCTGGTATTAATTTGCAGCAGCGAGGTGATTCCTTTATGTGCAACAGACGATTACATTAAGTAAAGTATGTAATGTAAGCAATGGTTCTTGTCCGTAGACAAGAGCACCGTTGTTTTCTCCCTAGTGTCAACATCACATCCCCCACCCATCACGTTTCTATCACTCGAGAACAGATGTAAGGGAGGTATGAACCCACTATCTAGCATATAAACCCTCTCTTGGAGGTGAAAACAACAACATGGCCAAGGTAGTAATAAAACTGGAGATCATTGCAAGAAAACATTAAAACTCTCTATAGATATAAGTAAAGCATCTCAGTTTGACATGGACAAAATAATCATAATCTCAAGGTTCATTGGATCCCAACAAACACAACATGCACAATTACATAACGGTGGTCTCAATCATGTGAGGCAGGTCACTAGACTCTAAACATGGAGTCACAACGGAGAGGCATATCAACTATCTACTACTATGGACCCGTAGTCCCGAGATGAACTACTCACGCATCATCGTGGAGGCAATCATGGTGATGTAGAGGCCTTCGATGATGATTCCCCCTCCGACAGGGTGCCGGAACAGGGCTGCAGAAGCCCTAGATTGGACTTTCAAGGTGACAACGCCTCTCTGTATGTTTTGTGGAAAATATCTCTGTCCTCCATAAAATTAGGTTTGAGAGCATCCTATAGACGAAGGGGCGGTGGCCAAGGTGCCAAGGGGCCCACCAGGCGCGGTCTAGGGTGGGGCTGCGCCTGGCACCCCCATAGGGCCCCTAGATCCCCTCCATCTTTTCTTTGGACTTTGTCTTTGTTCTGGGTAAAAAAATGATCTCCATGGATTTTCAGCCCTTTCCTAGAATATTTCTTTAAGAATTTTTCTTAAATACAAAAACAACAAAGAACAACAACTGTCCTAGGGCATCTTGTTAATAGGTTAGTGCATGAAAACATCCGGAAAACATGTGAAAACATGTGGAAAACATGAAAGCATTAGATATAAAACAAGCATGGAGCATAAAAAATTATAGATACTTTTGCAACATATCAGTGATCAACATGATAGGAAATCAACTTCCGGGGTATGCCAATTCCTTGGTAGGTCCTTGGTGAGTTGGTCATCTAAGAGGCAAAATTGCGTATCTCTCTCTACAGCCAAGTCTGAGTATGTGGCAGCAGCTAGTGGATGCACTCTATTGTTATGGATGAGGCAAACTTTAAAGGAATATGATGTCACTTGTGACAAAGTGCCTATTTTGTGTGACAATGGAAGTTCTATCAAGGTTACCTACAACCCGGTGCAACATTCAAGAGCGGAGCATAATGAGATTCGTCATCACTTCATTAGAGATCATGTTGACCGAGGAGCTATTGAGCTATCTTATGTTTCCACCAAAGTGCAACTTGACGACATATTCACGAAGCCAGTTGATGAAGCATGATTTAATTATTTGAGGAATGAGCTAAACATCATTGATTCAAGGAGCTTGACTTGATTATCTTGCATACACACTTATATTTTGACTATGTGTTTGGTTTAGGTGTAGGCATGGAAATAGAGGGAGTGTTGTCCTAATTAATTGGGCTCTCCCTCCCCCATGATGCTGATAGTAAAAAAATTGTTTCTATCTCTATTTTCATTTCATGAATTGGGAGCTTAAAATGTTGAGTATTGTTTATGCACCCAAGATACATATTCGCGGTGTCATTCCATACACTCTTACATGGTGGCCTAGGCCACCAACCTCTTCTCCTTGAAGAGTTGGTGTTTGTTGGTTCCTTTTGGTTTTATTTGCATATCCTTTTGTTCTGTGTAAAACACACCGAAATTTGATTTTATGCGTGTTTGGTTCTTACAAGTATGGGTGTGAAGTACCATTCTCAGTTTGGAACTCTAAAACCTAAGACATTCATTCCCCATGAGACACATCTAAATTTCTAGCACATGTTCATTCTTGAAACTTGAGATAGAGAAGGGAGCCTCGGTACTACCAGACATGGGGCGGTACTACAGCCTACATAGTTGAAACAAATTTCATATCTGCAAAAACTTGCAAGGCTAGTACTACCACTCGGAGCCGGTACTACCGGGCGAGCAAGTTTCGCCATATATTCCCAGTCTTGCAGAGTGGAGGGTTGTTCCCCAACCTGCACGAACACTTTCTGCCCGAATTTGCCATCCCCAGCCTGATATGCTCTGTGGGGACCTTCCCCACCTCGATCTCCTCCAATGTCCTCCGGTATTTCACTCTTCCATGCCCTTTTTGGTTCTAAATCTTGAACCCTAGGTGCTCTAAAGAAAAAAAATGCTTGGTAGATCCGTTTTGATCGGTTAAAACTTGGTAGGATGAACACTTGTAGTTGGGGATAGAACCTTCTAGTAGCCCCTTGTAATCATGTTGAAATGCCCCATGGATTTGTGAACCCATCGTTTTGAATCGGCTTGGCCGGTACTACCGGGGGCATCTGGTACTACCACGAGTACAAAACTGGGACACTTCAACTTGGTTTTACATTTGACTACTAATTTTGACGTTCATTTCCTTTGAGCATGTGCACTTATCTTGTTTCCCCTACCCTACCCCCCTGCTTCTCACAGGTAGCTGTGGTGGTTCGGGCAAGGAACCCGTCATCTACTCTCGTTCCAAGCGCAAGGCTCCGGGATACAAGAAAGGAAGGATCGAGGAAGATGACATCCAAGCAGATTTTGAGGAAGAGGCTGGGATCATGCCTGCTAGGACCATCGCAAGAACTCGTGGTGGTGGTTCAGGGCGGTGCAAGACCGTGACTAAGGAGCCCGGGTGCAAGCCTTTTCACAAATGGAAGCCCAAAGCGTATCCAGAATTCTGAGAAGAGAATCCTTATGAGGAGGAAAGAACCTTTTTTGACAAGCCTCATTTCTACACCAAATACCAAGAGTGGATCTACAAGGAGATCTATGTGCTCAAGGATTAGTTGGTCACCCCTGAGCACACCATTAATATTGATCACATCAAGGATCCAAGGCACAAGGGCTATTTTTATGAGACACTTGCCATGTGTGAGGAGTTTGGCCTCATTCCTCTCATGAAGATCAACCAACCTTTAATTGAGTACTACATATTACAGTTCTTTGCCGCAGTTTACTTTGGTGAAGATGAGAACAAGACCTTGAGGTGGATGACCAAAGATATGATGTCTGAGGCCACTTTGAAGGAGTTTGGAGAGCTCCTACGCTATGGAGATAACGGTGTTCGTTCGCCAAGTGGTTGGAGGAACCATGGGAATGAGCTCTGAAACAACAAGGATGCGATTGCAAATATCACTATGGAGAGAGGTACTCCGAAAAAACCGCTCACATTGTTTGTCCATTTGATATTTTGCACTGTGTCTTTCGTGAGACTCTTGAACCTCGTGTGGGAAATTGGCATGAAGTCCATGGCTTTATGTTTGATTTTCTCAAGAACTCCAAGGAGAAGCAAGGCACCCGTGAGAAATTGGATGTCATGGATTGGATCCATGATGAGCTTTGGTTGGCTATGATTGATAAGAGGGCTCCCATCTATGGACCCTTTCTTATGAAGCTCATCCGTAACAATTTGTGGCAATCCACAAAGGAGGACATCATGAAGGATGGAAGTCCAATTTTCAAGCATGCTGTGAAAGAATTGAGGGTCAAGAAGCATTTTCCTCCCAAAAAACAAGTTGAAGCATCAAAGGAAGCTCCTGAATCTTGTGTGGGTGTAAGGGCCAGTGGAAGGGAAACTGGTTCTCTCATGACTGAACCATCATGGTTCAAGAAGTTCTAGACCAAGGCCAAAAGGGCATTTTGCTTCAAGATTGACCTCCAGGAGTGTATGTATCAGGCTCATGTGTATCACAAGAAGGTTGCTGCTCGTTAGAAGGCTATGATAGTGAAGATGGAATTGCTTGTGTCTCCTGGATCCGAAGGGGAGATCACCCCCCCCGAGGAATGGAAGTCCAAGCATGCCTACTGGAGTGATGATGATGTTCCTTCCTCCTACACCCAACATGGCGAAGTCGGAGAGTGATTCTCCTTGGGACGAGTAACATTGCTCTTCTCCCTTTTTGGCATTTATGACAAAAGGGGAGAACGAGTTCTATTAGGTTGAGCCAGGGATTTGTATGGCAGGAAACACAAGCATTGCTTTCTCATATGTTTCTTATCGCTTGTGTCCCCATCTATAGTTGGATGTTTTCATTTCAAACTTTCCGTAAGCGCGATGTAAGAAATGGAAGTACCCTTATGCTTGAATATCGTATTGCTACCTTGAAAGCATTTTATTCTAGCCATTACTCCTAGTTGACCTTTATACTCTAGAGTGTGTGTGCGCCTATTTTTACAAATCATATGCTCAACGATTGTGTTGTCATCAAACACCAAAAAGGGGGAGACTGAAAAAGGATTTCTATCCCTAAAGTATTTTGATGTTTGTTGACAACACAGTGAGCATCCTAATGTGTGCTAAAGTGATGCAAGGATTTCTATTATGAGCATAATTGATAATTTTTTGATCCCTAAGTTGATCCCATAAGAACAACCTCGAAGAAACAAGCTGTTTCTGGGATCTCTCTCAATGCCGGTACTACATGGTGTGGTCCGGTAGTACCGCCCATCAAGTACCGGACTGAGTCGGTACTTCAAAAGTTTGCACAAGGGTACCGAAAGTGGCATAAAATGGCGGAAGTACCGGCCAGGGACGATATGTTGGAACGCGTAGAGATAAACAAAAAAAACTTTTCCTACGCGATGCTTCCAAGATCTTGCCGAGGTAGAAGGCCACGATGATTACCACTAGACACGCGGTTGCGGATTATCGATGAAGCGTGTCGGGGCAGTGCAGTCCCACGATCCGGTCCGGCCGATCCAATCCCTCGAACGTCGAAGTGCTGAACGTACAACACCTCTGTCGGTATCTACACGTACGAGGAGGAGCTCCGACGGCGGACTGCTAGGTCCGGTGCGACGGCTGGACTGAGTGGGGCTAGGTTCCCAACGCATGGGAGAGGGGTAACGTACCCGCTGGGCAACCTGCGCCCCTCTTTATATAGCGTATGGTAATGGGCTTCACAACACTTGTGGCCCATTCCCTCTGTGAGTCCGACTCACAAAACCAGTCCATTTCCGGTTCGGGTCTAACCCGACCAATACTTGCTCCCGCTGTTAAGTGTGCGACCCTGCAGGCTCATGGCGACTTGGACACGATTGGAGTCCAACTCCCAATCGATCAATCGGTAGCGGCTCCTAGCAGAACGTGCCGACTCCCAAGTACCATTGAGTCATGACGACATACCTTTCAATGTGATATTCATCTTAGTCCCTTTTGCCTCACGATATACCTTGTCGAACTATAGGCGATTTATCGTCATCCCTTAAATAGCTCAACTCTCTTCTCGATCCGTGACATGTGATTCATCTGACTAACTCTTAGTCAACCGACACAGTTAACACTTAACTGAGTCGCGCATGGCCATGCTTCCTGAATCATATCACTCGAGAGGGCCCAGAGAATATCTCTCCATTCGGAGGGGCAAAATCCCATCTTGATTATCCACATCACGCAGCTTGCTTCTCATTCGACCTGAACTCTGCCTTTATAGTTGCCTTGTCACAGAACAACGTTTGACAGAACCTAAGTCAGTGATCCACAACTCGGATTGTGCGACAACCTCAGGTCTAAGGATTACATTGATTGAGACATGCAAATGACGACTTGATCGTTGCATCTCAATGTGGGTCAGTCCGACTTGCTAAACTCTTTAGCCAAGTCCGTGAACGTTGGAATGGCATCACCATGCCCATGACAAGTGGAACCGTGTCATCAGCCAACACTCACATTAGTCTAGGGTGTGTGTCCAGCACAACCTTAACGACCAAGGACAATTAGTATGAACAACATGAATACATAGTTCCACAATCGAATCACATATTCAATGACATATATCAGATGTTCAAACCAAAAGACAACTTAATAAATTTATGAATACATTGGGAATTACATCATACATGATTGCCTCTAGGGCATATTCCCAACAGTCTCCCACTTGCACTAGAGTCAATCATCCTGGCATCATATGCCTAGGCATCGAATGCCCATGCCTCTCGTGTGCGCCTCATGCTTAGGCTGTGGTAGCGCCTTTGTCAACGGATCTGCAATGTTTGCATCCGTGTGTACTTTGCATAACTTGATATCACCTTGTTCGACAAACTGGCGAATGAGGTGGTACCGCATGAGTATATGTTTGTTCTTCTGGTGTTGTCTAGGTTCCTTGGCTTGTGCGATAGCACCATTGTTGTCACAATATACGTCCAAAGGATTGGACGCGCCCTGAACCACACCAAGATCAATCAGGAGGTTCCTGATCCAAACAGCTTCCTTTGCCGCCTCTGAGGCAGCAATATACTCTGCCTCTGTTGTAGATGCAGACACCGTATCTTGCTTGGAACTCTTCCAGCTCACAGCCCCTCCGTTCATCACGAACAGGTATCCAGATTGCGAACGAGAATCATCTGAGTCGGTAAGATAACTCGCATCCGTGTAACCCTTTACACTGAATTCCTCATCACCTCCATAAACTAGGAACATTTCCTTAGTATTTCTCAAGTACTTAAGGATGTTTTTAACCGCTGCCCAGTGGGCTTTGCCAGGGTCAGCCTGGTATCTGCTCGTAGCACTTAGAGAATAGGAAACATCTGGCCTAGTACAAATCATGGCATACATGATGGATCCGATTGCCGAAGCATACGGGATCACACTCATCCGACTTTGTTCATCAGTCGTCGAAGGACACTGAGTCTTGCTAAGTTTTATGCCATGGGACATCGGTAAGAATCCCTTCTTGGACTCTTCCATTTTGAATTTCTTCAAAACCTTGTCCAGATATGTACTCTGACTCAATCCAATGAGCCGCCTGGATCTATCTCTATAGATCCCGATTCCTAATATGTAAGTCGCCTCACCCAAATCCTTCATTGAGAAACTCCTTTCCAATGACTCTTTGGTTTCTTGCAACATCATGACATCATTTCCAATCAGTAATATGTCATCCACATATAAGATTAGAAAGTTTACTTTTCTCCCACTAAACTTCTTGTATAAACAAGAATCATCATCACTCTTGATGAAGCCAAACGATTTGACTACCTCATCAAAGCGAATGTTCCAACTCCGAGATGCTTGCTTCAACCCATAAATGGATTTCTGAAGTTTGCATACCTTGTCAGCATTAGCCAGATCGACAAAACCTTCGGGCTGTATCATATACACTTCCTCAGTTAAATTTCCATTAAGGAAAGCCGTCTTGACATCCATCTACCATATCTCATAGTCGAAATAGGCTGCTATGGCCAACATGATCCGAATTGATTTAAGCATCGCTACGGGCGAGAAGGTCTCGTCGTAGTCAACTCCTTGAACCTGTCGGAACCCCTTCGCGACAAGTCGTGCTTTATAGACGGAAATATTTCCATCCATATCAATTTTCTTCTTAAAGACCCATTTGCACTCGACGGGTCTTGCACCGTCAGGCAGATCAACCAAATTCCAAACTTGGTTTTCATCCATGGACTTTAACTCGGATCTCATGGCTCCAAGCCATGACTCGGAATCAGATCCCACCATCGCTTCCGAATAAGTTGCCGGCTCATTACTGTCTAACAGTAAAACATCTCGAGCACTCTGTAATCTGGCAGATCTCCGAGGTTCAGGTGCTGTAACCGGTGTAGGTACCACGACCGGCTCAGCCTCCAAGGCCATTGCCGACTCGCCCCTAGCTGGTTCCTCTCGAATTTCTTCGAGTTGCACTGTGCTCCCACTGACTTCCCGACTGAGAAACTCTTTCTCAACGAAGACACCATTCCGAGCGACAAACACTTTGCCCTCTTCCCAGTTGTAGAAGTAGTACCCCAAGGTTTCCCTTGGATACCCCACGAAAATACACTTATCCGACTTGGGCGTGAGCTTGTCCGACTGAAGTCGCTTGACAAATGCCTCACAACCCCAAATCTTAAGAAAAGACAAACTTGGCTTTTTACCCGTCCACATCTCATGTGGTGTCTTCTCTACTGACTTTGATGGTACTCTGTTTAGTGTGAAAGCTGCAGTTTCTAGACAATAACCCCAAAATGATAAAGGTAGATCTTTCCGACTCATCATTGATCGTACCATGTCCAACAAGGTCCGATTTCTCCGTTCCGATACACCGTTTCTCTGCGGTGTACCCGGCGGAGTGAGTTGAGGAACTATTCCACAACTCTTTAGATGGTCATCAAACTCATGGCTCATGTACTCGCCCCCATGGTCCGACCGTAGAAACTTTATTTTCTTGCCGAGCTGATTCTGTACCTCACTCTGAAATTCCTTGAACTTTTCAAAGGCTTCCGACTTGTGTTTCATTAAATAGATATATCCATACCTACTCAAATCATCAGTGAAGGTAATGAAGTACTCATAACCACCTCTGGCTGTCGTGCTCATTGGACCACATACATCACTATGTATTAGTTCTAACAAGTCAGACGCCCTTTCACAACTCCTTGCAAAAGGTGTCTTGGTCATCTTGCCTAGTAGGCATGATTCGCATGTCTCGAATGACTCTAAGTCGAACGAAGTTAGAAGTCCATCATCATGGAGCTTCGTCATGCGTTTCCAACTTATATGACCAAGCCGACAGTGCCAAAAGTAAGTCATATTCAGATCATTTTGTTTCAACCTTTTAACATTTATGTTATAGACCGATTCACTATCAAGATTTAAAATAAATAACCCGTTCTGAACGGGTGCAAAGCCATGAAACATATCTTTCAAATATAAAGAACAACCATTATTCTTAATATTCGACTCATAACCTTGTCTCATCAAACATGAGGCGGAAATAATGTTTCGAGTAAGCGCTGGAACATAATAACAATTATTTAGTTCCAAAATAAATCCTGAAGGTAAATGAAGTTGCATCGTGCCGACTTCCAACGCAGCGACTCTCGCCTTGTTGCCGACCCGAATGTCAACCTCTCCTCTTGCCACGCTCCTAGTTCTTACCAGTCCCTGCAACGAGTTGCATATGTGAATAACTGATCCGGTATCATATACCCAAGAACTATTAGGCGCATCAACAAGATAAATGTCTATAACATTGCACACAAGCGTACCTGAGTTGGAAGTCACACCTCCACTCTTGGCTCTGTCAGCCAAATACTTGGTGCAGTTCCTCTTCCAGTGGCCATGTTGCTTGCAATAGAAGCAATTGGCTCCGGCTGTAGGAGAAGGTTTAGTCTTTGAGGGAGCACTCTGGACAGGGCCATGGGTGCTACCTCCTGACTTATCCTTCTTCTTCTTAGTCCAAGAACTCTTCTTGAACTTAGACTTATTCTGCAGCATCAACACTTGACTGGCGCCTTTCTTGATATCTGTCGCACCCTGATTTCTAGGGGATACTCACCGTACGAACTGGATAGCAGATGCTTGGATTATGGGGCATAACTGCTCCCACGTCCCAGCTTCCTGGTAGGCCTGCGCTTATGCGCGACAACACAAGCCCTGCTATTCCATCGTCGATGTAAACTATCCACTAGAGATCAAAGGCACTTCCGTCGACGTACTTCACACCATACACACATGGTACGTCAACGGCGTTGAACAACTGATATCACAACAGATCTCTATGACACAAAAGATTGAAATAAGTTGCAAATGGCTCTCATTAGAGCAGAGATAGCAAATACAATCATTCAGAGGACACATGTCCCAACAATTCATCATTACAATACAGCGGAAGCATTCAACATGTCTGAGTACAGACAAGAACCAAATAGGCCTAAGAGGCCGGAAACAAACAGACGGAGCCCATCCACGAAGTCTCGGATCCTGCCCGGGTCCGCTATCTACTCGTCAGCAGTCTCGTCATACTCCACGTAGTAGCCACCATGTAGATCCTCGGAAACGTCGGTCTGCGGAAACCACAGCCCCAAAGGGGTCAGTACATAAACGTACTGGCAAGCAAGACTCACAGTTCACCAAAGTGTAACCCGTCAACACCAAGCACAGATGCTTGGGTTCAACGGAAGGAAGGGATATAAAAGATGCTGCAACTGGCTGCTCTAACCAACTACAGAGATTCTACCACTTCCGGCTAACAGAAAGGAGATAAGATCGAGGATTGTAACCAACTGAAGATAACTTCAAACAAACCCATCCTGGATCTCGCCCCTTATCCAAAGAAGCAATCCGAGGATAACTCACACAGTTGTAATAAAGATGAATCAAGTTATTGTGTCATCGACCTATTACTAGTCAAGTTATTAATCATTGGGTGTAACATGTTTGATCATTATGTTTAAGTTGTCCTGAGTACTTGTTAGCCAGTACTTTCACCAAGTAATCCATAACCGCGGAAAACACGGCTTCTCGAGAAGATTATCCCTGCAGGGTTGCACCAATTTGGCCGTACACTCATGAATAACCCGCCAGATGGAAAGGCCCTTCCACCAAGCGGGGTACTCAACACAACCAACCATTCTTCGCATCAAGCCCAAAGCACCTTGGGCGCACGGCTAATCGAGCCCAGAAGAAAATGGACCCTCATAGCACTCTAAGAACGTGTCCCCCTATATGCCGACTACGAAAGTTCCACCCTGGCCTGGGCTCGCAAAAACATGCATGCGGCAAATGGAAAACACGAACTAAATGAGGTGATTTGGACGAGATGCGAATCAGGTCAAGTTGAGGGGGGGCGCCCATACTCGCTTCCCAAATGCGGGTGGTGCGCTCATCATGGATCAGTAGACAAGACCCTTTTCCTATTAGGGTCGACACTAGCAGGCTTCAAAACCTCTCATGGGCCTCCTGCCGGTGCCTTATCATCAAATTATTATTAATAGTAACATTAGCATGATTGATTGATTAAACATCGAGCCCCCAGAACATAATAGAGTAGTAACAGAAAGTAACGGGTAACAGACTCGAGCAAAACAACCTAAGCATGCTAGTAAGACACTGGCTCAAACAATGGGTTATAGGAAGGGAGATGAGGCAATATCAGGGTTAAGGGATTCATGTGATAGGTTCGTAACAGAATCAACTACTACTAAGGCTAGCAGAAAAGAACAACGGAAAGTATCGGTAACCAATGTTGAAAGGAACACAGTGGTTCATGTGAGTGATAACTTGCCTGCAAACCCAGTAGCCTGGTACTGAGCTAACTCCTTAGAAGGGGTGTCGTAAGTATCGTCGGTCTCAACGTCGTCGTGTATCCGAGAAGAAGCAAACAAACAAGGCAGAAATAAACAATCAATAACATGGCATAGTGCACAATCAAATATGATGCATGACAAGTTAATAGATGCATCAAAATAAACTAATTGATAGGATAACACAATTTAAATGGACACATATGCAATTTTGAGTTGCATATGAAAAGCCCATGGATTTGGTTAGATTATTTGTTTTCCAACTAAACAACAGGTGCTAGTGGTTTAGTATGATGCATGCAAAAGGAAAACAGCAAAATAACAACATTAGAATCAAATTAAGATAGGGTGTAGCAATTTAGAATTTTATTATTAACTTAGGGAATTTTTGGGTGCCTTAAAGGTGACACACAAGTATTTGTTGTTTTCAACCATTTAAATTGTTCAAAACAAATAATAAAGTTGATATTTGAAAAGGTTATCAAATTTTAGTTGGGATACATGTTTCACATTTTGAAATTGGACTTAGGATTATTTAATTATGAATTAAACAATATTAAACAAGTTTTAATTGAATTAAACAAGTTTTAAATTGTTTAGGCAATTTAAATTGTTCAAACCAGAAAACAAATTTTATATTTGAATAGGATATTCAAAATGGTATGAAAAACATATTTTATTTGACTTATTTGGAAATAGTATGAATTATTTATGAATTATTACAAATTACATTTGAATTATTCAAATTTGAAAGTTAAATGCATTTTGAAATTTCAAAACAGTGAACAAATGAGTTATTTGGAAAGATTATGAAATTTGGAGCAATAAACATATAAAGTTTTTATTTATTGGATTCATATATTAAAAGTTATTGATTTTTAAAGTTTGGTGTTTATTCTGCCAATTAAAAAGTATTTGGAAATTATCAGAAAACGTTTTAACCATTTGTTACATTACAGCAACCTAGCCGCAGCCACTGGCTGTGGGCCACGGTGCCAGCGTGGCGGGGGTGGAAGGTGAGGTGGCATCAGAGGTGTATGACGGGTGGGCCTGGTTGCGCGAAATAACTCACAAAAAGTGTTGGCCTCCGCGCGGCCGAGGGGATTCGACCCCGAGACGAGCTGCTCTCGCGCACGGTACGGTTGCCAGTTGGGCTGGATGCGTTTGGTTGTCACGTAGCAGTAGCGAAGTAGCTTAAGATGTGTCTTTTTGCGCTAACTGAATTTTACTGAATCTCGCTGCAGGAAACGGAGGTGCAGTATTCAGATAACAGCAGAACGACCGGCGGTGACTGAATCGCATCGGGGCGTGGTTGTGCTCGCCGGGGCGGGGTCGAGGGTTGCGTGCAGGTCGGGTGCAGATCGCGTGTGTGTCCAGGGACAGAGGGGAGGAGGGCAGCGGGCTCACCTGCGGCTCGGTGTCGTCGTTCAGAACAGGAGCAGCAACGGAGGAAACTCCGGCGACGGCGCGGTTGCTCCGGGGGCTCCCGGCAGCAGGCGAGGGGACGGCGGGCCTCAGGGGAGCGCCCCGGTTCCATTCCCGGCGGCGGCTCCTCCTCGAGGTGGACGGTGGTGGCGGGGGTGACGGGGAACAGGTGGTGGTGCTCTGACGGTGGTTCAGAAACGGAGGGTTCAGAGAGAGGAGGGAGGTGGCAGAGGAGCAAACGGCGGCGATGGAGGGTGGGCTAGGGTTTAGGGTTTGAGTCTAGGGCAGAGGGGAAGCTATAAGGGGGGAGAGGCCTTCGTACGGCGGTCATCCAGTAGGGGAGGGGCGGATCGAAGGGCTCTGATGGTGATCGTACCATTGCTGACGTCGAGGAAGAGGAAGAAGACAAGAACGAAGGGGTACTGGGCCAAAATAGATGGGCTTGGGCTGCTGCACTCTCTCTTCTCTTTTTGTTATTTTCTGTTTCTTTTATTTTTTTTTGTAGCAAATTAGAAAAGGAAGAAAACCATGAGATTTTGGTTAGCAAAAAAAATGTCATAAAAATTTGGTTAAGCTAGTTGGGTTAAAAGAAAACATTAACCAAGTTTTGTTTTCAGAAAACTTTAAATTAGCTTGATGTTTGTTTGAAATTCAAATTTGGGTGTATTTTAATTAAGTGCCCATTTAATAAAAACAACTTTGAATAGGGGAACCCCTATGATTAATTTGATTGAAAGATTAGTTGATTGGCTTGTTAAAGTTTATAACTTCAAAAGTGGTTCTGTTTGATGCATTTGATTTGAAATTGGATTGAAATAGAATTAATTGATTGAAATAAAAGCACCATTTTATTAGTTGATCAACATGGAATAAAATGGAACAATTTGGTTGTTTTCACTTGTTATTTTTATTCCAAAAGTTGTAACAGAACAAGTATGAAAACATTGTTTGAGTAAGGTTTGAATTTGAGTTGTGAAAACAGTGGAAAACAATTGCACATAATAAGAAACAAATGCAAACAACATGAACATGATGACATGATGCAATACCTTAAATAAACAGGCAATCAAACATTCTATGGGGTAGTTTTCATACTTGGGCTGTTACAAAACGCCCCCCCTTGAAGGAATCGCGCCCCGAGATTCCTACTGAGAAAAGAAAAGGTCCGAAAACTTCTTGGGAAGATCCTCTTGAGTTGTGACACGTGAAACACATCGTGCACATTGGATAGACGTCAGGGAATTTGCAAACCACCGGAACAATATTAGTAGAGGTATAGGTTTTGTATGGAGGGTGTATAGCTGGATAGAACTTGATTCATTTGGAGAATAGACTATCTGTAATGAAGGTGGAACAGAGTTATTGACATCAATGCAACACCAAGAATAATCATCAATGTCAGAATCATCAACATGAGAGTAACGAGGAATATGTGGCCTCTCATTAGAATTGGATTGTTCTTACTTATGTTGGAAGTCAACATTTGAGATTCCGGAGAGTGAACGGTGATTTGATTGCTTAGTGGAACCAGAATTAGGTAGTTTGTTGTGGAAAAGATCTTTGACACAAAGGAATGTGATGCTCCGGTATCAAATAACACTTTAACTGGATAAGAGTTTACGAGGATGTTTTGATTAGACGCCGGTAGAAGAATTGAATTGGAAAATAACAACAAGATTTCAACGGACGAAAAGGATGTTGAGAAGAACAGGATATTGAAGCAACACCGGGAAAACGAGACAAAACTCCTGAGGTACTACGGAGAACCCAAAACACGTGAAATCCTAACTTGAAAGTTTAGATGAGAAGGGAAAAATCAACGTTGCACTTCCTTACCAGAAAAGGGACGGAGGGTGGGGAAAAGAAGAAAAAGAACAGAATTCCTACTCTCGCGTTTCATTTTTCCTATATAGCTACAAAATAGTTTCTAGACTCAACTGCGACCAGTAAAAAGGGATCCTACAGGCAGACAGGCTCTGATACCATTTGTCGCACCCTGATTTCTAGGGGATACTCACCGTACGAACTGGATAGCAGATGCTTGGATTATGGGGCATAACTGCTCCCACGTCCCAGCTTCCTGGTAGGCCTGCGCTTATGCGCGACAACACAAGCCCTGCTATTCCATCGTCGATGTAAACTATCCACTAGAGATCAAAGGCACTTCCGTCGACGTACTTCACACCATACACACATGGTACGTCAACGGCGTTGAACAACTGATATCACAACAGATCTCTACGACACAAAAGATTGAAATAAGTTGCAAATGGCTCTCATTAGAGCAGAGATAGCAAATACAATCATTCAGAGGACACATGTCCCAACAATTCATCATTACAATACAGCGGAAGCATTCAACATGTCTGAGTACAGACAAGAACCAAATAGGCCTAAGAGGCCGGAAACAAACAGACGGAGCCCATCCACGAAGTCTCGGATCCTGCCCGGGTCCGCTATCTACTCGTCAGCAGTCTCGTCATACTCCACGTAGTAGCCACCTATGTAGATCCTCGGAAAACGTCGGTCTGCGGAAACCACAGCCCCAAAGGGGTCAGTACATAAACGTACTGGCAAGCAAGACTCACAGTTCACCAAAGTGTAACCTGTCAACACCAAGCACAGATGCCTTGGGTTCAACGGAGGAAGGGGATATAAAAGATGCTGCAACTGGCTGCGCTAACCAACTACAGAGATTCTACCACTTCCGGCTAACAGAAAGGAGATAAGATCGAGGATTGTAACCACTGAAGATAACTTCAAACAAACCCATCCTGGATCTCGCCCCTTATCCAAAGAAGCGATCCGAGGATAACTCACACAGTTGTAATAAAGGTGAATCAAGTTATTGTGTCATCGACCTATTACTAGTCAAGTTATTAATCATTGGGTGTAACATGTTTGATCATTATGTTTAAGTTGTCCTGAGTACTTGTTAGCCAGTACTTTCACCAAGTAATCCATAACCGCGGAAAACACGGCTTCTCGAGAAGATTATCCCTGCAGGGTTGCACCAATTTGGCCGTACACTCATGAATAACCCGCCAGATGGAAAGGCCCTTCCACCAAGCGGGGTACTCAACACAACCAACCATTCTTCGCATCAAGCCCAAAGAACCTTGGGCGCACGGCTAATCAAGCCCCGAAGAAAAGGGACCCTCATAGCACTCTAAGACCGTGTCCCCCTATATGCCGACTACAAAAGTTCCACCCTGGCCTGGGCTCGCAAAAACATGCATGCGGCAAATGGAAAACACGAACTAAATGAGGCGATTTGGACGAGATGCGAATCAGGTCAAGTTGAGGGGGCGCCCATACTCGCTTCCCAAATGCGGGTAGTGCGCTCATCATGGATCAGTAGACAAGACCCTTTTCCTATTAGGGTCGACACTAGCAGGCCTCAAAACCTCTCATGGGCCTCCTGCCGGTGCCTTATCATCAAATTTATTATTAATAGTAACATTAGCATGATTGATTGATTAAACATCGAGCCCCCACAACGTAATAGAAGTAGTAACAGTAAGTAACGGGTAACAGACTCAAGCAAAGCAACCTAAGCATGCTAGTAAGACACTGGCTCAAACAATGGGTTGTAGGAAGGGAGATGAGGCAATATCAGGTTTAAGGGATTCATGTGATAGGTTCGTAACAGAACAACTACTACTAAGGCTAGCAGAAAAGAACAACGGAAAGTATCGGTAACCAATGTTGAAAGGAACACAGTGGTTCATGTGAGTGATAACTTGCCTGCAAACCCAGTAGCCTGGTACTGAGCTAACTCCTTAGAAGGGGTGTCGTAAGGATCGTCGGTCTCAACGTCGTCGTTTATCCGGGAAGAAGCAAACAAACGTTGCAGAAAGATAAACAATCAATAACATGGCATAGTGCACAATCAAATATTATGCATGACAAGTTAATAGATGCATCAAAATAAACTAATTGATAGGATAACACAATTTAAATGGACACATATGCAATTTTGAGTTGCATATGAAAAGCCCATGGATTTGGTTAGATTATTTGTTTTCCAACTAAACAACAGGTGCTAGTGGTTTAGTATGATGCATGCAAAAGGAAAACAGCAAAATAACAACATTAGAATCAAATTAAGATAGGGTGTAGCAATTTAGAATTTTATTATTAACTTAGGGAATTTTTGGGTGCCTTAAAGGTGACACACAAGTATTTGTTGTTTTCAACCATTTAAATTGTTCAAAACAAATAATAAAGTTGATATTTGAAAAGTTTATCAAATTTTAGTTGGAATACATGTTTCACATTTTGAAATTGGACTTAGGATTATTTAATTATGAATTAAACAATATTAAACAAGTTTTAATTGAATTAAACAAGTTTTAAATTGTTTAGGCAATTTAAATTGTTCAAACCAGAAAACAAATTTTATATTTGAATAGGATATTCAAAATGGTATGAAAAACATATTTTATTTGACTTATTTGGAAATAGTATGAATTATTTATGAATTATTACAAATTACATTTGAATTATTCAAATTTGAAAGTTAAATGCATTTTGAAATTTCAAAACAGTGAACAAATGAGTTATTTGGAAAGATTATGAAATTTGGAGCAATAAACATATAAAGTTTTTATTTATTGGATTCATATATTAAAAGTTATTGATTTTTAAAGTTTGGTGTTTATTCTGCCAATTAAAAAGTATTTGGAAATTATCAGAAAACGTTTTAACCATTTGTTACATTACAGCAACCTAGCCGCAGCCACTGGCTGTGGGCCACGGTGCCAGCGTGGCGGGGGTGGAAGGTGAGGTGGCATCAGAGGTGTATGACGGGTGGGCCTGGTTGCGCGAAATAACTCACAAAAAGTGTTGGCCTCCGCGCGGCCGAGGGGATTCGACCCCGAGACGAGCTGCTCTCGCGCACGGTACGGTTGCCAGTTGGGCTGGATGCGTTTGGTTGTCACGTAGCAGTAGCGAAGTAGCTTAAGATGTGTTTTTTTTGCGCTAACTGAATTTTACTGAATCTCGCTGCAGGAAACGGAGGTGCAGTATTCAGATAACAGCAGAGCGGCCGGCGGTGACTGAATCGCATCGGGGCGTGTTGTGCTCGCCGGGGTGGGGTTGAGGGTTGCGTGCAGGTCGGGTGCAGATCGCGTGTGTGTCCAGGGACAGAGGGGAGGTGGGCAGCGGGCTCACCTGCGGCTCGGTGTCGTCGTTCAGAACAGGAGCAGCAACGGAGGAAACTCCGGCGACGGCGCGGTTGCTCCGGGGGCTCCCGGCAGCAGGCGAGGGGACGGCGGGCCTCAGGGGAGCGCCCCGGTTCCATTCCCGGCGGCGGCTCCTCCTCGAGGTGGACGGTGGTGGCGGGGGTGACGGGGAACAGGTGGTGGTGCTCTGACGGTGGTTCAGAAACGGAGGGTTCAGAGAGAGGAGGGAGGTGGCAGAGGAGCAAACGGCGGCGATGGAGGGTGGGCTAGGGTTTAGGGTTTGAGTCTAGGGCAGAGGGGAAGCTATAAGGGGGGAGAGGCCTTCGTACGGCGGTCATCCAGAAGGGGAGAGGCGGATCGAAGGGCTCTGATGGTGATCGTACCATTGCTGACGTCGAGGAAGAGGAAGAAGACAAGAACGAAGGGGTACTGGGCCAAAATAGATGGGCTTGGGCTGCTGCACTCTCTCTTCTCTTTTTGTTATTTTCTGTTTTTTTTTTTTTTGTAGCAAATTAGAAAAGGAAGAAAACCATGAGATTTTGGTTAGCAAAAAAATGTCATAAAAATTTGGTTAAGCTAGTTGGGTTAAAAGAAAACATTAACCAAGTTTTGTTTTCAGAAAACTTTAAATTAGCTTGATGTTTGTTTGAAATTCAAATTTGGGTGTATTTTAATTAAGTGCCCATTTAATAAAAACAACTTTGAATAGGGGAACCCCTATGATTAATTTGATTGAAAGATTAGTTGATTGGCTTGTTAAAGTTTATAACTTCAAAAGTGGTTCTGTTTGATGCATTTGATTTGAAATTGGATTGAAATAGAATTAATTGATTGAAATAAAAGCACCATTTTATTAGTTGATCAACATGGAATAAAATGGAACAATTTGGTTGTTTTCACTTGTTATTTTTATTCCAAAAGTTGTAACAGAACAAGTATGAAAACATTGTTTGAGTAAGGTTTGAATTTGAGTTGTGAAAACAGTGGAAAACAATTGCAATAATTAAGAAACAAATGCAAACAACATGGAACAACATGATGACATGATGCAATACCTTAAATAAACAGGCAATCAAACATTCTATGGGGTAGTTTTCATACTTGGGCTGTTACAATATCAGCCTCTGCCGTTTTGAGCATCCCATGTAATTCAGTGATACACTTATCCATACCATGCATATGGTAGTTCTAGATGAACGAACCATACGCACTAGGAAGAGAGTTCAGAATTATATCAGTAGCGAACTCTTCGTTAATTGGGACGCCCAACCGATCCAGAGACTGAATGTAACCAATCATCTTGATTACATGCGGACTCAGTGGATCGCCATCTTTCAGCTTACAGCCCAGCAAAGCTTGAGAGACTTGATACCTCTCGGTCTTTGCCTGAGCCTGGAACATACTTTTGAGGCTTTCGATCATATCGTAGGCCTCAACATTCTCGAACTGCTGCTGCAAGTCCGGTTCCATGTGTGCAAACATAAGACAGCTGATTTCCGTAGACTCATCTCTAGTCTTACGGTAGGCATTCATGACAGCGACAGTCGCATCGTCATCTGGCTCTTCTGGAAGTGGAGTTTCTAGAACATGTTCTTTCTTGTCATGCTTGAGGACTATCCTCAGATTACGGTACCAGTTGGTGAAATTAGTTCCATTAAGCTTATCTTTCTCTAGGATTGACCTCAACGCAAAAGTGGACAACTGAGGAGGGTTGGTAGGTGCCATTGATCTACAACAGAAAATACGCAAAAACACTTAAGACATGTATTCATAAAAGAGCAAGCATATTAAACGCTTTAATACTTATGCTCCCACTAGAACCAACATCCCTCCGATGGTTGCTAAGTGATTCAAGATCCTAAATAAGCAAGCCGACTAGTGAGCTTTAGCATCACCGCTAGCCGTCAAGTGATCTAGGTAGGCAACACCTTGCCAATCGTATCCAATACGACTCCTGTTAGTTGGGTGACATCACATGCCCCGGCTCCCAACCTACCTCGCCCCGAGCCCCACAACCGTTGTGATGGACTCGTCTAGATTACCAAGTGCTTCTGCTTCTAAGAGTCCGACTCAAACCCACCTAACCGGAAAGAATTGGTAGCACCTCAATTTTATGAGCCCACTACCAAGAATGTCCGACTTGTGATGGTGCAGCACTGGCGGGGCGACCGACTAGACCTTCTTTGAGGGATTAAAATCTACCAACTATCTAAATAGAGGTAAATAGAGACATAACAATAAAACAAATACAACAATTATAATGTGAAATGGTATGGCTCTCTTCATGGTGATCTCCATCTCCACGAAGCTTGCAAGTCGACTCGTGCCAACTGTTGTCACGTGCCATCTTGCTCCATGTAGCTGACTTGTATATCGACTTGCATGCCTTCCGGGTTCTCCAACAAGCTACACTAGCTAGTAAATGAAAATTTACATAGAGAATCCGACACGCAGGTCGTTATACAATAAAATGACAGCACCTAGGCTCCAGCCGGCTGACAAGAACATGATACGCAGATCATGTATGGATTACACACATCACATGCACATAAGCCATACCATTCACAACTTCCTGCAAAAACAAGTTATGCATAGATACGATATCTACCGGCGTTGTGAAACTCGCAACGATATCTAAGGCGCTACGACAGGGCGAAGCCGGCGGTCCCGCTCGCGGGTGCGGGCAGCGCCCGACGATTTCGGAAAACGCAGATCTCATCTGCATTCCGATCATGGATTTCTTCATCGGATAAAACAATTTTAACCGAATCTGATCCGTATTCCGATTCGACCAAACTCTTTGATCTTCGATCACCGCAACTGGATGTATGTGTCACGGTATACCCCGATGGCGGAAACCGACCGGTAGGGGTAAGTTGTTCCACGACCTTAGCAGTATGATCACGGAAACCTGATCATCCATTAACCCCGAGTACGATTGATCCAATCAACCTTGTACAAAACCGATCTATCTCATAGAACGACCACCAAAACAGCAATTAGATCACATCTAATGCTAACTACATATCACATATGTACGGACCTCGGGCCTAATACCAGAAGCTACCGCTCTGATACCACTGTTGGAACGCGTAGAGATAAACAAAAAAAACTTTTCCTACGCGATGCTTCCAAGATCTTGCCGAGGTAGAAGGCCACGATGATTACCACTAGACGCGCGGTTGCGGATTATCGATGAAGC
Organism: Alopecurus myosuroides; assembly: GCA_028641055.1. Lineage (NCBI taxonomy): Eukaryota > Viridiplantae > Streptophyta > Magnoliopsida > Poales > Poaceae > Alopecurus > Alopecurus myosuroides. Next base: position 125,899,406 of record CM054061.1, on the reverse strand, counting down.
GCGTCGGGGCAGTGCAGTCCCACGATCCGGTCCGGCCGATCCAATCCCTCGAACGTCGAAGTGCTGAACGTACAGCACCTCTGCCGGTATCCACACGTACGAGGAGGAGCTCCGACGGCGGACTGCTAGGTCCGGTGCGACGGCTGGACTGAGTGGGGCTAGGGTTCCCAACGCATGGGAGAGGGGTAACGTACCCGCTAGGCAACCTGCGCCCTCTTTATATAGCGTATGGTAATGGGCTTCACAACACTTGTGGCCCATTCCCTCTGTGAGTCCGACTCACAAAACCAGTCCATTTCCGGTTCGGGTCCAACCCGACCAATACTTGCTCCCGCTCTTAAGTGTGCGACCCTGCAGGCTCATGGCGACTTGGACACGATTGGAGTCCAACTCCCAATCGATCAATCGGTAGCGGCTCCTAGCAGAACGTGCCGACTCCCAAGTACCATTGAGTCATGACGACATACCTTTCAATGTGATATTCATCTTAGTCCCTTTTGCCTCACGATATACCTTGTCGAACTATAGGCGATTTATCGTCATCCCTTAAATAGCTCAACTCTCTTCTCGATCCGTGACATGTGATTCATCTGACTAACTCTTAGTCAACCGACACAGTTAACACTTAACTGAGTCGCGCATGGCCATGCTTCCTGAATCATATCACTCGAGAGGGCCCAGAGAATATCTCTCCATTCGGAGGGGCAAAATCCCATCTTGATTATCCACATCACGCAGCTTGCTTCTCATTCGACCCGAACTCTGCCTTCATAGTTGCCTTGTCACAGAACAACGTTTGACAGAACCTAAGTTGGTGATCCACAACTCGGATTGTGCGACAACCTCAGGTCTAAGGATTACATTGATTGAGACATGCAAATGACGACTTGATCGTTCCATCTCAATGTGGGTCAGTCTGACTTCCTAAACTCTTTAGCCAAGTCCGTGAACGTTGGAATGACATCACCATGCCCATGACAAGTGGAACCGTGTCATCAGCCAACACTCACATTAGTCTAGGGTGTGTGTCCAGCACAACCTTAACGACCAAGGACAATTAGTATGAACAACATGAATACATAGTTCCACAATCGAATCACATATTCAATGACATATATCAGATGTTCAAACCAAAAGACAACTTAATAACTTTATGAATACATTGGGAATTACATCATACATGATTGCCTCTAGGGCATATTCCCAACACGATAGTACCGCTCGCTCGGTACTACAGGGCCATCGTGGTACTACCGGAATTTTCAGGATGGGTACTGTATGCAGTGAAGTAGCGTCGGCATTTCTTCAGTAGTATTGGCCAGGGCTGGTAGTACTGCTTGGCAAGAGGTGCTTTTCTATTTGAAAATTCTTTGTTGACCAGAGTTGGAAGAAGCTACAGCCGGTACTACCGGGTGTCGTCCAGTACTATCGGGCTATGCAGAAAAAGCCCCCAAACGGAGGAGTGTAAATACCTTTCTCCTTGCTTGAGAAAGGAAAAACAAATAGCACTCTCTCTCCACCATTTCCCAAGAGCTTCAAGCCCTTCGATCTCCCCTCTCCACCCACTCAATCGAGCTCATACTTGGAAAATCGAAGGACAAGACCAAGATCTACAATCCTACTAAAGCGAATTACATTTCTCCCTCATTCACTTGAGGGATTCATGCCTAGGATTTCCTTGTGGAAAAACTAGGCCTCTTGTTTCTTACTTGTTGTCTCTTGTGACAGATTCGTGGTGACTTTGGAGCCTCCAGTTAAGTTGTTGTTGTAAAGACTCCGGATTTCGCCTTCAAGGATTCCGATAGTGGAAGGTGAACCAAACCTTTTGTGGCAAAGTTCATTGGAGAATAGGGTGAGTCCTTTGTGGCGTTGAGCAAGTTTGTTGTGGCGAAACTCGGGAATACATACTTATCTCCGCGTGCTTCCATTTTAGTTACTTCTATCCCTTAACTTTTCCTTATATCTTGTATCTTGTTATTGTTAAACTTGTCATATAGGTAAATTCACCTTAGTTGCATGTCTAGAGAATTTATCTTTGTGTCAAGTCTTAAATCGAAAAAGTATTAAATTTTTCGGAATAGCACCTATTCAGCCCCCCTCTAGGTGCCCATACGATCCTTTCGGCAGGAACACGCCGCCGTAGGCACACCACGCAGTGCCACCACCTCCCCGCAGCCCAAGAAAACACGCCCAAGGAGAACGCTCCGGTGTCCGCTCAACAAAGAACTAGGGTTTTCACCCGGGCTTAGGAGAGGAGAGCAGGCATGGTTTTCACCCGCTCAACAACTCAATCATATAGCATTGTCATATCAGAAGGACACCAAAATGAATCTCGTTCTAATCGGAACATTCGGTGTGAGAATTGCCGCGAGGTTGAAATTTGGAAATCCATTTGTATTTAACAACCAAGTTTTCTGACAACGGCCTGTCTTAATGAAATATTTTTGAATCTTACATACATTTGTTATCTTGCATAATTCACCATACATCCCTTCTTACAAAAACATTCAAGTATTATTAGCATACCGCCACTGGCGGAGCTATGCATAAGGAAGATCTAGAAACGATTTTTGCAGTAAATTACTATGTTTGCCCCCTCCCCCTAGAGTTTTATTCCTGCCTCCGCCCCTGCATATATCGCCCATTAAAATATTGCATTATAATTTTTTTCGGGGTTTAGGGTTTGACACGTGTAGGATATGCCCCGAAAGCTTGTCGGATGAACGAAAACTATTATTTGTGCATCGCTGCACACAGCTGACTTAACTTGCGTTGTGGTGGTCTATGACGTCAAACAACACATGTGAGGAATCACAAAACCTACATGTCGCCCAACTTTATTTATTTTTTATTCTGTTCCATTGAGTCCTCTAATGTGATCTTTGTGCCGCCTTTTCTTCTTCCATTTCTCCGACATCCACTCCCATCACATCCTGAAGGCGGACATAAAGAGGAGAGAAGGTGGGATCCGATGGTGGACACCCTTTAGCAGGAGCATAGCTCCATGTGTCAATACAAGGAAAGAAAGAAAGAAATCGGTGAGATAATAGGCGATTACCATGGACATCCCATCTGTCTGAGGGAAACTTGTATCCACGAGCGCCCTCTTCGTAGATGTTTCCAGATACGGACGCACGCCGCCCTCATCAGCGTGATTCTGCTGAGTCGAGGAAGAAACGTGATTCTGCTGCACCGCACGTAGCATACGCTAACCCACATTCAGAGACACACGACGACGCAGGTACGCTGAGAGCGCTTGCTTTCTATCGAGATTACAACTGAAGAGAATATATTATCTCATTTGGGTGAAAATCGGTGCAATACATCGGTGGATTACAAAACCCTAGTGAATTATTTCATTCACAAAAGAATATGCACACATATTTGCAAAAAAAAATGTACTACACATGATTTTTTTTTTGGTGGGTAAATGATGATTCCATTAAGCAGGCATGGTTACAAATGAGATGGTTATTTAAACGTCATGTATAGCAAGTTTGCAATTCCCTAAAGGAGATGGTTATTTAACGACGTGTCCTTTGTGTTAGTAGACGATAGATAGCATATGCCGTGGCAGGCTAGCACGGGTAGCTAGGGCGTAGGGGAAGGCCATGAAGTAGTACACACTGCCCCTCTTATCACTTACTCCATCGGCCTTATCTGGTCCTACTGTCCACCCAAAGGAGGCGGCCTTTTAGCTGTAATGGCTGGCAAGTTGCGAGGCATGGTAGGAAGTAGGAACAGAATGCTCAGGTACGGACTGTGTCGTTTAGGGTTGTGATAATTCACGGCGTGTCGGCGTCAGCGCCGCTGGATGCTCAACAGTGCAGAGGTTGCATTGCATGCAGCTGAAGCACACACAGACACAGAGAGGGAGGGCCATATCGCTCGCTTGCTGCCACAACACAGTAAAGCAGCAGCCGCAGCGCTGCCCCCTCTCAGTTCCTTTTCTCCTTTATTAACCGCGCAGAAAAGCTGTAATTAAAACATGACATGCCCATGATTTATGAAAAAGCATATATAGACATATGGAGTGCGAACGTGTTCATGAAAAAGCATAAAAGATCCGAAAGAAGAATGGCACACTATCTGGTTTCACAAACCTCGATCTCTATGTTCATTACATCCACCACATACGAAATCAGACACACATACATTACATGTCAGGGAGGGAGAAGCAAAAACCAAGAAATCGCTGGAAGAGCTGCGTCTGCACCGATCGAGTTTCCCCGTGCGATGCTAGCTAGTGCTACTAGTACGTACGTTTCGGGCTTCATCAGGGGTGGTCGCGCTCGCGCCAGCACGCGAGCATGGTGACGCAGCGGCGGGCGATGTAGAACCGCGCGCGCTGCTCCCTGACGAGCCGCGCGCACCGCCGCGCGAACGACGACGACTGCCATCTCTTGCCATCTCGCGTGGCCATTGCCGCCTTCCCGCTCCTCTTCGTAGCGGACAGCCTGCACTTGCTGTCCCCGGCGTGCAACTCCATGGATGTTTCCTCCGAGCGATCAGCTGTGGTCGAGCTCGGAAATGGAAGCTTGACGGGGAGGGGCGGAGGGGGGGATGGGAGGAGCAGAGCGCGAGACGGTGAGCGAGTGAGTGAAAAGAGTAGCGATGGCCTGATGGGGTCGGCCAGCCAAGTGGTAAAGCTCCCGGGGTGGCATTGTGTGTTTATATCGTGGAGAAAATCGGAGATCACGGAGCGGTCAGTGGAGTGCCGTGTCTGTTGTGTTCGCGTAGGGCAGGGGCATACGCCACTTGTATTTCTTTTTAATACTACTATTCTTTTACATGTCTTTGTTGTTCAAAGCTCACGTGTACTTTGGCATTTCGCGCCTGTTCCTGCGCTAAAAAACGATACTCCCTCCGATCCGAATTAATGGTCGCACATTCACACACGTCTTAGGCAAAACTTTGGCTAGCCCTCCGACCATTAATTCGGATCGGAGGTAGTACTATAGTAATGTGCCAAGACCCAAGAGTGACATTTTTCTTACCAAAGGAGCCCGTCGATTTTATATAAAGAAACCGTCTTTTTTTTTTTACAAAAGTTGCAAAATAAAATGCAGAGAATGAAATAGCAATGGAGAAGAACATGAGGGGGTAGACAACACATGCAAGTAAGAAATCACAGTTTATATTAAACCACGGTTCTCACATAACAATCGAAAACAAAGAAAGAAATTACAACTAAGTCCCTCTAGACCACGATGCCGGACACGACGATGAGAATGTTACGTCGGCGCGCCGCCACACCACCTGCCCTCAGCCTTGGAACAGGAGGATCCCCCGACACGGATGGGGAGTCAACGCCACTCGGCTCCGGAGAGACTCCGCCCTGCACCGGCACCACCACCATCGACGTGGTCAACACAAACCACACCCTTCATCTTATTCACTTCACACATCCATCGCCACACATGATCTGGCTGGGGAACGTTGCACGGCGTGGATCCACCGATCCGCGGGTGCCAAGGAAGCAGGCAGACCACCACGGAGCTCCACCGAGCACCGTCACCGGACAGGACGCGCACCTGCACCAAAAACAACACCGGCGACCCCACCACCTCCACGGCGCCGCCGATAGAAGCCCAAAAGGAACCTACCTTATCTACAACCATGAGGTGGGGATCCCCACCCTCCCGCCGCCGGAGGGCGAGGGATCCGTTGGATCTACGACGAGGATGTGGATCAACCGGGAGTTGGAAAAAATTGCCCCTCTCGCTACAGTGACGGGGGATGGGAGACGTCCATGCTCGCCTCTTCTAACACATGCAAGTATTGACCCCTCCCATATGCGACTCTAATCAGAACGGTTTTAACCAAACGTATTCAAAAGACACACGTGATGGTTTCAAAAATCAAATCCAACAGCTCAGTAAAACCAAAGAAACACTAATTCATAATTCTCGGTGAAGTAGTCACCCAGTCATGAGCTCCGGAATAAACCTCTTTCGGCACCAGCTGAATCTTCACTACTACATCTTCAAGCTTTTTTTGCTCTTGGCTTTCCAGCAATATAGCCCATCCATTAAGCAGAGCACAAATTCTATAAATCACTACATCATAATCATTTGGGAATTTGCAATTCAAACAAGCATCATTTCGTGTCTTTCAAATGCTACAACAAACAACTACACTTCCACACAACACAAGATTTGGTTGGGCCTTTGGAAAAGAATTTATTTGTTTATCTAGCATACCTTCTACCCCACTAGAAGATCTGGCCAAGCCAAGCGCATAGACCACCATTTGCCATATCGGTTTTGCTAAAGAACACCGAAATAGAAGGTGATCAACTGTTTCATCATGTCTCCAGAAACGACATTGCTTGTTGCCAGTCCATGTTGGATGTATGCCGAAGAGACAATAAAATACACAAGTTTCATGAGTAACGTATTATGTTTTTATATTATAACTGCTATGGTCACTGAATATGAAATTCAGGAAAAAACCCATACGCACCTGTAAATATATAAACACACTATTATAACCTCTTTGTCATGTCTCACAAAAAAAACTTATTAATATTAGATGATCACATTTTGCTGGTCATGGAAATTTGTTATGTCAATATTAATGAGAGTACGATGTTGTTTCAACATTGTGGTTGGGTAGACCCAAGTAGTTGAGATACTACGAGATTAGTTTGGCTAAATAGTATCATCACAGAATGGTTGTTTTTTACTTCCTTACACCATGAGAATATTAAATGATATTTATTGTAAGGATCATTTTTGGTATAGTCAAGTATCACACGGTAAACTGGTTGATCAAAAAGGCTAACACTGGATGGTCATGAAAGTATTCATTCATTATGATAGTTCAAGATTGGGAATTACTCCTCTAGTTAATAGAGAGATACATCTAGTATCCACTCGGTGAACTAGTATCGGTAAATAAGTCTGTGCAGACAAATACATGACACTAGTTATGGGGATGCTATGTCACGACACCGACTAAAGGAATCATACCAGATATCAGGAAAAATGTGATAAGGTGATTAAAGAGTTTAATCGCAGTCTTATAGTTTATCTCGTCCCGAGGTATTGATTGGTATCAGGAAGTAATATGAACTTACTTAACAACCAACAAGTTCGTCAATTTTCTTCATATAACTTGTAGGAATCAATATGGATGTCCGGGGTCCCGATATTGATTATTGATTAGGAAAATGGATGTTGCAATCATATCTACTAGTTATCAAACCTGTAGGGGGCAGACACTTAAGGCGTCAAAGTCTCTTATTTGCATTGGTTGATCTGGAGGAGCGTAGGGTATTTCGACGTGATAGAATTAATATTCAAGCGAGATTACAGAGGACATGAGATGTCTCATGTCCCGGATGTTTATGTAGCGTTCCCATATTTAAATAATGGAAGAACATATGTGTTATTGTGCTAGTCCTTAGATCAATTGCTAGCACCACGGTACAAGATGAAATATCATGCAAATGCATCAAATTCTATTACATCGCATGATCCAGTCTTTACAAAATAGTATTACAACTTGCATAGTACTAGAAGTCTAGCAGAAAATAAACAAATACAACGGAAAACATAGTACAACATTGAGCCCATCTTCTTCATGTGCCACATGCAAAACATGTTGGCGGTACACTCGGGATCCTAAACGAAATCCTCACTCGTCTTCAGAATCATCTGCGGGATGGAATATGCAGCCACAAGGGAGTCAATACAATTTAAGTATTGGCAAGTAACACTATGGTGGATATAAATGGCAAGACTAATACAACATGCTTATTTGGCTGAGTGGAGTTTTGGCTAAGTTTGCATAAAGCCAGTTTTCTCCTATAACTTTTGTAAAACAAACTTTTATTTCCAAAGGGTGGCATCATTGGACTGAAATCCAAGCACCACAACTACTATTCACTTGGTAAAATTTTACGTATTGAAATTGGTGATGTGATTCTTCCGTCCATCCTTGTCCAGTTGCTCATAGTTGTCCATAACCGGGGACACGACTAAGATCTTAGTTTCTAACTCTACAGAGGTTGTGCACTTTCACCCTTGTACTATTTTCACCTAAACATCCTATACATGCTGAATGTATTAAGGAAAGGAGAGAATTGATTCGAAGTCTTTCAGAAGCATGAAAACTACAAACCGGCAAGACCCGTTCCACCTATAATTCTGCTACATCTGCTTGTCAAGCCACATGTAGAGTCCACACAACTTAATCAACTAAGCTAGAGCCCATATGACCAAAGGCTGCACTGGAAGCAATCTAAACTTGGGGAACATCACAATCACTTTGTTCCTGGGTGGCATCCCTTCAAGTGAACACCCCTCGAGGAGACACTCAACTCTCATCAGCCAAACAACCAAATCCACCCAGGTGGTTCATTGAAGTTTATCTTAGTATTTTTCCTCAACATCAAGTAAAAGAAATTTTGTAGCATGGCTAAGCATCTACTAAGTACCAAGGAATCAAAATAACAAGGTATAAGGATGTCTACACATTACTAGGATATAGCAGAGCATAATATAACTTAGCAAAATTTCCTATCATGCATACTACTCAAAAATCAACTAATGCATATAGAAAATAATGGGTAGTTGATGGTGTGTTACTTGCCTTGTTGAAGTTGGTGAAGATATCACACTCTATTCACAAAAGATCGTTGCTCTCCGTACAATATATTCATTGAAAACACAATAATAAAATAAACAAGCATCCTAGCAAACAAACATACAAGTGTAGAAAACATACATAGCAACTAACATATCAGAAGGGGTTTAGCCAAGTTGGTTAGGACAAGGTCAAGGTTTGATTTTGAAAAGATTCATTCTCTAATGGTTCAATATGTTCTAAGGAGTTTCCAAGGGTTTACTTGGGATGGACTAGGTTGAGTTTGTAGAAAACTAACTTTATTATAACCATACGTGTCGAGGAAGTTCCAAGAGTTCACCAAGTTGATCTCACCATTTCAACTAAAGTAACACATAACAATGTGTAACACTTAGTCATTTCATCAAGACATTTGAGTGATCTAGGTTTAGTCTTTCCATATTGGGTTAAGGTAGGTCTAGGTTCAAATAACTTTATAACAATAAGGATAACAAGATAAAGTCTTGGGATTTTCCATTTGGGTCAATGGTTGGACAAAAACAACTTGTTATTCTTCAACTTGTGTGGATGGCTCCAAGTCTTCACATGCTTGTCTTCTTGAAGACCATCTTCATGCTTATATTGTAGTGTTGTTCATTGGATGGATTCTTCTCTTGGTCTTGATAGATTCTTCCTGGCTTTAACTTCACTAATTGGTTTGGGTATGGGATGGGCACAAATATCACTAAGTCAAAATAGAAGAGAAAGAAATAAGAAGAAAGATAGAAAGAGAGGGAGATGTTTTCTTCCGAATTTCTTCACACTTATGCTTCCTTGAGTTGCTTCTAATTGTGGAGTCCAAGTCTTTTCTTCGAAATTTCTTCATTGATCTTCCTTGTAGCTCTTCATGTTGCCACCAAGTTGAAAGTGAAGTGCCTTCTATTGCTTGAGTCTTGTTTTCCATTTGCTAACTTGATGAATTCTTGAAGCAAGAATAGGGGAGTGGAGGAGTAGATAGAAACTATGGTACTAGTATTAAAGGTTCACTACTTGGTAATTTTAGGGACTTGGTATTGGCTCCAAATAGCCATAACATCAAAGAATAGATGATGGAAACAATTTCTAAGACATGGTGAAAATGGATGTATCACTATGTTGGGTTTTTGTTCAAAAACACATGGCCATGGTCCAAGGTGTCCAAAATGGTTAGGCACTAATTTCTCTGGTTAAAGGTTACCAAATGGAGCAAATTTGCAAAAGGAACTATATTGAAATTATTTATAGAATTAAATCTATGTCAAAATTACTCAATTATACCATTTAATTGCAAATTCAAATTTATATTGTTCAAAAAATATTTTGGAACAGAGGATATGAAAGTACACATCCTAAGGTTTCCAAAAATATTTTATTTGCATATTTTGGATTTGTAGAATTTGAATTATGCCAAAATTCATCAAACAAGTATATTTGAATTTTAACAAATTTTAAATGGTCAATTTTAAAATTTTCTAGTGCCAAAAGTTTCTACATGTTGTGCTGATTCCAAAAGGTCCAAGTTTGCTAAATTTGGGATTATGGATTTAAAGTTATGATAGATCTAAGATACAGGGGCTTTTCTGCAAAAATTACATTCTAATTTTATTCGGAAATAAATTCTAGAGACAGGCTGGGCTCAGATGGTTATCTGTCGTGCGGTGCGACAGACAGGGAGTAGGCTTGGGCCGGCTACACGCCGCGGTGGGCGACGGATAAAGATTTAACGCGCTGCTGACTTCGCGCTCTCTGATTCGTTGATACCTCTTCGTCAAGTGATTCTAATCGTATGCGTCGGATCTAGATCATACGGTTGAGATTGAAAGAGGGGGGGCTAGGGTTACCTCCCGCCGGAATTGTCGTCGGAAATGGCCACGGGATGGCTGGCGATGCATTCCTCGACAGCGGCGGAGATCCGGTGGCTCCCGGGGCTCAGGAAGGGGCCCAGGAGTCGCGTCGTGTCACAGTGAACTTGATGGGGACCTCGGGGACGTGCGGCGAGCTCTGTGGCGACGGTGATGAGGAGACGAGGTCACGACGACTCCGATGGTCGTTGGGGATGAGGTTCCGCTGCGGGAAAAAGGGAAACAAAGAGATGAGGAGGGGCATGAGGTTGAGGGGAAGAGAAGGAGCGCAAAATCAGTCGCGGTGACCTGCTGCTGTGGCCGGAAACGATGGAACGACGACGGCCCGAAGGAACTCCGGTGACAAATTTCTCTCCTCTCGGGGTGTCTTCCAGGGAACGTGAAGAGGGGAAATACAGAGGGGATCGGGGTCTATAAAGGGATGGTCTCGAGCAGGGATTAAATGGCCTTAATGGAGAGAAATCACAGTGCGAAATTCACGGCCGTGACACATGCGGTTTCTATCATAGGAAGAATATGATGACGTCATCCACTTTTTTTTTTTTCTTTTTTTATGTTTATTTAATTAAATCATAACTTATGTTTTAATTATCCAAATAACATGAAACAAAATTCTAAATTTCTTAAAATTTAAAATACTTTCCAACAGTACCATTTTTGAAATCTATTCAACATATTTTATATTTGAATTTTGAAATTTGAATAATTCCCTAATAGTTACTTAATGTGATTACCAAAATATAAAATAATAAAATGTGAAACTTAGTCAAATAAAATTTTAGTGACATTCTATTAGTGGAATATTATTTTTGAAGATCATTACCACTTATTTTCATATTTTATATTTTTAAGATATAAGTGATTTATTAATAGCAACTTAATGCCATTTTTATAATTGAAAAACTAATAATTATTAAAGTGGCTTAATAACATTTAGATTAAAACCACAAGTCATAATATTGTTTTCAATGCCCTCTTTTATGTTATTTTCGAATAAATGCTTTTTATTTTCACACCTTTATGTTTAAAACTTGGAATAACAACTAAAATTTATTATTAAAATATTTTATTCTCATCAAATATTTTTGAGGCTTAGAACTTTATTAAGGGTTAGAAATCTTTGATTTTTGTTGCCATAAAATATTTTCAAATTAATATTGGAGTTGCAAACATTTTAGGTAAAGAGGTTTGCTAATAAGAAAATATTCCCTTTATATAAAGAAACTTATTTTTAATAAGGTTTTAGGGTTTAAGGAACAGAGGCATAACTTGATTTCCAATTCCAATTTACTTGGTATAGGACCTAATATTTAATTTTTGTTTGAGTTTTATTTGTTTTTGGTGACTTGTATTGACATCAAAACGAAAGTTTCAAATTTTTATGATTTTTGAGTTTTCCAAAAATCATGGATGTTACAGACTACCACCCTTAAAAGAAATCTCGTCCCAGTATTTGAAAAGGCTAGAAAGAAAGATTGGGTAAGTGGGTTCCAGAACCACTGGCTACCACCCTTAAAAGAAACTTTTGTGGGTAGTCTATTTTCATTAGATTGGAGTGTAGATTGATTTGACATTGGCTTGAGTAGAACTCTCCTTCGCGGTAGAGCTGTAGACCAACATAGGTATGTTCAACTACCTTTGACACTGAGGGGTCACTCTTTGGGTCGATCAAAAGACCAAGTTGAGAGGATTTCACAACATAATCTCATTATAATGGGATCACATTTCTCAAACATTCATTGTAGTTTATTACACTAGAAGAACTTCTAAGGAAAAATTATTTTCAACATAAAACTTTGCCTAAGACTCCTTCTTGGACAGATTTTTCTTCATGCCTTAGCATCTCTCCTTCAGAAAGTCATGTTTCCTTCCTTCTTCTTTTGAGGGCAACTATTTGCATAGTGTCCTTTATCTCTGCATTTGAAGCATGTCACTTGGCTGATGTCTCTATAGACAGGATTGGGGTTCTTCTGAAGTTTATTCTTCTTCTTCTTTGATGGCATTAAATTGGCCATCATATCTTCATATTGTTGTCCAGAATACTCCACTATATTGGCAGATAGTCTGGGTTGCTTGTTCGGACAATTTCTAGATAAGTGTCCATCCTCTTCACAAGAATAACAATTCTTGGTGGTGTGTTTGGATGAATGGGCATGTGGGGCAGTCTTGGCTCAAGTGTTCATCTTGACATGGTCCATCTGAATAGTCTCCAGCTTGTGTTTTCCCTTCACTTTTGGTTTTCCTAAGTTCTCTTGGATTACACTAAGCATTCTTATTCTAGCTTGTTGTCCAACTTGTTGTACCATAGGGTAAAGTGAACATTGTGTTGGAACATGTGTTGTTCCTTCACACACAAAACAAGTAACTTGGGTGAAGTATCCTTCAGTTGAGTTGTTTGCATCACCATAGGTCCACTTATCAGGACATTCTTTGGAATATTGTCCTATCTCTCCACAAGATTTGCAGGCTTTGAGTGTTGAAAACATTTCTTCTTCAGTCTCCTGGTTATCTCTAGCTACAAAGGGTTGATTCTTTTCACTATTGGCCATGCTTTGGGACATCATGTGCACTATCTGAGATTGGGTATCTAACACTTGCTGCATTCCTGGTGCTAACTTCTTATTGGGGTTGCTGGCTTGATTCTGGGTCATCAGTTGTATCAGCTAAGTCCGAGCTTCTAGTAGCATCTGCATTGCTATTGACTTCTCAGGGTTGTTGGCATTCTGGTTAGGCATCTGTTTTGGGGTTTTAGGAAAGATGAGTATATGTTAGAAAGATAGCTAAGGGATGTTTCTATCCAAACACAACAGATCAAGGAAACTCATCTTGCAAACAACACATAACAAACATATAGCAATTCATTCATCGCACCAAACAAAGTTTTAAAAAACATATAGTATTGTCATACCACGTTAACGTTGTTCTAACAAAGTAACTAGATTGGTGGTCTCATCTATATCTTCTTTAGTTTTCTTCAAATTCTTCTCTCTATGTCTTGAGGTGTTCTTGATTGTTGTGAAGTCTATGTTTTTCTTCAAGTTCTTCAATAATCTTGAGTGTAGGTCTTCATGTGGTGAAAATAATTCTTGCACTTCTTGGTGTGGTAATCAATATTCCTTTCTTGATGATACTGAAGATGTAGGTCATGTAGAAATTTTTTAAGGTGAATAATAGATGAGAAGATATGAGAAAGATTAAGATGAGATGTTTTGTTTCTAGAAAAATACATCTTCAGTCCTAGGGTCTTTTCCAAACTTAGGGTCTCAAATCCTACAGGAAACACAAAGCTCTGATACCATTTTGTAGCGTTCCCACATTTAAATAATGCAAGAACATCCATGTTATTGTGCTAGTCCCTGGATCAATTGCTAGCACCACAATAGATGAAATATCATGCAAATGCATTGAATTCTATTACATTGCATGATCCAGTCTTTACAAAATAGTATTACAACTTGCATAGTCCTAGAAGACTAGCAGAAAACAAACAAATACGGCAGAAAACATAGTAAAACATTGAGCCCATCTTCTTCATGTGCCACAGGCAAAACATGTTGGCGGTAGACTCGAGATCCTAAACGAAATCCTCAGTCGTCTTTAGAATCATCTACAGGATGGAATATGCAGCCACAAGGGAGTGATACGCCAAAAATGTATCTCCTTTTCCGAACACTTTTCCTATTGTTTTCCTCTAAACTTGTGTGTTTTGAATGCAACTAACACAGACTAACGATGTTTTCAGCAGAATTACCTTGGTATCTCGTTTTTGTGCAGAAAAATCAACTTCCGGGAAATTGACCAGAAAAGACCCCATTGGTCTTAAAACACCGGAAGACCCCGGGAGCCAGAAGGAGGCCAGGAGAAGAGCCAGAGGGGGGCCAAACCACCCCATGGCGCGCCCCCCTAGGCCGCGCCACCTGGTGGTGTGGGCCAACGAGAGACCCCCTCGGGCTCTCCTTTCGACTATATATCACCTTCAATCCTAAAACCCGAGGGGGTTCTATAGTTTACCAGAAAGAAGTTCGTAGCTCCGCCGCCATCACGAATCCTTTTTCGGAATTTAGAAACTCCGTTCTGGCACCCTGTCAGGACAGGGAATTGGAGGAGATCATCGTCATCGTCATCACCAACGCCTCTCCATCGACCATCCATGTTTCCCCCATCCATGTGTGAGTAATTCCCCCGCTGTATGTTGAAGGGGATGGTAGGGATTGGATGAGATCGTTCATGTAATAATGTCGTGATTGTTAGGGCATAGTGCCTAGTATCTTCTATTAGTACTATTGACATTGTTGCAACTTGTTATGCTTAATGCCTGCCACTTTGGGCCCGAGTGCCATGATCTCAGATCTGAACATGTTATTGAATCATGATGATAATTATTGTTTCTTTATCATACCTGCAAGTTGTTTACATATTGTTGTCCAGAACCCGAGGCCCCGAAGTGACAGAAATTGGGACAACCGGAGGGGTGGCTGTGATGTGAGGATCACATGTGTTCACGGAGTGTTAATGCTTTGCTCCGGTGTTCTCTTAAAAGGAACACCTTAATTACCATTAGTTTTCTTGAGGCCTCGCTGAAAACGGGCTGGTAGGACAATAGATGTTGTGCAAGTTCTCATTGCGAGCACGTACGACTATTTACGGAACACATGCCTATGGTTACTTAGTGCTTGGATGCTTTATCTTATTTATCTGCAATGCCCATGTATTGATTATTATATGAACTATCTTATCCATGCAACGCCCGTTCATCTATCCCTATGCCTACAGTATTTAATCCCGATGTTTACTTCAAACACTACTGCTGCTGTTTTCATACCACTGCTGCTATTATTTCACTACTACTGCTACTATAAAACTGTTACTACTGATAAACCACTACGAACAAGTCCCCTTTCAGGTGCAGGTGAATTGAAAACTCACTTGTTAAGGCTCACAAATATTCTTTGGCTCCCCTTGTGTCGAATGAATAAATTTGGGTTTTACTTCCCTCGAAGACTGTTGCGATCCCCTATACTTGTGGGTCATCAAGACTATTTTCTGGCGCCGTTACCGAGGAGCATAGCTTTATTTGCGAGCTCACCGGAGAGTACTATTATTTACTGCCAAACATTCATCATGGGTAAGACTTGTGATGGAAGGGTTCCTATATTACCATCCACGACAAGAACAGGTACAACTTTGAACACCTTTGTTGCTCTTGATTCACCGTCTGTTATGAGTAAGCTGCTTACAACACCACATACACATGATGCACATGCTACTTCTGCTGAATCTGAAAATACTTCTGATACTTTTGATGATGCTTCTACTGTGCTTGACGAGAGTGGTTCTCTCGGTCCTTTCTTAGATGCCACTATTGCTAAAGCTAAAAATATTGCAAACACTGAAACTCCTAATAGAAATCATGTTACTCCTTCTGTTTCACCCGAGTGTAGAGAGAATCCTAGTGATGATTTTGATGATTCCTATATTGAACTTAATGATGATCTTATTGATGAAATACATGCTATGAAGGATAAAGATGTTGTTATAAGTCTTATTGAAAGTCATGTTGTTAAATATAAATTATCTTCTGATGCTAAGTTTGCCACTTCTCCTAGTAATATTAGGGATAAGGATTATGATTTCTCTCTTGATTTATCTTATATATCTATTGTTGAGAAAGAACCTTTTTGTGGTACTGAAAATGAAAGTGCTATGAAACATATGAATGAGATCTCCTCTTTGAGTAGTTTATTCTCTGATGATCTTAAGAAACGTAGCTACTTTGTTACTAAAATATTCCCTTTCTCATTAAAAGATGAAGCTAACTTGGTTTAATAATTTGTCTCCGAGATCTATTGACCTATCGGTTTGGTTAATGCTTTCTTTCAGAAATATTTTCCTGCTAGTGCTCAACATGCTGCTTTACAAAATATATTTAATTTCAACCCATTGGAAGGAGAGAAATTGCGTGTATCTTGGGCAAGGTTATGTTATTTAGTTAGGGCTACACATGGGCATAAGCTAGAAGATAATAAACTTCTTGATATATTCTATAATGGACTAACTGTTGAATCTAGGACATACCTGGATAGTTGTGATGGTTGTGTTTTCAGGCAAAGAACTCCAGAAGAAGCTGAGGAATTAATGGCTAAAATAAGCCAAAATAATGATGATTGGACTATGGTTGAGCCTGAGCCGACCCCTACTCCAGTATCAACACCAACACCAACACCCATGAAGAGGGGAATGATTGAACTAAATGATGAAGTGATGAGAGAAGCCAAGAAAACTCTTAAAGAGAGGGGTATTAAATCTGAAGATGTGAAGAATCTTCCACCTATAGAAGAATTATGTAAGCCAATCCCTCACTCATCCACCATTGAGGTAAATTCTCTCCAATATTTTGATTGTAGAGATATTCCCTATAATAAACCTCCTGATCAATGTTTAGATGAATTTGATAATTATGTTATTAAGCAAGATAATTTTAATATGAGAGTGCAAAATCACCTAATGGAAAACTCTAAAGCTATTGATAATTTGCATGGTATTATAGAAAGAACCTCTAATGATGTTAAAATGTTTGTTAAACATTTTCAAATGGTTCAAACTCAAATTGATCAACTTGCTAAAGTGCAAAAAGATTTGATAGTTAATGCTTCTAAAGAAAAACATGCTTATGAAATAAGAACTAGAAGTGGTATTGCTACACAAGATCCTTTATATCCTGAGGGGCATCCTAAAAGAATTGAACAAGATTCTCAGCAAACTAATAATAATGATATTCATACTAAGAAGAAAAAGAAAAAGAAACATAAAAACTACTATAGAATCCACTGAACTTGCTAAAGATCCTAATAGTATATCTATCTCTGATGGTGAAACTGAAAGTGGTAATGAAAAGAATGATGCTTCTGATAAAAAAGAAATTGAAAAGGAACATGAAAGGCAAACTAAAAATACAAAGTACACTAAGGAAGATTTTATTGCTAATAAACATGGTAATGAGAGAGAACCTTGGGTAAAAAAACCAATGCCTTATCCTAATAAGAAACACAAATCAAAAGAAGAAGAACACTATAACAAGTTTTGTGAATGGATGAAACCTGTGTTTTTGCAAATTCCTTTAACTGATGCTATTAAATTGCCTCCTTATGCAAAATATATGAAATATATTGTCTATAACAAAAGGAAGATTACTAATAAGGAAATCTCCACTATGCTTGCTAATTACTATTTTAATGGCAAGGTTCCTAAGAAACTTGGAGATCCTGGTATACCAACTATTCCTTGTTAATAATTATGTTAGAACTGCTTTGTGTGATCTAGGAGATGGAGTTAGTGTCATGCCTTTTACTCTCTATAAGAGACTCCTCCTAGAAAAATTAATCCCAACTGAGATATCTGTGCAAATGGCTGATAAGTCTACTGCTATTCCTGTGGGTATATGTGAGGATGTTCCTGTTCAAGTTGCTAATAATTGTCTGATATTAACTGACTTTGTTGTGTTGGAAATGCCTAAAGATGATAATATGTCTATTATTCTTGGAAGTCCTTTTCTTAATACTGCGAGGGATGTTATTGATTGCAATCAAGGAAAAGTTACTTTTAATGTTAATGATAAAGAGCACAATGTTTATTTTCCCAAGAAGATTGATAAGAAATATGGTCTAAATTCAATTGAAAATATTGAGACCATCAAGATTGGAGAATTTTATTGTCCCATTATAGTACCACCAAAAGAATATGAAATTATGATGATTGGGACTATGCCTATCAAGGTTGAGGTAACATAATTATTTAGTGATTAGCAAATTTCTTCTTCATATGAAAATTATTCTCGTAACAAGACTTGATCACCCTTGTTAACGAAATGATTTTGAATGAAGAGGACAATGTTTTCACCTTCCCCATTATGTTTGCACCATGTTTACTTATGTTATAACATTGCTACTTGAGTACAATCATGTTTTCCACCATCCTTATGCATGTTTTTCTCATATTTTCGCTCTGATTTCTGAGGATATGCATGTTTTCACCATTCATACTTTTGTTTTCACCACTACCACCTTTGTTTTCTTTGGATATTATTCCATTAGAGTGTCATAGAACCTCTGTAGTGATGGTTTGGTTTTTTCTCCACCTTTTCGCTTTTGTTTTCCAGAAATATTATTATTTATTAAAATTCTGAAAAATAAAGTTTCTCGAAAAATTCCCTAAAAATTATAATAAATTTTTACGTTAAAAATGAGGCAGAAAGCCACCTGGGAGGCCCCAGAGGGACCCACCAGTCAGGCACACCATAGGGTGGCGCGGCCATCCCCTGGTGGCGCCAGCACATGGTGTGGGCCCCCTGGCCCCCCACTAACTATCTCCCTGCCAAAGTCTTCTCTCTCACCTCCCAAACTGAAAACATTTCCTAGAACCCGTGTTCTTGCTGTTCTCCCTTTGGATTTTCGATCTCCTTCTTCCGCCCATCATTTGTGCTGAGATTTGGTGTGTTTGATCTCCGGTATGTGACTCCTCCGATGATCCAAGTAGAATTTTGTTTAGTGAAGTATTTCTTGAATATTTTGGTACTGTAGGTGACAGCTTATGTGAGTTTGCATGCTTTATATGAGTAGAAATAATGTATTTGTGATGTATGTTTAGCTCTCATATAAGTCCCTATGGTAGTATCCACCTTATAGTTGCTTGAAATTAATTTTTGTGATGATTGTTGAAAAATTTCAGAGATGGATAGTTATAACTTTGGAGAGATATTTAGGAGTGATGCTCCTAGAAGGGCAAGGCCCTCACGCTCATCCACTTCAGTGAGGCCATCGTACAATGAAGAAGTTATTGCATCGATTATTGACGATGCAGAAGATGATGGTATCGTTAACCCATCTAGCTTTCCTTGCAGTACATTTTTAAGAAGTGCAGGTTTATTACATGAATTTCGTATTCTTATTGAAAGATTTGGTCTAACCAACTTTATGGAAGATGAAAGCACTCAGTATGCCACACTCACAAAAACTTTTGTTAAGAATTTAAAATTTCAGAACACACATTATGGTCCATCTGTTGCCTTCAAGTTATATGGTAGTCCTTTTTCTCTGTCCTTGGGAGAATTTTGTGCTATTACAGGTATCAACGCCACCGGGACATCGAGTAGGATTCAAGATAAACCAGCAGACCTCTAGGGGATCTACCGAGAAATCACCAACGATGACGGTCGCTCATCCCAGCGTGGGAAGATAAGGAACATTCAACGTCCCGCTCTTAGATACTTTACTTACTAGATTGCTACTAGTATCCTTGGTAGGGAGAACACTAACAACATTTCTAGTTACCACCTTGCTTTCATTGATGCCGCGCTGAACCGTAGCACGAAGTATAACCTTGGTGCACTTGTTGCATGCCGCTTTGCTGCTTCTGGGCCTATTTTGGGGGGCATTATTGCTACACGTGTAGCAGCTGCTCTACATGTTTCCATTGACCCTAATGATGAAATAATTTCTCCATATGGGATTAACCTTGCTGCCATGAAATCCCATCAATTTGTCACTACTAACTCTACTGTTGAACATTTAGTATATAGAGTTTTATATATGGATGGAGAGGAGCGAAAAGTTACTTTGTCGCGGCCTGTTTTGTTTAAGACTGACAGGTCGCCATGGTCGCTCTCCAAGGAGCAGGTAGATAAGCATCTGAGCACCACGGAGTTTCACAGGCAGCAGGAGAGGCGAGACGCGCCTCCCGAGGACCGCAACACACAGTACACTGGCGCATCCTCGAGCACATACACGGAGGAGGGTTCCTCCTCAACATACTTCGGGGGCGGTACCTCATGGGCCCCTTGGTGATTTATCTCCGCTTAGGCCAAAAGCCTAAGCTTGGGGGCAGGTATACCGACATCACACTTATTTATATATCATGTTATGTCGGTTCTTTGTATATCCATGTTTTCTTTTCTTTCGCTTTTTTTGTTTCTTTCGTTTCTTTTTGTCTCTTTCCCTTCTTTTCATTTCTTTCATTTATTTTGTTTTTATTGTTTTGTTTTCGCTTTTTAAAACACAAAAAGACCAAAAATATTGCTGTTGTTTCTCTCTATTTCTTTCTTTAGTTGGTTTGCTTTATCCTTTAGTTGCAGTTTAATATTCAAAAACCCAAAAATATTTTGTTTTGTTTGTTTACTTGCTTTCTGTTATTCTTGTTTCATTAAAAAAAACCAAAAATATTTTGCTTTGTTTGCTTGTTCTCTTTTGCTCGTGTTTTAATTGAAAACCCAAAGATATTTGTTGTTCTTCTTTTATTTTGTAAAGTTTGCTGCAGAGTTCAACAGTCATCCGTGACTTGATTGGAGCTTGGTTTTGATTATATATATTATTCAAGCCACAAGTGAAGAGCAATAATGACGATCTATGACAATTCAAGTTGAGGTGAGAGGCTGGTATGAACTTTATTTGCTTTCATTTTTGTATATATATCCATCTATGTGAGCATGCTTAGTTTGTTCGTATAAGATATATGTGACTTAATGGTTGCTTAATAGTTCATGTTCTGTTCCAATTTATTAATAGTAAATGACCTGTCGCAAACATGTGTTCTCATTGTTCTATTCGTAGAAGGGTATGACATTGTGGTAGCCTCCTCTGACTGTTTCATTTGAATCGACTTGGCACCTGCTCACGCATGCTAAGACTGAAAACAAAACGTCAATAAGCCTCGATGATTTTTTGCCTCGGAGTTCTAGTATCAATTTTATGCCGCAGTTAATTTTACTTTGTCGCGAACATGATTATGATAGTTATTGCTCTCTTGATTGTCGCTCCCTGTCTATTTCTAGCCTTCACCTGTATTGAGTATAAGCTCTACTCGTGCATCTAACTCCCAAAACCCAAAGTTTGCCAAATGTGTCCACCATACCTACCTATATGTGGTATTTAACTGCCACTCCAAGTAAATTGCTCATGTGCTACCTTTAAAACTTTCTAAAAATTATTCATGTTTTGTGCCCCTGTTTTAGCCCATGAGGACGTAAATAGAGAATATTTATCTCACTTGTTGATTGGATTTCACACCCTGGACTAGTGGCTTCATCCGCTTATCCACTGATAGAAGAGCTGGCAGCGGGGTGCCCAGCCCCAAATTAATAACATAAATTCTTTTCACTATTTTTGCCCCTCATTTATCAGTCAAAGCATAATTGTGTAAAAAAAAAGAGAAAGAGGGATGACTGATGTCTACGCATGCTTCTATTCTTGTAGACAGTGTTGGGCCTCCAAGTGCAGAGGTTTGTAGAACAGGAGCAAGTTTCCCTTAAGTGGACCACCCAAGGTATATCGAACTCAGGGAGGTATAGGTCAAAGATATCCTTCTCAAGCAACCCTGCAATCAAGATACAAGAAGTCTCTTGTGTCCCCAACATACCTAATACAATTGTCAGTTCTATAGGTGCACTAGTTTGGCGAAGAGAGAGTAAAATGGAAGTAATATGGATGATAATAAGTGATAATAGCAATCTGAAATAAATATGGCAGCAAGCAAACATGTAGCAGAACAGGCGTAAAACGGTGTTTCAATGCTTAGAAATAAGGCCTAGGGCTCCTACTTTCACTAGAGGACACTCTCAACAATGATCACATAATTGAATGCATAAATATCATCTCTTCACTATGCTACTCCGAACCACTCTCCGGTCGAATAATGAACACTAATC
This sequence comes from Alopecurus myosuroides, assembly GCA_028641055.1. Classification (NCBI taxonomy): domain Eukaryota; kingdom Viridiplantae; phylum Streptophyta; class Magnoliopsida; order Poales; family Poaceae; genus Alopecurus; species Alopecurus myosuroides. Next base: position 125,877,239 of record CM054061.1, on the reverse strand, counting down.
ATTGCGTAGGGCTTTAACAGCACTCCTCAAGTCTATATTTCCTCTCTAGGGCACCCCAATGTCACTACGAGCGCCATAAATTAGTACTAAACAAGCGCCACAATTTCATAGGTTCATCTTCCAACACAAGATATAAATATCATGCTAAACCACACGGAGCACACACTATCACCTTTACCCTGTGATCAAAGTGTTTATGGAGATAACAAAACCACTTGAGTAGCATAACAGATGAAGATCAATCTACATATTCAACTAGATTACAAAGCTCACGATCATATAAAGATCACACCATGGGAGAGAGAGATGAACCACATAGCTACCAGTAGAGCCCTCACCCCCGGGGGAGAACTAATCCCTCCTCATTATAGGAGACAACAACGGCGATGGAGATGGCGGTGGAGTCGATCGAGATGGTTCCGGGGACACTTCCCCGTCCCGATAGGGTGCCAGAACAAAGATCTGTCCCCCGAAACTTATCGGTGGCGGTGGCGGAGCTACGGATGTATTTTGCGTAAAAGGTCGATGTGTTTAGGGTTTTCCATCCGGGGATATTAAATAGGCGAAAGGGCAGAGGCGGTGGAGGTCCAGGGGCCCCACACCACCCCATGGTGTGGGGCCCCTGATGCCCCGTTTCGTATCTCTTCGATCTTCTGGATGCTTCCGCGGAAATTAGGACTTGCGGGCTTCGAACTTTCCAATTCCGAGAATATTTCCAGAACAACTTTTCTGAAACTAAAAACAGCAGAAAACAGGGAATTGGCTCTGTGGCATCTTGTTAATAGGTTAGTCCCGGAAAACGTGTAAAAATGACATAAAGTGTAAGGAAAACATGTGGGAAACAACATGAAAACAACATGGAACATCAGAAATTAGGGATACTTTTATGACGTATCAATGACCTTCTACCCATTTGCGTCCTTCACATGGGAGCCACTCTTGTGAATCCAGTTGGCTTGTGACGTACTCTATTTTCTGTTTACCATTCATTGACATAAGCATACACCTCTCTTAATTTTTTTTTCAATACCTCTGTTTAATAAAATAAAAGCTCTAACACATGAGTGATCCGTGCTTCCTGATGTATATGCACGCTTCTATTCTTGTAGACAGTGTTGGGCCTCCAAGTGTAATGGTTTGTAGAACATCAGCCAGTTTCCCTTAAGTGGATCACCCAAGGTTTATCGAACTCTGGGAGGTAGAGGTCAAAGATATCCCTCTCAAGCAACCCTGCAATCAAGATACAAGAAGTCTCTTGTGTGCCCAACACACCCAATATACTTGTCAGGTATATAGGTGCACTAGTTCGGCGAAGAGATATTAAAATGCAAGTAATATGGATGGTAATAAGTGATAATAGCAATCTGAAATAAAATGGCAGCAAGCAAACATGTAGCAGAACAGGCAGAAAACGGTGTTTCAATGCTTGGAAATAAGGCCTAGGGCTCCTATTTTCACTAGAGGACACTCTCAACAACGATCACATAATTGAATAACTACATATCTTCTCTCACTATGCTACTCTTAACCCTCTCCGGTTGGATAACGAACACTAATCTGCATAGGGATTTCACAACACTCCTAAGAGTAAGCACTTTCCCAACTAAGTAAACCCCATGCTATCACAATGGGACCCAGATGGTTCCACGCAAAGACCACAATTTCATAGAGGAGACACACACGATATGCACACTGTCACCTTCACACCGCGATACAAGGTGACTCCATAGTTCATATTAATAAAGCACTTGAGTAGCAAAAGATGAAGAGTAACATCTACGAATTCAAATAGATTACAAATCTCATGATCACATATAGATCACACCATGGGAGAGAGAGATGAACCACATAGCTACCGGTAGATCCCTCATCCTCGGGGGAGAACTACTCTCTCCTCATCATAGGAGACAACAACGGCGATGGAGATGGAGGTGGAGTTGATGGAGATGGCTTTCGGGGGCACTTCCCCGTCTCGGCAGGGTGCAAGAACAGAGATCTGTCCCCCCGAAACTTGTCGGTGGCAGCGGCGGAGCTACGGTTGTATTTTGCGAAAAAGGTTGATCCTCCTAGGGTTTATGCATCGGATAGTATATATGGGCGAAAGGGCGATGCCGGGGGGTGGCCAGGGGGCCCACACCCCTAGGTGGCGCGGCTAGGAGGACCCGCGCCACCCCACGGTGTGGCCCCCTCCGTTGCTCTTCGGCATTTCTGGAAGCATCCGACACTTCTAAGACTTCTAGCTTTTGAATTTTCCAATTCTGAGAATATTTCCATAACAACTTTTCTGAAACTAAAAACAGCAGAAAAAAGGGAACTGGCTCTGTGGCATCTTGTCAATAGGTTAGTCCGGAAAATCGATAAAAAGTACATAAAGTGTAAGTAAAACATGTGGGAAACAACATGGAACATCAGAAATTAGGGATACGTTTATGACGTATCAAGCATCCCCAAGCTTAGTTTCTACTCGTCCTCGAGTAGGTAAACGATAAAACAAAATAATTTCTGAGGTGACATGCTACTATCATAAACTTGATCATTATAATGTAAAAGCATATGTACGATGAGATCATATAACTTCAAACACAAACATGATAATAGAACTTTAATAATAAAGCATAGAAATCACTTTGCATCATGAAGAGTATATTAAATAAAGGATCATGGATAATAATGCAAAGAAAGATAAACGTTTGTTTCAGGTATATAGAAATCATGGCAAAGTGGAATTTCGATAGTCCTTAAGAGTGGGACAGAACATAAATTATTGATGCATAAAGTAATTATTCATGTTTATTGGACAAATGCACATAGAACTCATAATGGAAAAAATGCTCTCTCAACTGTGCATATAGTTATAAGATGGAGACTCAACATAAAAGTAAAAGAAAAGCCCTTCGCAGAGGGAAGCAGGGATCACTCATGTTCTAGAGATTTTATTTTATTAAACAGAGGAATTTAAAATATTTTTAAGAGAGGTGTATGCTTATGTCAACGAATGGTAAACAGACAATACACTATGTCACAAGACAACTGGATTCACAAGAGCGGCTCCCATTGTGAAGTACGCAACTGGTGTAGTAGGTCATGCCTCTTTCTCTTTTGTTTACACAATTATGCTTTGACTGATAAATCAGGGGAAAATAGTGAAGACAATTTGTTTGTATTAATTTGGGGATGGGCACCCCGCTGCCAGCTCTTCTATCATTTGGATAAGCGGATGAAGCCACTAGTATAGGGTGTGAAATCCAATCAACAAGTGAGATAAAGATTCTCTATTGACGTCCTCATGAGCAAAAACAAGAACACAAAACAGGAGTCATTTTGAAAGTTTTAAAGGTAACACATGAGCAATTTACTTGGAGTGGCAGTTAAATATCACATGTAGGTAGGTATGGTGTACACAATGGGAAATTTTTTGTTTAAGGAGTTTGGATGCACGAGTAGAATTCCATACTCAGTACATGTGGAGGCTAGCAAAAACTGGGAGCGACAAATCAAGAGAGCATAAGAGCCATAATCATGCATAACGACATAATCATCATAAATTAAAACATAAGCGGTATCACAAATTCAAAAACTAAGTGGCCATGGAGGCTATTCATGACTGGTTTGTAGTCATAAACATGGTGTGAGAATGTGCCAAGTCAACCAAATAAAGCATTCGAAAGAGAATACCATATATTGATGCTTTACTATGACAAGAACAACTCATGAATCTTTCAAGACATATTAAACGCTATCAGCTATTTAATCCTATTCATTCTACTCAATAACCACAAGTCTTTAAGACTAAAATAACATTTAGCATGGCATGAAAAAGTTCTAGCCACAGTCTATACAAGCGTCTACTAGCACTGTTGTAAATTCTACATCAAGCAGCAGTTTTCTTTTCCCAACAAGAACCATACAAAATATATTTTAAAAAAATGCTCTACATGCTACAGAAAGAAAACATGAGAATACTCACATAACACTACTAAAAATAACAGCTCTGAATAAGATATGCATGAAAACAAAGGCTGAACGCAGTACTAGCAAAAGGTGAACACTCACAAAACAATATGAATGAAAACTAGAGTGTTCTAAGCAATTAAAACGGAGCGTGTCTCTCTCCCACACAAGTATAATAGGATCCAATTATTACTAACATCAAAGAAAACCAAACAAACTGAAAACAAAAATAAAAGACGCTCCAACTAAAGCACATAAGATGTGACTGAATTAAATATAGTTTCACTAGAAGTGACCTGATAATTTGTCGATGAAGAAGGGGATGCCTTGGGCATCCCCAAGCTTAGACGCTTGAGTATTCTTGGAATTTTCTGGGATGTACCACCGGGGAATATCCAAGCTTAGTCTCTTCACTCTTATTGATCGCGTCATATCATCCTCTTCTCTTGACTCTTGAAAACTTCCTTCACAACAAACTTCTCACAATCTTTATTAGCAACGTTAGTGCAATCGAAATAATAAATTCACATGGTTCAGTTTCAACACAATACTAACACTCATAAACACATTAGCTAATGTCACAACTTATTTTAAAACTCTTTTTCTCAAAAGAACACAAAAAAAAAGAGATTAAGAGGCAAATGCAATTATTGGCAGAAATCAGTCAAAACAAAATAGCAGGTAAATATCGATATTTTTAGAAAATCTTATGTTGCTCAAATCAAAACATGGTCAACTAAGAAAAGTTGTGTATACATCCCAGGATTACGCACAAAATATCTCAGGTCATTTTGAATTTTGTGTGATTTTATACGTATTTAACAGTGGACAGCAGAAATCTATTTCCTGCGCAGAAATCCGAAATATAGTCTCAACTTTCTACTAGAGGCTTTACTCGGCTCAACAAAAACACAAAAGAAAAGATACAACGGGGTTGCTAAGGAAATATAAAACACCCAGGTGCAAAGCACACAAAATAAAACAAAGGAAAACTAGTTGAAAACACAGAAATAAAACGGGTTGTCTCCCGGTAGCGCCTTTCTTTAACGCCTTTCAGCTAGGCATGATAATTTGAGAAGATGATCACATGAGAAATATGAATTGAAGCAAAAGAGAGCATCAAGAAGAAAATGTAAAACACATTTAAGTCTAACCCACTTCCTGTGAAAAATAATCTTGTAGAAAAACAAGTCATGAAAACACAAAGCAACAAGCATGGGAAAGCAAAATAAGTGCAACTTCAAAATTTTAAATAAAAAGAGAGGAAACTTAATATTGTTGAGATGCATAAAACCATGTTTACCTCTATCATAATAACTTTCAGTATCATAACGAATAAAATTAATAATATAACTATCACATGAAACTTTCTTATCATGATCCACATGCATAAAAGAATTATTACTCTCCACATAAGCATAGTCATTCTTATTAATAACAACGGGTGTAGGATTATCATAAAGTACTCGAACATGATAGACAAGTTGCATATTAAAGATATGGTTTTGGGTAATCCCACCATAACTATGGCAAGTTTCATGAGGATGATTGTAATTATAGCCTATGTTATAACTTTCTTTATAATAATTATCAAAGGCTGGAGGCATATTGAAATCATAATTAATTTTCTCCTCAATAGTAGGTAGACTAAAAACATCACATTCATCATTGCAATCATCATCTATTTGAGGCATAGTATCGTCACAAGCAATAAAATATTTGTCTTCCAAAATGCGTTCATTTGTAAACATATCATCATTTTTACTAGGAGGAGATGTATCAAGCATATAATCATTAATAGCAAAGGGATTTTCAAACACATCATCCACAAGTTTAGAGATTTATATATCATCATTGGAGGGAACATGGATGGTACTAATAGTACATCAATTATTATCATCATTTTCAGAATTGGTACCAAACAAAATTTCAATATCAAAAGTAGTGTGTTTCTCCCAATCATGGTCACTTTCATGAATAACAGGCATAGGAAAATCATCGATTTCAGACTCATCAGAAAAAGTTGTAATATGAGCAACATAATTAGGGGGGAGATACCATTACCTCTCTCTTTTTTACTCCTCCTCTTCTTCCCCTCTTTAGGAGGGAGAGGCTTAAAAGGGAGCTTCTCCACATAGCCTGGTTTATTATCAGAAACAATAGATATAACTTTGGAGGATTTATCCTCTTCATTAATAAGAACAAAACACATATTAGTCATGTCATATTTTTGTAAATTCTCCTCTTTTATAATATTTTGTATGTAAGTATTTTCATGGCAATTATCAACACAATAAAGATGGCATCCATGCAAGACATTATTCATATCAAAAGCACTCATATCTATCAAAGAAGTTTTTTCTTAATAACTATTCACACCCCAAAAATAATGTAAGTTCATCATGCTCATTAGGGGTGATCATGTCATCACAATACAAACTTGCAGTACTCATAGGAGTCAAAAGGCTACTATCATGGCCTGAGCATTGGAAATTAAAATGACCCACTTTATAGCAAAGTTCACAAATAAAAGGATAGATGGCACAACCTTTTTCACCAAGATCATCTAAAGCCCTGCTCCACATTCTCGTTTTTTCATTCCTATGATGGATACAATAATATTCTTCAATTTGATTCTTTTCACAAGGTCTAACTGCTCCACAAAAATTAACATGCTTATAAGAAATAGTACTTTCAGAAGTTTGGGCATGTTTATTGCAATCATCAATAACAATTTCATTTTCCATGCAAGTGTCTTTAAAAGATTCATGATATATGTCCCAATTTCCTTTAGGAATATTAATATAAGAAGCAAAGGATCTATACCAAACAACAACTATTTGAGGATCAAGACCATATTTAGCAGTAAGCTCATGAAAATCAGCAGTTTCAACAAATGTCTTAATGCAACCATACTCATAGTTTATACATGACTCTTTACCTTTGTTGTTATTCCAATCTTCACTATTGATTTGAATCCTCTCAATAAGATCCCACTTAGCTTCAAACTTCTTACTACAAAAAGAACCCTCTAAACATGCATCAAGATAATCCTTCCAATGTCCTGAAAGCCTTGCATAAAAATTAGTAACAATTATTTCCTCAGGAAGCTCATGGTTAGGACATTTGAGTATTAATGTTTTCAGTCTTCCCCAAGCTTGGGCAATGCTTTCTCCATCGTGAGGCCAAAAATTATAAATGTAATTCCTATCTAAATATAGTTCATGAGAAGGATAAAATTTAGAGTAAAAGAGAGATTCAAGTTCCTTCCACTCCAAATGATGAGGTTCATCTAGTAGTTTATACCACTCCCTTGCTTTGTCCTCAAGTGACAAAGGGAATAGCCTCCTCTTAACTTGGTCCGATTGACATACCTGCACACTTGAATAACTCGCATAATTCATGCATAAAGTGTAAATGATCACTAGGATGGACAATTCCATCTCCAAAATAGCGGTTAGCCATGACAAGTTTCAACAATTTTCTTGGGTATTTTAAAAGGAATGCTTTCAGTAGGAGGATTTTAAATATCACAAGAATAATTAGGTTTATCACATATGGGAGATAAAGTATCATTAGAGAAAATTTTCTCCTCTAAAGCTGGAAAACTAAAAAGTTTATAAAAACTAGCTTCCCCAAGCTTAGAATTTCATCGTACTAGAAATAATGGTATCCAAATAGTTAATGCTAATAACATTGCTACTAGAATGCAAATAAAGCTCTCTCGTATTTTTGATGTTTTCCATTAAGACTAACTAGTAAAAATAAAAACAAGCAACAAGTAAAAATAAACCTAACTAGTGAAAATAAGAAACAAAAAGATATAATTGCAGAATCTAAAGGAAATAACTTCGAGCACTCACACCCAAGGATGTGAGTACCTTTTACCTTACCTCCCCGGCAACGGCACCAGAAAAGACCTTAATGTGTCCGTACGCTTCTATTCTTGTAGACAGTGTTGGGCCTCCAAGTGCAGAGGTTTGGAGAACAACAACAAGTTCCCCTTAAGTGGATCACCCAAGGTTATCGAACTCAGGGAGGTAGAGGTCAAAGATATCCCTCTCAAGCAACCCTTCAATCAATATACAATAAGTCTCTTGTGTCCCCAACACACCCAATATACTTGTCAGGTATATAGGTGCACTAGTTCGGCGAAGAGATAGTAAAATGCAAGTAATATGGATGATAATAACTGGTAATAGCAATCAGAAATAAAAATTGCAGCAAGCAAACATGTAGCAGAACAGGCGTAAAATGGTGTTTCAATGCTTGGAAATAAGGCCTAGGGCTCCTACTTTCACTAGAGGACACTCTCAACAATGATCACATAATTGAATAACTAGATATCTTCTCTCACTATGCTACTCTTAACCCTCTCCGGTTGGATAACGAACACTAATCATTGCGCAGGGCTTTAACAACACTCCTCAGAGTAAGCACTTTCCCAACTAAGTAACCCCCATGCTATCACCATGGGACCCAGATGGTTCCACACAAACACCCCAATTTCATAGAGGAGACACACACGATGTGCACACTGTCACCTTCACACCGCGATACAAGGTGACTCCATAGTTCATATTAATAAAGCACTTGAGTAGCAAAAGATGAAGATTAACATCTATGAATTCAAATAGATTAGAAAGCTCATGATCACATATAGATCACACCATGGGAGAGAGAGATGAACCACATAGCTACCGGTAGAGCCCTCAGCCTCGGGGGAGAACTACTCCCTCCTCATCATAGGAGACAGCAACGACGATGGAGATGGCGGTGGAGTCGATGGAGATGGCTTTCGGGGGCACTTCCTCGTCCCGGAAGGGTGCCAGAACAGAGATCTGTCCCCTTGAAACTTGTCGGTGGCGGCGACGGAGCCACGGATGTATTTTGCGAAAAAGGTCGATCCTCCTAGGGTTTATGCATTGGGGAGTATATATGGGAGAAAGGGCGATGCCGGGGGGTGGCCAGGGGGCCCACACCCCTAGGTGGCGCGGCCGGGGGGACTCGCGCCACCCCATGGTGTGGCCATGCTGTGGCCCCCCTCCGGGGCTCTTCGGGACTTCTGGAAGCATCCGGGACTTCTAAGACTTCTGGCTTTCGAATTTTCCAATTCCGAGAATATTTCCAGAACAACTTTTCTGAAACTAAAAACAGTAGAAAACAGGGAACTGGCTTTGTGGCATCTTGTAAATAGGTTAGTCCGGAAAATCGATAGAAATGACATAAAGTGTCAGGAAAACATGTGGGAAAAAACATGAAAACAACATGGAACATCAGAAATTAGGGATACGTTTATGACGTATCACTTCCCTCTGCGAAGGGCCTTTGTTTTACTTTTATGTTGAGTCTCCATCATATTCTTTGAGCACTTTCTTGAGAGCACAATTGTCATTCTTAGTGTGGTGTGTTTGTTCTAAAGCACGATTGATTGTGGTATAATCTTGATACTTGCATCTTTGATATCTTTACTTCTAGTCTTCCCTTGAACTTCAGAGGTGCCTTGGCATTTATGTTTTGCCCCACACATAAGGGAAAGCGAGATACCACTTTATCAGATCCTATTATGAATATTACAATCTTGCAAATAGTTATGCTTCATGTTGTTTATTATTAATGTGTTGTTATCTCTTCATGGTTTGCATAGCTATTAAGTGACAATATCTTGCATGTATCTTATCATGATCATAACTAAGTATTTGATCATATAGTGAGTATATTTACATCATATGAAATAAATGTGTTTGTAAAAGTCTTTTATCGCACTCCGTTGTAACTGAGTTGCTTGAGGACAAGCAATAACCTAAGCTTGGGGGGAGTTGATACGTCGAAAACGTATCTCCTTTTCTGAACACTTTTCTTATTGTTTTCCTCTAAACTTGTGTGTTTTGAATGCAACTAACACGGACTAACGTTGTTTTCAGAAGAATTACCTTGGTATCTCGTTTTTGTGCAGAAAAACCAACTTTCGGGAAATTTCCCAGAAAAGACCCCATTGGTCTTAAAACACCAGAAGACCCCGGGAGCCAGAAGGAGACCAGGAGAAGAGCCAGAGGGGGGCCACACCACCCCCTGGCGCGCCCCCTAGGCCGCGCCACCTAGTGGTGTGGGCCACCCAGAGACCCCCTCGGGCTCTCCTTTTGACAATATATCGCCTTCAATCCTAAAACCCGAGGGGGTTTGATAGTTTTCCAGAAAGAAGTCCGTAGCTCCGCCGCCATCGTGAATCCTTTTTCGGGGTTCAGAAACTCCGTTCTGGCACCCTGCCGGGACGGGGAATTGGAGGATATCATCGCCATCGTCATCACCAACGCCTCTCCATCGACCATCCATGTTTCCCCATCCATGTGTGTGTAATTCCCCCGTTGTAGGCTGAAGGGGATGGTAGGGATTGGATGAGATTGTTCATGTAATAATGTCGTGATTGTTAGGGCATAGTGCCTAGTATCTTCTATTAGTACTATTGACATTGTTGCAACTTGTTATGCTTAATGCTTGCCACTTTGGGCCCGAGTGCCATGATCTCAGATCTGAACATGTTATTGAATCATGATGGTAATTATTGTTTCTTGATCATACCTCCAAGTTGTTTACACATATTGTTGTCTGGAATCCGATGCCCCGAAGTAACAGAATTTGGGACAACCAGAGGGGATGGCTGTGATGTGAGGATCACATGTGTTCACGAAGTGTTAATGCTTTGCTCCGGTGTTCTATTAAAAGGAACACCTTAATTACCAGTAGTTCCCATGAGGCCCCGCTGAAAACGGGCTGGTAGGAGAATAGATGTTGTGCAAGTTCTCATTGCGAGCACGTACGACTATTTACGGAACACATGCCTATGGTTTCTTAGTGCTTGGATGCTTTATCTTATTTATCTACAATGCCCATGTCTTGATTATTATATGATCTATCTTATCCATGAAACGCCCGTTCATCTATCCCTATGCCTACAATATTTAATCCCGTTGTTTACTTCAAACACTAATGTTGCTGTTTTCATACCACTGCTACTATTATTTCACTACTGCTGCTACTATAAAACTGTTACTACTGATAAACCACTGCGAACAAGTCCACTTTCAGGTGCAGGTGAATTCACAACTCACTTTTTAAGTCTCACAAATATTCTTTGGCTCCCCTTGTGTCGAATCAATAAATTTGGGTTTTACTTCCCTCGAAGACTATTTCGATCCCCTATAGTTGTGGGTCACCAGGGAGTCAATACAATTTAATGTATTGGAAAATAACACCATGGTGGATGTAAATGGCAAGACTAATACTACATGCTTATTTGTCTGAGTGGAGTTTTGGCTAAGTTTGCATAAAGCCAATTTTCTCCTATCACTTTTGTAAACCAAACTTTTCTTTCCAAAGGGTGGCATCATTGGACTGAAATCCAAGCACCATAACTACTATTCACTTGGTCAAATTTTACTTATTGAAATTAGTGATGTGATTCTTCCGTCCATCCTTGTCCAGCTGCTCATAGTTGTCCATAACCGAGGACACAGCTAAGATCTTAGTTTCTAACTCTGAAGAGGTTGTGCACTTTCACCCTTGTACTATTTTCACTAACACATCCTATACATGCTGAATGTATTAAGGAAAGGAGAGAATTGAGTTGAAGTCTTTCAGAAGCATGAAAACTACCAACCGGCAAGACCCGTTCCACCTATAATTCTGCTACATCTGCTTGTCAAGCCACATGTAGAGTCCACACAACTTAATCAACTAAGCCAGAGCCCATATGACCAAAGGCTGAAGTGGAAGCAATCTAAACTTGGGGAACATCATAATCACTTTGTTCCTGGGTGTCATTCCTTCAAGTGAACACCCCTCGGGGAGACGCTCAACTCTCATCAGGCAAACAACCAGATCCACCCAGGTGGTTCATTGAAGTTTATACTTAGTATTTTTCCTCAACATCAAGTAAAACAAATTTGTAGCATGGCTAAGCATCTACTAAGTACCAAGGCATCAAAATAACAAGGTATAAGGATGGCTACACACTTCTAGGATATAGCATAGCATGATATAACTTAGTAAAATTTCCTATCATGCATACTACTCAAAAATCAACTAATGCATATAGAAAATAATGGGTAGTTGATGGTGTGTTACTTGCCTTGTTGAAGTTTGTGAAGATATCACGCTCTCTTCACAAAAGATCGTTGCTCTCTGCACAATCTATTCATTGAAAACACAATAATAAACTAAACAAGCATTGTCGGATATATACCGATTAGGGGTATATCCGGCATCGTCCCAAAGAGCCGGATTACCAGGGTGGCCTGATTGGTAATGGATCATAGTCCATTAGGCGGACCAGTATGCTGACGCGCAGAAGCCGGATTATAGAAGAACCCGGACCACGGCCCAAGTGGTGCGGCTTGGAGTAGAAGGCAGATTCCTGCTTTCCAAGTTAGATACTTACCGTAGTCTTCTAGGTTTCCTTTCTATAAGACCTAACCCGACTATCTATATAAAGCCGGACGGGAGAGAAGAAAGAGACAAACAATTAGCTCGAAGCCAACTCGCCGAGAAGTTGATCCTCGTCGAGTTAGCGAGTCCCAACTCACATTGTACTTTGTATACTTCAGGCTTCAGCCCTGATTTAGTGAGATTGCAGGAGTAGGAACGCCGCCTAGCCACGACGTACCAAACTTGGGTAATTTTTCTGTTCCTGGTTGTCGTACTACCACATCCCCCCACGTCTCTATCAGTAGTCTCATGGCACCCCCGTCTATGAACTCTACTACGATGTATCGACAGTTGGCCCCCACCATGGGGCCAGCGACGTCAGGCGTTATGTCTCGATCGGGCATACTCGGCGGAATCGGCAGTACCATAACTGTCGGAAGCCCGGAATTCGACAACGACCTCGGGCGCTTCCTCGACAATGGATCGTACATGCCAGCACGGAATCATCTGGTAAGTGCATGCATTTTACCGATCGGATTTGCAAACATCTTTATCGGATTAACTGCATAAGCAATGGGATTCTGTGTTGGAAGTAGATTTATCCCACCCTCCCTATACCTAGTTGAAGAAAACTATGATGTCGGATTTTTCTCAGATCGCCAATATCCCGCTGAAATTGCTGCCTCTTCGGAGATGCCTGCAATCAGATCTCACTTTATATGCATGGTGCAATCCGAGGTCGCTGAAAACAAGGATGAAAGCAATTCCGTGGAAGAGGCAGAAGAAAACAATCCCACAGTAGAGGTGGAAGATCTGACACCCGTCAATATGACGACGAACTCGGAAGCCGACTCTGTGCTAGCCGCCATTGAGGCGAGATTGGAGTCGGAACCCGGATCGGAAGAGTTCGATTCCGAGGACGAAGATGAAGACGCTTTCGAAAGAAAGGTCAAATCTCTGCAAGAGGGATTCCATGAAGTGCTTATGAAAAAATTGGCTGAAAACACGGATGCCGAAAGCCAAGAAGACCCAAAAACACCTTCGCCAGACGAGGAAAGAGACGACGGCGAAACCAGTCTAGTTTACCCTGATGTCATGGAATTGGCAGAAGATGAACGTGGTAAAAAACCTCCCTCTTCCAAGAAAAGAAACAAGACTTCCAAGAAACTCCAGTAGAAACTCCGGAAGAAAAAAATAGCGGATACCGCTAATGAAAACCTGGAAGTAGGAGCAGCGAGCAGAGTCAAGCCGGCGGAGAAGAAAACGAAGGAAATCCCTGTTCCCTTAATGTCAGAACAGGATGAACGTGATCTACTTCAAACTCCAGTGGGACGCCATGAACCCCCTGAAGTGCTGGAAGCCAGGAGACAAGCTCTCCAATGGCAACAACAACATCTATTCAGAATTCGGGAAAACCTCCTAAAAACCCAAGCTGACATTAATTTGCAGCAGGAAGGAATTGAGGAGTACGAAAGAAGGAATAGATCTGGTATAAAACCTACACAGTCACCCGGAATCGCAAGACCGGAAGTATTGCCACCAAAGGAACGGTTCCAAAACCCTTCCTGGCAAAAGCAAGTAGACGTCATTGATGCCAAGGGAGAACGTGTATACAAAACCGCAGCAGAAAACGTGGAAGCCGCATTCGCCATCCTCAATAATGATTTGTACTCCAATGAAGAAAAGCTTCAAGGGGTGTATGCTATCTTAGGAAAGGCATTGCAACAGCAACAGCAACAGCGAGGGCAGGAAAGATCAGGGAAGTTGCATGACGACTCGGCCCTATGCAAAACCGCCACATGCGCCGCTGGAGCACCTGGACCTGGCGAACCTGGAGATTCAGGCAATTCCAAAGAGAAGAAAGAGGATCCGAGAAAGGACAAGAAAATTCCAGATCATAAGGATGCAACGTCCAGGACAGGATCCCGTCCGCCGAAAGGTGGAATTATTCCCCGAGATCGGGAGGAACAAAACCGGAAAGACGGAAAAGCAATGCCGCCTCCGAGATGCCCTGCTGAAAAAGTCGGAAGATACGACATTCCTCACATGCGTGAGAGATCCCGTACTCCTCCTAGGAACAAAGAAAGGCCAAGGAGTAGAACTCCACCTTATTCCAAAGGACATGACAACAGACGAAATAGGAATAATCTCGGAAAAGCGCACTCACGCAACAATGGTAAAGAAAGGAGCAGATCCCCTTCTATCCATTCAGCCTGCAGATATTCCGTTCACGCTGATAAAGTGAAAAGAGATGATCTATACTTTGGACCTAAGTGTTTCACCGACAGGATCCGGAGAATAACTCTACATTCTGGTTTTGCCAAAGTTGGTCCAACATGTCAAAAATACACCGGCAGTACAAACCTGGATACCTGGCTCTCAGACTACTATACAGCCGTCCAGATCAAATAAGGGACCGATCTAGAGGCGGTAAAATTCCTCCCCCTAATGTTGCTGGATGGAGCCAGAGATTGGATCAATGGGCTTCCGTCAAGAACCGTGGATAGCTGGGATGATATGGCTAGAGTTTTCGCTCAGCATTTTCGGGGAACATACAAACGCCCCAAGAGCATCAACCAGCTAAATCGCTGCATCCAGTTTGAGGATGAACCGTATGTCGACTTTATCTCAAGATGGACTGCAATGAAAAACAACCTTTTCTGGAGTAAGTGATGTACAAGCAATGCATGCTTTCATCAATGGTTTAAAACCCGGAATCGTACCGTTCATGGTTTGTTCAAAGGAGCACAAAGATCTCGGATCTATGCTTACCACCGCCAATGAGCACGCAGCGGCTGAAGATGACATCAGAGCGAGAGGTGGGAATATTGATTCTTTGGCTCAAGCCAAAAAGACGCCTCATTTTGAGAAAAAAGCTACTCCAGAAGCACAACCAAATCCCAAACAAGTTAATTTAGCCTTTGGAAAGGATAATGGCAGCAAATGGAAAGGAAGAAGCACATAACCTATCTCTTACTCAAAGGAAGAGTGGGAAAAGATTAAGTCAGAAAACTGTGTCCACCATTCGCAATTTGGGAAACCTACCCATACTAATGCGCAATGCCGGCTTAATAAGCATATGAAAGGCACTGCAGGATACAGGAACAAGGGGAAAAACTCCAAGAGGAAGTTCTCCAAGAAAAAGCCAGAAGCTGAAAAAGAAGAAAGTGAATCAGACACTGATGAAAAAATCCAGGAAGAACAGCGAAAAGGCGAACCAAAATTCCCGAGAGTTGATGGAGAATGCAACTTAACTTTCCTGGCAACTCTTTCTGCAAAGGTGGCAAAGAGAACACTTCGAGAAATAAACGCGGTTGTTCCACCAACTCTCAAATTCTTGAAGTACTCGAACACGCCAATTACCTAGGATCAGTCTGATCATCCCGGAAATATCCCAGAACCCAGCACACAAGCTCTAATTGTAAGCCCTATTGTTCAAAACACTAGGCTAAAAAGAGTGCTGATGGACGGAGGATCCAACATCAATATAATGTACCTGGATAAACTGAAGCATATGCGAATCTCTAAGACCCAGCTCAATCATAGCAACATACGTTTCCACGGCATCATTCCTGGCACACAAGCACAATCCCTAGGAGAAATTTCCCTAGACGTAACCTTTGGAGAAAAAGAGAATTTCCGACAAGAAAAAATCTCTTTCGAGGTGGTGCCGTTCGAAAGTGTATACCATGCAATACTCGGATGTCCAGCTTTCACCAAATTCATGGCAAGATCATGTTATATCTATAACAAGCTGAAGATGCCAGGGCCAAAAGGAGGAGTAATCACCATATCAGGAGACTTCAAATTGGTAAACGAGCTGGAAAAAGGAAACGCCCTTTGCGCAAAAAAAGTGATAGCAAAGGAGGAATTGAAAGAGCTCACAAAAGAAGTATCGCCGATAGAAATGCCGGCAGGAAAAGAAAGCCGGAAGCCGGTAGGTAGTTTCAAAGATTCTGAGAATACAAGACAGGTTATCCTAGACCCCAAAGATCCCACAAAATTCGTCGTAGTGGGAACATGGATGACCGACAAATAGGAAAGCGCGCTCATCAAGTTCCTCCGTGAGAACTGGGATATTTTTGCCTGGTGTCCTGCGGACATGCCAGGTGTTCCCAGGGAACTTGCTGAGCATCAACTTAAAGAGATTCCAGGATCAAAACCGTCAAACAAGGTCTTCGTCGGTTTGACGGAAGAAGACGGAAGGCTATTGGTAAGGAAATTATCCAACTTTTAGCAGCAGACTTTATCCATGAAGTTATACATACTGAATGGTCTGCAAACCCAGTATTAGTCCCGAAGAAAGATAGTACTGTTCTTAGGATGTGTATAGATTACACCAGCCTGAACAAATTGTGTCCAAAATATAGGTTCGCATTACCGCGAATCGATCAAATAAGAGCTGCCACTGCTGGCTCTGAGATTTTATGCTTTTTGGATTCTAATTCCGGGTACCATCAAATACGTATGAAGAAGGAGGATCAAATCAAAACTTCCTTCATAACCCCGTATGGAACATACTATTACAAAACCATGCCTTTTGGCCTGAAGAACGCAGGTGCAACTTACTAGCGTTGCATGCAACGTTGTTTGCATAGTCAGATTGGCAAAAACGTTCACGTTTATGTGGACGACATTGCCGTCGTTTTCAAGGAAAAGGATACACTCCTTGAAGATCTACGAGAAACTTTCGAAAATTTGTGCACTTACATAATGAAGTTGAATCCATTAAAGTGCGTATTCGGGGTTCCCTCGGGAAAACTTCCGGGTTTTATCGTTTCTCACAGAGGAATAGAAGTAAACCCGGAAAAGATCAAGACAATCTTAAACATCTCAAAGCCTACGTGCTTAAAAGACGTACAAAGATTGACGGATTCTGCAGCCGCAGTCAGCAGGTTTATAAGCCGGCTAGGAGACAAAGCTCTGCCATTATACAAATTGTTGCAGAAATCCGACAAATTTGTATAGACAGAAGAGGCGGACAAAGCATTAACCCAGGTAAAATAAACCTTGATGAAAGCACCGATTTTGGCATCACCAGAAGACGAAGAACCCATGTTACTATATCTCACGGCAACAAACAGGGTTATTAGCGATGTGATAGTTGTGGAAAGACGGAAAGAAGAGCAAAGCATACCAGATCAATATCCAGTGTATTATGTTTCCGAGTCTAAACAAAGGTATCCACACTATCAAAAACTAGCATATGGCATGTTTTTTGCATCTCGAAAACTCCGCCATTATTTCAAAGGACATTCCATAACAGTGGTATGTAAAGCACCACTAGGGGATATTATTAACAATGCGGACACAACAGGCCGAGTATCCAAATGGGGCATCGAGTTAGCTGCGTTTGACATTAAGTATCAACCCCGGACGACAATTAAATCCCAGGCGTTGGCAGATTTCGTCGCTGATTGGACAGAAGCAATGGAAAATACACCAATGCCGGAGTCAGAATACTGGGTCATGCACTTTGACAGATCCAAGATGAAGGAAGGGGCTGGAGCTGGTGTGTGCTAAAATCCCCAAAAGGAGATACAATGGAGTATGCATTACAAATACACTTCAACACGAGCAATAACGTGGCGGAATACGAAGCTTTGCTTCATGGCTAGCACATTGCAAAATAAATAGGTGTCAAACGCATACGGTGACTCAGATTTGGTATAACATCAGCTCAACCAAACATGGGACGCCAAAAGCCCCATCATGGCCGAATATCAGAGAACGGTGGACGAGTTTTCCATTTGCTTCCTGAGATTTGAAGTACTTCATATCAAAAGGGAAGAAAATTGGAACGCGGATGCATTAGCCCGCATGGGCTCGGGAAGAGTGAAAATCCTACCAACAGGTGTGTTTGTCCAACATTTGCATGAACCATCGATAAAAGGTGGAGATGTTGATTATCCTCTCGTTTCCGAGTCAATCGAAGTCCTGCTCGTTAACCCGGATTGGACAATCCCATATTTAAACTTCTTAGTAGATCAGAAGTTCCCGGATGGAGCAGACGAGGTCTTGCAAAGACAGATTCAACGTCGATGCAAAGGATACACGGTAATTAATGGTTGCCTGTATAAACGTAGCACTATAGGAATTTTCAGAGATGTATTTCGCCAGAAGAAGGCTGAGAAATACTGCAAGAAATCCATGCAGGGGATTGCGTACATCATGCTCAATCAAAAAGCATAGTTAAAATAGCATTTCATGCAGGGTTTTTCTGGTTAACAGCCAAGAAAGACGCCGAACATATAGTAAATATATGTGTCGGATGTCAGTTTTACTCCAAGCAGACGAATATGCTACCCCAAGCATTCAAGACTATCCCTATTACATGGCCATTTGCGGTCTGGGGGCTAGATATGATGGGACCATTCAAAAATGCAAGAGGTGGACTCACACATCTACTCGTTGTAGTAGATAAGTATACCAAATGTGTGGAGGCGAAACCCATAAAAAACTTGACGGTGTGACTGCCAGAAATTTTATCATTGACGTAGTCATGAGATACGGCGTTCCACACATCATAATTACTGACAACAGGACAAATTTCTCAATTGGAGAGTTGGCAAAATATTGCCGGCAAACGGGAATACGCCTAGATCTTGCATCTGTGGCACACCCACAATCCAATGGGCAGGTTGAAAGAATGAATAGCTCAATCCTGTAGGGAATACGCCCAAGACTCGAATCTCCTCTTTATAGAGCAGCTGGAGAATGGGTAGAGGAGTTACCTTCCGTGCTTTGGAGTATTCGAACGACGCCAAATAGATCAACAGGGCAAACCCCATTTTTCCTGGTCTATAACGCAGAAGCAGTGCTTCCAACGGACATGCTCCATGATAGCCCAAGAGTGCAGACTTACGATGACTCGGATGCCGAAAGTGCACGACAGGATGCCGTCGATCTTTTAGAAGAAGAACGAGAACTTGTACTTCAAAGATCCGCCATTTATCAGCAATGATTACGACGCTACCATAGTCGGAAAATTAGACATCGTTCTTTCAAAGAAGGTGACTTAGTGCTAAGATTGGTGCAAGAAAGGAAGCACAAGTTAGCCCCAGTTTGGTAGGGACCATTTGTCATTAGTAAAGCTATGAAAAATGGATCATACTATCTTGTAGATATTCGGTATACGGAGGATGATCTCAAAAGACCGAATCGCAAAAGAAAGAGAAAGATAGATGTCGAACTGGGAGAAACCAAAAGACCCTGGAGAATCCAGCAGTTACGTCCCTTCTACACTTAGTTCAATTTCTATGTAAACATCTTTGAGATCATGAAATAAAGTTGTCGGAATTCATACATCTATGTTTTTACATGTTTATTATAGTACAAAGAATAAATCCGCCTTATCTATTTCCAAATGATCTTTTAAAATACTCAATGTTAACCCGAATTGTGCCTGCATGCTCGGAGTTAAAAAAACTGAATGATTTTCGGCCTAAGGAGGCTTAAGGAAACCCAGATTGTTCCTGCGTTCCTGAGTTTTTTACAAAATTCCTTACTTTTTATCTAAGTATTATCTGATTGTTTTTATGTTGGGTCACTGAAATTAGTAACTAAAAATGCCTTTAGTACGATCCATGTTTCCGAGTTTCGACTGGTTGGTTATACCCAGTCACTTGGCATGAAGATTATATACTATCGAGCCATTTTCAAACACTAAGGACAGTTAAGGCATATAAACCAGAGAACTTAGAAGATAAAGGAATAAAAACCCGGAAAACTTGCAAAGACTTAAAATTTAACTGCAAAAGTGGAGTACTTGTTTATACAAAAGAGTAGATAGCATTACAATGAGTATTACATTGTAAGAATAGTAATGCTTCTATTTTCCTATATTCTACCCAGGACTTAAGCAGCTTCTTTGGGATCCGAGTCTTTGTCCTCGCTGCTGGATTCCTCCGGAGTTGTCGGAATCTCCTGCTCGGGGTAGAAGGTGGAGATGTTCACCATGTTGGCAATCTTGGTGGCGTGGCCTTTGATTTCATCAAAGGTGCTGGCCCGCTGAGAGTCTCTGTATCCTTGAGGCATACCTGATGCCATGCGCCAAGATTTGGTGGTGGTATAGTGCATACGCATGAGCCCAAAGGCCATGCACCCACCACCGCGATCTGCAGAGCATAACCAAGATTCCTTGCGGTTCGCCACCTCCACGATCGCCTATGGAAGTTTAGTAACTTCCGAGAACTCCCCTGATTTGTCGGGAATGTACTTATTAATAAGTAACATCCCCGCAGCTTTGAGCACGGTGAAGACTTTCCCGAAAGCCCAGATTCTTTCAATCCGGGTAAGTTGGGGGCTACCCTCTGTTTCAATCAACAAACCAATGTTAGGAAAAACAGAAGAAGGGAAAAAAAGGAATAATCCGGTAAAAGTCAAAATATTTACAGAGAACCTGGTCCATCTCCGTGCCTTCCTCCAGGCGCTGGTTCAGGGCATTCTCTAGGTCCCTAATGGTGGCTCTGTCCTTCTCGGCCTGGTTGGAGGCCTTAGATTCGGCAATGCCAATAGCTAGTTGGCTGGCCTCCAGGTCCTTCTAGAGCTTCACAGTGAGCTTGTGAAGTTCCAGGTTTTCTTGGCGAAGGTTCTCGGCATTGTCGGCATCTTCAGCAATTTGTTTGGATTTCGCCAAAGAAGCTGAAAAGCAAGTAAAAGGAAGAGTAAAAACTCGGAAAAATACTTAGAAAAAATTACGAATGAAAGCAGTGAAATAATTTACCTGCTGATTCAGTCAGCTGTTGCTGAACGGATGCCAACTCCGTGTCCGTATCATCAAGAATGTTAAGAAGGGTTTTCGCCTCCTTGTTTTTGATGGTAAGTTTACTGAAAACTTCCATGTTGATGTTTTCAGCAGTTTGCTGAAACACGGTAAAGATACAAAAGCGCTTAAGTTAAGAACAATCATAGTAATGATAAAAGCATTAAGTCAAAAGTACACATTTGGCATATTGCTTGGGGTCTAGAGATATTACCTGGCTCATTTTTTTCAAGTTCGCCAGATTTTCGTTGAACTCTTTTGCATAGTCTGCAAAAAGAATCCCGATATGGCAAAGGCCGTCCTAGATGACCTGCCGAGGTGAAAATACGAAGTTATTCCTAACAATAAGCCCGCCTTGCGGCCAAAGACGGATTAAGGGAGCTGGTGTGAAGTATTTTGTCGCCCACGGATGCATATATCCGTGTTCGTCAAATGGCTCTTCCTTTACCTTGAACTCTTTGTCGAAAGTTGGGATAGGTTCCTCCTCTGCTGCACGAGAAGGACCACCCATTTCCGGCACCGCCATTTCCCTCGCGTCCGACTCGGACACAATGGGCTGGATGGACTGCAAAGGGTATTCTTCCTCCCTTGCAGCCAGGTTCTCTCCTCCTGTGGCAACTAGGGTGTCAGGGGCTGCAGCAGGAGATGGATGCACCCCTCTGCTATCAACCACCTTATGCTTCTTCCGGGATTTTGGCTTTAGAGTGGTAGGAGCAAGGCTAAAAAGGAAAGAAATCTCGAGAAATAAGAATCCGCGAAAGAAAAGAAGTTCTTGCTACAAAACGCATATAAAAGGAAGAACCGGATGATTTACCAGGAAGTTGCAACGGGAATCCCGTCAAGATCAATCACCTCCTGAGTGGTGGAGGTTTCTTTCGCTTCCGCCCGCCGGCAAAGTTGCACGCAGAGCGTCCAACTCAGCGTCAGAAGCAAGATCCGAGTCTGGAAGAGTGGTAATCTGTCAAAAAAGACAAAGTACGGGTTAGTAAAAACATCCGAGAAAAAAGAAACTCAAAACCAATGCCCAAAATGCTAGAAATTTACCTTTGGAGCCGGGTTTGCGACCGTATACATTGGCCGACTTTCCTCATATTGGTCGCGAGTTGCGACCAACTGGTTGATGCGTTTCTTAAGTCCTTCTTCGACAGGGACTTGTTTGTCGCCCTCATCGCATCCTCGGGTCCCGTGTATTCACACATTAGTCGGGGACCGTGGTGAGACAGAGGCTGGATCCGCCTTCCAAGCCAGCATAGAACCGTGTCCATGCCAGTAAGAGGGGGAGCGGCGAAAAACAGCTTGGCGATGCGCCGCTTAATTCTCATCAGATCCGGCGGCAGGGTCTGGACCGCTCCACTGCCCAATTCTCTTGGGGAGTGGTCGTGGAATTGACATAAGGAGGGATTCCCATTTCCTTTCCAGGAAACTGGACATCCTCATGATAAAAGAAGGAACCCATCCAAAATTTGACGGATTCCGAAGTTTTTATCTTGGGGAACCAGTCCTCCCTAAATCTACGGAGAGTGAAGGAAATGGTCCCGCAAGTGGGGAGAGCGCCCTCAGAAGGGTCTCGCTTGACTCCGAAACAATACTGCCAGAAGTCTAGCCTAGGATCTAACCCTAAATAACCTTCGAACAAAGCCTGGAAGCTGGCAATGTGTAGAATGGAATTGGGAGGAAGATTATGCGGCTGGATCTGGTAATGGTCTAAGACCTGGAGAAAAAAGGAGGAAGGTGGAAGTCCGATACCTCAGTTGATATGCGACGCGAGGAGG
This sequence comes from Alopecurus myosuroides, assembly GCA_028641055.1. NCBI lineage: Eukaryota > Viridiplantae > Streptophyta > Magnoliopsida > Poales > Poaceae > Alopecurus > Alopecurus myosuroides. The sequence goes on along the minus strand of CM054061.1, from coordinate 125,854,328 downwards.
ACTCTTTCTCCGGCTTTTGGCGATGGCTCGGATTCATCCGGGTCGTACCGCCATTTCTTCGCCAGGATGAACCCCTCCTTCTCCATTGCCGGAAGGAAGGAGAGGACCACGTTGCAGTGGCTCCGATTCCCGGAACTCTCCTCTCCTTCTTCTTCGCCTCCGGCAGCGCTTGAGGAGGCGAGCTCTTCACCGCCGCGAGCGAGTTTTTCTTCCGCAGGCTCGGTGGTGAAGGGCTGAGATGGCGCGGCGGATGATGATGGCATATTTTCGGCCGCGGGAAGAAGATCCTCGCGGGCCAATCTACCGGCGTTTTCCTCCTGCGCGCTCGCGGTGGCGTGGCCGGGAGAATCCAGTTGAGGGTCGATGTCGTTGATTATATCGTCGATGTCGAGGGCGACGGAGCTCTCCTCCGTGGCATGCGGTAAATCTCCGGTGGCCATACTTGGGCGGCGCGGTGAGGATACGGACCCTCCGATGATGTTTTCCGGGGACGGTGCAGGCGCACGAGCTCTGCTCACTCTTGCAAGCTTTGGCACGAAGGAAATGGTGCTTGGGGGTTGGAAGAGGAAGTGAGAGCAGAAGGGCAAAACGGAGAACCCGAGAAATGAGGGGACGGGGTGATAATTGCTATCTCCTCGTTTCCCGCGAGAATCTGCCAGAGATACGTTTCAGGGTTTCACACTGAACCCAAACGTCCGTGATGTCAGCACGATTTCATCGCTGACATCAGGAAGTTGCTTCTCCACGAAGGCTCGTGGAAGAAAAAAGGTGAATTCTAACAAAATCCGAGTTTCGCGTTAAGCACGATTTGGGAAAAAGAAGAATCGAAACAAGGCGCCAATATTTCTCAGAAAATAATGCAAGTTGACGAAAGGTGGCAAAATGAAGTCTCAATCCTTCTTGGGGGCTACTGTCGGATATATACCGATTAGGGGTATATCCGGCATCTTCCTAAAGAGCCGGATTACCAGGGTGGCCTGATTGGTAATGGATCATAGTCCATTAGGCGGCCCAGTAAGCTGACGCGCAGAAGCCGGATTCTAGAAGAACCCGGACCGCGTCCCAAGTGGTGCGGCTTGGAGTAGAAGGCGGACTCCTTATTTCCAAGTTAGATACTTACCGTAGTCTTCTAGGTTTCCTTTCTGTAAGCCCTAACCCAGCTATCTATATAAAGCCGAACGAGAGAGAAGAAAGAGACAGACAATTAGCTAGAAGCCAACTCGCAGAGAAGTTGATCCTCGTCGAGTTAGCGAATCCCAACTCACATTGTACTTTGTATACTTCAGGCTTCAGCCCTGATTTAGTGAGATTGCAGGAGTAGGAACGCCGCCTAGCCGCGACGTATCAAACCTGGGTAATTTTGGTGTTCCTGGTTGTCGTACTACCACGTCCCCCCACGTCTCTATCAGTAGTCTCATGGCACCCCCGTCTATGAACTCTACTACAATGTCTCGACAAGCATCCTAGTAAAAAACATACAGAGCAACTATCATATCAAAGGGGGTTTAGCCAAGTTGGGTAGGACAAGGTCAAGGTTTGATTTTGAAAAGATTCATTATCTAATGGTTCAATACATTCTAAGGAGTTTCCAAGGTTTACTTGGGATGGAATAGTCTGAGTTTGTAGAAAACTAACTTTATTATAACCATTCTTGTCTAGGAAGTTCCAATAGTTCACCAAGTTGATCTCACTATTTCAACTAAAGTAACACATAACAATGTGTAACACTTAGTCATTTCATCAAGACATTTGAGTGATCTAGGTTTAGTCTTTCCATATTGGTTTAAGGTAGGTCTAGGTTCAAGTAACTTCATAACAATAGAGATAACAAGATAAAGTCTTGGTATTTTCCATTTGGGTCAATGGTTGGACAAAAAAAGCTCGTTATTCTTCAACTTGTGTGGATGGTTCCAAGTCTTCACATGCTTGTCTTCTTGAAGATCATCTTCATGCTTATATTGTAGTCTTGTTCCTTGGATGGATTCTTCTCTTGGTCTTGATAGATTCTTCATGGCTTTAACTTCACTAATTGTCTTGGGTATGGGATGGGCACAAATATCACTAAGTCAAAATAGAAGAGAAATAAATAAAAAGAAAGATACAAAGAGAGAGGGAGATATTTTCTTCTGAATTTCTTCACACTTATGCTTCCTTGAGTTGCTTCTAATTGTGGATTCCAAGTCTTTTCTTCAAAATTTCTTCATTGATCTTCCTTGTAGCTCTTCATGTTGCCACCAAGTTGAAAGTGAAGTGCCTTCTATTGCTTGAGTCTTGTTTTACATTTTCTAACTTGATGAATTCTTGAAGCAAGAATAGGGGAGTGGAGGAGTAGATAGAAACTATGGTACTAGATTTCAAGGTTCACTACTTGGTCATTTTAGGGACTTGGTCTTGGCTCCAAATAGCCATAACATCAAAGAATAGATGATGGAAACAATTTCTATGACATGGTGAAAATAGATGTATCACAATGCTGGGTTTTTGGTAAAAAAAACACATGGCCATGGTCCAAGGGTATCCAAAATGGTTAGGCACTAATTTTTCTGGTTCAAGGTTACCAAATGGAGCAAATTTGCAAAAGGAACAATATTGAAATTATTTATAGAATTAAATCTATGTCAAAATTACTCAATTATACCATTTAATTGCAAATTCAAATTTATCTTATTCAAAAAATACTTTGGGGCCGAGGATATGGAAGTACACATCCCAAGGTTTCCAAAAATATTTTATTTGCAAATTTTGGATTTGTAGAATTTGAATTATGCTAAAATTCATCAAACACTCATATTTGAATTGGAACAAATTTTAAATGGAAAATTTTAAATTTGTCTAGTGCCAAAAGTTTCTACATGTTGTGTTGATTCCAAAAAGTATAAGTTTGCTAAATTTGGGTTTATGGATCAAAAGTTATGATAGATCTAAGATGCAGAGGCTTTTCTAAAAAAATTACATTCTAATTTTATTCGGAAATAAATTCCAGAGACAGGCTCGGCTTAGATAGTTATATATCGCGCGGTGCGACCGACACGGAGTGGGCTTGGGCCGGCTACATGCTGCGGTGGGCGACGGATAAAGATTTAACGCGCTGCTCACTTGGCGCTCTCTGATTCGTCGATACCTCTTCGTCCAGTGGTTCTAATCGTATGCGTCGGATCTAGATCGTATGGTTGAGATTGAAAGAGGGGGGGGGCTAGGGTTACCTCCCGCCAGAATTGTCGCCAAAATGGCCACGAGGTGGCCGGCGATTGTCGGGGGGTTACCCCCGAGTAGGGGTAAGGCAAGTGCTAAAGGCAAGGTCAAAGGTGCTGTTTGACCGGGTAGATGGCTACCCGGTACTCGCTACCCGGTAGGTTTCTATCCGGCCGTACCCACGAGTGGCCAAGAGGAGAAATCAAGCAAGTTATGATCATCCGAGTAAAGAAGTTGGTTCAAGTAGAGGGAGTGAGTTCCTACTTGGGCCAGAAGTCAATGGAGCCGTTCTGACAAGGGATCCCGCGTATCCTGTGTCCGTACCGGTGTGCGGTTCAATTTACGGAGCGCGTGATTATCCGCGCTACGGCGTGGCTACAGTGCGGTAGGCGCCTGTCAAGTCCTGTCACTGACAGAGGGGACAGGACAGGGCTAGGGGCCTACCCTATCTCACTGACAAGGGTGGACAGGTCCCATCTCCGAACGGCGCGACGACTTACGGCGCCCGCGTCAGAGAGAAGCCGGAAGCGTGCTCTGTTTTTTAGTGCTCCTGTCACATCAGTTGTACCTTTTAGTCTTATTCTATTCGGCTGGGCACCAGTATATAAGGTGCCCTGCCTCCTCCTGTGAGAGGTTCGCTACACATTCCAGAGGTAACACTAGAGGCAACACTAGAGAGAACTTGAGAGCTAGAGTGGCTACTCGGCTGAAGGCCTGTTTTGTATAGTGGCTACTCGGTAACACACATATAGAGAGAAAGGCAGGAGTAGGGGTGTTACCTCCACACGAGGGCCCTGAACCTGGATAAGATCCTGTTGTTTGCTGTGCTTGTGACTTCCCACACGCGGCTACTCGCCGTGTGATCCCTCCCCGAGCACCTCCAGCGTCCATCGGCCCCAAACATTAGCCATCCCATGGCATCTGCCGTGATACCACCACGACAGTTGGCACCCACCGTGGGGCTACCAGCGGCGCTAGCTGGAGTCCATGTTCGGACGGGACTCATTTCTGCTACTGGGGAGCGCGTAGTCTGTGGCCTTGTCCACAGATTCAGCTCCTTCGACTTCGTCACCGACAACGCCGGAGATTTCGGCGGTAGGCCCATGCCGGCAGGCGGCTCGGTGCTCTCCTTCGGCTCGCACCTTGTCTACGTTGCCACCACCGTCATCCGCGAGTTCCCAGAGGAGGTGCTGGTCGCGGAAGATCCTCCTGCTGTGCTCGCTGCCCGCGGAAGGCCAACTGGCTGCTCTGCGGACAGCGTGGAGGTGATGGTGACCGGCCCGGCTATCGATGCCGGGAAGGGCGCGGCTGCTGCCGCGGGAGTCATTGAGGAACCTACTGGCCCGAGTGCTGGCCAGAGGGTCCACAAGCCCTACGAGAAGGACTCGAACATACCTCTTTCCATAACACCGACGATACCGGCATCCGCCGTGCGGATGGGCATGCCGCCTCCCACCGAGCTCGAGCTCATGACCATGAGGGCGCAGCTCGACCAGCAGCGTCAAGCGCTGCTCGCTGAGCACCTGGAGCTGGAGAAGGTTAGGCTTGAGCTTAGCTTAGACCAAAATGAGTACAACAAGGCCCACGGCTTTACTCCTGTTGTTAGGAAGCCTAGCAAAGTAGGCGCTACTCCTCGCAATTTGGGCGCCGAGATGGCAGTAGTTGGTGAGGCTCCTAGCCAGTCTGTCACTATAAACACTGCTACTAGGCCCAGATACAGTACCCCCGCCAAAACACTTAGAGCTGCAGAGGCTGTAGCTGCTGAGTTGCCAAACCTTGCCGGCGACGCGCGCACTAGGCAGCAGGAGAGGCTCAACGAGCTAGTGCTAGAAGCTGCTAGGCAGAATGAGGAGTTCCGGAAGGCCAATCCGGGTGCTGGTGCTTCTCAGATTGTGCACTCGCGTGCAGCGGGATCTCATGACCAGGCGTCATCACCGCTTCCCAACCGCGAGAGGGACCAGAGTGTACACTCGGGAAAGAGTAGACAGATGCAGGTGTACGACCCGGCTCTCACCACAAAACAGCACGCTGTGACGCGAGAGTCCGGTCAGAAACACAACTCTGCAGGAGCAGGCTATCAAGCCCATAAAGCTCACAGTAAGAGGCAAGATGGAGATCGTACAGGCCCTTCTCGGCATCCTGCTGCTCAGCCTACTCGGCAAAGGACGCACCAGGCAGCTGCAGCACAGCCGCATGCGGCTGCGCCAGCAGCCAACCCGGTGGTGCAGCCCACTGTTGTGCAGGAGAACAGATATGATGATGGCTACTCGGCGATGGGGCTAGCCGGCTATGCTGACCCAAGAAATGTTGCTGACCGTCTGGGTGACCGCATGTTGGAGCCCAGTGATGCAAGGTACAAGCTGGACCGGATTAATCTATCCGCGCAACTCGAGAACAAGGGGCCGCCTGGCCCAGAGTGCTTTGGCCCTCGTATCATGAATGAGCCATCCGTGAACCACTTTCAGCTGGCCAGGGGGACTAAGTGCTACAATGGCAGCACCAAGCCAGAGGATTGGTTGAGTGACTATGTCACAGCCATGCACATCGCAGGCGGCAACCGGAGATGGGATGTGCGGTATGTTCCGCAAATGCTAGAGGGTCCAGCTCGGACTTGGCTCAACAACCTGCCCAAGGATAGTATCAACTGCTGGCTCGACTTCTCGGAAGCCTTCATCAGCAACTTCACCAGCACCTACAAGAGGCCGAATAGGTCGCAGCAACTGTCCGCGTGCAAGCAGCGGGAAGATGAGACCAACTGCGAGTATCTTACTCGGTGGAGCACCTTGAGGAACACCTGTGAAGGTGTGAATGAGGCCCAGGACATTACTTGGTTTGCCCAGGGCTGCAGGCATGGCAGCATGTTGTGGCAGAAGCTGCAGCGCGAGATGCCGAGTACTCTCGCTGAGACCATCAAGATCGCAGATATGTATGCACTCGGCGACCCAACTCAGCCTCTGATGGACTCTCCTGAGCCGAGAAGGAACTACAACAGCAACAAGCGCAATGATTTCTGCAACAAGCGCAGAGGTGACCGGATTGATACTCGGTATGATCCCGAGGAGGTGAATGCTGTGACTACGGCTGCTGGGAGTAGCGAAAGGAAAAAAACTGCTGGAGCCCAGTACGGGCAAAACCAGAATCAGGGCCAAGGCATCAAGAAGCCGTACAATGCTCCCCAGCAGGGTAGCGGCAACTCGGATCCTGCTCCGAACTTTGTCTTTGGGAGCATGAGGGATGGGCCATGCAGCTTCCATACTCGGCATCCGGCTAGGCCAGCAAACCATACTACTCGGCGGTGCAGCTGGTGGGAGCAGATCAAGAATGAGGGCCTGCCCCCTCCTCCTCCTCTGCCACCTGCGAATGCCAATGTGCAGCCTATTCGGGCAGCTGCTCCCAGGCCTGCAGTGTTCCCGAGAAGAGAGAATGTGAACCAGGTGGCTTTAGGAGCTAACCGCAACTTCAACAACAACGACAACCGCAACTACAACTACAACAACAACGACCGCAACCGCAACTTCTACACCCGCAACAACAACAGGAACGACAACAACAACAACAACCAAGTTAACAACAACGGCAACAATGGTGGTGGAGACTGCAACCAGTACCAAGAGCACCATGAGAGCTACATGATCTTCACCTCCGAGCCCGCCGACAAGCAGTCTCTGCACAGGCGTGCGATGGAGGTCAATGCCGTGATCCCTGCTGTGCCTCACTACCTGCACTGGTGCAACCAAGAGATCACATGGTCCAGAGCTGATCATCCTAGGGTGATGCCCAACCCGGGTAGCTATGCTTTGGTGGTGGATCCCACCTTCTTGGGTACTCAGAAGAACGTGAGGTTCAGCAAGGTCCTGATCGACAACGGCAGCAGCATCAACATTGTGTATAGAGACACACTCGAGAAACTCGGGATGGCCGGGAACATGTTGCTACCCAGCAGGACCACTTTCCATGGCATTGTGCCGGGAGTGTCTTTGTCACATCCCAATTTTGGAATACCTGTTAACACAATTGTTTTGCTAATTGATTGACAATTAAACTTTGTTTGTGACAATTAAACTTTGGTTATGTTTGTTTGAGTGCAACTAAAACAAACTAATTATATAATCTTACATGGCTAAGAAATTGAAAACAAACTTAATAAGATAGCAAAGCAGTAAACTAAAAATATTCAACATATTGTTCCAATGACTTTGGCAATATTTTCTAAAGTAAATATTGATCAAAGGGTTTTCCAAAAACATCTTATGAATCCCATACTTGTTGAATATAATTCCAAGCCCCAAATTAAGAAAGAGGAAACACTTATTAAAATTTCCCTAAAAGATTATCAGAAAAAGAGGCATTCTTAAATGCTTCACCAAAATATTATCAAATGTTTTTCCAACCTTGCAAGATTAAAAACAAAGGTATTGGAGAGCTTTGACTTGTTATCTCTAGTCACATAAATATTTTGGCAAAGCATTGTTAAAGAAAAGCCAAGTGCCTTATTAAATAGAAATTCCAATATTTCCATAAACAGAAAACTAAAACAAGTTACTATTGGAAAATTTATTAAAATGATATGAAATTCATACCATTGCTTCCTTATATCAAATAAGGAACACACACAAGAGGAGACCAAAAATTGATTCCATTAAAGCCCTGAAAACATGAATTTTCTCCACAGCAACATTTGGGATTTTGAACAAGTTTGTTCTACAAACTTTTTCCAAATGCCATGAAATAAATACCACATGCTCTATATCATATATAAGGATGAAAACCAAAAGGGCACAAGTTTTTGAATAATTTAAGTTGCCAAAAACCCCTGTTTTCTTGACAGCACTTTTTTGAAATTTGAACAAGTTTTTTCTATGAAGTAACTCAAAATGACTTGAATTTTCTACCACATAAGGAACACATCAAATAAGGAATGTATGCCAAAAATTATCATTTTTGGAAACACCTAAGTAGTCAAATAAATTCAATGTCCATTTATGTAAGAATTCAAATTTGAACAACTTTGGATTATCAAGTTTATCTAATTGAGCCATTTTTCACATATGTTGTGTATCTTAACTAATTAGAATTTTGGGCAAAAGGAATTTAAATTTTGATGTTGGTTGCTTGGTGAAAACAGCCTTTTTCAGAGAGCAAAGGACCTTGTTGTAATTTTTCTAGGGACCTAAATGAAATCCCAGTCATCATCTTCAACCTCTAGCTCCCTGTAGAAAACAGCACCCCTACTCCATGCCTTCGATTGGAAGGAATCCTTGGGGATAAAGAGGCCCCCCATGTGCCTTGTCTGCCTCATTGCCCCCCCTCTCTCCCCCCCCACGAGATCTTCTCTCTCTCTCTAGTTCTTGCCCAACCCGAAACCCTAGCTCGGGCTCGTCGTCGATTGGCCCGAATGGGAGCTCACCGACGGCAGCCGTTGTGCCCATAAGCTCCGCCTCGTCGTGGTGATGCTCTCTGCCAAACGAATCGAGCCGGAACGCTTCGTGTTGCCCGCGCCATCCACCTCTCTTCTCCGAGCCCGAGGACTCCGGCGAGACATTGCGGCGCCCTCGAGCTTCCTCCGTCCTAGACGAGCGTCTCCGCGCATCCACGGTGAGCAGGCGACCCTCGCCGCATCTTTTCCCTCTCCCTCTCTTCGTATTTCGTGGCGGCGCCGTGGTCCTTTCTGGCCACCGCGGGCGCGCCGTCGCCGCCGCCCTCCGGCGTTTCCCCGGAAGCGAAACCACCCCTAGATGGTTCCCCGCAACAAGAGCTACGCATATATTCGTTTGGTTCGCGAAATGGTGGAAGAATTTGCGTAGATTGCGACCTCGCCGGAGTTTTCCCGCCGGCGATGACGCAGGGGTGGCGTCACGCTGACGCAGCCTCCCCTTGACCCGCGCGGGAGCTGTTGAACCTGCTGGTGGCCCCGTGCTGGCCCGCGTGGCTGCCACCGTGTCACCTGGCCCGCTGGTCAGTGACACGGGCTAGATCCCACCGCGGTATCAATAGATCTGGGCGGCCCGTTAGCAGATCTGGCCCATTTGTATCTGTTTTCCATTTAATTTTTAACAGAAACTTACCTGTTTACTTTTGGCTCTAAAATGCTACCTAAAATATGAATTTGACCAAACTAAAATTCACAGGTGTGAATCAACAAATTCTAAACCACCTCCACTTTGTAGATCTACATTTGGATGAATGGTTTTGAAATTAAAAATGATTTGGAAACAGGTACCAGAAACACCAAAATGAGCACCATTTTAATTTTACAACTCAGAATGAAGTGAGGCCAATTGCATTGGAAAGCCCTTGAAATTATCTAACAGGAGCCATTAACCTTGTTTCCAAATTCATTGTATTTTTGAAATGGCATGCAATTTGGTAAAACACCAGAGAGCACTTTGGTGATTTTTATAAAATAATTAAAACTGATTTTTGATGCAAACTCAACTGGATGGTCTTGTATGTGTTTAGGACTATCCAAACATATAAGGGTTTAAATTTTAGAACATCCTATAAATTTTGGTGGACAGATCTTTGATTTGCTTATTTCTGCCATTTTGGCATTTTAGGTAATAAATTGTTGTGATTATATTTTTGTGTTGCAATAATGTTTTCTAGCATGTATAAGTTGTGTGAACTTGTTTTCTAAGTGTTAGTTAACTATTTTAGCATGTTAGATTGTGTGGACTTGAGTTGAGAAGAAATATGATTTATGGGAATAGAATATGTTTTATCTCTAGTTTATTACTTGCATATAATTTTTGATTGATTATTTTGTGTGCAAGTGATTGAATTGTTGTGTTGAGATATTAGATTCAGTACCATGATGGTACTTATATTTTGTTAGTATCACCTCTGCTAGCTTGCATTTGATTTTGTAGAAAAGCATGAGTAGCTTTGTCATGACTATGAAATTGTTATGGAAAAATTCCCTCATGTGTGGAATTTTTGACATGAACATTTGTGATTGTGTAGCCACATAATTTTGTGTTGTATCCATAGGGCCAGTAGCATTTTTATTATGTTATTATGAGTACTTGACCCCTAAAGTTTTCACTTGTGTGAAAACAATAGCATGAGTAGCATTGCCTTGCTTATTTAAGCACCCTATTATTTTCTGCTATTATTGTTATTTGCACTAGGTGCTAGTTTAGGTTTTTGCTAATTGTTGTCAAGTGTGACCAGAGGCTTTGTGACCTCTTAATGCTTTGTTATGCTAGTGGAACACCCACTGGTTTCATTGCATTTTTGGTGGAAACATTATTTCCCCAAACTAGATGCATTTCTCTTATGTAGTTTCATAACTAATGAGTGCCTAGTATTTTTGCTTTGGGAATTTTTGTGCTAAACAAAAATGGGTATGCTTCTGTTTGTAAGTGGTTGTAATCATGTGTGGCTTTCTAGGAAAAATCCATCTTTGGAGCGTTGATTGATTCCTCTAGTAATGCCCTGTTTATTACCACTAGTATGTAGGAGTTGCCCTGCAAATTGATGCATTGTTTTATTAAATGGGATATTTTTGTTATAGCAAGTATAGATGTTTTTCACTACTGTTTTTATGACATGGACCCTCTGGTTGTATTTCAATTACTTGATTGAAATTCATCCATTGATTCTTCATGTTTAAGTAGTACTAGTTTCCTTAGCAGTTTTTGTGTTGAATAATTTTCCTGCCAACTTGTGTTTGGTAGATGTTTATGTATCCTTGCATAAAGACATGTTTTCATTTACCATAATGATAACATGGTTCCTTGTTTGCATTTTGGTACTTTACATATTATGCATGCTTGCATAGCAAACTTTTAGTAGAAACATGTCTATAGGATTCCTCCTTTTTAGCCATTGTTTCTATTGTTCTCACTATGAGAAATTGTGTGTTTTGTGATGAGTCTATTACTTTGTTACATTTGTGTAGGCTCACTGATTTGTAAAGGTAACTTTTGCAAATCATGTGTCTTATTTATTCTTGGTGTAAATTTAGGCATAGCAGATTGGCTACCCTTTTATTTTTGTGGTTGGGTTGACAGACCCATTGCCATGATTATTTTTGTGCATGTTTTATACACTTTTAGTAGTCTCACCCTTGTGAAACTAAGTGTATTTTGGGTTTATTAATATCTTGGTATGAGAGTGGCACACCCGCTGAATCCATGATATTAAGGTTGTGAGATATGTTCCTCCAACCTTAAGCTGTCTTATTAAATGGCATTTCTGCCAAGTGTGTTTGTTTGATTGTTTGCCTCCATTAGTAAATTGTGTGATTTGTTATTATTAGATTTCCTTGCTGTATGTATTGATTTGTATTGTTGCTTGCCTTGATTGGTTATGAATGTGTGTCCTTTATTCCTTTTACGGCGTTAGAAAACGAAGAGGAAGGAAGTGTCGTGAAGCTCTGTTTCAAGTTCCAGTCACTCCAAAACCAGGGACACAAGAGATACCAGGCAAGCCATCCTGATTGCTTGCTGATACAATACTTACCATTATATATCATGCATGTTTTACCTCTGAAGTTTTACCAAAAACTTGATTATCAAAACTATTTTTGAGGTGGAAATTACTACTATACTATATATAGGTTACTATCATGCCAATAGTTAAACTTGGTAATACCAAGCCCATAAGCCACCATATGGTATCTATTGCCATCAAATATACTAGTCCCTAAGTGGACACCCTAAAATTGTGATTCTACAAAACAAAGGCTTTACGGAAAAACCCGGAGAAAAGGCGGATCCTTGTTCTCCGGAGGAATGTGGAAGTGGTCATTTTTGAGAAAGAGGTGTTTTCAAAAATGACACATAACCTAGTCTTCGCTGGACAACCTTTACCGTACTGCCACTTTACCCCGATATGGGTAGGGGCTTGATTAAAAACTTGTTATGGTTAGTATGTGTGCTATCTCAAGTGCTATAGGGGATGGGATCCTCCGAACCGAAATGTTGCTAGGAGTGGGGAATACGGGACATCTAAAGTGTGGGATTAATTTTCCCTCCGGATGCAGCAGTTGGGCCTCCTGTCTGGGCGGTGTGGGACACGGCTTGCCGGGGAGGGGGAAACCCAATTGAAGAGATAGTCATGTTCTAGCTTGTACATAGTGGATATTCAAGATCAGTTATCTGATGTTCTCATAGGTTGGGAACAGTCCATGGGTGTTTCATGGCGGATTCTGGATCTGGTGGAAATGTGTACACCTCTGCAGAGTAAAACTATTTCGAGATAGCCGCGTCCTCGGATATGGACGGTTGAATGGCCATGTAGCTAGCATTGTGTCAATGTTTTCAAAAAGGAAGTTTTTGAAAAGGGAATTTTGGAAAGGAAGTGTTGAACTTGTGAAGTTCGGAAAGGAAATGGAAACGTATACCGTGGAGGTATCGTCGATGATGAAAAGCCAGATGCTGATATACAAAACAAAATGTTTTGCAAAGAAAACCTTTTCTACTCTAAGCAAGAATTCTGGAAACTGATTCCAAGAAGTTTTGCAAAGAGAAAATGTTCTTTAACAAAGCTTTACAAAACCTCTTGTACATGTGATATCTACAAGAGAAATAAAACTATATTATTTTCTTCTGAAGTATCTTCTTCAACGAAGATACAGATAAACCTGGCTGCAACTGTGGTGTCATCATATATGAACACCATCGATAGTGAACCATATTTATAGCCTACCTATTCCACCATATAAGCATACTTGCATGTTGGTAAGTGAAATGATGGATGTCTTGCTGAGTACATTCAAATGTACTCATTATGGTTTCGCCCCTGGTATCTACTTATCAGATTTGGAGAAGGAGCCTCCAAAGGATATCTATGAAGAGAAGTACGGAGTTGACGGCTTTGCGAACTAGGATCGTCTCCGGGTCAGCAGCCTGTAGGTTAAGGCGTGACTTGGGCTCAACTACGTTGTGTTTTATTTGTCTTCCGCTGTGTTTGATAAGTTGCCTGCCCCATGTGGCAGTTGCGTTAAACTTGATCATGTGATCTTTTATGTAATACCTTTATGTATTCGTGTAATGGATGATGTATTTCTGTGTGCCAACTGTGTATGTTGTTCACGACTGATCTTTCTGGGATCGTGAATGTATGCATACGTAGGGTTTCAGACTGCCGGTCTGGGGTCCTTACAGAGTTGGTATCAGAGCCATCCTGACCTTAGGAAACCTTAGTTAGCATGGACGTCAGATAGGAAAGAAAATTATTTTTGAGTAAAAACCCATTTACTATCTAAATTATTTTTATCTAAGGGAATTTTAGTACATTTTCCCTCCTTATTATCTTTTCAAAAGATTATAAATGCATCTCAAGGGCGTCCTTGAACAGTGGTTCGAAGGGCGGTCCTTACAGAATTGGTATCTCTCTCGGTTAAGATTTTATTTCTTACTTGTTTGCAACTGTTCCGCTCTGTTTTTGAAACATCTTTCGTCTTTGAAGTTTTCTGTTCAGAAAATAGTTGGGGTTTCAAAAACAGATTGTTGCATAAAGTTTTATCAAAACTTTACTCCTATTATCTTGTTTCCATACAAAAACTTTTATACTTGCCAATGTCCCGAGAAGACCAAAATAATTGCCTAGCTCTACAGTGACGATGGTCAGAAGTAGATATAGTTCTTCAGCCACTTCTAGGATTTTGGATCATCCCCCTACGTAGCTCCAATGGAGCCTTGTTTGTGTGTTTTGGCTTGCTTATGTGTGTCCGTAGGACTTTGTGCTATTGTGTGGTGTAGATTTTGGTTCATCTAGGCTTCTATATGTTTGTGGGGTGCTCAAAATTTGCAGATTTGTGCTTGCCCCGCTCTTGTTTTTGAATCGCCTCGTGTTAAATTTTTGCAAGCAAAAATGTTTGTATAGCATTCAAAAACAAGAATTTGTTGCTTAGACTTAGACTTGTTTTCGCTTCATAATGCGACCCGTCGTGAACCACCACCATCTCCCCCACAATTAATGAAAGCACCGTTGGGCCTAAATAGAGGACCATCAAGCCGCACGAGCTGATAGCATTGCTACCAGTGATGCACTCCAACAGATAAAGCTCCAACAACGACATCCTTTAAAGAAGAAAAGGCGTGAAGAAAACCAACCAATACTGACCAAAACCTCTATGTTTGTCTGTTTGCAAAAGACTCTTTTTACCATGTTGGCTAAATGTCGCACCTTTTTATGTTCCCTTTTAAAAGACCAAACAAGAGAAATACCCTTTTTAAAAGTTATATACCTCCCTCCTCTAGAGAAAGGTACAAAAGAAGTCTTCACATGCCATGATGCGCAACCCCCTAAAAAGCCAATCAAAAGAGCACGATTAAATATTCGACGTACGATGACGCTAGTCGTATCTTGTCGGACAAACATTATTTAATAGAAAGCTAACAAGACTAACATGCTTGGTCTAATCTTAGGTTGACACCTAACCAAAGCATGTGAACTACTGACAACTCTTTCTAAACCAAAGAATTAAGTGACTTACGACACCTTTTAATCTAGTTGGTAAAAAGGAGAAGTCCCGAGAAAATAAATGATGACCTATTCGTTTACTAGTCAATAGGATATCATGTGTATCTATTTTGGAAACCAAATCTTAATAGACGTTGTAGTTACTATGAGATTCGGGGTTTAGAAATTAAGTGAACGATGAAATGGATATGATAGATCTAGAAAACAGCAGTTTTCCGGTGTTTGTTTCTTTGTGTGCTCTTGATTGAAATAAATTTGTGTTTTATTCAGTCTTGCTTCCTAACTTATATGGAGTTGTTAGGACTTGTTATTATGTTGTTTTGTTACAATAAATCTACCTTATAAAGTGTGTGCATGATTGGAAACTCGAATAAAAATGAAATAGCATTTGTTACCTTCTAGTTTATTATTTGAAAGTATTGTGAGAGCTAGATCTGTGTATACTTTCTTAGTAGATTTTGTGCGATGTTTTCTTGGAGTCCAGTACCATTTAGGTACTGTTATTTTTATGCTTGTACCTCTATTAGCTTGCATGTCTCTTAATAGTAAAGCATGTGTAACATTTGTTGCTTGTTTTCTAGTACTTATTCGACTAGTTGTGTGAGCAAATCTTGTGTAGTTGTGCACCTAAGTTTGGTTGTCTTTAAGTTTATTACAGTACCATTTTGGTACTGATATTAGGATAGTAGTATCTCTGTTAGGTTGCACTTGATCTTATGGAGATGCATGTGTAAGAATTCCTATCAATATGCACTAGTATTGTTCACTAGATTAAATAGCCTTATATTTTTATCTTGCATGCAAAGTTTTTCATGAGTAACCAGAGGTTTAGTACCTAATTTGCCTTGGTATTAGTAGGCCATAGCCCACTGGTCCCATTGCATTTTGGCTTGAGGATGAAAATCCCCAACCATACACATGTGTAAAAATAGTATGTTTCACTATGTGATTGATTTCTATTTTCCACCATTGAAAAATATAATTGTTTCTTTTCACTTATGCAAGTGAGAAGTTTATTTCTTATTAGTAAATACTAATATGTTTAGGTGTGATACTTTTGTTAGCATAATATTCCTTAGGGGTATCATGTTAATAAATGTTTCACTATCGTGTGCTAAAATTAAATTGTTCGCAAATAAAATAAATTCCTCTTGATGGGTAGATTGTTTGTGAATAATTTTAAATTGAGTGTATGGATTTTTGAAAAGGTTTAGATAACTTTTCATTAATTGCATAGCTACTGGTTGTGTGAATTATACCTTGCTTGTTGGCTAGTAATTGTTTAAAGAAAAACAGAAAATTGCTAGAAGAAATTTATGCATGTTTAATAGTTGTATCATGGGATTGTTTTGATGTTTGTGCTTACTAACATGAGTGAGTTTTGTGTACTGTTATTAGGTACACTTATATTCATGACTTGCTTGTTTAGTTTTAAACATCATGATAGCATTGTTTGCTTCTCTAGAGTGAAACTAGTTTCACCACTAGAAAATGGTGATTTTTGCTCTAGTATTACCCTCTTTTTATTTTATGAGTATATGTGTTGATATAGCATGTTTAGGAAGTTATTACTTCTGTTATCATGCCATGAATTATTTAGTTGCATGTTCTATGGTTATAGGATATGATTATCTCTTATAGCATGCTGGTGTAGATTTTTCATACTAGTGTGTTATTTGTGCAGTCCTGTTATTTTTATGCCTGAGTAATAGGAGTTTTTTATCTTGTGTAAAGATGGTATTTTAGAGTATCTGTATGATTGTATTAATTGGTTTTTAGCTACTGGTTGTTTGCTAATTGTTCATGATTGATGGATTCCAAAACCTCTAATAAACAATAACCTAGTGAATAAATAGTCTATTCATCGGTGGTGTTGTTTGCTTGCTTATTGGATTTTGTTTAAATGTTTTACCTTAGCATGAGTTTATAATTGTGTTATGATTGTGCTTAAGAGTATCTTAAGAATCTAAAACATCCAACTAAAATCATGAACACTTTAAGTGATAGTTGCTTGTGGTGAGTAATAACCACTGCCATGAGTATTGTTCTGTCTGTTTGTTTTACCTTAGCAACCTAACCTTTGCACCACAAGCTATACTTTTAGCTTATTATATACCTTATTATGAGAGTGGTACACCACTCCATATGTGTTATGTAAGATGTGGGATGTAGCGGAACTCATGTAAAGAAAATTTACGGTACTTTTCCAGGTAGTTATGTACTAACCTTAAAATTTCGTTCAAACCAGGAAACAAAAGTTTTGGACCTAAAACAGTACTGGTGTACTTTTTTAGAAAGAATTCACTAATTTAGGGATGTACCCCACCTCCCAAGTAAAGTCAAAGGGGGGAAGCACCTGCACTCCAACACTAACATTGTGTTTGTTGGCCCTCCCTTAGTCCTCGCTTGCGAATCTCGGGGACGAGATTCTTTTTAAGGGGGGAAGACCTGTCACATCCCAATTTTGGAATACCTGTTAACACAATTGTTTTGCTAATTGATTGACAATTAAACTTTGTTTGTGACAATTAAACTTTGGTTATGTTTGTTTGAGTGCAACTAAAACAAACTAATTATATAATCTTACATGGCTAAGAAATTGAAAACAAACTTAATAAGATAGCAAAGCAGTAAACTAAAAATATTCAACATATTGTTCCAATGACTTTGGCAATATTTTCTAAAGTAAATATTGATCAAAGGGTTTTCCAAAAACATCTTATGAATCCCATACTTGTTGAATATAATTCCAAGCCCCAAATTAAGAAAGAGGAAACACTTATTAAAATTTCCCTAAAAGATTATCAGAAAAAGAGGCATTCTTAAATGCTTCACCAAAATATTATCAAATGTTTTTCCAACCTTGCAAGATTAAAAACAAAGGTATTGGAGAGCTTTGACTTGTTATCTCTAGTCACATAAATATTTTGGCAAAGCATTGTTAAAGAAAAGCCAAGTGCCTTATTAAATAGAAATTCCAATATTTCCATAAACAGAAAACTAAAACAAGTTACTATTGGAAAATTTATTAAAATGATCTGAAATTCATACCATTGCTTCCTTATATCAAATAAGGAACACACACAAGAGGAGACCAAAAATTGATTCCATTAAAGCCCTGAAAACATGAATTTTCTCCACAGCAACATTTGGGATTTTGAACAAGTTTGTTCTACAAACTTTTTCCAAATGCCATGAAATAAATACCACATGCTCTATATCATAGATAAGGATGAAAACCAAAAGGGCACAAGTTTTTGAATAATTTAAGTTGCCAAAAACCCCTGTTTTCTTGACAGCACTTTTTTGAAATTTGAACAAGTTTGTTCTATGAAGTAACTCAAAATGACTTGAATTTTCTACCACATAAGGAACACATCAAATAAGGAATGTGTGACAAAAATTATCATTTTTGGAAACACCTAAGTAGTCAAATAAATTCAATGTCCATTTATGTAAGAATTCAAATTTGAACAACTTTGGATTATCAAGTTTATCTAATTGAGCCATTTTTCACATATGTTGTGTATCTTAACTAATTAGAATTTTGGGCAAAAGGAATTTAAATTTTGATGTTGGTTGCTTGGTGAAAACAGCCTTTTTCAGAGAGCAAAGGACCTTGTTGTAATTTTTCTAGGGACCTAAATGAAATCCCAGTCATCATCTTCAACCTCTAGCTCCCTGTAGAAAACAGCACCCCTACTCCATGCCTTCGATTGGAAGGAATCCTTGGGGATAAAGAGGCCCCCCATGTGCCTTGTCTGCCTCATTGCCCCCCCTCTCTCCCCCCCCACGAGATCTTCTCTCTCTCTCTAGTTCTTGCCCAACCCGAAACCCTAGCTCGGGCTCGTCGTCGATTGGCCCGAATGGGAGCTCACCGACGGCAGCCGTTGTGCCCATAAGCTCCGCCTCGTCGTGGTGATGCTCTCTGCCAAACGAATCGAGCCGGAACGCTTCGTGTTGCCCGCGCCATCCACCTCTCTTCTCCGAGCCCGAGGACTCCGGCGAGACATTGCGGCGCCCTCGAGCTTCCTCCGTCCTAGACGAGCGTCTCCGCGCATCCACGGTGAGCAGGCGACCCTCGCCGCATCTTTTCCCTCTCCCTCTCTTCGTATTTCGTGGCGGCGCCGTGGTCCTTTCTGGCCACCGCGGGCGCGCCGTCGCCGCCGCCCTCCGGCGTTTCCCCGGAAGCGAAACCACCCCTAGATGGTTCCCCGCAACAAGAGCTACGCATATATTCGTTTGGTTCGCGAAATGGTGGAAGAATTTGCGTAGATTGCGACCTCGCCGGAGTTTTCCCGCCGGCGATGACGCAGGGGTGGCGTCACGCTGACGCAGCCTCCCCTTGACCCGCGCGGGAGCTGTTGAACCTGCTGGTGGCCCCGTGCTGGCCCGCGTGGCTGCCACCGTGTCACCTGGCCCGCTGGTCAGTGACACGGGCTAGATCCCACCGCGGTATCAATAGATCTGGGCGGCCCGTTAGCAGATCTGGCCCATTTGTATCTGTTTTCCATTTAATTTTTAACAGAAACTTACCTGTTTACTTTTGGCTCTAAAATGCTACCTAAAATATGAATTTGACCAAACTAAAATTCACAGGTGTGAATCAACAAATTCTAAACCACCTCCACTTTGTAGATCTACATTTGGATGAATGGTTTTGAAATTAAAAATGATTTGGAAACAGGTACCAGAAACACCAAAATGAGCACCATTTTAATTTTACAACTCAGAATGAAGTGAGGCCAATTGCATTGGAAAGCCCTTGAAATTATCTAACAGGATCCATTAACCTCGTTTCCAAATTCATTGTATTTTTGAAATGGCATGCAATTTGGTAAAACACCAGAGAGCACTTTGGTGATTTTTATAAAATAATTAAAACTGATTTTTGATGCAAACTCAACTGGATGGTCTTGTATGTGTTTAGGAATATCCAAACATATAAGGGTTTAAATTTTAGAACATCCTATAAATTTTGGTGGACAGATCTTTGATTTGCTTATTTCTGCCATTTTGGCATTTTAGGTAATAAATTGTTGTGATTATATTTTTGTGTTGCAATAATGTTTTCTAGCATGTATAAGTTGTGTGAACTTGTTTTCTAAGTGTTAGTTAACTATTTTAGCATGTTATATTGTGTGGACTTGAGTTGAGAAGAAATATGATTTATGGGAATAGAATATGTTTTATCTCTAGTTTATTACTTGCATATAATTTTTGATTGATTATTTTGTGTGCAAGTGATTGAATTGTTGTGTTGAGATATTAGATTCAGTACCATGATGGTACTTATATTTTGTTAGTATCACCTCTGCTAGCTTGCATTTGATTTTGTATAAAAGCATGAGTAGCTTTGTCATGACTATGAAATTGTTATGGAAAAATTCCCTCATGTGTGGAATTTTTGACATGAACATTTGTGATTGTGTAGCCACATAATTTTGTGTTGTATCCATAGGGCCAGTAGCATTTTTATTATGTTATTATGAGTACTTGACCCCTAAAGTTTTCACTTGTGTGAAAACAATAGCATGAGTAGCATTGCCTTGCTTATTTAAGCACCCTATTATTTTCTGCTATTATTGTTATTTGCACTAGGTGCTAGTTTAGGTTTTTGCTAATTGTTGTCAAGTGTGACCAGAGGCTTTGTGACCTCTTAATGCTTTGTTATGCTAGTGGAACACCCACTGGTTTCATTGCATTTTTGGTGGAAACATTATTTCCCCAAACTAGATGCATTTCTCTTATGTAGTTTCATAACTAATGAGTGCCTAGTATTTTTGCTTTGGGAATTTTTGTGCTAAACAAAAATGGGTATGCTTCTGTTTGTAAGTGGTTGTAATCATGTGTGGCTTTCTAGGAAAAATCCATCTTTGGAGCGTTGATTGATTCCTCTAGTAATGCCCTGTTTATTACCACTAGTATGTAGGAGTTGCCCTGCAAATTGATGCATTGTTTTATTAAATGGGATATTTTTGTTATAGCAAGTATAGATGTTTTTCACTACTGTTTTTATGACATGGACCCTCTGGTTGTATTTCAATTACTTGATTGAAATTCATCCATTGATTCTTCATGTTTAAGTAGTACTAGTTTCCTTAGCAGTTTTTGTGTTGAATAATTTTCCTGCCAACTTGTGTTTGGTAGATGTTTATGTATCCTTGCATAAAGACATGTTTTCATTTACCATAATGATAACATGGTTCCTTGTTTGCATTTTGGTACTTTACATATTATGCATGCTTGCATAGCAAACTTTTAGTAGAAACATGTCTATAGGATTCCTCCTTTTTAGCCATTGTTTCTATTGTTCTCACTATGAGAAATTGTGTGTTTTGTGATGAGTCTATTACTTTGTTACATTTGTGTAGGCTCACTGATTTGTAAAGGTAACTTTTGCAAATCATGTGTCTTATTTATTCTTGGTGTAAATTTAGGCATAGCAGATTGGCTACCCTTTTATTTTTGTGGTTGGGTTGACAGACCCATTGCCATGATTATTTTTGTGCATGTTTTATACACTTTTAGTAGTCTCACCCTTGTGAAACTAAGTGTATTTTGGGTTTAATAATATCTTGGTATGAGAGTGGCACACCCGCTGAATCCATGATATTAAGGTTGTGAGATATGTTCCTCCAACCTTAAGCTGTCTTATTAAATGGCATTTCTGCCAAGTGTGTTTGTTTGATTGTTTGCCTCCATTAGTAAATTGTGTGATTTGTTATTATTAGATTTCCTTGCTGTATGTATTGATTTGTATTGTTGCTTGCCTTGATTGGTTCTGAATGTGTGTCCTTTATTCCTTTTACGGCGTTAGAAAACGAAGAGGAAGGAAGTGTCGTGAAGCTCTGTTTCAAGTTCCAGTCACTCCAAAACCAGGGACACAAGAGATACCAGGCAAGCCATCCTGATTGCTTGCTGATACAATACTTACCATTATATATCATGCATGTTTTACCTCTGAAGTTTTACCAAAAACTTGATTATCAAAACTATTTTTGAGGTGGAAATTACTACTATACTATATATAGGCTACTATCATGCCAATAGTTAAACTTGGTAATACCAAGCCCATAAGCCACCATATGGTATCTATTGCCATCAAATATACTAGTCCCTAAGTGGACACCCTAAAATTGTGATTCTACAAAACAAAGGCTTTACGGAAAAACCCGGAGAAAAGGCGGATCCTTGTTCTCCGGAGGAATGTGGAAGTGGTCATTTTTGAGAAAGAGGTGTTTTCAAAAATGACACATAACCTAGTCTTCGCTGGACAACCTTTACCGTACTGCCACTTTACCCCGATATGGGTAGGGGCTTGATTAAAAACTTGTTATGGTTAGTATGTGTGCTATCTCAAGTGCTATAGGGGATGGGATCCTCCGAACCGAAATGTTGCTAGGAGTGGGGAATACGGGACATCTAAAGTGTGGGATTAATTTTCCCTCCGGATGCAGCAGTTGGGCCTCCTGTCTGGGCGGTGTGGGACACGGCTTGCCGGGGAGGGGGAAACCCAATTGAAGAGATAGTCATGTTCTAGCTTGTACATAGTGGATATTCAAGATCAGTTATCTGATGTTCTCATAGGTTGGGAACAGTCCATGGGTGTTTCATGGCGGATTCTGGATCTGGTGGAAATGTGTACACCTCTGCAGAGTAAAACTATTTCGAGATAGCCGCGTCCTCGGATATGGACGGTTGAATGGCCATGTAGCTAGCATTGTGTCAATGTTTTCAAAAAGGAAGTTTTTGAAAAGGGAATTTTGGAAAGGAAGTGTTGAACTTGTGAAGTTCGGAAAGGAAATGGAAACGTATACCGTGGAGGTATCGTCGATGATGAAAAGCCAGATGCTGATATACAAAACAAAATGTTTTGCAAAGAAAACCTTTTCTACTCTAAGCAAGAATTCTGGAAACTGATTCCAAGAAGTTTTGCAAAGAGAAAATGTTCTTTAACAAAGCTTTACAAAACCTCTTGTACATGTGATATCTACAAGAGAAATAAAACTATATTATTTTCTTCTGAAGTATCTTCTTCAACGAAGATACAGATAAACCTGACTGCAACTGTGGTGTCATCATATATGAACACCATCGATAGTGAACCATATTTATAGCCTACCTATTCCACCATATAAGCATACTTGCATGTTGGTAAGTGAAATGATGGATGTCTTGCTGAGTACATTCAAATGTACTCATTATGGTTTCGCCCCTGGTATCTACTTATCAGATTTGGAGAAGGAGCCTCCAAAGGATATCTATGAAGAGAAGTACGGAGTTGACGGCTTTGCGAACTAGGATCGTCTCCGGGTCAGCAGCCTGTAGGTTAAGGCGTGACTTGGGCTCAACTACGTTGTGTTTTATTTGTCTTCCGCTGCGTTTGATAAGTTGCCTGCCCCATGTGGCAGTTGCGTTAAACTTGATCATGTGATCTTTTATGTAATACCTTTATGTATTCGTGTAATGGATGATGTATTTCTGTGTGCCAACTGTGTATGTTGTTCACGACTGATCTTTCTGGGATCGTGAATGTATGCATACGTAGGGTTTCAGACTGCCGGTCTGGGGTCCTTACAGTCTTGATCTCCAATCGGCCGCGTCTGGATAGACGTCCTATTCGGTACCAGGGAGAACTACCGCACTGAGAGCTTGTCGTTCGAGGTAGTTGATCATCAGAGCCCCTACCATGCCCTACTCGGTAGGCCTGCTCTCAGCAAGTTCATGGCTTCAACCCATGCTGCATACTTGAAGATGAAGATCCCTGGTCCCAATGGAGTCATCACCATCTCGGGTGATTACAAGAGGTCGTTGGAGTGTGCCTCTGCTGGTTCTCAGCTGGCGGAATCCATGGTCATTGCTGCCGAGAAGAAGAAGATGTATGAGGTGGTGGCTATGGCGCAAGCAGCGCAAGGTGGTGCGCCTGGCATGCCGAGTTCCCAGTACGGGACTGTGTTCCAGGCGTCCCAGGAGACAAAGAAGGTCCAGGTTGACCCTGAGTTCCCAGACCGTGTTGCCATCATTGGCGCCGGGTTGGGAGAGAAATTGGAAAGCGAGCTCATCCACTTCCTCCGTGAGAATCGGGACGTCTTTGCCTGGTCCAATGAGGATTTGCCGGGTGTCCCGAGGGAGTTGGTTGAGCACTCTCTACATGTGCGGCATGATGCCAAGCCAGTCAAGCAGGCTATGCGCCGCTTTGGTGATGAGAGGAGGAAAGCTATCGGTGATCAGATCACCAAGTTGCTGATAAGCAACTTCATCATGGAGGTATTGCATCCGGACTGGCTAGCCAACCCGGTTATGGTTGAGAAGAAGAAGGAGGACCCCAAGGCCGACACCGCATGGCGCATGTGCGGGGACTACACCGACCTGAACAAGGCCCGCCCCAAGGATCCCTTTCCGCTACCCCGCATAGATCAGGTGATCGATTCCACTGCTGGTTGTGAGCTTTTGTCTTTCATAGATGCCTACTCTGGTTTTCATCAGATAGCTCTCAACCCTGCTGATCAAATAAAGACTGCCTTTATTACCCCGTACGGGGCTTATTGCTATCATGTCATGTGTTTTGGGTTGCGGAATGCTGGGGCTACCTATCAGAGATGCATGCAGAAATGCTTGCATGATCAAATTGGCAAAAATGTGCAGGTGTACGTAGGTGACATTGTCATCAAAACGAATAAAACACATACTCTGCTTAGTGACATTGAGGAAACATTTGCCAACTTGCGCAAGTACAAGATGAAGTTGAATCCGACTAAATGCACCTTTGGCGTCCCGGCTGGCAAGCTACTCGGCTTCTTGGTATCCAGTCGGGGCATTGAGGCCAATCCTTCAAAGATAAAAGCTATAGAGAGCATGTCTTTGCCGAGATCACTGAAGGATGTGCAAAAGTTCACTGGTTGCTTGGCTTCTCTGAGCCGCTTCTTGGGCAGAATGGGCGAGAAGGCCTTGCCTCTGTATCAATTGATGAAGAAGAGTGACAAGTTTGTCTGGACACCGCAAGCTGATGTAGCATTCAAGGAGTTGAAAGCCATGCTGGGTAGCTCTCCCATCTTGGCTAGTCCGCTATCCAAAGAGCCAATGCTGCTATACATTGCTGCGACTAACCGAGTGGTCATTGTTGTGATTGTGGTGGAGAGAGAACAGGAAGGCAAGAAGCTGAAGATGACTTACGGCGTGTACCTGGGCGCCAAGAAGCTGAAGCACTATTTCCAAGAGCATCCCATCACAGTGGTGAGTTATGCTCCCATCTCGGACATCATGGGCAACAAGGAGGCAAGTGGCAGAGTAGCCAAGTGGGCGATTGAGCTGGCCGCGTACGCTCCTGCGTATGCGAGAAGAGAAGCCATCAAGTCACAGATCCTACCAGATTTTCTGGTGGATTGGGCTGAGGTGCAGTATTAGCCTCCTTCTCTAGTAGCCAACTACTGGAAGATGCATTTTGATGGCTCCAAAGTGAAGGAAGGCCTGGGTGCTGGCGTGGTGCTCACGCCGCCCAAGAGAGATCAACTCAAGTATGTGCTGCAGATTCATTTCAAGGCATCCAACAATGTAGCAGAATACGAGGCCGTGGTACACGGCTTGAAGGTGGCCAAGGAGGTTGGCGTGCAGCGCATCATATGCTATGACGACTCGGATCTGGTGGTGCAGCAAGTTTCAGGCACCTGGGATGCTCTGGATGCCAACATGGCATCATATCGGTTTCTGGTGCAAACCACGACTGGTTTCTTTGAAGGGTGCGAGTTCAAACACATACACCGAGCAGAGAATGAGGCAGCTTATGAGCTGTCCAAGTTGGGGTCTTCTCGGCAGTACATCCCGGCTGGGATTGCCTTGGAGCATTTGAGAAAACCATCTATCAAGCCATCCCCCAACTCGGAATCCATATTTGTTCCTTCTCTGCCCGGAGAGGAAGCTGTTCCCATGGAGATTGACTGGGAGGTTGCAAAAGAGAACCCGGGGACTGCCGTCTCCATCCTGGGGACTGGCACCTGCAACTCGGGGACTGCCCCTCCTAACTCGGGGACTGTCGCATTCATTGAGGGGGTCCTTGCCGAGTGCTCGGGGACTCGTGACCACGTTCCCAACTCAGAAGAAGAAGTGGTGGCTGATCCAATGGAACTGGACGGACCAGTGTTTCCCATCCGGGGGACACCGAGTTGGGCTTTTCCCATATTATCCTTTCTGGTGTGCTATACTATCTTCAGAGAGGCGCTGCATAGAAGAAGTCCTACTGGTGTGCTGCAGCGCTGTGTAGAGCCAGAAGAAGGAGAAGAAATTCTGTTGGAGATACATCAAGGAGAATGCGGGCATCACGCCTCTTCTCGGGCTCTGGTCAACAAGGCCTTTCGGCATGGCTTCTTTTGGCTCACTGCCTTGAAGCAAGCTGAGGATATCATGAGAAAGTGCAACAACTGCTAAAGATTTGCAAGTAAGATTCATATGTCAGCTTCCGAGTTGAAGACCATTCCCATTACTTGGCCATTTGCTGTTTGGTGCTTGGATATGGTGGGTCCTTTCAAGCCAGCTAGAGGCAACATGACTCACATCTTGGTCATGGTTGACAAGTTCACCAAGTGGATTGAGGTGAAGCCTATTCGGAAGTGTGATGGAGTCACTGCTGTGAGTTTTCTGAAGGATGTGATCTTGAGATATGGCTACCCGCACAGTATTATCACTGATAATGGCACAAACTTTGCTGAGGGTGCTTTTGCAAGGTTCTGCAGAGATAAGCGCATTCGGCTAGATGATGCATCTGTTGCGCATCCCGCCTCCAATGGGCAAGTTGAAAGAGCAAATGGCATGGTGCTATCAGGCATAAAGGCAAGGCTGATTGAGCCGTTGCTGAAAACACCTGGGTGTTGGCTGGACGAGTTGCCATCGGTGTTGTGGAGTCTAAGGACTACCCCTAACCGGTCAACCGGCTACACGCCATTCTTCCTGGTATATGGAGCTGAGGCCGTGTTGACCACTGACCTAGAGCATGACTCGCCCCGAGTAACCCTCTACACTGAGGCAGAGGCTAGAGAAGCTCGAGAAAATGACGTTGACCTGCTAGAAGAAGCAATAGAGCTAACTCTGTCACGTTCAGCTGTTTACCAGCAAAACTTCAGGCGTTATCACAGCCGGAAAGTGAACCCAAGGGTTTTCCGAGAAGGAGACATGGTGCTTAGGCTCGTGCAGCGCACAGCCCGGATGCACAAGCTTTCCCCTCCGTGGGAAGGGCCTTTCTGTAACATCCCAAGTATGAAAAACCATCCCTAGAATGTTTGTTCCTTGTTTTATTAAGTTTTGCATCATGTCATCATACTCGTTGAATTTTTTGCATTTGTTTTACTTTGTTTTCATTCGGTTTGCATCTGTTTTTCTCTGTTTTCACAATTGAAATTCAAACTTTATCCAAACATTTATTTCATACTTGCTCTGTTACAACCTTTTAAATAAAAAGTTCAAATAAAAAAAAACAACCATTTGTTTCCATTTTATTCCATAATGTTCAACTATTAAAATGGTGGCTTTAATCAATCCATTAATTCCAGATTGCATTCAAAAATTCAAATACATTTTACAAACAGCACCCAAGTTGAAAATATGAAAATTACCAAACAATTATAAGCACTTGTTCTGGTTAAACAATAGGGTTCACCCTATTAAAAGTGTTGTTTTCAATAATAATCAATTAATAATCAAATCCACTTAAATTTTAAACCAATTTGCAAACAGCATTTTTTTTAAATTGGAACTTTTTGAAAATCAAGCTGGCAAGTGATTTCTATTGAACTAATTAACTCACAAGAATTTTCCCTAATTTTTTCTAACTCAAAAACCCTCCTTTTTCTTCCTATTTCTAATTCTGCAAAAAAAAACAGAATAAAAATTTAAAAAGAAAAAGCGCGCAGCAGAGGGGAGAAGCCCGCAGCCCAGCCCACTTCTTTTCTCACTCCCCCTGGCCCGATACCGGTTCACCCTCGCTCCCCCCTTCTGTTTCCGGTACGGCAGGCATCCTAGCGGTGCCACGGCGGCACGGTAGCGCGCCGACGGCCAGGAGCCTGCCCCTAGGCCTATAAAGCTAGCCCTAGACTCCCCTGGCGCTGCCCTAACCTAGCCATCCACTCTATTCCCTCGCGCCGCCGTCTTTCTCCCTCTCCCCGACGAATTTCACCACCTCTGCCACTGCAACCGAGCGTCGCCGTGCCTGAACCCATGCAGCCCACCGTCGCTGCCGTCCTCCTCCACCCTATCAAGCTACGGGAACGAGATCGCCGCTTCTTCCTCGAGCTGGTGGACATCTTCGTTGAGCTCGACGCCGTCTGGATCGCCGCCGCCGTCTTGAACCTCTCCGGCCACCGTCTGCCTCGACCCTCTGCCACTTCTACATCGCCGGTGAGCCACCGTGCCTCCACCTCCTCCTCTCTGCCTTGCACGAGCACAAGCACACGCACGCACCCGTGCACGTCCACACGCAAGCACCACGGCACAGCAACGCGTCGTTGATCGCCGCCGGCCGCCGTCCACGTTTCTGTCCAAGTTTCAGAAACGTTTGGTCGTCAGTTAAAATTTCAGATGCGCTTAACTGAACCTTAACCACACTGCAGCCCCTTACCTGACACAAACAATCGAACACCGCAGTGGTTGCACGCTGCTGCCCGCGAGCGCGAGGGCCAGGGATCGAATCATGGCTCCGCGGGATTTTATCCCACCATTTTTGCACGGTGCGCTGACAGGGTGGCCCCCCCTGTCAGCTGCTGTGTGGCACCGCTGCCACGCATGCATGCCACGCTGGCCCAGGGCCCAGTGGCAGTGCCCTGGGTTAGATAGCAGTGCGGTATAAAATGTTTTCAGCCTTTTTCTTTTCAGTTTAAGTCCTAAACAATTACAGATTGGTCCCTGAAACTAATTTTCTAATAACATTTGTTTTATAAACCCAAATAATAAAAATAAAATATGTGCACTGCCCCAAATTAAATTATCTATCTATTTATAACATTTTTTTTCTGTTTTGAATTTTCCAAATGCATTCCAAATTTGAATTCAAACAATTCATTTGTAATTTGAATAATTGCATAACTAATTCATACTTAATCCAAATAATGCAAATAAAATATGTTTTCCATGCCATTTTGGACCATATTTTCAAATATAATTTTTGTTTCATGATTTGAATAATTAAAATTGCTTAAATAATTTAAACCTTGTTTAAATCATTTAAATTTGCTAAATTCATAACTTGCTCAAAATAAATTATTCTTGAACATGTAAAATATGTTTTCAAACTAGAAAAGTATAAACTTTTCAAATATGAATTTGAATTTATGTTTGGAACAAATAAAATTCAAATAATATTCAAACTTGTTTAAATTCATTTAAAACTTGTTTAATCTTGTTTAATTCATATTTAAATTATTGTAATTCCTTTTTCAATAATTGAAACATGTAATCCAACTAAAATCTTGTGTTCTTTTCAAATATGAATTTTGTTATTTATTTGGCACAATTTAAATTGGTGAAAACAACAACTATTTGTGTAATCCCTTTAAGGAACCAACAATTCCCTAATTTAATAAATAAATTTCTAAATTGGTAAACCTTATTTCCAATTGGTTCTATTGTTGTTATTTTGTTGTTTTCCTCATCCATGCATCATACTAATCCACTTTCACCTGTTGGTTAATTGGAAAACAATTGTTTCAACCAAAATTCATGGGCTTTTCATATGCAACTCAAAATTGCATATGTGTCCATTTAAATTGTGTTACCATGTCAACTAGTTTATTTTGATGCATCCATAAAATTGTCATGTATCATCCCATGATTGTGCATTATGCCATGATATTGATTGTCTACCTTTCTGCATTGTTTGTTTGCTTCTTCTCGGATAGACGACGACGTTGAGACAGACGATACTTACGACACCCCTTCTGGGGATCTAGCTCAGTACCAGGCTGCTGAGTTTGCAGGCAAGTTATCACCCACATGAACCATTGTGTTCCTTTCAACATTGGTTACCGATACTTTCCGTTGTCTATTGCTGCTAGCCATATGTATCGTTTCTTCTGTTACAAACCTATCACATGATACCCTGAACCCTGATATTGCCTCACCTCCACTCCTATAACCCCGTTGCTTGGGCCCGTGTCTTACTAGCATGCTTAGGGTTGTTTTTACTCGAGTCTGTTACCCGTTACTTTCTGTTACTATATTTCATTTATGTTCTGGGGCTCGATGTTAAACAACAACCTGTTAATTTTGAGGTAATAATAATTTGCTGATAAGGCACCGGCAGGAGGCCCGGCGTGGTTTTGAGGCCTGCTAGTGTCGACCCTAATTAGGAAAAGGGTCTTGTCTACTGATCCATGATGAGCGCACTATCCGCATGTGGGAAGCGTGTATGGGCGCCCCCCTCAATTTGATTCGATTCGCATCTCGTCCAAATCACCACACTTAGTTCGGGCTTTCCATTTGATGCACGCATATGCAGGTACGAACCCGAGGCCAGGGTGGAACTTTTGTAGTCGGCATTTAGGGCGGCGTGGTCTTCCAGTGCTATGAGGGTCCCCTTTTCTTCGTGGGGCTCGATTAGCCGCGCACGCACAGCACGTGGTGCTTTGGGCTTGATGCGAAGAAGAGTTGAGTTGTGTTGAGTGCCCCGCTTGGTGGGAAAGGCCTTCCCATCTGGCGGGTTATTCTTACGTGTACGGCCAAATTGGTGCACCCCTGCAGGGATAAATCTTCTCGAGAAGTCGTGTTTTCCGCGGTTATGGTTGACTTGGTGAAAGTACTGGCTAACAAGTACTCAGAACAACTTACACCTAACTAATGATAACTTGACTAGTAATAGGCTTATTGACACAACAATTTGATCCATCATTAATCCAACTGTGTGAGTTATCCTCGGATTGCTTCTTTGGATAAGGGGCGAGATCCAGGATGGGTTTGTGTGGTGGTTAGTTCTAGTTGGTTACGATACGCTATCTTATCCCCTTTCTGATAGCCGGAAGTTGTAGTATGTTCTGTAGTTGGTTAGTGCAGCCAGTTGCAGCATCTTTTATATCCCTTTCTTCCGTTGAACCCAAGGCATCTGTGCTTGGTGTTGACGGGCTACACTTTGGTGAACTGTGAGTCTTGCTTGCCAGTACGTTTATGTACTGACCCCTTTGGGGCTGTGGTTTCCGCAGACTACGCTTACGAGGATCCCCGTGACGGCTACTACGTGGAGTTTGACGAGGCTGCTGACGAGTAGGTAGCGGACCCGGGCAGGATCCGAGACATCATGGATGGGCTCCGTTTTCTTTTCATTCCCGGCTTCTTAAACCTATTTGGATTTGTCTGTACTCAGACCCTTTGAATGCTTCCGCTGAGATGTAATGATGTTATGTTGGGACATGTGTCCTCTAGATGATTGTATTTGCTATCTCTGCTCTAGTGAGAGCTATTTGCAACTTATTTCCATTTTTTGTGTCCTAGAGATCTGCTGTGTTATCATTTTGTTCAACGCCGTTGACGTACCATGTGTGTATGGTATGAAGTACGTCAATGGTAGTATCCTGATTTCTATGGGATGGTTTACGTAGACGATGAACAGATAGGGGTTGGTTGTCACACATACGTGTGTTGGCCTACTCGTAAGAGATGCGGGAGCCGGTAAGCCCCGTAATCCAATCCACTACTGTTCAACGGAACTGCGAGTATCCTCTAGAAGTCCGGGTGCGACAAATGGTATCAGAGCCTGTCTGCCTGTAGGATCCCTTTTACTGGTCGCAGTTGAGTCTAGAAACTATGTTGTAGCTATATAGGAAAAATGAAACGTGAGAGTAGGAATTCTGCCATTTTTCTTCTTTCCCCACCCACCCGCCCTTTTCTGGTAAGGAAGTGCAACGTTGTTTTTCCCTCCTCACCTAAACTTTCAAGTTAGGATTTCACGAATCCTGGTTTCTCTGGGATAGTTATATCTACTAGACCATAGGAATGGAGGTGGTTGTGACATGATTTATCATGTTGCCTACTCATGATTGAGAACGGAGGCGTGTAAGCCCCGGAAGCAAATCCTCTATTCCTTAAGCAGTAGATATTGATCCTTTAGAAGCCCGGATGGGTTTTCCGTAGTACCTCAGGAGTTTTTGGTCTCGTGTTTCCCGATGTTGCTTCGATATCCTGTTCTTCTCAACATCCTTTTCGTCCGTTGAAACCTTGTTGTTGCTTTCCACTTCAGTTCTTCTACCGGCGTCTAATCAAAACTACCCCGATCATCTGCAGATGGATCTCAGGTTCTTCCCGCAGGTGGTTCGGATGACTCGTTGCGAGAGCACTGCCGGTTATCCGGAGATGCTGAGAGGCATGGTCACTTATCTGGGGTTCCGTTGGGCACCAGAGTACCAGGTCTACGAGCAGCAGCGAGAGTTTGACCAGACATACTACCAGGCTATCGTCTACATTCTGTCAGATGATGGCATGAGCGTCGTCCACCGCTACGAGGCAGTAAGTTCCACAGTGGATATGGCCGTGCAGCAGGCAACTTATGTGAGTCTCACCGTCCTTCGTGCTGACTACTGGGGGTTTGACGATTCTATCTATCGCCACATCCCCCGTGGTTACATCACTTCGGAGGGAGCTCACTTCACTCTCTACGACAACCTGGATGTCTACGATCATGATAACACCAGGCTGCACACCACCGCTCAGTTTGTGAGGCACAATGACGCAGTTGCCAGCACACTATCTCAGGAGTTGGATTCCGTCAGAGAGCAGCTCTACCTTGCTTTGACTCGTCTGGCGACGTACACCACAGACTTTGTTGGAGATGAGCGCTTTGCACGTTTCGATCAGCCAGTTGGTCGTCGTCTGCCAGATGCTGGAGGTTACGAGCCGATCAGAGGTCCACTCCTCAACCTCGGTGCTGGTTACACTGGGATTCCACGCTTTGGAGCACAGGGAGTCGACGCTATGTACTTCACCACACCTAGAGTCGCTCTCAGACCATGTCAGATCTATGTGGATCGTCGTTCTACCTACTTTCGTGGGCGTGCTCCTCACCGTACCTCTCGTCGTACTACTCACCGCCGTCCTGCGTGCTGAGCATGGGAGTACCGATGTATCCATTCTTAGCTATGTTT
Source organism: Alopecurus myosuroides (assembly GCA_028641055.1). Taxonomy (NCBI): domain Eukaryota; kingdom Viridiplantae; phylum Streptophyta; class Magnoliopsida; order Poales; family Poaceae; genus Alopecurus; species Alopecurus myosuroides. The sequence continues at coordinate 125,821,590 of CM054061.1, read as the reverse complement.
AGTTATCCTTTGGCATTTGAACCATTTATGGTGTGTTGGATATTCTGATGTATTTGAACATGTGATGATGTACCTGTTGGTTATCTATTCATGCGTCGGAATAATCTCGCTTTCGGTTTCCGAGTCTATCCTTTTCTATTGTTGTGCTAAAATGCATGTCTATTCAGGATGCCGCCAACAAGGAACAACCCGCCTGAGCCACCGCCAATCACGGAGCTGTTGACTCAGATGACTCAGGTCGTGACGCAGATGGACCAGTTCTAGGCTAATCAGCACAACAACCAGAACGCTCCACGAGTCAGTATCAAGGAGTTTCTGAGTCTGGGGCCGAGAGCTTTCGTGGCAACACGCGAGCCTCTGGATGCTGATGACTGGATCCGTGAGATGGCCAGGGCTCTGGACATTGCTCACGTTGTTGAGGAAGACAAAGTCAAATATGCCTCCTACCTACTGAAGGGTCAGGCAGCTACCTGGTGGGAGAACTACCAGACCATGAGAGCTGGATATCCAATCACCTGGGGTTGTTTCAAGGATGCCTTCCTGAAGCACCACATCCCAGATGGTCTCATGGAAAGGATGCGTGAGGAGTTTTGCTCTCTGAAGCAGGGCAAGCTGGACGTCATTGGCTATCAGAATGAGTTCAATCGCCTCGCTCGTTACACTGGTGATGAGGTGTCAACTGAGGCTAAGAAGATGGCAAGGTTCCGCCGAGGTTTTAACCCGGAACTCAAGTACGCCCTCACCAACATCAAGGCCAAAGACTTCGAGGAGCTCGTTAACACCGCGCTCAATGAAGAAAATGGGCGCAAGGCGTTCGAGGAGTCTCGGAAGCACTCGCGTGAGGGTGGTTCCTCCTCCAACATGACCACCCCTCCGCAGAAGTGCCGCATCTAGGTGCCAAATGGTGTTGTCACTCGGGCTCCATATGCCCAAGCTTCTCCAGGCTTCGCTTCCCACCCACCCAACCCATCTCAGATGCAGGCTCAGAGATTTTCAATGGGGCAGCCAAGGCCAGATGCACCTCGTGTCGTCACTTGCTACAAATGCAAGCAGACGGGGCACTACGCTGACAAGTGCACTCAGAGGCAGCTACCTCCACCACCTCGCCCCAACACCAACCAGGCAATGGTGCGTGCTCCCCCGGCTAAAGCCTTCAACTCCAACAACAGGCCTGTCGGGAGGACCGCGAGGGTGAATCATGTCAAGGTCGACAAAGCTGAGGAAGCTGCTGACGTCGTTCTCGGTACATTCCCTGTAAACTCTAACCCAGCTAAGGTGTTGTTTGATACCGGAGCATCGCATTCTTTCGTGTCAAAGATCTTTGCGACAGCAGTTAAACTACCTTTTGTTGGTTTGGGTTCCCCGCTAGTAGTAAACTCCCCTGGAGCAACTATGCAAACTTCCAAGATCAGTCATGAGAATCAGATTCTAATTGGAGGTCACATATTCCTTGCTTCTCTCATTCTGCTTGGCAATTCTGACATTGATGTCATTCTTGGCATGGATTGGTTGAAGACCAACAAAGCTACGATTGATTGTGCTCAGAAGTCAATAACTCTGTTCCACCCTTCTGGCCAGATAGTCTATTCTCCAAATGAATCAAATTCTGTTCAGCTTTACACCCTCGATGCTAAACCTCTACCTCTACTTGAAAATGTTCCGGTGGTTTGTGAATTCCCTGACGTCTTCCCAGAAGAGTTGCCAGGGATGCCTCCGGACAGAGCAGTTGAGTTCGTGATCGAGCTTGAACCAGGTACTGCTCCAATCTCTAAGCATCCATACAAGATAGCTCCTCCTGAACTGAAATTGTTGAAGGAGCAAATCGATATGTACATGGAGAAAGGTTACATTCAACCTAGTTCTTCCGCTTGGGGTTGCCCAACTCTGTTCGTTGCAAAGAAGGATCAAACAAAAAGACTCGTTGTTGACTATCGTCCTCTCAACGAGAAAACCATCAAAAACAAGTATCCAATTCCTCGTATCGATGATCTTTTTGATCAGCTTGCTGGAGCCTCAATATTCTCAAAGTTGGACTTGAGGATGGGTTACCATCAAATAAAGATCAGAAAGGAAGATATTCCAAAAACAGCTTTCACCACCCGGTACGGTCTATATGAATACACCGTCATGTCCTTTGGTCTCACCAATGCACCGGTGACGTTCTCTAGACTCATGAATTCTGTCTTCCATGAATACCTCGACAAGTTCGTTGTGGTATATCTTGATGACATTCTTGTCTACTCAAAATCCGAGGAAGAGCATGGAGAACACCTTCGTCTCACTCCCATGAAACTTCGCGAGTATCGTCTATATGCCAAGTTCTCCAAATGTGAGTTCTGGATTCCAGAAGTTGCTTACCTTGGTCATGTCATCTCTGCCAAGGGCATAGCCATTGATCCAGAAAAGGTTAAAGCAATTGTTGATTGGAAACCTCCTAAGACGGTGAAGCAAGTAAGAAGCTTTCTTGGCTTGGCTAGCTATTGCCGTCGTTTCGTCCAAAACTTTTCCAAGATTGCCAAACCTCTCACTGATCTCACAAAGAAGGACAAGAAGTTCGTTTGGTCTCCACAGTGTGATGAAAGTTTCAATCTCCTGAAGACTAAACTCACTTCTACCCCAGTTCTGGTTGGCCCAGATACTACCAAACCTTTCCAGATATTCTGCGATGCATCTCTCCAAGGTCTAGGTGCAGTTCTTATGCAAGAACGTCAAGTTGTGGCTTATGCTTCACGTCAGTTGAATGCACATGAGCAAAACTATCCCACACATGACCTAGAACTTGCAGCAGTTGTGTTTGCCCTCAAGAAATGGAGGCAATACTTGTTGGGTAATCGCACTGAAATCTTTTCCGATCACAAGAGTCTGAAATACATCTTCACTCAGCCAGATCTAAACCTCAGGCAAAGGAGATGGATTTAAAAGATTAAAGACTTTGATCTCACCATTTCTTACACTCCAGGCAAGGCTAATGTTATGGCCGATGCTCTCAGTCGCAAGTCATATTGCAATAATCTCATGATCATGGAAAGCCAACCTCCACTTCATGAAGAATTCCAGTAGCTGAACCTTGGTCTTGTCCCTCAAGGCTATCTTGCTAGCTTGACAGCCAGTCCAACTCTCGAGGACAAGATTCGTTCTGAACAACTTCGTGATGCTGAAATCAAGAAGATGGTAGAACACATCAAAGAAGGCAAGGAGAAATTCAAGTCCTTCTCAATTGATGACAAGGGAACTGTGTTCTTCGAAGTACGCATTGCAGTTCCTCAAGTTCAAAGTCTCAAAGATGTTATTCTCAAGGAGGCTCATGAAACTCCTCTTTCCATACACCCTGGAAGTACAAAGATGTACCAGGATCTCAAGACACTGTATTGGTGGCCTGGCATGAAACGTGAAATTGCTCAATACGTTTCTGAATGCGACGTTTGTCAACGTGTTAAGGCAGTCCATTAGAAAACAGCCGGTCTACTCCAACCTCTGAAAATCCCTGAGTGGAAGTGGGACATGATTGAAATGGACTTCGTTACTGGTTTTCCAAAGTCCAAAATGGGCAACGATGCAATCTTCGTTGTTATTGATCGTCTCACTAAAGTAGCTCACTTCTTTCCTGTCAAAGAAACAATCTCAGCTAGCCAGTTAGCAGAGCTCTACACAGCAAAGATTGTTCCTCTTCATGGTGTTCCATTGGAAATAAGCTCAGACCGTGGAAGCATATTCACTTCTCATTTCTGGAAAAGCTTTCAAGAAGCATTGGGCACCAAACTTCTGTTCAGCACAGCTTACCACCCTCAGTCTCAGGGGCAAGTCGAAAGAGTCAATCAGATTCTCGAGGATATGCTCAGAGCATGTGGTCTCTCCTTTGGCATGAAATGGGAGGATTGCCTTCCATATGCTGAATTCTCCTACAACAACAGCTACCAGGCAAGCCTAGGCATGGCACCATTTGAAGCACTCTATGGCCGCAGATGCAGGAGTCCAATCAATTGGTCTGGAGCTGGTGAACGTTCACTCTTAGGCCCTGACATTGTTAAGGAAGCCGAGGAGAAAGTTCGTATCATTCGTGACAATCTCAAGATTGCTCAGTCTCGTCAGAAAAGCTACTATGACAGCAAGCACAGGGATATGATCTATGCACCTGGTGACAAAGCATATCTCCGTGTAAATCCCCTCAGAGGTACTCATCGCTTTGGTGTGAAAGGAAAACTTGCACCAAGATACATTGGTCCTTTCAACATTCTCTCAAGGCGGGCAGAAAATGCATATCGTCTTGAACTTCCAGAAAAACTATCCAAGGTGCACGATGTGTTTCATGTGTCACAGCTCAAGAGGTGTTTCAAAGATCCAGATCGTGCAATTGATCATGATTCCATTGAACTGCAAGATGATCTATCTTATGAGGAGCACCATGTTCGTATTCTCGATGAGACCGAGCGTAAGACTCGCAACAAGAGCACCAAGTTCTTGAAAGTGCAGTGGTCGCATCATTCCGATAAAGAGGCAACGTGGGAGACCGAAGAGGATCTTCGCAAGAAGTATCCGGACCTTTTCTCTTTTCAGTAAGGAATCTTGGGGCGCGATTCCTTCAAGGGGGGCGTTTTGTAACATCCCAAGTATGAAAAACCATACCTAGAATGTTTGTTCCTTGTTTTATTAAGTTTTGCATCATGTCATCATACTCATTGAATTGTTTGCATTTGTTTTACTTTGTTTTCATTTGGTTTGCATCTGTTTTTCTCTGTTTTCACAATTGAAATTCAAACTTTATCCAAACATTTATTTCATACTTGCTCTGTTACAACCTTTTAAATAAAAAGTTCAAATAAAAAAAACCATTTGTTTCCATTTTATTCCATAATGTTCAACTATTAAAATGGTGGCTTTAATCAATCCATTAATTCCAGATTGCATTCAAAAATTCAAATACATTTTACAAACAGCACCCAAGTTGAAAATATGAAAATTACCAAACAATTATAAGCACTTGTTCTGGTTAAACAATAGGGTTCACCCTATTAAAAGTGTTGTTTTCAATAATAATCAATTAATAATCAAATCCACTTAAATTTTAAACCAATTTGCAAACAGCATTTTTTAAATTGGAACTTTTTGAAAATCAAGCTGGCAAGTGATTGCTATTGAACTAATTAACTCACAAGAATTTTCCCTAATTTTTTCTAACTCAAAAACCCTCCTTTTTCTTCCTATTTCTAATTCTGCAAAACAAAATAGAATAAAAATTTTAAAAGAAAAAGCGCGCAGCAGAGGGGAGAAGCCCGCAGCCCAGCCCACTTCTTTTCTCACTCCCCCTGGCCCGATACCGGTTCACCCTCGCTCCCCCCTTCTGTTTCCGGTACAGCAGGCATCCTAGCGGTGCCACGGCGGCACGGTAGCGCGCCGACGGCCAGGAGCCTGCCCCTAGGCCTATAAAGCTAGCCCTAGACTCCCCTGGCGCCGCCCTAACCTAGCCATCCACTCTATTCCCTCGCGCCGCCGTATTTCTCCCTCTCCCCGGTGAATTTCACCACCTCTGCCACTGCAACCGAGCGCCGCCGTGCCTGAACCCATGCAGCCCACCGTTGCTGCCGTCCTCCTCCACCCTATCTAGCTACGGGAACGAGATCGCCGCTTCTTCCTCGAGCTGGTGGACATCTTCGTTGAGCTCGACGCCGTCTGGATCGCTGCCGCCGTCTTGAACCTCTCCGGCCACCGTCTGCCTCGACCCTCTGCCACTTCTACATCGCCGGTGAGCCACCGTGCCTCCACCTCCTCCTCTCTGCCTTGCACGAGCACAAGCACACGCACGCACCCGTGCACATCCACACGCAAGCACCACGGCACAGCAACGCGTCGTTGATCGCCGCCGGCCGCCGTCCACGTTTCTGTCCAAGTTTCAGAAATGTTTGGTCGTCAGTTAAAATTTCAGATGCGCTTAACTGAACCTTAACCACACTGCAGCCCCTTACCTGACAGAAACAATCGAACACCGCAGTGGTTGCACGCTGCTGCCCGCGAGCGCGAGGGCCAGGGATCGAGTCCTGGCTCCGCGGGATTTTATCCCACCATTTTTGCACGGTGCGCTGACAGGGTGGCCCCCCTGTCAGCTGCTGTGTGGCACCGTTGCCACGCATGCATGCCACGCTGGCCCAGGGCCCAGTGGCAGTGCCCTGGGTTAGATAGCAGTGCGGTATAAAATGTTTTCAGCCTTTTTCTTTTCAGTTTAAGTCCTAAACAATTACAGATTGGTCCCTGAAACTAATTTGCTAATAACATTTGTTTTATAAACCCAAATAATAAAAATAAAATATGTGCACTGCCCCAAATTAAATTATCTATCTATTTATAACATTTGTTTTCTGTTTTGAATTTTCCAAATGCATTCCAAATTTGAATTCAAACAATTCATTTGTAATTTGAATAATTGCATAACTAATTCATACTTAATCCGAATAATGCAAATAAAATATGTTTTCCATGCCATTTTGGACCATCTTTTCAAATATAATTTTTGTTTCATGATTTGAATAATTAAAATTGCTTAAATAATTTAAACCTTGTTTAAATCATTTAAATTTGCTAAATTCATAACTTGCTCAAAATAAATTATTCTTGAACATGTAAAATATGTTTTCAAACTAGAAAAGTATAAACTTTTCAAATATGAATTTGAATTTATGTTTGGAACAAATAAAATTCAAATAATATTCAAACTTGTTTAAATTCATTTAAAACTTGTTTAATCTTGTTTAATTCATATTTAAATTATTGTAATTCCTTTTTCAATAATTGAAACATGTAATCCAACTAAAATCTTGTGTTCTTTTCAAATATGAATTTTGTTATTTATTTGGCACAATTTAAATTGGTGAAAACAACAACTATTTGTGTAATCCCTTTAAGGAACCAACAATTCCCTAACTTAATAAATAAATTTCTAAATTGGTAAACCTTATTTCCAATTGGTTCTATTGTTGTTATTTTGTTGTTTTCCTCATCCATGCATCATACTAATCCACTTTCACCTGTTGGTTAATTGGAAAACAATTGTTTCAACCAAAATTCATGGGCTTTTCATATGCAACTCAAAATTGCATATGTGTCCATTTAAATTGTGTTACCATGTCAACTAGTTTATTTTGATGCATCCATAAAATTGTCATGTATCATCCCATGATTGTGCATTATGCCATGATATTGATTGTCTACCTTTCTGCATTGTTTGTTTGCTTCTTCTCGGATAGACGACGACGTTGAGACAGACGATACTTACGACACCCCTTCTGGGGATCTAGCTCAGTACCATGCTGCTGAGTTTGCAGGCAAGTTATCACCCACATGAACCATTGTGTTCCTTTCAACATTGGTTACCGATACTTTCCGTTGTCTATTTCTGCTAGCCATATGTATCGTTGCTTCTGTTACGAACCTATCACATGATACCCTGAACCCTAATATTGCCTCACCTCCACTCCTATAACCCCGTTGCTTGGGCTCGTGTCTTACTAGCATGCTTAGGGTTGTTTTTACTCGAGTCTGTTACCCGTTACTTTCTGTTACTATATTTCATTTATGTTCTGGGGCTCGATGTTAAACAACAACCTGTTAATTTTGAGGTAATAATAATTTGCTGATAAGGCACTGGCAGGAGGCCCGGCGTGGTTTTGAGGCCTGCTAGTGTCGACCCTAATTAGGAAAAGGGTCTTGTCTACTGATCCATGATGAGCGCACTATCCGCATGTGGGAAGCGTGTATGGGCGCCCCCCTCAATTTGATTCGATTCGCATCTCGTCCAAATCACCACACTTAGTTCGGGCTTTCCATTTGATGCACGCATATGCAGGTACGAACCCGAGGCCAGGGTGGAACTTTTGTAGTCGGCATTTAGGGCGGCGTGGTCTTCCAGTGCTATGAGGGTCCCCTTTTCTTCGTGGGGCTCGATTAGCCGCGCACGCACAACACGTGGTGCTTTGGGCTTGATGCGAAGAAGAGTTGAGTTGTGTTGAGTGCCCCGCTTGGTGGGAAAGGCCTTCCCATCTGGCGGGTTATTCTTACGTGTACGGCCAAATTGGTGCACCCTTGCAGGGATATATCTTCTCGAGAAGCCGTGTTTTCCGCGGTTATGGTTGACTTGGTGAAAGTACTGGCTAACAAGTACTCAGAACAACTTACACCTAACTAATGATAACTTGACTAGTAATAGGCTTATTGACACAACAATTTGATCCATCATTAATCCAACTGTGTGAGTTATCCTCGGATTGCTTCTTTGGATAAGGGGCGAGATCCAGGATGGGTTTGTGTGGTGGTTAGTTGTAGTTGGTTACGATACGCTATCTTATCCCCTTTCTGATAGCCGGAAGTTGTAGTATGTTCTGTAGTTGGTTAGTGCAGCCAGTTGCAGCATCTTTTATATCCCTTTCTTCCGTTGAACTCAAGGCATCTGTGCTTGGTGTTGACGGGCTACACTTTTGTGAACTGTGAGTCTTGCTTGCCAGTACGTTTATGTACTGACCCCTTTGGGGATGTGGTTTCCGCAGACTACGCTTACGAGGATCCCCGTGACGGCTACTACGTGGAGTTTGACGAGGCTGGTGACGAGTAGGTAGCGGACCCGGGCAGGATCCGAGACATCGTGGATGGGCTCCATTTTCTTTTCATTCCCGGCTTCTTAAGCCTATTTGGATTTGTCTGTACTCAGACCCTTTGAATGCTTCCGCTGAGATGTAATGATGTTATGTTGGGACATGTGTCCTCTGGATGATTGTATTTGCTATCTCTGCTCTAGTAAGAGCTATTTGCAACTTATTTCCATTTTTTGTGTCCTAGAGATCTGTTGTGTTATCATTTTGTTCAACGCAGTTGACGTACCATGTGTGTATGGTATGAAGTACGTCAATGGTAGTATCCTGATTTCTATGGGATGGTTTACGTAGACGATGAACAGATAGGGGTTGGTTGTCACACATACGTGTGTTGGCATACTCGTAAGAGATGCGGGAGCCGGTAAGCCCCGTAATCCAATCCACTACTGTTTAACGGAACTGCGAGTATCCTCTAGAAGTCCGGGTGCGACACTTTCATTGTGAGCAAGGCTTTGCACAATGATGCCTACTATCTAGTTGACGTACAGCCAGCCCAGAAGAACAGGCCGGATAGGGCTGGAGAAGAATCCAAGTGCCCTTGGAATGTAGCTCTACTCTGGCGTTTTCACTCATGAGCAAACTGTGTATGTATTTCCTTATCCGAGTTAAACCTCTATTCGGCAATCTGAAATTGAACTCGGGGACTGCCCTCGTCCAAATTGTTCCTTGTGTTTACTCTGTTTTACTTTCTCTATTCGGTTGAACCACTTAGAATTTCAAAAGCATACAAAGTAGTGTGTTTAAACCCACCGGACACTCTGCGACTCTGCTGCTGTCCGCAACCCGGCTTCATGGCAAGCCAGAGAATAAGCCAAAGGGTCAATGAACACATGAAAAATTGCAAAGGAAAGGAAGCGTGTGGCAACCGAATAGAGTGTTTTTTACTGTTTTTTCTTGTCGGCTAAGTGGTGGGCAGCGTTACTATGATTTTTCTAAGTGGCTGAGTATTTGAAACTCCAACTTTGAACTCTTGTGACTCGACTACCAAAAAAGCAACAAGTTGCTGGTAAGAGCTGAGATAAAAAGGAAGAGCGGATAAAAAATGCAACGCGGGAACTTTCATATTAACGCAACCCGGCATTGAGCCAGAGTTGCTAAGAACTTCAACTAAGATAAAACTGAGTAGCAACAAAGACTTAATAGTTTGACACATTTGCACCCGGCATCCCGGGGATCTGATAAAAGTTCTAGAGAATAAGTTTTTTCAGGAGTCACTTGGAGGTAGCATCGGTATTGCCCGCAGCAGTGTTGTCAGCTTCAGCTTTCTCGGCATCAACATCAGCCTTGGCGCTGTCAGCATCAGCTTCAGTGTTGGCGTTGGCGGCTGGTTCTGAAGTTGCAGTGGCGACGGAGATGGGATCCGTGGCCGAGGTGGATGCAGCAGATTGGAAGCTGGGCATCGGGAAGCTGCTGGTTGTGCCCAACTCGTGAGCCGCTTGCTGGATCACCATCTCGGTGGTGATGGTGGTCTCCTCGGCGTTGGGTTGCGGCTTCTCGGCGTCGGCGTCAACCTTGGCCTTCCGCTTCTCGGCGGATTCATCAGTGCCATCTTCTTCAAACACGCTCAAGCCCTCCGACTCGGCGTCACCTTCGTCATCGTCCCCTTCATCTTCATCCTCGTCCTCAGGCTCGGTGTCTGGTTCGGGGAGGCTGTCGATGTAGTTGGCGGTGTCGGCATAGGACGTGATCTCGTAGGCCACTGCCTTCCGGCGAGCGACGCAGTCGGGATCCTTGGTCCACTTGGAGTCTTCGCGCCTCTCGAGAATCATGTCAAGGTTGAGATTCTCGTACCAGCTTGTGATGAAATGGAGCAGCTCGACAGCTCCTGCCCGAGCTGCAGAGGCGCGCCACTTCTTCAACTCGGCCTTCACGCCATCCAGCTTCTCGGCGAGCGCGCTGAAGCTGTTTGGCGCAGATTGATCCGGCCAGAACAGATCATGGAGTTTGTACGCTATGGACACCATGGTGGTGCCCAGGCCCTTGAGTTGGCGGAGTTGGGTCTTGATGCTCAGAAGATTTTCGTTGACAGTGGACTTGGTATCGATGGGCATCCCGGATGCAGCTCGGAGTTGCTTGGCCTTCTCCAGAGCAGGCGTGCTAGCGGCGCGAAGATCAGGAAAGATATCTGAAAGAGAAACCAATAAGAGTTGGAAAGGGAGGCAGAAAAGAGATGAAACCAGGTAGAAAGGATGAGAAGAGAAACAACCAGGTGCAGAGAAGGGGAGACTTATGTTTGAGATCCACCAGCAGCGCATCCAGCTTTATCTTCCAGTCCTCCTTGTCGGCAATGTGCCCGTCTTCGATGCAGCGTGCGTCGGAGATCTGGAGGATGAGTTGCTCGTTATGCTTCTTCAACACCGAGATCTCCATCTCAAGCGCCTTCTCTTTGGCCTTGGCAGTTGCCTTGAACTTGTCCTTCTCGGCAGCCTGGTCGAGAGCGTCCTGAAGAGCAGACTTCAACTTGACCTGCATTACTTCAAACTCAGCTTTTTCAGCATCGCGCTCCTTCTGGATCTCGGCATCTCGGGAATCAAGCTATTGCCGCACTTCGGCGGGTATGAGGCAGTTAAGGTGCTCTTCCCGGAATTTCTTGTATTCTTCTGCGAGGAGAACAACAGTATCAGCAGGATAACAGAGTAAAAAGAGGCAATTGTGAAGAGAAGGAGAGCAACTCACCTTCCAGAGTGGCAATTTTGCTCTGGGCTGAGGCAACAAAGACCTCCCAGTCGCGATGCTTATCCATCAGTTCCTTGAGCTTGCCTGCAGAGTAACCAAGTTAAAGCAAAAAGCAAACAAACGGGCGTAAACACAAAACGCACAAACCGAAATGCTATGAGCTTACCTTCCACTTCAGAGATCTGGAGGGTCTTGTCCAAAGCCGCTTGTTCCATCGCCTCACCCATCTTCTTCTCGGCTTCAAAAGCCTCGAGTCTGTCCTTGGCAATGCGATGGTTCAAGAGCAGCCGACGGAACACCTTTGTCCTCTTGAGGAGGCTATTCTGTGGAGGTCTAAGAAAGTTTGGAAGATTTGCCCCGAGTAGACGGCAACTCGGTCGAGTTTTCGTCTACTCGGCACGAATCTCGGGGACTGGGGGAATGGCTAAGAGGTAAAGTGACTGAGAGGCGAAGAGGAAAAGAAGAGAAGAGAATAGAACAGAGAAATGGCAACTCGGAAAACGCAAGAAAAGAAAAAATTACTTACAGCATATGATTGTTCAACGTCCTCGGCGGCTTTGCGGAGGCAGAACAGCTTCCCGGCCAGTGTGCAGGTCGGGGAAGCAATGGTCATCGGAACGGAGCCGATATCGGCCTTGTTCCAGTCAACCCGGTAATGGTCAACTGGACCCAGCGTGAGGCCATTCCATTGCGGGACGCCATGAGCACCGCTCTCCCAAATCTTGTCCATGAAGGCTACCCGGTCCAGGACCGCGGTCAGGCCTTCTGACTTGATCTCGTCCTCGTTGGCCTCGCGCGAGTGGAACTCAGGGGCTGGTTTTGGTTCCTTGCTTTTGGACTTGACGTCCACAGCCTTGGCCTGGCCTCCCTTCAAGGCAGAAAGCTTCTTCTCGCCTTTGGACAGTGAAATTTCATATTGCTTGGACGCTTCAAGCAGGTATTGCGGCCAGCTGGCTTGTGCGCGGACGGCATCTCCGGCACTCGACCCTTCGCCAGGGCCAACAGATCTAGCAGCAGCCATCTTGCTGCTAGAGGTGGGCCCGCCGATGGTTAGCTGTTTGCTCTTTGCTGCCGGCTTCCCGGCTGGCACAAGCGGTGGCTTGGGTGGTGGCATCAGATCTCCAGCCTGTGCAGCCTTGCGCGCTGGATTCTTTCGGGTAGGTGCAACTTCAGGCTTGTTGGTCTTCTTGGGGCTGGGAACAGCGTCCGCCCGAAAAGCGGACGGAGGCACTTGGCGTGAAGCGGATTGAGGCTATTGTTGAGAAGTGGTCTTGGAGGTATTCTGCTTTGGCGGAGGGCTTGGCGCAGTCGGTGGAGTCGCTTGCTGGGTAGGCGGCACAGGGGGCCGGCTACCCTGCGCAGCGTCTGGCTGCGCTTGGCTCTGGAGGACTGGCTCCACCACTGTCTTCTCAACCCGCTGCTCGGCAGCGGGATCAGGCTGGACGTCCATAGTTTCTCCTACCCGCGGCCTGGCCGCGGGATCGTCTTGAGCTGCAGCTTGTGTATCCTGCTGCTCGGTGGTGTTGTCTTGCCGCTCCAAGGCGGCACTATCGTGTTGCTGGAGGTCTTCTTCATTGTGTTTCCCAGCTGTCGTAGCTGGGGGAGATGGCGGCATCTCGTCGTGAGCAGCATCCTGCTGCAGCTCTGTGGTGTCATCAGCGTCATCACCAGCGCCCGTGTTCTCGGCGCCGGTATCTTCTTCTAACTTAACAGGATAGGACGCACGCGTCCTGTCCTGCTGAACTGGCTCATCCTCGTCCTCGGAGAGTTCGACGAGCTTCTCGAGGTCCATAACAGCTTTCCAATTGGAGCGAGTGGAAGCTGCTGCAGCATCAGCGTCCAGAGGGTCGCTGGAAGAGGGAATGGTTCAGAAAAGGAAAAGGAGAAAAGCAGAGAGAGGAACAGCAACAAAGCGGTACTCGGATGGAGTGGCTTACCCTTTGGCGGTGGGAGGTTTTCTTCTGGCAGTGGTGGTCTTCTTCTTCTCCGTCTTCTTGGTCTTCTTGGCAGCAGGTTCTTGGGCACCACTGCCCGTCCTCTTCCGGGTAGTGGGAGCAGCCACAGATAGAGGTTGGACATCGATGGGCTCCTCATCATCGTCGTTCAGCTCAGGATCCTCTGCAGAGTAGAAGAGAAAAGGAATTGAGAAACAGAAAAGGAAATCAGGGTGCACTACTCGCGGTCAGAGAGGTGAACTTGGTCACCTTCGTCATCCTCGGACCAGTCCCGGATAGACGCGTCAACTTGGTGCTTACCAGGCTGATGGGCGTGAGGGATGCAGAGGGTGTCCTGAGTGTCGTAGGTGGTCTGTCATCTTCCTCTCGGTCATCTGACCAATTGCCCTCGAAGACCTCGACATCTTCCTCTCCCTGGCGATCGATGTGCTATAGAGTCAAGCAGATGGCACAAGTAAGTTGAGTTCTAAGCTAAGGAGTTCTACCCGGTATAGCATGCAAACACAAAGCATATAAGGCTAAGGGGTTCTACTCGGCATGGCATGCAAATACAAAGCATATAAACCTAAGGAGTTCTACCCGGAATAGCATGCAAACACAAAGCATATAAGGCTAAGGGGTTCTATTCGGAATAGCGTGCAAAAGCAAAGCATATTCAGCTAAGGATTTCTACTCAACACGGCATGCAAACACAAAGCATATAGAGCCACCAAGTTATTTATGATGTTCTACTCGGTGCAGCATGCAAAGACTAAGCATACTAAGCTGAGAAGCCACCTACTTGGTATCAAAGTGCAGAGACAAAGCACAGAGGGCTAACCTGTTCGATTCGCTTGAGGCGGCTATACGGCACAAAGCCATACTGCCAGGTGTCGGAGAGCGTTGTCTGCATGATGGATCTCGCCCAGATGGCCACCTCGGCAGTGCTGAGCTCGAAGGTGGTGGTCCTTGTGCAGTCCCGACTCCCTCCCATATAGCACATCGTGTGGGAGCGGCGCTGAAGCGGGAGCACTCGGCGCGAAATCCAGCACGCGATGGGGTCATCTCGGCGGAATCCCTCATCCCGCAGCTCGGCCAGGCGCCGCTCGATCAGGACAACATCCTCTATGTTGTTCTTGGGATTGTAGCCCCAGTTCTGCTGGGTTGGCCTTGCGTTCTTCTACTTCGGGAGCCCTATCCGGTCCCGGATTGGCTTCCCCTCTTCGGTGGCAATGTTCTTCACGTACATGAAACTGCGCTGCCACTTGCGCACAGTTTCCAGTCCCTTGACGCGCGGGTGATGGCCAGTTGTGCGTTGCAGCATCATGGCGCACCCCGTATGCGTCATCGCGCGGGCGCTCTCGGTGTGTCCTGGGTTGGGGATGCTCTGTTTGCGGAAGAAGAAGTAGCGTGCCCAACTGTGGATAGTTGGGTAGACGCCGAGAAAAGCTTCACAGACCACGGCATGGATGGAAAGCATGACCATGGCGTTGGGGGGAAGGTGATGTGGCTGGAGGCCAAAGTTCTTGAGGAACTCGGAGAAGAATTCGGAAATTGGGAGGCCAAATCCGCGCTTGAAGTGCGCAAGGAAGACGATGAACTCATCTTTCTCGGGCATGGGGATGATTTCGCTGCCTGGCTGCCTGCACCTCACGCCGGGAGGGACGCGGCGGGTGTTGACGAGCCACTGGCAGTCCTCCGCCGTGACCTCTGATCCCTCCCATCCGGCGCGGGCGGCGGCATCGTCTTCTCCGCGAGCCATGGAGGCGGAAAGATTTGTGCGAGATTTGGAGTTGGAGATTGAGTGGAGGAGTTGCTCTCGGTCTCTCTGGCGGCGCGTGGAGCAGCGGCGCAGCAAGGATTTGCGGTGGCGGTGTGCTCGACGGCGGCGGAGAGGCGAGGGGGCGTGAGATTGGAAATGGCTGGAAAGAGGAGAAGAAGGCGTCGAGGGGGTATTTATCTCTCGCCCTCGAGTTGCCGTTACCAGCGGATTATCCGCGGATCAATCGTACGCAGAGATCGTGTGGCGTGGGATGCGCAACCGTTGGAAACGCACACAGCGCATATCGCGCTCGTAACGGGCGCAGTTAATCCCACGTCGAGATCGTGGGCACTTTAGTGCGGTTGAAGTGACTTAACAGGCTAGTGGGCTGGGGGTGCAGTTATTGGCGCGTGGCCTGCTGTACTCCAGGCACCGAGGCGTCGGGGGCACAGGGGTGTGACACGTGCCCCATAGCGACACGCAGAGGTGGATTCGCACCGTTTGAGCGGGATTGTGTTCGAGATTTCGCTAAGTCATTTTACTCGGCATCACAGAGGAAGAATACTGCTATTCGGAGAAGAGTAGATGCAAGCAAGAATGGAAGGGCCGTGTGGAGGTGCTACTCGGCCCCTTTCAGTTATGAAGAGAAGGGTTGTTTTAAGCCGGCAGGGCCCAGTGAACAAGTTCGCAGGACTCTACCAGCTTCGGGGACTAATGTCGGGGGGTTACCCCCGAGTAGGGGTAAGGCAAGTGCTAAAGGCAAGGTCAAAGGTGCTGTTTGACCGGGTAGATGGCTACCCGGTACTCGCTACCCGGTAGGTTCCTATCCGGCCGTACCCACGAGTGGCCAAGAGGAGAAATCAAGCAAGTTATGATCATCCGAGTAAAGAAGTTGGTTCAAGTAGAGGGAGTGAGTTCCTACTCGGGCCAGAAGTCAATGGAGCCGTTCTGACAAGGGATCCCGCGTATCCTGCGTCCGTACCGGTGTGCGGTTCAACTTACGGAGCGCGTAATTATCCGCGCTACGGCGTGGCTACAGTGCGGTAGGCGCCTGTCAAGTCCTGTCACTGACAGAGGGGACATGACAGGGCTAGGGGCCTACCCTATCTCACTGACAAGGGTGGACAGGTCCCATCTCCGAACGGCGCGACGACTTACGGCGCCCGCGTCAGAGAGAAGCCGGAGGCGTGCTCTGTTTTTTAGTGCTCCTGTCACATCAGTTGTACCTTTTAGTCTTATTCTATTCGGCCGGGCACCAGTATATAAGGTGCCCTGCCTCCTCCTGTGAGAGGTTCGCTACACATTCCAGAGGTAACACTAGAGGCAACACTAGAGAGAACTTGAGAGCTAGAGTGGCTACTCGGCTGAAGGCCAGTTTTGTACTGTGGCTACTCGGTAACACACATATAGAGAGAAAGGCAGGAGTAGGGGTGTTACCTCCACAAGAGGGCCCTGAACCTGGGTAAGATCCTGTTGTTTGTTGTGCTTGTGACTTCCCACACGCGGCTACTCGCCGTGTGATCCCTCCCCGAGCACCTCCAGCGTGCATCGGCCCCAAACATTAGCCATCCCATGGCATCTGCCGTGATACCACCACGACAGGGATGCAGTTCCTCGACGGCGGCGGAGATCCGGTGGCTCCCGGGGCTCGAGAAGGGGTCCAGGAGTCGCGCCGCGTCACAGTGAACTTGATGGGGACCTCGGGGACGTGCGGCGAGCTCTGTGGCGACGGAGATGAGGAGACGAGAACACGGCGACTCCGGTGGTCGTCGGGGACGAAGTTCTGCTGCGGGAAAAAGCGAAACAAAGGGATGAGGAGGGGTAGACGGTCGAGGGGAAGAGAAGGAGCGCGAAATAGGTCGCGGTGACCTGCTGCTGTGGCCGGAAACGATGGAACTGCGGCGGCCCAAAGCAACTCCGGCGACAGATTTCTCTCCTCTCGGGGTGTCTTCAAGGGAACGGGGAGAGGGGAATGCAGAGGGGATCGGGGTCTATAAAGGGATGGTCTCTGGCAGGGATTAAATGGCCTTAATGGAGAGAAATCACGGGGCAAAATTCACGGCCGTGACACATGCGGTTTCCATCATAGGAAGAAGACGATGACGTCACGGGTGACGTCATCCATTTTTTCTTTTTATATCTGTTTGTTTAATTAAATCATAACTTCAGTTTTAATTATCGAAATGACATGAAACAAAATTCTAAATTCTTAAAATTTAGAATACTTTCCAACAGTACTATTTTTGAAAACAATTCAACATAATTTATTTTTGAATTTTGGAAATTTGAATAATTCCCTAATAGTTACTTAATGTGATTTCTAAAATATAAAATATTAAAATGTAAAATTTTAGTGACATTCTATTAGTGGAATATTATTTTTGAAGATCATTACCACTTATTTTCATATTTTATATTTTTAAGATATAAGTGATTATTAATAGCAACTTAATGCCATTTTTAAAATAGAAAAACTAATAATTATTAAAGTGGCTTAATAAAATTTAGAATAAAACCACAAGTCATAATATTGTTTTCAATGCCCTATTTTATGTTATTTTCAAATCAATGCATTTTATTTTCACACCTTTATGTTTAAAACTTGGAATAACAAATAAAAGTTATTATTAAAATATTTTATTCTCATCAAATATTTTTTAGGCTTAGAACTTTATTAAGGGTTATAAATCTTTGATTTTTGTTGCCATAAAATGTTTTCAAAGTAATATTGGAGTTGCAAACATTTTAGGTAAAAAGGTTTGCTAATAAGAAAATATTCCCTTTATATAAAGAAACTTATTTTTAAATAAGGTTTTAGGGTTTAAGGAATAGAGCCATAACTGGATTTCCAATTCCAATTTACTTGGTATAGGACCTAAAATTTCATTTGTGTTTGAGTTTTATTTGTTTTTTGTGACTTGTATTGACATGAAAACAAAAGTTTCAAATTTTTGTGATTTTTTACTTTTCCAAAAATCGGGGATATTACAGTTTCTCTGCAAGGGTTTTTGAGGTATCCTCTCCCTTTGAGATTAGATATAAATCTCTCTCTCTCTATCATGTGTTGGGTCTCTCCACCTCAATCTGTACCTATGGTTCCTTGCTCTAGATACCGAAGCGATGTAGGACTTTGACGGACATATGCGTACAAGATCTCAGAGGGCAACACTTGAGACCCCCACTCTGCTGGATAGAGAAGGTTGGATACAGGGAGACAACAATATTTCCATTTCTAGGCTTAGCCTTGCAACTCTTCATTAGACATCACTAACGAAAAAAAATGTCGGTAGAATTTCAACTGCGAGTTCATCATCCATACACATATTTTCTTAGAAAAGTAGTAGATAAACGGCTCACCGGATCACCGGATCCCTACTGGAGCGGCGTCGCCATTGTCGACGGCGACGGTCTACTCGTCGGGGTCGAGGTCGATGAAGAACTCCTCCGGCTTCCTCGCCTCGTTGGCTGACTCGGCAGTCTTCTCCTGCTGCTACAGCGACGCGGCGATCCCCTGCTCGAGGAGGACATTGGTACGTCAATTTTGCATCACTATTTTATATCGTTATTTTCTGTTATTTATCGATATATTTCATGTTATGATACATTACTTATGTTATTTCAACTTATTTTGCATGTTTAATAATTATGGGAGAAGAAACACCGGAACCAGAAATCTGATGGAAAAAGCACCGTCGAGATGCCCTATTTCGAAAGATCAGAAGAAGAGGGGGAATACCGGAGGAGTCTTAGAAGTTCCGAAGAGGAAGTGAGCCAGAAGGGCACCCGGAGGGGGGCCACCTGGGGCCCACATCACCAGGCGGGCCCCCCTTGGCCGCGCCTGAGGGTGGTCTGGCCCCATGGCCCACTCTTGGGCGCCCCCTTTTGCGTACTTGACCCCCAGGGAATCCTAAGCCCCAGAACATCGTCGAAGAACTATTCCGCCGCTGCTTCGGAGCGGAAAACACTAGATAGATAAAAGCTCTTCGGCAGGGAGTAATCTACCGGGGAAATTCCTCTCCGAAGAGGGGAAATCGTCGCCATCGTCACCGTCATCACGCCGTGCTTCATTGAGACCATCATCATCCTCAGCACCAGAACCATCGCCGCCATTGTCCACCTTCATCCCGCTGTAACAATTAGGGGTCTTTATCGTTGCTCTTCATTAGATCTCTCTCCCAGTGTGGATTACTTGTTAGTGGTTGATGCTTGTGAGATTTATCGGTGTTTACAATTTATGACCAGATTTTTATTATCCATTATATAACCTCTGATTATGGTCCATATGATGTCTCGTGAGTAGTTCATTTAGGTCTTGAGGAAATGGGAGAAGTCATGATGTTAGTAGTAAAGTTATGTTGAAATAATATCTCTCGGTTCGATATTTAAGTTGTGGTGCTATTCTTCTAGTGGTGTCATGTGAACGTGGACTACATTATACTTCACCTTTATGGACCTAGGAGGATTTATTGTGTATTTGGCTACTAATTATGGGGTTGCCAGAGTGACAGAAATCTGAACCCCCGTTAAGAAACCAATGCACGAGGGAGTGTTGGATCCCGGAGTTTTAAGATTGTGGTTAGATTTATCTTAATTACTTTCTCGTATTTGCGGATGCTTGCGAGGGGTATAATCACAAGTAAGTATTAGTCCTATTTGGGCGGTGCATTAGCATAGGTTCACCCACACAACACTTAGCGAATCAATAAATATTAATCAACTATATGAAGCGAAAGCACTTGACGAAATTCCCATGTGTCCTCGAAAACGTTTGGTAATAATAAGTAGAACAACCAGTTTGTCCTTTGCCCTCAAAAGGATCGGGGCACTCGCTGCAATATTATTTCCGTCTTTTATTTACTCGCACTTTATTTATCTGCTATATCAAAAACCACCAAAACCTCGTTTGCTAGTGTTTACAGTGAGTCCTCTATCCAACCTGTTTGTCAACACCTTCTGCTCCTCGTTAGTTTCGACACACTTATTTATCGAAAGTACTATGATACGCCCCCTATACTTGTGGGTCATCATACGTCATTGCAGACGTCGTCGAGGCGGCGCCGCTTCGCCGCGTCCTGCTCCCCCCGCTTGTTGCGCTGGCGGATGATGCTCTCAACGTGCTCGAGGATGTCGTTGAGACGAAGTCCTCGGGCCCGATGGCGCCCTCGAACGCCGCGGGGTCGTACCCCTCGAAGGCATCCTCGGGCTCGAGCCGCCTTGGCGAATGCCGGGCGGAGCTGCCCTTGTCGGTGGAGCTCCTAGCGTGGGAGGAACTCCCCGTGACACCGGCTGCCCCTGCGACGAGTACCGATGCGCCGCGCGCTTCCTCGCTCCGTCGGAGGGGACGCAACGCTTGTGCTCGGCAGCTAGGTGCGGGGCGAGGTGATCCATGGCGGCGGAAGCGGTGGATGTGGCGGATTCGATGTGGAGATTGTTCGTCGGCGGCGAGAAATCGCAGGGGATTGCAGCGGCGGCGGGAATCTAGGTCACGAGTTGTGACCCGTATCCGCGAAGGCGAGCCTCTATAAAAAGGGGCCGGACGCGTTGATTTTGTGGGCCTTGTAAACGTGATATGGGCCGACCCGTCAATACGGTGTCTACTAGGGCCATCAAAACGCTCTCAACCCAAAAAATCGCCGGAAAAGTAAGGATCGCGTGTTTTTAAAGGGTCTGCTAGAGATGCTCTTACCACCTTTCAATATCATGAGTGCAATAAGTTATGCCATGCCAAGTGTTCACCACTTGTTAATTAAGTCCCTCTTTGTCCTTTCAACAATGCTCATATCTAAAGATATTACAATGTTGTGGAGGGGACCCACGTGAGAGGATCTATCAAGGGAACATGATCTGAAAAAGAGTGATGTTTCTACCAAAATGAAAACCAGATGTAGTGCTCAGATTAGATATGAAGGGGCGATTCCGGAAATCCAAGCTGGAATAAATCAGCTGGTCCAGAATTCGATTTGATAGACAGTGTACACTTTTCTAGAAGTGTAAGAAATGTCCATGGCGAGAAGGAAAAACGTGGAATCAAAGAATAACATATTTTCCTTCCAAAGACAAGAAGAATAACATGAATGACACGATGGCATCCATAGAAATTCTATACGGTTTACATCAATCTTTTTTTATACTAAGCTTACATCAATCTCTTTTTACTAAGTTTACATCAATCTCTGTTTCTGTCCAAGAGGCCATAAAAGCAGAACATCACAAAAACGGGCACACCATTCAGGCCAAACAGATTGAGTGGATTCCTCGACCCCATCACGAATTGAGATTTTTAATGCATGCCTCCCACGGATCAAAACCGCCACAGATCTGAGCCGTAGACTAGGAGCACCTGGGGATATCAGACGGCGGAGGCGGCAGCTTCTGGTTGGGCAGCGGCCCGTCGTTGACAAGCCACGCCATGGATAGGCCCCAGCTCAAGTGCACATCGAAGTGGCAGTGCATGATCCACACACCTACCCGGCCCCACACAAAAGCCAACATTTCAGTGGTGCAGTCAACAGAAGTCAGACACTTAGTAATGAACATTAGTCGTTTTACAGAAGATTAGTTAAGCACTTAGCCTACCGGGGTTGTTGGCGACGAAGCGGATGGCGACCCAGCCGGCGGTGGGAACGGAGATGGTGTTCCGCTGCACGGGGTCGACGAGGTTGTACTTGGCGGTGTCGTTGGCGGCGTCGTAGTTCCCGAACCCCGTGCCGACGACGTGGAAGTCGTGGCCGTGGAGGTGCAGCGGGTGGCTCTCGGCGCCCTGGATGCTGGTGTCCTGCAGCACCACCTCGACGGTGGTGTTGAAGTCCAGCGGCACCACCCTGGTGCCGTGCGTGACGAACGTGTTGTTGGGCGGCGTGCCGGTGTAGTTGAACTTGCGCAGCGGCGCGGCGGGGAAGTTGGCCGCGAGCACGCCGCTGTACCGGCGCTGGTAGTGCGCCTGGAGGAGCGAGGTCTTGGGCATGACGAAGGACACGTTGTTGATGGAGGCCGCGAACCTGGTGTTGTTGGGCCCCTGGCACGTCCCGTTCACGGGGCTCTGGCACGGGTCGGCGCCGAGCCCGACGGCGAAGAAGAAGTGCCGGTCCACGGCCAGTGGCACGCGCGCCGGGTACCGCGCGCTCGCGAGGCTCCGGAACCTGGACGAGAAGTTGGTGACCGCGCCCGTGTCGTTGTACCGCGGGAGAGGCGGCGCCGGGAGGTTCCGGAGCGCGGCGGGCCTCTGCGGCGCGTACTCGAGGACGGCCTGCGCGGTGGTGTTGTCGAAGGTGCCCACCGTGTTGGTGTAGGGCGCGATGGCGATGGCGAAGGCCGAGGACAACGGGTTGGTCGCGGCGGTGAGGAGCACGTCCATGGTCTGGCCCGGCGAGATGACGAGCGTGGCGGCGGTGAAGGGCTTGACGTAGCTGGCGTCCGCCTGCACGACGGTGAGCGTGTGGTTGGCGACCGCGAAGAAGAGCTCGTCGTTGAGCGCCGCGTTGATGAGCCGCAGCATGTACGTCCTCCCGGGCTTCACCTTCAGCTTGAAGGTGTTGTTGGCTGAGCAGTTGTATGTTGGGCCAGGGAAGCCGTTGAAGGTGTAGGCGTCGGAGACGTTGGGGCCGCCGCCGGTCTGCAGCGCCTGCCTGATGACGGCCTCCGGGTCGGCGTTGAACCACTCGCCGAGCATGAGCGGCACCTCCCGGTAGGGCTTGGGGAACGGGTAGGCGACGCCGCGCGGCGGGAGGATGACGATGGGGCCGTAGAGCGTGGCGCGGAGCCAGGAGAAGTGGGCGTGCCACCAGAGCGTGCCGCGCTGCCCGACGACGCGGAAGTCGTAGACGTAGCTCTGCCCCGGCCGCATCGGGCACTGCGTGATGTACGCCGGCCCGTCCGCCCACGCGCTCCGCACCTGCCGCACGCCGTGCCAGTGGAAGGTGACGTTGTTGCCGATGTTGTTGTGCACGTTGACGACGAGCCGGTCGCCCTCGCGGACGCTGATCTTCGGCCCCGGGAACTGCCCGTTCACCGTCGGGATGCTCTTCGTCGTGCACAGCCGCGTCACCGTGGCCATCGTCACCTACACACGAATGCGATTGATCATCATATTCATGCATGATTTTCAGACCGGCACACACAGGCATATGCATCGCAATGTGCAATGCATGCCAAACTGATACAATAAGTTGCAACGTGCTTACATTGAAGGTGTAGCGTCGGGTGAGGCCGGCGGTGAGGGCCGGCATGGCGAGGAGGAAGCCGAGGAGGAGGCATGCAGGGGAGGCGGCGCACCGGAGCCGGTGAGCACCCATTGTGCGGTTTCCCAGTGCAATTCGGTAGCTGCGTTTGATCGATCTCTGGAGCTGGAAGAACCGATGGATGGATGGAGGTGGTGAGTGACATGAGTAGGGTTGGAGTGGCTATATATCCGGCTGCGCTACGTGATCGCCCATGGTTGCGTGCATGGTAGGGGGTCACGGAGTCATGGTGGTTGGCTGGGTTTGGTGGTCGTACATAGAAAATGCTCACACAGAGCCGCTGCTTGCTCCCTCTTTCTGCTCCATCGGCCGGTGCAAGTTGACGGGCGGGCGATTATTATTTTGTCTGAAACCTAGGAAGAAATGGTTGGGTTGAGACGAAAAATACTCGTTTATTTTCACGCTAGCTACTTCTTTGTGCGCCATGCAGCTGTGCTGATGATACGATGGTGCACCAAAACGCAGGCATGTCTTGGAATACCAGTTTCCTTCTCACTTCTCAGGTAGGAGTACTAGTAAAAGCAAAGTGCGCACTAGCTAGCTCAGAGTTTCAGTTAAGCTCAATGGATTGGTAAATAGCAGAGGAATGCTAGTAATTGAAGTGTCAATTGAGAAAGGACTAGAAGATAATTAATAATGCAATGTTTCCATCCCATGTATGCATGCATTAGCGGTACTAGCATCGCAGCGAATGGTTATGATTAACTTCACTCAGAACACCTAAAGTGGCCGGGCAGGGGTGCTTCGATGCAGAGGAATTTCCCTGTCGTCTGAATGTGGACAAACTATTCCAGACGTTTAGCTGCCCTGTGCATATTAATCATTGAAACAATAGCTAAATGATAATCTAATGATTCTTCTGTACTGCCCCTGCTTCACACTAATAATTCAATGTGGTGGTATATCACCTCTGAACTGAAACATGTGAAAGCTTTATGGGACCTTCACCGGGAACGCCTAGCCTTTTATGTCCGCTACCCTTCGATTTCCTTTTCAGATAGACGCGTAGTCTCCTGCTGCACCACACATATATGCGATGCAAAATGGAATGCAGCTTCCTTTGTGAACTTCTCAAGCTAACTATGGCCCTCAGGGTCAAATCCATAGCCTATTTTTATGCTTTCCATTTGCCGTCTTCTTCCCGATCACTGCTCGATCTTGTGAATGTAGGAGCAAAATAAAATCACTGCTCGTTCCTAATTTTTTTGTTTGAAGTTTTGTTGTTATTGCTTTGAGCTGCGGGGTTGTTACAGTGGAGCTTGCTGCTTTTGCCAGAGATTGGATATGCATACTGCCCTGTGAGCTGACCTGGTCTTTTTTTTTTGACTGGGCCCCAGTTAAAAGTTGCATTCTGTCTTGGTAACTAAGGGAAACCATGGAGGTTAGGGAACCAACAACCTGTACATGTCTGAAATAAACGCCAAATCTAATGCTTTAAGGCGGGATAACCTCCCAAGGATATGAATTAGTAGTCCCTAGTAACAACGGAAGCTCTTATCTGATAAATAAATCAAAGCGTTCATCACTTTTACCTTTGGTCCTTTAATACATTGGCTAGTAATAAACTAATAACCGACCTAATTAAGCATGAAACACCTGCTTGCAAGACCATAAAATCTGCAATTCACTAAGGTTGTGCCATTGGTCTACACTTATCTGCTTGCTAGTGTTATATGTTTGCCACTGAGAACAGAGAAGAAAGAAAGGGGAAACACGGTAACAATTAGCGTTTGGTTTTGCCGTTTGTTGGCGGTAGATCGACAGGAGCAAGATCTTCACGTTAGTTGCGATGTGACAAAAAGAACACTGCATCGCCTCAAAAAACAAAACAAAAAGGACACTGCAGCCAGCAGTTAGCCGGTTTCTCATCTGGCGTCAAGTTGAAGTACCACCTTCGGTCTCTTCTCCCTAGCTCTCGTAGCCTGAGCGTTTGGCGTCATGGAGCGAGTGGGTCAGTCTCGTCGCCGTGCGTGTATGTAACGAACTCGTCGGCCTCCATCGAGACGTCGGAGCCACGCTTACGGCCGGTCGATCGAAGACGGCCGGTGATATTAAAATACGATTCGGTCAGTCTCGAGTTGCCATCGCAGTATCGGCTCAGCTGCCGCGCGTGGTGGATTTGATGATTGCCCGTCTGGTTGAGCCGGCCTCGGTTGCATCATCATCGTCCAGGAGAAAACAGAGTGAAAGAAAACGCGGAGAAAACTACTCGCGACCCGCCGGCAAAGCATGGATGGATGGCTACATCTCATTTGTTAGCACATAACCATGTTCTAGAGACATTAATTAGTGAGGTTCTAAACGTAACTGCTAATTAAGTCTTTTGTATAGGCTCCTTTATAGCACTGGTATAATTTCAGTTCAACATTCATGCCGTTTGATTTTGTTTTAAGATTCTTGCATTGCCGCCTCTACCTTGGTCTCTTCGTCCTGGGTTTGGTTTACCCTACTCGAGCTTTCCACGACGGAGGAGGGGGCATCAACTCCGACGGTGCACCGGGATGGCGATGTCACTGCCTCGTCATTTCTACTCCCTCCGTTCAACAATAGATGACTTCCACTTTTCTATATATGGATGTATCTAGACATGTTTTAGTGTCTACATACATCCATATATAGACAAATGCAAGTCATCTATTGTTGAACGGAGGGAGTAGTTTGCAATATAGTTTCTGTTAGCATTATTTCTTCAGGACTCTAACATGAACATGATCTAAGTGTGAGTAGAACACCTTGACACATGCAAACAGGGGTGGTACTAATAAGAATTTTGAGAGTTCCCATGGTGATGACCATGGCCTTTTGGTGCCGTGGAGTTCGTCGATGAAGAACTAGATGATCTTGGACGTTGTGGAGGAAGCCCATGAATGTCGGCGTTGGCCTTGGGCGGTGGGCGGTTGTATTGGCCTTCCGACATGTCTGTTTTGGCCCTTTTTCTCATTTCGGCTTATCATATTTAGCAAATTTAGCTCAAATATTTTAGCACAAAATCACAATGAATGTGTAAAATCCATAACGATTATTTTAGCACAATTTCATAACACAATGTCCAAGTTCAAAATTCAAATTTAACTATGTCAAACATCCATCAAAGTATCAAAACAATCACAAATGCCACATTTTTCATACAAACACACAATACGACTAGATCAATCAATTGGTGGAGATACAATATCTTGGCATGTGTTTGTTCATACCAAGACTTTGTCATGTCGTTCATGATGGTTGTGTCGGCCATCATTACACGAGCTCCTCGGTGAAAACCTTGAGATCTATTTTCTTGGCCCTCGTTATTGCTTTCAACTTGGCGGTTACGGAATTTTTCGCTTCAATTTTGAGATTCTCCTTTTGTATATCCGAAGCGTTCATCTTTCTTGACCTAATGCTTTTCTTTCCAGTTATTTTATTTTATTTTATTTTGGTCAAACAGTGAGGGTAGCTTTAATGGAAATCGATGAGGGGAGACTTATTTTGTCAAAAAAAAAAAAATTGGATGCGGTTGTGATGTATAAATCATGTTTTGTTAATACACTAAGTGAAAAGTCATCTTATGCCTTCCAAAGTGAATTTTTGGATGATGGATGAACAACACCATTAAGGAACTAATATGTTTATTCAGTATACATAGGAATACAGTATCAGGAGTTGTTTTAGCCACGCTAAACTCAAGATGGACAGAATATCAGACGTACTTAAAGATAAAATTGAACACAACATCTCACGAAAAACTCAAGGCACGGTTTCAAGCTTGATGCACAAACTCAAACCGAGGCTTAAGAAAAATCTGATGTGCGATGCTAATCTGAAATCCAGGACACTAACAAAATCACTAAGTGACCCATGGTGCACAAATAGAACTATCGTGGTATCAGTGTATGAGATGGTACGTACTGAAGACAAGGGACTTGAAGAAACTTGTTGACGAAATTTCTCATAGTGTACCTAAAGAACTCAAGACACACAATACTCATGAAGTTCTAGATTGAACCAGTGAACATGAAGACTCGAAGCCGAAGCTGCTTCAAGTTGAATATGTAGTCTCTTTTTTATAGCTCTGAGTCTTTGTAGGACAACCGTCCTATTAAGAAGTAGATCTTCAAGGCCAAACATGAAACTTGATGTGTGCTCAATATCACTCAAATCGTTTACTCCCTCAGTCTAAAAATAATTGTCATTAAAATGGATGTATCTAGATGTATTCAAGTGCTCGATACATTCATTTTAACCCATTTCTAAGACAATTATTTTGAGTCAGAGGAAATATAACAATAACCCCCGTGAAAAGTCTCTTATAGTATCGGTATCCTGAGACTCTAGCTTCAGCACAAGGATGAACCAAAGGTTGCAACCGATTAAACCTGTAATGGGTCTAGTACTCCAGTATCCCACTTGAAGATAAAATATGGTACTCAAAACTTACGGCTTCATATTCTTGTATCTCATATGCTATATTAAAGCTCTGGGCGGTTGATCCTTATTCAAGAAAAACACCGTTAGAGGATAACCTTCACAAAGGGTAACCTCGCTTTTAGATTAGGTCGTTGCAATTGTGCATACACAATATTTGGCGACAACGGATAATTCCCAGACTTACCTATAAATTGCACCTAGACCCCAACGGGTAAGGTTGGGGGTTGATGGCTCTATTTTATATGTGATTTTACTCAGTGTTTTTCCTTTCACTTGACTTGGTTTTATTGGAATTTGCTCTAACACTAACCCAAATGCCGCAATGTTTGAAAATGCTTTATTTTCTATTGTGACTTTCAGGAATCATACAAAAAAGGAAGGAAATGAGCCACAAAAATTGTAATTGGAGAAAATCAAACAATTCCACAAAACTGAGAAATAAATTCCTTATCCGGGAAGCTGTAACGAGTTCCCGATACGGTGGCGATCGATCATACTAGCCACTGTACCATAGGCCGCCGCCACCGGCACATCAAAAGGAAGAAATTTTGTGAAGGCGCCAGTGGCAGAAAACGTACGCAATAACTTCAAGACATACCAGAACACAGGAAGAAGATATCTAGAGAGGGGACCGTCTGCCAGATCCCGCCTATGATCATGTCCTTCAACCTCAATCACTCTAACATCATTCCACCACAGATAGGGATAGAGAGATATCCATGGTAACATGCTAGAAAGGGCGCGGTGACAGACAAAAAAGGAAGCGGCAAGACGAGGAAAATGAAGTGAGTTTTCATAATTGTTGTGAGGGACGGGAGAGGCTTCAAACCTCTACGTCCAGCACTAGCAGTAGATATCGCCACTGAACCTGTGGGTTAGCGGTTGTAATGTGCTTGAGAACCTAGCTTCCTAGCGAGCAATGAGTAGCTTGGTTGATGTGCTCCATGCACAACTCCCCGTTACATTCACGGAGACCAACTTCATGGCCATGATGTTTCTGCTCACCCTCTTTGTTGGCATTCTCTCTTTCTTTTGAGTTCATGGTATTCACATCGTGCAACAGAAACTTTAACTTTCTCATTTAATCAGAGATGTAATGTTTCTTTCTTTGTAAAATTTGTATATATTGGCACGACGTATGTTTCTCCCTTAGTTATGTATCCATAAGACTGGTCATTGTGGGGAGTATCATATACAAGTATCATGCACATGATACTGCTATATGATACTACCTTTATAGTGCATAGTATCATGTAGTAGTATCATAGTCTCACTCTATTTATTATTTTGTAGAATCTCAATGTAAATATGTGTATAAGATTTAGTTGTCATTAAATTTTCTAGTTTTTCGTGTCATGATACGGTATCTACCTATGCTACTCTTATCATCTCTCTCTTCTTTAATTAGCTGCCACATCAGCTTTTTTGTGGGACCAAATCGCATGATACCACCACTATGGTTAGTCTAAACCTATTGCTTGAGACGGCATAAATATGCCATCCATATACTATTTCACATCTGTGATATTTGTATGGCATCATTACATTAAGGGCTAATTCTCTAATAGTTCATAGCATGCTACCGGTCTGCTGGATGATCACATGACATTGCATGACCATGTGCTCAAATGCTAAAATGATGCCTACCCAATAAATAACAAAGTCCCAACAACAATTGGAGGTTACCTTTAAATTTTATCTTGAGCGAACAAAAAGGTGTGTTCTCTCATTTATAGTGTATTTTTGTTGCTCCAAATTGCGATTGGAATTATTTTCAGTTATCTATGTTCTTGGAAATTTGCTAAATATGGTTAGTCCATTTGTATTTAATATTTTACATTCTCATATTTCTTAGCCAATAGATTGACTGTGACTTTGTTGTTTCCTAACATATGTAGTTTCAATTCGCACTTGGTATGGATATTTAGGTTTAGCCATTCAAAAAATAGATAAACTACACTATAATTTGCAATGGGTCGAACACACCTATGTTAATCACACAACTAAGATGAAACGAACCCATTCTAATTGGTAATGATATCTTTCATGAAGCATATGTTCTGAACGGTTGTAGCCAAAACCCAGTGTAAGTTTGGTTCTGTTCAAATATAGTGTGCTAGGATGGTGTATTGTTTATGGTAAAAAAAACGAAGCTCGCCTTTTCCTCCATGTGACCAGAGCCTTGCGGATGAATTCAACACTTCTACCATAGAGTTCACGGCGTTGATATTTCTTAGCTCCAAAATTTTACTTTTCTTACTATCTAAAACTAATCATCTTGGCGTTACGTTCTAATTTTATTTAAGAATGGTGTTTCATTATGTGGATAATAAAAGTTGGAGGGTATCATAGTGTGGCGGTGATTTTAGACACAACTACAACTTACAAAGACTGAATTGGTTATTTAATCTGTGGCGCACATCTACATGATAATTATAAACAGGTTGATCACATAGTTCACAGGAAAATTCAGAATCTAAAAAAAAAATTGTGGTGTGTGGTCAGCAGAAAGGAAACTCACAATAAGCATAAATAAGAGCGTAAGCTCCATGGCTACCATTGGTGTGCAGTGATAATAGTACATTCCACAACACCAAGCATCGGAATTTCATACATGGTGGTCATTCTATTTCCATTAATAACGACTAAGGTTGGTTAGGAAGAATAACACTAAGGTTGTCGTTGGAGAGGGTTTGGGTTTACCAATGTTCATATCCTGCTTATCCATACAAGATGCAACCATCAATTTTATTTTCGTTATTTCTAGATCAGGAGAGAATGTACCGCTGCATGTAGTGGCTTACACTGAAAGCAAGCGAGGAGGAAATTCCCTTGGGCTCTGCAATCCAGCTTTGCAACCATCCATTTTATAACAGTCAAACAAGCCTATTGTGTGGCCATTGTAACTTAGATGGTTTGACATCATTAGTTTTTACATTTATATAAAGTAACATGTCAGTTACTTGAGGAATTAAACTCTCTCTGCTGCTCGCTATACTTTTTGTTTGAAATTTGCTTGATGTACCATTATATTTACTCTCAAAACCACGGGTTCTTATGTTGGTTATGAGCTCCAAAATAAAAATAAGGGAATGCTTTGTGGGTCCGAGAAAGGAAACTACCTGCACCACTTAAAATGGCACACTGATTATGGATGGAATATGATGCAGACGACTTGAAATCTGCAAACCCACCATGTCTGTCGCATAGTGCGACTATGCCTCATAGGCGCCAGGGAGAAGCTCGCTTGTTCATCTAGTGTTTTTCCATTTGCCTTTCTTCATCCAAATGTGGGATCTCGGCTACGCAATGATATTCTCCTTTTACCATCCACTCATACACAAACTACTCATGGAGATGAAAATATTGATGCATTTATGTCTTTACCCATCATGCCTATTGTTGCTACTAATGCTCCATCTCCTACATAAAATATTGCTCCATATGCTAATGATCCCGCGGGACATGACCATGCCAAACTTTTGAGTCAAAATGAGCTTGAAAACGCTGAAACAAGTGATTCTAAAAATTCAGAAGAAGACAAAACAGTAGATTCCCCTGGCACCTCAGATCTAGAGACCTCCAATCCCGAGGACAACCTCCCGGCAGATCCACTTGTCGTGCGGGATCCCGATGCTAGTCTACGCTGCAGAATTTAAATGTTTGCTCTACGTAGTCTGCCAAGATCACTATGCAGATAACGAGCCATACCCATACATGCGAGGGTCAGGATCACGACTCACCAGGCAGCGGATTAGATGTAGTCATAGAAGAGTTCTAAACAATCGTAGATCCTCACAACTAGGCCTAGTTGTAAGGATGCCGCCAAGTCTTCCCTCGTCAAGGATCACACGTGTAATCCCTCTTATGGTGTGCACGCTTACGCTTGTGACAACCCGTCAGTGATCCGTCGTCTAGGACTCGGCACCGATGAAGAGAGACAACCTTCTGGCGTTGCTAATTGGTAGCTCTAATCAACTGTGATTAGAGTTATTATGAATCTGAAAGTTCTCAACACATGAGAGCGAAGGGCTAATTAGAGCTAGGTCTAATCGGGAGAGTATAACTCAAAATCCGATTAGAAGAGGCTCTAATTTAATTAGAGGATCTCTAATTAGAAGCTCTAATTAGATCCTCTAATTCTACTAGAGAGAGAGAGAGGTTTGAGAGCCAATTGTGGGAGGGAGGGGAGACTTGCCAAAGAGAGGGGAGTCCTAGTTGATCTAGGAGGTGGTGGCCGCACCAAGTCCTCCTAGCCCAACACGGATTGGGAGGTGGAGTCCTCCTCCACCTCCTTCTCCCTTCCTTTTTCTTTTTCCATCTTTTTTCTCATTTTCTCTCCAATAAATTACATAATAATACCAGGATAATGAGTACCAACTTGTGAACCCAGTGGGGCCGACCTGGCATCCCCCTAAAATAGGGTTCGTCCATGAGGGGGAAATCTGCCCCCACCGGCACTTCTTCCTGATTTGGAAAGTCCCCGAAACTCATCTGGAACCAATTTACCCCTATAGATAAAATCATAGATATTATCTGGCGATGTTAGAAACACATTTATAATGCCCCAGGATATCTCATGTCTTCCGTTAACTCTCATATAAATTCTGCCTGACACCGACATAATTTTTCTCTTATAGTAACTTCCCTAAAACCACTCCGATTGACACCGGACTTGTTTCTATGATATCTTTACGACATCGAACATTCATACAATCAATAACAACATATTATTTCTCTCAATAAAAGGTTCGCACGGCTTAAGCGTGTGACCCTTAAAGACTAGATAACACACATTCATGTTCGGGAACTTACCGAACAATAACCAACAACGGACTATGGACGTCCATGTTGGCTCATGTGTGTTACCAAAGAACGAGGTAACCTTCTAAGTTAATCATTTCACTTATTTACTTAACTTCACGATACCAAATATATCACGAGGTGGGACTATGTGATCTGGTATGATCAAACTCTTTGATCATAACACATAAAACCCGTTTACCAACATCGTTCTCTTTTCGCATCCATATACCCGATGACCCTGTGATAAATCACGCTGTATCCGACTAGACGATATGCCATCGGTGACAGTGAGAGGTCCCATAGAATGTATCTCTCTATCGTCTAGAGGAGTTAATTACTAGTCTTGAACGATCTTAGTTCCATTACACTTTCTAGGTCATACCCAGACATCACTGTTATAATCCCCAGTTACGGCAAGACGGTTGATGATATCCAAAGTATAACTTTCGATCATGCAGTCACTAGATACTCTCGTAGTATAGGAATTATAGTCAATGTTAACTTCATATGCATTTGCTAAAATACATAATAATTATTTATTCTCTTTTAACAACAACATACACTTAGGTCGGTTCAGTACTATTGTTAATAAACTCTTATGTTTTGCTAGACATTCTTCCAAGTCCATTGTCGGGGGGTTACCCCCGAGTAGGGTAAAGGCAAATGCTAAGGGCAAGATCAGAAGAGACGTTTGGCAGAGTAGCTGGCTACCCGGTACTCGCTACCCGGTCGACTGCTATTCGGCCGTATACACTGATGGCCAGGAGAAAGAATCAAGGAAGTTATTCTCCTCCGAGTAGAGGAAGTGGTCTGAGTAGAGGTGGCGGTCTCCTACTCGGGCCAGAAGTCAAAGGAGTCGTTCTGGCACAGGATCCCGCGTATCCTGGGTCCGTACTGGGGCACTGTTCATCTGCAGAGCGCGTGCTTATCCGCGCCAGGGTATCAGCAGGGCGGTGCAGGTTAGGGGGCCTACCCTGTGATCGTGTCAGTGATAACAGATCAGCTTCTTGGTTTTGCACAACGACTTTCTACACGAGACAAACTAGGAAGCCAAAGCTGTCAGCGGGAAGCTGGAAGTGTGCAGTGTGCACACTATGTCGACATCTGTTTGTACTTTTCCCCCCTTGGTTGTATCCGGCTGGGCACCAGTATGTAAGGTGTCTTGCCTCCTCCTGTGTGAGGGTCGCGTCTTTAGAGAGAACACCTAGCTTATTGGTTACATAGAGAGAAGGGTGGCTATTCGGCTGTAGGCAAAACTGTACTGTGGCTACTCGGTGAGACACAAATATAGGGGTTTTACCTCCACACGAGGGCCCTGAACCTGGGTAGATCTTGTTGTTTGCAGTGATTGATTCATCCCACACGCGGCTACTCGCTGCGTGATCCCTCCCCGAGCACCTCCACCGTCCATCGACCCCAAACAATTAGCCATCCTATGGCATCTGCCGTGATACCACCACGACAGTTGGCGCCCACCGTGGGGCAACCAGCGGCGCTGGCTGGAGTTCACGTTCGGACGGGATCCATTTCTGCTACTGGGGAGCGCGTGGTCTGTGGCCTTGTCCACAGATTCGGCTCCTTCGACTTCGTCATCGACAACGCCGGCGATTTCGGCGGCAGGGCCATGCCAGAGGGCGGCACGGTGCTTTCCTTCGGCTCGCACCTCGTCTACGTCGCCACCACCATCGTCCGCGAGTACCCCGAGAAGGTGCATGTCGCGGAAGATCCCCCTGTTGTCATCGCTGCACGCGGAAAGCCAACTGGCTGTTCTGCGGGCAGCGTGGAAGTGCTGATGACCGGCCCGGCTATCGCTGCCGGGAAGGGCGAGGCCGCATCCGCGGCAGTCGTTGAGGAGCTTGTTGACACGAGCGAGCCCCCGAGGACGCACAAGCCCTACGACGCGCCTCACAACATCCCGGGCTACATCCCTCCTTCCACGACATCGACGATACCGGCATCCGCCGTGCGAGTAGGCATGCCGCCTCCCACCGAGCTCGAGCTCATGACTATGAGGGCGCAGCTCGACCGGCAGCGCCAGGAGCTGCTCGCCGAGCAGGCGGAGCTGGATAAGGTTAGGCTTGAGCTTAACCTGGACCAGAACGAGTACAACAGAGCTCACGGCTTTACGCCTGTAGTGAGGAGGCCTTCCAAGGCAGGCGCTACGCGTCGCAACCTAGGCACCGAGATGGCAGCAGTTGGTGAAACTGCTGGCCAAGCTGCTAGCCAAAACACCGTCACCACCAGACCCAAATACAGCACCCCCCGCCAAAACCCTTAGAGCTGCTGAGGCTGTAGCTGCTGAGTTGCCACATCTCGCTGGCGACGCGCGCGTTAGGCAGCACGAGAGGCTCAATGAGCTAGTGCTAGAAGCTGCTAGGCAGAACGAGGAGTTCCGGAAAGCCAATCCGGGTGCTGGAGCTTCTCAGGTGGTGCATTCGCATGCGGCTAGATCTAACGATCAGGCCTCATCACCGCATCCCAGCCATGAGAGGGACCGGAGTGGGCACTCTGGTAGAGACAGGCAGATGTAGGTGTACGACCCGGCTGTCGCCGCGAAACAGCACGCTGTGCCGCGACAGCCCGGTCAAAAACACAACACTGCAGGAGCAGGCTATCAAGCCCATAAAGCTCATAGCCAGGCGCGAGATGGAGATCGCCCAGGCCCTTCTCGGTATCAGGTTGCTCAGCCTACTCGGCAGAGACCGCAGCCGCGTGCAATCGCACCAGCCGCCAACCCGGTGGAGCAACCTGCAGTCGTGCAGGTGGACAGATATGATGATGGCTACTCGGCTATGGGGTTGGCTGGCTATGATATCCTGGATCGCGTGGGTGAGCGTGTGCTGGAGCCTAGTGATGCCAGGCACAAGCTGGACCGGATTAGTCTATCCGTGCAACTCGAGAGCAAGGGGCCGCCTGGCCCAGAATGCTTTGGCCCACGCATCATGACAGAGCCATCCGTGAAGCAGTTCCAGCTCGCTAGGGGGACCAAGTGCTATGACGACAGCACCAAGCCGGAAGACTGGCTTAATGACTATGTCACAGCCGTGCACATTGCAGGCGGCAACCGGAGATGGGCCGTGCGGTACATCCCGCAGATGCTAGAAGGACCAGCAAGAACTTGGCTCAACAACCTGCCCAAGCACAGCATCAACTGCTGGCTTGACTTCGCGGAGGCCTTTGTCAGCAACTTCACCAGCACCTACCGGAGGCCGAATAGGCCGCAGCAGCTATCCGCTTGCAGGCAGCGGGAAGAGGAGATGGACCGAGAGTATCTTACTCGGTGGAGCACTCTGAGGAACACCTGTGAAGGTGTGAACGAGGCCCAGGCCATCACTTGGTTTGCGCAGGGCTGCAGGCATGGTAGCATGTTATGGCAAAGGCTGCAGAGAGAGATGCCGAGTACTCTCGCTGAGACCATCCGGATTGCGGATCAGTACGCACTCGGTGACCCAACTCAGCCTCTTCTTGATGCTGCTGAGCCGAGAAGGAGCTACAACAACAGCAAGCGCAATGAGTTCCGCAACAAGCGCAGAGGTGACCGGATTGATACCTGGTACGATCCTGAGGAGGTGAATGTTGTGGCTACAGGAGCTGGGAGTGGCCAGAGGCCAAAAACTGCTGGAGCTCAGTACGGGCAGAACCAGAATCAGGGCCAAGGCAGCAAGAAGCCGTACAACGCTCCCCAGCAGGGTAGCGACAACTCGGGTCCGGCACCAAACTTTGTCTTCAAGGACATGAAGGATGGCCCATGCAGCTTCCATACTCGGCATCCCGCTAGACCCGCCAACCACACTACTCGGCAGTGCAGTTGGTGGGAAGAGATCAAGAATGAGGGCCTGCCTCCTCCTCCTCTGCCAGCTACGAATGCCATTGTGCAGCCTGCTCGCGCACCCGCTGCCCGGCCTCCAGCTTTCCCGAGAAGAGAGAATGTGAACCAGGTGGCTTTAGGAGCCAACCGCTACTTCAACAACGATGGCTACCGCAACAACAACAACAGCTACAACGACTGCAACCGCAACAACAAAGGCAACAACAACAGAGGCAACAACAACAATGGTAATAATGGCGATGGAGGCCGCAACCAATACCAGGAGCATCACGAGAGCTACATGATCTTCACCTCTGAGCCCGTCGACAAGCAATCTCAGCACATGCGTGCCATGGAGGTCAATGCTGTGATCCCTGCTGTTCCTCACTACATGCAGTGGTGCAACCAAGAGATCACGTGGTCCAGAGCGGATCATCCTAAGGTGATGCCCAATCCGGGTAGCTACGCCTTGGTGGTGGATCCCACCTTCTTGGGTCCTGAGAAGAACATGAGGTTCAGCAAGGTACTGATCGACAACGGCAGCAGCATCAACATTTTGTACAGAGACACACTCGAGAAGCTCGGTATGGCCGAGAACATGCTGCTACCCAGCAAGACCACCTTCCATGGCATTGTGCCGGGAGTTTCTTGTTCTCCAATTGGCCGAGTGTGGATAGACGTTCTATTCGGCACCAGGGAAAACTGCCGCACAGAGAGCCTGCAGTTCGAGGTAGTTGATCACCAGAGCCCCTATCACGCCCTACTCGGCAGGCCTGCTCTGAGCAAGTTCATGGCCTCTACTCATGCTGCATATTTGAAGATGAAGATCCCTGGTCCCAATGGCGTGATCACCATCTCTGGTGATTACAAGAAGTCCATGGAGTGTGCCTCTGCTGGTTCTCAGTTGGTGGAGTCTATGGTGATTGCTGCCGAGAAGAAGAAGATGTACGAGGTGGTGGCTATGGCGCAATCCGCACAAGGTGGTGCGCCTGGCATGCCGAGTTCCCAGCACGGGACGGTGTTCCAGGCATCCCAGGAGACGAAGAAGATCCAGGTTGACCCTGAGTTCCCCGACCGTGTAGCCATCATTGGCTCAGGGTTGGGAGAGAAATAGGAAAGCGAGCTCATCCACTTCCTCCGTGAGAATCGGGACGTGTTCGCCTGGTCCAATGAGGATCTACCAGGTGTCCCGAGGGAGTTGGTTGAGCACTCGCTACATGTGCGTCCTGATGCCAAACAAGTGAAGCAGGCTATGCGCCGCTTCGGAGATGAGAGAAGGAAGGCCATCGGTGATCAGATCACCAAGCTGCTGATAAGCAATTTCATCATGGAAGTGCTGCATCCGGATTGGCTAGCCAACCCGGTCATGGTTGAGAAGAAGAAGGAGGACCCCAAGGCCGCTACCGCATGGCGCATGTGCGTCGACTACACCGACTTGAACAAGGCCTGCCCCAAGGATCCTTTTCCGCTACCCCGCATCGATCAGGTGATCGATTCCACTGCTGGTTGTGAGCTGTTGTCTTTCATAGATGCCTACTCTGGTTTTCACCAGATAGCTCTCAACCCTGCTGATCAAATAAAGACTGCCTTCATTACCCCGTACGGGGCTTATTGCTATCGTGTCATGTGTTTTGGGTTGCGGAATGCGGGTGCTACTTATCAGAGATGCATGCAGAAATGCTTGCATGATCAACTCGGCAAAAATGTGCAGGTGTACGTAGATGACATTGTCATCAAAACGAATAAAACACATACTCTGCTTAGTGACCTTGAGGAAACTTTTGCCAACTTGCGCAAGTATAAGATGAAGCTGAACCCGAGTAAATGCACCTTTGGCGTCCCGGCTGGCAAGCTACTCGGCTTCTTGGTATCCAGCCGGGGCATTGAGGCCAATCCTTCAAAGATAAAAGCTATTGAGAGCATGTCTTTGTCGAGATCCCTGAAGGATGTGCAAAAATTCACTGGTTGCTTGGCATCTCTAAGTCGTTTCTTGGGCAGAATGGACGAGAAGGCCCTGCCTTTGTATCAATTGATGAAGAAAAGCGAAAAGTTCGTCTGGACACCGCAAGCTGATGTGGCATTCAAAGAGCTGAAGGCAATGCTGGGTAGCGCTCCCATCTTGGCTAGTCCGCTACCCAAGGAGCCAATGCTGCTATATATTGCCGCTACCAACCGGGTAGTCAGCGTGGTGATTGTGGTGGAACGAGAAGAGGAAGGAAAAAGTGTGCAGCGGCCAGTGTATTATCTCAGTGAGGTGCTGTCCAGCTCCAAACAGAACTACCCGCACTACCAGAAGATGACTTACGGCGTGTACCTGGGCGCCAAGAAGCTGAAGCACTATTTCCAGGAACATCCCATCACAGTGGTGAGTTCAGCTCCCATCTCGGATATCATGGGCAACAAGGAAGCAAGTGGCAGAGTAGCCAAGTGGGCAATCGAGCTGGCCGCGTACGCTCCCGCGTATGTGAGAAGAGAAGCCATCAAGTCTCAGATTCTGGCAGAATTTCTTGTGGATTGGGCCGAGGTGCAGTATGAGCATCATACTCCGGTATCCAACTACTGGAAGATGCACTTTGACGGCTCCAAAATGAAGGAAGGCCTTGGCGCTGGCGTAGTGCTTACGTCACCCAAGCGAGATCAACTCAAATACGTGTTGCAAATCCACTTCAAGGCATCCAACAATGTTGCAGAGTACGAGGCCGTGGTGCATGGCTTGAAGGTGGCAAAGGAAGTTGGTGTGCATCGCATCATATGCTATGGCGACTCGGATCTGGTTGTGCAGCAAGTTTCTGGTACTTGGGATGCTTTGGATGCCAACATGACGTCATACTGCTTCCTGGTCCAAACCATGACGGGATTCTTCGAAGGCTGCGAGTTCCAACACATCCACCGAGCAGAAAATGAAGCGGCAGATGAACTGTCCAAGTTGGGGTCTTCTCGGCAGTACATCCCGGCTGGGATTGCCTTGGAACATTTGAGAAAGCCATCCATCAAGCCATCCCCCAACTCGGAGTCCATTTTCGTTCCTTCTCTGCCTAATGAAGAAGCAGTTCCAATGGAGATTGACTGGGAAGGTGCAAAAGAGGACCCGGGGACTGCAGTCTCCATCCCGGGGACTGGCGCCTGCAACCCGGGGACTGCCCCTCCTTACTCGGGGACTGCCCCTTTCAACTCGAGGACTGTCGCATTCCTTGAAGAAGTCCTTGCAAACCGTTCGGGGCTGCAGAGAGTCAATCCCAACTCAGAAAAAGATGCAGTGGTGGCTGTTCCGATGGAAGTGGACGAACCAGTGTTTCCCGCACGGGAAACGCCGAGTTGGGCCATGCCCATATTATCCTTTCTAAGGGACGGCACCCTCCCAGATGATGAGGTTACCGCAAGGCAAATTCAGAGAAGATCCAAGGGCTACACCATCTTCAGAGAAGTGCTGAATAAAAGAAGTCCCACTGGCGTGTTGCAACGCTGTGTGGAACCGGAAGAAGGAGAAGAAATTCTGGTAGAAATACATCAAGGGGAATGCGGGCATCACGCCTCTTCTCGGGCTCTAGTCAAGAAGGCTTTTCAGCATGGCTTATTCTGGCTCACTGCTCTGAAGCAAGCTGAAGATATTGTGAGGAAGTGCAACGGCTGCCAGAGATTCGCAAGTAAGATCCACATGCCTGCTTCCGAGTTGAAAACCATTCCCATCACTTGGCCATTTGCTGTTTGGTGTCTGGATATGGTTGGTCCCTTCAAGCCGGCTAGAGGCAACATGACTCACATCTTGGTCATGGTTGATAAGTTCACCAAGTGGATTGAAGTGAAGCCTATTCGGAAATGTGATGGAGCCACCGCTGTGAGTTTCCTAAAGGATGTGATCCTGAGATACGGCTACCCGCACAGCATCATCACGGATAACGGCACGAATTTTGCTGAGGGTGCCATGGTGAGATTTTGCAGAGATAAGCACATCCGACTAGATGTCGCGTCTGTCGCGCATCCCGCCTCCAATGGGCAGGTGGAAAGAGCAAATGGCATGGTGCTTGCAGGCATAAAGCCAAGGCTGATTGAGCCGCTGCTGAAAACACCAGGGTGTTGGTTAGACGAGTTGCCAGCGGTGTTGTGGAGTCTAAGGACTACCCCTAACCGGTCAACCGGCTACACACCATTCTTCTTGGTTTATGGGGCTGAGGCCGTGTTGCCAATCGATCTAGAGCATGACTCCCCCCGAGTAACCCTCTACACTGAGGCGGAGGCGAGAGAAGCTCGAGAGCTGACCTGCTAGAAGAAGCAAGAGAGCTTACTCTGTCACGATCAGCTGTTTACCAGCAAAACTTGAGGCGTTATCATAGCCGGAAAGTGAACCCAAGGGTTTTCCGAGAAGGAGACATGGTGCTTAGGCTCGTGCAGCGCGCAGCCGGGATGCACAAACTATCTCCTCCATGGGAAGGGCCATTCATTGTGAGCAAGGCTCTGCACAATGATGCCTATTACCTTGTTGACGCACAGCCATCCCAGAAGAACAGGCCGGATAAAGCTGGAGAGGAATCTAAGCGCCCCTGGAATTTAGCTCTACTCCGTCGCTTTCATTCGTGAGCAAAAATGTGTATGTGCTCTCTTATCCGAGTTAAACACCTACCCTGCAATCTGAAATTGAACTCGGGGACTGCCCTCGTCCAAACTGTTCCTTGTGTTTACTCTGCTTTACTTTGTCTATTCGGTTGAACCACTCAGAATTTCAAAAGCATACAAAGTAGTGTGTTTAAACTCACCGGACACTCCGCGACTCTGCTGCTGTTTGCAACCCGGCTTCATGGCAAGCCAGAGAACAAGCCAACGAGTCAATGAACACATGAAAAATTGCAAAGGAAAGGAAAAGTATGGCAACCGAGTAGAGTGCTTTTTTGGTGTTTTTTCTTTCCGGCTAACTGGTGGGCAGCGTTACTATGAATTTTTCCAAGCGGATAAGTATTTGAAACTCCTACTTTGAACTCTTGTGACTCGACTACCAACAAAGAAACAAATTGCAGGTAAGAGCTGAGACAAAAAGGAAGAGTGGATGAAAAATGCAACTCGGGGACTTGCATGATAACGCAACCCGGCATCGAGCCAAAGTTGCTCAAATTACTAAGTATAAAATATCAAACTGGAATAAAAACTGAGTAGCAACCGGAAAGATAAATGTTTGATACATATGCACCGGGCATCCCGGGGATCTGATAAGAGTTTTGCAGCATAAGTGTTTCAGGAGTAAACTAGTTGGAAGTAGCAGTGTTCTCCAAGTTGGCGTTGGCGGCATCCGCTTCA
The DNA here is from genome assembly GCA_028641055.1 of Alopecurus myosuroides. Lineage (NCBI taxonomy): Eukaryota > Viridiplantae > Streptophyta > Magnoliopsida > Poales > Poaceae > Alopecurus > Alopecurus myosuroides. The sequence continues at coordinate 125,780,035 of CM054061.1, read as the reverse complement.
GGGTTGGCAGCAGCTTGCTCGGAGGTGGCGGTGGCCACCGAGATGGGATCGGTAGCTGATGTAGAGGCATTGGACTGAGTGCGGAGTAGCGCCGCGTCATCGAGTGCCGCGCCAGAAGACGAGCCCAGCTCGGGAGCCGGACCCTGGGTCACCATCTCGGGGGTGATGGTGGCATCCTGGCTCTCGGTCTCCTCGTCGCTACCCGCGGCAGCCTTGCCCTTCCCCTTCTCGGCACCTGTGTTCTCAAAGCAACCCAAGTCATCCGACTCGGTGTCCTCGTCCTCATCTTCATCTTCATCTTCATCCTCGCCTTCCACCTCGGTGTCAGGCTCGGTGGTACCGTCGAGGAAGATAGCAGTGTCCGCGTAGGAGGCGATCTCGTACGCGACTGCCTTGCAGCGAGCCACGCAGTCGGAATCGGACTCCCACTTCGAATCCCGGCGCAGCTCAAGGATAGTGTCGAGATTTAAGTTCTCATACCAGCTGCATATGAAGAGGAGTAGCAGATCGGGGCCTGCCCGAGCTGCGGACGCACGCCATTTCTTCAACTCGGCCTTGGCACCATTAAGCTTCTCGGCGAGCGCGCGGACGGTCGCTGGTGTAGGGTCTTGAGGCCAGAACATAGTGTGCAGCTTGAAGGCTGTGGACACCAAGTCGGTGCCCAAGCCCCTGAGATGCTGGAGCTGTGACTGCATGCTCATAAGATTGTCTTCAATTGAAGACTTGGTGTCCGTAGGCAGTCCCTTCTCTGCTCGAATCTTCTGCGCCTTAGTCAGGGCAGGTGTGCAAGCCGAGCAGAGGTAAGGGAAGATTTCTGAAAATGCTATCAGAAAGGATTAGAAACGAAGGCAGAGAAGAGATGCAAATCAAGCCAAACAGAAGAAGAAGGAAACAGGCAGGTGTAGAGAAGCGAGAACTTACTGTTAAGCTCGCAGAGTAGCGCTTCCAGCTTCCTTCTCCAAGCCTCCTCATCCGCAACATGCTTCTCTTCAACTTTCCGAAACTCGGACAGCTGGTGCATGAGGTCCGCGTTGCTCTTCTTCAGCACCTCGTTTTCCAGCTCGAGGGCCCTCTCCTTGGCATTGGCTGTTGCCTTGATTTTGTCCTTCTCGGCGGCCTGATCTATGGCATTGTCGAGACATCGTAGTAGTTTTCATAGACGGCGGTGCCATGAGACTACGGGTAGAGACGTGGGGAAACGGGATCGCGTTGGTGACAAAGACACAGGATTTACCCAGGTTCGGTACGTCGTGATAATACGACGTTCCTACTCCTGCAATCTCACTAATCAGGGCTAAACCTGTGTAAACAATTACAATGTGAGGTTAGGTTTAGCTACTCGTGGAGGATCAACTTCTCAGCGAGTTGGCATGTGGCTTCGTGTCTCTTGTTTATCTCATCTCCCGTCCGGCTTTATATAATAGCCGGATTAGGGCATACAGAATAGGAAACCTAGAAGACTACGATAGCTAGTAACTTGGAAAGTAAGGAATCCGTCTTCTCCTCCAAGCCAGATCACGTGGGCCGTGATCCGGGTCCTTCTAGAATCCGGCTTCTGCGCGTCAGCTTACTGGGCCGCCCAATGGACCATAGCCCACTACCAGTTGGGCCACCCGGGCAATCCGGCACTTTTGACTACCATCTGATATACCCCTAATCAGTATATATCCGACAGTAGCCCCCAAGAAGGATTAAAACTCTGATTTGCCGTCTTTCGCCAAATGCATATTGTCCGAGAAATTTTGGCCAGCAGTCTTGATTCTTCTTATTCTTCTTTTGAAAAGAGATGGTAACGTAAAACTCGGAATTCGGGGAATCCGGCTTTTCTCTCACGATCCTTCGCAGAGAAGGAACTTCCTACGTCAGCACTTTAATCCTGCTGACGTAAGGGACGTTTGGGTTTTGAGTGGGAAACCCAGAAACATATCTCTGACAGATTCTCGCGGGAAACGAAGAGATAACCATAATCATCATGTCGATTCATTTCCCGGATTTTCCGGCGAGTGACACGCGTTGATCATCCAACGGTAAAAAGAGCCGTTAGCACGTATCGTGACAGATTTCCGGCTATAAATATCCTTCGTCGTCCTCCCGAAAAACCTTCCGCAACCATTCGAACGCCATTACAGCGCCCAAGCTCCCGAGCAGAGAGAGAGCACTCCCGAACGCACGCTGCGCCCAGAACGTCACCGGAGACGAGCTGCGCCGCCACCTGATGGCATCCTCACCGTCTTCTCCTGCCCGCACTGTGACGCGCGACATCGAGCAAATCATCAACGACATGGATCCGCAGTTGGACTCCCCAACGCGCGCCGGCGACGAACCGGTGAAGACGGCGGATTCCGCGGTGGGCGGAGGAAATCCTTCCGCCACCGCGGATCTTGCGGGCTTAAGCGCCGCGCCCTCTCCGCCGTTTGCTCCCCAAACGGCGGAGGAGAAAATCACGCTTCTCGGCGACGAGCTCGCCGCTGCGGAGGCCGCCGCGTCCGCTGCCGCCGGAGCGGACGAAGAAGTGGAATCTGCCGGCAACTAGGTTGCCTGCAGCATTCCCCCATCCCTCCTTCAAACATGGAAAAGGAGGGATTGGTACTCAAAGGGAAATGGCGGCTCCCTGAGGACGAGAACGAACCCCAGCCAAACGATGGCGAACGGGTTCTTCTCTCCTCCCATCTCCTAAGAGGTATGGGATTGCCACCTTCCGCCTTCTTCCCCCAAGTTCTCTCCCACTACAACATTCAACCTCATAACCTGCCACCCAATTCCATTCTCTATATGGCCGGGTTTCAGGCCCTCTTCGAGGGTTTCCTAGGCATAGAACCTAGGTTAGACTTCTTTTTGTATTGTTTCGGGGTTAAGCGGAACTCTTCGGAGGGCGCACTCCCGACTTGCGGGACCATCTCCTTCACCCTTAGGAGGTTTAGGGAGGAATGGTTTCCCAAGATTAGAACCTCCGAATCCGTCAAATTCTGGACGGGTTCCTTCTTCTATCATCCCGATGTTCCTTTTCCGACAAAGGCCATCGGGGTTCCACCTTTCACCAACACCGCTGCTATTCCCCAAGAGAATTGGGGGACAGAAGCCATCCAAGTCCTGCCGCCTGATCTACTAAGGATCAAGCGGCGCATCGCCAAGCTCACCTCCTTGGATCCGCCTCTAACCGGCATGGACACGGACCTTTGCTGGTTGGAAAGGCGAATCCAGCCATTAGCCAATCATGGCGGCCGTCTCCTTTGCGAGTACACGGGCGCCAACGACAAAATGCGGACAACCAGCAAAGACTGGGCCGTGAGGGATCTGAGGCGGCGCGTGAACCAATTGGTCGCATCGCGCGACCAATACGAAGCGAGTCGGCCGATGTATACAGCCGACAATCCGGCTCCAAAGGTATTTTTTCAGTCATTTTGGGTGGTCTTTTACCATACTTTCTCGGATTTTTCACTTCTAACTCTGTTTTTTCTTTTCGACAGCTTGCTGATCTTCCTGACTCGAAGCTTGCCTCCGAAGCTGATCTGGAGGCGTTGCACGCCTCCTTTGTAGGTGGGCGCAAGCGCAAGAAGATTTCCTCTTCTGAGGAAATCATCGATCTTGACGGGGTTCCCGTCGCTACCTCCAGGTTAGAACATCCGGGTTTATTTCTTTGGTCGAAGTTTTCTTTCATCTTCGGAGTTTTAACCTTTCCGGGTTTTTGTTTTTGCCTTTAGCCTGCCTCCCTCCACCTTGAAGCCAAAGAAGCTAAAAAGGCACAAGGTTACGTCCGGCAGAGGCTCTCAACCTTCTCCCGTCATCGCCCCGGACACACCGTCCACGATGGCGGAAGAGCATGCTACAGCTCCCACCACCGAGTCGTTGGAGCCCAGCCAGCCCGTTGTGCCGGACACGGACACGAGGGAAAGGGCGGCCCCAGAGGTGGGAAATTCTTCTCGGACAATCGATGAGGAGATTCCCACCTTCGACAAGGACTTCAAGAACCTCAACGACGGCCTAAGCGCGGCCGGAATTCTTTTTGCGGAGTACGCAAAGGAGTTCAATGAAAACTTGGCGGGTTTGCAGCGAATGAGCCAGGTATTTAACTCTAGCCCCCAAGCATTTAGACAAAATGTATACTTTTTGCCTTGATACTTTTTAATTACTCTTTTCCTTGTCGTGTTCCAGCAAACCGCCGAAACCATTAACATGGAAGTTTTCGATAAACTTTCCATCAAGAACAAGGAAGTTAGAAATCTTATTTCTATTCTTGAGGTGAAAGAGACGGAGCTGGCATCGTCTCAGCTGCAGCTGAAGGAAACAACAGGTAAACTTTTTTCCCTCTGAAGTTTTTTATTCAGCTTTTTGTCTAAGTACTTTTCCGGGATTTTTTCTAAACTCGGAATTTTCCTTGCTTTCCAGCTGCTTTGGCTAAGGCCCAGAAAATAGTTGAAGATGCCGGAAACGCTGCCAGTCTCCGTGAGGAAAACCTGGACCTTCATAAGCAACTTATGAAGGCCCAAAAGGATCTGGAAGCCAGCAATCTGGCCCTTAGAATTGCTCATTCCAAGGCTTCCGAACAGGCGGAAAAGGACAAGTCCACCATTCAGGACTTGGAAAATGCCCTAAATCTGCGCCTGGAGGAAGGCTCCGAATCGACCAGATCATCGGTAAGTTTTACTTCATTTACCATTTGTCCATGTCTTGCTTTCTTTCTCTGCTTTTTCACTTAACCTTTTTGGTTGTTTTGTCTGAAAAAACAGGAGGTAACCCAGATATCAGTCGGATTGATAGAATCCGAGCCTTTGGGAAGACGTGGACTGCGATCAGAGTTGCTGGCATGCAGCTGGTCAACAAGCTCCTTCCCACAAGGACTGGGGAGTTCTCGGAAGTTGAAAAACTTCCGGGTGCCATCTTGGAGGTGGCGGAGTCCAGGGAATCCATCCTACGCTCCGCTGCACGGGGTGGTGCATGCATGGCACTCGGCCTTATGCGTATGCACTACCCTGGTACAAAGTCTTGGCGCGTGGCGTACGGTATCCCCCAAGGATACACGGAAACTCAGCGATCCACCATCTTTGATGAAATCAAAGGCCACGCCACCAAGATCGCCTCCATGGTGAACATCTCCATCACTTATCCAGAAGAGGAGATCCCGGAAGCCCCCGAGAATGATAGCAGCGAGGAGGACTTGGACGCTTGAAGGGCTGCCTTGAACCTGGATGGTGAAAGTAGACAATAGGAGCATTACTGCACTTTTACAATGTAATTCATATTGTAATGCTTCTATTCCTTTTGTGTAAACAAGAACTCCGCCTTTTGCAGTTTTAATTATGAAATTCTTTGCAAGGTTTCCGGGTTTTAATACTCCTTTGCCTTCTAAGTTCTCTGGTTTATATGTTTTAACTGTCCTTAGTGTTTGAAATGGCTCGATAGTATTATGAATCATCATGCCGAGTAACTGGGTATAACCGATCAGTTTAAACTCGGAAACATGGATTATACTAAAGGCATTTTAACTAACTAGCTCCAGTGACCCAACACACAAACAATCAGATAATACTTTAGAGAAAAGTAAGGAATTTTTTGAAACTTGGGCACGCAGGCACAATCCGAGTTTCCTTTAGCCGTTAGCAGGCTGAAAATCATTCAGTTTTTAAACACCGAGCACGCAGGCACAATTCGGGTTAACATTGAGTATTTTGTAAGATCACTGGGAAATAGATAAGGTGGAATCATGCTTTGTACTATAATGAACTTGTAAAAACATGGATATAAGAATTCCGACAACTTTATTTCATGATCTCAAAGATGTTTACATAGAAATTGAACTAAGTATAGAAGGGACGTAACTGCTGGATGCTCCAAGGCCTCTTTGTCTCTCCTAGTTCATCATCTATCTTTCTCTTTCTTTTGCGATTCGGCTTCTCGGGATCATCTTCCGTGTCCCGAATATCTACAAGATAATATGACCCATTTTCATAGCTTTGCTGATTACAAATGGTCCTTCCCAAACTGGGGCCAATTTGTGCTTTCTTTGCTGCACCAATCTCAGCACTAAGTCACCTTCTTTAAAAGACCGATGCCTGATTTTCCGACTATGATAACGTCGTAAACCTTGCTGGTAAATGGCGGATCTTTGAAGCACAAGCTCTCGTTCTTCTTCTAAGAGATCGACGGCATCCTGTCGTGCTTCTTCGGCATCCGAGTCATCGAAATACCGCACTCTTGGGCTATCATGGATCATGTCCGTTGGAAGAATAGCTTCCGCACCGTAAACTAGGAAAAACGGGGTTTGCCCAGTTGACCTGTTTGGCGTCGTTCGAATGCTCCAGAGCACGGAAGGTAACTCCTCTACCCATGCTCCAGCTGCTCTATGAAGAGGAATTCGAGTCTTGGGCGTATTCCTTGCAGGATTGAGCTATTCATTCGCTCAACCTGTCCATTGGATTGCGGGTGTGCCACAGATGCAAGATCTAGGCGAATTCCCGTTTGTCGGCAATATTTTGCCAACTCTCCAATGGAGAAATTTGTCCCGTTGTCGGTTATTATGCTGTGTGGAACGCCATATCTCATGACTATGTCAATGATGAAATTTCTGGCAGTTACATTGTCAAGTTTTTTGATGGGTTTAGCCTCCACCCACTTGGTATATTTGTCCACAGCTACAAGTAGATGGGTAAGTCCGCCTCGCGCAGTTTTGAACGGTCCCATCATATCTAGCCCCCAGACCGCAAACGGCCATGTAATTGGGATATTTTTGAGTGCTTGCGCCGGCATATTGGTCTGCTTGGCGTAATATTGACACCCATCACATGTGTTAACTATGTGTTCAGCATCTGTCTTGGTTGTTAGCCAGAAAAACCCGGCACGGAATGCCTTTTTAACTATGTTTTTTGATTGAGCATGATGTCCGCAATCTCCGGCATGGATTTCTTGCAGGATTTCTCGTCCTTCTTCTGGTGAAATACATCGCAGAAAAATTCCGGAAGTACTGCGTTTATACAGACAATTGTTAATTACCGTGTATCCTTTGCATCGACGCTGGATTTGTCTTTGCAAGACTTCATCTGCTCCTTCCGGGTACTTCTGATTAACTAAGAAGTTTATATATGGGATTGTCCAATCCGGGTTAACGAGCATGACTTCGATTGACTCGGAAGCCAGAGGATAATCAACATCTCCACCTTTTATCGATGGTTCGTACAAATGTTGGACGAAAACACCTGGTGGTAGAATTTTTACCCTTTCTGATCCCATGCGGGCTAATGCATCCGCGTTCCAATTTTCCTCCCTTTTTACGTGGAGTACTTTGAATCCAAAGAAACAAATGGCGAACTCGTCCACCGTTCTCCGATATTCGGCCATTATAGGGCTCTTTGCATCCCAGGTTTGGTTGAGCTGATGATGTACCAAATCCGAGTCGCCGTAGCATAAGATGTGTTTGACCCATATTTCTTTTGCAATGTGCAAGCCATGAAGCAATGCCTCGTATTCTGCCACGTTGTTACTGGCGTTGAAGTGTATTTGTAATACGTACTCCATTGTATCTCCTTTAGGGGATTTTAAGACTACACCAGCTCCGGCGCCTTCCTTCATCTTGGATCCGTCGAAATGCATGATCCAGTACTCGGACTCCGGCATTGGCGTATTTTCCATTGCTTCCGTCCAGTCGGCGACAAAATCCGCCAGAACCTGGGATTTTATTGCCGTCCTTGGCTGATACTTAATGTCGAAGGCTGCTAGCTCGATACCCCATTTGGCTACTCGGCCAGTTGCCTCCGCATTGTTTATTATATCCCCTAGTGGTGCTTTACATACCACTGTTATGGAATGTCCTTGGAAGTAATGACATAAATTTCTAGATGCGAAAAATACGCCATATGCCAGTTTTTGGTAGTGTGGATACCTTTGCTTGGACTCGGAGAAAACTTCGCTTATGTAATATACCGGATGCTGGTCTGGTATACTTTGTTCGTCTTTCTTCCGTTCCACAACAATTACTGCACTAATAACCCTGTTTGTAGCCGTAAGGTACAATAACATAGGTTCTTCGTCTTTTGGGGATGCCAAAATCGGAGCTTTCATCAAAGTTTCTTTTAACTGGGTTAGCGCTGCGTCGGCCTCTTCTGTCCACTCGAATTTGTCGGATTTTTCCAGCAACTTGTAGAGTGATAAGGCTTTATCCCCCAGCCGACTAATAAATCTGCTGACGGCAGCAGCGGAACCCGTCAATCTTTGGACATCTTTCACACACGTAGGTTTGGAGATGTTTAAGATGGCTTTGATCTTTTCCGGGTTAACTTCTATTCCTCTATGAGAAACGATGAAACCCAGAAGTTTTCCTGAGGGAACCCCGAATACGCACTTTGATGGATTTAACTTCATCTTGTAAGGGCATCTCCAGTCGTTGCGCCCCCCCAGGACGCAAAAACCCTCGCTTTTTTTGCGCCGCGGCGCGAAACGGCGCTATTCTGGGAACTGGGGGGCGCATTTCCCAGCCGTGAACCCAGGCCGCCCCCCCAGCGGCGACTCGGCCAAATTTGGGCAATCAAAAAAAAATCCCACCAAATAAATAGAGTTTTGCCACACAAATAAATAGAGTTTTGCCACACAAATAAATAGTTCAACAATTTTTTAAAAAAAGTACACTAGTCATCGTCCTCAACATTGCCATTCCCCTTTCGCGCCCACAAATGCTGCACCAGGTCATCCTGCAGAGCATGATGTGTTGCAGCGTGTCGAATCTCCTGTCGCTTGGTGAGGAAGTCTGTCCATGATGCCGGCACCTGGTGATCAACATCTGCAAGAGGGCCCTGCCGGCAGTATGGTGTGCTTGCCTCACTGTCAGGCACCGGGTCATCCCGCTCACTCTCAATGATCATGTTGTGCAACATCACACAACACTGCATCACCTCCCACATGTTGGACTTCGACCAAGTCATAACTGGGTACCGGACAACAGCGAATCGAGATTGCAGCGCACCAAATGCCCGCTCAACATCCTTCCTGCAAGCCTCCTGGCACTTGGAAAACCAAGCTTTTGCGCTTCCTGGGATAGGGTTGGAAATGCTCTTCACAAATGTTGCCCACTTCGGGTAGATGCCATCTGCAAGATAGTACCCCTTTGTATACTGGTGTCCATTGATCTCATAGTTCACAGGGGGGGCATGGCCTTCGACAAGATCGGCAAAGATATTCGAGCACTGCAAGAGATTGATGTCGTTGTGACTTCCAGGCATACCAAAGAATGAATGCCAAATCCATAGATCGTACGAAGCCACGGCCTCGAGAACCACCGAGCACTCTCCTTCCTTTCCCTTGTACATCCCCTGCCAGTCAAATGGGCAGTTCTTCCATGCCCAGTGCATGCAGTCGATACTGCCAAGCATCCCCGGAAACCCTCTTGCTTCATTCTCTGCGAGGAGACGAGCAGTGTCTTGCGCATTGGGTGATCGCAGGTATATTGGGCCAAAAACTGCAACCACTGCCCGGCAGAACTTGTTCAAGCACTCGAGGGTCGTGGACTCGCTCATGCGCAGGTAGTCATTTTGTGCATCTGCGGGAGCACCGTATGCAAGCAACCTCATGGCCATCGTGCACTTCTGGATAGAGGTAAACCCTACCGTGCCGGTGCAGTCCTTCTTCAACTTGAAGTAGGTGTCGAACTCCCGGATGGCATGCATGATCTTGAGGAAGAGCGTGCGTTTCATCCTGAAACGACGCCGGAACACCTTCTCGTCGTTGGTGGGATCCTCGGCGAAGTAGTCGGAGTAGAGGATGCAGTAGCCCTCGTACCGCTGCCTCGGCCTGCGCTTGCAGCGACCGGGCTTCGATCAAGTGCGGCGCGGCGCGGCGTCCTGGTCCTGCAATCCGGCCAGGCAGCTCAGGACGAGCAGGTGCTCCTCGTCGTCGATGGTGGCCTGGTCTTCCTCGTCGAACAGCTCGGCGAGCATCTCCTCGGCGTCGGAGTCCATGGCTCGGACAGAGCGTCGAACACCTTGCGGGCGGGTGGACGCGGCTCACCGGGTACAACCTCCTCCGCGGCGGAGACGCGATCGAACGGCGGCGACGATGTGGTGGACTAGCCGGCGGTGGTTTGTCTCGTCGATCTTGTGCGATTGTGGCCGACAGCAGCGGTGTGGAGCGCGGCCGGTGGTGTGGCGACGGCGAGGCGGGCGAGCAGAAAAGACGAGTCGGGGGGTGGGGAAAGTGGGCAAATAGCGCTCCCCTCGCCGACAGCGCTGGCCCACGCGCGCTTTTCCTTTCGCCGCCCCCCCAGGCCGAACCCAACGGGCTGGGTTCCGCCTGGGGTCGGCGGCGCTAATTTCCGCTGAAACGGCGCTTTTTCAGGTCCTGGGGGCGACTGGTGAAAAAACGGCGCTTTCCACGCAAAACGGCGCTATTTTGCGTCCTGGGGGGCTCTGGGGGGGACGGCTGGAGATGCCCTAAGTGCGCAAGTTTTCGAAGGTTTCTCGCAAATCCTCAAGGAGTGTGTCTTTTTTCTTGGTTACGACAGCAATATCGTCCACGTAAACGTGGACGTTTTTTCCAATCTGACTATGCAAACAACGTTGCATGCAACGCTGGTAAGTTGCGCCTGCGTTCTTCAGGCCGAATGGCATGGTTACATAATAATACGTCCCGTATGGGGTTATGAAAGAAGTCTTAATTTGATCTTCCTTTTTCATGCGTATTTGGTGGTACCCGGAATAAGCATCCAATAAGCATAAAAGCTCAGAGCCTGCAGTGGCATCTATTATTTGATCGATTCGCGGTAACGCGAACCTATCTTTGGGACACAATTTGTTCAAGCCGGTGTAATCTATACACATTCTAAGAGCAGTAGTGTCTTTCTTCGGTACTAATACCGGGTTTGCAGACCAATCAGTGTGGATTACTTCTTGAATGAAATCTACTGCTAAAAGCCGGATAATTTCCTTGCCAATAGCCTTCCGCCTTCTTCTGTCAAATCGGCGGAGACCTTGTTTGACGGGTTTGGAGCCTGGAATCACCTTGAGTTGATGCTCAGCAAGTTCCCTGGGTACGCCTGGCATGTCAGCTAGACACCAGGCGAAAATATCCCAGTTCTCACGGAGGAACTTGATGAGCTCGCCTTCCTATTTGTCGGTCATCCCAGTTCCTACTACGACAAATTTTGTCGGATCTTTAGGATCTAGGATTACCTGTCTTGTATTCTCAGATGCCTTGAAGCTATCTGCTGGCTTCCGAGTTTCTTTTCCTGCCGGCATTTCTGTCGGCGATACCTCCTTAGCCAGCTCCTTCAGCTCTTCCTTTGCTATGATTTTCTCAGCGCAAAGGGCGTTTTCTTTTTCCAGCTTGTTCGCCAGCTTGAAGTCTCCAGTTATGGTGATTACCCCTCCTTTCGGCCCTGGCATCTTCAGCTTGTTATAGATATAACATGATCTTGCCATAAATTTGGCGAAAGCTGGACGTCCGAGTATCGCATGATACACGCTTTCGAACGGCACCACCTCGAAGGATACTTTTTCCTGACGGAAGTGATCTTTTTCTCCGAAGGTGACATCTAGGGAAATTTCTCCTAGGGATCGTGCTTGCCTGCCGGGAACAATGCCATGGAAGCGTATATTGCTGTGATTGAGCTGGGTCTCGGAGATCTTCAGATGTCTTAATGTATCCAGGTACATAATGTTGATGCTGGATCCTCCGTCCATCAGCACTCTTTTTAGCCTAGTGTTCTGGACAATAGGGCTTACAATAAGAGCTTGTGTGCCGGGTTCAGGGATATTTCCGGGATGATCAGACTGATCCCAGGTTATTGGTGTGTTCGAATATTTCACGAATTTCGGGGTTGCCGGAACAACCGCGTTTATTTCTCGAAGTGTTCTTTTCGCCACCTTTGCTGATGGAGTTGCTAGGAAAGTTAGGGCGCATTCTCCATCAACTCTCGGAAACTTGGGTTCGCCTTTCCGCTGCTGTTCCTGGATTTTTTCGCCAGTGTCCGATTCACTGTCTTCTTTATCAGCTTCTGGCTTTTGCTTAGAAAATTTCCTTTTGGAACTCTTCCCCTTGTTTCCGGATCCTGCACTGCCTTTCATGTGCTTATTCAGCCGGCATTGTGCGTTCGTATGGGTGGGTTTCCCAAATTGCGAATGGTGGACGCAGGGTTCCGACTTAATCTTCTCCCACTCTTCTTTAGTGTAGTTGATTGGTTCTGAACTGCGTCCTTTCCATTTGCTCCCTTTTTCACTTCCAAAGGCTATATTAACTTCTTTGGGTTTTGGTGTTGCGTCTGAAGTTCCTTTTTCTCAGAGCGAGGGTTTTTCTTGGCCAGTATCAGTGTGTCGATATTGCCACCTCTTGCTCTGATATCGTCTTCGGCTGCAGCATGCTCATTGGCGGTTGTAAGCATAGATCCGAGATCTTTGTGCTGTTTGGAACCAACCATGAACGGTACTAGTCCGGGGTTTAGGCCATTGACGAAAGCATGCATTGCTTGTACGTCAGTTACTCCAGAACAACTATGCTTCATTGCAGTCCATCTGGAGAAGAAATCCACTTATGGTTCATCCTCGAATTGGGTGCAACGGTTCAGCTGGTTGATGCTGTTCGGGCGCTTGTACGTTCCCCGGAAATGCTGAGTGAATACTCGAGCCATATCGTCCCAGCTGTCGACAGTTCTTGACGGCAATCCATTGATCCAATCTCTGGCTCCATCCAGTAACATTAGGGGAAGAAACTTTACAGCTTCCAGGTCTGTCCCATTGTTTATCTGGATGGCTGTATGATAGTCTGAGAGCCAGGTATCCGGATTTGTACTGCCGGTATATTTCTGGTACGTTGGACCGACCTTGGCGAAGCCAGAATGCAGGGTTGTCCTTCGGATCCTATCAGTGAAACACTTAGGTCCAAAGTATAGATCATCCTTTTCCGCTCTATCCATGTGTGCGGAATATCTGCCGGCTGAATGGACAGAAGGGGATCTACTCCTTTCTTTTCCATTGTTGCGCGCACGCGCTTTTCCGGGATCGTTTCTATTTCTTTCAAGATCGCGCCCTTTTGGATGAGGAGGAGTTCTACTCCTATGCCTTTCTTTATCTTTAGGGGGTGTCCGAGATCTCTCACGTCTGTGAGGTACATCATGTCTTCCGGCTTTTTCAGCAGGGTGTCTCGGAGGTGGCATTGCTTTGCCATCTTTCCGGTATTTTTCCTCCCGATCATGGGGTTTACTTCCACCTTTCGGTAAATGAGATCCGGTTCTAGACGCTTCATCCCTATTGTCGGGATTTTTCTTGTCTTTTCTCGGATCCGCTTTCTTATCCTTTAAATTACCTGAATCTCCAGGTTCTTCCGGTCCAGGTGCTCCAGCGGCGCAGGTAGCTGTTTTGCATAGGGAGGAGTTATCATGCAACTTCCCTGATCGCTCTTGGGCTCGCTGTTGTTGTTGCAATTCTTTTCCTAGGAAAGCATACACCCCTTGGAGTTTTTCACCATTGGAGTACAAGTCATTGTTGAGGATGGCAAACGCTGCTTCCGCATTTTCTGCTGCGGTTTTGTATATTGGTTCGCCTCTGGCATCTTTGCCGTTTACCTGCATTTGCCAAGATGGGTTGTGAAACCTTTCTTTTGGCGGCAGTACTTCCGGTCTTACGATTCCGGGTAACCTTGTAGGTTTAATGCCAGATCTATTCTTTCTCTCGTATTCCTCGATTTCTACCTTCATGAGTTTGATGTCATCCTGGGTTTTTTGGAGGTGTTCACGAGTTCTGAATAGATGTTGCTGTTGCCGTTGGAGAGCTTGTCTCCTGGCTTCTAGCACTTCAGGGGGTTCATGTAATCCCACTGGCGTTTGTAACAATTCCTGTTCTTCTTGCTCTGTCATTGGCGGAACAAGGATTTCTTTTGTTTTCTTCTCCGCAGGTTTTGTTCCGCTTGCATCTCCTACTTCCGGGCTTTCATCAGCTGGATCAGCCAATTTCTTCTTCCGGAGTTTGTATCGGAGTTTTTTAGTGGCCTTGTTCTTTTTCTTGGAAGAGGGAGGATTTTTAACAAGTTCATCCTCTGTCAATTCCTTGACGTTGGGAAATATCGGAGAGGTTTCTCCATCTTCTCTCTCTTCCTCTAGCGGAGGGGTTTTAGGGCTTTCCTGACTGTCGGCGTCCGTGGTTTCAGCCGGTTTCGCCATTAGTACTTCATGGAATCCCTCTTGGAAAGATTTAACTTTTCTTTCGAAGGCGTCCACGTCCTCGTCTTTGGAATCGAAATCATCTGATCCGGTTTCTGACTCTAATCTCGCCTCAATGGCGGCTAGCACAGAGTCAGCTTCCGAGTTCATCGCTGGATTGGCGAGTGTCGGATCTTCCACCTCTATAGTGGGTTTGCTGTTTTCTGCCTCTTGCACGGGATTACTTTCATCCGTGTTTTCGGCGAAAGCTGGATCGTCCACCTCTGTAGTGGGTTTGTTGCTTTCTGCCTCCTGCACGGGATTTCCGTCATCCGTGTTCTCGGCGACTTCGGATTGCACCATACCGATAAAGTGTGTATCACTTTTATGTCGGCGATCTGAGCAAAATCCGGGATCGTAGTCATCTTCGACTGGGTACAGGGCGGGTGGGATAAATTTGCTTCCACCGCAAAACCCCATGGCCTCTGCAGTTAATCCGATAAAGATATTAGCAGATCCAATCGGTAACACGCAGGCACTTACCAGATGATTTTGCGCCGGTATGTAGGATCCATTGTCGAGGAAGCGTCCGACGTCATTGTCGAACTCCAGGCTTCCGACAGTTATGGAACTGCCGATTCCACCGAGTATCCCAGATCGGAACTTAACGCCTGACGTCGTTTGCCCCACGGTGGGCGCCAACTGTCGAGACATCGTAGTAGTTTTCATAGACGGGGGTGCCATGAGACTACGGGTAGAGACGTGGGGAAACGGGATCGCGTTGGTGACAAAGACACATGATTTACCCACGTCCGGTACGTCGTGATAATACGACGTTCCTACTCCTGCAATCTCACTAATCAGGGCTAAAGCATGTGTAAACAATTACAATGTGAGGTTAGGTTTAGCTACTCGCGGAGGATCAACTTCTCGGCGAGTTGGCCTGTGGCTTCGTGTCTCTTGTTTATCTCATCTCCCGTCCGGCTTTATATAATAGCCGGATTAGGGCATACATAATAGGAAACCTAGAAGACTACGATAGCTAGTAACTTGGAAAGTAAGGAATCCGTCTTCTCCTCCAAGCCAGATCACGTGGGCCATGATCCGGATCCTTCTAGAATCCGGCTTCTGCGCGTCAGCTTACTGGGCCGCCCAATGGACCATAGCCCACTACCAGTTGGGCCACCCGGGCAATCCGGCACTTTTGACTACCATCTGATATACCCCTAATCAGTATATATCCGACAGGCATCCTGAAGGGCAGCCCTCAGTTGGACTTGCAGCGGTTCCAACTCGGTGACGTGTTTGTCCTTGAGCTCTACTTCTCGGCTAGCCAGCTGCTGCTGCACCTCTGCGGGCTTCAGGCAATCAAGATGCTCCTCACGGAACTTCTTGTACTCTTCTGCGGAGAGAAACAGCACGGTGAGCAGAATAACCAAGAAAAAGGAGTAAAACAAGCGAGAAGACGGCAACTCACCTTCCAGCTCCTTAATCTTACTCTCAGCAGAAGCAACAAAGACATGGCAGTGCTGGTGTTCCTCTGCCATCGCCTTAAATTTGCCTGCAGAGTAGAAGGAGTTAGAGCAAAGAGCAAATGCGGGCGTAAACACAAAACGCATTAACCGAATAGCTAGAAGCTTACTCTCGAGTTCTGAAAGTTGGAGGGCACGATCTAGGGCCGCTTGCTCCGTCTCAGCATCACTCTTGTGTTCTGTTTCCAGGGCCTCAAGGCGCCTCTTGGCGATGGCATGATTCCAGAGCAGCCGCCGGTAAAGGGTTGTCCTCTTCAAGAGGCTATTCTGTGGAAAGGAAAAAGAAAGGGAGTCAGACAGTTTTTTGAAGATTTGGCCCGAGAAGACGGCAACTCGGTTGAGTACTAGTCTACTCGGCCCGAATCTCAGGGACTGGGTAATGGATAAGGAGAAAATGCAGGATACAAGAGAAGAAAAGTTGCAACTCGGAACAAGCAAACGACACTTACAGCGTAGGTCTGTTCGAGGTCTTCGGCAGCTTTGCGGTGAACAAACATCTTCGCGGCCAGTGTGCTCGTGGTGGAGGAAATGGTCATGGGGTTGTAGCCCATGTCCGCCTTGTTCCAATCAGTGCGCCAATGGTCCAGCGGGCCCAAGGTTAGGCCATTCCAGGTCTTGTTGCCAAGGGTGTCGCTCTTCCACACCGCGTCGATGAAGCCTACCCGGTCGATCATCTGCTCGAGCCCCTCGGACTGCACCTCAGTCTCTTGGACCTCGCGCGAGTAGATTGAAAGGGCTTTCTTCTTCTCCGGCAACTTGGAGTCCACCGCCGTGGCCTGCTTGCCCTTCGTAAGCGCGACCCGCTTCTCGCTCGCGGTCAACTTAATGCCGTGCTGTTTGGACATCTGCACCATGTAGGGCAAATAGCTGGGCACATCTTGAGCGCTCGATCCCGCGCCTTCGCCAGCAGAACTGCCAGAAGCGCCAATGGTAAGCTGCCCAGTCTTCGCGGCAGGCTTCACGGGTAGTTTCGGTGGCGGCATCTTGGCAGCATCCAGCGCAGCATTGCGCGATGGATTCTTGCGAACTGGGGCATCAGGCTGGATGGCCTGCTTGCCGACGGCATCCATCTTCTTAGTGCTCTGCTTGGCTGGAGGGCTCGGTGCAGTCTTGGTCTTCTTCGGTGGTCGTGGTGGGCTTGGTGCAGTGGGTGGAGCAGCCTGCTGGGTAGGCGGCACAGGGGGCTGGCTACCCGGCGCAGCGTCCGGCTGCGCTTGGCTCTGCGGGTCGTGCTCCACCACAGTCGCTTCTACCCGCTGCTCGACAGCGGGATCTGGTCGTACATCTCCTTGCTCTTCTACCCGCGGCTGGGCCGCGTGGTCATCTTCAACAGCAGCTTCAGTTTTCGGTTGCTCCAGGTTCTTTTCCTGCCGCTCAAGGGCGGCATGGTCTTGGTACTCGGCATCTTGTTCGGTATTCTCCCCAGCTGAGGCAGCTGGGGGAGAAGGGGGGTCTCGTCTTGAGCAACATCCTGCGCACTTTGTTCTGCGCGGGCCTGCTGCTCCTGCTCTAGGTCTTGGACACCAGCGCCCGTGTCCTTGGCGTTGGTGCCTTCTTCGTCTTCCTTCACGGGAGAGGGCGCACGCGTCCTACCCCGTGTTGCGGGCTCATCCTCGTCCTCATCAAGATCAATAAGCGACTCGAGGTCGATGGCTGATCGTTTCTTGGAGGTGGCGGGAGCCGCAGCAGCATAGGCATTTAAAGGATCGCTGAAGAGAAAAAGAAGTTCAGAAAAGGAGGAGGGGAACAAGAACATCAAGAAGCAATAACAAGATGTAAATTAGAGGGAAGCTACTTACCCTTTGCGGGTAGGGAGTGGCCTTCTGCTGGAAACCTTCTTCACCTTCTCGGGCTTCTTGGCCTTCTTGGCAGCGGGCTCTTGGGCACCGCTACCCGCCCTCTTCCGGGTGGTAGGAGCGGCCACCGCAACCGGATCGACGTCGAGGACGTCCTCGTCTTCCTCGTCCACATCGGCGTCGTCTGCAGAGTAGAAGAAAGGAAGCGGTTGAGAAGCGGAGAGAAAAGTTAGATTGCGCTACCCGCAACTACAGAAGCGAGCTCAGTCACCTTCTTCATCATCCTCGGACCAATCCCGAATGGACGCATCGGCGTGGTGCTTACCCTGCTGTTCGGTGCGAGAGACACAGAGGGTGGCCTGGGTGTCATAGGCGGTCTCGTCGTCCTCTTTCCGGTCTGGGTCCCAGTTGGCCTCAAAGCGCTCCTTGCTCTCAGCGAGCTGGCGGTCAATGTGCTGGAAATACGAGCAGGCAATACAAATCAGTTGAGCAATATAAGGAATCCTACCCGGTACGGAATGCAAACACAAAGCATATTTGGCTAAGGTTCTTTACTCAACATGGCGTGCGAACACAAAGCACATAAAGCCTAGCGGATACTAGTAAGTGCTCTACTCGACATGGCGTGCAAACATAAAGAACATAAAGCCTAGCGGATACTAGTAAGTGCTCTACTCGACATGGCGTGCAAACATAAAGCACATAAAGCCTAGCGGATACTGGTAAAGTGCTCTACTCGACATGGCGTGCAAACATAAAGCACATAAAGCCTAGCGGATACTGGTAAGTGCTCTACTCGACATGGCGTGCAAACACAAAGCACATAAAGCCTAGGAGATACTAGTAAGTGTTTCTACTCGGTGCAGCGTGCAAAGACTAAATAGACTAAGCTGAAAAGCCACCTACTCGGTATCATGATGCAGAGATAAAGCATAAAGTACTAACATGTTCGATTGGCTTCTCACGGCTATACGGCACGAAGCCGTATTGCCAGTTGTCGGTGAGGCCGGTACTCATGATGGAGCGCGCCCAGACGGCCACATCCGCGTTGCTCAGCTCGAATGTGGTGGTCCTCGTGCAGTCCATGTTGCCTCCCATGTAGCACATGAGGTGCGTACGGCGCTGTAGCGGGAGCACTCGCCGAGAAATCCAGCAGGCGATGGGATCGTCGCTTTTGAGCCCCAACTCTTTCAGCTCGGCGAGGCGCTTGTTAATCTGGGAGATGTCGCCTTGCAGCGGTGGCTTGTATCCCCAATTCTGCTGAGTAGGCGCTGTGTTCGTCCACTTGGGAAGCATAATTCGGTCCACGATTGGCGCTCCTTCTTCATCAGGAACGTTCTTCACGTAGAAGAAGGACCGCTGCCACTTGCGCACCGAGTCGAGCCCCTTGATGCGCGGGTGAGGGGTAGAGCCGCGCTGCAGCATCATCGCACTTCCTGTCTTGGTCATGCTGCGGGCGCTCTCCGTGCTTCCAGGCTTGGGCACGCTCTGCTTCCGGAAGAAGAAGTAGCGCGCCCAGGTGTGCACCGTGGGGCGCACACCCAGGAACGCCTCGCAGACCACGGCGTGGTATGCGAGCATCACCACGGCGTTGGGAGGCAGGTGGTGCGGCTGGAGCCCGAAGTGGTTGAGGAAGGACTTGAAGAAATCGGAGACGGGCAGGACGAATCCTCGCTTGAAGTGAGCGAGGAAGACGACGAACTCGTCTGCTTCCGGTGTGGGAACGAGTTCGCCGTCCGGCTGCCTGCAGCGCACGCCGGGAGGGACGCGGCGGGTATTCACCAGCCACTGGCAATCCTCCAGCGTGACCTCGGATCCAGCCCATCTGGCGCGGGCATCGTCATCGCGAGCCATGGAGACGAGGTGATTTGGTGGTTTTGTGGAGATTTGGTCGGAGTTGCTAGCCCTCCGGCGTCGCACGGAGCAGCGGCGCGGCGAGATCGGCGGCGGAAGTGCTCTGTGGCGGCGGAGAGGCGAGGAGGCAGGAAGTGAATGCGAACAGGAAAGAGAAGGAGAGGTTACCGAGGGGGTATTTATCCCTCCCCTCGGGTTGCCGTTACTAGTGGAGTTAGTGGGATCAGTTGTGCGCGGAGATCGTGCGACGTGGGATGTGGGCCGGTTAGAAACGCACACAGCGCAGTTTGCGCGCGTAACGGCCGCAATCGATCCCACGTCGAGATCGTGGGCGAATAACTGCGGATTGATGTGACCTAACGGGCCGGTGGGCCCAGGTCGCAGTGATGGGCGCGTGGCCTGTCATATCCCGGGCACCGAGGCGTCGGGGTACGAGGGCGTGACACGTGCCCAGTTGCAGTGCGGAAAGATGGATTTGCTCTGCCACGCCGAGATTCTGTTCAAAATTTCACAAAGTCATTTTACTCGGCGATAGAGAAGAAAAATGGTTCTATTCGGAAGAGAAGAGACTCGAGCCAAAATTGAGGGCTACTCGGAGGCTCTACTCAGCATCCTAAGGTTCGAAGGCAAGATTGGTTTTTAAGCTGGCAGAGCCCAGTGAACAAGTTCGCAGGACTCTACCAGCTTCGGGGACTAATGTCGGGGGGTTACCCCCGAGTAGGGTAAAGGCAAGTGCTAAGGGCAAGATCAGAAGAGACGTTTGGCAGAGTAGCTGGCTACCCGGTACTCGCGACCCGGTCGACTGCTATTTGGCCGTATACACTGATGGCCAGGAGAAAGAATCAAGGAAGTTATTCTCCTCCGAGTAGAGGAAGTGGTCTGAGTAGAGGTGGCGGTCTCCTACTCGGGCCAGAAGTCAAAGGAGCCGTTCTGGCACAGGATCCCGCGTATCCTGGGTCCGTACTGGGGCACTGTTCATCTGCAGAGCGCGTGCTTATCCGCGCCAGGGTATCAGCAGGGCGGTGCAGGTTAGGGGGCCTACCCTGTGACCGTGTCAGTGATAACAGATCAACTTCTTGGTTTTGCACAACGACTTTCTACACGAGACAAACTAGGAAGCCAAAGCTGTCAGCGGGAAGCTGGAAGTGTGCAGTGTGCACACTATGTCGACATATGTTTGTACTTTTCCCTCCTTGGTTGTATCCGGCTGGGCACCAGTATATAAGGTGCCCTGCCTCCTCCTGTGTGAGGGTCGCGTCTTTAGAGAGAACACCTAGCTTATTGGTTACAAAGAGAGAAGGGTGGCTACTCGGCTGTAGGCAAAACTGTACTGTGGCTACTCGGTGAGACACAAATATAAAGAGAGAAAGGCAGGAGTAGGGGTTTTACCTCCACACGAGGGCCCTGAACCTGGGTAGATCTTGTTGTTTGCAGTGATTGATTCATCCCACACGCGGCTACTCGCTGCGTGATCCCTCCCCGAGCACCTCCACCGTCCATCGACCCCAAACAATTAGCCATCCTATGGCATCTGCCGTGATACCACCACGACATCCATGATCAGGAAAATATGATCATCTCACAAACCATAAGTTAATCTTAGATACGAGATTAGAAACTCTTGTTTGTTTATGTCTTCACACACGCACAAATATTTTTCTTTGAAAACTCACTTTTCAAGTGCTATAGCGGTTGTATCATGATGACATAAACTTAATTCTCAACTTGTAGATAGAATAATAAGTGAATATTATTGTCTCTAGGGCATACCTACAACACCCGAGGCCTCGCCTTCCACGCAGTCTCCCTTTCCATGTGCGTCCTCACCACCCACGCACATGGACTTGTTACCTACGCTAGATGCCGACAGGAGCGCCAACAGGTTGGATCCAACTGGTGCGGAGGCACCTGCCTCATATCCGCCGAGAACACCTGCTATCGGATCTTCTGCGCCCTTTCCGGGTGCTGCAGCTGATGTTGTTGCCTCTTCGGGAACCTATGATTCGCAAGATTTTTGGTAGCTCTGCCTACGACTAATCCCCGCACACGACTTCATAAAGGTATACAAAATTCTAGGATTTATAAAATGGTAAAATTCGTTATGGTGTGAAGGATCGAAAGGTCCCCTATGGGTTGCTTGCAGCTACACGTGAACTACGGTCACTTTCAAAATCCCTATATGATGCACATTGGCGCATGGATATGAAAGAAGAATGCAATGCTTTGTTCCAAAACAATACATGGCATCTTGTTCCTCCTAGCTCAAACAGAAATATTATTGAGTGTAAGTGGGTCTATCGTATTACGAAACAATGGTACTATTGATAGATACAAAGCTCACCTTGTAGCAAAGGGTTTCAAACAAAGGTATGAAATTGACTATGAAGACACATTTCCTGTTGTTAAGGAAGCTACTATTTGATTTGTTCTAACTATTTTAGTTTCACGAGGACCGAGTCTGCTGCGGCTAGACGTCAAGAACGCGTTTTTAAATGGTATTATGGTAGATAAGGTTTACACAAGACAACCACCATATTTGCGCACCCTAATACTTCTAATCATGTTTGCAGGCTTGACAAAGCATTATATGGATTAAAACAAGCACCTCGAGCTTGGTTTTCTCATCTTAGATCCAAATTACATGATCTTACCCCTTCCAAGGAGGATACTTCTTTTGTTTCTTTACAACCAGTCAGGTATCACCATATATGTTCTTGTTTATGTTGATGATATCATACTTATCAGCTCTTATGATCAAGATATTTCTGCTTTGCTTCGTGATCTCAATGATAATTTTTCTATTACAGATCTTGGTGAATTACATTTTTTTCTTGGGCACTGAGGTTAAACAACTTCGTGATGGCTTACTTTGACACAAGAAAAGTATGCTACCGATCTCCTTGATCGTGTTGGTATGTGTGGTTGCAAGGGATCTCCCACGCCTCTTTCCTCTAATGACAGACTGTCTCTCATAGAGGGGATGCCTCTAGGCCCTAAGTACAGCACACAATATTGGTTATTTGCAGTATCTTACTCTCACACATCAAGATTTGTCCTTGTCAATTAATAAATATTGTCGGTATCTACATGCACCTACAACATCTTATTGGACAATTGTGAAGAGAATTATGTGATATGTCAATAACACACCAAAACTCGGTGATACGTTGCAAACGTATCTATAATTTTTGATGCTCCATGCTTGTTTTATATCAATTGCTACATTGTTTTATTTACACTTCATTGCATTTTTATGCATTTTCTGGGACTAACCTATTAACAAGATGGCACAGTGCCAGTTTTTATCTTCTGCTATTTTTAATGAAAGGTCATTAACCCTATGGCGGAGACGTTGCAGTACCGGGGGCTCCCTTTATCTGAGGCTGGAATTAAGGGGGCTGTTGAGGGCCTGCCTATCGACAAAGCTCCAGGTCCTGATGGTTTCACAACAAGTTTCATCAGGGTTTGCTGGGACATCGTTAAAGAGGATCTTCTCAAAGTTATCAACGACTTTTCTGATCTTGCGGCCCCAAATTTCCACACCATCAACGCAGCAAGCATTGTTCTCCTCCCCAAAAAGTATGGCGCTCAGTCCATCAATGACTTCAGGACCATAAGCTTGATCCTCATCGTCCCAAAGATCATTGCTAAAGCTATGGCTAGCCGACTCAGCCCCAAGATGGACGACATCATCTCGCGAAGCCAAAGCGCTTTCATCAAAAAGAGAAGTATTCATGACAACTTCATGTTCGTGCGGGGCACTGTGCACTGCCTGCATCGTAGCCACTCCTCGGCCCTGCTGATAAAGCTTGACATTGCGAAGGTCGTTGATTCCGTCAAATACGACTTCATCCTTGATGTCATGATCCATACAAGGTTCCCGCAACGCTGGCGCGCTTTGGTGTCGGCTCTTTTCTCCTCGTCCACATCCAAATTCCTCCTAAATGGGATCCCTGGAAAGAGCATCACTCTCGGAAGGGTCCTACGACAGGGAGATCCTCTCTTCCCACTGATGTTCGACATTTCCATTGACCCTCTGCACAAAGTCTTGGAACTTGCCACTAGCTCTGGTCTACTACACCCGCTTTCGGGCCGCATCTCCACACCCTGTATCTCCATGTATGCAGACGACGCTGCAATTTTCCTTTCTCCCCAAGCTCGGGATGTGGCAAACCTCGTTGCCCTCCTTCACAATTTTGGGGAGGTCACAGGGCTGGTCACAAACATTGCTAAGAGCTGCATTGCCCCCATCATATGCTCGGAGATCGATCTTCCAACTATCCTGGTGGGCTTTGATGTTGTCGTCTCGGCTTTCCCTATCAAATACTTGGGCCTCCCGCTGTCCCTGGGGAGGTTGCGTCAGGCGGACCTTCAGCCTTATATTGACAAAGTGGCCTCTCGCCTCAACCCTTGGAAAGAAAGGCTCATCAATCGTGCGGGTTGTGATGCCCTGATTAAGTCTGTCCTCACCTCTATGCCAATTTTTCTGCTAACTGCTATCAGAGTGGACAAGACTACCATCAAGGCAATTGATAAGTTGTGGAAGGGAATGCTCTGGTCCTGCAGTGACACCATGAGTGGAGGGAAATGCAAGATTAGCTATCCCAAGGTGTGCTTCCCTAAGATCTTCGGGGGGCTTGGTATCCTAGATCTCGAAAAATTTGCAAGAGCTTTAAGGATACGCTGGCTTTGGTATGAGTGAAAGGCGTCGGAGAAGCCCTGGTGGGCTTGGGCACCCCCAATGAGGAGGCATATAGATCCGCATTTCACGCAGCTACGACGGTCACCATTGGTAATGGCCCGAAGGCCTCTTTCTGGACCTCCTCCTGGATCGCGGGCTCCTTCCCCAAGGTCTTGGCCCCTCTGCTTTTCGCCGACTCCATGCGCAAGAAGCGCAAGTGCACGATGCTCTCAACAATCATAAATGGATCACCGACCTCAACATGGCCGACTTCACCGCCGTGCATTTCACTCAATTTTTTTGGCTTTGGGAGCAAGTCGAGGCAATCGTCTTAACGCCTGGTACTAGTACAAAACCGAGCATCCAAGACGGGGCCTAGAGCCGGTTCGCGCAGAAAAAAATCTAACCGCTTGTAATGTTGTCCCTCAGACGGTCAAAAATTGAGATCCGTCTCTGCACCTATTAGAGCCGGTTGTGAGTATTGCCCGTCTCCAATAATCTTTCATTAGAGTCGGTTGTTATATTTGACGGTCTTGCTATTTTTTTAGGCGGTCAAATTTAACGAACGTCTCTAAATATATCTGATCAGAGGCGTCTGCTAGTTTAGACCGACTCTAATCTGTAGTTGGTGGCAAAGCTGTTGCCAAATTTTTTGAACTATATATAGTATATATCTCTCACACCGATGATCAACTAGCAATACACGTTGTGAACTCGATTGAATTTGTGGAATAGTCGATCGGGGATTTCATTTCATTCAAACTTAAAAGACAGATTTCATTGAAATTAAACAATATTTATATTGATCGAGATCACCTAAAATTAAAATAGAAAACGGTCGGGGAACAAGGTGCACAGTCCCTCTGTAGCCCGCCGCGCCGCTCGTACGCACCGCTGTCGTACACGTCCCCATCGTACGCGATGCCGCGGCCGTCGTCCACGTCCTGCTCCACCTTGAAAACCGGTTCCTTGACCTGGCGATCAGCTGACGCGTCCTCCCCGACGGACGGGATCCGCTACTTGCGGGCGTGATCGATGGCGGGCCACTTCTCCGCCACTTCGTTTGGCGCAGGAGGGATCGTTTTTGAACGAGATGGACATGGCCAACGTCGTGTCCAGCACGAACTGGTCATCGTCAAAGGTAGGCGGTGGCAGCGGCACAGCGACCTGGACGGGCGCTCGGTGATGCGACGAACCTTCTTGGCTGGCCTCGCCCATAACAAGTTCTCTTGTCCTTCGCACGGGCGCCGACTAGTCACCCTCCGCCTTGCATCGCTGAGTTGGCGGCATTGGCGACCTACCGCTCTCCCTCTTCAGAGAAGTTGTTGCCGGGCCAAGCCACAGAATGGCGGCGCCGGCCCTCGCGCTCTCTCTCGTAGGAGGGACATACCCATAGTCACGGAGCACGCTAGCAATCGTGCGATTTCCCCACCTGCGGTACCGCCCGTCGCCATCATTTTTGCTTCTCGTCCAACCCGGCGGCGCGTATTTGAGCACGGATTCCCGTTCGTGTGTGAAGATGTGGGTCCAGAGCGGGCCGTCCACGGCATAGTTCGTATCCGCCCTCTGCTCCGGCGTCAATGTGCGCCGCCGCGCCCGAGCGAGCACCTCCACCCTTTCATCCGTGTGGGGGAACATCGGCACGATGTACCCCATGGTGCTTAGCACCGAGCCGCCGGAGGAGGGGATGCGCACCCCGGGCGGCACAGGGACGTGGAGCTTGACGAAGAATGTCGCCTCGTGAACGATGAGGCAGCTTTTGTAGCCACCACCGTCGCCGTTTGATACGTCTCCGATGTATCTATAATTTCTGGTGTTCTATGTTGTTATTATGCCAATTGCTACATGTTTTCTATACACTTTATATCATTTTTATGGATTTCCTGGGATTAACCTATTGACAGGATGTCACAGCGTCAGTTCTTATTTTCTGCTGTTTTTTGTTCCAGAAAAATTGTTCTGAAAATATTCTCGGAATTGGACGAAACAAAATCATAGTGTCCTATTTTTCTGTCACGTACCCGGAGTCTAGAGGAGACCCAGAGGGGGGCTCCGGGGCGGCCACACCATAGGGTGGCGCGCCCTCCCGGCCGCGCCACCACGTGGTGTGGGCCCCTCGGACGCCCACCGATATCGCCCTTTCGCCTATTTAAAGTCATCCTCGGGAGAACTCTGTCTCCATCCACAAAAAGTTTTGTAGCCGCAGTCATTGTCAACCCTAGTTCAGGAGGGTTCTGAAACTCTCCCCGGCACTCTGCCGGGAGGGGAAATCCTCATCGGAGGGCTCTACATCACTATGACTGCCTCCGGAGTGATGCGTGAGTAGTTCATTCTTGGACTACGGGTCCATAGCAGTAGCTATATGGTTGTCTTGCCCTTCTTTTATGCCATCATGTTTAGATCTTGTGAGCTGCCTAACATGATAAAAATCATCTTACTGTAATATTACATGTTGTGTTTGTTGGCATCCGATGAATATTGAATGCTATGTCAAACTGATTATAGATCTATCTTTTATATGTTATTTGTGAACTTGCATGCTCTCCGTTCTCCGTTAATAGTAGATGATCTAGCCAATTTGATGCTTGTAACTCCAAGAGGGGGTATTTATGCTCGATAGTAGGTTCATGCCTCGAGTAATCTGGAAGTGTGACAGCAACTTCTAAGATTGTGGATGTGTTGTTGCCGTTAGGGATAAAACAACAATGCTTTGTGTAAAGATAATTCTATTCTTTACATTACGCACTTTACTTAATAGAATAATATGTTGGTTGCAACTTAATACCCAAAGTTTGCTCGGATGACGTCCTGAGAGTGGTTTATTAGTCATAGGTGCAGTTGGATTATGGTCTATGTATCATGTTGTAATGCCCAAATGAATCTCATAGTAATCATCATGTCATGCATATGCACTACGGTGCAGCCTCTATTTCTGTCAATTGTCCAGCTGTAATTTGTTTACCCAACATGTTATTTATCTGTTTTGAAAAGACACCACAAGTGAACTGTATACCCCGATCCATTCTCTTACACTGATAATACAACCTACTACAAGCACTGTTCTATTTTACTGCAAACATTGTTCTCTTTTCATTCACTATAAACATACATCATTTTCCATATTATACGTATAATCCTTTTTGTTCAACAAAACCGGTGAAATTGATAACTTCACTGTTTCGTTGGGGCAAAGTATCTTGGTTGGGTTGTGTGCAGATTTCATGTTGTTGTTGAGCCTAATAGTGCGTCTAGCCAACATCAGTTGTCAACAATCTTCAGAAGTGATTTTTTTCTCCTATTGGTCTGATTAAACCTTCGTTTATTTCCGAGGGAAAACTTGCTGATGTACTCTTCATATCTTCCTCTTGGGTTCCCCCAATGAACGTGTGTCTACACGCCATCACCGCTCCCTCCAGCCTCTTCGTTGTGAGCCATTTGCCCCGGCGAGGTTTTTTTGGATAGACAGATCGATGATGCGCCAGCAAGGGTTTCAGATTTGGTGGAGAGCGAGAAGGAGATCTGCGGGTCCGCCTGTATGAATAGCGGTGACACGAGAAGATTCTAGATTTATCTATGCGACGCGCCTGGCCGGAATGCGTGGCGACGGGACGCGTTTCTGATGCAGGGTAGCCGCTGCCCCATTAAGACCTCCAATACTCGTCCGTTCGTCGTTTACAGTAAATCTCTTTGACCACCTTATCTATTGATGACTATGTGGACCCACTGTCAGAGGCGGCGTTCCGAGATAGTACCCGGATGGTCCGGAGAACCTCATTTGCATGTTTTTTATTTGAATTTTTCGAATCAATGTTGCACATCGTCATCCACCACGGAGAGCAAAAGATATTTCAACGTAAACAAACAAGTTTATACTAATATGTCGTAAATAACTTTTTTTTGTTTCCAATGACCTTATTTTACACTGGCACGCATATAGGTACCTCTACTTATATGTGGTTAACAATATTTTTGAATATTTGTGATACTTTCTGTCCAAAATAATATCCGGACCCTACGAACTTGTTCGTAAACTCCGGACATTTTACATCTGGCGGGAAGGGAAAATTTTGTGTCCGACGCGCGCTAGGTAATTTACTTTCCCCCATTTGCCGCCCCTCCGGACCAAATCTCTAGCTGGACATCGTGCGACTTATCCTCATTCCCCAATCCGTGTCCCCTCCAAATCCATCGCCTGGCCGCCGTCTCCAAGGTCGGACCTCGCCGCCGCTCCCTCCCATAGCAGCGCCGCCGATCGAAGTCGACGAAACTCGCCGCACTGCCGCCAGTGAAACTACACTTTCAAGACGCCGCTCCCATGCATCGCCGCCTTCACCCAGTGTGCCAGGTACGAAATACTCCAGAACCTTTCTTCTTCGTCGACCGGCTAGGAGCGCCCGAAAATTTAGGCCCCCTTGGTATTTTCGGAATCTAAATACTGAAAGATCTAGCAAAAACTATTTCAGATGTTTGTTTCTAGCAAAAAATATTTGAGGTGTTTGGCTCGAGCGAAAATCCGGTAGTGTTTGGATGCAGTGAATACTATGGTTTTAAAACTGAAGAATACCACAGTCTCTAAAAAATACCAAACTTTGTTGCCAAACTAGGCCTAAAGTATTGTGTTTGGCAACAAAATACTATGTAACTATTCTGACTCTCCTCTTTTTAACTTAATTCAAAAGGATATGGCTTTCTGTCGATGCAAGATGTATGAGTGCGAAAAGCTGAGCTCGCAATATGCACACAACTTTTCTGTTTGTTTTCTGAACTGCCAGCGCGAGAAATTTGTAAGACAGTAGTCTCGGCCCTTTCGTTATGTTTAATTTAGTATATTCTATCTTTTATTGTGTAACTAATTTAGGTCTAACATTCTTTTTTTTTGCATAGGTTGTACCGTGCAAGATCAGGCGTCATTTAATTACTCTACTAGGCGAGCTGGTGTTGTTTTCTTCCCATGGGAGCAGTTACACTATAAGTGTCAACAAAGAAAGGACCAGAACCTTCTTGTATGGTAGCTAGTGAAAAAAAATTATCGCCGACAATGGCATTCTCACACTAGGAGACTTGATTGTGTTCATCATGAAACCACCGACTCCTAGAATTTATACTGTCGTCATCGCCTCTCAAGGTGGGAATGATGACGAGATCATTTCCAGTGATGATAAGAACAGTTCAGAAGACGATGATGTCATGATCAATTTAGCAGATGAGACTGACGAAGATGATCAATTCAGCATAATGCTTGTTAACCAAAGAGCTCGTCTCGTCACCCATGAGAAGAAACGTCTAACTATGCTTCTGCCTTCGGTTGGACCCTTTGTCGGGGTTCTCTTTGCGACTCGCTTGACGAGCACAAATGTGAGCAGATATGATATGGTACGTACGTCTATCTATATCAGATTCTATTTTTCATGTGGTACATATATATAAATGACAGTATTTTTCATGCGCGGAAACTCCCTAAGCAGGTAGCCAACAAAGAAGCATGGCACCTCATGGAAATGCTAGACTACAACTTAGAGCATCAGGGGAAGTGTCATCATTACCTACAGCAAGAGAGCTGCATTTGGCCGTCTGGACTTCGACAAGCTGGGGTGGAAGAATTTCATCCAAGCCAAGAATATTCAGGAGAGTCAACCTGTGTTGATCATTCTAAGGACGCCGAGCAATAACCCCAGCTTGCAGGTTATGATTGAGATGGTGCTCATTTAGGAAAGTCTACTATGCCTCTGCCCCTGGATCATGAACTACTATGCTTCTGCCTCGCCTAGCTAGCTACTATTGTGTGAACAATTCTAATTAAGTAAGTTTGGAGACGTATGTAGCTATACTCTAATTATGTATGATAGTTATCTATCTAGCGTTAATTATGTCTTATCCTGCTTTTGTGTATGCAAAAATGCAATTACTGAAATCCCGGCTCTACAGCCATTATCGTATCTCGTACCCTCGGAAAAAAATCTGGATGCCGGCACTACGCCAGAGAAGGTCACAAACAGACACCGTCTACAAAACATATCATCACAGACGGCCAATTAGTTCAGCCGTCTCGGAAAACATAATTTAAGCGACGGGCAATATTTCGGACAGTCTCCGAAAAAGCAATATTACAGACGGGTAACATTTACGACCGTCTGATGGGTGCAGCCATCAGAGCCGGTTGCTAGAATCGGCTCTGCCAGAATATTATTAGAGACCCTGGCCCGGAGCCGGTTGACGAAACCCGTCTCGGCCTGTTGTACGTGTACCGTCTTCATTGTCCGGTTTTGTACTATTGTGGTGAGGGTGCCGATATCACTTGAGATCTTACTAACATTGGGGAGTACTCAACTGGCTCTGCCTACAGGGTGCAATTTGCCGGTCTATTCAATGCTCCTTCAAGTCAATTATTTGGAAGGTTTGGGCCCTCTGAAGTGCCGTTTTTTCGCTTGGCTTGCGGTTCAAAACAGGTTGTGAACTTCTGACCGGCTCGCGGTGCGGGGATGGTCACACCAGCTCTTTGTAAGCTCTACAATTGCCATCCCGAGACTGCAAGGCACCTTCTCTTCGAGTGCCGCTTCTCCAAGCGCATTTGGTCAGCGGCGACCACCTGGCTGTCTGCCGCTAGCTTGGTTCAATGCATTGGTTCCGACCGTCAGACGGTGTTGCACTGCTGACAGGCGGCCTCCCGCACGCCATGCAACTCCTCCAAGGGGTTAAAATCTGTCATCGTCATGACCTCATGGGAAATCTAGAAAGAGCGCAATGCCAGGGTTTTTAACAACCGGTTTTCCACGCCCGCTGCCCTTTTTCAGAAGATCAAGGACGAGTGCACGAGCTGGATTTTCACCGGTGCAAAAAGTTTATCTGAGATTATGGGGATCTAGCTTTGTTTTTCGTCTTTTTTATGTTTACCGGTTTCCGCCTTGTTTGTTTCTTTTATATCAATATAAACGGCAAATTTTTTGCCCCTCTACCTCCGAAAGTCATCGCGATATGTGTAGACTTAAACGAGACCGGGCAGAGTAAAGGCTAACATTGCCGAACCGAAAATCTTTAATAAATAGAAAAGATAAGCGAAATAAGGATGCGAAACTGGGATGGTGCAAGATTTAGATTTTTTTTAAAAGTTTGTACTATCATACTTATCCCACTTTCGCATCCCTAAGCAAAAGTGAAATTAGTTGGCACATGCCGTGTACGAGGTAATCGAGCCCTATCACTCCTGTGTTAACTGGAAGTGCGATTATGTGTGGTTGACTGGTCGGTATAGATATGAACGGACAATAAGAATTAGGAGTAGTGACTGTACCAGGACGAAGACAGCTACACACTGAGACATTATCACCTCATTATCTATGTATAAAGATGATCTGAGTACTACTAATAAATTGTGTGTTGTGTGATGGAAAACAACAACAACAACCACCACCGTGCATGTGCATGTATGGCTCGAGGCTTCGAATCGATGGGAAACGGATGCCTGGCCAATCTATGGTCACCACCAGACCAGCCACATAGGCGCAATTTCTTTTCAACGGGAACAGGATCACGTTTTAAGAGGTGGACGTGAGGGAGACAAACGACTAAGGCACCCTGTGGCTTTCCTTGGCTGGTGAATGAATCCTTTTTTTAGATAAAAGGCTTTACGCCCAACTTTGAATTAACAAAGCCAAACAAGGTTCACCGAATTCGAAACAAGATGCTGGGCATACAGCTTAGCCAACAAGCAGGGAAACTACTACTCGAACAGACATCATGCTGGGCATACAGCTTAGCCAAATAAAAGACAACAAGCTAAACAAGCTAAAAAGAGGGGTAGGGCCGTCGAGGAAGAAATCGGCCCCACGGCTAGACACGGCGCTGTAGGCAAAGGCGGTGAACCAACTTCAACTCCGAGATGATATGTCTAGCGTCCTCCAGGTCCTCCCCCGGAAGCGTGGGAGTCCAAAGCTGCAGAAATAAGGTGGTTTTAAACACAATGTCAGCGGGGTGATTAATAATCTTTCCTTCTATTGCATGTTTATTACGAATGTTCCACAGGGCCCAAGATTGGGCAATGAACAACAGCCAGCCGCGCCTAGAGTCTCTCGGGTTCGCCGCACTAATCAGATTTAACCATTGCAGTCTGGAATTAGGATTCCAGGCCCTCCCTAGGGCCTGTTGCGCAACACTCCAGGAGAACGTGGCAATGGGAACATGCAAAGAAGATGTGGTCTGACGTTTCAGGGGACGAACAGACCTTGCAAAGGCCATTGGAGGGGCCATGGCGAGTCGCAATTTGATCTCCAGATGGGAGCCTATCTAGCATTAGTTGCCAAGCGAAAACTTTGATTTTAAGGGGAAACTTAGCCTCCCAGATACCTTTATGAAAAGGGATCGGAGTTCCCCGAGACAAGGCAGCGTACATGGATCGCACCGAGAATTGTCCCGAGCCCTCTAGGCTCCAAGAGATCTTGTCCGGTCCCGCGGAAAGATGCGTTCCATGGATCAGGGCCGAAAGCTCAATCCATTGAGCTAGCCCTCTATGATCAAGGGTTCTACGGAGTCGAATCCCCCCTAGGATCGCTTGTTCCACCGAGGTGTCTTTGTCATCACAGACACCAAAGATGAGGGGAAATTTGTTGGATAGAGGCCCGTCCTCCGTCCACTGGTCAGTCCAAAAGAGCGTTCGACGGCCATTGCCAATGTGATGTCTAGCTCCTATCTTAAATAGGTGTTTGATTTTTTGCAGGCTTCGCCAAAACTGAGACCCTCCTCTCGAAGTGCTAGCGAAGATGTCGCCCTCGGGGGCGTACTTGTTACGGATAATGACAGCCCATAGTTCATCGCCCGCCTGATAAAGTTTCCAAATCCACTTGAGCATCAGTGCTTTGTTCATAAGTAGGGAGTTGATCAGTCCGAGGCCACCAAACTCTTTAGGGCGACATACTGAAGGCCAGTTGAGCATGTGGTACTTTCTGTTGGGTCCCGAACCCTCCCAAAAGAATCTTGCACGATGAGAATCTAGTTTCTCGTGGACCCCTTTCTGAATGAGAAACAACCCCATCGCGTAGGTAATTAGATTATCAAGACAGGAGTTGGAGAGGATTAATCTGCCCCCTGATGACAGAAAGCGACCAATCCAAGGTTCCACCCTGCCTGCTAGTTTCTGAACTAGGAACTCCCACTGTTCCTTTGTCAGTTTTCTGTCCGAGATCGGGAGCCCCAAATAGGTCATTGGTAGCTTCCCGGGCTTGCAGTTCAGCTGTCGAGCTACCCTAAGCTGGACATCCGCCGGTTGATTCAGGACTATGACCTCGCTTTTGTGATAATTAATCTTTAGCCCCGACATGTTCTCAAAGCACATGAGGAGGAATTTGAGATTTGCCACCTCCTGGTCAACACATTGGATCATAATGATCGTGTCATCTGGGTATTGTAGGTGGGTTACTCCGCCAGGGAGAAGATGCGGGACCACCCCGTGAATATGCCCAGCCGCATTAGCTTTATGGAGAATTGCCGAGAGCCCCTCGGCAACAAAGTTGAAAAGCAGGGGTGAGAGGGGATCGCCCTGGCGCACCCCTCGTTTATTGCGGAAGAAAGGGCCCATCTCCCCATTAATGGAGATGGTCGTTTGACCGCCTTGAACTAGTTGGGAAATCCTATGGATAAATCCTGCGTCGAAGCCCTTACGACGCAGGACGTCCGTGAGAAAATCCCAGTTAACCCTGTCATAAGCTTTTTCAAAATCTAGTTTCAAAAGAATCCCCCCCAGATTCTTAGATTTTAACTCGTGTACGATTTCCTGAAGGGTAAGGGCACCATCGAGGATGAATCTCCCTTTAATGAAGGCCGTCTGATTTTGGCTAATAACTTTGTTAGCAACTGGGTCTAGTTTGCTAGCATAAGCTTTAGCAATGATCTTGAAGATTACATTGATGAGGCGATTGGGCGAAATTGGGAAATAGTGTCAGCCCCCGGACATTTTGGGATTAGCGATAACACCCCAAAGTTAAGTCTCGGAATGTCTATCCTGCCCAGGATAAAGTCGTTTAGAATGTGAAGAACCCCGTTCTTGACTAACGGCCAGAAACGTTTGAAGAAGACAACCGGGAACCCGTCCGGTCCGGGAGCGGTGTCTGTTTTCATGTCATTCACTAGGCCCTCTAATTCCTCTTCATTGAACGTGCGGCACAGGTTATCATTGTCCTGGTCCGAGACCCGCGGAGAGTCAGCCCAGATATTTGTGGCAAGACCACAGTGTCTAGGAGAGGTCGACCCAAGGAGTTCTCGGTAGTAATCGTAAATGTGGTGTTGCAGGGCAGATTTTTCTGAAATCACTTCGTTCCCCTTGGTAAGTGAGGAGATGATGCATTTGCGTCTTTTACCATTGGCTATAGCATGAAAGTAAGCGGTATTGGCGTCCCCCTGGAGGGCCCACCTTATTCTCCCTCTTTGCCTCCAAAATTCTTCCTCGGCTTTAAAGAGGTGCATGAGCTGGTCCTCCAAGTGAAATCGGAGGGCCCATTCCTCGTCTTCCAACCCGATGGAATCCGCTTTCGAGTCGAGATCTTTAATTGAATTGAGTAGTGTCAGTTTACTTTCTCTGTTGTTTTGGCCAAGGTTACGGCTCCAGCCCCTAAGCCATTGTCTGGTGCCCCCGCTCATGAAGTTCCACCAGTCGATAATGTCCCTTCCTTGAACTAGGCGAGCCAGGATTTCCCACTTCGCGGTGAGCATGTCTACAAAATCTGGGCGCTCAAACCATCCGGTCTCAAAGAAGAAACGGTTACTCCGGATTGGGGTGCCCTCGCCCGAGTCCAAAATAAGGGGGGTGTGGTCCGACCCCAGACTGGTTTCAGCGACAAGAGAAAGGAGAGGGAACCATAGATCGAGGGCTGGGGAAATGAACACCCTGTCAAGAACGCATCTAATTGGGTTCAGCCGCTTGTTTGTCCAGGTGTAGCGGGCCCCTGCCCTTTCTACCTCTCTTAGGCCCCAGTTGGCAATGTGATGGTTGAATAGGGCCACTCTGGCCCAGTTAATATTGTCGTTGTTCTTGTCTTGACCGCCCCTAATCAGGTTAAAATCTCCTCCCATCACTATTGGGAGATTGGAATGCTCAACCTTATCCGAGATCTCTTGTAAGAATTGGGCCGAGGCCGAATGATCAGCTGGGCCGTAAATGTTGATAAAGAGAAATTTCCTACTCGAGGGGCGGTGGAACACCTCGAGGCAGAGGAAGTATGCACCCCTATCCATACTTCCTACTTCGAACAGGCTATCTCTAACTCCTATGAGCATGCCTCCCGACTGACCCGTCGCAGGGAGCCAATTCCAGAAGAAAAGGTCGTTTGTTTCAAGGCTGCGAAGTTCCCTGTCGGAGAAATCCTGCTTAATGGTTTCCTGTAAGCAAACTATGTCGATTTTATGAGACCGGAGTAGGGATTTTAGCAGAGTTCGGCGCCCCGGCGCGCTGAACCCGCGGATGTTCAGGAAAAGCCAGCGCATTAGGACACCACAGAAGTATCCCGTGCTTGGCGGGAGTTGGTGCGGGAGGAGGCCGAGACTCCCTTTCGCTCTTTGGGTTTTCGGGTATACGGTTTCTTGAGAGTTTGGCGAGCAAGCAGTTGCTTCCTAGTCCTCTTAGCAGGGCCTCCCGAGCCGCTGCCGCGGAGGGGGATGGAAGCTGAGGAAGCAGGGTTCTTCCTAGGCGTGCAATCGACCATTGCCTCCAAGGGGGGGGTGGTCGGCAACAACCAGGGGATCCCTATCCCCTGACGTCGCTGCTGGAGACTGGGGGTGGTAGTGGGTTGGGGCTCGACCAGGGTCTCCGCCAAGGCTGCCTCCTGGTTGGTGGACAGCTGCGTCTCTCTGGCGAGCGCCAATTCCGCTTGGGCAAGTTCATAAGCTCTAATAATCGATAGGAATTCTTTAGGGGACTCTACTGTCAGGGGATCAAGAACTATCCCACTATCAGAAGCTACCGAGAGAAGGTGATCATCATCAATATTAGGGAAGAGAGAAAATTGCGCAATGTTAGGGGATGGGGTACCTGTTTCGTTGCGCGCGGCCACCCTGGCAGCGGCCCGTTCCAGCACCGATCCCTCAGTCATCCCTTCGCCGCGGGCACTCTTGCGGATGGAGGCGACGGGGATGGCGGCGCTCCTGAGCCCACGGGACACCTTGGCAGCCAGCTCCGGGATCACGCCCGCCGCTGCGGTGGAGTCACCGGAGAAATCCGGCTGCGGGAACAGACCCAGCTCACCGGCTAAGATCTTTGCAGGGCGGT
Source organism: Alopecurus myosuroides (assembly GCA_028641055.1). NCBI lineage: Eukaryota > Viridiplantae > Streptophyta > Magnoliopsida > Poales > Poaceae > Alopecurus > Alopecurus myosuroides. The sequence continues at coordinate 125,743,812 of CM054061.1, read as the reverse complement.
CCGCGTTCTGTTTGCTGCGGCGCTCCCTGGCGCGCGCGGCTGCTGGGTCAGAGGACCAGGTCGGGGTGGAGTCCTTCCCCGGCCCCGTCTCGATCCTCCCGGACAGCGTGAGGGAGGGGGAAGGGGCAGGGGAGACCACGTCAGCGGGAAGCGCGTCGTCCTTGCGAGGAGGGGAGGACGGGTCGGTGGCGTCCAGCTCAAGGGACTTGGCGGAGATGAACGAGCCGTATTGGCCTTGCAGAGAGGAAGTAGGGGGGGTTCCCAACCCCATGTGCGTCTTCTTGCCCACGGAGGGACGCGGTCTTGGTCGGCGGGGCCTCCTTTGGAGAAGAGCGGCAAGGCCCACGCTTCCCGTTCCATTCCTCAGAACTCTTCTCAGCAGCATCGTCCTTGTCTTCAGGCGGCGGAGGCGGAGGGGGGGTGCTGCAGAACCACCGGCCGCGCGCTCCACTTCCACGCGGATCTTGAATCCTTGTTCATTCACGAACAGAGGGAACGACTCCACCATCCGTGCTCCAGCTCTGCAGCCAAAGAGCATGCGGACCGGCATGGAGGGATCCTCCAGTGTTGCTTCATCGACGGCCATCGGGCGCCCCACCGGACGCGCGCCGATCCGGAGTTTGCTCGCGAAACGGAAAGGGGGGGACACCATGCAATTTGACCCATGTCGGTGACAGGACTTCGGATGCGTGCTCGTGGATGGCTCCCTCCAGAACGATGGCTCGTGCTTTAGAGATGGGGAGGCGAAGACCACCGCCACGGATAGCCATCCTAAGATTGCCTGCGGAGGGGAATACCAGGGAGAAGTCCGCTGTGCTAAGTTGCTTAACCTGCCAGCTCCAATCATCATCCACCAACTCCCTGAATTCCGCCTCCACCTCCGCGGCGGAGAGCTCGGATCCCTCGATGAAAACCGTGGCCGAATTCGGAGGGGCCCTTCCCATCTCCCCTTCTGGCACCTCAAGACACATAAATCCAATCCCGTCAAGACCGAACCCAGCCCAGTACGGGTCGAATCTTTCATCCGAACCAGTGCACATGGCCGAAGGGTGGCCGGTTGCGTTGCACTTCACACAGAAGGGCTCCTCCGTACAGTCATCTTGAAAGTGGCCAATCCTGCTGCAGTTGTAGCAAGTGGCTTTGGATGCATCAGTAGCCCCTGCTACCGCACCCGAGCCCGAGGAGCCGCCGGTCCCCTCGACCGTGCCCTCGGTGCTCTTCCTCTGAGCACTAGATCGCCCCTGACCACGCGCGCCTCCACGGCCATGAGAACGACCACGCTGCTGTCTGTAATGGCTTCCATCCCACCTTCTGTCGCGGAACTCCCGTTCCCGGCCGTCGCGCTGCTCCCGCTCATGGCTACGACGAGGGGACGGGGGCCCGCGGTCAAAGGACCGTCGGTTCTCCTCTTCTTCACGTTGCAGGCGATCCTCCAGCTCCCGTCGATTGCCACCGCCAGCATAGGCGGCGAAGCTCCTCTTCCCCTTGCGCGCCGCATCAGCACGGTCGGGCTCGCGCTCCATGGGGACGAGAAAGGGAGGGGAGCGAGGGGGGCGGAGGAGATATTTGGCTCGGTTACGGTGGCGACGCACGTCGTCAGAGGAAGCAGGGAAACTGAGTGCGAGATCTAGGGTTTGAGACGGAACCCATCTCCAACCCCTTATATCAGCCTGTGGAACGAGTGGAGTTGGGCTGGGCCAAGAGACCAAACCGACCGGGCCCAGCGAGCCATCCACCGAAGCGTTAATCACCGAGCGCGGGGCTGGGCCACAAGCGGGAGTTTGGGCTGGCCCAGGCCAGGGTCGTGGGCCCAACGCGCATCCAACTGCGGGACGGGGAAACCCTAACCCCGAGCTAGGGTCCCGAGCTGCCGCCGGCGCCGAGGACCACGATTCCGGCGAGAGCTGCACCTGCAGCGAGCCCACCAGCACCGAGGGCGGCCGCCCGGCCGACTCCGACGAGGCCGCAGGAGAAACCAAAGAGCCCGCGCCACGAAGCGGAGGGAAATCCTCAATCGCCAACCTACGGTAATCACCATCGAGCGCCTCCGCGCCTGCACGCGCCGCCCTCGGCTACGATCACGCCGCCACGCGCGCCGCCCTCGGCTGCGCGGGGGAAACGACGGGGGAGCGGGGAAGCGATGCGAGAGCCGCCGCCAGGAAGGGTTCGAGGGTCACCTCCCTAGGTGCCGCTCGTGGGGAGGACGGGACGGAGAGCTCCTCGGCGGAGAGAGAGCGCTCGCACCCTTGCGAGGCCTCCTCGAGGGTCCGCGCCGTCGCCGAGCGCCCCTTGCGCCGACGAGAGCGGGGACGGCGTGGGGAGCGGTGGCCGGAGGGGCAACGCGCCGCGACGCCGGAGTCGTCTCCCGAGTCGCCGCTCGGGTCGCTCCACGCGAAACGCTCCGTGAGACACATCCTCCGTCGATGTTTTACAATTTGGAAGACGCCATCGGACTTGCAATTCGTAGGAGAGGCACAGAAACTGTTGAAGAAAGCTCTGGCTGGCGGAGCATGGACGAATGGTCGACCGTTGTGTTGCTGCTACCTTCAGATGCAAATGAGCTAGCTAGGTTGCATGGAGTAGTCTATGCCCATGTTCGACCTACCTCGATGTCTTCGTGAACAGGATCTGAGCGGCCCCGACGACAGTAATGCCGCAGCAAAGTGCCACAGCACGCCACCAGCCACCTCCTCCTCCCAGCTCCAAGGAGGCAGGCAAGCGTATTTTGGCACCGCAGAGAATTCAGGGCGTCCACGGCTACATTTGGCAATAACTGAATACCGTTCGACACGGTTTGCATCTACTCTCTCTATCCCTATCTCTGGATAAGTATACATACAATTTTGTGGTAAGTCAAACTTTTTAATTTCTAACCAACTTTGCAGAAAAAAGTAGCAACTTTTATGATACCAAAATATATATATTTAAATCCATCTTGAAATGTTGTTTCATAATATATTAATTTCATGTCATAACTATTGTTACATTAAAAAAAGCAACCCCCTGTCGTGGGATAATCACGGCAGACGTTACCGGGGGTAACTGATCTTGGGGCAAGACGACACAGGCGTTTGGGAGAGGGTTTAGCTCAGAGGAAAACATGGTGCAATTCGATCTGGTAGCCGGCAATCAAAGTCGCCGACTCTCCGATCTTGATATAACAACTCAACTCTGGGATTACACTAGATGCTCGATATCAAGCGATATTGCTAGGGTTCTTAGATCTCTGCCTAAACTAGACCTGGGGGTCGGTTTATAAAGCACCCGTACCCCCTGGCTTATTCTCCAAGGCGCATCCTGAATCCTACCCGGACACGGCGCACAAACCCTAACTTTCTTCTACCATAACCCACAATCCGGGTTACTGGGCCTACAAGCTTGGGCCTTCACAGGTTTCCTTATCCTTAGCCGGATCCGGCACAGCGTCCTTTGGGCCGGGTTACTCCTTGGAGTTTGGCCTACCGGGTTATCATCCCCCCATCAGTAGTCCCCAGAATAGCCTGGGCTTCATGGATCCTTCCTTGAAGCGCTCGCTATTCCCTGCAAAGACATTAAACACACGAGTATGTGGAGGTCGGGTTAAGGTGCCTCAATAGATAGCTAGGCCTTACTCCATGGTGGCCATATAGTAACCCGGCTCTTTCCCAATTACCTAATTTACTTTCCCAGGTAAAACCCCAAAATGTCAAGATTTTATACTTGATAATTGACCTGATATCACGGAATGGATCTCTTTCTTCTTTTCGTTCAGATCCCCTGCTCAGCACTTAAAGCGCATCTCACCAAAACTCAAATAAATAGCCGTTTACTTCCGCAACTCCCGGCTCCCGCTCACTGAACCGGGCTTATCCACTCGCGCTATAAATAAGCGCCTTGGGGGTAACCCGAACCCTAACGGCTCATTTCCCCCCACTCCGCTTCCTTTCTCCCTCTGAGCTCATTCTCACTGAGCGCCACCACGGAAATCCCGCGCGCATCACCGGAGCCCATCGGCCGGAGGCTGCGTTCCGCCACAGCTCGCCCCGCGCCGCCGCCAAGATCCATCGGCAAATCTCCATCCGGCCCGTCAGGAACCGCGAAAGGACACCAGGCTTGCGCCATCTGCCTCCGCAAGGCTTCACTCAGATCTCATCCGGTAAGCCTCCTGCTCCCATTAATTTGCCCTTGCAATTTTTGATTTTACCTCAGATTAGATCCAAATCAGTCTGCCAAGGATTTCTCGGCCATGCCGAATTAGGCTACTAATAGTCTTTCTATCTCGCCCAATAGATAAAACGCATGCTCCAATCCACTCTCCTACTACCTGCAATTGTTATTTTCGCCACAAATCTGAAGATAGAATTCCCAATCTGGGCCCAAACCACTCAAAATTTCCGCCCTGGCTTCAATCACCCGGCTAGTCTTCCCCTTTCCAGTTCCTTTTATTCGCGCTAAGTACCCGTGTAGCCATCCATCGTCCTCAAAAGTTCCTTCAACGCTTAGATCCCCATAATTTTCGCCATAACACTTGACACCCGGATAATTCGAACTTTACTCTGCGAGCTAACACCCGGATTACACGCAATTTTCGTGTCTCAATATTACCCTGCCGATACTCGGCCGGCTCACAGCTTCCGTGTCTTAGTCCTCTTATCCTTTTACCTTGTATTTTGCAGGTCAACTACATGGCTCCCAAAAAGCAGGGGAAAACTCCAACCAAAGCGAAAGCCACCAACTCCATATCCGCCAACTGGGCGCGGTCTACGGTCACCAAGGCCAAGTTGGAGGAGCTGGTGGAGCTGGGAGTTCTTCCTCCTCAAGAGGATATCCAGTGGAGGGTGCCGGGCAAGGAGACCCGGCCCACCCCGACAAAAGGCGAGGTAATTTGTTTCGTGGAACATGTGACCCGGGGCTTCCGCCCACCGGGTCACCCTTTTTTCCGTGATGTTCTAAGTCATTACGGCCTTCGCGTTTTTGACATCGGGCCTAATTCCGTATTAAACATCTCTCACTTCATCGTCCTTTCCGAATCATACTTGTGCACTTCGCCAAGTCTAGCTCTTTTCATTGAGCTTTTTCAGTGAAAACCGTGCCGCGAGAGCGGTGACGGGGCGCTTCTTGCTTGCGGCGGGGTTTCCATCCAGCGCCGCAAGAATTCTTTGATGCCAACCCTCACCCTTAACTCCCATGTCAAGCACTGGCAGCTCTCATACTTTTACTGCCAAGACACCTCCCCACCCGGCCAAAAGAAGCTGCCGGGTTACTCAGAGGGTCTTCTTGACATCTCCGAGAAATTTAGTGCCTTCGCCTCTGACTCGGACAGGGAGGCAATTCAACCTCTACTAGCCAAAATCAACACTCTCACGGCCCAAGGCCTCATCGGGCTCAACCTGGTGAAGACTTGGGTCGATTTCCGGATTCAACCCAATTCCATCCGCACGAAGTTGATGTGCGAGTATTCGGGGCAATCTACAGACCCGCTCCGGTACTCTGACAACATCTTCGCAGCTGGCGACACTCACAAAACCATCAAGGGTTTTCTGACAGAAAAGCTTGAGGTAATCCGGAACATATCCGGATTGGAGCCCTTCACACTCGAGAACCCAGCCCCCAAGGTGAAAACCCGACTTTGATGCCTTTATCTTCGCTCTTTCCACTCGATGCAGTTGATAACCCTTGTACTGACACTTTTCAGGCTGATGATGATTTTTGGAAAACCAACACCTCTCCTAGCTCCAAAAGTCCAGAGGAGCAAGAAGCTGCTAACTCGGACGAAGGTATTTTCCGGATTTTGTTTGGTTCCTTTAAGCTCACCATAACCCCTTCATTTCCAACTATAACTTTGATGATATCCAGAACGAGAAGATGACGAGGAAGAAAACTCCGACGGCAAAGTAGAATCTGCCAGCGACGAGGAGGAATTGGAGCCGACAATCAAAGTCGGATCAAAAAGAAAAACCCAAGAGGCCACCTCCAAGGTTTCATATCTCCTCCTTGCATTCAATTCGTATTACTTTAATGATATATATGAGCTACCTTGACGTTTTTCCACTGGCCATGCTTGAAGGAGTCGCCCCTGACCAAGCGCAAGTCAACTCGAAATCACCCGGGTGATGAGGCCCTTAACCCGGGTATTTCATCGACCCCGACTCGGCGGGCTGGTACTTGCCCTATCTTTTCTCGGTCAAAACATTCTCCTTGAACCATTCCCACATGACGTCTGATTTGATAATTTCCAGCCTCTCCCGAGTCCAGCGACGGATTTCCTTGTGACTTTGCGGTGAACACCGGGTAAAATTCCCTTCCTGATACTTCACCACATTTCATCACCCTTTCCTGACTGTGTATTTTAGCTGCTCACTGTCAACATCTATAGGGCCACGGTCGTTGTCAGCGACCAAGAGGATATGGAGACCGAGGGCCCGGGTAAGGGGAGCCCGACTGATAAGACTACAGCCGCGTCTAGCGGCGAAAAACAAGCGTCGCCGACAAACCCGGACACGCAAGAAGCCGAGTATCCGATTGCTTCCCATGCAAGCAAGAAGAACAAAGCCACAATCTTGGGTGCGGAAGAAGGAGCGTCGGATTCCGACACACAAATGACCCGGGTTCCGCCTCCCACTAAGAAGAAAGCTCCTTCTCGGAATTTCCAAGGCCCCGGGTCCTCTAATACGGGTGAAGACACTTTTGATCAATTGATGAACACTCTCCTTACTATGAAGACTTCGGAGAGCAAGATCTTGGAGCGCATGGCTGCAGAGCACCAGGTAAGGGCACTTGGTATCTCATATTGCATACCTAGTCCCCAAGTTCCGAGTATGACTTGCAAAAGTTATGCTTGGCACTTTACGCCATATTCAGCTTACCATGATATCCAACTGATGCTTGCGTTCCTTGCTACTTACAGGCACAGATAACCCGGTCCGATGAAACTTTACTTAAGACCGAACAACTTCTTCTTGCCGAGATAAAACGAAGGGAAACCCTTGAGGATGACATGAAAACTTTGAAGAAGGATGTTTCCAAATACAAGAAGAAGTGCAATGCCGCTCAGACCGCACTGAAGAAACTATCGGACCAAGTCGCCGATACTTACCAGATCTTGCTTAGTAAGTTTTTGCTGCCGATTGGCTTCATGTTTTTGCTTTATTATATCATACTCGGGATTACTGATACGTTCTCTCTTTTGTTACAACTGTAGGTGCCAACCTTGCGGCCCCAGAGGAGGATGCCATTGTCAAGGCGAGAACCCTAAGGGCCGTGCTCCGTACTTTCTTTGCCGGCACAAAATTTATACTGGATGCCGTGAAGTGGCCTACGGAAGTATATCCGGGTGAAGAAAATCTAATTCAAGCCTGCTCCACTGTGCCTGGCTAGATTGAAATCTGGAAACGCTCGTCATGCCGGATTGGAATGACCCGGGCTTTCACCCTGGCCAAGGCTTTCTTTCCGAAGCTTGACCCGGCAAAGGTAATATCCGGGTTTCCCGAATTCAAGGCGGACGGTTCCAAATTTACACCCAAGGATTTCAAAGCCATACAAGCCGCAGTGCGCCCCTCGGCTACCACTTTGGCCGATAGTTTGGATCTAAACACGATCATGAGTGCATACGACGCTGATGGCAAAGTTGTTACGGAGGAAGCACCCCCGCCCTTTGATATCTTGGAGAAGTGGGCTTCTAACTCGGCCAGGAAGAGGGAGGCGACTGCGAAGAGAGAGGCCGAGTTAGGATCAGGTCCGTCTGCCTCTACACCAGCCGTCCCTCCACCTGTCCGCCCTGGTGCAGTGAGTCCGGGTAAGGGTGCCGGGAAGGCTAAGCAGCAAGCCCAGGACCCAGACCCGGAAGACCGTACTCAGGAGGCCGAATAGGGCAGTACCATCATAATACCTTGTTTACGTGATGCTTTGTATTCAAACTACCATGCTTTTGATGGTGCGCCTGTGCACCCCTGATACTAATGTCGTAACTTGTAACGTACTTTTAGTCCGTGATATACTTTGCGGCTTTCCTGGCCTTTTGATAACCGTATTGCTTGTCTATTCTTTGAGCTTTTTCTCGATACCCGACTCTCTATTTTGGCTCCCTTCGTAAGACTCGGTTTTCCGAATACCAGGGGCTTTGATAAATGGACTTTTTCTTTAAGTCCCCAAGACTCGGATGGTGAGGTTTTTCGAATTTCGATAGCCAAGTAGTTTGTTTCTGTTTCGAAGTCCCCAGTCCCCATGACCCAAAGTCCGAGTCATGGGGGTGTGGCCTTTCTCAGAGAACAAATTGTTTTTTACCGAGTCGCAAGCCTAAAGCCATTCCGCGTAGGTACTGAAGTTATGCTTGATAGTTGTTGAGTTTCCGGCTATTAGCCTTGTACTCTGCATAAACTTGTGGTTTAGATGACCCTTTTGACTATCTTGTACTGTAAGCCGGCTTTCGCGTGGATACCATGTTGTTACATCCATACGAGAACAGGGTCAGGCAAGTCCCATTGGGCTTCATGGCTGATTGTAATCGTAAGCGAACGAATCATGCCACTTTAGTGCGAGTCACATCGAGCTTAAGTAAGAAAAGTCAAGAAAATTTGGCTCCTTTGTCCAGTTATAAGATTGCAGCCGTACTCGTTTGCGAATAATCGGCCCTTATAACTTATAGGCATCAAGGCCGGGTCTTTCGGGTTTGTGGCTGGGCTACTTGAGCAATCAGCCCCCGAGACCTATATATACTCAACGTTCTTAATGATACTGAAATATTGATGTCACATGGATACTACTTACTTGTAACCAGGCTGTAACGAAATAAGATTTGATAACCATCTCTTTATTGATGCGAGAAAGTTTGGATCAACAGGCCGCGTCATTAAAAACCTTCCAGTCCCCTTAGGTACCCTGGGTAGGAAAAGAGCGCGTCTGAAACCTGCTGCCCGTTACATTGTTTAGTTCTTCATGGGGACCGGTCCCGGACTGGCGTGACCGACGCACATTCTCCACATGTTGGACTTTTTCATGATGAGTACCGAGTTTACTAGCCAACCCGGGTGAGGTGTTTCCATGACACGGCTGGTTGTGAGCGGCCGTGCAGTTTCTTCCTTTATAGCGGATTGCTTGGAGGAGTCATCCTCGATGAAAGCCACCATTTTAGCATCTTGTGCTACTTTGGGTTTTGCTCTTTCGCCTTCAGTACTCGGCCTTTTTGATGTGGTTCTATCCTCCGGGTCTGCTTGAGACCGGTAATGCTTGAGTTCTTCTTTTCTACAGGCCTGCTCGGCCATCGCTGCGTCTCCTTCGTCGCATTCAGCTGCTATGTCTCGATTTCCATGTATGGTAATGGTCTTCTTGGGACCCGGGATTTTTAGCTGTAGATACACGTAACACGGCCTAGCCATGAATTTGGCATAAGCCGGCCTTCCAAATAACGCGTGATAAGGGCTGCGCAATTTGACTACCTCAAAGGTAAGCCACTCAACTCGATAGTTATCCTTTGACTCCCCAAAGGCTACCTCCAATGCGATTTTTCCCTCGGGGCACGCTGAATGACCCGGCACTATCCCATGAAAAATTGTTGAGCTTTTTTGTAGCTGAGACTCCTTGAGGCCCATGCGTAGGAAGGTTTTCCAATACAGTATATTGATGCTGCTTCCACCATCCATCAAAACCTTTTTCAGCTCATACCCATTGACTTGCGGTGCGACTACTAATGCCAAGACTCCCGGGTGCTCCACTCTTTCTGGGTGATCTCTTCTGCTCCATGTTACCTCCTGTTCTGACCATCTCAAGTATCTCGGGACAGCTGACGAAACTGAGTTGACCGCTTGCTTCAGTATCTTTTTGTCCTTGTTAGAGCCTCCTGTGGTATGCACATGATATTGACCCAGTTGTTTGGGGTTAGCCTGGAAACCTCCTGCCCCCCCTTGGTTATTACCTTGATTTCCAGCCGCCGGGTTACCAGCTGGGGGTGGGCCGTTGCCCGGGTTTCCCCCTGGACCCGGTCCTCCTCCCCGTCCTGCACTTCGCATAGCTCTGTTCACTTCCTCATTTTTCCATCTTTGTAAGTCGGCGCACTGCTCCAGAGAGTGGTTAGCTGGCCTACCGTTCCTGCTGTGCTTCGGGCATGCCATCTTGAATATGTCCCAATTGTTACCCGGCCTTGGCGGTCCTTGATAGTTTCCTCCATTGTGATTACCTCCGTTGAAATTTCCTTCTGCTCTGGGCCTCGAAGACCCGGCTTCTGTGTTGGCGACAAACTCGGAGCCTCCTTCAAACGGGCGCTTGTTCTGGCTATTTCCGTTATTACCCGGCGCTGATCCATTGCCGGTTCTTCTGTTATTACTTGTGTTTGCTTTTACCTTCTTGTCATCAACTTCCTCTTCTGTAGTATCTGTCGCAGCGTGTTTGTTGCACGCATCCATCAATTCTCCCATTGTAACTTCCGACGCATTTCGACTAGACTTCATGCGAGTTAACTTTTGCACTAAAGGTATGTACTTGCATGTTTTTGCCATGGCCTGTAGTGCATCCTTGGGCTGAATATCCGTGGACGAGTGAAGTATCTCCATGACCCGGCGCACCCAACTGCGCGCCGATTCTCCCTTCTTCTGGACGCACCGCTCTAGATCATCAATAGTGAACAATTTCCTGCACGTCCCATGAAAGTGCTTGACAAACGCGGTCTTCAATTCCTCCCAGGACTTGATCGATCCTTCCGGCAAATTGGTGAACCACAACTTTGCTGCTCCTTCTGACATCATCAAGTACATGAACTTGGCTTGGAGATTCTCGGATGCGTTGCGAATCGACATTGCCATCTCATAACTACTTAGCCATGTTTCTGGATCCATAGTTGGCTCATAATTCACTACTTTCCCTGGCTCTTTGAATTTTTCCGGGTAAGGTTCAGCTCTGATATTGTCCGAGAGACACTTGGGTCCCGCAAGAACGGTTGAGGCCGGCCTTGCTCTAGAAACGTGTGATACCGCGGGGGGCGCGGCTGGGCGCGATGCTGCGGGAAGTCCATGCGCTGCAGACCCGGCCGCGGCCCTCCGGGCTCTGGAACTGTCTACGACAGCCTGTGCTGCTGATGCTGCCTGAACGCGGGGAGGAGGCGGCATTTGCTGCTGCTCTTCCCTCCGCCGTGCTGAACTTGTTTGGATATTCCCTTGCTGTTGACTGACGTATGGCGTCCCGTGCATACCGCTTCTATGATCCGGATAATTGGCTTGTTGTGCCACCGCAGTGTGCAACAGATCGATGGCTTGCCGAGTCTTCTCTGCATGGGGCGACTCTCCCACAGGGATTTGATTCAACGCGAGTGTCGCTGCATACACATTGTCCATGGGGTTATTGTAGTGACCGGCTGGTGTGCGGAATCGTGATGGTGGCGGTGGTGGTAGATCGTTGCCGGTTGTGACTCTAGTCTGTGGTGGGGGTAACCCGGTCCGTTCATTTGCCGGATGTGTCGCTGCTGTCGCCGGTTGGGGTGCGGTTCCCTGGTTCACCACTGGTATCGGCTGATCCTGAGGTGTGACAAATAAATTAGCCGGATTAATAACCCCGCCCATTGCTGGCAACCTGGTTTGATGCCTTTGATGCACTCTAGACGTTTCCTCTCGGAGCCGAGTTTCCAGCGCATCCAGCTCACGCTGCCGCGTGGCCATCCCTTGCCTTTCTGCCTCTACCTGCCTTCTTTGCTGTTCCAGCGCACGACGAGCCACATCCAGATCCCTGACACGTTCCGCTGCGTTTTCCGGAGTGATAACCGTTGCAAGAACCGTGGGGTCTAGAATCAGATTATTATCGAATAAGGCTGGGTGGCGCGGGTTCGAAGGACCCGCCCCTGGTGTCCGGTTTCCCAGGAATCCGAACGTGTTTGCATGCAACTCCTCATCTGCTGCACGGCTGGTTACTGATGCCGACTCCCCATCAACCCGGGCCAAAACCGGGTCTCCGTTAGCCGCGCCCTGCTGCTGGGCCACTGCCTGAGCCGCCCCGACTGATGCCGCGGTTGCGTTTCCTTGGTTGAGATTGGCCGCGGGAGCCGCATAGACTGCAACTCGGCGTACGATACCCGGTGTAAATTCATGCTGTTCTTCCTCGCCGTTTTCCTCCTCATACCGGTTTTCCAGCAGATCCAGGATAGACCCGGTATCATCTTCTCTTTCGACCCGGTCGCGCGGGGTCCATGCCGGCTCCTCCGGCTGTTCCCACTCCGCGATGGGTTCTTCTGCCGGATGTGTCGTTCCAATCGATTCTTCGTCATCTGATCGGATAGAAGTGGCTTCTCCTGGCACAGAATCAGATCCAATATTGTCAGGGATCGAATTGGAAGTACATACCATACCAATGAAGACGCTGATCTGGCCGATTGTCACGACGGATCCGGATTCGAGGTGATCCGACTCTGGCCCCCAGCCGGAATCGTCCACCATCTTTTCTCCTTTGCGGTCGATGTAGATTTCGCCGACGACAAGATTCCCCATGCTCTTCCGAGCTTCTCCCGTGATGTAAACACCTTTGGACGCAGGCCCCACGGTGGGCGCCAACTGTCGTGGGATAATCACGGCAGACGTTACCGGGGGTAACTGATCTTGGGGCAAGACGACACAGGCGTTTGGGAGAGGGTTTAGCTCAGAGGAAAACATGGTGCAATTCGATCTGGTAGCCGGCAATCAAAGTCGCCGAGTCTCCGATCTTGATATAACAACTCAACTCTGGGATTACACTAGATGCTCGATATCAAGCGATATTGCTAGGGTTCTTAGATCTCTGCCTAAACTAGACCTGGGGGTCGGTTTATAAAGCACCCGTACCCCCTGGCTTATTCTCCAAGGCGCATCCTGGATCCTACCCGGACACGGCGCACAAACCCTAACTTTCTTCTACCATAACCCACAATCCGGGTTACTGGGCCTACAAGCTTGGGCCTTCACAGGTTTCCTTATCCTTAGCCGGATCCTGCACAGCGTCCTTTGGGCCGGGTTACTCCTTGGAGTTTGGCCTACCGGGTTATCATCCCCCCCATCACCCCCCCTCCCCATCCGGAGGCTATCCATTAACCTCCATGCTCCAATGTATCCAGACAATTATCTTGGCTTTTTTAGGGTTAAAAGTAGGCGCATTGCCATTCGATTAGAAAGAAGAAGAGTTATTTACAGGGCTCTCGCGAGGTTAGAAAAACGCACTGACAATTGTCTTGGCTTTAGAGATCGCATACGAGTTTTAGTTGAGATGATTCAAAAATTAAAGTTGACCGCCCCAATGGGCCACACTACTTTCATGTTAGGCACTTTTCTCTTCTAGATCATCTTCAGGGTGTTTACATCCAAGCCAAAACTGGTAGTCAACACAGAGTTACACATAATTAGCTACGTGGGTGAAGTTTTGATGTACAAAGCATGTTTTGTTCCTATAACAGGTCACTAAAATGAGAGCCAGGCATTAGGTAACCAATGAAGATCATGGTGCATGTTCTTTAGTCATTTCCATGTGAGATCTACATGACAGATTTTTTTATAGTCTAATCAGCATATCATGTTCGATTCTCGGTTTGTTATCTGTCTGATTTTTATCCCTCAATGTCCAAACATCGACACAAAAGTCATCATGATAGACGTGACATCGAGTAGGGTTAAACGCACGGTAAAACAGATAATGAAGTCCACTTTTCATCTATAAACTTTTAGGGAAGTTTATTTTTTGTCATAAAACTTTTGTTAGGTCTAAAATGAACGCTCAACTCCTAAAAAACTCAACATGACATCTAATAAAAAAAGTCAACCGGGCTGAATTAAAACCGAATCTTCGTTGCATGTTCCACCGAATCGAACTCCCCATATGAGTACAAACTATGAACCATTAACCCAATTGGCTTTGTACAAACCTTTATTCTCCTCGCATTGTTCGTGTGTTCCTCCATTGGAAAGAAACAGTGTCACCGCCTCCGCATCCGACTCCTACATAGTCGGCCTCGTCGGCGTTAGAAGGGGTAGGGAACCCGATATATGAGTTGAGTTTTTTTTTTGTAGAATTAGACTTTTCGAACAAATTAGGTTAGGGTTTTAGTAATCCCATTTATCATCAATGAAGATGGCACCGTCTGAAATAAGTGATCTTTGGCTTGTTGTTCAATGGCGAGATCTTCTTCCCGGCGTCGATGGTGCTGTTGAAAGATTCAGTTTTCCTAGATATGATTCTTTAGGTCTTACTTCGCCGGATTGGTTTTGGATCTTTTCTCATGGTTGCCGCAAGGAGGATTGTCCTTGCAATATTTGTCTCGACTGCTACGTACTCGACAATGGTGATTCGTACTCTCGGCACCCAACGTCATCGATCAGTATGTTCTGTTGTTTTTCGTTGCAATGCTGGTGTACATCTACTTCGACTACTTTCGCGTCGCCCTCTTTGTCAACATGTCCACCGCAGTTGAACGCGTTGCTGCTGCCGTCGAGGCCGCCTCTGTTGCTGCTGCCGCCACCGCTGCTGCACCGCCGCCGCGGCTGCCGCCTCTGCTACGGCTGCTGCCAATTGGCCGACTGCAGGGTATAACACGTGTATCCCTGTCCTTATTATTTCCATGTGTGCAACACTAGTAGTTTGCGTAGATTTATCTACTGAAAATTTAGTATGCAGGAACATGGTTAAATATCATTATGTTTACGTCATGTTCATGATTTATACTTGGATTAATTTAATCTGTAAATTGCCTAAATTCTTAACAATCCAAAAACCTAATATGTGTAGGCAATTTTAGATTCATGATTTTTCTACTGCACTGAATCCGGACCCGTTTACGGGGACGTACTTTAAGCGTTGGTGAAAGGACATTGTTCCTAAATCTTGTTTTCGGTGTTTGATCACAACATATGGAAGGTCTAATGTTTTCCCTAAGTTTACTCAAAGCCTATCATGGATAAAATGCAATCATATATCTCCTTGGACACTCACACGATGGATAGCAAAAATGGAGAAAAGATTAAAGGAAAGGAGGAAAAGAAACAAGGATAGAAGAAGAGAAAACAGGGGAGGCCGGCCTCCCTGGCCGGCCTGGCCGGGCTCCTAGGCCTGGCTGGTCGGGCGGTGCCCCAGCCCCAGCTCCCCCCCACGCTGGCCCCAGGCCGGACCCCAGGCCGGGCGGCCCGGGTGGGTCCCCGGCCCCAGCCTCCCTTCCACGCCGGCCTGGCCGGGCTCCCAGGCCGGGCTAGCGCCGCCCCGGCCTCCCCTCGCCGCCCACGCCGGCCCTAGGCCAGACCTCTAGGCTGGGGTGGGATTTGCCCCTGCCATGGACGCCCCAGGCCGGCCTGGCCGGCCCCCTAGGCTGGCGTGGGCTGCAGAGTGGGGGGTCCCCCCAACGATTTTATCCCCCCCCCGGGTATAAAAGCAGATCTTCTTCCACCTTTAGAACTTGTCAATCCCACTCACTCTCTCTCCACCATTGATTGACCAAGCTCAAGCTCAAGCATCTCCTCAAATCCCCAACCAAAGCTCGTGATACTTTGGGATTTGAAGGAGACACCACCGATCTACAACTCCACCAAGTCGATTAGAAATCCACCCACTCATCCCTTAGGGATCTTGTCATTCTTAGTTCATCGGAGCCAATAATCTTGTTGCTCTTAGCTCATCGGAGCTCGGAGCCTTGTTGATATCCCCAGAGCTCTTGTGCTCGTGAATCTTGTTTCTCGGAGTCTTGGTGTCTCTCGGGATTCGGTGAGGACCCTCCAATCTTGTGGAGTGTGCCTCATCCTTGTAAAGGTTCTAGTTGTCAACCTCAACGGCAACATAGTGATTCGATCCTATCCACATCGGTGGAAGGACTCGAAGGAGATATGGTGTGCCATTTGAGGGCTGCTCGGTGTTCCACTTTGGTGGCACCGCACCGCTCCAACGGAGATTAGCTTCCATTGGGAAGTGAACTTTGGGATAAATCTCCGCGTCATTATGTTCGGTTATTCCTCAACTTACCTTTACTAGTTACTACTAGTTTAGTCATATATTCACCTTGTGCTATTTGTACTTGCTCAACATATAGGATTGCTCACCTAGTTGCATAATCTAGATAATCTATATTTGAGCATTACCTTGTTAACTTGAAAAGGAAGTTAAAATTTGTAGTTAACCTATTCACCCCCCCCCCTCTAGTTAACCTCTCGATCATTCAATTGGTACCAGAGCCTCGTCTCTTTATATAGGGCTTTACCGCCTAAAGAGGAGGAAAGGATGGCTAATGATCCCGTCACCATGGAGGGGATTCAAAAGCTAATCCAAGCTATGATTGATAGTTCCGAGAAAAAGATGGAGGGACTAGTAAAAGAATTGACGTCCCCATCTAATCAATCTAGAGAGAATGTTACCTTAGATGAACATGGAAACCCCATTCCAACTAAGGAAGTAACCGCAACATCTTCACCTTTAAATGGTATTGGTGGAAATTCCTTTGGCTATGCTTATAACAATGCTCCTAATGTTCAACATCCACATGTTAATCATCTTGGTCCACCTCCTATGGTGGATGGGCATCGTTTTACTAATTGGAAAGCTTCCATGAAGTCTTACATGTGCAGCTCTTCAATGCAAATATGGAGGATTGTTGAAAAAGGATATGAGCCAAAGGATCCCGCGAACTTAAGCTCAAGTGACGTCATAGATGAGCAACTCAACGCTCATGCTTTGCACATGTTGGAGAGGGCAATGGAAAAGGAAGGAGTTGAGCACATCCGGTCCTTCACAAGTGCAAAGAAAGCTTATGATTGCCTTGTTGATATGTTTGACGGCAACGTCAACCTCCAACGATCCAAGAAGTCAATCATTCAAAGACAAGTTGAACATTTTCACTTGAGTGATGGAGAGAGCATAAAAGACATGTTTAGAAGACTCAAGGCTCTCGTAAATGATATGAGAGATTGTGGATTCACGGATTGTACGGAGAATTGGGTCAAGGAGAAATTTCTACTCACCTTGATGCCATACAATGAAAACATGGCGATGAATATACAAGCAAGGGCCGATTACTTGGACCTATCCCCCAATGATGTTTTGGGTCTCTTTATCACCCTAAAAGTCATGAAGCAAACCTCCGATGATGTCATGGCCCGTGTAAACGGAATGAAGAGACCCTCTCTTGCCTTGAAGGCCAAGGCCATTCCCCATGAAGAAAATGACTCAAGTGATGATGGTGGATCTACTCATGAGGTCTCCGAGAAAGAGATGAAAACATCACATGAAGAATGCTTGGCTCTTTCTCAACATAAGTGGTGGAAGAAGGGAGACTTTAGATCCAATGCCACCAAGAATAAAGGGAAGGAAGTCTCAAGCATAAAGAAGGCCAGAACTTGCTTCAATTGTGGAGATTCCGAGCACTTTGTTGCCGAGTGCCCCTTCAAGAGTAGAATTGAAAATGGTGGAAGACTCATCAAGAAATCCACCTTCATTCCCAAGTCCAAGAACTTCATCAAGAGAGGCCCTCCTAGGGCATTGATTGCAAAAGAGGTTGAGTACACATCCGGTGGTGAAGAGAGCAACGGTGAAGGCGAACAAGTAGGTATGGCAGCCATGGCTAGGGGCGTCGTACCTCCTAACTTAAGCTCTCTCTTCTCCAACCCAAATGATAACAAGGGTCCTTCGAGTCACAAGTGCTTCATGGACAAGGGTATATCCCCAAAGTTGACTCCTACACTCAAACTTGCAAACTCTTCTATTCCTTCACTATTAAATTGTGTCGAGGAAGACCCCTTGGTAAACTTTGTTGAAAAACTAGAAGGAGAAACTAAATCTATCTTTGTCTCTCTCATGGATCAATTAAGTGAGGCACGTGGCCTCATTGATGAACATGAGGAGAGAATAATGTTACTTGAAAAGTTTGCTCGTGATGATGCTAGTAAAATTGAGGAGTTTGAGAAAGCTCTAGATGAATCACATTGCTTTAGAGAAAGCATAGAAGAAACCTTTGCAACTGACATAGCTAAAGTAAAACTTGATTGTGAACATGCTTTTGCTAAGGTAACGGAATTCATGGCCTTAAATGATGCAACTAACCAAGGTTACAATGAACTCATTAAGGATTTTGATAAGATTAAAATTGATTATCGAACAATTTCAAATCAGCTCAAGACCTTAAAAGGGGTAAAAAATGTGAATGAAAACTCTTGTGTTACTAACCCTTTGTGTGTCAAGGCAACTCTCATTGAGGAGAACAATAGGTTGAAGGCACAACTCAACAAAGGTCTTGCCACATCCATTCAAGGGAAAAAGAACCTTAATGATCTTTTGAGTAATCATAAGAGAGTTATTGGCAAGGAAGGCCTTGGTTTCGGTTCCACTTCCAAGGTGGCTTACAAGAAGAAGTCAACTCCCTCCGCTAACTCTATTGTTTTTGTGAAGGAGGGGGAGTTGGCTAATGATGAAGATGAGTTTGATATTATTGCTAAGAGTATTGTTCCTAGGAACACTACTACTCACAACAACTTTGCGGGAAAGTATAACCCATCTTATGTGCTTCTTAAATCTATTGATGGCCATGTTTATGCAAAATATGTTGGCACTCATATGGTGATGATTACAAGCATGCTATTTGGGTTCCTAAGACCCTTGTGACTAACAAAAAAGGACTCATCCAAGAATGGGTACCTAACACAAGAAGTTGATTCATTGTAGGGTTGTATTTCTGTTGGAACATCATGGATGATTGATAGTGGTTGTTCCGCAGACATGACCGGAAGCAAGGAAGTGTTAGATGATTTGAAACTCCAACTTCTCAAATTTGCTCATGTAACTATTGGTGATCGCTCACAACTTAAGGTATTGGGACATGGCAAGGTGGTCATTTCTCCGGATTCATCCATTAAGAAAGTCCTCCATGTTGAGTCCCTTGGCTATAATCTTCTTTCCGTCTTGCAACTTTGTGAATGCAATTTTACATGTGTATTTGGGCGTCATCACGTGCTTGTCCTTCACACTATTTCTCTTAATATAGCCTTTGTTGGATTTGTGGAAAACGGTATGTATATAATGGATTTCTCGAAAGAAACTACACATATCACCACATGTCTAATGGCTAAATCCGACGTGGGGTGGCTTTGGCATCGCCGCTTAGGCCACGTCGGTATGAGAAATCTACAAACTCTTGTGAAGGGTGAGCATGTGGTAGGACTAACAAGTGTGAATTTTTCCAAAGATCGTCCTTGTAGCTCCTATATTGTCGGAAAGATGCATGAGAAGAATCACCCCAAGAAATCAATCATCTCCACAACAAGGCCCTTTGAGCTTATTCACTTGGATCTATTTGGGCCTCCAACATATGATAGTCTTGGGGGAAAAGAGTATTGTTTGGTGATTGTTGATGATTATACAAGATACACTTGGATTTTCTATATCAAGAAGAAGAGTGAGACTCAAGAAAGATTCATAACTTGGGCCACCGAAGTGCAACGCCAATATGACACCAAGATCTTGTCTATTAGAAGTGACAATGGGTCCGATTTCAAGAACTACACCATGGATGAATTCTTGAGTGATGAGGGGATAAGACATCAATATCCCGCTGCGTACACCCCTCAACAAAATGGTGTAGCGAAGAGGAAGAATCGCACACTTATTGATATGGCAAGAACTATGATGGCCGAGTTCAAATCCCCATATAACTTTTGGGCCGAAGCCATCAACACCGCTTGTCATCTATCTAACCGACTCTTCCTTCGTCCGATGATTGGCATGACTCCATATGAGCTCCTAACCGGTAACAAACCCAACCTCAAATATCTTCGAGTTTTTGGGTGCAAATGCCAAGTCTATATAAAGGGAACTAGATTGTCTAAGTTCGATTCTAGAACTTTTGAAGGCATTTTTGTTGGTTACGCCACGAACTCCCACACTTATAGAGTCTACAACATATCCACCGGGTGTGTTGAAGAATCTATGAATGTGGAATTTCATGAGGATAATGGCTCCCAAGTGGAGCAAATTGATTGTGATGATGTAGGTGATGAACCGTCCTCCATAGCCATAGGAAGAATGGGTATAGGTCCACTTATACCCATTGAGGGATACCTTGTGGCAAATGAGGATGGGACTAGCTCTACGCAAGTGGAGCCCTCTACATCAACCACAAATCAAATGGTAGACCAAGAACACGAACAAAACTTTCAAGTGGATACCACTCATCAAGAAAGTGATCAAGGTCCACCCAATAATAATGGTGGAAATGATCTTGGTGATTCATCACCAAGAACTCCACTACGGATGGACAATGGTCTTGATGAAGGAAATGATGAGGATATTCCCCCCACCCCCCAATGAGAACCCCGATGATGCACTAGTTCGTATCACAACTCGTCAAGCATCAAGATTGCAACAAAAGTCACTTTACCAAAAGAATATTATTGGTGGCCTGGGAAGAAGTGTCTCCACTCGTGGACAAGTACTCAAGTTTTGTGGTATTCATTCATATGTCTCTCATGTTGAACCTATCAAAGTGTATGATGCTCTTGAAGATGAAGATTGGGTTCAAGCCATGCATGAAGAGCTCCATAATTTTGAGAGAAACAAAGTATGGTCACTAGTGGAAAGACCCAAGGATCATAATATCATTGGAAATAAATGGGTGTTAAAAAAACAAGCAAGATTCTCATGGGCAAGTGATCCGCAACAAGGCTTCGATTGGTTGTTCAAGGCTACTCTCAAGTCGAAGGACTTGACTACGGTGAAACTTTCGCTACCGTAGCTAGACTTGAATCCATTCGTATATTAGTTGCATTTGCCACTAGTCATAACTTCATCTTGCATCAAATGGACGTTAAAAGTGCTTTTCTAAATTGTCCTCTAAATGAAATGGTATATGTTAAACAACCTCCGGGGTTCGAGGATCCCAAGTATCCTAACCATGTCTACTTCCTCCATAAGGCTTTGTATGGCCTCAAACAAGCCCCACATGCTTGGTATGATCATTTAAAGGAGTTCTTAGTGGATCGTGGTTTCGTACTTGGGGTAATTGATCTCACACTCTTTACGAAAAGTGTAGATGGACATTTCTTTGTATGTCAAGCATATGTTGATGATATTATATTTGGATCTTATAACGTGAGTTTTGTAGACCAATTTTCCAAACTAATGACAAGTGAATTTGAGATGTCTATGATGGGAGAATTGAAGTTCTTTCTAGGTTTTGAGATCAAGAAATATCATGAAGGGACTTCTATTTGTCAAACAAAATATATTCAAGACATGCTCAAGAAATTTGATATGAACAATGCCAAACCATTACCTTATCCAATGCCAACAACCGTGAATCTTACTATAGATCACGAAGGTATACCGGTAGATCCAAAACTTTATTGTTCTATCATTGGATCTTTGCTTTACCTTTGTGCATCTAGACCGGATATTATGTTTAGTGTGGGTTTGTGTGCAAGATTTCAATCTAACCCCAAGGAAAGCCATATGATTGTGGTCAAAAGGATTCTTAGACATTTGGTTGACACTCCTACACATGGTCTTTGGTATCCATCAAACACAACTTTTGATCTTGTGGGATATTCGGATGCGGATTGGGGAGGTAACAAAGTGGATAGAAAATCAACCTCGGGTGCTTGCCAATTCCTTGGTAGGTCACTCGTATGTTGGTATTCCAAGAAACAAAATTGTATTGCCACCTCCTCTACGAAAGCGGAGTATATTTCTGCCGCTAGTTGTTGCTCTCAACTCTTATGGATGAGGCAATGTCTTAAGGATTTTGTAATTGAGATTAAGACAATGCCTCTTTTATGTGACAATGAGAGTGCTATAAAGATTGGTCACAATCCGGTACTTCATGGCAAGACCAAGCATATTGAGATTCGGTATCATTTTATTCGGGATCGTGTGGCAAATGGAGATATCTCACTTTCCTATGTCAACACCAAAGATAAACTTGCCGACATCCTTACAAAGCCTCTAGATGTGAAGAGATTCAAGGAATTGAGGAGTGAGCTCAATGTCGTATGTGCAAGCAACTTTAGTTGATTGAAAATCTTGCATACACACCCCTACTAGACTCTTACTTGGATTCTAGATGTACGCATAGACATAGGAGGAGTGTAGCTCAATCAATGAGCCAACACTGCCTCTATAATGCATAGATAAACAAATCATGCATAATGGTCATCTCATATGACATAATGTGCTTCAATGATGAGTCTCGACAATGCACCCAAGATATATCTTCGCGGTGTCATATCGAACATACTCATACATGGTGGCTAAGGCCACCGCCAAAAATTTGGTTGGTTTTCATATTGATAAGACATTTTGTGCTTCACTCATATGCATTTCCGTTCTTCACATTTCATTTTGCGTCCAATGTTGTTTAATTCATCTTTTACCTTTCTCCATTAGATGCAAATGAAAATCATCATACTAATAGCATCATACTCATTTTATTTGTGCACATGGTCAATTAAAACTTGCTACATAAAAGTATGGTGTGCTAGAAACAAACATATGAAAATTTATTGTTATAACACTAGTCTAAATTTTTATATTAAAAAAAGGGGGGAAAACAAAAAAATAAAAGAAAAATCGGCCTGGCCGGCTGCCCTTCCCTGCGCCCGGCCTCGCTCCACACCCGCGTCGGCCCCAGGCCGGGGGTCAGGCCGGCCCGCTCGGCCACCCGCCCGGCCCCGCCCCTCCCCCACGCCGGCCTGGCCGGCTCCCCGGGCCGGGGCGCGCGCTGCACACACGCCACGCACACCATGCACACACAACCGCACCCCCATCCCCCACACAAACCCAACCCCACTTCCCCTTCTTCCTCCCACCAACCACCACCATTGGAGCCCCTCTTGGAGCTCTCCTTCCCCCTCCCCCCCCCACACCCTAGCCCACCCCTACCACTCAAATTCACAGATCCGCAAGCCCTCGTCCTTTTCCACAATTTTTTTGTGGAAGATGGCCACCAACTCGGGTAATCTCTTGGGCCTCTACTATCTAACGTGTTTATGTGCTTACTCTCTATCGGTCTAGTAGTGTGGTTCATTAATTTAGGGTGTAAATTCTTCTCCTAGTGTCCATGCTAGATCTCACATTGTTCATATGCCACTAGCCACACCCTAGATCCTTTACTATGCCATGATCTTTCTCCTTAGTGTGCTCCTACTGATGTAGTCTCGTGGTACAATTTTTTTTATGCCATGATATTGTGCTCCCTTGCCATGCTATGCCATAGTTCACAATTGACCACTCTCAGTATCATGCCAAATAAAATATATATATATATATAAATATATAATATCTATCATAATAAAAAAACATCATCCAACCATTCTCTTCACCTTACACCATGCTATCATAATATCTATCAAAAAAACGACTAGTGAGTTAGCTGCTGCTCAACGCCCTAAGCGTACCCGCACACTGTGCTCAGCGCCTAGTACCTCTCAGGGTGCCCGCCGTTCACCTTCTCCAGCTCCTACTGGCCCTGCTCCTGACACTTTCAGCATTAAGAGGGCACTCCAGAAGATGAACTGCTTCTTCATTGACAAGCAGCAGCAGGATTATCAGGCCTATCGCAAGGGCAAGGCCTCTCGTCGATCAGCGGGCCATCATGACAGCTCTTCAGCTCCCACTCAGCTCTTCTAGCTCAGATGAGATTCCAGAGGACCGGTGGAAGTCCCAAGACACCTACTGGCTTGGCGATGACGCTAGCTCTCTTGGCTCCTTTGCGGACACCTGCCCTGCTACTGCTAGCTCCAGTTAGGCTCCTTCCGAGGACGTTCCCGCGGCGGATGACGAGATGGAAGATGACGAGTGATTGGACTTGCGTTGTTTTCTCCCTTTTTGGTGTCTGATGCCAAGGGGGAGAAATACTCACGGATTGCATTGCATTTCATGCATCCATTTGCGTTTTATCCTCGCTATTATTTTCTTTGATATTAGTTGATGGTACTATTTGTGTGGTTTGGTGAACCTTGGTACTATTGTAATACTATGTCTCTATTTACTCATCGTACTATCTATCTATCTATTATGCGACGTGATATTTGAAGTGTTGAAGATCATAGCAATGCTATTATATTATATATCTACTCACTAATTGATGTGATGAAGCCATAGTGAGGTTATTCTTTATCCATCTACCACTATGAGAAGAATGCTATGGTGAGATCTATCTTGTGTACAATACAATCACTCATCTATAGATAACATTATGTCTACACATGAATACTCAATTTTAGTTCAAAGTTGTTTTCAACAAACACTTTGTCTATACATATGCATCTATAGTGCTAAATCATGTTTGGATAATCCTCACACTTCACATAGGTATATCATGATAACATCACATGCCCTATTGTCCTATAAAACATAGTGTGAAAAGAGAATTACGTTCGTTGCACTCCATATGATTATCAAATATATATGTCTCATGTTTGGGCACACAAATAGGGGGAGTACCACTATAATTTTTGTCTCCTTGCAAATAGCCATGATAAATTGTCCTTTATGCAAATCCGTATGTTGTCATCAAACATCAAAAAGGGAGAGATTGAAAGGACATTGTTCCTAAATCTTGTTTTCAGTGTTTGATCACAACATGTGGAAGGTCTAATTGACGGGGGGATACTAACCCGGAATGCCAGGCTCCGGGAAGTAACCCGGCCCAAAGGATGGTGTGCAGGATCCGATTAATGATAAAGATGTTTGTGGAGGCCCAAGTTCGTGGGCCTAGTGACCCGGATTAGGGGTGTTGTAAAGGAAAGTTAGAGTTAGCACGCCGTGTCTGGGTAGGACCCGAGTGTGCCTTGTAGAGAAAGCTAGGGGGTACGGGTGTTATATAAACCGACCCCCGGGTATAGTTTGGGAGAGAGATCTAAGAACCCTAGCAATATCGTGTGGTATCAAGTATCCAGTGTAAACCCTAATTGAGTTATTATATCGAGAATAGAGATTCGGCGACTTCGATTGCCGGCTGTCAGATCAAGTTGTGCCATGTCTTCCCTTGAGCAAAACCCTCTCCCGAACGCCTGTGTCGACTTGCCCCTAGATCAGTTACCCCTGGTAACATCTGCCGTGATTATCCCACGACAGTTGGCGCCCACCGTGGGGCCTGCGTCCAAAGGTGTTTACATCACGGGAGAAGCTCGGAAGGGCATGGAGGATCTTGTCATTGGCGAAATCTACATCGACCACGAAGAAGAAAAGTTGGTGGACGATCCCGGCTGGGGGCCAGAATCGGATCACCTCGAGTCCGGATTTATATTGACGATCGGCCGGATCAACATCTTCGTCGACACGGTACGAGCGACTAACTTAAAAGGACAATATCATGTGCATACTACAGGAACTTCTAGCAGGAACAAAGAGACATCAAAGCCAGCGGCAAATTCGGTTTCATCAGCCGCGCCGGAATATCTCAGATGGGCAGAACAAGAGATAACGTGGAGTAAAAGAGATCATCCGGAAAAGGTGGAGCGTCCAGGAGTCTTGGCGTTGGTGGTTGCTCCACAGGTTAATGGTTACGAGCTGAAGAAGGTCCTGATGGACGGTGGAAGTAGCATCAATATCCTTTATTGGGAGACCTTTTTACGGATGAGTCTCAAAGAGTCCCAGCTGCAGAAAAGTTCAACAATCTTTCACGGGATCGTACCGGGTCACTCGGCGAGCCCCGAGGGAAGGATCACCTTGGAAGTTGCTTTTGGGGAATCGACGGATAATTATCGAGTGGAGTGGCTCACGTTCGAGGTGGTCAAGTTGTGCAGTCCTTACCACGCGCTGTTGGGGAGGCCGGCTTACGCCCAATTCATGGCTAGGCCGTGCTACGTGTATTTGCAGCTGAAAATCCCGGGTCCTAAACGGACCATTACTATACATGGGAACCGGGATATAGCGGCCGAGTGCGATGAAGGAGATTCAGTTATGGCCGAGCAGGCATGCAGGAAGGAAGAGCTCGAATATTACCGGTCTCAAGTAAACCCGGACGATAGAACAGCCTTGAAAAAGCCGAATACTGAGGATGAGAGAGCAAAATTCAAGGCAGCGCAAGACACCAAGAAGATAGATTTTGTCGAAGGGGATTCTACTAAGCAGTTTACCATAGGGTCTAACCTGGGAAAAGAGCATGAGGGAGCGCTCGTGGAGTTCATTCGCTCGAATGCAGATGTGTTTGCTTGGACACCCAGCGACATGCCGGGTATCCCTACAGAATTGGCTGAGCACAGTTTGCATGTGGATCCCAAGTCCAGGCCCGTGAAACAAGGTTTGAGGAAAATGAATGAGGAAAGAAGGAAAGCTATAGGCGAAGAGATCGCTCGACTACTGGCAGCCGGCTTTATCATGGAAGTATTTCACCCGGATTGGTTGGCTAACCCGGTTCTGGTGATGAAAAAGACCAACGAGTGGAGGATGTGCATTGACTTCACTAGTCTTAACAAGCATTGCCCAAAGGATCCGTTCGCGCTCCCAAGTATAGATCAGATTATAGACGCAGTAGCTGGAAGCGATCTGTTATGCTTCCTGGATGCATATTCCGGGTATCATCAGATTAAGATCAAAAGGGAGGATTGGGAGAAAACATCATTCATAACCCCGTTTGGGGCCTTTTGTTATAAAACTATGACATTTGGGTTGAAGAACGCTGGCGCAACTTACCAACGGTGTATTCAAAAGTGCTTTGAGGACCAAATCGGACGTAACGTCCATGCTTATGTGGACGACGTGGTCATCAAGACCAGGAAGGCGGAGACATTTATCGATGATCTAAAGGAGACATTCAAAAACCTGAGGAGGTACCAGATGAAACTTAATCCAACGAAGTGCGTGTTTGGAGTTCCGGCTGGGAAATTACTCGGCTTCATAGTTTCCGAGAGAGGAATTGAGGCAAATCCAGATAAAATCAAGGCAATCCAGAGTTTGAAAAAGCCGGAGAACTTGAAGCATGTTCAAAAGCTCACGGGCTGTGTAGCAGCCTTGAGCCGGTTCATATCTAGACTCGGAGAAAAAGCAATACCCTTGTATCGGCTCTTGCGAAAATCGGATAAATTCGTGTGGGACGAAGAGGCAGATGAAGCGTTTGAAGCACTAAAGAAGCAATTATCTGAAGCACCAGTACTAGCGGCGCCGGGTCCTAAAGAGCCTATGTTGCTATACGTGGCAGCTGGCCCCCGAGCCGTTAGCGCAGTGGTTGTCGTGGAACGCAAAGAGGACGGGAAAGGTTACCCGGTTCAGAGGCCGGTTTATTACGTCAGTGAGGTGTTATCAGAAGCAAAGCAGCGCTATCCGCATTGGCAAAAGCTGGTGTTCGGGGTCTTTATGGCTAGCCGGAAGTTGAAGCCGTATTTCCAAGAGCATCCGATAACAGTGGTTAGTTCAATACCAATGTCGGATATCATCAGAAACTCGGACGCGACGGGAAGAATAGCCAAATGGGCGATAGAGATGGGGGATTATCATATCAACTACGAACCCAGGTCAGCAATCAAGTCTCAAGCTTTAGTTGATTTCGTTAACGATTGGACACATACAGGCATGACTGCAACGGTTCCAAATTCCGAGTCATGGGTCATGCACTTCGACGGATCAAAGCAGTACGAGGGATCAGGAGCTGGGGTGGTGCTAACATCACCCAAAGGGGACAAATTGAGTTACGTGCTACAAATTCACTTCGACTGTTCCAACAACGTTGCCGAGTATGAGGCCCTATTGCATGGCTTAAAGGTAGCCAAGGAGATGAGCATCAAGAGGATACGGTGCTTCGGAGACTCGGACCTTGTGGTACAGCAGGTGTCGGGAACGTGGGACAGAAAGGATGCAACTATGGCAGCATATCGCAGGGAGGTCGACAGGGTTGCCGGGTGCTTTTCCGGGTATGAGGTGGAGCACATAGACAGAAGAAAAAACGAGGCAGCAGACGCACTCGCCAGACTCGGCTCGCGTAGAGAGCCGGTTCCACCTAATGTGTTCCTGGACGAGTTGTGGCGACCATCAGTTAAAACCGAGTCTGAGGAAGAACTGGCAAATCAAGACCCGGATTTGGAATACGTGGCCACAGTACATGCCATCCCCGAGTGGACAGAACCATACCTGGCCTACCTATCGCGGGGCGAGTTACCAGAACAGGAGGTATTAGCAAGACAAATTCTGAGGCGAGCAAAGGGGTATTCTATCATCAATGGAGAATTATACAAGAGAAGCGCAACAGGAGTCTTCTTGCGCTGCGTAGCGCCAGAAGAAGGCCGACAGATTCTCAAGGAAATACACGAAGGCGACTGTGGGCATCATGCATCTACAAGGTCTCTGGTGGCTAAAGCTTATCGACACGGATTTTTCTGGCTTACGGCTCTAGCAGATGCAGAACGTTTGGTAGCAAGATGTGACGGATGTCAAAGGTACGCTCGCCAAATACACGTACCGGCTATGGAATTACGGACCATCCCATTAACTTGGCCGTTCGCCGTCTGGGGTATGGACATGGTTGGTCCCTTTCATATGTCACCATGCAAGAAGACACATCTTTTGGTGGCTATTGATAAGTTTACCAAGTGGGTTGAGGTTATGCCAGTTACTAATTGCGAAGCAGCCACAGCAGTCAAGTTCCTGAAAAGGATTATCTACCGGTTCGGGTACCCCCACAGCATAATTACCGACAATGGAACCAACATGTCCCTTGGTGAGATGGAGAAGTTTTGTGGCAACAATGGAATCCGGCTCGATGTGGCATCGGTGGCTCATCCGCAGGCCAATGGACAAGTGGAGAGGGCAAACCAAGAATTGCTTCGCGGATTAAAACCACGATTGCGAGTTCCCTGTGTCAGGGCTGCTGGTGCATGGGTCGAAGAACTTCCTTCTGTGGTTTGGGTATCAACACTACACCTAACAGATCCACTCAGATGACACCCTTCTTCATGGTCTATGGTGCGGAAGCAGTGTTACCGAGTGACATTATTCACGATTCGCCTAGAGTATCAGCTTACGTCGAAGTAGAGAACGAAAAAACCCGGCAGGACGCCGTAAATATGTTAGAAGAACAAAGAGAACAAGCCCTGGAAAGATCAGCCATATATCAGCAAGATCTACGGAGATATCACAGCCGGCGTGTGAAGACCCGGGTATTCCAGGAAGGAGATTTGGTTCTGCGTTTGGTACAGTCAAACGAAGGAAAACACAAATTATCACCACCATGGGAGGGACCATTTATCATAAGCCGGAGCCTACATAACGGATCATATTATTTGATAGATGCAAGGGAAGAATCGGCTACAGTCAATGACACCGCACACACCACTTCATCTATGCAAGAAAGAGATAGACCATGGAACGTGGCTCAGCTGCGTCCGTATTATACTTAGTAAAGACTATATTGGCAAGTGGAATTGCACGATGTAATAGGCAGCAGGTTTTCTGACGTACTCTTTTCCTATCCAGGGCACCTTTGGGGACTGGACGGGTTTTTAATGAGGCGGCTTGTTGACCTACATTTTTCATATCAAGTAAAGAGATGGTTATCAAGAAAAGAGATGGTTGTTATCAGTTTTTCATATCAAGTAAATAGATGGTTATCAAGAAAAGAGATGGTTGTTATCAGTTTTTCATATCAAGTAAATAGATGGTTATCAAGAAAAGAGATGGTTGTTATCAGTACGATGCGTATATCTAGGTCTTGGGGGCTGATCGCTTGAATAGCACAGTTACAAACTCAAAGACCCGGCCATGATGCCTATGAGTTATAAGGGCCGATTACTCGCAAACGAGTACGGCTACAATCTTATAACCGGACAAAGAAGTCCAAATTTCTTGGCTACGCTTACTTAAGCTCGATGTGACTCGCATTAAAGTGGCATGATTTGTTCGCTTACGATGGCAGTTAGTCATGAAACCCGACGGGAATTGGCTGGCTACGTCTTCGTATTGATGTAACAACATGGTATCCACGCGAAAGCCGGCTTACAGTACAAGACAGTCAAAAGGGTCATCTAAACCACAAGTTATGCAGAGTACAAGGCTGAATAGCTGGAAACTCAATAACTATTAAGCATAACTTCAAAACCGATGTGAAACAACTCATGGATCTTTGTGAAAATAGCAATAAGCATTTTGCTGCCTTTTCAGGATCAAGTGTCCTAGGCTCGGCAATCCGGGTCTGGTAGCTTGAAATCTTGAAAAGAACTGGCTTACTTGTGTAGTTGCAAAAATCCAGATATCCGAGTCTTGGGGACTTGGGGACTTCGAAGCAGAACCCGCTTGTCAATACCCATGAGACCCGGAAATTGAGTTTTCGCAAAAGGAGCAATAAATAAAACCAGATATCGAGAACAGATGAGCTTAAACTTAAAAAGGTCGGAACAGGCATCGAGTATATCAAGGCCTTAGTGTGCATTACAAAATACTGGTGAAAAAATATCAAAGGTGCACAGACGCACCGCCTAAAAAATGACTGTTCCAAAAAGTATGTCGACCGACTGACGCTTAAGAAGAGGCATTGGAAACCATATATCACTCGGCGCCCATCTTGGCCTTACCCTTGCCATCATTGGTGGTAGCAGCAACACCCGGATCGGCGGCGCCATCCCCTGCAGGGGGCGGAACGACTGATGTTGAGGCAGCGGGAGCAGAGCCGGCTTCAGCTTGTTTCTTGGCAGCCTCCGCCCTTATCGCAGCAGCTTCCTCCTTCCACCGAGCCATCATGTCATATGGTTCGGGAAGATCTGACTTAATTGCCACACCAGCAGCATCATAAGCGGGGACAAGAGTATTGACGTCCAGTTCATCAGCGATCACGCTAGCCGGGTGACGGACCTCTTTCTGCACAGCCTGAAAATCCTCCCGCGAGAATTTTGAACCATCAAGCTTGAATTCGGGGAAGCCGCCCATGAGCTTTGCCAGATCGAGCTTGGGGAAGTAAGCCTTGGCGAGTGATAGCCCCCGGGTCATTCCAACCCGGCAGGACGAGCGCTTCCAGTGCCAAATCCACTCAGGAATCGTGGAAAAGGCGTCCAGCATCCTCTTCAGGTCAACATGTCCTCTACCTGGCCACCGTAACTCTTCCAAGATCCATCTGGTTCCGGCACACAGCTGCCGGATAACATTCTTCATGGTCTTCAGCTTGGCAATATCATCCTCATCCGGCATGGTTTCATCCGGGCCTGGAGTAAAATGAATATATAAGCTAAGCATTTTTTGCTGTTGGTCAAAAGGATAAACCCGGAGAAGGAAGCATACCAAGCAAAGAACGATAGGTATCAGAAATTTCGACAGAAAGGCTTGTCAGGTCGTCTTCGGCTCGGTGAGCCCTTCTTCGGTACTTCTTCATTAATTGCCTATTCCTTCTGGCTTCAGTCTCGGCCGCTTCGCGTAAAGATATCTCTTTTTCAATGAGCTTGGCGGCGTCTGCAAGTTTCTCCTCATATTGAGTCACGAAAGACTGCATGGATGTTAAAAAGTGTTAGTCGGATAGAAGAGCACGGTTATCAGTCAATGGTATAATAAAGTCCCGAGCAAGTCATGAATGAACTCACTCGGAACTTGGGGACTGGACAAAGGTACAAGCAACATTAGTTCAACTTACCTCATGTTTGGTTATTAAGGCTCCCAGGATGTTTTCCTCGTTAGCTCGTAAGGTGCGCAGGGTTTCCAGCATCTGGGCAAACGTTAACTCGTCGGAATGAGTCCGGGAAGAGCCGGCAGCTTGGTCATCTGGCAGGGGGGTTTTCCTTGCATTTGGAGTGGAGACCCGGACAGTCTGAGTGTCCGGGTTGGGAGGGCTCATCTTCGTATCTAGAATTTCTATTTCTTCGTCTACTGGTTCCGATAAGGAAGGAGATCCGACGGTTTGGGAAAGCGGATTGTTCAGAGGGCCTTGTTTCCGGTTGGTGGCCGCATCACCACCAGTTGCGGCGTCTGCGTCGTCAGTCGGCTTCTCCACCTGGAGGTTACCCGTTTCTGTGTTTTCCGGGTCACTGACGGTGACCTGAGCGCTGAAAGAAAGATGAAAAAAGGCAGTTATTAATGATGACGGTGCCTCGGACGAAAGTTCGCTAGAGGCAAAAAGAAATAGTAAGGCAAAAACTTACCCGGCATTTACGGTGTAATCCGATGGGAGCTCGCCACTTGAAGTAGATGAGGTATTCGCAGGAACCACTAATGGAACCCGGAATTGCCCGGCACGCGGGTGGTTAGGAGAAGGGTGGCGCTGAGGAGAGTTGGAAGAACGAGATGGAGGAGCACTGCCACGAGGGACTAAAGGGGCGGAGATGCCCGGGTTAAGGGGATCTTCACCCGGGGAGCTCCGAGTTACCCTGCGTTTGGCGGGGAAAGATTCCTTCAAGCACGGCGAATTTGATAATTGATGGTTAAGTCTTCGCATGGCGTCAAAGGAGTAAGATTCAGAAGATAGTGAGGAAAAAGGAACCTTGGATACTGTCCCCCTGCTTTTCCTCTTGGCCCCGGCTGTTGCCTCGGGGTCAGACTCGGTTCTCTCCGGGTCATCCTCGTTGTTTCCACCTTCGTCCTCCAGCCCTGCGAACCAGATGTGTATTCATTGGGAAAAAGACAGACGAAAAGAAAGTAATACAAGCAAAAGTATGCAGATCCTGGGTGAGTACCTTCGCTGTCGTCAGTCGCCTCGTCCTCCTCTTCCGGGTCTCTGGAGGGGGGGAGTGGTTCAACTCTCCAGAAGGGGTCATCAGCCTGAGGTAAAAAGATAAGATTAAAGGCTTCGAAGCAGTATCGAGTTGAAATGCGGAAACAAATTATGAGAGCCGGATATTACCGCTGGGGCAGGGTTTTCCCGTGTAAACGGGGGTAACCCGGCGATGCCCTTTATCACCTCCAGTTTTTCTGTTGAGAAGCTCTTGATGGTCTTGATAGTATCACCGGTCGCAAAGCTTTTGGTGGAATAGCGGAGTGCATCTGTGGTGTGTCCCGAATACTCGCACATCAATTTGGTGCGAATGGAGTTTGGTTGGATTCGGAAGTCGACCCATGTCTTTATTAAATTGAGCCCTAGGAGGCCTTGGGCCGAGAGAATGGCTATTTTGGCCAGTGCAGGAAGGATTGCCTCCCTGTCCGAGTCTGGTGCAAAGGCACTGAAAGACTCGGAAGGTTCGAGGGGGGTCTCTGAGTAACCCGGCAGCTTCTTTTCGCTGTCGGAGGAGGTATCTCGGCAATAAAAAAAGGATAACTGCCAATGTTTGGTACAGGATTGCAGGTTGAGGGTTGGCGAGCATTGAATCGATCTAATCTGGTGCAATTGGACAAGTAACTCGCGGGATGACCTAGATCTGATCTTGGATGGATTAAAAGCTGCGGGGCTGAATTAATTGGTTGCGAAGAGCTTACCGAGAAGATTGGGGCTTAATGTGATGGCGGCGAGCGGTGCGGCTCGAATGGGAGGAATGGAGGTACAAAGGTGGCGCTTGACGGCGGCGCGAGGCGATTCAAGGGCGGGCGCGGCCGCTGTTAATCTTGCGTCAGTAACAGGCGCGAGTTCTTCACGATGGTGCTGCGAAGGTGTTATGAGCAATGAGGGAGAGGAGAAGTTGTGGCGTGGTGATGGGCTTAGGGTTACCCTCTAAGCGCTATTTATAAGGCAAGGGAGAGCTTATCTTAACGGCTAGGAGCCGGGAACCGCGGGGTAATGGTTATCCACGAAGATTTCGCAAGATGTGCGTCAAGTGTTGGGCAAGGCATCGTGACAGAGGAAGGAAGGGGTTCGTCCGTAATAACAGGACTGGTTATCAAGCATGAGATCTTGTCATTTCTTATTGTGGTTTGGACTTAGGAATTTGGACCCAAGTATATGGAGGAAAGGTCCGGGTTATTGTATGGCCACCATGGAGTGAGGCCTAGCTGAATATCGCGATATCTTAACTCAGTTTTCGTACGCCCGTATGATCGGTATCTTTGCAGGGAATAGCAAGCGCTTCAAGGAGATCCGTGAAGCCCAAGCTATTCTGGGGACTACTGACGGGGGGATACTAACCCGGAATGCCAGGCTCCGGGAAGTAACCCGGCCCAAAGGATGGTGTGCAGGATCCGATTAATGATAAAGATGTTTGTGGAGGCCCAAGTTCGTGGGCCTAGTGACCCGGATTAGGGGTGTTGTAAAGGAAAGTTAGAGTTAGCACGCCGTGTCTGGGTAGGACCCGAGTGTGCCTTGTAGAGAAAGCTAGGGGGTACGGGTGTTATATAAACCGACCCCCGGGTATAGTTTGGGAGAGAGATCTAAGAACCCTAGCAATATCGTGTGGTATCAAGTATCCAGTGTAAACCCTAATTGAGTTATTATATCGAGAATAGAGATTCGGCGACTTCGATTGCCGGCTGTCAGATCAAGTTGTGCCATGTCTTCCCTTGAGCAAAACCCTCTCCCGAACGCCTGTGTCGACTTGCCCCTAGATCAGTTACCCCTGGTAACATCTGTCGTGATTATCCCACGACACTAATGTTTTCCCTAAGTTTACTCAGAGCCCATCATGGATAAAATGCAATCATATATCTCCTTGGACACTCACACGATGGATAGCAAAAATGGTGAAAAGATTAAAGGAAAGGAGGAAAAGAAACAAGGAGAGAAGAAAAGAAAACAGGGGAGGTCGGCCTCCTAGGCCGGGCTGGTCGGGCGGTGCCCTGGCCCCAGCTCCCCTCCACGCCGGCCCCAGGCCGGACCCCAGGCCGGGCGGCTCGGGCGGGTCCCCGGCCCCAGCCTCCTTTCCACGCCGGCCTAGCCGGGCTCCCAGGCCGGGCTAGCGCTGCCCCGGCCTCCCCTCGCCGCCCACGCCGGCCCCAGGCCGGGCTACCCCAGGCCGAGGTGGGAAGGCACGCTGGCCCGTACGCTCTCCATGTTGGCCCCAGACCGGACCTCTAGGCCGGGGTAGGATTTGCCCCTTCCCTGGACGCCCCAGGCCGGCCTGGCCGGCCCCTAGGCCGGGGTGGGCTGCAGAGTGGGGGGATCCCCCCAACGACCGTTTTATCGCCCCCGGGTATAAAAGCAGATCTTCTTCCACCTTTAGAACTTGTCGATCCCACTCACTCTCTCTCCACCATTGATTGACCAAGATCAAGCTCAAGCATCTCCTCAAATCCCCAACCAAAGCTCGTGATACTTTGGGATTTGAAGGAGACACCACCGATCTACAACTCCACCAAGTCGATTAGAAATCCACCCACTCGTCCCTTAGGGATCTTGTCATTCTTAGTTCATCGGAGCCAAGAATCTTGTTGATCTTAGCTCATCGGAGCTCGGAGCCTTGTTGATATCCCCGGAGCTCTTGTGCTCGTGGATCTTGTTTCTCGCAGTCTTGGTGGCTCTCGGGATTTGGTGAGGACCCTCCAATCTTGTGTAGTGTGCCTCATCCTTGTAAAGGTTCTAGTTGTCAACCTCAATGGCAACATAGTGGTTCGAGCCTATCCACATCGGTGGAAGGACTCGAAGGAGATATGGTGTGCCATTTGAGGGCTACTCGGTGTTCCACTTTGGTGGCACCGCACCGCTCCAACGGAGATTAGCTTCCATTGGGAAGTGAACTTCGGGATAAATCTCCACGTCATTATGTTCGGTTATTCCTCAACTTACCTTTACTAGTTACTAGTAGCTTAGTCATATATTCACCTTGTGCTAGTTGTACTTGCTCAACATATAGGATTGCTCACCTAGTTTCATAATCTAGATAATCTATATTTGAGCATTACCTTGTTAACTTGAAAAAGAAGTTAAAATTTGTAGTTAACCTATTCACCCCCCCTCTAGTTAACCTCTCGATCATTCAGTTGGCAGATCAAAACAATCTTATGGCTCACGGCTATGAACGTGTTCTGGGTCGCCGGTATCACTCCCACGGGAACGATTACTCCTGAACAGGAGAAGACGTTTAGGGATGCCACCATCGTCTTTGTTGGATGTGTTCTAAGCGTGATCGGAGATAAGTTTTGTCGTGGGAAAGTCACGGCAGATGTTATCGGAGGTAACTTAGGTTGGGGTAAATCGACTCTAGTGTTTGGGAGAGGGTTTAGCTCAGATCGGACACAAGGTTTATCCTGGTTCAGCCTCTCCATTGGAGATGATAGCTTACTTCCAGCTAGGATCATATTGATTGGCGATCTAGAGGCTCAGACTGCAATGTCGCCGAGACTCCAATCTAGGGTTACAAGTACTTGCTCTCGTATAACTAGAATAACTCGAATCCTTCTCTATTGCCTAGGAACCGGTCTATATATAATACCGGTTTCCTGGCTTTCCTTACAAGATACGGTCAGAGTCCTACTCGGGGTCCACATTAACTCTAAATTACTCTTCGTGCCCTCCAAGTCTTGGACTCCACGGCCCGCACCGCCTTTCGGTCTTCTAGAATCTCCCCTTTACACAAGCCGAGTTACCAATACGACTGCTGGCCCATCAGTGACACTCGACACATTATCATATTACAAGGTCTCACGTAAACTTCCTCCAGCCGAGTCTTTGTTCCTCTGCATGGGCCTGCCGAGTTACTATCCCCCCAACAGTAGTCCCCAGAATAGCTTGGGCATCTTGGTTGGCGCGCCCTCCTTGTAGCTTCAAACTTTAAGCATGAGACAAACCTCCAACCACGAAACGCATGCTATTCCCTGCAAAACAATAAACATTTACATACAAGTGTCATAGGTTAGATTGCTTTAACTATAGCTAGGCCGGCTCTTTCGGAGGTCCATATAATAACCCAACCATTGTATTAATTCGAGTATCAATTCTCAAATCAACTCTTCATAGTGACCATTTCATAACCTGACTTTCATACTCCTCATAGGCTAGTCCGAGTAATAATTCTGAGACCGACTCTTTTGGCGGTCATTTATAACTCGGCTG
Source organism: Alopecurus myosuroides (assembly GCA_028641055.1). Taxonomy (NCBI): domain Eukaryota; kingdom Viridiplantae; phylum Streptophyta; class Magnoliopsida; order Poales; family Poaceae; genus Alopecurus; species Alopecurus myosuroides. The sequence goes on along the minus strand of CM054061.1, from coordinate 125,707,049 downwards.
CATAAAAATAACTTCCACGATCTTGTTTCCGTAATCAAGGGGCCGAGTATCCTATCCTGTGATTCTCTCCATTTTACCGTTTGCACTCTAGGGTTTTCACGGCGTCTATAAATACAGGGCACAGTGAAACCCTAATCACAAACGCCATCTCCCCTAGCTTCGTCTTCAACCTCCAGGCGCACCATTGGAGCTCAAGACCAAAGCTCGAAGCTCCGACACCGTACTTCACACGCACGCCGCCGTTGCTCACAAGAACCGGCCCGCCGATCCGCGCTGCCGCGCCGCGTTCAACAAACCTCATCTCCGCCGCCGATTCCTGGTATACCTCCTTAGATCTAAGCTTTCATTTATGGATCTTGAACTCGCGTTTTTCGTGTTCATCGCATTCACCCCTTTTCTCATTTTATTTCTCCTTTTCGCTTTTCACTAGATCTTCTACAATGGCTCCCAAGGCCCCTCCCAAGTCTAAGGCCAAGGCTACTTCTGTAAAGCAAAAGCCGAGTCAGACCATCACGGCCAACTGGGCCAGGTCAACTGTCACGCATGACAAGCTGGAAGAGCTGGCCGAGTCTGGGGTCCTCCCTCCTCAATCGGAAATCTCATGAAGGGCTCCCGAAGAGGAGAGTCGGCCTTCACCTAAAGAAGGTGCAGTTATAGTTTTTCTCGAGCACGTGACTCGGGGTTTCCGTCCCCCGGGTCATCCTTTCTTTCGTGAGGTTCTTCACCACTACAAACTCCGGGTCTTTGACATAGGCCCAAATTCGATTCTCAATATTTGCCATTTCATTGTTCTTTGTGAATCGTACCTCTGCGTCGCCCCCAATCTCGCATTATTCCTTGAACTTTTCCAGTGCAAACCTTGCTGCGAAAATCAGGATGGTCCCCTCATTGTCTGTGGAGGCGTGGCCATCCAAAGACGCAAAAATTCTTTGATGCCGACTCTTAATCTTCACACCCATGTGAAGCATTGGCAAAAAACCTTCTTTTATTGCAAAGACACTTCATCACCCGGCGAGAAGCCTCTGCCGGGTTTTTCTATTGAAACCCTTTCTCTTAGTGATAATCTGAGCGCCTTCTCTCCAGAGGCCGATAGACAGGCCATCCAACCCCTCCTTGTCAAACTCTCTGTCTTAACAGCCCACGGTCTTTGTGGGTTGAATCCAATCAAGACCTGGATCAGCTGTAGGATCCAGCCCAATAGTATTCGCAAGAAACTTCTTCGCGAATACTCGGGCCACTTGACCGACTCTCTCCGATACTCGGAGAAGTCATATCCGGCCCTCGATGTTAACAAGGCCATGAAGAACTTTCTGGCTGAGAAGGTGGAAGTCATCAAGAGCATCTCTGGGCTCTCCCCCTTCACCCGCACAAACCCGGCTCCACCGGTAAGAACCGACTGATCTCCCCTGTACCCGTTAATTTTTCAAACACGCGTGTACTAACTTTTATCTTTGCTGTTCTTACTCAGGAATCTGATGATTGGTGGAAGATTGAAACCCCTCATCCTTCAGAAAACTCGGAAGACTAAGAGCCGAGTGACAACGAAGAAGGTGATTCCGAGTTACTAAACAACTATTTTGTCGACTTACTAGACCAAGACTCTCCTCCCACCTTCATTCCTGACATTACACCACAATCACCAGCATCGGCTGAAAAGGCCGCCTCTCAATCTGAAGAAAGCGGGCCCGAACAACCTGAAGCCGAGTTAAGCAAGAAAAGGAAATCCAGGGGAGTCACGTTCAAGGTGCCATACTCCTCCATGACCACAGAGCCGTACTCATATGCTGGTATGTGCAAACTTAATGAATACCTAACTATTGTATCATCATAGAAGGTTGCACCTCCTCCAACCAAGCGACGGGCAACTCGGTCTTCACCGGGTGACGAGGGCCTCAACCCCGGAATTCCTCTTCGATCGCCCACTCACCGAGCCGGTACTCCTTCATCTTATCACAATTATGTTCCTCGAAAATATCCAACTCCGAGTCACCCCTTAGCCGGAAAACTCCGAGTTTCAATTTCCAACTCTCTGCCAGTGTCTTCCGGGTCAAGCAACGATCTTCCCAGTGATTTTGTCGTGAATACCGGGTAAATTTCATAACTTGCTTGACTATATCCCATATACTTTGCATGTTTCACCTTTATCAACCACCAAACACATTGTTTTTCTTCCCTCAGAGCCAAGGTCACACTCAGCAATCCGGCTGAAACCCCCGCCGATGACCCGATGACGGTTGACCCGGAGAGCAACACCAATCCCCAGCCCGCCGAAGAGCCGGCTAATGAAGCCAACCCAGGAGCCGAGTCTTCTCCTCCCGCCCCCAGCCGACTGATCCCGAGGTTTAATACCTTGGAACAAACAAGGCAGCTGCTACTCTAAAGACCGCCGCTGCCAGATTTGACGCGGGGGAACAGAAGGCAACACCACCACCAGCTCACCGGGGTGCTAGCTCTTCCACGCCGACTCTTAGTGGCCATGATTTTGAAAAGCTACTGAAGGAGTATCGCGCCTTGAAAGCAACTGAAGACGAGATTGTCGAGTCTTTGGCAGCTGAACACCAGGTTTGTTTAACTGATGTTATTTATATGCTTATCCTAATCCCCAAGTTCCAAGTAAACTGTCCACACTCACTCGGTACTTACAAATATATAACCCTAGTCCCTAAGTTCCGAGTAAACTGTCCACAGTCACTCGGTACTTGCAAATATATTTGAGAACCGGTAGAACTTGTTTTTTGTGCATTAAACCGACTGATATTGCTTTGCCATTTTCAGGCTTATGTAGCTCGTACTGATGAAGTACTTGCAAAAACAAATGAACTCCTGCAAGCTGAAGTGAAGCTCCATGAGGAACTGGAGGCCAACCTCAAGGATCTCTCCAAGAAATACAAGAAGCAGGTGAAGAAACTCCGGAACACTGAGGAGTTCGTCAAGAAACTCACAACTTTCATAACCAAGACCTATGACTCCATCATAGGTAAGGCACATCTATTTTCCCACTATCGCTTTGTGTTAATCGGATTTCCCTACTTTACAAGACCCGGATCACACTATCTTACTCCCCTTTTTGTATTGCAGGTCCGAATGAAGTTGCTGGCGAACACGACGACCTCCAGAAGCTTAAAATACTCAAGAATGTCATCCGGCAATTTGAGACAGGGACAAAATGGACACTCGAAGCTGTGAAGTTGGCCGGTGACTACACTGGTGTAACACACATGCTTGAAGCATACTCGACAGTCCCTGCTTGGATTGATGCCTGGAAGCGCTCAGCATGCCGGGTTGGCGTGATATGCGGCCTTGCCTTGGCTAAGGCCTACTACCCCAAGATTGAGCCGACAAAGCTTGTAAACGGGTTTCCCGAGTTCAAGACCGATGGCACCAAGTTCTCGGGAAAAGATCTCAAGGCCATCAACACCCAGATCCGACACTCGGCTAGTTTGATCGCCGAGAACCTTGACGTAAACAAGCTTTTCGCGCCGTTCAATGATGAGGATAAGCCGGTTCCCTTCCATGCTCCTGTGCCTTTTGACATGTTCTCTCGCTTCAAGGCGGAGCTTGCCAAGGGAAAGGCCGAGGCCGGTACTGCACCAACTTCGTCAACTCCGGTAGTTCCTTCTCCAGCTCGTGCTCCCTCCACAGGTGAGCCGGACATGGACACGGAGAAATCGCTAGAGGGGAACCCTGAAGAACCGGCCACCAAGACCACGCACGATGGCTCGGCTGCAACGGCCGAGTAATGCTACTCCCTCTTGTCAGTAAACAATCATTCGGCCAATGGGCATTGTAATATGCCTTTTAAACACTGCTATTTGATAGTGCGTCTGTGCACTTTTTGATATTCTTCCTAAGGCTTGTAATACTTTAAACTTCTGCGGTTTCGATGACCCTTTTGGTTGTCGCTTTGGTATGCACTTTATAAACCTATTTTTGCACAACTTTAATGTTATATGCTTTGTGAGAAAGATGCCGATTCTTGGTCCTAGGATTGTGAAAATTTTTACTCACAAGTCCCCAAGACCCGGACTCTGGGTCTGAGGATTCTTGACTTGAGAAATTTTGTTTTCTCAAGTCCCCAAGTTCCAAACTTTCATTGACATGAAGGTGAAGGCTTAATCTGTGCGACATCACTCCTTATAAATTCCTGATATCTATGTACGCTTGTACGTTTTGAAGTTATGCGTAATATGTAATGAGTTTCCGGCTGTCGCCTTTGCTCTGCACAACTTATGGTTTAGATGACCCTTTTGACCCTTCTGAAGCTATAAGCCAGTTTTCGCATGGATTTTCAATGTTGCTATAACTCTAATAAAAACAGGGTCAGGCAAGTCCCAATGGGCATCATGACTGATTGGATTTATAGGTTAGCAAACACGCCATTTTGTTGCGAGTCACATCAAGCTTAAACAAAAAAGGTCAAGATTTTTTTTGGTTCTATTGTCCGGGTTACGAGATTGCAACTGTACTTATTGCAAGTAATCAGTCCTCACAACCGAGTGGCATCGTGACCGGGTCTGAGTATGCAACTGTGCTATTCAAGCAATCAGCCCCCAAGACCTACATATGTGTACTACGCAACAGTAGGCTTTCTACTCTACCGGCTTACAGATAGCTTGAACACTAAGAAAGGAAAAAATGCGCAAATTTAGACCCACTAAATCATACGCCTTACTATTGGAAAACATATTTGACTGAAACAACACGCTAGTTAATACAAAGCATGATCAATTATAGAAAAATATGCAAGAAACTGACAAAATTTAGGGAACATAATAACTATCATGATTTAACCATTTCTTTATTGATATGAAAAGGTTAGATCAGCAGGCCACCTCACTAAAAACCCTCCCGTCCCCGTAGGTACCCTGGATAGGAAAAGAGCATGTCTGAAACCTGCTGCCTGTTACATCGTGTAATACAATTTGCAAACCGAGTCTATGCTAAGTGTAGTAAGGGCGCAGCTGGGCCACGTTCCATGGTCGTTCGAGCTCTTGCATAGAGAAGGTGGAATGATATGTGTCATTCTCATGGTCCGACTCTTTCCTTGCATCCACTAGGTAATACGACCCGTTGTGCAGATTCCGGCTTATAATGAACGGACCCTCCCATGGGGGAGATAACTTGTGTTTTTCCTCTTTGGATTGCGCCAAACGCAGCACCAGGTCTCCTTCTTGAAAAACACGCGTCTTGACCCGGTGGCTATGATATCGCCGTAAATCCTGTTGATATATTGCGGACCGTTCCAACGCTTGCTCCCTGTGTTCTTCTAACATGTCCACATCGTCCTGCCGGATCTTCTCGTTTTCCACCTCAACATAGGCCGCCACTCGTGGCGAGTCATGGATAATATCACTTGGGAGGACCGCCTCTGCACCATAAATCATTAAAAACGGGGTCATTTGAGTAGACCTGTTAGGTGTAGTATTGATTCCCCAAACCACAGAGGGTAACTCCTCAACCCATGCTCCAGCAGCTCAGAGACACGGGACTCGTAATCGTGGTTTTAACCCACGAAGTAGCTCTTGGTTTGCTCTCTCCACCTGACCATTGGCTTGTGGATGGGCCACCGAGGCTACATCAAGTCGAATGCCATTGTTTCCACAGAACTTCTCCATCTCTCCTAAGGACATATTGGTTCCATTGTATGTGATTATGCCGTGGGGGTATCCAAACCAATATATGATCTTCTTCAAGAATTGCACAGTTGTGGCCATTTCACAGTTCGTAACTGGCATGACCTCAACCCACTTTGTGAACTTATCAACGGCCACCAGTAAATGAGTCTTTTTGCACGGAGACATGTGGAAAGGGCCTACCATATCTATACCCCAAACAGCGAACGGACAAGTAAATGGAATTGTCCGCAGCTCCATAGCCGGCACATGGGTTTGTCGAGCATACCTCTGACATCCATCACATCTTGCCACCAAGCGTTCTGCGTCTGCTAAAGCCGTAAGCCAAAAGAAACCGTGCCGATATGCCTTGGCCACAAGGGATCTTGTGGAGGCATGGTGTCCACAATCACCTTCATGAATTTCTTTCAATATTTGTCGGCCTTCTTCTGGAGCTACGCAATGTAAAAAGACGCCTGTAGCACTTCTCTTGTAAAACTCACCGTCAATGATAGAGTAACCTTTTGCCCGTCTTTGGATTTGTCGGGCTACAACTTCCGGCTGTGGTAACTCGCCCCATAGTAGAAATGCCAGGAACGTCTCAGTCCATTCTGGAATAGCGCGTACCACGGCTACAAATTCCGAGTCTGGGTCCCGGTGAGCTATCTCTTCTTCTGACTCGGTTTTAACGGAAGGCTGCCACAATTCATCCAAGAAAACATTAGGCGGGACCGGCTCTCGACGGGAGTCGAATCTCGACAGTGCGTCCGCGGCCTCATTCTTACGCCGGTCAATGTGCTCCACCTGATACCCTGAGAAGGACCCGGCTACTATGTCCACCTCCCTGCGGTATGCTGCCATCGTTGCATCTTTTCTGTCCCATGTTCCTGAGACCTGCTGTACCATAAGATCCGAGTCTCCGTAGGACTTTATACGCTTAATGCTCATCTCCTTTGCTACACGCAATCCATGCAACAAGGCCTCGTACTCGGCCACATTGTTAGAGCAAGCAAAATGAATTTGCAAAACATAACGCAGCTTATCTACTTTTGGCGATGTGAGCACAACGTCGGCTCCTGATCCTTCATACTACTTGGAACCATCGAAATGCATAACCCAAGATTCTGAACTTGGCCCTAACGAGGGCACGCTTGTCTGAGTCCAATCATTGACAAAATCAACCAGCGCGTGAGACTTGGCTACCCTACCTATAGCATCTGAATTTCTTATGATATCTGCCATGGGTATGGAACTTATCACCGTTATGGGGTGTTCTTTAAAATACGGCTTCAATTTTCGACTGGCCATGAATACCCCAAACACTAGCTTCTGCCAATGCGGATACCGTTGCTTCGCCTCTGATAAGACCTCGCTCACGTAATAAACCGGCCGTTGCACCGGGTAATCCTTTCCATCTTCTTTACGCTCGACCACGACTACTGCACTAACTGCTCGAGGCCCGGCCGCAACATACAGCAACATGGGCTCTTTGGGACCCGGCGCTGCCAAAACCGGGGCTTCAGATAGCTGCTTCTTCAGAGCTTCAAACGGCTCATCCGCCTCTTGATCCCATAAGAAATTGTTTGTTTTCTTCAATAGCCAGTATAGGGGTATTACCTTTTCTCCGAGCCGAGATATGAACCGGCTCAGCGCTGCTACGCATCCTGTAAGTTTCTAAACATGTTTCAATTCCTCTGGCTTTTTAGGCTCTGAATAGCTTTGATCTTCTCCGGGTTAGCCTCGATCCCTCGCTCAGAGACGATGAAACCAAGTAGTTTCCCCGCAGGAACTCCGAACACACATTTTGTTGGGTTGAGCTTCATTTTGTATCTCCTCGGGTTCTTGAAGGTCTCTTTTAGGTCATCAATGAATGTTTCTGCGTTCCTTGTTTTGATCACCACGTCATCGACATAAGCATGGACATTGCGCCCAATCTGATCCTCAAAGCACTTCTGAATGCACCGTTGGTATGTTGCACCGGCATTTTTCAATCCAAAGGTCATGGTTTTGTAACAAAAAGCTCCAATGAACGACGTCTTCTCTGAATCCTCCTCTTTGAGCTTTATCTGATGATACCCGGAATAGGCATCCAGAAAGCATAACAAGTCACTTCCCGCCACCGCATCTATGATCTGGTCTATCCTTGGAAGGGCGAACGGATCTTTTGGACAATGCTTGTTGAGACCCGTGTAATCTATGCACATTCTCCACTCGTTATTCTTTTTCAACACTAAAACGGGGTTGGCCAACCACCTGGGGTGGAAAACCTCCATGATAAAGCCGGGTTCTAAGAGCCGAGCTACCTCTGCTCCTATAGCTTTTCTTCTTTCTTCATTCATTTTCCTCAGGCCCTGCTTCACTGGCCGGGACTTGGGGTCAACATGTAAGTTGTGCTCAGCGAGTTCAGTCGGGATACCCGGCATGTCGCTAGGCGTCCATGCAAAAACATCCTGATTCTCACGGATAAACTCGATGAGCGCGCCTTCCTCCTTGTTATCCAGGTTGGACCCTATGGTGAACTGCTTGGAAGAGTCGCCCTCAATGAAAGCCACCATCTTTGTGTCTTGGGCTGCTTTAAACTTAGCTCTCTCATCATCAGTATTTGGTTTTTTCAAAGCTGTTCGATCTTCCGGGTCTACCTGGGACCTGTAATACCTGAGCTCTTCCTTTGCACAGGCTTGTTCTGCAAGGGCCGCATCTCCCTCATCGCACTCTGCTGCCACAACCCTGTTCCCATGAATAGTGATGGTCCGTTTAGGGTCCGGAACTTTCAACTGTAGGTAAACGTAACACGGTCTTGCCATGAACTTGGCGTAAGCCGGCCTTCCAAACAGTGCGTGATAAGGACTGCGCAATTTCACCACCTCGAATGTGAGCAACTCTACTCTGTAATTATCCTTGGATTCTCCAATAGCAACCTCCAGTGATATCTTTCCCTCAGGGCAGGCCGAATGTCCTGGTACAATTTTGTGAAAAAAAGTGTGGAGCTTTTATGCAGCTGAGACTCTTTGAGACCCATACGTAAAAAGGTCTCCCAATATAGGATATTGATACTGCTCCCACCATCCATCAGAACCTTCTTTAACTCATAGCCACTGACTTGCGGTGCTACTACCAAAGCTAGCAAACCCGGATGTTCTATTGCTTCCGGGAGATCCCCTCTACTCCATGTTATTTCCTGATCTGACCATCTCAGATATCTTCGAACACCCGAAGAAACCGAGTTTACAACTCTTTTGAGTATCTTTCCTTTCCCTCTTGGTGGTCCCAGTGGTGTGAACATGATACTGTCCTAGCTGCTTTGGGTTACTGTGAAAACCCCCTGCACCACCCTGGTTATTACCCGCGCTACCAGCTCATGCATTGCTTGTGGGGGGTGGGTCGTTGCCCTGGTTTCCACCCAGACCCGGCCCTCCTCCCTGGCCTACACCTTGCAGCGCCTTATGTATTTCCTCATTTTCCACCTTTGTAGATCCACGCATTGCTCCAAGGAATGGTTAGCCGGCCTGCCATTCCTACTATGGCGCGGGTAAGGCATCTTGAAGGCTTCGATGTGGTTAGTCGGCCGCGGTGGCCCTTGGTAATTGCTTCCTCCGTTCAAGTTTCCTCCATTAAAGTTTCCGTCCGCTCTGGGCCTTGCAAACCTGGCCTCAATATTGGCGACTAACTCGGAGCCCCCCTCATACGGACGTTTGTGCTGGTTGTTTCCATTGCCACCATTGTTACCTCCATTGTTATTCGGTGCAGCCCCGTTACCGGTTCTTCCATTGCTGCTCACATTAGCTTTTCCCTTCTTATCCTCAATATCTTCTTCTGTGGTGTCGGTGGAGGCGTGCTTGTTGCACGCATCCATCAACTCCCCCACAGTAATTTCTGAAACATGCCTGCTGGTTTTCATGCATACCAATTTTTGCACCAAGGGCGTATATCTGCATGTTTTCTCCATAGCTTGTATCGCATCCTTTGGCTGGATATCGGTGGAAGAGTAGAGTATCTCCATGACTCGGCGCACCCAGCTGCATGCCGACTCTCCCTTTCTCTGCACACACCGATCCAAGTCGTCAATTGTGTATAATTTCCTGCAAGTTCCATGAAAATGCTTGACGAAAGCCGACTTAAGCTCACTCCACGAATTGATATACCTCTCAGGCAGGTTATTGAACCACAGTTTTAGCTGCTCCTTCAGACATCATGAGATACATAAATTTGGCTTGGAGCTTTTCTGAAGCGGTGCGAATAGACATGGCCATCTCATAGCTGCTTAACCAGGTCTCAGGATCCATGGTCGGCTCATAGTTGACAACTTTACCAGGCTCTTTGAACTTGTTCGGGTAAGACTCGGCCCCGATAGCGTCTGATAAGCATTTGGGTCCGGCTAAGTTTGTCGACACCGGCCTTATTCTTGAAACGTGTGAAGCCTCGACTGCTGCGGCGCGCCAACTCATGGACCTCGCACTACAGACCCGACCGCACGCCTTGCCTGAGAACTATCCACGATAGCCTGTGCCGCTGAGACCGCAGGAGTTGCTGGTCTAAGTGGAGGAGGCGGCATTTGCTGCTGCTCCGCCCTCCGTCGTGCTGAATTCGACTGAATGTTCCTCGTATTATCTTCCTTCCGACTGATATACGGCGTCCCGTGCATACCGCTCCTGTTGTCCGGGTAATTTGCTTGTTGAGCCACCGTTGTGTGTAACATCTCTATAGCCCGCCGGGTTTCTATTTCTTGAGGCGAGTCTCCCAGTGGAATACGGTCGAGCGCTAAAGTTGCGGTGTAAACGTTGTCCATAGGGTTATTGAAGTGACCCGGCGGGGGGTGAAATCGTGATGGTGGTGGTTGCACAACATTGCCCCCGGCCGCCCCAGCGGGTAGCGCAGGTGACCCGACCGACATGTTACTCGGTTGTCCCCCGAGCGTCGATCCTGCGTACCCGGTTCCTTGATTCACGATCGGGATTTACTGGTCTTGAGGCGTAATGAATAACGCGGCCGGTTGTAGGGCTCCGCCTGTCGCAGGCAGTATCGTCTGATGCCTCTGATTATATGCTCTAGTCGTTTGTGCCTGTACACGATCCTCTAACTCATCCAACTGACGTTGACGCACGGCCATCCGTAGTTTCTCGGCTTCTACTTCTCTCCACTGTTGTTCCAATGCTCGGCGGGCCACATCCAAGTCTCTGGCCCGGGCCGCCGCATTCTCCGGGGTTATCACCGTTGCTAACACTGTGGGATCCAAGATCAAATTGTTGCTGAACAGAGCCGGATTTAGTGGGTGTGACGTTCCCGCACCAGTTCTGTTCGTCATAAATCCGAACATGTTCCTGTGATGAGCGGTTTCCCCTGTTTCGCTGGTGACGGACGTCTGCTCACCATCGACCCGGGCTCCAGCCGGGTTTCCATTGATCGGAGTCTGTTGTTGGGCCAGCGCTTGCGCCGCACCAGCCGCGGCTACTGACACATCACCCTGATTCAGATTTATCGCAAGGGCTGTGTAGACCGCAACTCGGCGCGCAATGCCTGGTGAAGATTCATATTCTTCTTCCTCGCAGCTATCTTCTTCATACCGATCTTCGAGCAGGTGCAGGATAGATTCGGTGTCATCGTCTCCAGTAACCCGGCCACGCGGGTCCATGCCGGCTCCTCCGGCTGTTCCCTCTTCGTGGTGAGTGCTCTCTCCAGTTCTGCCGTGCCTACCGACTCTTCCCCATCCGATTGAACACAGGTGGCGGCTCCTGACACAGAATCATATTCATTATTGTCAAAAATTGAACCAGATGTACGTACCATACCCATGAAGATGTTAACCCGGCCGATCATGACGACAGATCTGGTTTCTAGCTGGTCCGACTCTGGCCCCCAGCCAAAATCATCGACGATCTTCTCTCCTTCGGGGTTGGTGATGATCTCGCCGATAACGAGGTTCTTCATGCTTTCCAGAGCTTCTCCCGTAATGTAAACACCTTTGGACGTAGGCCCCACGGTGGGCGCCAACTGTCGTGGGAAAGTCACGGCAGATGTTACCGGAGGTAACTTAGGTTGGGGTAAATCTACTCTGGTGTTTGGGAGAGGGTTTAGCTCAGATCGGACACAAGGTTTATCCTGGTTCAGCCTCTCCATTGGAGATGATAGTTTACTTCCAGCTAGGATCATATTGATTGGCGATCTAGAGGCTCGGACTGCAATGTCGCCGAGACTCCAATCTAGGGTTACAAGTACTTTCTCTCTATAACTAGAATAACTCGAATCCTTCTCTACGCCCTAGGAAACGGTCTATATATAATACCCGGTTTCCTGACTTTCCTTACAAGATACGGTCAGAGTCCTACTCGGGGTCCACATTAACTCTAAACTACTCTTCGTGCCCTCCAAGTCTTGGACTCCGCGGCCCGCATCGCCTTTCGGCCTTCTATAATCTCCCCTTTCCACAAGCCGAGTTACCAATACGACTGCTGGCCCATCACGTAAACTTCCTCCAACCGAGTCTTTGTTCCTCTGCATGGGCCTGTCGAGTTATTATCCCCCAACAAGTTTGTTGACGCATATTTACATATGCCGGTTGCCAAGGACTTGTGGGAGGTGCTCGAATCCAAATTCGGCGCAACCGATGATGGCAGCGAGATGTACAGTATAGAGCAGTTCCATGACTACAGAATGGTCAAAAACCGTTCTGTATTGGAGCAGGCTCCTGAGATACAGTGCATCGCTAAAGAGCTTGCAATTATCAAGTGTGTGCTACCGGGCAAGTATGTCACGGGATGCATAATCGCCAAGCTGCCTAATTCCTGGAGGAACTTTGCCACTACTCTGAAACATCAGAGGCGTGAATTCTCAGTAGAGGATGTCATCGGCCATCTGAGTGTTGAGCAGAATTCGAGGGCAAAGGACTCGCATGGAAAAGGGAACGAAGGGACTTCTGCAGCCAATATGGTACAGAAGAACTACAACTCCCACAAGAACAAGGCGAGGACTGGTGTCCAGCAGAATACCGACTTCAAGAAGAAGCCTAAGAAGACCTTCAAGAACGATAAGAAGAAAGATGGCTGCTTCACTTGTGGTTCACTGGAACACTGGGATGTGAAGTGCTCAAAGAAGTACGTGAAGCCACGACAAGATTCCAAGGCTGTCAACATGATTATGAGCAACAATGAGAATGGGGAATCTGGGTATGGTAATTTGTTTACTGTATTTTCAGTTTGTCAATCTACTGATTGGTGGATTGACACAGGTGCAAACATTCATGTGTGTGCTGACATCTCATTGTTTTCTTCCTATCAGGTCACAAGGAACGGGTCCGTATTGATGGGGAACGGCGCAAGTGCTTCTGTACTTGGTATTGGCACGGTCGATCTGAAGTTTACTTCGGGAAGGATCGTGCAGCTCAAGAACGTGCAGCATGTCCCCGCCATCAAGAAGAATCTCGTTAGTGGCTCCCTTCTATGTAGAGAAGGATTTAAGTTGGTTTTTGAGTCCAATAAAGTAGTTTTAACGAAATATGGACTGTTTGTTGGAAAAGGGTATGAGTGCGGAGGTTTGTTCCGCTTTTCCCTCGCTGATTTCTGTAATAAAGTCGTGAACAATATTCATTCAAGTGTTGATGAAACAGAAGTTTGGCATTCACGTCTTTGTCACGTTGGTTTCAGTTGCATGACGCGGTTAGCAAAATTAAATTTCATTCCAAGTTTCACATTAGCCAAAGTTTCTAAGTGCCATTCGTGTGTGGAAGCAAAGCAACCTCGTAAGCCCCATAAGGCTGCGGAGGAGAGACACTTGGCGCCATTAGAACTCATACATTCCGATCTCTGTGAGATGAATGGTGTGTTGACTAAAGGTGGAAAGAGATACTTCATGACGTTAATAGACGATTCCACTAGATTTTGCTATGTATATCTGTTAAATACTAAAGATGAGGCCCTACACTACTTTAAAATCTATAAGGCAGAAGCTGAGAATCAACTTGAAAAGAAAATTAAACGAATTCGGTCAGATCGTGGTGGAGAGTATTTCTCGAATGAGTTTGACTTTTTCTGTGCGGAACAAGGTATTATTCATGAGAGGATGCCTCCCTATTCACGTCGGTCAAATGGGGTTGCCGAACTTAAAAACCGTACTCTAACAGATTTGGTTAACGCCATGTTAGATACATCGGGTTTATCCAAGGCATGGTGGGGGAGGCTATATTGACATCATGTCATGTCCTGAATAAAGTTCCGACAAAAGATAATGAGGTCACTCCCCATGAGAAATGGGAGAAGAGAAAAACAACACTCGTACTTACGTACTTGGGGCTGTTTGGCGAAAGTCAATGTGTCGATCCCCAAAAAGCGTAAACTTGGACCAAAGACCGTGGATTGCGTTAATTTAGGATACGCTAAGAACATCGTTGGCTATAGATTTCTAGTAGTGAAATCTGAGGTACCTAACATGAAGGTCAGTACGATTATGGAGTCTAAAGATGCTACATTCTTTGAGGATATTTTTCCTATGAGAGATATTCAAAGCACTTCTAGACAGGAATCAGAGGAGACTCCTGAGCATGCCATTCCTATGGAATATTATGAACAAACATATGATGAAAATCCCGAGAAGGATGACGAGGAAACCCTTGGTAGGGGCAAGAGACAGAGGACTGCAAAGTCTTTTGGTGATGACTTCCTTGTGTACCTTGTGGATGATACTCCCACTTCTATTTCAGAAGCTTATGCATCTCCAGACGCTGACTACTGGAGGGAAGCAGTCCGTAGCGAGATGGATTCCATCATGGCTAATGGAACGTGGGAGATCACTGAACGTACTTATGGCTGTAAACCGTTAGGATGTAAGTGGGTATTCAAAAAAAGTTTAGGCCTGATGGTACGATTGAAAAGTACAAGGCTAGACTTGTGGCCAAGGGTTACTCCCAGAAAGAATATGAAGTTTTTTCGATACTTATTCACCTGTGGCCAGACTTACAACCATTCGAGTATTACTCTCGTTGGCGGCCTCGCATGGTCTTCTCATCCATCAAATGGATGTTAAGACGGCTTTACTAAATGGAGAGTTAGACGAGGAAATCAATATGCAACAGCCAGATGGCTTTGTGTTAGATGGTCAAGAGAGAAAGGTGTGTAAGTTACTGAAATCTTTATATGGGTTGAAACAAGCACCTAAGCAATGTCATGAGAAGTTCAATACAACTTTAACATCTGTTGGGTTTGTTGTTAATGAAGCTGACAAATGTGTATACTATCGCCATGGTGGGGAGAAGGAGTTATATTGTGTTTGTATGTTGACGACATACTGATATTTGGGACCAACCTCAAAGTAATCAATGAGGTTAAGTCATTTCTATCACAGAATTTTGAGATGAAAGATCTTGGTGTGGCTGATGTTATTCTGAACATCAAGCTATTGAGAGACAATGAGGGTGGTATTACACTTCTGCAATCCCACTATGTTGAGAAGGTTTTGAGTCGTTTTGGATATTCGGACTGCAAATTTTTTCCAACACCATATGATCCTAGTGTGCGGATTCGAAAGTTCGAAGGCACGACTAAAGATCAGCTGAGGTACTCTCAAGTAATTGGTTCACTCATGTACCTAGCGAGCGTTACGAGGCCTGACATCATGTTTGTTGTGTGCAAACTGAGCCGGTTTGTTTCCAATCCGGGCGATGTGCATTGGCATGCCGTAGAAAGAATTATGCGCTATCTGAAAGGTACCGTGAACCATGGACTTCACTATAGTGGATATCCTTCGGTACTTGGAGGGTATTGTGATGCGAATTGGATCTCTGATGCTGAAGAGATGAAAGCCACAACGGGGTATGTGTTTACCCTTGGAGGTGGTGCTGTTTCCTGGAAGTCTTGCAAGCAAACGATCTTAACGAGATTAACAATGGAAGCAGAATTAACAGCATTAGACACGTCTAGTGTCGAAGCAGGATGGCTTCGAGATCTTTTGATGGACTTTCCTGTGGTTGAAAAGCCAGTACCGGCTATCCTTATGAACTGTGACGATCAAACATTAATTGTCAAGGTGAAGAGTTCAAAGGATAATGCATAGTCCACAAAGCACATAAAAATGAGATTAAAAGTTGTCAGACATTTAAGAAACTCCGGAGTGATAGCGGTGGATTATATCCAGTCGGCTAAGAATCTGGCAGATCCCTTTACTAAAGGGCTATCACGTGTTGTGATAGAAAGTGCATCGAGGGAGATGGGTATGAGACCCACATGAGTTGCCATGGCAGTAACCCAACCTATGTGATTGGAGATCCCGTGAAGTGGGACCTGAGAAAACAAGCTAGTGGTTAACCGAGGAGAGTAATTTTTACTAACCCACTCCACTAGAAATGCAGTACTCTCAAAAACTGTATGGAAGGTTGACTTTTGTCTTAATGTGTTCCAAGACTTGTATAAGCAAGATGCTATCCTACAAAGCGATATTTGGAGGAACACACCTATATGAGTCTGACTGATGGTCACAGTCTATGAGACTGGGTGATCTCTAATAAGTTCGTGAATAGGCCAGGAGTATGATTAATATGCTCCACCCGAGGGGTCAGCCTTCGGCAGCCTAGTACTGGCAAGACATTTAGTGAAACTATTTTACGCCAAACTGACAATTCAAGGCATAGTCCATTTTTCAGTTGTGATATAGTGTAGCTACTTGTTATAGGTGGATGTTCAACCTTAACGGATCTCCACTGAAAATGCCGGTATATAAAAACAGTGAATGGAACAGAGGACAACACCATGGGTCTTCGGGATCTGGTGAGGGATTGCTGAAATTTGGGATGGGCTTTTATCCCATTAGGCAATTTCTATTTAATCCCTAAGGCCTATGCAGCCATAGCAAGTGGTGGGAGTTTAGTCTCATATTGCTAGTTGGGAGAGTTTTGCACCTGTTTATAAGGTAAGCTCTCTCCCCACTAGTGTGAGTTGGTATGAAGAGAGAGGAGTTGTGGAGGTGCTTCACACGCGCGCTCCTCCTCCTCCGCCGCCCGCCTCGCCACGTCACGAAGCGCCGCTCCGCGGATTGCGGGAATGAGCCGAGCCGATGCCTTTATTTTGGCAGTCGGAAACGGGGAGTCAACAGACACGGCAATAATATGAGACGTCATATTGATTGTTGTCTAATTGCGTCACATTTTTTTGGTAACAGTCGTATTGATAGCGTGTAATAACCGCGCACAGTAAAACGACGCCTTTATCACGTGGTAACGGCTGTAGTAAACGCCAATTGAATTGACCGTTCTTCTACTCGGCCGTGCCTATAAATTGGAGGCTCAGGCGGACACAGAAAACACAACTCATACACGCTGCCTCTTTACGCCCACTGTCGTTCCACCTCCTGTTGCTGCCGCCGGTGATCCCATCCCGTCTACCGCGTACACGGCCGACGGGAGAGCAGGCCTCCGAAACCCCGCCTCTCCAGATCATGTACGGGAGAGGGGCGATTAGGTTTTTGGGGAGCGTCTCCTACGCGACGGCTCGCTGCTGTACATCTACTTCGACTACTACCGCGTCTCCCTCTTTGTCAACATATCCACCGAAGCTGAACGCGCTGCTGCTGCCGTCGAGGCTGCCATCGAGGCTGCCTCTGCTGCTGCTGCCGCCACCGCTGCTGCAACCGCCGCCGCGGCTGCCGCCTCTGCTACGTCTACTGCCAATTGGCCGACTGCAGGGTATAACGCGTTTATCCCTGTCCTTATTATTTCCATGTGTGCAACACTAGTAGTTTGCATAGATTTATCTACTATAAATGTAGTATGTAGGAACATTGTTAAATATCAGTATGTTTACGTCATGTTCATGATTTATACTTAGACTAATTTAATCTATAAATTGTCTAAATTCTTAACAAATGCCAAGGCCGCGAGCACGCAAGCAACCATTAAAATAATCAGCCAACATCTCAGGGGTACCAACACAAGTATTGCAGGAAAAACAACCGAACTGCCTGATTAACGTCACTGGGAGCCTATAGTACGGATCACCATTGTCGAGGACGTAGCAGCCGGGACAAATATTGTAAGGACAATCTTTCTCGCGGCAACCATCAGAAAAGCTCTAAAGCTGATCCGACGAAACAAGATCTGAATGACCATACCTAGACAAACTGAATCTTCCAACACCACCATTGTCGCCAAGAAGGAGATCTCATCGTCGAACAACGGGTGAAAGATCTCTTATTGCAGACGATGTCATCTCCATTGATGAAGAAGACGGCTAACAAAAAAAAAGCTAAGCTAATCTATCGAAAATCCTATTTTTATTGCAAACTCAGCTCATAGATTAGGTTCCCACCCCTCCTGACGCCGCAACCCCGGCCGGAGGAGAGGGGAACCAACTATGAAGTAGGAAGAAGCGGTGGCGACGACTTTTCCCCCGGTGGCGGACGCTCTAGGTCAAACTCTCAACACACATACTTAGTCGTGTGCCTTGCCCACAAGAAACCTCGATCAAGGCACACCTAACAGATAAAGCACGAGAGTCCGCGACGTGAGTTCCTCTCGGAACTTGCCGCTTATGATCTCATATGGAAAAATAAACTTTGCTAACTTTCAATGAGTAAACTGATAAAAATTCCAATAACGAACCAACACACGCGATAGATCATCACAAAGATCCGAGCTCCAGCTTCTGCAGGCGGTACACCCAAAAATCATGTAGGCGGTATTTAGCTGTAGCTTCAGTCCCTTACATCTAAACCAGATTCTTTAAAGATTCCGTTTAATAAAAAAGAGAAAGATGTCTAGTCCGATATCCTGATCGACATGGTCTGGCATGTGCGCAATTCGATACCCCGATCGCGCAATCTACTAAGAGCAACTCTAGCCGTGACTGAAAATCACAGAACTTTATAACGCGTTTACAATTTGTAAGGACCCCAGACCGGCAGTCTGAAACCCTACGTATGCATACATTCACGATCCCAGAAAGATCAGTCGTGAACAACATACACAGTTGGCACACAGAAATACATCATCCATTACACGAATACATAAAGGTATTACACAAATATCACATGATCAAGTTTAACGCAACTTCCACATGGGGCAGGCAACTTATCAAACACAGCGGAAGACAATCAAAACACAACGTAGTTGAGCCCAAGTCACGCCTTAACCTACAGGCTGCTGACCCGGAGACGATCCTAGTTCGCAAAGCCGTCAACTCCGTACTTCTCTTCATAGATCTCCTTCGGAGACTCCTTCTCCAAATCTGATAAGTAGATACCAGGGGCGAAACCATAATGAGTACATTTGAATGTACTCAGCAAGACATCCATCATGTCACTTACCAACATGCAAATATGCTTATATGGTGGAATAGGTAGGCTATAAATATGGTTCACTATCAATGGTGTTCATATATGATGACACCACAGTTGCAGTCAGGTTAATCTGTATCTTCGTTGAAGAAGATACTTCAGAAGAAAATAATATAGTTTTATTTCTCTTGTAGATATCACATGTACAAGAGTTTTTGTAAAACTTGGTTAAAGAATATTTTCTCTTTGCAAAACTTCTTGGAATCAGTTTCCAGAATTCTTGCTTAGAGTAGAAAAGGTTTTCTTTGCAAAACATTTTGTTTTGTATAACTTCATCTGGCTTTTCATCATCGACGATACCTCCACGGTATAAGTTTCCATTCCTTTCCGAACTTCACAAGTTCAACACTTCCTTTCCAAAATTTCCCTTTCAAAAACTTCCTCTTTTGAAAACATTGACACAATGCTAGCTACATGGCCATTCAACTGTCCATATCCGAGGACGCGGCTTCTTCGAAAAAGTTATACTCTGCAGAGGTGTACACATCCACCAGATCCAGTACACCTCCCGTGAACAATCACGGACTGTAACAACAGTATGTAAACATCAGGTATCTGATCATAACCATCCACTATGTTCAAGCTAGAATATGCCTATCTCTCAGTTAAGTTTTACCACATCCCCGGCACCGAGCTAATCCCCGCCAAGCCAGGATGCCTCAACTGATGCATCCGGAGGGAAAATTAATCCCACACTTTATATGTCTCCACGACATTCGGTTCAGAGGATCGCATCCCCTATAGCACATCGAGATAGCACACACTAATAAGAACAAACTTCAAGTTAAGCCCCTTGCCCATGTTGGGGTAGGGTGGCAGTACGGTAAAGGTTGTCCGGCGAAGACTAGGTTATGTGTCATTTTTGAAAACACCACTTTCTCAAAAATGACCACTTCCACATTTCCTCCGGAGAACAAGGATCCGCCTTTTCTCCGGGTTTTTCCGTAAAGCCTTTATTTTGTAGAATCACAATTTTAGGGTGTCCACTTAGGGACTAGTATATTTGATGGTAATAAATACCATAGGGTGGCTTATGGGCTTGGTATTACCAAGTTTAACTACTGGCATGATAGTAACCTATAATATAGTATAGTAGTAAATTCCACATCAAAAATAGTTTTGATAATCAAGTTTTTGTAAAACTTCAGAGGTAAAACATGCATGATAGATAATGATAAGTATTGTATCAGCAAGCATCAGGATGGCTTGCCTGGTATCTCTTGTGTCCCTGGTTTTGGAGTGACTGGAACTTGAAACAGAGCTTCACGACACTTCCTTCCTCTTCGTTTTCTAACGCCGTAAAAGGAATAAAGGACACACATTCAGAACCAATCAAGGCAAGCAACAATACACAACAATACATACAGCAAGGAAATCTAATAATAACAAATCACACAATTTACTAATGGAGGCAAACAATCAAACAAACACACTTGGCAGAAATGCCATTTAATAAGACAGCTTAAGGTTGGAGGAACATATCTCACAACCTTAATATCATGGATTCAGCGGGTGTGCCACTCTCATACCAAGATATTAATAAACCCAAAATACACTTAGTTTCACAAGGGTGAGACTACTAAAAGTGTATAAAACATGCACAAAAATAATCATGGCAATGGGTCTGTCAACCCAACCACAAAAATAAAAGGGTAGCCAATCTGCTATGCCTAAATTTACACCAAGAATAAATAAGACACATGATTTGCAAAAGTTACCTTTACAAATCAGTGAGCCTACACAAATGCAACAAAGTAATAGACTCATCACAAAACACACAATTTCTCATAGTGAGAACAATAGAAACAATGGCTAAAAAGGAGGAATCCTATAGACATGTTTCTACTAAAAGTTTGCTATGCAAGCATGCATAATATGTAAAGTACTAAAATGAAAACAAGGAACCATGTTATCATTATGGTAAATGAAAACATGTCTTTATGCAAGGATACATAAACATCTACCAAACACAAGTTGGCAGGAAAATTATTCAACACAAAAACTGCTAAGGAAACTAGTACTACTTAAACATGAAGAATCAATGGATGAATTTCAATCAAGTAATTGAAATACAACCAGAGGGTCCATGTCATAAAAAAACAGTAGTGAAAAACATCTATACTTGCTATAACAAAAATATCCCATTTAATAAAACAATGCATCAATTTGCAGGGCAACTCCTACATACTAGCAGTAATAAACAGGGCATTACTAGAGGAATCAATCAACACTCCAAGAATGTATTTTTCCTAGCAAGCCACACATGATTACAACCACTTACAAACAGAAGCATACCCATTTTTGTTTAGCACAAAAATTCCCAAAGCAAAAATACTAGACACTCATCAGTTATAAAACTATATAACAGAAACACATCTAGTGTGGGGGAAATAATGTTTCCACCAAAAATGCAATGAAACCAGTGGGTGTTCCACTAGCATAACAAAGCATTAAGAGGTCACAAAGCCTCTGGTCATACTTGCTAAAAATTAACAAAAGAATAAACTAGCACCTAGTGCAATAACAATACTAGCAGAAAATAATAGGGTGTTTAAATAAGCAAGGCAATGATACTCATGCTATTGTTTTCACACAAGTGAAAACTCTAGGGATCAAGTACTCATAAAAACACAATCAAAATGCTACTGGTCTTATGAATAAAACACAAAAATATGAGGCTACTCAACCACAAATGTTCATGTCAAAAATTCCACACATGAGGGAATTTTTCCAAACATCCTCATAGTCATGACAAAGCTACTCATGCTTTTCTACCAACTCAAATGAAAGATAGCAGAGGTGATAACAACACAAAATAAGTACTAACATGGCACTGGATCCAATCAAAAATCCAAGTGCTAGCACATGAATTCATCACTCAAAAATGCTATGCAAGTATTACTAGAGAATAATCAAATGCTATTAACAAAAATTCTATTTCTTCTCAACTCAAGTCCACACAATCTAACATGCTAAAATAGCTAAGTAACACTTAGTAAACAAGTTCACACAACTTTTACATGCTAGAAAACAATAATGCAACACAAAAATATAATCACAACAATTAATTAGCTAAAATGCCAAAATGGCAGAAATATGCAAAACAAGGATCTGTCCACAAAATTTTCTAGGATGCTCTAAAAATTAAACCCTTCTAGGTTTGGATATCCCTAAACATATACAAGACCATCCCATTGAGTTTGCATCAAAAATCATTTTTAATTATTTTATAAAAATCACCAAAGTGCTCTCTGGTGTTTTACCAAATTGCATGCCATTTCAAAAATACAATGAATTTGGAAGCAAGGTTAATTGCTTCAGTTAGGAAATTTCAAGGGCTTTCCAATGCAATTTGCCTCACTTCATTCTGAGTTGTGGATTTAAAATGGTGCTCATTTTGGTGTTTCTGGTACCTGTTGCCAAATCATTTTTCATTCTTAAAATATACATCCAAATGTAGATCTACAAGTTGGAGATGGTTTGGATTTTGTTTAGGTACCACTGTGATTTTTATCTTGGTCAAATTCATTTGTTTGGTTACCTTTTCAGTTCAAAAGTAAACATGCACATTCTGTGAAAAATAAAATGGAATAAAAACTAGATATGGGCCAGATCTAGTGGCTGGGCCGGCCAGGACGATTTTCTACCGCGGCGGGATCTACCCCGAGTCGCTGACTCGCGGGCCAGGATGCCACGGGGGCAGCCACGCAAGCGACGCGCGGGCCACCAGCAGGTTCAACAGCGCTGCGCGGGTTCAACGCTTGCTGACGCGAGCGCGACGTCGGCATGACGCCATCGCCGGCGGGAAGGGTCTCCGGCGAGGTCTAATCCGACGCAAACGATCACCGATTTGCGATTAAACTTCACCTACGCGTTGAGCTCGTCGAGAGGAACCCAAAACGGGCGGTCTCGTTTCCAGGGAAGCGACCGGACGGCGGCGGCGACGAGGAAACGCGGCGGCCGTGGCGCGAGCAAGGCGCGGCCACGTTCCAGAGGGAGAGGGAGAGGGGAAAGAGTACGGCGGGGAGCGCCTGCTCACCATGAACACGTGGGGACACTCGGTGACGGAGGAGGAGGCTCGTGGCGGCGGCAATGGCTCGCCGGAGCGCTCCCGGAGCCGTGGAAGAAAACGGACGGCGCGGCGACCTCGAGCCCTTCCGGCCCGATTCCTTCTGCAGGGAGGGTCAGCGCGACAAGGCGGAGAGTTAGAGCTCAACGGCTGCCGGCGGCGTGCACCCATTTGGCCGAATCGACGTGGAGCTCGAGCTAGGGTTTCGGGTTGGGATTTTCTTTTGAGCAGAGAGAGAGGATGCTTGAGGGGAGGAGAGAGGGGGCAATGGGGAACACAAGCACATGGGGGGCCTCTTTATCACCAAGGATCCCTTCTCATCGAAGCAATGGCCTAGGTGTGCTGTTCTCTACAGGGAGCTAGAGGTTGAAGATGACTCGGATTACATTTAGGTCCCTGCAATTTACAACTAGGTCCCTGTCCTCTCTGAAAAAGCCTGTTTTCACCAATCAAACAAAGTTTAAATTTTAAATCCTTTTGCCCAAAATTCTTATTGGTTAAGATACACAACATATGTGAAAATTGGCTCCATTAGATAAACTTCATAATTCAAAGTTGTTCAAATTTGAATTCTTACATAAATGGACATTGAATTTATTAACCTACTTAGGAGCTTCCAAAAATGATAATTTTTGGCACACATTCCTTATTTGATGTGTTACTTATGTGGTAAAAAATTCAAGTCATTTTGAGTTACTTCATAGAACAAACTTGTTCAAATTTCAAAAAGGTGCTGTCAAGAAAACAGGGGTTTTTGGCAACTTAAATTATTCAAAAACTTGTGCCCTTTTGGTTTTCATCCTTATTTATGATATAGAGCATGTGGTATTTATTTC
This sequence comes from Alopecurus myosuroides, assembly GCA_028641055.1. Classification (NCBI taxonomy): domain Eukaryota; kingdom Viridiplantae; phylum Streptophyta; class Magnoliopsida; order Poales; family Poaceae; genus Alopecurus; species Alopecurus myosuroides. The sequence continues at coordinate 125,683,221 of CM054061.1, read as the reverse complement.
ATGGCATTTGGAAAAAGTTTGTAGAACAAACTTGTTCAAAATCCCAAATGTTGCTGTGGAGAAAATTCATGTTTTCAGGGCTTTAATGGATTCAATTTTTGGTCTCCTCTTGTGTGTGTTCCTTATTTGATATAAGGAAGCAATGGTATGAATTTCAGATCATTTGATGAAAGTTTCCAGAAGTAACTTGTTTGAGTTTTCTGTTTCTGGAAATATTGGAATTTCTATTTAATAAGGCACTTGGCTTTTCTTTAGCAATGCTTTGCCAAAATATTTATATGACTAGAGATAGCAAGTCAATGCTCTCTAATACTTTTGTTTTTAATCTTGCAAGGTTGGAAAAACATTTGATAAGATTTTGGTGAAGCATTTAAGAATGCCTCTTTTTCCTGATAATCTTCTTAGGGAAATTTATTAAGTGTTTCCTCTTTCTTAATTTAGGCCTTGGAATAATATTCAACAAGTATGAGTTTTATAAGGTAGTTTGGAAAACTCTTTGATCAATATTTACTTTAGAAAATATTGTCAAAGTCATTGGAACAATATGTTGAATATTTTGTTTTCAATTTCTTAGCCATGTAAGTTTATATAATTAGTTTGTTTAGTTGCACTCAAACAAATACAATCAAAGTTTAATTATCACAATCAAAGTTTAATTGTCAAGCAATTAGCAAAACAACTGTGTTAACAGGTATTCCAAAATTGGGATGTGACAGGTCTTCCCCCCTTAAAAAGAATCTCGTCCCCGAGATTCACAAGCGAGGACTAAGGGAGGGCCAACAAACACAATGTTAGTGTTGGAGTGCAGGTGCTTCCCCCCTTTGACTTTTCTTGGGAGGCGGGTACTTCCCTAAATTAGCAAATTTACTTTCAAAAATTTCTCTAGCTATCAATTTACTCAACCACCAAATTTTAAAAATTTCTGATAACATCACTACTGCCAACTAGTTCCTTTTAGTGCAGAACTACCTGGAAAAGTACCGTCAATTATTTCATGAGTTCCTAGCTATATCCCACATCTTACATAACACATATGGAGTGTTGTACCACTCTCATAACAAGGTATATAAGAAGCTAAAAAATATATCTTGTGGGTGCAAAGGTTAGGTTGCTAAGGTAAAATAAACAGACAGGATAATAGCCACGACAGTGGGTATTATTCACCACAAGCGACTATCACTTAATGTGTTCATGATTTTAGTTGGATGTTTTAGTTTCATAAGATACTCTTAAGCACAATCATAACACAAGTATAAACTCATGCTAAGGTAAAACATTTAAATAAAATCCAATAAGCAAGCAAACAACACCACAGATGAATAGACTATTTATTCACTAGGTTATTGTTTATTAGAGGTTTTGGAATCCATCAATCATGAACAATTAGCAAACAACCAGTAGCTAAAAACCAATGAATACAATCATAAAGGTACCCTAAAACACCATATTCACACGAGATAAAACTCCTATTACACAGGCATAAAAAAAAAACAGGACTGCACAAATAACATACTAGTATGAAAAATCTACACCAGCATGATATAAGAGATAATCATATCCTATAACCATAGAACATGCAACTAAATAATTCATGGCATGATAACAGAAGTAATAACTTCCTAAACATGCTATATCAACACATATACTCATAAAATAAAAAGAGGGTAATACTAGAGCAAAAATCACCATTTTCTAGTGGTGGAACTAGTTTCACTCTAGAGAAACAAACAATGTTAATATGATGTTTAAACTTAAACAAGCAAGTCATGAATATAAGTGTACCTAATAACAGTACACAAAACTTACTCATGTTAGTAAGCACAAACATCAAAACAATTTCCATGATACAACTATTAAACATGCAGAAATTTCTTCTAGCAATTTATGTTTTTCTTAAACCATTGCTAGCAAATAAGCAAGGTATAATTCACACAACCAGTAGCTATGCAATTAATGAAAGGTTATCTAAACCTTTTCAAAAATCCATACACTCAATTTAAAATTATTCACAAACAATCTACCCATCAAGAGGAATTTATTTTATTTGCGAACAATTTAATTTTAGCACACGATAGTGAAACATTTATTAACATGATACCCCTAAGGAATATTATGCTAACAAAAGTATCACACCTAAACATATTAGTATTTACTAATAAGAAATAAACTTCTCACTTGCATAAGTGAAAAGAAACAATTATATTTTTCCATGGTGGAAAATAGAAATCAATCACATAGTGAAACATACTATTTTTACACATGTGTATGGTTGGGGATTTTTATCCTCAAGCCAAAATGCAATGGGACCAGTGGGCTATGTCCCACTAATACCAAGTAAAAATAGGTACTAAGCCTCTGGTTACTCATGAAAATCTTTGCATACAAGGTAAAAATATAAGGCTATTTAATCTAGTGAAACAATACTAGTGCATACTGATAGTAATGCTTACATATGCTTTACTATTAAGAGACATGCAAGCTAACATAGGTACAAGCATCAAAATAACAGTACCTAAATGGTACTGGACTCAAAGAAAACATAGCACAAAATCTACTAAGAAAGTATACACAGATCTAGTTCTCACAATACTTCCAAATAATAAACTAGAAGGTAACAAATGCTATTTCATTTTTATTCGAGTTTTCAATCATGCACACACTTTCTAGGGTAGATTTATTGTAATAAAACCACATAATAACAAGTCCTAACAACTCCATATAAGTTAGGAAGCAAGATTGAATAAAACACAAATTTATTTCAATCAAGAGCACACAAAGAAACAAAAACAGGAAAACTGTTGTTTCCTAGATCTATCACAACCATTTCATCGTTCACTTAATTTCTAAACCCCGAATATCATAGTACCTACAATATCTACCAAGTTTTGGTTTCCAAAGTAGATACACATGATATCCTATTGACTAGTAAACGAATAGGTCATTATTTTATTTTCTCGTGACTTCTCCTTTTTACCAACTCGATTAAAAGGTGTCGTAAGTCACTTAATTTCTTGGTTTAGAAAGAGTTGTCAGTAGTTTGCATGCTTTGGTTAGGTGTCAACCTAAGATTAGGCAAAGCATGTTAGTCTTGTTAGCTTTCTATTTAATAATGTTTGTCCGACAAGATACGACTAGCGTCATCGTCGAATATTGAATTGTGCTCTTTTGATTGGCTTTCTGAGGGGGTTGCGCATCATGGCATGTGGAGACTTCTTTTGCACCTTTCTCCAGAGGAGGGAGGTATATAACTTTTTAAAAGGGGATTTCTCTTGTTTGGTCTTTTTTTAAAAAAAAGACATAAAAAAGGTGCGACATTTAGCCAACTGAGCAAAACGAGTCTTTTGCAAACAGACAAACACAGATGTTTTGGTCAGTATTGGTTGGTTTATTCACGCCTTTTATTCTTTGAGGGTTGTCGTTGTTGGAGCTTTATCTGTTGGAGTGCAGCATTGTTAGCAACGCTAGCAGCTCGTGTGGCTTGATGGTCCTCTATTATTAGGCCCAATGGTGCTTTCATTGATGGTGAGGGAGATGGTGGTGGTTCACGACGGGTCGCATTATGAAGCGAAAACAAGTATAAGTCTAAGCAACAAATTCTTGTTTTTGAATACTCTACAAACATTTTTGCTTGCAAAAATCTAACACGAGGCGATTCAAAAACAAGAGCGGGGCAAGCACAAATCTGCAAATTTTGAGCACCCCACAAACATATAGAAGCCTAGATGAACCAATTTCTACACCACACAATAGCACAAAGTCCTACGGACACACCTAAACAAGCCAAAACACACAAGCAAGGCTCCATGGGAGCTACATCGGGGAAGGCGACTCATGGGGTAATCGCTAAATTACTCCAAACTAGACTGATCCAAAAATCCTAGAAGTGGCTGAAGGACTATATCTACTTCTGACCATCATCACTGTAGAGCTAGGAAATTATTTTGGTCTTCTCGGGACATCGTCAAGTATATAAATTTTTGGATGGAAACAAGATAATAGAAGTAAAGTTTTGATAAAACTTTATGCAACAATCTGTTTTTGAAACTCCAACTATTTTCTGGACAGAAAACTTCAAATACGAGAGATGTTTCAAAAACAGAGCGGAGCAGTTGCAAACCAGTAAGAAATAAACTCTTAACCGAGAGAGATACAAACTCTGTAAGGCCCGCCCTTCGAACCACTGTTCAAGGACGCCCTTGATATGCATTAAGAATCTTTTGAAAAGATAATAAGGAGGGAAAATATACTAAAATTCCCTTAGATAAAAATAATGTAGATAGTAAATAGGTTTTTACCCCAAAATACTTTTCTTTCCTATCTGACGTCCATGCTAACTAAGGTCTCCTAAGGTCAGGATGGCTCTGATACCAACTCTGTAAGGACCCCAGACCGGCAGTCTGAAACCCTACGTATGCATACATTCACGATCCCAGAAAGATCAGTCGTGAACAACATACACAGTTGGCACACAGAAATACATCATCCATTACACGAATACATAAAGGTATTACACAAATATCACATGATCAAGTTTAACGCAACTTCCACATGGGGCAGGCAACTTATCAAACACAGCGGAAGACAATCAAAACACAACGTAGTTGAGCCCAAGTCACGCCTTAACCTACAGGCTGCTGACCCGGAGACGATCCTAGTTCGCAAAGCCGTCAACTCCGTACTTCTCTTCATAGATCTCCTTCGGAGACTCCTTCTCCAAATCTGATAAGTAGATACCAGGGGCGAAACCATAATGAGTACATTTGAATGTACTCAGCAAGACATCCATCATGTCACTTACCAACATGCAAATATGCTTATATGGTGGAATAGGTAGGCTATAAATATGGTTCACTATCAATGGTGTTCATATATGATGACACCACAGTTGCAGTCAGGTTAATCTGTATCTTCGTTGAAGAAGATACTTCAGAAGAAAATAATATAGTTTTATTTCTCTTGTAGATATCACATGTACAAGAGTTTTTGTAAAACTTGGTTAAAGAATATTTTCTCTTTGCAAAACTTCTTGGAATCAGTTTCCAGAATTCTTGCTTAGAGTAGAAAAGGTTTTCTTTGCAAAACATTTTGTTTTGTATAACTTCATCTGGCTTTTCATCATCGACGATACCTCCACGGTATAAGTTTCCATTCCTTTCCGAACTTCACAAGTTCAACACTTCCTTTCCAAAATTTCCCTTTCAAAAACTTCCTCTTTTGAAAACATTGACACAATGCTAGCTACATGGCCATTCAACTGTCCATATCCGAGGACGCGGCTTCTTCGAAAAAGTTATACTCTGCAGAGGTGTACACATCCACCAGATCCAGTACACCTCCCGTGAACAATCACGGACTGTAACAACAGTATGTAAACATCAGGTATCTGATCATAACCATCCACTATGTTCAAGCTAGAATATGCCTATCTCTCAGTTAAGTTTTACCACATCCCCGGCACCGAGCTAATCCCCGCCAAGCCAGGATGCCTCAACTGATGCATCCGGAGGGAAAATTAATCCCACACTTTATATGTCTCCACGACATTCGGTTCAGAGGATCGCATCCCCTATAGCACATCGAGATAGCACACACTAATAAGAACAAACTTCAAGTTAAGCCCCTTGCCCATGTTGGGGTAGGGTGGCAGTACGGTAAAGGTTGTCCGGCGAAGACTAGGTTATGTGTCATTTTTGAAAACACCACTTTCTCAAAAATGACCACTTCCACATTTCCTCCGGAGAACAAGGATCCGCCTTTTCTCCGGGTTTTTCCGTAAAGCCTTTATTTTGTAGAATCACAATTTTAGGGTGTCCACTTAGGGACTAGTATATTTGATGGTAATAAATACCATAGGGTGGCTTATGGGCTTGGTATTACCAAGTTTAACTACTGGCATGATAGTAACCTATAATATAGTATAGTAGTAAATTCCACATCAAAAATAGTTTTGATAATCAAGTTTTTGTAAAACTTCAGAGGTAAAACATGCATGATAGATAATGATAAGTATTGTATCAGCAAGCATCAGGATGGCTTGCCTGGTATCTCTTGTGTCCCTGGTTTTGGAGTGACTGGAACTTGAAACAGAGCTTCACGACACTTCCTTCCTCTTCGTTTTCTAACGCCGTAAAAGGAATAAAGGACACACATTCAGAACCAATCAAGGCAAGCAACAATACACAACAATACATACAGCAAGGAAATCTAATAATAACAAATCACACAATTTACTAATGGAGGCAAACAATCAAACAAACACACTTGGCAGAAATGCCATTTAATAAGACAGCTTAAGGTTGGAGGAACATATCTCACAACCTTAATATCATGGATTCAGCGGGTGTGCCACTCTCATACCAAGATATTAATAAACCCAAAATACACTTAGTTTCACAAGGGTGAGACTACTAAAAGTGTATAAAACATGCACAAAAATAATCATGGCAATGGGTCTGTCAACCCAACCACAAAAATAAAAGGGTAGCCAATCTGCTATGCCTAAATTTACACCAAGAATAAATAAGACACATGATTTGCAAAAGTTACCTTTACAAATCAGTGAGCCTACACAAATGCAACAAAGTAATAGACTCATCACAAAACACACAATTTCTCATAGTGAGAACAATAGAAACAATGGCTAAAAAGGAGGAATCCTATAGACATGTTTCTACTAAAAGTTTGCTATGCAAGCATGCATAATATGTAAAGTACTAAAATGAAAACAAGGAACCATGTTATCATTATGGTAAATGAAAACATGTCTTTATGCAAGGATACATAAACATCTACCAAACACAAGTTGGCAGGAAAATTATTCAACACAAAAACTGCTAAGGAAACTAGTACTACTTAAACATGAAGAATCAATGGATGAATTTCAATCAAGTAATTGAAATACAACCAGAGGGTCCATGTCATAAAAAAACAGTAGTGAAAAACATCTATACTTGCTATAACAAAAATATCCCATTTAATAAAACAATGCATCAATTTGCAGGGCAACTCCTACATACTAGCAGTAATAAACAGGGCATTACTAGAGGAATCAATCAACACTCCAAGAATGTATTTTTCCTAGCAAGCCACACATGATTACAACCACTTACAAACAGAAGCATACCCATTTTTGTTTAGCACAAAAATTCCCAAAGCAAAAATACTAGACACTCATCAGTTATAAAACTATATAACAGAAACACATCTAGTGTGGGGGAAATAATGTTTCCACCAAAAATGCAATGAAACCAGTGGGTGTTCCACTAGCATAACAAAGCATTAAGAGGTCACAAAGCCTCTGGTCATACTTGCTAAAAATTAACAAAAGAATAAACTAGCACCTAGTGCAATAACAATACTAGCAGAAAATAATAGGGTGTTTAAATAAGCAAGGCAATGATACTCATGCTATTGTTTTCACACAAGTGAAAACTCTAGGGATCAAGTACTCATAAAAACACAATCAAAATGCTACTGGTCTTATGAATAAAACACAAAAATATGAGGCTACTCAACCACAAATGTTCATGTCAAAAATTCCACACATGAGGGAATTTTTCCAAACATCCTCATAGTCATGACAAAGCTACTCATGCTTTTCTACCAACTCAAATGAAAGATAGCAGAGGTGATAACAACACAAAATAAGTACTAACATGGCACTGGATCCAATCAAAAATCCAAGTGCTAGCACATGAATTCATCACTCAAAAATGCTATGCAAGTATTACTAGAGAATAATCAAATGCTATTAACAAAAATTCTATTTCTTCTCAACTCAAGTCCACACAATCTAACATGCTAAAATAGCTAAGTAACACTTAGTAAACAAGTTCACACAACTTTTACATGCTAGAAAACAATAATGCAACACAAAAATATAATCACAACAATTAATTAGCTAAAATGCCAAAATGGCAGAAATATGCAAAACAAGGATCTGTCCACAAAATTTTCTAGGATGCTCTAAAAATTAAACCCTTCTAGGTTTGGATATCCCTAAACATATACAAGACCATCCCATTGAGTTTGCATCAAAAATCATTTTTAATTATTTTATAAAAATCACCAAAGTGCTCTCTGGTGTTTTACCAAATTGCATGCCATTTCAAAAATACAATTAATTTGGAAGCAAGGTTAATTGCTTCAGTTAGGAAATTTCAAGGGCTTTCCAATGCAATTTGCCTCACTTCATTCTGAGTTGTGGATTTAAAATGGTGCTCATTTTGGTGTTTCTGGTACCTGTTGCCAAATCATTTTTCATTCTTAAAATATACATCCAAATGTAGATCTACAAGTTGGAGATGGTTTGGATTTTGTTTAGGTACCACTGTGATTTTTATCTTGGTCAAATTCATTTGTTTGGTTACCTTTTCAGTTCAAAAGTAAACATGCACATTCTGTGAAAAATAAAATGGAATAAAAACTAGATATGGGCCAGATCTAGTGGCTGGGCCGGCCAGGACGATTTTCTACCGCGGCGGGATCTACCCCGAGTCGCTGACTCGCGGGCCAGGATGCCACGGGGGCAGCCACGCAAGCGACGCGCGGGCCACCAGCAGGTTCAACAGCGCTGCGCGGGTTCAACGCTTGCTGACGCGAGCGCGACGTCGGCATGACGCCATCGCCGGCGGGAAGGGTCTCCGGCGAGGTCTAATCCGACGCAAACGATCACCGATTTGCGATTAAACTTCACCTACGCGTTGAGCTCGTCGAGAGGAACCCAAAACGGGCGGTCTCGTTTCCAGGGAAGCGACCGGACGGCGGCGGCGACGAGGAAACGCGGCGGCCGTGGCGCGAGCAAGGCGCGGCCACGTTCCAGAGGGAGAGGGAGAGGGGAAAGAGTACGGCGGGGAGCGCCTGCTCACCATGAACACGTGGGGACACTCGGTGACGGAGGAGGAGGCTCGTGGCGGCGGCAATGGCTCGCCGGAGCGCTCCCGGAGCCGTGGAAGAAAACGGACGGCGCGGCGACCTCGAGCCCTTCCGGCCCGATTCCTTCTGCAGGGAGGGTCAGCGCGACAAGGCGGAGAGTTAGAGCTCAACGGCTGCCGGCGGCGTGCACCCATTTGGCCGAATCGACGTGGAGCTCGAGCTAGGGTTTCGGGTTGGGATTTTCTTTTGAGCAGAGAGAGAGGATGCTTGAGGGGAGGAGAGAGGGGGCAATGGGGAACACAAGCACATGGGGGGCCTCTTTATCCCCAAGGATCCCTTCTCATCGAAGCAATGGCCTAGGTGTGCTGTTCTCTACAGGGAGCTAGAGGTTGAAGATGACTCGGATTACATTTAGGTCCCTGCAATTTACAACTAGGTCCCTGTCCTCTCTGAAAAAGCCTGTTTTCACCAATCAAACAAAGTTTAAATTTTAAATCCTTTTGCCCAAAATTCTTATTGGTTAAGATACACAACATATGTGAAAATTGGCTCCATTAGATAAACTTCATAATTCAAAGTTGTTCAAATTTGAATTCTTACATAAATGGACATTGAATTTATTAACCTACTTAGGAGCTTCCAAAAATGATAATTTTTGGCACACATTCCTTATTTGATGTGTTCCTTATGTGGTAAAAAATTCAAGTCATTTTGAGTTACTTCATAGAACAAACTTGTTCAAATTTCAAAAAGGTGCTGTCAAGAAAACAGGGGTTTTTGGCAACTTAAATTATTCAAAAACTTGTGCCCTTTTGGTTTTCATCCTTATTTATGATATAGAGCATGTGGTATTTATTTCATGGCATTTGGAAAAAGTTTGTAGAACAAACTTGTTCAAAATCCCAAATGTTGCTGTGGAGAAAATTCATGTTTTCAGGGCTTTAATGGATTCAATTTTTGGTCTCCTCTTGTGTGTGTTCCTTATTTGATATAAGGAAGCAATGGTATGAATTTCAGATCATTTGATGAAAGTTTCCAGAAGTAACTTGTTTGAGTTTTCTGTTTCTGGAAATATTGGAATTTCTATTTAATAAGGCACTTGGCTTTTCTTTAGCAATGCTTTGCCAAAATATTTATATGACTAGAGATAGCAAGTCAATGCTCTCTAATACTTTTGTTTTTAATCTTGCAAGGTTGGAAAAACATTTGATAAGATTTTGGTGAAGCATTTAAGAATGCCTCTTTTTCCTGATAATCTTCTTAGGGAAATTTATTAAGTGTTTCCTCTTTCTTAATTTAGGCCTTGGAATAATATTCAACAAGTATGAGTTTTATAAGGTAGTTTGGAAAACTCTTTGATCAATATTTACTTTAGAAAATATTGTCAAAGTCATTGGAACAATATGTTGAATATTTTGTTTTCAATTTCTTAGCCATGTAAGTTTATATAATTAGTTTGTTTAGTTGCACTCAAACAAATACAATCAAAGTTTAATTGTCACAATCAAAGTTTAATTGTCAAGCAATTAGCAAAACAACTGTGTTAACAGGTATTCCAAAATTGGGATGTGACACAATTTGCCTTTTCTGCTTTTACGGGTTGAAAATCGATAGGACAGAACAGATCCTATAAAATCTGACTGTAAAATCGAACATTCTGTAGAGTCGACTTATACCTTGCAGCACCACCGTATGTGTTGTTTGATCCATTTGTCGTTCCAGCATAGAGGCCTACGGACGAAGCCGACCGCGCCTCCATACGTCCCCGTGACCAAGCAGGAAGCCCCCTGTGGGCAAAGCACGAAGCCCCCTCTCCCTCCCGCGAAGCCCCCCCCCCCAACCGAGCAGCTGGCCAAGGAACGGGCGATGCAGCCCCACGCGTCGGCTCGTGAGCCCCTCCATTTCAACCATGGCACTAGGGATGGGTCTCCGCACGGCGGCCTGCCGCACGACCGCGCCACCATTGCTTTCCGCCTCGCGACCAGCTCCTGCGGCTTCGACTCCATTTTTCGGCGACTCCCGCGAATTCGGCGGTGGATGACTGAATTACGGCGAATTCCATATGACTGAAGTTCATCGGCGCGTCCTGAACATTCCCTCCCGCCAACTGCTTCCTGGCTATACAGTACACCCCCGGTTCGACCGTGGAAACTGGCCATTCTCTGTCTGGTCGGGGAATTTTCAGTTGCCCCTAATTTTTTTTAGTAGCACCCATTTTACATGCTTTCCTAAGTTGCTCTAACCGGGGCTTAACTTATACCAAGCTCTTAGTTATTATTATTATTTTTTGAATAGGGGAAGACACTGAAGGGTCTAGATACTGCATTTATAATTCACTCCGACGACACGGATTACAAAAAGGACCCTAAAAACTATAATAATAAGATTGTAGTTCTTGCATTTTGCATAACAAACCCTTAGTTTGGCCCTATACATATAACAGGAACAAGACTGGTAACCTTTCTGTCGCGTCATCGGTGTTCTGCCAAACCTACGTATATACTGAAAGGCGAACGCTAGGCGTAGGTCGCCCTAGCGCGCCCAATTCTAGGTCCCCTCGCGGACCGTTGGATCATCATCGCACGGCCACAAAAAGCATTTTGTGTTTTTGCATTTTAGCCCCTCTACTTTTTGTATATAGAACCCGCACTCCACTCCAGACCCATTTAAACGAAGGGCTATATTGTGTTGCCCCGAACATCTTGATAATTACAGCAAAAATGCCATTGCAACAAATTCGCAGGTATCGCAACAAAATTGATTGTTCCGTGTAAAAAAAAGTATTGCAACAAATTATTCCAAAATAATTCAAAAGATAAGTAATGTTACAAATAATAGTTAAACAATATGTTATTGCGTTACAACAATTCAACAAAAATCACAACCTATAGCAACAATTTTTTTTTTGCATCAATTAAAAAGTTGGTAAGCAACAAAATAATTTGTCACTGTTTCAGTTGCAACAAAAATCATCACCTATTTCAACGGAAAGGTAAAACGATAACAACAAAAAAGTTTATATGTTTACAACATGCAAAGGAGCCCGTAAACATGTCATTCCGAATGAATTCTAATAAACATATAAACATTTTCTAGAAAATCTTCCAAAAAACATTGCAACATCTCACTTGTGGTTTCACAACAAAAAACATGCGAAATTGTAACAAATTTTACAGACGTACGCAACATTGTCCGAAATGGCAAGAACATTTAGCAAAATAAAAGGCTGCACGTGGTTTGTATGTCCAGCCACGAAAACTGGGCCCAAAAATACTAACTTGATGCTAATTGAGCCTATATACGCTAAATGTGCCGGCCAAAGCAGCGCTCACTCGCTCGCACGACGGGACCTACGCTAGCAAGTCTTAGATCCCCTAAGATAAGCATTTTCCATACTGAAAACAACAGGAGAAGAACAAGAATTACATGGTCCATCACAAGTGTTCGAAACAGAAGGCAGGCACGTCAACTCTGTTCGTCCCACGGAGGCAAAGGAAAAGCCATGGATGGATGGATGGAATGGTGCTGCTGCCTACACGCACGCACGTACGGCTGCAGTTCCCGACGTCACTGCTTTGCTATAACTTAGATGGTTTCCTGACGCGCCGTTTAGTCGGTCCGTGGCAACCAAGCAAAAGCCGCCTCTGACTTTTGTTTTGCTAGCCAAGTTGGAAAATGATTAAGCCGCAGTCCTTTCTTGGGAAACAAGATGGATCCCTCCCCTTGGAGCCGCAAGAAGCATCAACACACCGACTAATTAATTAGTGGCCTTGGTATCTTGCTGTCTGGATGAATGAATTTGCCCTATGCGGATCCTGGCTTGACACGCTTTAGCTCGCATCGCCTCTCGTAGTGTATGCACAAAAAGGTAGTCGGAGTAAAACTATGTGCCGAGTCACGATCACAGCCAGCTGATATTCGTGTTCCACTCCTCTCCCGTCTCCCTTAAACACACGGTCCGATCGATCAGAGCGTGAATCTTACCGGGACAAGAAAAAAAAAACCCAGACCGATCCGGTGATTCCACGCCGGCCACGGAACGGAGCGGATCAGACTGACGGCGGGGTCAGATCAGGTGGGGCGACGCGACGCAGGACCCAGCTCGCCCGATCTTATCCAGCAGAAGAGAAGAGCCCTTCTCGCTAACCACCGGCAAATCCCGTGAGCGCGTCCAAACCGCAGCGGCATCTCGCTCGTTCTTCCCCCTCACGGTAAAAAAAAAAAAAGCGACGGCTTTCACCTTCCTCGCCGCCGCGGCGCCTCCTCCTCCTCTCCCCCCTCTTCCCGAGTCCTGACCTGCTCCAACTCCACAGGACGCTCACGCACGCGAACCAAACGAGAAGAAGAGAAGGAGGACACATCCCCGCCCCGCCCCGCCCCCGCGGAACGCATCTCGCCCGCCCCGTCCGTCTCGCGCGGCGCCCGCCCGGATCCCGGCCGCTCCCCGCTCCCCCATGCGCACGGCGACGCGTGCCTAGCCATGAGCCTCTCCACCCTCGCCCGCGCCGTCGGCCGCTCCGCGCGCTCATCCCGCCATCGCCAGGCAAGCCCCCTCTCCCACCGTCTCTCCCCTCTACCTTCTGTGGGCCAGGGCCAAGGTCTGACTTTTTTTTTGTTCGTGATGGTTAGGGTTTCTCCCTCGGGGGGTTCCGGGCGCCGCCATCGGCGCCGCTCCCGCCGGCCCACGGCGGGGATGCCGCCGGGCTAGGATTCATCCGCGGCTACCTGACGGCGTCGCTGGGGAGCCCCGCCCCGGCCAGGACCTCGGACTGGAGGTACTTCCTCGCGAACCCGCAGTTCCGCAGGCTCTTCTCCGGCGGCTCCAAGAAGAGTAAGTGTTGCCATCATGCCTTGTTTCCTTCCTCAGTCCTACTAATAGCCCCCGGCGCTGAAAGATGTGCGCTTTTTCATCTGTGCTTCCAGATTACGAGAACTATTACCCCAAGGGGAAGAAGGAGGCCCCGAAAGGCGAGGGGGGCAACAAGGAATCCAACAGTAAGTTGCCGCCTCTCTCACCCTCGTTTCTCTTGTTGCGCGGAACACGGTGATTCTGTGTCGGGTTTCAGTAGATTTAGTCACATCTGCATACTAGTGGTTAATCAAATGGGCTTATCGAGTCTGTTTGGCCAACAAGAACAACTAGTAGTATAACAATGGAATTAATGGCTTGTAACCGTATAACGGGTTTGTAAACACAGCCATGTGGTATGGTAGTTCAACTCGTCAGTTCAAGTGCTTCCTGCGACGAAATTCTAATTCTTTGATATATGCAGAGGATTCCAATTCAGATGATAGTTGGAGTTTCCAGGATGGCACTATGAAGCAGCTGCAGAATGTCCTGGGACCTCTGTTGATTCTAGGCCTCATGCTCTCATCCTTGAATTCTGGCTCATCAGATCAGAAGGAGGTAATTTTTTTCATTTCCTTTCTGGCGAATGGACCCTCAATTTTTAACTGTTCACTAAGCTCAGTGGCAAGAGGCAGCGAGTGTGCGCCAGCCCGCCTGGGTTCGAGACCCAGCTGAGGCATACTTGAAAAATCGAGTCCCAGCTGAGGAATACTTGAATAAACCGGGTGTCTCACCTACCTAACAACGTACAGCCAAGGGAGGGATCCTTCCCCCGTTGGTCAACGTTTTATGTTTACTCTGGCGCAAAGAATTCTGCAAGTTTTGTTCTTCTGCTGTCAAATATATTTGCTTGCTTTGTTCAATCCCTAGATCATGGCTCTGCCTTGAAAATTCGAGAAAAGTAATAAGAATTACTGTATCATGTGTCTACATGCTAAACTTACCGTGTCACTTCCTATCAAAAGTTAGTTACAGCAATATCCACTAACTATGACAAGCAGACATACACATTTGGACTGTTTTTATCACCATGAGGTCTTCTCATGGGTTTGACAAATGTCAAAGAAAATACCTGTGCTTTATTTTTAGACGATTTAACTAATGTTATGCCTACACCAGATAGTGGATATATCTGGCTGATAAAAATGAAATACATACGGCTTTAAATGCGTGCAAAATAGATTTAGAGACGATATGCTATTTTCAGAGTAGCTGATGTTTGATTTATATAGCCCAGCGAGAAGTTATTGCATTAATTAATTCTCGATTACATACATATATTCATGTAATACCTGGTGTGGTGAATTGTTATACCGTGCCTTGTTCCTGTTGTTTTGTATTCTCACCTTTGAATGTGAATGAAATCTTCAGAACTAGTGTTGGATTTTTTATTAGTTGTAACATGGTATTGTTGTCTGGTTTAAGCATCTGTTAGTCTTCAATGCATGACTGCTACATATTCTTTAGCTTAATGGTTATGAAAAGATCTTGTAACTTTTGCAGATAAGCTTCCAAGAATTCAAGAACAAGTTACTAGAACCTGGCTTAGTTGAGCGCATTGTTGTTACAAATAAATCAGTGGCAAAGGTTTACGTCAGGAATACACCACAGACGAACGGTCAAAGCAAAAATACTGATACACCTATTACGACCAGTGACGCTCCAGGCAGACAGGCTCCTAGCAAATACAAGTATTTCTTCAATATTGGAAGTGTTGATTCGTTTGAAGAGAAGTTAGAGGAAGCCCAGGAAACTCTAGGGATAGATTCACATGATTATGTTCCAGTAACTTATGTTGCTGAAGTAAACTGGTTCCAAGAAGCGATGAGGTTTGCCCCAACATTATTCCTTGTTGGACTGCTATATTTTATGGGGAAAAGGATGCAGAGTGGATTTAATATTGGAGGTGGTCCTGGTGGGAAGGGTAGCCGTGGTATTTTCAACATTGGAAAAGCAACCGTGACAAAGATGGACAAGAATACAAAAAATAAGGTTAGTTCCTGCTTGTTTAGTGTAATTTCTGTGCTGTTCCTTCCGGTTCTAGTTCCAAAAGAGGCAATCAAAATATTTATGTATGGAGCTCCAACAATTCCCATTCTTCAGATTTGCTCTGTTGGCAATCAAAAAATGGTGTCCACTGAATGTATTCTGGAGCTCCAGTAGTTCCCATTGTTCAGATTTGCTCTGTACTAAATTCCAAAAAGGGCAATCAAAATATTACGTCCACTGGAAGTAATGTTAGGGCTCCAATAGTTCCTTTTGGTTTAGATTTGCAGGGACATCAGCTTGGTTTACATGCTGTTGGCTTTATCTCTCTGACAACTGTTTTTCTGTTGCTTTAGGTGTATTTTAAGGATGTAGCTGGCTGTGATGAAGCTAAACAAGAAATAATGGAGTTTGTGCATTTTCTTAAAAATCCCAAGAAGTATGAAGAATTGGGAGCTAAGATACCCAAAGGTGCTCTTCTTGTAGGCCCTCCTGGAACTGGAAAGACACTACTTGCTAAAGCTACAGCAGGAGAGTCTGGTGTGCCCTTCATGTCTATTTCTGGTTCCGACTTCATGGAAATGTTTGTTGGTGTTGGACCATCCAGGGTAAGAAACTTATTCCAAGAAGCCCGGGCTTGTGCACCCAGTATTGTATTTATTGATGAAATCGATGCAATTGGTCGCGCGAGAGGCCGTGGAGGTTTTTCTGGTTCAAATGATGAGCGTGAAAGTACTTTGAACCAGCTGCTTGTAGAGATGGATGGTTTTGGTACCACCGCTGGAGTTGTTGTTCTTGCTGGTACAAATAGGCCCGATATCCTTGACAAGGCACTGCTAAGGCCTGGGAGATTTGATCGTCAGATAACAATTGACAAACCAGATATAAAGGGCCGTGATCAGATATTCCGCATATATCTTACAAAGCTTAAATTGGACCAGGAGCCAGTATTTTATTCGCAGAGGCTAGCTGCTTTGACACCTGGGTTTGCTGGAGCTGACATTGCTAATGTCTGTAATGAAGCTGCTTTGATTGCTGCAAGAACTGATGAAACTCAGATTACAATGCAGCATTTCGAGTCTGCAATTGACAGAATTATTGGTGGGTTAGAGAAGAAAAACAAGGTAACGTGACCGTATGCCAATTTAATCTTTTCCGACCATAGGGGCACCAGCCCATGTTCAGTTGCAACCAATGAAAGCAAAGTCACTGGGTAGGGATAAACTTATGCCAATTTATTATTAGCAATAGTACTACTCTTGCAAACTGACATGCACCTGAGAAAGTAAAAAATGCCTGATTTAAGCATTTTCTTGCGAGGGAGAATTCACGCTTCCGGTTTCATGTGAGCAGATAGGATGCTCTTTTTTATGGTTTATGTTGACTGGGCACAATGGCAATTAAGCTCTTACTGGACTGAGAAAGAAAACATGGAAAAAATGTAGATCGATTTCCAGTGGACCTCAACTGTTTAAAAAATACAAGACTTTGTTGTCTGTAGGTAGTCACAAGCAACTGTTTTAGTGGGAGAATTAAATAAACAAGGTCAATAGAGAGAAATAAGCATGGGTTTGTTTTTACATGCACATGGCATTCCTTATGCCCCATTTTTTTATAAAGGTGGATCATTAATGTATTAATCGATGGATTGTTGTAGATTTTACATTGTAGAGCCTTAGCTGTTATTATTTATTCACTTTCAAGCTTTGTCTAATATAAGTTCCATATGTAATCTCTATTTCCAGTATCAAAAGTAATTAACTTGCGAGTTTTCTTGTATATTATTACACGGTGCAATTTGTTCTGTACATATCTTTGTTATGTTTTATGTTCCCTTAGATGTTGATTATGGCCTCTGGATGCCACTTGATTGCAGGTAATTAGCAAACTGGAGCGCCGTACTGTCGCTTACCATGAAGCTGGGCATGCTGTTGCTGGATGGTTTTTAGAACACGCAGAGCCTCTTCTGAAAGTTACAATTGTTCCTCGTGGAACAGCTGCTTTAGGCTTCGCACAGTATGTCCCCAGTGAAAATCTTCTAATGACAAAGGAGCAGCTTTTCGATATGACATGCATGACATTAGGTGGTCGAGCTGCTGAAGAGGTATGCCCTTATTATTTTGTTGCTGGAGCTTTATGTTAAATATCTAAGACATCACCGAAATCAATACAGTTTAGCTGCACTGAATAAGTTGAGTGAGTACGTGTGCTCTGACTGGAATGCATAGTGTCATTTTGACTTTCAAAGAAGAAAAAACAGTCCTAGTTGCTGCATCCGACACGATCACACGACAGTACTTTTGGTTTGTTAGGTTAATCATTTACCACTTCCATTACGGTTGATGGGTGAATATGAAGGATGTTGCCACAGTAGGTATATCAAAAATACTTAACAGCAAATGCAACCAACCAAAAAAATGCAAATTGATGTTTGTATGTATTCGTATTGCCATCTGTTATTATGAGTTCCTTCCTTGACATACATGGTATATTGACATACATGCATAGGCAAAGTTCCATTTTAGTCAAGTTGGTTGCCACCAGTGTCAGGGCAAACATCAAATATCCCCTGTATCAAGGGAATGCATCACGCTGTGTTGTGTTTTTATCCATGTATTCGATGTCTGGTTGTGAAATTGTTCAGAATATTACCGATGGACGTGCACTAACGGAGATGCTGTATTTGTGCGTTGTTTCAGGTTTTGATTGGAAGAATCTCGACTGGTGCTCAGAATGATCTGGAGAAAGTAACAAAAATGACATATGCACAAGTTGCTGTGTATGGTTTCAGCGACAAGGTTGGTCTTCTATCCTTCCCGCAGAGGGAGGACGGCTTCCAAATGAACAAGCCATACAGCAACCAGACGGCATCCATCATCGATACAGAGGTGAGGGAATGGGTCGCCAAGGCCTACAAGAGAACCGTCGAGCTGCTGACGGAGAAGAAGGAGCAGGTAGCTCAGATCGCGGAGCTGCTGCTCGAGAAGGAGGTCCTCCACCAGGACGACCTGACGAGGGTACTAGGAGACCGCCCCTTCAAGGCAGCGGAGCTAACGAACTACGACCTCTTCAAGCAGGGGTGGGACGAGGAGGGCAAGAGCCCAGAAGAGCCCGCCAAGGACGCCGCCGAAGCGGCCGACGACGACGGATCGCCCGCGCTTCCCGACGTCGTCGTGCCGACGTGATGTCTCCGCCGCCCGAGGAAAAATCTAGTTACTACAGCTGTACATGGCACGGGCTCATCCGATAGATATTCTCGTTTTGTTGTTGCAGCCGCATAAGGGAACTGTATAAATCATCAGCGCCCGTCCTCGTCTAATCACGCCGGCTTTATTATTAGCCGTTGAGGAATAGCAGTAGGCTTTCCGCGGCTGGCGTGACCCCTGTTGTTGAGCACAATGAGCTGCCGGTCGAGGTTCATGCTCTGAAGCTTGTATTGGCATCCACCAAACTTTTTTGTTTTTTTGACGAATCCTGTATCTTCCGTTGATTTTATCAAATGTTTTCGTCCAGTGATGAGACGGCGTAGAACAGAGTTCCACTGTTCCAGACTTCCAGCAGCGTGTGACGTGCTACCTTGTTTGATGTTAAACGAGTTGGATGGATGGATGCATTTATTTCTGTTCTACTAGAAGCCCTGTTATCTTCACCTGGAAGTACAGAGCTCGTGTACCTTTCTGAAACGACGTGTTTGGGATCTAGCCGTGTGTGCTTGGTCTCGGGATAGAACCTACAGTAAGCTGGAATTCATTGCGAGGTAGTCGTAGGCTTTTGGTCAGGGAGACCTAACCGTAGCAACCGGGCCCTGTCGGTCTACTCCACATGTTCTCTAGAAACAGTCCTGGAATGTGCAATGCTACCAAACAGAAAAGCAGACAGAAGGGAATAGACAGAAGGGGACATGACTAGAGGAGAAGATCGAGGTACCAATGTTGGACATAATAGCTAGTCTCATGCAGTACATGTTGTCTAGAAAGAGTTGTGGATTGTGCATGCGTGCACTGCTGCTTCCAACCAAACCAAAAATTGACACAAGGGGAGGGGGGACATGCATGAAACAGACGAAGAAGACCGGGATACCTATGAGCATGTAACCTGTAATGATAGACGCTATCTGAACCTGATTACTAGTAGAATCTAGTATGAAATTCTAGTACATCCCATGCACGTACACGCTCAAAAGGCCTGCTGAAAAGGCAAAAAGGGAGGAGGAGGCAAACAAACAAGCAAGCAAGCAAGCAAGCAGCTCAACTAGAGCAAGCAAGCCGGGTTGGTTCAGCCGTCCCCCTCTTCTCTGCGCCCGTGGGTTGGAGGCTTGGAGGAAGAGGAAACGACGACACCGATCGATCAGTTCACGCTGGGAATGGTGCGGGTTTGTTCGGATAATTTGGTGCGGGTTAGCGTTTGGTTTCTTTTGGTTGGTCTGTAATGGACAGAAAAGAAAAACGGGGTGGGGCGGTGCGGGTCTAGCAATTTTATGGTTCGGAACGGAGCGGTGCGGCTTCACATGGAATGGGTCGAGCTATGGGTTCAACCCGCATCTCGCCCCATGCCGAGTCCACGCAGCCGAGCCCCTTGTCCCTAGTCTCCCGAGACTCCCTTCGAGGGTTTCTTGCGACGTCGTCGCCGCCGCCGACAACGACCTGCTGGTCTCCTCCTCTAGCGGTGGCAGAGCGGGAGCAGCAGCATCACTGCTGGCGTCGAATCCCCATCTCCGTTCCATCCGCCTCCCACAAGCCGCCCCTGCCCCGTTCGGCCCCTGCCACGAGAAGGAGGCGGCTGCACCGCTGCCGCCGTTCCTCGCTGACCTTCACACCAAGGTTCTAACCCCAATGAAATGGTGATGAGGAAGATCCACGGCAATCACTGCCCACTAGGATTCTCTAGAACTATTTAATTTTATTTCCAATTTTTTTCTTTAAAACTATCTCTTATGGAGAAAGTATACTTGTGATGATAAATTATTCACTACGGACTTTTTGGTGTATATATAATTCTGGAGTATATTCACTATAAATTTTCCTTTTTAAATAAATTACAAAGCTACCTAAATGGACTAGAATTGAGGCTCAAAGTGACATGCACGGTCTGGTGCATCCAAGCGCCAGCATCCAAGCCCCATGGTCTGAACCTGCGGGTTCAACCCGCATGGACCACGTGGTTTGGTGCGGGTGCGGCTGCTAGATCTTCATGGTGCGGTGCAGTGTGGATAATTTGACTAATTAATTGGAGTGGGGTGGGGTGGGTAATAACATGAGAATCATCTGGTGTGGGGCGGATTAGGGGCAGTTTTCACCCCATTCCCAGCGTGACGATCAGTTGGGAGCTGAGAATGTTTTTCTGTAACATACACACACACAAATTGAAAGTGCAAAGCTCTGCATTCACGGGACCAGCAAGGCAACAACGGACGAACACATATCGCCACCTTCCTCTAGCTAGCATGCATGGTCACGTCCATATCTCGCCAAGTTCCTTTTGGTCTGCTCGCTCGCGTGCGTGCAGTCGCTTGGCATGTAAGTCGGGGTTAGGAGGCCATGCTCAGCTTAGCTAGCTAACTCTAGCCGGAGGAAAAAGCTGCCCGAGACCTCGCTGTCGAGAGGCGACGGATCGATCTCGATGCAGTGCGCTCGCGGTCACTGGAGCTCGATCGTCGTCTCTCGTCTGAGGAGCTTTTGGTTCGCGCCTCCACTCCGGAAAGCGTGTCTCAGAGCATCATCAAAAGGGAGGAGGATTCAACCACTGTTCAAGTGTTGATTTAACATGCGTGTTCCTGTACGTACGGGCTTGTTTAGGTGTGGGGGCGGCCTCGCTAAAAGATGAATCTGTTGAGGCCTCCCTGTCACTGGCCAGTGAGAGTCGATTAGCAATCTGCGGTCGTACTAGTACCGGCGTTTCTTCAACAAGGTATCTATTGACTCTTTACTACGGAGTACTCCCTTTATGAAAGCTTCCTTTATGAAACCCGTACTCTCATCATCTTCCAAGTACAGATAAAGAAGTTAAGGCGGATGGCATCAGCTATCGGCTATTGGCCTTAATTTGTGGAAACTTCTCTTCAATATGTTTTATTTTTAAGAAAGAGCGGAGCGGGCTTATTCCAAGCTTAAACCCTAGAGCAATAGGGAACCCCCGATTTGAGCGATAGAAGCAGCACCGGATTCCTATTCCCGATTCTTCTATTCAAGGCATAATTCCCGTGCTATTTTTTAAGGAAAAGGGCTATGCTATACATCGCATTTATATTTAATGCTCTCTAATTCTACCGGATCTCCTTGGACAACTCTTCGAAAGCCTCCTCCACCCAAACTTCCATCTCTTGCTCGGGACATTGGTGCTTGCCCACACCAGTCCATGAATGGAAAAAAAAAATGGCGAATAGTATAAAGATTTTCTTGAGTTTTGGTCCAAAGAAGACATATTTTCATACAGATCATCTCTTGATCAAGCTAACGCAAAATTAACATATTTTTTTCATATCTCCGTGGTTTTCCTTTACTCAGTACTCTTTTCAATTCACATTTCTTTACTTAGACCTATGTAGGGAACCCACTTATTCCACTCGGAGAGACCGAACTAGGCAACAAAAAGGCTAAAGGAAGTTCTCTTTTCATTCCAACTAAACCGAGCATGTAATTCCTCATAACATTCTAGAGGAATGCTAGCTATCCAGCCTAGAATTTGTAAATTTATTATAAGAAAGTATTGTTGGGATATTGATCGTGTATATGGTCAACAAATGTTGAACCTTGTTCACACTAACTGAACATGTCCTGATCAGGGACATGTCAAGAATGTCAACCTGGTGGGTCCCCCCAGTGCACAGTGTATTTATAAGAAAAGGGAGAAGGGATGAGAGGATACGGTGCTAAGTGCAGCTGCTGCTCTCGCAGCTCTTCCTCTCATCCTCCTATCAAGGCTACTGATCAAGCCAAACGCTGGAGCACTGGGAAGGATTCATCCTCAGCCACCTGAATATCTTTGGGTGTTTATCTAGGTGGTATCTATCGAGCAGGAACTGATCAAGACCAAGCAAAAGAATGACTTCATCATCTACAGATCAAGGTATGATCATCTCCTCTCTCTCTCTGTGGCTCAAGCTTAAGCTAGTTGATCTTCTGTGAGGTACATAACATTGGTATCAGAGCTCCTAGCTATAAGCTTGAGCTCATCAAGCTCAAGGTCATGTTTGATCTGTTATGTTCTTGCTAAAGTTTAATGTCTAGGCCCTGTTTCATGGTTGTGCCCTGTTTCCTTCTAAAGATCAAGCCCTAATAATGTTGTTAGAGGCCTAGGGTTTCAAGTTTAAGTGCTTATGGTGGGGATTGATGCAACAGGACATGCTCCATATGATTTCCCCAATTTCTGGAAACCCTAGACCACTAATCTCTAATGAAATCCCCTCTGATATGATGTTTTTGGGTTCAATTAAGCAAGAGATCAAAAAGGGGAGGAACATCACTGAGAAAATCCCCAATTTTTCGGAGCCCTAGTTCATCTAAAATCCCCAAATTATGATGAACCCTAACTCTAATGATCAAGGGCAGTGGACAATACCTTACGGGCCTCTCCGCCGTCGCTGGCCACGGCGGCGTTGATGCCATCTTCTTACGAAGGCAGAGGAGCTCGGGTTCAGTCCCGAGCGTCCATGCCGTCCGCTGCGCCGGGCCGTGGTGGCTTCTCCCGCGCGCGTTCGTCGCTATGGGAGGCTGCCGCGGTACCGGCCTGGTGCTGGACGCCGACGCCGTCGCGGGGACGCCCGCTCGTGCGCCGTCGCTGGCACAGGGCGCCGCCCAGCGCCGCTCGACGGAGGTGCGCGCTAGCCAAAGCCGCACGCAGCTCCGGCGAGGGGGCCTGGACGCTGCCGTTTCTCTCCCTCCGGCCGTGCGGTGCTCCTCGCCGTCGCCGTTCTCTGTCTCGCCGTCGCCGCGGGAGCAGAGGAGAAGGGGATGGGGGATTAGGGTTTTCGGGGGAGAGGAGGGCCGGGGACGGCGGCGAAGCGGTGGGTTTTGTCCCACGCGCGCGCGCGAGCTCGACCGTTGGATGCGAATCCAACGGTTCGTCTTTCCCCAGCTGCGGTGGACCGGGCCACAGCCCAGTAAGGGACCCGGGAGATTAAGTGGGCGAAAGCCCATGCGAATCAGAGGGGAATGGACCGGGCTGGGTCGTTTTTGGCCCAGTTTCGGCCAAATGAAAGCTCTCTTATTTTTTTTTTCGGGCTGAAAAAAAAGGAGAAGGAGGGGCTTTTGGGGCTTAGTTCTGTGGGCTGGACTGGGCCGTTTTTGGCCCAGTTTCAGTCAAATTAATGTTTTGGTTTTGTTTTAATTCTAGTTATGTTATTAGCTGCTATGTTTTATTCTTAGCAGTTTTAAATGTTTTAGCATGTTAATTTTATTAGTCATGCTTAATTATGATATTTATTATGATGATTATGTTGTGATGTTATGATGTTTTTCCGCTGCGAAATAAAGTTCAATGAATCCTTAAATAAAGTGTGGTTTTTATGCTTTGTCATTCTGACCAAAGTTGATTGACGGGCATTTAAACCACAAAGATCTTTTATTAGCTTGTTTCACTTCTGGCCAAAGCTGGTGTGAATCAGGTTAATGGAAGAAAATTAATGATGAGGATTATTAATGTGTGGCTTTTATTTGTCAATTTGGCCAAAGCTAATTGACGAATATCTGTTCACAAAATTTTGTTGTTAATATTCATTTCTGGCCAAAGCTGATTTGAATTTGATCAATAAAGTTTGATAATGATGATGCTGCTTACTAAGGCAATTTTTGAATTCTTTTTGCAGCACCTAATGTCTCTCATATTACTGGGATGCTTAATGGCATAGAACAACTTAATGGTAGCAACTATGCTACATGGAAGGAGAAGCTTGAAATAACGATGGCCTTACTGAATATTGATTATGCTCTCCTTAATGATCCTCCTGAGGCACCTAAAGAGAATGTTGAAAATTATGAGGGCCTCAAGAAGGAATATGATGTTATCAAGGCTAAGTGGGATGACTCTAATCGCAAGTGCCTTATGATGATAAAGGGCTCCATTACACAAAGTATGAGGGGAGCCCTTCCTGACTGTGAGACAGCTAAAGGGTACTTTGCGAAAATTGAACATCAGTTCAAAGGGTCTTCTAAAGTTTATGCAACAAGTCTTATTAGAAGGCTGATTGATGAAAAATATGATCCCACTGGAAGCCTTCGAGAGCATATTATGAAGAAATGCAACATGGCTGCCAAACTTAAGACTATGGAAATGGAAATTTCTAATGGTTTCCTTGTCCATTTTATTATGTCATCTTTGCCTCCTGAATTCTCTCCATTTATGATCAATTATAATGCAATGGATGTGAAATGGGAGATTGATGAAATGATGGCGCGATGTGTGCAAGAAGAAGAAAGGCTTAAGGCTGAAAGAATTGACCACATTAATCAGGTCAAGCATTCACAAAAGAAGAGGTATAAAAATTTTGTGAATGAATATATGAAGCCTAAGCCTAATCAGTTTAAAGATAAAGGCCAATCTTCAAAGGGCTCTCACCAAAAGAAACCTGAAAAGACGACTGATGGAGAAGCAAAAGATCCTAATGCTTGTCGCCATTGTGGTAAACTTGGGCATATTCGAAAGAATTGTTTTGCCTTTAAGAAATGGCTTCAAGATAGAGGTACTGATGTTATTACTTTTGTTGAGGAATCCCTTTATGTTAATTATGCCACCAATACATGGTGGATTGATTCAGGAGCAACAATTCATATTGCAAATTCGTTGCAGGGATTCAATATGAGGAGGACCCTAAAAAGAGGGGAAAGAACCATTAGAGTTGCTAATGGTGTTGAGACTGATGCTGAAGCACTTGGAGATCTTACTCTTACGCTCCATACGGGCTTCAAGCTTAGGTTGAATAATGTTTTATATGTACCCTCGATGAAACGGAATTTAATTTCCGTTTCATGCCTAGATGATGATGCTTATGAATGTCACTTTGGGAACAAGCGTTGTATAATTATGTATGACAATAATAATGTTGGTCTTGCCTTCCGGCAAGATAAGCTTTATGTTATTTCCCTTTGTGATGATATAAATAATGTGGGTTCTACCTCAAATATGAATGTCAGTACCAAACGCAAGCATAATGATAATGAGACTTCTTCGAAATTATGGCACTATCGTTTAGGCCATATTTCGAGGGGGAGAATTGAGCGTCTCATTAAAGATCAAGTTCTTCCTTCCCTTGATTTTACGGATGCGGATATCGATCATTGTATTGATTGCATCAAAGGAAAATATGCCAAGAAAATTAAGAAATGTGCAAACCGAAGCACGGGAGTTTTGGAAATAATCCATACGGATATATGTGGTCCGTTTAATGTCAAGACGGTGGATGGTTTTAATTCATTTATTACATTCACCGATGACTTCTCCCGTTATGGATATATTTATCCCATTAAGGAAAGATCAGAGGCATTGGACAAGTTTAAGATTTTCAAAGCTGAGGTTGAAAATCAATGTGATAAAAAGATTAAGATTGTGAGATCTGATCGTGGTGGTGAATACTACGGCAGACACACTTCTTATGGCCAAATTCCTGGACCATTTGCAAAATTCTTACAGGAAAATGGTATTATGGCCCAATACTCAGCACCGGGCGAACCCCAGCAAAATGGGGTGGCTGAAAGAAGAAACCGCACTCTCATGGATATGGTGCGGAGTATGTTGAGCCACTCCACTATGCCGGTGAATTTATGGATGGAAGCCCTTAAGACAGCGGCACATATCCTTAACAGGTTCCCAGTAAATCGGTGCCTAAAACACCGTATGAATTATGGACTGGGAGAAAACCGACTGTGAATTATTTTCATGTATGGGGCTGTCCTGCTGAAGCAAAGATTTTTAATCCAGTTATGGGAAAGTTAGACCCCAAGACAGTCAGTTGCCATTTTATTGGTTATCCTGACAAATCTAAAGCATATCGGTTCTATTGTCCAAATCAAGCAACAAAGTTTGTTGAAACAAGACACGCTGTGTTCTTGGAAAATGAAATGATGAGGGGGAGTATGACACCTCGGGAAATAATATTGGAAGAAAGCCGGGAATTTTTCCCAGTTCCAATAATTCAAGAACCAGTTTTCCCGGTGTCTACTGAAGTTGCACCTCCTGTTGAGAGGGATATTAGAGCAACTCCTGCTGAAAGTCCTGTGGCTATTTCAGATGTCACACCTGATGATGTTATTGTTGAAGACGTTCAGCAGCCTCAAATTATTGATGAAGTGCCATATAATGAACCTCTCAGAAGGTCACAACGGACTAGGAAGTCTGCTATTCCTGATGATTATGTCACCTATATGAGTGAGGATATGAATGAATCAATGTTGAATAATGATCCTACCTCATTTAAAGAAGCCATGCAAAGCGAATTTTCGTCTGAATGGCTTAATGCTATGAAAGATGAAATGAAGTCCATGAGCACTAATGAAGTATGGGACTTAGTAGAAATCCCTAAAGGAGCTAAAGTTGTTGGATGTAAATGGGTCTATAAGACCAAACGTAACTCCAAGGGTGATATCGAAAGGTTAAAGGCAAGATTGGTGGCAAAAGGTTTTACTCAAAGAGAAGGGATTGATTATAATGAGACTTTTTCACCTGTCTCTTCTAAAGATTCCTTCAGAATTATAATGGCACTTGTGGCTCATTATGATTTAGAGCTGCATCAGATGGATGTTAAAACAGCATTCCTAAATGGAGACTTATATGAAGATGTTCTCATGGCACAACCGGAAGGTTTTGTTGTGGAAGGAAAAGAACATTTGGGATGTCATCTTAAGAAATCCATCTATGGCTTGAAGCAAGCATCACGACAGTGGTACTTTAAGTTTGATCAAGTCATAAGAAAATTTGGTTTTGAAGAGAATAAAGTGGACAATTGTGTTTATGTTAAGTTCAGGGGGAGTAAGTTTATCTTCCTGATACTGTATGTTGATGACATACTTCTAGCCAGCAGTGATAAAAATATGTTGCTGGAAACTAAGAGGTTCCTATCCTCTAGTTTTGATATGAAGGATCTCGGTGAAGCAGCTTATGTTTTAGGAATTGAAATTCACCGAGATAGATCCAGAGGGATCTTGGGGCTATGTCAGAGAGCATATATTGAGAAGGTACTGAAAAAGTACAACATGAATAAGTGCTCAGCCTCGCCTGCTCCTATTGTTAAGGGCGATAAATTTGGGACATTTCAGTGTCCTAGAAATGATTATGAATCTGCGCAGATGAAGTCAATTCCTTATGCATCCATTGTTGGAAGCATTATGTATGCACAAGTGTGCACTCGCCCTGATTTAGCATTCGTGACCGGGATGCTTGGCAGATATCAGTCTAATCCAGGTTTGGATCACTGGAAGGCTGCTAAAAAGGTCTTGCATTATTTGCAAGGAACTAAAGGCTTCATGCTTACGTATAAGAAATCTGATAACCTCGAAGTGGTGGGTTATTCAGATGCTGATTTTGCGGGGTGTGTTGACACTAAGAAATCCACTTCAGGATATATTTTCACCCTCGCAAAAGGAGCTATTTCATGGAAAAGCTCCAAACAGACTGTCACTGCATCGTCAACAATGCAGGCAGAATTTGTGGCATGTTATGAGGCTACCGGGCAGGCAGTATGGCTGAAGAATTTTATCCCGGGACTCAGAGTGATTGATAGCATTTCCAAGCCACTCACTCTTTACTGCGATAATCAACCCGCAGTAATCTATTCGAGTAACAACAAATCAAGTGGTGCTGCCAAACACATTGATATAAAGTATCATGTTGTGAAAGATAGAATCCAGGATCAGACAATCGACGTCAAGTACATAAGTACTAGGTTGATGTTAGCGGATCCGCTCACGAAAGGCTTACCACCCAGTGTTTTTAAAGTTCATGTTGCCGGCATGGGTTTGGTTGAAAGCTTTTGATCCTGGTAATGTTGGGACCAATGAAACACCATCTCCCCAAAAGGCTCTTTCTGAGATAAGATGGGAACCATAGCCAATTGGTTCAGCAGTACTTAATTGACTGTTGTAATCTATTGTCTTGGTGTACTGTTTCATCAAAAGGATGAGTCTGTAATGTTTATGATGTTTATGTAAAGTATTATGTAAATTAATGTAATGTATGATGAGAATAAAGTTTATGGAGCTCATGAAGTTTAAGGAGTTTCATTTCGATATGAGGTGATGTATTATAGTCACTAGGTTCAGTGGCATTTCTTTTAGCCATTGAAATCTTTTCGTCTTAATGCATTATCTTGTAGAAAAGTGAAATTATAAAGTTTAAAGTTTTACGATCAATGGGGAGAATGTTGGGATATTGATCGTGTATATGGTCAACAAATGTTGAACCTTGTTCACACTAACTGAACATGTCCTGATCAGGGACATGTCAAGAATGTCAACCTGGTGGGTCCCCCCAGTGCACAGTGTATTTATAAGAAAAGGGAGAAGGGATGAGAGGATACGGTGCTAAGTGCAGCTGCTGCTCTCGCAGCTCTTCCTCTCATCCTCCTATCAAGGCTACTGATCAAGCCAAACGCTGGAGCACTGGGAAGGATTCATCCTCAGACACCTGAATATCTTTGGGTGTTTATCTAGGTGGTATCTATCGAGCAGGAACTGATCAAGACCAAGCAAAAGAATGGCTTCATCATCTACAGATCAAGGTATGATCATCTCCTCTCTCTCTCTGTGGCTCAAGCTTAAGCTAGTTGATCTTCTGTGAGGTACATAACAAGTATAGCTTCCTCGGATAGACTAGGACTCCAAAACTGTGAATATATTATCTTCGGTGTAAATAGAAGAAATTCATTACCGCTCTCTTGTCGGATGAATAAAACCTGTCTCATCATTTACTAATTCGTGGATCTACCAACAATGTGATCACTTGTAGTCCGGCCGATATACTACTAACTACTAGTACTACTTCCTCCAATCCATATTAATTATCATTGAATCAGATGTATTTAGACACGATCTAGTGGTAAATACATATTCTAGTGATAACTACTAGAATTCAATGACATTTAGTATGTATTGGAGAGGAGATAATAGCATAAAACTATCAGTTTTTTGACAAAATTCCGGAAAACTACCAGTTTACGCTTGAATCGCATTTTGCTACCACATTTTAACGAACTATTCGCAAATAGCACATATCTGGGTCTGATGGCGAATTGACACTGCATCTGACGAGTGGGACCCACAGGTCATAGAGATAAATAATTAAGAGTAGAAAAAAATTCAAAAAAGTAAAAAGAAAATGGGTGGCTGACGTGTGGGGCCCGCTGTCAGTTTCGGTGTCAATTCGCCATTAGACCCAGATTTGTGCTATTTGTGAATAGTTCGTCAAAATGTGGCAGCAAAATACGATTCAAACGTAAACTGGTAGTTTTCTGGAATTTTGTAAAAAAATGGTAGTTTTATGCTATTATCTCTATTGGAGAGAGTAGCATATAGCGACACCCATTTCTCTTGTCCAATGGCATACTATAATGTAAATATAGTACTTCCTCCGTCTCAAATAATTGGCGCTCAAACGGATGTATTTAGATGTATTTTAAAACTAGATACATCCATTTTCACGACAATTATTTTGAAACTGCGGGAGTAAAGGACAGAGTTGTAACCAGTCAGGATAGTGCTCAGTTCGATCGTTTCGGGAAGGATAATATACACTGTATGTCCCTAGTATATGCCCGAAACAATCGTGCGTGAAACTGAAGGAAGGAAACGAGGAGTAGTCTTAAACTAGAGGACACCATATATCTCTAGAACAGTAGAGCCCCATCAGAACAGATGAGGTTGACTTTAATTTGGCCACACTCCAAAGCTACAAGACCATCTAACTGACAGACAAAAGAGAGGTACGAGCTCATCTCTATGCATGTGTGGGCCAGCCGGTGCAGCGGCCGCGAGACGCGACGTCGAGGCGACCCTGCCCGCGTGCATGCATGCTCATCATGCATCAACCCAAGTAGCATATCCAACACACAGAAGAAGCTCTGGCTAGCTACCGGGGGCACCTAACCAGTCGAAAGTAACCAAACAGAACCGAAAACAAAAGCCGATCTTTCGACTGTAATGGTTGCGTTGGCCCCACTCGATCGTCTTATCGACGGGTTTCCACCGCCGGTATATATAGAGGACGCCAGCGCCTCCATTGCAATCACCAACACAGCTGAGAGAGCTAGCAACAATGGCCGTGTCCTCGTCTCTTCTCCGCTCTTCTCCCCTCGTCGCGGCGGCGTTGGTGGTGCTGTGCGCGGCGGCGACGATGCTCGGAGCCGAGGCCGTCACAAGGAAGTACAACTTCGATGTAAGTGCCCGTGCATATATAGCTAACTTGGTACTAATGCGTGCAACGAGATGCTAAGCGCATCAATGGCGCCCGGCCGGCCGGCCGGAAATAGCTGAGTTTAAGAGGCGATGATCCATGGCGTGCAGGTGCAAATGACGAGCGTGACGAAGCTGTGCAGCACCAAGAGCGTCGTCACGGTGAACGGGCAGTACCCGGGGCCCACCCTGTTCGCGCGGGAGGGCGACCACGTGGAGGTCAACGTGGTCAACAACTCCCCCTACAACATGAGCATCCACTGGTACGCTACACCTGCATGGCCACTTTTTTTTTTACTCCGGCCGGCGCGCGCGGAAAACCTCACGACTGATGTGTACGTACGCGCAGGCACGGCGTGCGGCAGCTGCTGAGCGGGTGGTACGACGGGCCGGCGTACATCACGCAGTGCCCGATCCAGCCCGGCCAGAGCTACGTGTACAAGTTCCAGATCGCCGGGCAGCGCGGCACGCTGTGGTGGCACGCGCACGTCTCCTGGCTCCGCTCCACCGTGCACGGCCCCATCGTCATCCTCCCGCCCGCCGGCGTGCCCTACCCGTTCCCGGCGCCGGACCTCGAGCTGCCCGTCGTCTTCGGCGAGTGGTGGCGGAACGACACCGAGGCGGTCATCGCCCAGGCGCTCTTCACGGGCGGCGGGCCCAACGTCTCCGACGCCTTCACCATCAACGGCCTCCCCGGCCCGCTCTACGGCAGCTGCTCCGGGAAGAGCGAGGACACGTTTACGCTCAAGGTGAAGCCTGGGAAGACGTACATGCTCCGGCTCATCAACGCTGCGCTCAACGACGAGCTCTTCTTCGCCGTCGCCAACCACACGCTCACCGTCGTCGACGTCGACGCGCTCTACGTCAAGCCCGTCGCCGTCGAGAGCCTCCTCATCGCGCCGGGCCAGACCAGCAACGTGCTCCTCACGGCCAAGCCGGCCTACCCCGGCGCCAGGTACTACATGCTGGCCCGCCCCTACACCACCACGCGCCCGGGCACCTTCGACAACACCACCGTCGCCGGCGTCCTCGAGTACGAGCAAGACATGGCCTTCCCCACCACCGGTAACCTGCCCATCTTCACGCCGACGCTCCCGCAGATCAACGACACGAGCGCGGTCTCCAACTACACCGCGAAGCTGCGCAGCCTGGCGAGCGCCGAGTACCCGGCGTCGGTGCCGCAGACGGTGGACCGGGAGTTCTTCTTCACCGTCGGCCTCGGCACCCACCCGTGCGCCGCCGGCGTCCCCGTCAACGGCACCACGTGCCAGGGACCCAACGGGACGGCCCGCTTCGCCGCCTCCATCAACAACGTCTCCTTCGTGCTCCCGACCACGGCGCTGCTGCAGTCGCACTACACGGGGATGTCCGGCGGCGTCTACGCCTCCGACTTCCCCTTCGCCCCGCCGCACCCGTTCAACTACACGGGCACGCCGCCCAACAACACCAACGTCATGAACGGGACCAAGGCGCTGGTGCTGCCGTTCGGCGCCACCGTGGAGCTGGTGATGCAGGACACCAGCATCGTCGGCGCCGAGAGCCACCCGCTGCACCTGCACGGCTTCAACTTCTTCGTCGTCGGCCAAGGGTTCGGGAACTACGACCCGGCCAAGGACCCGGCCAAGTTCAACCTCGTCGACCCCGTCGAGCGCAACACCGTTGGCGTCCCCGCCGGAGGCTGGGCCGCCATCCGCTTCCGCGCCGACAACCCAGGTCCGTTTTGGTTCCCCTGCAGCCACGATTCCAGTTCCACACATATCTATGCATGCATTGCATGGCGAACTCATGTGACCCGATCACGCATTTTGTTGGCAGGTGTATGGTTCATGCATTGCCACTTGGAGGTGCACATGAGCTGGGGACTGAAGATGGCGTGGCTGGTGCTGGACGGCAGCCGTCCCGACCAAAAGCTCCCGCCGCCGCCGGCGGACCTCCCAAAATGCTAGCCATGAAAAGCAAGATCGACCGTTGGTGAGCAACATTGGTTGTTGCTTCATTGCTTCGCTTCCGCCTCACATTGTTATCCACAAGCTTTTGCTCTCGCGTGTCCACCGCGAGTTCGTCGTGATTACTGTTTATATAGTGCTCCGTTTTTCGTCGTGATTGCTTTTTCAATAGTGCTTCGTTTTTTAAATGTTTATTAATTGATTCTTCTCAGGCGATTGGCCCTTCTTTGTCAGCTAGCCAGGTTAGCTAGCTTGTGTCTGTACGCAATTTATTAATTCCATCGGTGTTGTGAGGAATTTTCTTAATCTCGGCTGGGATTTATATGTAACTGAAAGCTTCGGTATCTGCATGTATCCGCAATGTGCTGCTGAATAAAGTCTAGGTGTGTTTTGTTTGGAAGGATAAATTGTTGGTTACCCACTTTATTAGGAGAGGGTGTTTGCATATGTAATAATGTAAACCGTTTTTCCGACATCTAAAATTCCACATGTCTAAGATCAACTCTAGTAGATCCGGCAAAAACATGTACCGTAAAAAAGATTTGCGGTAAACTGCAAACTGTTTTCACGGTATAGCTAGCGTATCGTCGGATCGAACAGATGCCACAAAACCTGTATTGCAAAGTAAGTTTTCGACGTAGGAGCTGCAAAAAAGTCGGTGCTGAAATATCTGACGATTTGATGGCGGTTGGTTGCCAAAGTTTCCACCATAAACTCTAATATTCATTTACGGTCTACTAGAGAATAGACCTTTAGTCACCAAGATACTTGGTTACTAGAGATCAGCTATTGGTTGCTAATTATTCATTATCACCAACATTCTGGGTTTTTTCGTGGTTGCTGAATGTATTTAGAAACCAACATTGCATTTGTTAGTTACTAAATAACAATCTTTAGTTATCAGTCCTTGGTGACTAAAGATCCAGTGGAACAATAGTAACTAAACTATTCGGTTATTGGTGACAAATAGTACACATATAGCCACCAAACTGCTTGGTGACAATTGGTTGGTGACTAAGGGCGTGTTCGGTAACGTCCCAGCTTCTAAAAATCCTCAAATTCTCACTTCCAACTCCGTCGCCAGGATTCTCAAAATTGCTAGAGAGCTAGAAACGTTCGTTGCAGCTCCTGATTGCTAGTTTGGGCTGAAAGCCCCAAAACAGAAGATTTGGCCCAGGTCCAGAGACGGAACCACAACCCATATACCAGATTTGGCCGTGTGTTTACGAACGTACCGCTGAACAACTTGAAGCGTCTGGCCGAAGGACGTCGAGTCAGCAGGGGGCGTTGCCGGAGGAGGCAGGGGCAGTCGGCGGAGGTCGCGGCAGGGGCTGGCCGCCGCGGACTTGGAGGCGGGATGAGGTTGGCGAGCTGAGAAGGTGGCGACGGTGGCAAAAGGCGAGGGCGCGGCCGCCGGAAGCAGGCGGCGGCGGGCGTCTCGTTTTCTATCGTGAGATGGGGAGGAGGACGAATCTGGTTCGGAGAGATGTCGAGCAGGTCGTGGCAAATAGAAGAAAACGCTTGGACCTTTCCACTTAGCGGTGGCATGTGATCGTAAATAACTCAAAATCCAGCTTCTCCAAAACTGCAGCGGACCGAATAGTTGGCTCCGTGTTTTTTACGTGATATTTGGCCAAATCTGCGAAGCTGACTTCACGGATCTGGAGAGTTCGGGCCAGCTTCTCGCTGAGATTTTAAGAAGCTGGAGGCCGGTGAGTTACCGAACACGCCCTAAATGTCATCTTTTTTGCAGCGTACTCCAAATATGCAGCACCGATGTGTGTTTTTTTTAGATTTACCGTGATTCCATTTTTGCATATGAGCCATTTTGCGGGATCTGACCAGGTTCGTTTTTAGTTAACTTTGTGCGTTGAATATATTTATCTTAAACTATTTTGTTAGGTCTCAGATGATTGAGATTTTTTAAGCCCTCTATGGATTGAAAAAAAAGTGCATCTGTAGTTTAGTGGCATTTGATTTGGATAAAATTGTCAAAAAACGACCATAATTCCAGGCTAAGGATAAACAAAACCACCGAGTTTCATTTTTGTCACAAATAGGAACCGACATTTGTTTACAGCCTGATACAAAACACTAAATCATCGGTAAATGTGGGTTAATTAACACCATTTCTGACTGATGGGACCTGCAATAATTGATGACATGGAACAAAGTCTTCACAGCGTTTGACACCGTATTTTGCAATTTTCTCGCTATAATTTGACCGAAATTGAAGGAAAGCTCGATGGTTTAACATTGATATACTCTTAAGGGATTGCCTATGTCTCAGTCAACTGATTTTTTCTTAAGTCTCAGTCAATTTAAAAAAGTACAACTGTACTTCAAAGAAAAGTGCAACTGCACTTTTCTAAGCAGAAAAGTGCAACTGAACCCGTTGCACTTTTTTATTCAGAAATGTGCAATTGCACTTTTTTTGAACTACGGTTGCACTTTTCTTAAAATTGACCGAGACTTAGGAAAATCTCGGTCGACTGAGATTTAGCAAAATCGTACTCTTAAGGCCCCGCTTGGTTTCTTGGCAGTAATTGGGCCGTAAAGTGCGGGGGTATCGGTCGTCGACGCGCTTTACGTCAAGCCCGTCGCCGTCGAGAGCCTCCTCATCGCGCCGGGCCAGACCAGCAACGTGCTCCTCACGGCCAAGCCGGCGTACCCCGGCGCCAGGTACTACATGCTGGCCCGCCCCTACACCACCACGCGCCCGGGCACCTTCGACAACACCACCGTCGCCGGCGTCCTCGAGTACGAGGAGCACGACCCAGCTGCTGATTCCCCCACCACCGGTGATAAGAACCTGCTGCCCATCTTCGCGCCGACGCTCCCGCAGATCAACGACACGAGCGCGGTCTCCAACTACACCGCGAAGCTGCGCAGCCTGGCGAGCGCCGAGTACCCGGCGTCGGTGCCGCAGACGGTGGACCGGGAGTTCTTCTTCACCGTTGGCCTCGGCACCCACCCGTGCGCCGCCGGCGTCCCCGTCAACGGGACCACGTGCCAGGGCCCCAACGGGACGGCCCGCTTCGCGGCCTCCATCAACAACGTCTCCTTCGTGCTCCCGACCACGGCGCTGCTGCAGTCGCACTACATGGGGATGTCCGGCGGCGTCTACGCCTCCGACTTCCCCTTCGCCCCGCCACACCCGTTCAACTACACGGGCACGCCGCCCAACAACACCAACGTCATGAACGGGACCAAGGCGCTCGTGCTGCCGTTCGGCGCCACCGTGGAGCTGGTGATGCAGGACACCAGCATCATCGGCGCCGAGAGCCACCCGCTGCACCTGCACGGCTTCAACTTCTTCGTCGTCGGCCAAGGCTTCGGGAACTACGATCCGGCCGAGGACCCCGCCAAGTTCAACCTCGTCGACCCCGTCGAGCGCAACACCGTTGGTGTCCCCGCCGGAGGCTGGGCCGCCATCCGCTTCCGCGCCGACAACCCAGGTCCGTTTTGGTTCCCCTGCCATGCATGATTCCAGTTGAGTTCCACACACATCTATGCATGCATTGCATGGCCAACTCATGTGACCACTAGCCTCACGTATTTTGATTGGCAGGTGTATGGTTCATGCATTGCCACCTGGAGGTGCACATGAGATGGGGACTGAAGATGGTGTGGCTGGTGCTGGACGGCAGCCGTCCCGACCAAAAGCTCCCGCCGCCGCCGGCGGACCTCCCAAAATGCTAGCCATGAAAAGCAAGATCGACCGTTGGTGAGCAACATTGGTTGTTGCTTCATTGCTTCGCTTCCGTCTCACATTGTTATCCACAAGCTTTTGCTCTCGCGTGTCCAGCGCGAGTTCGTCGTCATTACTTTTTATATAGTGTTCTGTTTTTTTAATGTTTATTAATTGATTCTTGTAAGGCGATTGGCCCTTCTTTGTCAGCTAGCCAGGTTAGCTAGCTTGTGTCTGTACGCAATTTATTAATTCCATCGGTGTTGTGAGAATTTTTCTTAATCTCGGCTGGGATTTATATGTAACTGAAGGCTTCTGTATCTGCATGTATCCGCAATGTGTTGCTGAATAAAGTCTGGATGTGTTTTGTTTGGAAGGATAAATTGTTTGGTTACACATTTTATTAGGACCGAGTGTTTGCATATGTAATAATGTAAACCGTTTTTCCGGCATTTAAAATTCCACATGTCTAAGATCAACTCTAGTAGATCCTGCAAAAACACGTACCGTAAAAAAGATCTGCGGTAAATTGCAAACTGTTTTCATGGTATAGCGAGCGTATCGTCAGATCGAACAGATGCCAGAAAACCTGCACAGCAAAGTAAGTTTTCGACGTGGGAGCTGCAAAAAAGTCGGTGCTGAAATATCTCACGATTTGACGGCGGTTGGTTGCCAAAGTTTCCACCATAAACTGTAATCTTCATTTACGGTTTACGGCAAAAATGCATCTGGTACTCCAAATATGCAGCACCGATGGGTGTTTTTTTGGATTTACCGTAATTCCATTTTTTGCATATGAGCCATTTTGCGGGATCTAACCGGGTTCGTTTTTAGTTAACTTTTTGCGTTGAATATATATTTTCTTAAACGATTTTGTTAGGTCTCAGATGATTGATATTTTTTAAGCCCTCTATCGATGAAAAAAAAGTGATCTTTAGTTTATTGAGAAGTACAGTTTGCACTTGATTTGGATAAAAGTATCAAAAAAACGACCATAGTTCGAGGCTAAGGATAAACAAAAGACACTAAACTTCCCATCGGACCCTGCCTATATCGTTGGATTGGAAACAAACCGTCCGTTCGATTTGCGACTGGACCCATGCGTTTGATTTCTCATCAGACACGTGATGCGCTAACTGGACCTGCCCGTGATCCATGCTTCCGTTAAAAACCATCACGCAATTCACGCATGTAATTTGGAAACACGGTAAATGTTGGATTGTCAACGTGGCCCACTCCACAATTTCCATGAAATAAGGGCATGGTTGCTTGCTTTAGCGATGCGGGCTCCCATAATCTCAGCCTTCTTTAAAGGAAAAAACTAATTTTATGGGATATGCAACTGCTTTTTAATCTATTTATTCCAAACATTTAGGAAATAAAATCTTGCTTCGAAGAGAACTTGCAACATTTTCCTGGTGTCCCGGATGTTATTATTTTTGCTTCCTTTGTACTCATGTTTTGTTCAGTTACAAACTGAATTTTGCTTCGGCAGTAAAATATTTATTTAAAAATATCAAACTGTGTTTTTTCTACATATATTAGAATATTGCTTCCATGGTGAGTTGATCTTCTTGCATGTAGAATACATAAACTTGTGACACGTATAGCGGGATATATGGAAGCACATAGCTAGAAACTTCATTAGTATTACTAGGAAGCATAGTGAACTAATATTGGAAGCATGATTAGTGTGTTAATAAAACTTTGTTCGGATGCATAGGAAGCATAAGTGTATTGTGAAATTTCCAACATTTGACTACAGAAGTTAGTGCTTCTACATTTACTTGGCATATTTCCAGCAACATACAAATTTGCTTCCTTTCAGTCATTGAAATATACAATTTTGTATGTTCAGGATACACATGTTTCCTACATGTTACAAATTAGCTTTTTTCTGCAAGATGATATGTTTCCTGGATGCATCATATGCTTCCGATGCTCGCAGAGCATCTCCTGAAGGTGTATCCCAGAGTTGTTGGACATCACCTAGCCTCGTTCGTTCCACAAGAAGAACAAATCATGTGCGGCCTTGAAATGGTCAACAAGTATGTCGGAACCTCGTCCCTTGCAGTGATATTCTACTGTGAAACACCAGAGTGCCTACCATGCCATTCTCGGTCGGCCCGCCTTGACCAAGTTCATGGAGGTCCCGCACTATGCCTACCTGAAGATGAAGCTACTCCGGCTGCATGGGATCATCACCGTATGCCGTGACTACAAGCGGTCGATCGCCTACGCCTCCTATGGCTCAAAGCTGCCAGAATTTGTCGCCCACTCCAAAGAACTCCAGCAGATCCTTCGCGAAATCAGCAACGAGCCTCTAGGAGTGCCGACTGCGGGAGAACAGGCAGGCGAATCCCAGTTTCAAGCGACAAAGGACACCAAGAAGGTCCCCCTCGACGCCAGCTGGCCCAATTTGAAGTTCATCACCATCGGGGCAAGCCTCGAGCCCAAATAGGAAAGCGTGCTTGTCGACTTCCTCCGTGAGAATCGGGATATCTTTGCATGGCCCCCCAAAGACATGTCGGGTGTCCTGTCGGATATATGCCAAATAGGGGTATATCCGGCATTGGCCGAAGGCCGGATTACCAGGTGGCCCACAGGCAATGGACGGAGTTCATTGGGCGTCCCAGTAAGCTGACGCGCAGGAAGACGGATTCTAGAAGAACCCGGACCACGACCCAACATGGTGCAACTTGGAGGAGAAGGCGGATTCCTTACTTTCCAAGTTAGATACTTTCCGTAGTCTTCTAGGTTTCCTTCTTGTAAGCCCTAGTCCGGCTATCTATATAAACCCGGACGGGAGCAAGGAACAAGACAAGATCACAAGTTAGCTAGAAGCCAACTCGCCGGGAAGTTTATCCTCGCTGAGTTAGCAAAACCATACTCATAATTGTACTATGTATACTTCAGGCTTCAACCCTGATTTTAGTGAGATTGCAGGAATAAGAACGCCGCCTAATTGCGACGTACCGAACCTGAGTAAGTATTCCCCTAGTATAGAATCAGAGTTATCGAACCAGTTGGACTTTGTAGTCTTGAACAAGGTTGCTTTAATAACATCGCCAGAAAAGTACCGGTTGAGGAAGCACACAAACTCAAAACTCTCTCTTGCCCCAACTTTTCGGAAGGTTTTCAATCTTCCGGTCTTGCTAAAAAACAGGAGAATTAAATATATAGATTCTTGGAAAACAATAAAAGTACAAACGGAACAAAGACGAAACAATGATGAAAAGTGCTTAAAAAGGTTTGCAATATGAGGAAAATAGTACCGGGGGCCATAGGTTCACTAGTGGTGTCTCTCCAAAGAAAACAAACATGCTGGGTAAGCAAATTACAGTTGGGCAATTGACAAATCATGAACGTATAATAATACTATTATGACGGAAGGCTATTGGCAAGGAAATTATCCGGCTTTTAGCAGCAGATTTCATCCAGGAAGTAATCCACACTGAATGGTCTGCAAATCTGGTATTAGTACCGAAGAAAGACACCACTGCTCTTAGAATGTGTATAGATTACACAGACTTGAACAAATTGTGTCCAAAAGATAGGTTCGCGTTACCGCGAATCGACCAAATAATAGACGCCACCGCAGGCTCTGAGCTTTTATGCTTTTTGGATGCTTATTCCGGGTATCACCAAATACGCATGAAAAAGGAAGATCAAATTAAGACTTCTTTTATAACCCCGTACAGGACGTACTATTTTGGGGGGTCGGAAATCTTTCTCTGACACCCTGTCAGGACAAGGATAGACCCTCGGATCCATCTTCATCGACTGTTCTGCCTCCATGATGGTTTGTGAGTAGTTCCCCCATGGGATATAGGTTCATAGAAGTTGTTAGTTGGTACTATCCCTCTTGAAGCTCAATACAATGTTCTCATGAGCTGCCCTTCATGATTGAGATCTATCTAATATAATTCATGTTGTGTTTGTTGGGATCCATTGAATTGTTACATTATGATCAGTCACTTATGTTTATGAGTTATTGTTCTATATCTGTTATGTTCATTGCTTGTCACTTAGGGCCCATGATTTCAGATCTGAACTATGTGTGCAACGGACCGACAAATGCATTAAGATCATTACGTAATGTAAGCAATGGTTCTCATCCGTAGACAAGAGCACCGTTGTTTTCTCCCTAGTGGCAACAACACATCCTCCCCCCGCACGTTTCTGTCACTCGAGCACAGGCAACAAGGAGGCATGAACCCATTGTCTAGGATTGCACCGAAGAGATTGCAAGACAAGATTGACATGATAAACACCGAAGAGATTGCAAGACAAGATGAAAATTCTCTACAAATATAAGTAAAGCGTCTCAGATTGACATGAACAAAATAATCATAATCTCATGGTTCATCGGATCACAGCAAACACAACATGCACAATTGCATAACGATTGTCTCGATCATGAAAGGCGGCTCACGAGACTCTAAACATGGAGGCATAGGGGATAGAACAACCATCTAGCTACTGCTATGGACCTGTAGTCCCGAGATGAACTACTCATGCATCTGTCTGGAGGCGATCATGGCGATGTAGAGGCCTCCGGTGACGATCCCCCTCTCCGGCAGGGTGCCGGAGCAGGACTCCAGAAGCCCTAGATTGGCCTTTCGACGTGATGGCGCCTCTCTGTATGTTTCGTGGAAAATAACTACGTCCCAAAGTTTTTAGGATTGAAGGAAACTTATGGGCAAAGAGGGGGCATGAGGCGGTGGACAGGGCTCCTAGGTGCCCACTAGGCGCGAACAAGGGGAGGCCTCGCCTGGTGCCCACCTGGTGGCCCCCTGTCTTCACCACTGATCTGTTTCAAAGGAAACAAAGCTTTACAGCTGATGCATTGGACAGTATATGTGAGGACTAAACACAAAGGACGTCTTTGAGATAGACTGTGGCCAGGGAGACGATCAACGACCGGGAATATTAGAATGCCAGCTACGTTGACCGCAGATACAGCAACTGCCAAGATCTAGGCGGAAACCGAGCCGCCAGGCGCAGTCATCGGCGTTTGGTGCTGCGAGGCTTCGCTGATCACTACGTACATTAGAGACGGACGCGGAAGTTAATGGATTCGTTCCGCCAGATCCGCATAATTTAGGCGGCCCTTCCGTTTGCCCGTTTGGCTTTTTCGAGCGGCACGGACGAAGCGGCCTGGCGGATGTCCATGGCCGTGTGCATCCTGAGCTACATCCGTCGCACAGATCACCAACTTGACCGCGAGGAAAAAAAACTTGCGTACGTACATGGCCAATCCAATCCAAGAAAACAAACGTGGATTAAAAAAAAAACAGGACGATGGTAACGAATTAATCGCAAATCGAGGAAACGGAAGAAAAATAAAAAAAGGCACGGATCCAATCAAATATGGGACCTGGACGAGAGTACCTGCTTGCTCGAGCTCGCTCTCTCGTCCTCGTCCTCGCCAAACTCTCCGTCCATCGAGATCTTCTCAACAACCAGTGGACGGGATGGATTACCCGATCACGCTGCAAGAACTCGCCGCCAAACGAGTGTCGAACACCCCTCGCTACTGTGTCGTCTCCTCGCCATCCATCCCATCCCATCGCCTCGCCAAAGTCCAAAGTCACAAGTCACGCGATACCGCACGCGGCTCCGTGACTATGGGCTCGTATATATAGAGAGAGCTTTCCCCCCTTTCGCATTTTCAATTTTGGCCAGAAAGATTGATTTGCAGGGCGGGAAGAAGAGATGACGAGAGGAGCATTTTTGGTTTTCTCCGTTGATTGTTTGCAGGTGATTAAATGCTTGACGGTGTAGATGCATAGTGGCGTGGATCGCTGACATGTCTCATGCCTATTAAATTATCTACGTCCTCATAGGGGCATGCGAAAAGTTCTGGCCTCACAGTCCACGTACCCATCAGTTACTCCCTAAAACTCCGGCCCAGCATTAATTTTCCTGTTTAGTCCCAGTAATCCCGTCACTGCTAGCTGCCAAATTGGGTGCAAACCAATATACACAACGATTGCCCACATTAGGTTGGTGTTTATTTTTTCTCTCTTAAATACGTCGTGATGCTTGAGCGACTCGGTCATAATTTATTTTGTCGCAGCTCTTCTTTTACTGGATGATGAAATTTGCCACATACGATTCATTTCATCCTAAAGCGGGATGATCATGCAGCTGACTAATTATGAAAAGAAAATCGGACAAATGATTCATTTCCAATTTCATATACGAGCACCAAATTGAACTTCACATATTTTTCGTTTTGTTTCTAGAAACGAACGTCATTTCATTGATTAAGCAGAGCATAAATCCACATGCTATCTGAATTTATTTGAAGGGGAACCAAATTTCTTTGGGATGGAGAAAACAAAATACATACACAGCCAAGCTTTTGATAAAGCATCACTAACAACTCCAAGAGAAGAGAAGAAAAAAAGCTACTACGTATGGATGCATAGATAGAAGCAGATCATACATTTTCATACAAACTGTACAACAACAACAAAAAAGAAGATATCATCAGGTAATCACACTTTGTGTACAACTGACGCTAAGTTTAGTCTGATACATCTCAGGTAATCAGCTGACAACTTTGCTGGCATGTTTGGATCAGCAGCTATATATCCAAACTGTTCCGACCAGAGAATTGAGCACCATCTTGGTTTCGAGTGATTAAAGACCAAGAACATCCGACTCAGCCGGCCTCATCCAGTGGCCAAGCTCAACCTCCACTTCTCCTCGAGACGCTAACGTAGTTACTAGACCACTGTACCTGTAGCAAAAGCTTGAGCTCCACCTCCACTTCTCCTCGAGACGCTAACGTAGTTACTAGACCACCTGTAGCAAAAGGTTGAGCTCCACCTCCACTTCTCCTCGAGACGCTAACATAGTTACGATCCAAATAAAACCAAAACCACTTGCTCATTCATTCACTGGTCATGAATCAGTAACACTGAGCATACAAGCTCTTATTAGTTGGAGCAACCTGATCATGTATTTATTATTCTATTAGACAAAAAAGAAATAGCTACTTGAAACTAAAAAACCAAAACAGGACACCATCATGAGATTCACCATCCAGTGAACACCACCACAAGACACACATAAATTATTTATGCTAGAAAGGCACCAACACATACATTATTTAGGCTAGAAAGGCACCAACATATACATGGTAAAAGACAAGATCATCACAAGACTGGTGCCACAAGATCAACACCACAAAATTTGTTCGCAAGAACAAGATGGAGAGAGAGCTCACCGGAAGCATCTAGGGGAGGTGGGCGCTGGAAGACGGTTGGCATCAGTTCCAGCTGCACGCTAGCACTAGCAGCCCAGGAAGGCAACCACCATAACCTCCTCCTTGCCTCCCCGCCGCCATTCCTGCGTCTCGGTGAGCTCCTCCCGCCAGTTGCGAAGGTCACCGGTGAACTCACCAGTTGATCTCGAAACTATGTGTGCTAAGAGAAAATTGAGAAGTATTTAGTGCATGTAAAATGACTTGATATTTTATGCTTTAAAACTATATTATGACTACTTAGCTAATCATTGGTCACAGAAAATCAGGCTGGAAGCACAAAAAAGTGTGTGCGTGTGCTAAAAACGGGCAGAGAAATTTCCAAAAAT
Source organism: Alopecurus myosuroides (assembly GCA_028641055.1). Classification (NCBI taxonomy): domain Eukaryota; kingdom Viridiplantae; phylum Streptophyta; class Magnoliopsida; order Poales; family Poaceae; genus Alopecurus; species Alopecurus myosuroides. The sequence continues at coordinate 125,638,896 of CM054061.1, read as the reverse complement.
GGAAAAGGGTAAGGAAACTTCCAGCATGATAAAAGAGTTCATATTTGGTTGCTTATCAACTAGTACAAGTGTTAATGAGTAAATAACTTCAAGAGACACTCTCAAACACACGTCTTGGTAACCTTGGAGCTGAACAAGGGAATACCTTGGTGGTTCTCGAGCAGCGGGATGGGGGCGGCCCCTCCAGCCACACGAGAGATATGGCCAGCGCTGTGGTGGCCGACGGTAGTAGCACCACCAGTGGTAGGCTTGGCCTGCAAAACACACAGACAATAGATGAGCCTACTACTCCTGCCATGCGAGAATTCCCAGCCATGGCAGCGGTCGGGAAATTTCTGAAGCAAAACCCATGCGAGGGAGGGAGGGAGCACATACCAGCTCAAATGCTGGGTACTGCTAGCTGCCCTTGCAGGTCCGTCGGAATGGCTGTTATCCATGTAACATGAAAATAACTCAGACCAACACTTGGTTTTCATCACAGTGCACTCGTAGAGGACATGTGGAAAACAGACAACATCTTAGCAAGAACATCATATAACATGGACGCATCTCCATCATCAAGCTACAACTCCCATCTCGCTAAGAACGGCACTTGCAATAACCAGAACTAGCTATTGGAAAGAACACTAGCCAGGACAGAATTCAGTGGTAACTATTGCACTTTCACTCCTTCATAAACGGAACAATATGGACTGAATGAAAAAGGTGTTCCCCAGAAGAACAAATTAGGCCGGTGATTCCTCAACTACAAGAAAGAACCCAGACAAACATTTCAGAGCAAATGATTGTCTCCAAGTACAGATCGAGCTGCTTAGGAATCATCCCACATATTCAATTTTAAAATGGCAGGATTAATATTAACATCACAGGGCAATGGAACCACTAGAGACTAGTGCCATCTAATAGCCCGGCCATCAATTCTACCTAAAACCCTGGGTTATTTCACTATATACTAATCAAGCTGATCCAACTCATGCAACATGTCAATTAAGACACTGAATAGTTAGGAGCCTAAACATAGCAATTGCACTAACATGGAGATAGTTAGGAACATAAACAGAGTAAATGGCTAGTATTCAGTTCACTATTACCAAAGAATAGCACATTATCATTGGCCTTTCAACTGGGGGAGGATATTGGACATGGGAATGAACCGGGATTTTACCAAAAAAGGTTGAAGCTGCCACCGTAGTTGTTGTACGGTGAACTCACCGTCGTCACACATAGGCGGGAGCCGAGGTAGTCGATGTCAAAGGCACCTTCAGCCTACTAAATGACCATGAGCTATATACCAGGCAGCATACCTCGCTGCAAGTTCAGTTGTTGTTCTAGCTCGATGATTACCAGACGAGCAGCAAGTGCCTCTCACTCTCACTCAACTCAAAAACATGCGCACACCAGGGAAAGTGGAAAGAATCATGAATTTTCAAATGCCCACAATGCAATCGCATCAACAAACATAAGCTGCCAAGACACTTTTTCTCATAAGCATGAGACATCGGTGATAACATTTTGACATCATAAATTGACCGAGATGCAATTAAATCGATGCTAGACCTGTTGCTAGTACTCAATGCACGCCAGCTAGTTGGACAATGTTGCCAGTCCATACCGTGGTACTCAACACCAATGAGCTATGTTTTCCTCAGGTTTGAGGAAGAAGTACAGAAACTGACCCAACATATATGATTATCTATCGAAAACAGAGCATACAAACAACTTCAGTGGCTGCAATGTCAAAATCTAGGTCTTTACTCCAAGATAGGAATCACAAGTATAGCCTAAAAGTTGTACATGATATCATAGAAAAGTAGTTAATTTAGTACGATACAACCAGTGAACCGAAAGTGTTGGGAAAATATATCAAAAGTCCTTGTTGTGAGATAAAAGGTGTTGCAACATCATTGCTACTTAAATTCAATGACTAGTGATTGATCAAACAATCAGTAGTATGGAAGTTACTGAAACTGAGCGCCACTACCTACTACTCTGTATTTTTTAAGGGTTTGTTCGCACTGAACTTGGAAATGGTTTAGAGGAAGGATGGTAAAAAAACGAATACCCTCCAGCTATTATTTTAGTGCCTATGGAGGGCCAATACCCAATCATGTCCATATTCTTATATGTTGATGTTGGACTACCATTTAAACATGTTAAATCAACATAACTGCATCCAAACCGGAATCAGGATTTGATTTACTACTCCACAAGAGCTCTGACACATTCTATAGGTGATTTACAAAAATACTCAGATCTACCTCCCAAAAAACCTAACAATGTGGATGGAGTTCGGTACCAAGAATGCCATCAAGCAATGCAATTAGAGCAAGAAATTAATTTTGTTCACAGAACTAGAGTACTCTTGCACACTTAACGATTTGAGAACAAGTGGCCCTAATTAAAGACCATACACTAGATCCAAGATATAATAACACTATCGAGGCCTTTCCACCTTCAGCTTAGGGACCTCATCTAATATTAAAATTAGAGTTCATCGAGCTACTTGGTTATGAAATTAAAAAAATCTGGAAACTAATAACAGGTGATCAATATACACCACAAGGAGAGGTTATTGTAGAGTTTAACTTAAATAAAAGAAGACCGCGTTCATCTGCTACAAAAAGTTTCAAATCCCGACAAACAACACATACAGCAGCAACGAGAGGATAAGCAGCATAGGGACAAATCTCAGCGACACAATCATCACGAGACTGATGCCGGAAGACCAACACCACAACATTTGTTTGCAAGAACAATATGGAGGAGAGAGAGCTCACATGTAGTATCTCGCGGAGGTGGTCACTGGAAGGCAGCTGGTAGCAGTTCCAGGTGAACCGCCGACAGTAGTAGCCCAGGCAGGCAACCACCATCTCTTCCACCTTGCATCCCCTCCGCCGTTCCTATGGCTCGGTGAGCTCCTCCCGCCGTCTGCGAAGGTCTCCGACGAACTCGCGCTTTGATCCGTATAGTCCTGCAAGATTTAATTAAAAAAATCCTTGTCATTCTTAATAAAAGTGAGCACTAGTAACCCCAAAAAGTTGGGTAATAAAATGATTAAAACAAGTAGTGCTTAGAGAAAGCATTTGAAGCTGGCGCACAATCAAATGTACAATTACATGCAGAAAAAAGATGATCATATCTTTCTCATTAGATCATCCATTAAGACAATAAGGTAGGAAACATACGACCAAATCAGTAACTTTTGCACAAATCAATCTGCATTACTTCTGATAAGAGAAAGCATCACTTCTTTTACACTTTCATATGAATATTTAACTGAATAAAACAAATGTCGATTACCTAAAAGGTTACTAAGATGAGCTCAAATACACCAATGCCCACCTAAAAAAAATTATAGGATTGAGAAGTGCAAACATAATCTTCACCACATGAAGTTGAAACATTTCTATGCTTGTAAAAACAAGTAAATTTCATTCCCATTAATTCCAGCAAGGCAACGAGATATAAACACATACCAAGTCATAACAGTTTTGCTCCATAGTTGAGAAAGGCAACATTTGATTAGTCGGAGGGCTTAATTTTCCAATTTAAATCCAACTAAGCCATTTGCTGTCCAAAATCAGTAGCATTTTGAAATTATCCATCTAGCCAGCTCATAAGGCGGAAATGCATCTTCAAGCTAGAATGGGAATAAAGCCATCCACGTCATCATGTTCAGTGCCAATGTCGAAACCAACACAACAAGTAATTTCTAGAGTTAAACCTAAATCCACCAAACGGTGACACACTAATTATTATTACGAGAAACAAATAAGCACATACGTTTCCATCACATACCATCTTCTTCCTGCACCAAACTCTAAGATTCGAAGCAAGATGTGAGGTCCTATTATGGAACATCTTATTTTTAGAGTTATTCCAGCAGGATTTAGCATGAGCAGAAAAATCATCTTCCTTTAACCACGAATTTTCAAATTTGAAGTTTCTCTTGATTCTCTTAATTTTACCTTCCGTGGAGCACAGCACTGGGGCATCACCAAAGGCCCCAAACCCTAGAACTTGACATGGTGCAATGGCCAGCATAACTCACCACGGCTCCAGGGCGCATACGAGGCGAGGAGGCCGGATCAAAGTTGTGGCCGGCAGCAGCAACTCAGGATGTGGTTGGGGGAAAACACCGACATCAGCTCTGGCTGGATGCTAGCAGCAGCAACTTGGGAAGTTGGAGCTTCCAAAACACTCGGAGCATTCCTCTGCAACTTGACCTCTGCACCATTCTTCAGAACCTGCGTTTGCAAAAAAATATATCTAAAAAACTGAAGAAAAAACAGCTATAAGATACATGCTTGAGAAGGGGTGCTAGCTTTCAAGACATGAGAATATCTGATCATAGTTGATACAAGTCCAAAATATAGATTTATATTATGACTAGTACAAGGTTTCCTTCCTCAACGACCATAATAAAGCAACTGCAAATGAGCAAATTATGAACTGCAAATTTAAGAACAAAGAATAATAAGATCAGACCTATAAATAGCAAGCACAGATCTAGCATACACCTAGGAAATTTATGATTAACTATTGTAAGAGCAGTTGCAGAGCAAATTTACGATTTTCAACCAAATAGAGAAAATATTTCACTTGTTATGCACATGTTAAATATGAATCCGACAGTTAAGCAGGGATGCGCTGGATGTGAAAACTCGGTGCTTTGCATTGCAGTACAGTTACACCATCATCAAATATAAAAAATAAAGTTCATAGTTCACAGACACAAATGCCAATGTTTATTGCAGTAGTCAATAAACAATTTATGACTAAAAAGCATAAATTTTTGTGTTTGAAAGGCTCCTGTTATCCTCCGACTATTATAAGAAAGCTACATTTTCTGGAAAATGGAACATATCTCGTTAACATCTGGACTAAACCATAACAACAATAATTATATGTTAACTTAAGAGATATCTACTTAAAAATACTAGCAACAAGCTTAGTTACACTGTCTAGCTAGCTATTACAAAAGAGATATTCATGTTTAAATCAGCATTGACCAGAACTGGAGCAAGCTAGCTTATAAGGAACCAAGCAAAACTTTGGTGGGCTATCTAAATAATCAGAAGAAAGGCTCGGCACTCAGCAGCCAGTAACAACCTCCAAGACCAACAACATTCCTAACAACACCATGTAGGACGATTTTATTGCAAAAATAAATGGACAGAGAGCTCACTGGCAGCAGCTTGTCAACAACTCAAAGAGGTGGTCTCCGAAAGACGCACTGCTGCAACAGCGCGAGCACGCGACCACCATCTCTTCCTTGCCTACTTGATGCCATTCATGCGGTCAGCTCCTACTGCAAGAGGGCGACGCGGGGGGAAACCATAGCCCGTCGCCAGCGGCTCCCTCCCGCCTCTTTCCGCGTCTACGTTGCCGGAGGGGCGCCGGCGTAAATCGCGGCGTGTGCCCCCATGAAGGCGGCGGCGGGGCGTCTTCTTCTCCGCTCCCCGCGTGGAGCGGGCTCGCGATGGGCTTCGGCGGGCCGTAGGGCTTGGCGGCGGTGGCTGCTCGGAGGCGTCGCGGCGAACTGGATCCCGGGTTGGCGGCCCCGGTAGGTGGCAGCGGGGGAGGCTCGGCACACTTCTGGCGCGGTGGCGGCCGCGTCCATGGCAGCTCCAACGGGTGGCTCCGGCCCAGTGCTGGTCACCGACCGCGACGAGCGGGCGGGTCTTTCCTGGCTCGTTTCGGCTTGGTGTGGTGGGGTGGCAGCCTGCCTCCTGGCTCCAAGGGCGGTGCTCTCCAGTGTTGGCCGGAGCGTCATGGGCGTCCGTGGTTTGGCTGCAGGTGGGTGCCGGCTTTGGGTGGCAAGAGCTTGGCTTTGAGGTTAGTGGTGGCCTGGCGTGGTGTTGGCGCTGACACTGCACCAGGGGTGAGTGGTCCAGCGGCGGCGTGGGCCGGCTCTTGCCGGTGGCGCGAGGCAGGTGTCAAGTAGCTCCGAACGAAAGTCCAGCCCGACTCCTGTCGGCTGGCGGCGACGCCGACTGTGGGCGCCGCTTTCCTCAGTGGAGGCGCCGTGGTGGAGTCTTCTTCGACATTCCTGCCTCGGAGCAAGTTCTGCAGGTGAAAGCCTAGTCCCGGATGGGGCGGGCGACGAGCGTCGCCTTGCTTCCATCCACGCTTCTTGGTGGGCTGGCCTCTCACGGCTTTGCGGCCGGCAGGTTTGCGGTGGGCGAAGTGGTGTTTCCGTGTGGCGGCAGGTGTGGCAACGACGATGTTTATGAGCCATGGTTTTGGTCGCGACAAGGCTTTGTAGTCGGCTCTGTTCTAGCGTGGCCGAGTCTCTTCGTGGGGACCTCTCCAGGATGTGAAGTTGAAGCCGCTGCGAGCGGTGTACGATGACCTTCACACGCAGGTCTTGCGCTTCTCCTCTCCGGAGCACTTCGGCAGGTGCTGCCTGCTTCCCACGATGGGCCATATGTTTGGCATAGGCCGGAGCTAACTTCACGAGGTTGCTTTGGCGAGGTCTCCTTTTCGCGGTTGTCTCTTCGGTGATTGTCAGAGTCACCCTCGAGTGCGTGATGACAGAGTCGCCTTTGGTGCGATGACAGAGTCGCCCTCGATGGTGTGATGACAGAGCCGCCCTCGATGGTGTGATGATGACGGTGCCGGTGGACAACCTCGACGTCGACTTCGCCTTCAGCGGTGTGTGTGCGGTTTTCTCTTGGTAGCCAGGGTGGTCGTTTGGGCCCTCGCGACGGCAGCGAGTGGTTTTGTACGGTTTCCGGCCGGATACCCGTTGATTAACCGGCCATCTCTCTTCTTCTTAATTAATGAAAATGACAAGTCTTTTGCCTCGTTTCAAAAAAAAAACTAGTGCCACGATCATACTACGATTTATGTCACTTAATGCTAGTCAAGAAACAATTTATGAAGAGAAAGCACTAGTTTTTGTGTGTTAAAAAAGTTGTTAGGGTCCTCCATATATTATAAGAAAGCGCTAACAAAGCCGCCAGACAATGACAACATGTCGGAAAGAAATCAACAATCACATACCAGAGCGTGTAGTTGAGAGTGAATGTCCCCCCCCCCCCCTCAAACAAATAAAACGAAACAACCTCCACAAGGTAGGAAACGAAAACATGGTGCGCACTTGAGAACCACAATTCTACAAACAGAAACCAACTATCTACTAGGAAAACACTTCCCAAATAAAGCATAACAGCCCCCAACATAACTCCTAGCAAGCAAACGAAAGCCAGCATGAGTGGCTAGAAGAACGGGAGATGCGATTTTCTGCAGCAAATTCATGGCTTAATCCACTAAATCGTCATACAATACAAGAATTTTAGTACCATATCCTAACCCTACAACGGCATGAATACATCATATCAACGTCCATACAGGGTAACAAGATTTACAAGGAATGCTGGAGGAGGAGAGAGCTCACCGCGGGCAGAAAGAGCTCGGAGACGTGGCCGTTGGCAACATCTTAGGGAGGTTGTCGCCGGAGACTACCAACAACAGTAGCTAGGGCAGGCGACCAATATATCTTCCTCCTTGCCTTCCCGCGGTCATTCCTGTGGCACAGTGAGCTCCTCTGGCTAGTTGCGACGGTCACCAACGAACTCAACCATCATTCCGGATAGTCCTAAAGATTTAAGAAAAAATCCCTTGGCATTCTTAGTACAAATGAGGACTGGTACCCCACAAAAATAAGAACGGGTAAAAAATGATCAAATGATTAAAACAACTCATGCCAGAATCATGCTACGATTAATTTATGTCACAACATGCTAGTCAAGAAACTATTTTTATGATTAAAAAGCACAAGATTTTGTGAGTTACAAAGGCTGTTGGGGTGCTCGAGCTATTACAAGAAAGCGCTAACAGAACAAAGCTCGCAAGAAGTTTCCAGGCAACAACGACACACGACGATATAGAAACAGAACAACAATCATCCAGCCCCACAACAACAAAAACAAAACAGCCTCCACAAGGCAGGACATGGAAACATGGTGCGCACTTGAGCACAACAAGGCTATAAACAGGAACCAGCGGACAACAAACACTTCCCCAGATCAAGCATACCAGGCTCCCAACATAGCTTACATCAAGAAAACAGAAGCTAGCATGAGCGACTAGAACGACAAGACATAGGTTGTCTGCAGCAAATTTGTCCTATACCTAATTTCCAGTTAATCATTAATCGGTGGTATCACAAAGCAACAGGAGACGTGGGAATTCACCGGAGTGTGTATTTGAGAGTGAATGTCACTACTACGTCGCCACTGCAGGCGGTGGGAGCCAAGGTGATGAAGTATTTGGTGGCCCGATACCTCCTGGCCAGCTTCAGACCCACATTTCCCCTGGTGCCGTTGCACCTGGGACACATCCACTTCTCCTCTTCATTAAATCAACGAAAATATGTTGTTCCATGTACTACTCCAGCAACTACCACTGGTTGAAGAAGCTCAGCGCATTTATCACCTGCATGAGAACAAACCAATACGGAATAACATATGTGGTAGTTGTTATTCATACGAAGAACAAAGACGGTGGGAGCAATGTTAATCGAACTGTCAATACATAGCCTTGAGTGCAAGAAAGCAAAAACAAAAAAAATTACCCGAAGCACAGTTGCAGCAACCAGAACAGTAAATGGTAAATACTAGTTTCATCTGATTAAAATAATATATTTTAATCATAATTAATCGTCATAGAAACATTCATATGCCGATTCGTCTTCTATTGTAAACTGTAAGTACAGACTACAAAAGAAAGATGACTATATCATTATTAAAAGCAACATAGTTAAAATGAGCCGCTATCTACTACCTAAACCTGACCAAGGATGGAAGCAGAAACCCATCCTATATTTGCAGCTCCTGTATTAACCTGAAGATGCACCCAAATTCTCATATTCATTAGTTACTTGCCGAAATATAGATGCATCCCACCAACAGAATCTGTGCAGGTTTGGTTGCATCTTGTAGCTCAGATAAGAACTAACTAATTGATACCACACAGAACAACACTTGAAACAGACCTATAATTGAGAGGCTTATTCCTCTCCATGCGGCAAAACAAAACCAACACGATGATGACAGGCAGCAGCAGCTAGCATGCTTGGGTAGTTGGCTTGGTCAGGGTAGGGAAGCTTTACACGCCTTTCGGCTCTCGGTCCAGGAGGCACAAAGGCACGAGCAAGATGGCATAACAGTGGGGTTGGTCGCGTCCGGCGTTGGCAAGCACACAACTGTGTTCACCACCCTCCGGGGAGCTACAAAGAAAAGGAATTTTATGAAAAAAATGCTTAGATATATATGTGCAAAACGGGAAATCAAATAGATGAGGATTATGATTTACGGAAGTGCAAGACCAATACATATAAACTTTAATACAAGTGCAAGATCACCGCCTAGCAAAATCAGCATAATGCAAGCCTATGATAATAAATTTTCCATTTGGTGTTGCAATTTTTCGTCTAGGATAAAATAATAGAATAATTAAATTACCGACTCGAATGCCTCCTTCTACAAGAACTGAATCCAACGCCCACAAGGAAAAATTCATGCATATGCGTACTTAAAGTGGCAATAACAAATCAGGTCCAAATTCTTATAATTGTGGCTGATTTACTAGCAGGTTGCATCAGACTACATATGATGATATGAAAGCCAAATCCATCAAGTGCTTTGAAAAAAAAATGCAGATCGCCAAATAGCTATATATGAAAGTTTGAATTGTATCTTGCAATTAAGAGAAGACATAACTAGCAGAACCACATAGATCAACACTAGTACATACCTATTAATGAAGGATTCGGAACTCCCTACTCGATGTAGACAAGGAGGAGCCACATGTAGGAGTCTTGGTCGTGAGCTAGGCTGAGGGATGGGTGCTCACACGCCTCTCGGCTCCCCGTGTGGCGCATGGCATGGTGTGGCAGCGGTTGCCACTCGCCAGCCAGCATGGCGGTCATCAATCATGATTTTTCTGCAAAACCGGAAGGACAAATTTCATTCCATCATCAATCACATAAGTTACAAATCTGAAGTAAAATTGCAGCCTAGGAACACACCGGCAACAAATTAGAAGTGCTCTTACTCTTTACCGAGTTGTTTGTATTCAATTAAATCCCTGTTGTGTTGTAGTATTAGACGAGATGTAGCAGCACCATTCCGAAGACCTGGAGCAGGAGTAGCAGCCCCATGTCAAATCCTTGAGCCAAATCGATGCCGGTAGAGATGGATGGCGGAAGTGGGGTCTACCTATATGTTGACGCCAGGACGGTGCGCATTGAGGAGCAACACGATGGAGGGAGGCACACTGGATCTCCAACGGGCCCGTGCCATGGGGACAGAATTGACGACCACCTGCAGGAGACCGAGGCAGAGTCGGAATGCAGCGCTATAGGTTCTTTAGCAAACCAACAAAAGAGAACAAGTTGTAGTTAGGGCATCTCCAGCCGTCCCCCCAGAGCCCCCCCAAGCGGCGTTTTTGGCGCCGTTTCGCGCCGTTTCGCACCAGTCGCCCCCCCAGGAATCGATTTAGCGCCGCTTTCCGCCGTTTTTCGCGCCGTTTGGCGCCGCCGAACCCAGGCCAAACCCAGCGCGCTGGGTTCGGCCTGGGGGGGCGAAATGCTCGCGTGGGCCACGCTTGTCGGCGACGGAAGACGATTTCCCTCTCTTTTTTCGGCGCTTCCCTCCACTTTCCCCCCACATGTACCTCTCCCCCCGGTTCATTCCCGCCATTTCCCCCTGCACCCGAGATCTACGCGCCATGGCTCCCGCTCGATTTACAGGACCCCGCGCCGCCGCCGCCGTCTCCATTCCCGCGGCCTCCGAACCGGCCAAGAAACCCCGCAAGCCAAGAGCACCGAAGGAGCGACCACCCGGCATGTCGAACAAGGAGTGGATCGCCGAGAGGTCGCGGCTGGAGACAGCCAACATCAAGCGCCGGGGTAGGGAGGCGGCGCAACGGCAGAGGCAGCTCATGGCGCAGCTGCAAGCGGAGGAGCAGGCAGCCGCCGAGGAAGACGAGCTGGAGGAGGAGGAGGAGGTCCCAGACGAGCCACCTACGCCGGCCGCGGCGCCTCTCGCCAAGAAGAAGGGCCCTTTCGGCCCACGTTTCGCCGGCTGGAAGCAGTCGCCGTCACCGTCGCCCCGCATGTCGCCGCACCCGCCGCCAGCATGGTTCGTCGAAGGTGATTCGCTGGGAGGCTTCAACCCCAACCTCACCTTCCCCTACCACCCGCCGATGATGTATGGAAACGCGTCGGGCTACGCAGCTTCCCCATCCCACCGTCGCGCGATTCTCGCCGGGCTGCAGCCCCAGGACAGCTACATGGAGGAGATCATCGCGTCCGGCTCGATGGCGGCGGCGGCGAGCCCGGGCTTCCTCGATGCCAGCGGCGAGTTCTTCACGCAGGTCGGTGGCGACTACGGCGAAGGCGGCTCCGGCACGCAGGCGACGGAGGAGGAGGGCGAAGAGGACGACGTGGACGAGACGCCCGTGGTGCCAGAGAGTACAGATCCGGCCGGCGAAGGACGGAAGCGCCGTGGCCCTGGCCGCCCCCGCAAGGAGCCCAAGGTGCCCCTGCCGCCCGCCGAGCCTCGCATCAAGTGGCTGAACAGGCAGGACTCGCTCCTCGCCGAGGCGTGGAAGACGGTCAGTCACGACCCGATCGTCGGCGCGAACCAGCACGCCGACAACTACTGGAAGCGGGTGAAGACGGCCTACGACGAGCGCCGCATGATCGATCCCTACTACGCCCCATGCGTCCTCGACCGCGGCCAGAAAGCCATGGCGAACCATTGGGCCAACATCCAGGCGTCGTGCAACAAGTGGCACGGCATCCAGGCGGAGATCTCGGCGAGGCCGCAGAGCGGCGCCAACCGCGAGATGGAGATCGTCCGCATGCTCGAGGCGTACAAGAACGACGAGGGAACCGACTTCAAGTTCCTCCACGTGTTCGTCCTCATCGAGACTTGCGAGAAGTGGGCGGAGGTGCGTCGCTCGATCGGCAAGGGCAAGGAGTACGTCCCCGACGCGGTGGCTGCGTGCGCATCCGAAGGGCGTCCGCCGATGGGCCACAAGAAAGCCAAGCTGGCTAGGGACGGCGCGCCTGCAGCGGCAAAACTCCAGGCATCCATCGAGACCTGCATCGCCGACGCTCAGGTCCAGGCCGGCAAGAGGGAGGAGGTCTCCAAACAGCGATGGGCGGCGCTCATGGCCAACTCGCAGGTCAAGATCGACCTCCTCCGGACTGGCACCGCCGCGAAGAAGAGGAACAACGACCTCGCCTTCCTCACGGGCGGCGACCCTGCCGCGATGACCCCCGAGGTGAGAGCTTGGTTCCTGGCGCAGTGCAACCTCATCCTGACCGACATCAGCGCGCCCCCGGCCCCGACATCGTCTGGCGGCGCCAGCTACACCACCGCGCCGACAAGCCCGCCCGCCGCCCAGGAGGATGCCGCCGTCGACAAGGATGCCCAGCCCGTCGTCGACCTGGAGGATGCCCAGCCCGCTGTCCGCTCCGACGCCGTCATCGACCTGAATGCTGCGCCGAGCTCGCCGCCTGCTCCGACGCCGGCCGACGCGTCTGTCTGATCGCCTATGTCTGCCACCGCCGCGCGCGCCCGTCTGTGTGATTCGATCTGAACTATATTTGATCGCCCACCTGTGGCGTTTTTTGTAATATGATCGCCCGAAACTATGGCTGCCGATCGCCGAACTAGGGCTCTGTTTTTTGGGGGCGGGAAGAAACTTTTCGAATGATATCGGTGCTTTATTTTCTGGGACGCCGAACGGCTGGTGAAATCGCCCCCCCCCCCAGGTTTTGGTGCGGGCCGGCGCTATCGCTAAAAAGCGCCGATCTGAAACCTGGGGGGGTCGAACGACTGGAGATGCCCTTAGCAACCCATTCTCAAAAAAAAATTGCATTCAGCAACCAGTTATGCAGCAGGTACTAGGATGTAGATAACAGGAATACAAGTTTTCTTTCGGTGGCTGCTCCACTAATATTCAGAGATGGGTCATGACATGATTCAGTACACGCTAGCTAGTGACATGGAAATCCATCGGGTGCCTACACACGTCACGGGCAGTAGCTACACGCTAGCAAGTCACAAGGCCCTGTACGTACTAGGCAAAATGCACGCAGGTATCCAGGTACAAGCAAGGGAGCCATCTTCTTACCTCTGAATCCCAAAGCAACGAACGACAACAGATTAGAAGTGGCGTAGGCAGCCGGTGCAAATCCTGGCCCTTAACCCTAACGGTCAGATTAGCGGCCGGACGAACACCAGCGGGGCACGCATTCGGGAGGCGTCGACGGGAATCGCACCACATGATGGAGGATCCGCGCGCAGAGGGCCTCCCTGTCGCCGTGAAGACGACGGCGGGCTCAGCCATGGCGACGGTGCGCGCACCTCCTCGGCCTGGTCCTGCTCGTCGCGGGGGCGGGCGGCGCTCGTGCGGGGAGATGGAGCCAAGGTGGAAGGAGAAGGGCGGCGGATCTGGCTGGGGAGACGGAGAGAATGGGGGGAATCGAGGAGAATACGGGAGCGAGAGAAAGACGGCGCCGAGTTTTTTTTTTTTTTTTTTTGATATGGGTTGTGTGTGCGTTGGGTGGGCGGGCGACTGGGCGTGCTGTGCTGTGCATGTGCGTGCGTTGGATGGGCTGCTGAAATCTGGTTCGATCCGTGGGTAGAGGTGATATTGCCATCTCATTGGCTGGAGACGGTAGGTGAAGAGGAATTGACACTATTAAATTCCTAAATTAGCGGCTATTTTAATAATTACTCAAAAGGATTCATTCGAGCGAGATTAAAGGAGAAACAACTAGCCGATGCATGGCGATAAAACACGAACTGATTGGACGTGATTAGGGAGTAGGCGACGCACCCTATATATCGCTCGACCACCAAACTGCTAAAACGGACTTCTTAGCTATGTCGACGGTCAGGCGCCCGTGGAAGAAAAAACTCTTTGTCCATGGTCGGCCGTCAAACTCACATCCATGACACCTTCTGTCCATAGACATCGTCAACGACTATCACTCGTGCCCTCCATCGCCAATACAAAATACCGGCTCCACTATCCTTGCTCAACAACTAAACCTTCGCCGAGAGACAAGACAACGAGGTGCTTGCTACCCGAGGCGGAGATCCTAGGTCTACTTCGTAGAGAGATCACAGATCATTCGGTTGTTTCCGTAGCGCTGCCAGATGTACCCACCATCAGCCTACGACGTCAGAGCATGGACACCCACTCAACCATTCGAGTCCCCCCACACCCCCCCCCCCCCCCACACACACACGCGCACACCATCGTGATGATACCCGAGACATGGGCTCGCACGGAGACACGTTGACTATGTTCGTCGATGAAAGTGTTTGTCCTATACAAAGTAGGAGGCGAAGATGAAACAAAGGGGTAGGCTGAGGGAACGTCGACACCATAGATGGTCCACTAACGTAACAAGACCAGGGCTAGCGGTTGGAAAGGACAGAGAGATGGGAAGAAACAAGATAGGCGGTTGCCCATTTTCTTTTTTAATCTCATTCACTTGTGGATCTAGCCTATGTGCTTGTCATGTTACAACACAACTAGCAAAGGTAGATTCCTAATCTCTACATATGCACACTTCATTTATTTATTTATTCTCTCGCATATTTTCAATAAATGTGGACATCAGACAACTTCAGCATGGTAATTTTTATATGGATGAAGCCTAGTGCGCCCATGAGAGAATTAACTAAACTAAGTAAGACGTACCCTTATTAGCTAGCTACCGAAATAATGTGTCGCTTGGGGCGAACCCTAGCATCACTGCCGGTAGCTGTCTCACGCTGGCACCATGGATAACAGACTCTACCCGCCGGGGTGGTCTTCTGCGCTTCGTGCTGGTGGGTCGTTAGCTCGCGTGTGGTGACATCGACCGGAAAGAGGGTGTGAGGGCAGAAACTATTGAGCGTGGTGTGATGGAGGACACGCTCGCATCCGCACATGGAGGAGCTGGGTGGCGCTTTTTCATGGGAAGCCACCATATTTATTGTGGCACTCACAAGACCGATAACCCGAGCGTTATGGGTGGCATGGTGTTGTGCACTACCGACTTGAGGTGCGCGGTGGCGGCGAATGGGGGGAAACCGCTCTGGCGGACTGGCTCAATGGCAGGAGCATTAGATGCTCAACCAAAGGCAGCTAGATAGCTGAGTTCGCCATGCCCTCTTCGAAACAGGGTTTTCTCCCCCTTTATAAATAAGTTCACATGGCCAAACTAATAAAGATTGATGAGGGAACCCTCTCATAAAGAAGATCAAAGAAAAGCCAAACCCCGACAAAGCACCCGGGACTACTAGCTAGAGGTGCCACCCCGCCTACTTGTGAAGCCGCATGAGTTAGTCACACCAAACCCACCAAGTTGTCGACTGAGAGGGCCGCCTTCCCTCTTGCTCCGGGCCATGGAGAGTTGATCTTGCGAGCGAACAACGAGGACATATAGAGAGAGAGAGGTGAAGACATGCTCTCGTGCATGAGATAAGAGGTTACCGAGAATGCCCCACTCCAGCCCCGAGAGTGAGTCAGTACAAGATCTGAGCATGCCCACCGATGCCACCAGGACGACCGAAAGGTACCAAAACTCCACGACAACACCACCAAGAAGGTTACGATGCAGAACACCGTCGTTGTCAAGACCAAAACGGTCAAGGGTTTTCGCCCGGTGACTTGATGTGGGGAAGGTAACCACAAAAACGCCCCAGAGGGTACCAACGCCCACAAGTCAACGTTGTTTTCAAAGCGCCGAGCTTTCGCGCGGACAAGCATTGATATTTCACTCAAGTGGCTAGAACATGGAATAAAATAGGAATTATCTTGCATGCAAGCATGTAGAATAACATGTAAGCCAATAATTATAAGGGCGTCTCCAATGCTTATTCTTTGAGGTATCTATAAGATGGGCTCCACTGAACTTGTTATAGAAGATTAGATCCTCTCCAATGTTTAAGTTATTTTCTTGGCCTTAATGTGGAGACCATGAGCCAATATTTTTGTTCTCTTTCCAACAGCACCACTGTGTCCCGATTCCCCAATCTTCATTGTCTGTCACACATACCGCGTCAGGACGAAAGAAGTAATATTTTGTATTCGTTATGGACGAGTCTTACCACAAAGGGCGACCTCAAGCTTCGGACGCCTAAAGACGTTACCCACAATGCTTATTTCTCTATACAGGCGACCTCAAGAGCCTTAAGACCCAGCTTATTCTCACATTGGAGATGCCCTAATGCACATGAAATAGCATGCATTAGTTGTGGTACACCACATGTTTACCAATGAGATCACAAAGACTATAAAAAAGGACATTCCATAATAATAGATATCTCATATTTACCGCATCTTCGTTAAAATCGCCCTTCTCTTTCCCGCTCGCATTCTCCGGCCACTTTCTCCCACTCGTTGTTTTTTCCACCGTTCTTCTCACGCCACAAGCTAGGTTCTATTTCTAGCCTTTGCATATAGGTTTTAGGTCTAGGTTTTAGGTTCCAAAAACTAGAGTGTAGCTACAAGTTATATTTAGGGTCTAGGGTACGGCTGGGCATGGGCAGCCCAACCCGACAGCCCGCCCGAAAGTCCGGCCCGCGACCGCTGAAGCCCGGACTGAAAGCACTAAAAATCCCAAAGGACTTAAAATCTACTCCCTCCGTATCAAAATGTAAGATGTTTTAGCATTTTATAGACAACATGTATCTAGACATGTTTTAGTGTGTGATCCATGTGTATTTGGCACTAAAATATGTCTAGGTATGTTTTGTCTGAAAACGGTAAAACATCTTACATTTTGATACGGAGGGAGTAGTATATTATTGAAATAATAAGTGTAATACTGTATTTTTACTCTATATATTAAATTAAAAAATTATTTTTAATGGGGCTATTACACTTTTCTGACTATTTCGAGCCAGATCGGGCCGGTCCCGAGCTTGTCATTTTTGGCGGACTTTTCAAAGCACGATCCAAAACCTTCCCGTCCTAAGGAAACCAACACGCAGTTTGGGATCTAAGTCTACGGTTTAGATCTAGGGTATAACTTTAGTGATCAATTATCTAAATTGATCCCTAGACAGTTAATTAGGGCCATGAAATTATGCCAAGAGAGTTACCTATTTATGGCATGTGCTCGCGGTGTTGCGTGTGCTATTACAGTCATTGTTATGCTAAGAGACACTTATTAGGTATCATTTCTTGTGCATGTGACATTATCATATGTTGTTAATCATTACTTTATGTTAGGGGTGATTATTCATCTGATGTGACTTTAGCACACATTATTATGGTAATTATTTATGCTATGACCAATAAATGCATTTACTCTTAATATCACACCAATATTCTAATAAAAGTAATAGGTAATCAAATTATAGAAAGTAGTACAACTAGACTTATCAACGAAATAAAAAACCAAATGATAGGTAGTTATTAACCCGTAGGATAAAATAACTACATAAATGAATGAACTTTGTGAACAAGAAAAATCATGTGTAACATGTACTATACACAACCCGACCCGCACCAACAACCTCACACACCATTCGAAAATAATCGAACTGAAAGCACAATAAGATGGACAATAATAACTATAACTGGTGAATCACTATAGCATGTAGTAAAATAGGCATCATCTAGTATATAACTATACACGTACGATAACAATATTATGCTGCACATTAAATAAAATGCATTAACTATGGTATACCACACTTTTACCGACGGGAGCACCAAGGTCATCGGAAGGAACATGACATAAAATCATAGATATGTCACACTAACCTCTTTTTTTATTAAACCCCGTCTCTCCCATATTCTAGGCCCTTAATTATTCTCTTGTATATACAAGTCGTTCTAGCAAACCTTCTACCCACCGATAGATCGCCGACCTCTAAACCTAGCCTCTGCGGATAGTCGCTCATCCACACCATTTCTTATCTCTACCAATCGGCAACTCCCACATAAACTACATGCACAAGCTTACCATAACATGAAATGATGGCCTCAGAGCATCTCCAACAGCGACGCCATATTTACGCACGCTAAATAGGCTTTGCGGCGCGCATTTGCAACTTTTAACGCGTGAATGTGTTGCGAGCTTTTCCCGGCGCACGGAATATAAAGCGCGCTACGCATGTGATTTTCCGGCCGAGATAAAATGGGCGTAGAGACACATTTGTGCATAAAAAATTGCAAAACAAGGTTCAAAAAATATTAAAAATACAGAAAATTAAACTTATTCGCATTCATCCAACATAGTTCAAGCAACATCGACAACAACTTAAATAAAATAAAAAACCTAAAAGGTACTCCTTGTCCTCTTCCGTAGTGGTGTAGTCTGACAAGGTGAAGAGATCCTCGTACCGAGGATCATCGTCGTCCCACACCGACGACGGGTCGTCCATGTGCGCATGGACGACGACCTTTCGGCGGCGCTTGTCCTCCCGACACGCGATGTGCTCCGCCCTCCACTGCGCCCAGAATGTGTTCTCGTTAGCGACGTCCTCCGGGAACCGCACACGCCACTCCTCCATGATGCGCTCATCATGCTCGACGGCGCTCGCGCGTACAGCTGCGGCGCCAGGACTTGCACTTGCTGGCGCGTCTAGACATTGTCAAAGTTCATCTTGGACCTCGGGTGCCCAAGCCACCAAGCCGCTGCATCGTAAGCGCGGGTGCGCCATCTCGAGCGTGCCGAGCCCGAGACGCGCGTCGCCGTTCCTGATCTCAACGTAGTTGGTGTCGTTAGGGCAGCGGCGGACATCGTGGTAGCCAGAGGTGTTCAGGCGCAACGGCATGTCTATAGGGAGAGAGAGGGACGGCGGGGGAGGGCTGAAGCGTTAGGTGGGAGAGGATAAGAACATGAGTATGAATGAATGTTCCAGGCGGTTGGCCTATCGCGGGAGCTGCATTTCATACATCACGTCCGTCGACACGTGCCACCTTTCCCGCATGAGCGGTCGCGAGCGCCACGCTTTTTCCATTGACTGAATCCACCTATCGATGCTCCCATGCGCCGCCCCCACCCGCCACCTTGGAGGTGCCTCGTCGCCCGTTACGTTCGTCGTGGTTATTATTCCAGAAAAATCTCTAGATTACGTTTAAGGATCTAGTTTATGGCCTTAATTATTAGTCACATGCATTTGATTCAGTACTTTTAGTGAATATATCTTTCACACATGACATGCCTCTTGATTTTCTCGCATGTGAGAATATGTACTCGGTTAATTCTATTAAGGTTCAAGCGAAGATTGTCAGTCCGACTTGTGGTTTGATGTCTCATCTTATGATTTTATGCTCTATCGGGGTAGAAGGGTTAATATAAAATTATCGAGCAGTTTTCTAGGGTTTAATGCATGTTTTGGCGGGCAATTACATGAAATATCAGTTCAAAATTAATGCAAAAGGGTTTCGTGGGCCAGTTGTGCAGAGTTGAGCCAACGGAAATAGGCCCACTCAGGCCTGCTACAGGTTAGGGAAGGCCCCAACCCGCAGCAAACCAGTCTCCCCCTCGCACCACACCTCTCTCCTCGACGCCATTCTCCCCTCCGACGCCTCGCGCCGCCGCTCTCGACTGCTCCTCACCAAGATGGGAGCTTTACCCCCGCGTGGCCCGCGTTTGCCGACGGCGACGATGCGTGCCGGCAAGTTCGCCCCTCTCTCCTTCTCAATCACCTTCGCTCCCCATCCCCTCCACGCGCGATTCCGATCCCAAACCGCATCTCCTCCGCCCCAGCAGGTCCTCCCTCGCCTGCCGCTGCGCCTGACCATAGGGATCTGCGAGCAGGATGGACAGGAGCTCCGGCACCGCGTTGACTCGGCCGAAGAGGGCCGCCTCTGCGCGGGAGATGGGCGGACGTCGTCCACCACATCACCCCTCAAGGTCCATCTTGTTCTTCTTTTGTTCCGTTGCTATCCTGTCTATTTTACACTCACCGAAACGATTTCTATTTGGAAGGGATGGCGCTATCTCGCGCTTGCTGCTTCAGGACAACCTGCGGACGGATGCTGCTGCTAGGCGTCGTCGACGGACACGCTCGACCATCAAGTACGCTAGCGGTATCCAACCCTGCTGCTTTGCTACCCATGTCTCTGTCTACGTTCTTACTCAATGG
Organism: Alopecurus myosuroides; assembly: GCA_028641055.1. Lineage (NCBI taxonomy): Eukaryota > Viridiplantae > Streptophyta > Magnoliopsida > Poales > Poaceae > Alopecurus > Alopecurus myosuroides. Next base: position 125,618,770 of record CM054061.1, on the reverse strand, counting down.
CAGGAGTAGTTTCTGACATCTTGGTAGCCAAGTTTGCACACTACATGTAGTATACTCTGCATAAGGCACACCTGTCCGCAAATTTATTTGCCTAGACCACTAGTTTTTGTATGGAATATATAGCCTTTGTGAGCTGTGAACACGACACTTGCCCCTCTAGTGCGATCCCATGCAACTCAATGTACTAAGACTTCTCATCCAAGTCAGAACCATAAATTGTGTAAGAAAACTCACCATTTGATGGTAACCATGAAACATGCCCCTGCCATTTTGTTCATCTAGGTTGTTTTTATATAGCATCGTATACGATATGTAAGCATTGTGTATGGTTGTCTACTGTTTCTTTTTTGCACTGACATAGCAATATCCGATTTGGCAGGGAGGCCTCTCGTGGCTGCTCGACGATGAGCTGTGGAAGGATGCTGCTGGTCCTCGTGTCCTGCTGCTAGGCGACGTCTTGTCCACGGTTGACGCCATCAGCATCAGCTACGGGAGGTACAACCCTGCTGGCTTGCTCTGTATGCGTGGTACATGATCTGCTGTGTATGCTCTTGCCAAATGCCAGGAAAGGGTTAGTGCTAGGTATCTAGAGGCAAGTTTGGATAGACTTGAGTTACTCTGCACAACCCAACAGAATAGCACCTGTCCAGAATTTGCCTATACCCCCACCGATGGCTGGTATAGGTTTGTGAAATCATGCTAGCTAGGAATTAATATGTTGTGTCACTTGAGAAGAATTATATTTTGCCTAGACCACTAGCTGCTGTCCTCTTGTATATATGGCCTTTTGTGAGAGATGATGCAATTTTAATGAACTTTGCATCGAAGTATGAACCACAAAGTGTAAGAAAATTGACCATTCTGTTGATAGTAACCATAAAACATGGCCTGCCATTTTGTTGATCGATTTGTTTTTTTCTTATATCTCACTTGGTATATAATATAATAATATGAAAGCACTGCTTACTAGGTATATTGTTTGTATATGGTGCTGGTGCTGGAGGGCCGGAGATCCCTTTTGTACGATGCTAGGAGGGCCTTTGGCTGCTGCACCTCTAGCTACTTGCGGAAAGGAAGCTTGCGCTGCATCAGGTTCGGGGAGACGCAGGTTGACCTGAAGCGCCACACTCGCTGGCATCGCCATCAAGTAGAGAGGTACCCTGATCTGGCACTGTCCCTTGGCTTGCTGTTTGTGAAGGTTGATGTTTGGTTTTAAGCTAAGCTAGGTCATCTATATTTAGAAAGCTATGACGCCGGCTACACTAATTTGTTCCTAGTTGATGCTACTTCAACAATAGATGACTTGCACTAATTTAGATATGGATGTATGTAGACATGTTTTAGTGTGAAGATACATCCATATGTAGATAAATGCAAGTCACATATTGTTGAACGGAGGGAGTAGATTATAAGATATACCACTGTGGATAACTTACCAGGTAATTTCAATGGCAGGGTGGCGCTAATTCTGGTTGCACTTGTCGGGAGTAGTGGATGGATGGAGCGCAGCTAGCAGGAGGATTTTGAGTCAAGGTGGCACCAGAATGACCTGCGCCTTGTTTGACTCCATGGGTTTTGCACGTCTCCTCTCCATATGGTTGGTGACATGTAATAAAAATGGTGTCTGAGTCGTCGTTGTAATAATATTCGGTTTGTTTTGGATGTGGAAACCACAAGTTGTAATAATTTGCACCCTCATATCTGTAAGTAACCCCCTGTATTTGTGTTTGGCAAACTCTTGTGCGCTTTGGTGTGTCGTAAAAATTCGGAGAGGATTAGTTAGAGAATTGGTGGTTGGTTTTGACGTGGAGCAGATATATATATAGCCAGGAATTAAAGCTAGCTATCCCGGCCAAGCCTAGTTTGGGGTGTTGATCGAGAGCTCCCATTTCGATGCATAATAACGTACAGCGGAGTTTTAATTACGCGAGAAAAAAAAGAGCAATACATCTGACTGGCTGGCGCGAGAGGGGAAAAAAAGAAGAAGTTAGTGGCAGATTTGCGAGGTGACGTGCCCATCTGGCATTGCGCGTCCTCGTACGTTCACGGGAGGAGTAAATGCTCAGGGGCTCCTGCGCGCGCCAAAGGAAGGAGCATGTACGTGCACCAAGTACGAGGAGGCGTACGACAAGGGCAACGTGCGCGCGCGTGTACCTGCAGCAACATAAATAACGGCACTTTTGTTCTTGGCTGCTCGTATCCTGCCGCCTTGCTCTTCAAGGACGAGCAGAGAGGCCAAGCATGTACCACGCGCGCGGACCTTGCCGCCCTTCAAGGACGGCAGGGGATGTTGCTCGACAGTAACGAGATGCTGCATGCATCAATGGCGCAATGCAGGTGCAAATGACGAGCGTAACGAAGCTGTGCAGCACCAAGAGCGTCGTCACGGTGAACGGGCAGTACCCGGGGCCCACCCTGTTCGCGCGGGAGGGCGACCACGTGGAGGTCAACAACTCCCCCTACAACATGAGCATCCACTGGTACGCTACACCTGCATGGCCACTTTTTTTTCTCCGGCGCGAAGAACCTCATCACGACCGATGTATGTGTACGAACGTGCAGGCAAGCCCGTCAAGCCCGTCGACGTCGAGACCCTCCTCATCGCGCCGGGCCAGACCAGCAACGTGCTCCTCACGGCCAAGCCGGCGTACCCCGGCGCAAGGTACTACATGCTGGCCCGCCCCTACACCACCACGCGCCCGGGCACCTTCGACAACACCACCGTCGCCGGCGTCCTCGAGTACGAGCAAGACATGGCCTTCCCCACCACCGGTAACCTGCCCATCTTCACGCCGACGCTCCCGCAGATCAACGACACGAGCGCGGTCTCCAACTACACCGCGAAGCTGCGCAGCCTGGCGAGCGCCGAGTACCCCGCGTCCGTGCCGCAGACGGTGGACCGGGAGTTCTTCTTCACCGTCGGCCGCGGCACCCACCCGTGCGCCGCCGGCGTCCCCGTCAACGGGACCACGTGCCAGGGCCCCAACGGCACGGCCCGCTTCGCCGCCTCCATCAACAACGTCTCCTTCGTGCTCCCGACCACGGCGCTGCTGCAGTCGCACTACACCGGGATGTCCGGCGGCGTCTACGCCTCCGACTTCCCCTTCGCCCCGCCGCACCCCTTCAACTACACGGGCACGCCGCCGAACAACACCAACGTCATGAACGGGACCAAGGCGCTGGTGCTGCCGTTCGGCGCCACCGTCGAGCTGGTGATGCAGGACACCAGTATCGTCGGCGCCGAGAGCCACCCGCTGCACCTGCACGGCTTCAACTTCTTCGTCGTCGGCCAAGGCTTCGGGAACTACGACCCGGCCAAGGACCCGGCCAAGTTCAACCTCGTCGACCCCGTCGAGCGCAACACCGTTGGCGTCCCTGCGGGAGGCTGGGCCGCCATCCGCTTCTGCGCCGACAACCCAGGTCCGTTTTCGTTCCCCTGCCATGCACGATTCCAGCATTACACACACATCTATGCATGCATTGCATGGCGAACTCATGTGACCCGATCACGTATTTTGTCGGCAGGTGTATGGTTCATGCATTGCCACCTGGAGGTGCACATGAGCTGGGGACTGAAGATGGCGTGGCTGGTGCTGGACGGCAGCCGTCCCGACCAAAAGCTCCCGCCGCCGCCGGCGGACCTCCCAAAATGCTAGCCATGAAAAGCAAGATCGACCGTTGGTGAGCAACATTGGTTGCTTCATTGCTTCGCTTCCGCCTCACATTGTTACCCACGAGCTTTTGCTCTCGCGTGTCCACCGCGAGTTCGTCGTCATTACTGTTTATAAGTGCTCCGTTTTTCGTCGTGATTGCTTTTTAAATAGTGCTCTGTTTTTTAAATGTTTATTAATTGATTCTTCTAAGGCGATTGGCCGATCTTTATCAGCTAGCCAGGTTAGCTAGCTTGTGTCTGTACGCAATTTATTAATTCCATCGGTGTTGTGAGAAATTTTCTTAATCTCGGCTGGGATTTATATGTAACTGAAGGCTTCTGTATCTGCATGTATCCGCAATGTGCTGCTGAATAAAGTCTAGATGTGTTTTGTTTGGAAGGATAAATTGTTGGTTACCCACTTTATTAGGAGAGAGTGTTTGCATATGTAATAATGTAAACCGTTTTTCCGACATCTAAAATTCCACACATGTCTAAGAGCAACTCTAGTAGATCTTGCAAAAACACGTACCGTAAAAACGATTTGCGGTAAATTGCAAACTGTTTTCATGGTATAGCGAGCGTATCGTCAGATGCCACAAAACCTGTACTGCAAAGTAAGTTTTCGACGCGGGAGCTGCAAAAAAAGTCGGTGCTGAAATATCTGACGATTTGACGGCGGTTGGTTGCCAAAGTTTCCACCATAAACTGTAATGTTCATTTACGGTTTACGGCAAAAATGCATCTGGTACTCCAAATATGCAGCACCGATGGGTGTTTTTTTAGATTTACCGTAAATCCATTTTTGCATATGAGCCATTTTGCGGGATCTGACCGGGTTCGTTTTTAGTTAACTTTGTGCGTTGAATATATTTTCTTAAACGATTTTGTTAGGTCTCAGTTGATTGAGATTTTTTAAGCCCTCTATCGATTGAAAAAAGTGCATCTTTAGTTTAGTGAGAAGTACAGTTTGCACTTGATTTGGATAAAATTATCAAAAAACGACCATAGTTCGAGGCTAAGGATAAACAAAACCACTGGGTTTCATTTTTGTCACAAATAGGAACCGGCATTTGCTGACAGCTGATACAAAACACTAAATCATCGGTAAATGTGGGTTAATTAGCACCATTTTTGACTGATGGGACCTGCAATAATTGATGACATGGAACAAAGTCTTCACACCGTTTGACACTATATTTTGCAATTTTCTCGCTATAATTTGACCGAAATTGAAGGGAACCTCGATGGTTTGACATTGATATACTCTTAAGGCCCCGCTTGGTTTATCTATAAAAATTACTGGCGGAAATATTTCCACGGGGTTTCTTCTTAAGGCCCCGCTTGGTTGGCCGTAATTGGGCCGTAAAGTGCGGGTATGAGTTTCGCTGGAAAATAATTCGGTCGTGGCCGGTAACACTACTTAGTTCGCTGTTTATATTTCCGTTTCCAGCTCGTTTTCGGCCAGAAATCGCGGAGAACTTTACGGACGCTGGGACGTCTCGGAAAACCCCCCCCCGTATCTTTGTGCACGCCAATTATATGTGCGGAAGTAATACAGACATACAAAAATTCTAGCGAGCCAAGCGGGGCCTTAATCCGTCATATTTTTTGCGGGACCTTTGGACGTCCGTAAGATTATACACCCGTAATTTGATAAATTCCAGCCAACCAAACGAGGCCCAAAGGGCACTCTATTAGTCCCAGATTAATTAACTGTAGTAAAATGGGCATGACGATCGACCAGCGCACGTACATTGGCCATGCATGCATGCATATGATCAGTTCAAGAATCCTTTTCGTCGTTAGATCATGCTTGGGAGGAGGAAAAGGGAGGTGCACATGAGCTGGGGACTGAAGATGGCGTGGCTGGTGCTGGACGGCAGCCGCCCGGACCAAAAGCTCCCGCCGCCGCCGGCGGACCTCCCAATATGCTAGCCATGGAAAGCAAGATCGACCGTTGGTGAACAACATTGGTTGTTGCTTCATTGCTTCGCTTCCGCCTCACATTGTTATCCACAAGCTTTTGCTCTCGCGTGTCCACCGCGAGTTCGTCGTCATTACTTTATATAGTGCTCTGTTTTTTAAATGTTTATTGATTGATTCTTCTCAGGCGATTGGCCGTTCTTTGTCAGCTAGCCAGGTTAGCTAGCTTGTGTCTGTACGCAATTTATTAATTCCATCGGTGTTGTGAGGAATTTTCTTAATCTCGACTGGGCTCGCCCCATACTCAGGTCACATATGTAGATGATGTTGTATTCTATCAAAGTGTAAAAACTCAACTAGAAATACTGTACATTTTGGGCTACGCAGAAATAAACCCGATATTTGAAAGTAGTGAACAATACAAAAGGTTTAGCCCACTCAAATTTGTCAGATTTTATTATTTTTGTGTAGCCCGGAATATGAATTATTTTGAGTTTAAGATCTTTCAAGTTGATAAAATATTTCATTGCTTATATTCAGGGTTTATTTTATTTATTTTATTTTAACTTCAAAAATATGATTTTTGAAATTTTTAAAATAAAGTGCTCCATGGAGCTCGGACGGACTGTGTTTGTGGTTTCCTGGTCATATAAAAATATTATATTAACAAGTTGGATGGTTTTATTTTCTTCGCATAATTCAATACGTACTTCACCAACAATTTGGTCAAGAGGCATGGCAAAACATTGACCACTAGGCCAGTCATGTCTCCATATTCATTTGTGTACATAACCACTAATACAGATAGAAACATGAAGTGGATGAAAACGTTAGTCCACCTAAATGATTTTATAAAACTAACATAACTTAATTGTCATAGTATTAAAAATTACTCTTAATTTATTAAAATATTTCACAACATGAATTTTCTATATTCTATCCTTATTTATTAATTGTGATTTATTCTGGTTATTTTCTATCCTTCATAACTTTTACCTCTTTCTATGAACTATTTCACATACCATTACTTAAGATGGAATTGAAGCACAAGGCAGTATTATATAGGTTAATTTACCTTATTTACTTGGTGTGAATTATTTATATTAACATATATTTCCGAATGAGGATTTTGAGGAGTTGTATGAGTAAACGTAGTGTTGTATCTGTAAGAGTCTATAATTGCACGACCACGGTTTTTTTAGGGTTATTCCTTCTAATCCAATCTTACAACCGCGGAAATGGATTTGTTTAACGTAGTATATTATCATGCAGCTCATCGGAAGAAGCTTTTGGTTGGGATCCCGGACATTTAATTAGCATCTTAAGTCATCTTAATGATAGTTGGGAAAGAGCTAAGCTTTTATATTCACAAAATTTCGTGGCCTTTGCATTTTTGGCACATGTAAAGATTGGAACCACTAAAAATAATTTTTGACGAAGTCACTCGGAAATATCTACACAACAAATACTTCAGTTTCTAGTTTATTTAACTATATTTTCTTGTGGTTTCCTTGCAGAATTAATCTTAAGTGAATAATAGAGGGGTAAATTATGATTCAGATCATGCTCAAACTGAAACATAATTTTTCCGCTCGAGCGACTTACATAGAACTCGAACTGAGACATAATTTTTTCCACACAAATTTGTAAGCCTCTGTAATATTAGTATCAACATGATACCTTGACATGAAACTCATTTGTCTCAATTCAGTTTTCAATAACATTGCCAACCCACGACTTTGGCCTTCGCGTTTCTTCGCAAGCATGTTTGGCATACCCAATTTCATTGTAACCGCTCTATCTCCTCTCATTAGATCTTCTTCTAGGACAAAAGTAGAACATTGGGGTCATCCCTCTTTTGAAGATCCAAAAGCCCAGAAATTGCTAGAATGTTTCCCAACCCCTTACAATTCCATGACGCTATCTTCATTTGGTCATGCAGAGCTATTTCGAAAGCCCCACATCGTTTTCAATAATATGGTCATTACATGGTTCACAACATCTGATGAGGACATCCCTAGCTCTTCACCTATTGTTACACATGAGGATGCTCCAATACAAGCTAATGATGTGAGGATTGGTCCCATGACAAGATCAAGGACCAAACTATTACAACAACAGGTGAATTCACTCCTACTTGAGTATAATGTTTATAATTGTGAGAACTTTATACTACTGAAATCCATGCACTTATGTATTCTCAGGTTTGTTGATAACACAAGCATGAAAGGAGGAGATCATGAAGAGGAGATGCACATGGATGATGACGGACTTGAGGAGGAGATGAAGAACAAGTGCTAGCATGGTGAAAACAAGGAAAACCAGAAAATAACAATTGTTACTCATTGAAAACAATTGGTATTTCATATCATACAAGGGGATGTCCATGGACGTGTGCATCCTGAGCTACATCCGTCGCACAGATCACCAACTTGACCGCGAGGAAAAAAAAACTTGCGTACCTACATGGACAATCCAATCCAAGAAAACAAACGTGGATTAAAAAAAACAGGACGATGCTAACGAATTAATCGCAAATCGAGGAAACAGAAGAAAAAAAAAGGCACGGATCCAATCAAATATGGGACCTGGACGAGAGTACCTGCTTGCTCGCTCGCTCTCTCGTCCTCGTCCTCGCCAAACTCTCCATCCATCGAGATCTTCTCAACAACCAGTGGACGGGATGGATTACCCGATCACGCTGCAAGAACTCGCCGCCAAACGAGTGACGAACACCCCTCGCTACTGTGTCGTCTCCTCGCCATCTATCCCATCCCATCCCATCCCATCGCATCGCCTCGCCAAAGTCCAAAGTCACAAGTCACGCGATACCGCACGCGGCTCCGTGACTATGGGCTCGTATATATAGAGAGAGCTTTCCCCCCTTCCGCGTTTTCAATATTGGCCAGAAAGATTGATTTGCAGGGCGGGAAGAAGAGATGACGAGAGGAGCATTTTCGGTTTTCTCCGTTGATTGTTTGCAGGTGATGAAATGCTCGACGGTGTAGATGCATAGTGGCGTGGATCGCTGACATGTCTCATGCCTATTAAATTATCTACGTCCTCATAGGGGCATGCGAAAAGTTCTGGCCTCACAGTCCGCGTACCCATCAATTACTCCCTAAAACTCCGGCCCAGCATTAATTTTCCTGTTTAGTCCCAGTAATCCCGTCACTGCTAGCTGCCAAATCGGGTGCAAACCAATATACACAATGATTGCCCACATTAGGTTGGTGTTTATTTTTTTCTCTTAAATACCTCGTGATGCTTGAGCGACTCGGTCATAATTTATTTTGTTGTAGCTCTTCTTTTACTGGATGATGAAATTTGCCACATACGATTCATTTCATCCTAAAGCGGGATGATCATGCAGCTGACTAATTATGAAAAGCAAACCGGACAAATGATTCATTTCCAATTTCATATACGAGCACCAAATTGAACTTCACATATTTTTCGTTTTGTTTCTAGAAACGAACGTCATTTCATTGATTAAGCAGAGCATAAATCCACATGCTATCTGAATTTATTTGAAGGGGAACCAAATTTCTTTGGGATGGAGAAAACAAAATACATACACAGCCAAGCTTTTGATAAAGCATCACTAACAACTCCAAGAGAAGAGAAGAAAAAAATCTTACTACGTATGGATGCATAGATAGAAGCAGATCATACATTTTCATACAAACTGTACAACAACAACAAAAAAAGAAGATATCATCAGGTAATCACACTTTGTGTACAACTGACGCTAAGTTTAGTCTGATACATCTCAGGTAATCAGCTGACAACTTTGCTGGCATGTTTGGATCAGCAGCTATATATCCAAACTGTTCCGACCAGAGAATTGAGCACCATCTTGGTTTTGAGTGATTAAAGACCAAGAACATCCGACTCAGCCGGCCTCATCCAGTGGCCAAGCTCCACCTCCGCTTCTCCTCGAGACGCTAACGTAGTTACTAGACCACTGTACCAGTAGCAAAAGGTTGAGCTCCACCTCCACTTCTCCTCGAGACGCTAACGTAGTTACTAGACCACCTGTAGCAAAAGGTTGAGCTCCACCTCCACTTCTCCTCGAGACGCTAACATAGTTACGATCCAAATAAAACCAAAACCACTTGCTCATTCATTCACTGGTCATGAATCAGTAAAACTGAGTATACAAGCTCTTATTAGTTGGAGCAACCTGATCATGTATTTATTATTCTATTAGACAAAAAAGAAATAGCTACTTGAAACTAAAAAACCAAAACAGGACACCATCATGAGATTCACCATCCAGTGAACACCACCACAAGACGCGCATAAATTATTTATGCTAGAAAGGCACCAACACATACATTATTTAGGCTAGAAAGGCACCAACATATACATGGTAAAAGACAAGATCATCACGAGACTGGTGCCAGAAGATCAACACCACAAAATTTGTTCGCAAGAACAAGATGGAGAGAGAGCTCACCGGCAGCATCTAGGGGAGGTGGGCGCTGGAAGACGGTTGGCAGCAGTTCTAGCTGCACGCTAGCACTAGCAGCCCAGGAAGGCAACCACCATCACCTCCTCCTTGCCTCCCCGCCGCCATTCCTGCGTCTCGGTGAGCTCCTCCCGCCAGTTGCGAAGGTCACCGGTGAACTCACCAGTTGATCTCGAAACTATGTGTGCTAAGAGAAAACTGAGAAGTATTTAGTGCATGTAAAATGACTTGATATTTTATGCTTAAAAACTATATTATGACTACTTAGCTAATCATTGGTCACGGAAAATCAGGCTGGAAGCACAAAAAAGTGTGTGTGTGCGCTAAAAACGGGCAGAGAAATTTCCAAAAATGGAAAAGGGTAAGGAAACTTCCAGCATGATAAAAGAGTTCATATTTGGTTGCTTATCAACTAGTACAAGTGTTAATGAGTAAATAACTTCAAGAGACACTCTCAAACACACGTCTTGGTAACCTTGGAGCTGAACAAGGGAATACCTTGGTGGTTCTCGAGCAGCGGGATGGGGGCGGCCCCTCCAGCCACACGAGAGATATGGCCAGCGCTGTGGTGGCCGACGGTAGTAGCACCACCAGTGGTAGGCTTGGCCTGCAAAACACACGGACAATAGATGAGCCTACTACTGCTGCAATGCGAGAATTCCCAGCCATGGCAGCGGTCGGGAAATTTCTGAAGCAAAACCCATGCGAGGGAGGGAGGGAGCACATACCAGCTCAAATGCTGAGTACTGCTAGCTGCCCTTGCAGGTCCGTCGGAATGGCTGTTATCCATGTAACATGAAAATAACTCAGACCAACACTTGGTTTTCATCACAGTGCACTCGTAGAGGACATGTGGAAAACAGACAACATCTTAGCAAGAACATCATATAACATGGACGCATCTCCATCATCAAGCTACAACTCCCATCTCGCTAAGAACGGCACTTGCAATAACCAGAACTAGCTATTGGAAAGAACACTAGCCAGGACAGAATTCAGTGGTAAGTATTGCACTTTCACTCCTTCATAAACGGAACAATATGGACTGAATGAAAAAGGTGTTCCCCAGAAGAACAAATTAGGCCGGTGATTCCTCAACTACAAGAAAGAACCCAGACAAACATTTCAGAGCAAATGATTGTCTCCAAGTACAGATCGGGCTGCTTAGGAATCATCCCACATATTCAATTTTAAAATGGCAGGATTAATATTAACATCAGAGGGCAATGGAACCACTAGAGACTAGTGCCATCTAATAGCCCGGCCATCAATTCTACCTAAAACCCTGGGTTATTTCACTATATAGTAATAAAGCTGATCCAACTCATGCAACATATCAATTAAGACACTGAATAGTTAGGAGCCTAAACATAGCAATTGCACTAACATGGAGATAGTTAGGAACATAAACAGAGTAAATGGCTAGTATTCAGTTCACTATTACCAAAGAATAGCACATTATCATTGGCCTTTCAACTGGGGGAGGATATTGGACATGGGAATGAACCGGGATTTTACCAAAAAAGGTTGAAGCTTCCACCGTAGTTGTTGTACGGTGAACTCACCGTCGTCACACATAGGCGGGAGCCGAGGTAGTCGATGTCAAAGGCACCTTCAGCCTACTAAATGACCATGAGCTATATACCAGGCAACATACCTCGCTGCAAGTTCAGTTGTTGTTCTAGCTCGATGATTACCAGAAGAGTAGCAAGTGCCTCTCACTCTCACTCAACTCAAAAACATGCGCACACCGGGGAAAGTTGAAAGAAGCATGAATTTTCAAATGCCCACAATGCAATCGCATCAACAAACATAAGCTGCCAAGACACTTTTTCTCATAAGCATGAGACATCGGTGATAACATTTTGACATCATAAATTGACCGAGATGCAATTAAATCGATGCTAGACCTGTTGCTAGTACTCAATGCACGCCAGCTAGTCCATACCGTGGTACTCAACACCAATGAGCTATGTTTTCCTCAGGTTTGAGGAAGAAGTACAGAAACTGACCCAACATATATGATTATCTATCGAAAACAGAGCATACAAACAACTTCAGTGGCTGCAATGTCAAAAGAAAAATGTCAAAATCTAGGTCTTTACTCCAAGATAGGAATCACAAGTATAGCCTAAAAGTTGTACATGATATCATAGACAAGTAGTTAATTTAGTACGATACAACCAGTGAACCGAAAGTGTTGGGAAAATATATCAAAAGTCCTTGTTGTGAGATAAAAGGTGTTGCAACATCATTGCTACTTAAATTCAATGACTAGTGATTGATCAAACAATCAGTAGTATGGAAGTTACTGAAACTGAGCGCCACTACCTACTACTCTGTATTTTTTAAGGGTTTGTTCGCACTGAACTTGGAAATGGTTTAGAGGAAGGATGGTAAAAAAACGAATACCCTCCAGCTATTATTTTAGTGCCTATGGAGGGCCAATACCCAATCATGTCCATATTCTTATATGTTGATGTTGGACTACCATTTAAACATGTTAAATCAACATAACTGCATCCAAACCGGAATCAGGATTTGATTTACTACTCCACAAGAGCTCTGACACATTCTATAGGTGATTTACAAAAATACTCAGATCTACCTCCCAAAAAACCTAACAATGTGGATGTAGTTCGGTACCAAGAATGCCATCAAGCAATGCAATTAGAGCAAGAAATTAATTTTGTTCAGAGAACTAGAGTACTCTTGCACACTTAACGATTTGAGAACAAGTGGCCCTAATTAAAGACCATACACTAGATCCAAGATATAATAACACTATCGAGGCCTTTCCACCTTCAGCTTAGGGACCTCATCTAATATTAAAATTAGAGTTCATCGAGCTACTTGGTTATGAAATTAAAAAAATCTGGAAACTAATAACAGGTGATCAATATACACCACAAGGAGAGGTTATTGTAGAGTTTAACTTAAATAAAAGAAGACCGCGTTCATCTGCTACAAAAAGTTTCAAATCCCGACAAACAACACATACAACAACAACGAGAGGATAAGCAGCATAGGGACAAATCTCAGCGACACAATCATCACGAGACTGATGCCGGAAGACCAACACCACAACATTTGTTTGCAAGAACAATATGAAGGAGAGAGAGCTCACATGTAGTATCTCGCGGAGGTGGTCACTGGAAGACAGCTGGTAGCAGTTCCAGGTGAACCACCGACAGTAGTAGCCCAGGCAGGCAACCACCATCTCTTCCACCTTGCATCCCCTCCGCCGTTCCTATGGCTCGGTGAGCTCCTCCCGCCGTCTGCGAAGGTCTCCGACGAACTCGCGCTTTGATCCGTATAGTCCTGCAAGATTTAATTAAAAAAATCCTTGTCATTCTTAATAAAAGTGAGCACTAGTAACCCCAAAAAGTTGGGTAATAAAATGATTAAAACAAGTAGTGCTTAGAGAAAGCATTGAAGCTGGCGCACAATCAAATGTACAATTACATGCAGAAAAAAGATGATCATATCTTTCTCATTAGATCATCCATTAAGACAATGAGGTAGGAAACATACGACCAAATCAGTAACTTTTGCACAAATCAATCTGCATTACTTCTGATAAGAGAAAGCATCACTTCTTTTACACTTTCATATGAATATTTAACTGAATAAAACAAATGTCGATTACCTAAAAGGTTACTAAGATGAGCTCAAATACACCAATGCCCACCTAAAAAAAATTATAGGATTGAGAAGTGCAAACATAATCTTCACCACATGAAGTTGAAACATTTCTATGCTTGTAAAAACAAGTAAATTGCATTCCCATTAATTCCAGCAAGGCAACGAGATATAAACACATACCAAGTCATAACAGTTTTGCTCCATAGTTGAGAAAGGCAACATTTGATTAGTCGGAGGGCTTAATTTTCCAATTTAAATCCAACTAAGCCATTTGCTGTCCAAAATCAGTAGCATTTTGAAATTATCCATCTAGCCAGCTCATAAGGTGGAAATGCATCTTCAAGCTAGAATGGGAATAAAGCCATCCACGTCATCATGTTCAGTGCCAATGTCGAAACCAACACAACAAGTAATTTCTAGAGTTAAACCTAAATCCACCAAATGGTGACACACTAATTATTATTACGAGAAACAAATAAGCACATACGTTTCCATCACATACCATCACCAAAGGCCCCAAACCCTAGAACTTGACATGGTGCAATGGCCAGCATAACTCACCACGGCTCCAGGGCGCATACGAGGCGAGGAGGCCGGATCAAAGTTGTGGCCGGCAGCGGCAACTCAGGATGTGGATGGGGGAAAACACCGACATCAGCTCTGGCTGGATGCTAGCAGCAGCAACTTGGGAAGTTGGAGCTTCCAAAACACTCGGAGCATTCCTCTGCAACTTGACCTCTGCACCATTCTTCAGAACCTGCGTTTGCAAAAAAAAAATATCTAAAAAACTGAAGAAAAAACAGCTATAAGATACATGCTTGAGAAGGGGTGCTAGCTTTCAAGACATGAGAATATCTGATCATAGTTGATACAAGTCCAAAATATAGATTTATATTATGACTAGTACAAGGTTTCCTTCCTCAACAACCATAATAAAGCAATTGCAAATGAGCAAATTATAAACTACAAATTTAAGAACAAAGAATAATAAGACCAGACCTACAAAAGCAAGCATAGATCTAGCATACACATAGGAAATTTATGATTAACTATTGTAAGAGCAGTTGCAGAGCAAATTTACGATTTTTAACCAAATAGAGAAAATATTTCACTTGTTATGCACATGTTAAATATGAATCTGACGGTTAAGCAGGGATGCGCTAGATGTGAAAACTCGGTGCTTTGCATTGCAGTAGACAGTTACATCATCATCAAATATAAAAAATAAAGTTCATAGTTCACAGACACAAATGCCAATGTTTATTGCAGTAGTCAATAAACAATTTATGACTAAAAAGCATAATTTTTTGTGTTTGAAAGGCTCCTGGTATCCTCCGGCTATTATAAGAAAGCTACCTTCTCTGGATAATGGAACATATCTGGTTAACATCTGGACTAAACCATAACAACAATAATTATATGTTAACTTAAGATATATCTACTTAAAAATACTAGCAACAAGCTTAGTTACACTGCCTAGCTAACTATTACAAAAGAGATATTCATGTCTAAATCAGCATTGACCAGAACTGGACCAAGCTAGCTTATAAGGAACCAAGAAAAACTTTGGTGGGCTATCTAAATAATCAGAAGAAAGGCTCACCAGCCAATAACAGCCTCCAAGACCAACAACCTTCCTGACAACACCACGTAGGACAGTTTTTTTGCAAAAATAAATGGACAGAGAGCTCACTGGCAGCAACTTGTTAGGCAACAACAGCTCAAAGACGTGGTTGCCAGCAGCATATTCGGGAGGTGGTCTCCGAAAGATGCCCTGCTGCAGCAGCCCGAGCACGCGACCACCATCTCTTCCTTGCCTCCTTGATGCCATTCATGCGGTCAGCTCCTCCTACAGCCGGTCACCAACGATCGCCCGTCGATCTGGATAGTCCTGCAATATTTCAGAAAGAAGTCACTAGCATTCTTAGTAACAATGGGCAATAATAAAAATAAGAATGGCTAATAAAATGATGAAAATGAAAAAAAACTAGTGCCAGGACCATACTACAATTTATGTCACTGAATGCTAGTCAAGAAACAATTTATGAAGAGAAAGCACTAGTTTTTGTCTGTTAAAAAAGCTGTTGGGGTCCTCCATATATTATAAGAAAGCGCTAACAAAGCCGCCAGACAATGGCAACATGTCGGAAAGAAATCAACAATCACATACCAATCCCCCCCCACCCCAAACAAAACGAAACAACCTCCACAAGGTAGGAAACGAAAACATGGTGCGCACTTGAGGACCACAATTCTACAAACAGAAACCAACTATCTACTAGGAAACACTTCCCAAACAAAGCATAATAGCCCCGAACATAACTCCCAGCAAGCAAACGAAAGCCAACATGAGTGGCTAGAAGAATGAGACATGGGATTTTCTGCAGCAAATTCATGGCTTAATCCACTAAATCGTCAGACAATACAAGCATTTTAGTACCATATCCTAAACCTACAACGCCATGAATACATCATATCAATGTCCATACAAGGTAACAAGATTTACAAGGAATGCTGGAGGAGGAGGAGAGAGCTCACCGCGGGCAGAAAGAGCTCGGAGACGTGGCCGTTGGCAACATCTTACGGAGGTTGTCGCCGGAGACTACCAACAACAGTAGCTAGGGCAGGCGACCAAAATATCTTCCTCCTTGCCTTCCCGCGGTCATTCCTGCGACGGTCACCGACGAACTCACCCATCATTCTGGATAGTCCTACAAGATTTAAGAAAAAATCCCTTGGCATTCTTAGTACAAATGAGGACTAGTACCCCACAAAAATAAGAACGGGTAAAAAAAAACGATCAAATGATTAATAAAAAGCACAAGATTTTGTGGGTTGCAAAGGCTGCTGGGGTGCTCCAACTATTACAAGAAAGTGCTAACAGAACAAAGCTCGCAAGAAGCTTCCAAGCAACAACGACACACGACGATATAGAAACAGAACAACAATCATCTAGCCCCACAACAACAAAAACAAAACAGCCCCCACAAGGCAGGACACGGAAACATGGTGCGCACTTGAGCACAACAAGTCTATAAACAAGATCAAGCATACCAGGCTCCCAACATAGCTTACAGCAAGAAAACAGAAGCTAGCATGAGCGACTAGAACGACAAGAGATAGGTTGTCTGCAGCAAATTCGTCCTATACCTAATTTCCAGCTAATCATTAGTCGGTGGTAAAACAAAGCAACATGAGACATGGGAATTCACCGGAGCGTGTAGTTGAGAGCGAATGTCACTACTACGTCGCCACCGCAGGCGGTGTGAGCCAAGGTGATGAAGTATTTGGTGGCCCGATACCTCCTAGCCAGCTTCAGACCCACATTTCCCCCGGTGCTGTTGCACCTGGGACACATCCACTTCTCCTCTTCATTAAAGCCACGACAATATGTTGTTCCATGTACTACTCCAGCAACTACCATTGGTTGAAGAAGCTCAGCGCATTTATCACTTGCATGAGAACAAACCAATACGGAATAACATATGTGGTAGTTGTTATTCATACAAAGAACAAAAGTGGTGGGAGCCATATTAATCGAACTGACAATACATAGCCTTGAGCGCAAGAAAGCAAAAACAAAAAAAAATTACCCGAAGCGCAGTTGCAGCAACCAGAAAGTAAATTGTAAACACTAGTTTCATCTGATTAAAACAATATATTTTAATCATAATTAATCGTCATAGAACCATTCATATGCCGATTCGTCTTCTATTGTAAACTGTAAATACATACTACAAAAGAAAGATGACTATATCATTATTAAAGCAACATAGTTAAAATGAGCCGTTATCTACTATCTAAACCTGACCAAGGATGGAAGCAGAAACCCACCCTATATTTGTGGCTCCTGTATTACGATTTATACAGTTGAATGAACAAATCAACCTGAAGATGCACCCAAATTCTCAGATTCATTAGTTGCTTGCCGAAATATAGATGCATCCCACCAACAGAATCTGTGTAGGTTTGGTTGCATCTTGTAGCTCAGATAAGAACTAACTAACTGATACCACACAGAACTATACTTGAAACAGACCTAGAACTGAGAGACCTATTCCTCTCCCTACGGCAAAACAAAACCAACACGATGATGACAGGAAGCAGCTGCGGCTAGCATGCTTGGGTTGTTGGCTTGGTCAGGGTAGGGAAGCTTTACACGCCTTTCGGCTCTCGGTCCAGGAGGCACAAAGGCACGAGCAAGAGGGCATAACAGTGGGATTGGTCGCGTCCGGCGTTGGCAAGCACACAACTGTGTTCACCACCTGCCGGGGAGCTACAAAGAAAAGTAATTTTATGAAAAAAAATGCTTAGATATATACGTACATATAAACTTTAATACAAGTGTAAGATCACTGCCTAGCAAAATCAGCATAATGCAAGCCTATGATAATAAATTTTCCATTTGGTGTTGCAATTTTTCGTCTAGGATAAAATAATAGAATAATTAAATTACCGACTCGAATGCCTCCTACAAGAATTGAATCCAACGCCCACAAGGGAAAATTCATGCATATGCATACTTAAAGTGGCAATAACAAATCAGGTCCAAATTCTTATAACTGTGGCTGATTTACTAGCAGGTTGCATCAGACTACATATGAAAGCCAAATCTATCAAGTGCTTTGAAAAAAAATGCAGATCGCCAAATAGCTATATATGAAGTTTGAATTGTATCTTGCAATTGAGAGAAGACATAACTAGCAGAACCACATAGATCAATACTAGTACATACCTATTAATGAAGGATTCGGAACTCCCTAATCGATGTAGATAGGCAGCAGCCACATGTAGGAGGCTTGGTCGTGAGCTAGGCTCAGGGAGGGGTGCTCACACGCCTCTCGGCTCCCCGTCTGGCGCATGGCGTGATGTGGCAGCGGTTGCCACTCGCCAGCCAGCATGGCGTCATCAATCATGATTTTTCTGCAAAACCGGAAGGACAAATTTCATTCCATCATCAATCACATAAGTTACAAATCTGAAGTAAAATTGCAGCCTAGGAACACACCGGCAACAGATTAGAAGTGCTCTTACTCTGCACCGAATTGTTTGTATTCAATTAAATCCCTGTTGTGTTGTAGTATTAGACGAGATGTAACATCACCATTCCGAAGACCTGGAGCAGGAATAGCACCCCCATGTCAAATCCTTGAGCCAAATCGATGCCGGTAGAGATGGATGGCGGAGGTGGGGTCTACCTATATGTTGACGCCAGGACGGTGCGCATTGAGGAGCAACACGATGGAAGGAGGCACACTGGATCTCCAACGGGCCCGTGCCATGGGGACAAAATTGACGACCACCTGCAGGAGGCCGAGGCAGAGCCAAAATGCAGTTCTTCAGCAACCAACAAAAGAGAACAAGTTGCAGTTAGCAACCCCTTCTCAATTTTTTTTTTTGCATTCAGCAACCAGTTATGCAGCAGGTACTAGGATGCAGGTAACAGGAATACAAGTTTTCTTTCGGTGGCTGCTCCACTAATATTCAGAGATGGGCCATGACATGATTCAGTTTCAGTACACGCTAGCTAGTGACATGAAAATCCATCGGGTGCCTACACACGTCAAGGGCAGTAGCTACACGCTAGCAAGTCACAAGGCAAGTGCCCTGTACGTTCTAGGCAAAATGCACGCAGGTATCCAGGTACAAGCGACGGAGCCATCTTCTTACCTCTGAATCCCAAAGCAACAATGACAACAGATTAGAAGTGGCGTACACAGCCGGTGCAAATCCTGGCCCTTAACCCTAACGGTCAGATTAGCGGCCGGACGAACACCAGCGGGGCACGCATTCGGGAGGCGTCGACGGAAATCGCACGACATGATGGAGGATCCGCGCGCAGAGGGCCTCCCTGTCGCCGTGGGGGCTCGGCCATGGCGGCGGTGCGCGCACCTCCTCGGCCTGGTCCTGCTCGTCGCGGGGGCGAGTGGGCGGCGCTCGTGCGGAGAGATGGAGCCAAGGTGGAAGGAGAAGGGCGACGGATCTGGCTGGGAGACGGAGAGAATGGGGTGAATCGAGGAGAATACGGGAGCGAGAGAAAGACAGCGCCGAGAATGCTGTGCCTGTGGGTGCTTTTTTTTTTGATATGGGTTGTGCGTGCGTTGGGTGAGCGTGCTGTGCATGTGCGTGCGTTGGATGGGCTGCTGAAATCTGGTTCGATCCGTGGGTAGAGGTGATATTGCCATCTCATTGGCTGGAGACGGTAGGTGAAGGGGAATTGACGCTATTAAGTCCCTAAATTACAGCCGCTACTTTAATTATACTCAAAAGGATTAATTCGAGCGAGATTACAGGAGAAACAAACTAGCCAATGCATGGCGATAAAACATGAACTGATTGGACGTGATTAGGGAGTAGGCGACGCACCCTATATATCGCTCGGCCACCAAACTGCTAGAATTGACTTCTTAGCTATGTCGGCGGTCAGGCGCCCGTGAAAAAAAAAACTCTTTGTCCATGGTCGGCCGTCAAACTCACATCCATGACACTACCTTCTGTCCATAGACATCGTCAACGACTATCACTCGTGCCCTCCATCGCCAATACAAAATACCGGCTCCACTATCCTCGCTCAACAACTACACCTTCGCCGAGAGACAAGACAACGAGGTGCTTGCTACCCGAGGCGGAGATCCTAGGTCTACTTCGTAGAGAGATCACAGATCATTCGGTTGTTTCCGTAGCGCTGCCAGATATACCCACCATCAGCCTACGACGTCAGAGCATGGACACCCACTCAACCATTTGAGTCCCCCCCCCCACACACACACGCGCGCGCGCACATACCATCGTGATGATACCCGAGACATGGGCTCGCACGGAGACACGTTGACTATGTTCGTCGATGAAAGTGTTTGTCCTATACAAAGTAGGAGGCGAAGATGAAACAAAGGGGTAGGCTGAGGGAACATCGACACCATAGATGGTCCACTAACGTAACAAGACTAGGGCCAGCGGTTGGAAAGGACAGAGAGATGGGACACGAAAGTAGTGTCGGTGGCATGAAGATTGTTGAATGGGCCAGGTCAGAAGGCAGTGGGGAAATCTTTCGTGGGTCTAGGATAAACGAAGCATGACTTTGGCGACTATATTGTCCTATGACATCGGCGATTTCTTCGAGGCATGGCGCTTCTATAATAGTATTCAGAATTCATGGCCCCGTCTAATTAACTACATGTACAACCGCCAACTAGCTATCACAAAAAATATGTTTATCTTTAAAAATATATTTCTTCTTAATTTTCATATGTGTGGTACATTATTATAACAAGATGTTTTATTTTCAGCTCTATTATGTAAAATCTATTATTTTATGATATGATTAGTGTCTTTAATTAAAAGAATTTCATTTATATTATACTCTTTATTATTAGTTTACATTCTTGGATATTCGTCTTCAAGTTTGAGGACAAGCACGAGCTTGATGGATAACGAAAATCCATAGGCTAAATGATGTGTACATACACTAATGTGTAATAAGCTCTCATCTAGATGGAAGGTGTGTGGCCATGAGTAGTTTTTCTTGCGAATGGAAAAAAGTTAGCTAGCCCAATAGTCGTGAGCGGTTATTACAACTGGCCCAATTAATATGGCATCCGGATCGTATGGACCAAAAAAGACGAGGAGACAAACTCAACTTAAACCGTACATCCATGGCCACCTACTAGCAGTATACGTGTGCGTATCTAGCTACAAGCTTCATGCCCACAAAGCCACGATGCCTTTGCCATTTCATGCATGCACATAGCTAGTCAATTAATCAAAACGCATATGCATGCATGCATTAATTTTATTTTCCATTTATATTCTCAAGATGAGATGAACACGCACCCTTAGGCTGGTCACAATGGGGAGTAACATAAGGTAGGAACATACACACTTTTCTAGACAATGTTCCTACCTCCACAATGGGGAGTAACATGTATGTAGTGTCATGCAACAATGCATTTATTAGGCTATAGACTCATTGTTTCTTGGAGTGTGTGATGTTCCGGTAACTTAGCTAGTTACCACAAGCACCTCTCTCTTCATTAAATACGTGCCACATAAGCAAAGTTGTATTGAAGTGTGTGATGTTACTCCTAAGTTCCTCCCCATTGTGACCAGACTTACTTGTCATCATACTAAATCAAGCCTAACAACCTACCAGCTCAAGCTTCACATATATTGTCGATCTGCGTGCATCCCGGATCCATCTCACCTCCTCTTGCTCGCATCGATCGGCTTCTACCTCGCCTCCGATGCCACCACCGGCGAGTCATATAGGTCATGGTGGAGCAACTTCTAGATGCGCATGTGGACCTTCTCCTACAGCATGGGGGGGGGGGGGTGCACGACTCTGGTTACAGCGGGTGCGACAGCATGGGCCATCGCCCCCGCCTCGCTCTCCAAGATGAGACACACCGCAGTCCATCACCGCCATTCCAAAATGGCTGAATTCGGCTGGGTCCTCAAAGTCGACATGATGAGTAACATGGTTTCCTCATAAAAGGCAACACGACTAGATTTATGAGATATTGACTTCTAGTATGTTGCTGGTGTCTCGCCTTTCGGAGAAGAATTATGACGGGTTAACATCGTCTCCGAAAAATTGTAAAGGTGGTATTTGGGCCGACTAATATACATAGTCTCACCATTA
The DNA here is from genome assembly GCA_028641055.1 of Alopecurus myosuroides. Classification (NCBI taxonomy): domain Eukaryota; kingdom Viridiplantae; phylum Streptophyta; class Magnoliopsida; order Poales; family Poaceae; genus Alopecurus; species Alopecurus myosuroides. The sequence goes on along the minus strand of CM054061.1, from coordinate 125,596,435 downwards.
GTATTTTATTGGAGAGTTAATATGTGATGTAAGCTTGATGGACCTCAAACCCCCTCATGGAGGCGAGGGATTGTTCCCTTGCTGGATGGAAGACATCGAGCAATATGCTGGGATACGTAGTAGTAGCATAATATGCACGTGCTTCTGGCCGACTGGCTTTGAATTACATGCAAACGTGCATAAACACTTATAACATATGCATGCATGAAAATGGCCGTATATACTTCACAAGAGCTACACTTTGTAAATGCATAAAAATGGCCGTATGAGGCGGTCATGTTGCCCCCTAGCTAGCTAGCCTAAGTGACGTAGTTAAGCTGCTTTGTTTTATTCAATCAAAAGCGAGTTGGCTAGTCAACGTGAAGTCAACATTTACGTGTGTGTGGTACATGGACAAATACGAGTGCGTGCATATTTGAGATCTAGCCAAGCTAATCCATCCACTCAATCGTGTAAACCCAGATCGAAGGTCCGTAGGAAGAGTTTTTTTTTCGGATGAGAAGAAACAAGCTAGGCGGTTGCCCATTTTCTTCTCTAATCTCAGTCACTTGTGGGTCTAGCCTATGTGCTTGTCATGTTACAACACAACTAGCAAAGGTAGATCCCTCATCTATACATATGCACACTTCATTTATTTATTTATTCTCTCGCATATTTTCAATAAATGTGGACATGAGACAACTTCAGCATAGTAATTTTTATATGGATGGAGCCGAGTGCGCCCATGAGAGAATTAACTAAACTAAGTAAGACGTACCCTTATTAGCTAGCTACCGAAATAACGTGTCGCTTGGGACGAACCCTAGCATCACTGCCATAGCCGTCTCACACTGGCACCATGGATAACAGACTCTAACCGTCGGGGTGGTCTTCAGCGCTTCGTGCTGGTGGGTCGTTAGCTCGCGTGTGGTGACATCGACTGGAAAGAGGGTGTGAGGGCAGAAACCATTGAGCGTGGTGTGACGGAGGACACACTCGCATCCGCACATGGAGGAGGTGGGTGGCGCTTTTTCATGGGAAGCCACCATATTGATTGTGGCACTCACAAGACCGATAACCCGAGCGTTATGGGTGGCAGGGTGTTGTGCATTACCGACTTGAGGTGCGCGGTGGCGGCGAATGGGAGGAAACCGCTGTGGCGGACTGGCTCAATGGCTGGAGCATTAGATGCTCAACCAAAGGCAGCTAGATAGCTGAGTTCGTCATGCCCTCCTCGAAACAGGGTTTTCTCCCCCTTTATAAATAAGTTCACATGGCCAAACTAATAAAGATTGATGAGGGAACCCTCTCATAATGAAGATCAAAGAAAAGCCAAACCCCGACAAAGCACCCGAGACTACTAGCTAGTGGTGCCACCCCGCCTACTTGTGAAGCCGCATGAGTTAGTCACACCAAACCCACCAAGTTGTCGACTGAGAGGGCCGCCTTCCCTCTTGCTCCGGGCCATGGAGAGTTGATCTTGCGAGCGAACAACGAGGACAGATAGAGAGAGAGAGAGAGGTGAAGACATGCTCTCGTGCATGAGATAAGAGGTTACCGAGAATGCCCCACTCCAGCCCCGAGAGTGGGTCAATACAAGATCTGAGCATGCCCACCGATGCGACCAGGACGATCGAAAGGTACCAAAACTCCACGACAACAACACCGAGAAGGTTACGATGCAGAACACCGTCGTTGTCAAGACCAAAACGGTCAAGGGTTTTCGCCCGGAAACTTGATGTGGGGAAGGTAACCACAAAAACGCCCGAGAGGGTACCAATGCCCACAAGTCAACGTTGTTTTCAAAGCGCCGAGCTTTCGCGCGGACAAGCATTGATATTTCACTCAAGTGGCTAGAACATGGAATAAAATAGGAATTATCTTGCATGCAAGCATGTAGAATAACATGTAAGCCAATAATTATAATGCACATGAAATAGCATGCATTAGTTGTGGTATACCACATGTTTACCAATGAGATCACAAAGATTATAAAAAAGGACATTCCATAATAATAGATATCTCATATTTACCGCATCTTCGTTAAAATCGCCCTTCTCTTTCCCGCTCGCATTCTCCGGCCACTTTCTCCCACTCGTTGTTTTTTCCACCGTTCTTCTCACGCCACAAGCTAGGTTCTATTTCTAGCCTTTGCATATAGGTTTTAGGTCTAGGGTTTAGGTTCCAAAAACTAGAGTGTAGCTACAAGTTATATTTAGGGTCTAGGGTACGGCTGGGCATGGGCAGCCCAACCCGACAGCACGCCCGAAAGCCCGGTCCGCGACCGCTGAAGCCCGGACTGAAAACACTAAAAATCCCAAAGCACTTAAAATCTACTCCCCCCTTATCAAAATATAAGATGTTTTAGCATTTTATAGACAACATGTATCTAGACAAGTTTTAGTGTGTGATTCATGTGTATTTGGCACTAAAATATGTCTAGGTACGTTTTGTCTGAAAACGGTAAAACATCTTACATTTTGATACGGAGGGAGTAGTATATTATTGAAACAATAAGTGTAATACTGTATTTTTACTCTATATATTAAATTAAAAAAATATTTTTAATGGGGCTATTACACTTTCTGACTATTTCGAGCCAGATCGGGCCAATCCCGAGCTTGTCATTTTTTTGGCGGACTTTTCAAAGCACGATCCAAAACCTTCCCAGCCTAAGGAAACCAACACGCAATTTGGGGTCTAAGTCTACAGTTTAGATCTAGGGTATAACTTTAGTGATCAAGTATCTAAACTGATCCCTAGACAGCTAATTAGGGCCATGAAATTATGCCAAGAGAGTTACCTATTTATGGCATGTGCTCGCGGTGTTGCGTGTGCTATTACAGTCATTGTTATGCTAGGAGACACTTATTAGGTATCATTTCATGTGCATGTGACATTATCGTATGTTATTAATCATTACTTTATGTTAGGGGGTGATTATTCATCTGATGTGACGTTAGCACACATTATTATGGTAATTATTTTATGCTATGACCAATAAATGCATTTACTCTTAATATCACACCAATATTTTAATAATAGTAATAGGTAATCAAATTATAGAAAGTAGTACAACTAGACTTATCAACGAAATAAAAATCAAATGATAGGTAGTTATTATCCCGTAGGATAAAATAACTACATAAATGAATGAACTTTGTGAACAAGAATAATCATGTGTAACATGTACTATACACAACCTAACCCGCACCAACAACCTCACACACCATTCAAAAATAATCGAACTGAAAGCACAATAAGATGGACAATAATTACTATAATTGGTGAATCACTATAGTGATTAGAGCATGTAGTAAAATAGGCATCATCTAGTATATAACTATACACACGTACGATAACAATATTATGCTGCACATTAAATAAAATGCATTAAATATGGTATACCACACTTTTACCGACGGGAGCACCAAGGTCATCGGAAGGAACATGACATAAAATCATAGATATGTCACACTAACCTCTTTTTTTTATTAAACCCCATCTCTCCCATATTCTAGGCCCTTAATTATTCTCTTGTATATACAAGTCCTCCTAACCTTCTAGCGAACCTCCTACCCACCGATAGATCGCCGACCTCTAAACCTAGCCTCCCGCGGATAGTCGCTCATCCACACCATTGCTTATCACTACCAATCGGCAACTCCCACATAAACTACATGCACAAGCTTATCATAACATGAAATGAAGGCCTCGGAGCATCTCCAACAGCGACGCCATATCTACGCACGCTAAATAGGCTTTGCAGCGCGCATTTGCAACTTTTAACGCGTGAATGTGTTGCGATCTTTTTCGGGCGCACGGAATATAAAGCGCGCTACGCATGTGATTTTCCGGCCGAGATAAAATGGGCGTAGAGTCACATTTGTGCATAAAAAATTGCAAACCAAGGTTCAAAAAATATTAAAAATACAGAAAATTAAACTTATTCGCATTCATCCAACATAGTTGAAGCAACATCGACAACAACTTAAATAAAATAAAAAACCTAAAAGGTACTCCTTGTCCTCCTTCGTAGTGGTGTAGTCTGACAAGGTGAAGAGATCCTCGTACCGAGGATCATCGTCGTCCCACACCGACGACGGGTCGTCCATGTGCGCATGGACGAAAACCTTCCGGCGGCGCTTGTCCTCCCGACACGCGATGTGCTCCGCCCTCCACTGCGCCCAGAATGTGTGCTCGTTAGCGACGTCCTCAGGGAACCGCACACGCCACTCCTCCATGATGCGCTCGTCATGCTCGACGGCGCTCGCGCGCACAGCTGCGGCGCCAGGTCTTGTGCTTGCTGGCGCGTCTAGATATTATCAAAGTTTATCTTGGACCTCGGGTGCCCAATCCCCCAAGCCGCTGCATCGTAAGTGCGGGTGCGCCATCTCGAGCATGCCGAGCCCGAGACGCGTGTCGTCGTTCCTAATCTCAACGTAGTAGGTGTCGTTGGGGCAGCGGTGGACGTCGTGGTAGCCAGAGGTGTTCAGGCGCAGCGGCATGTCTATAGGGAGAGAGAGGGACGGCGGGGGAGCGCTGAAGCGTCAGGTGGGAGAGGATAAGAACATGAGCATGAATGAATGTTCCATGCGGTTGGACTGCCGCGGGAGCTGCGTTTTATACATCACGCCCATCCACACGCGCCACCCTTCCCGCATGAGCGGCCGCGAGTGCCACGATTTTTCCATCGACTAAATCCACCTATAGATGTTCCCATACGCCGCCCCGACCCGCCACCTTGGAGGTGCCTCTGTTACGTTCGTTTCGTCGTGGTTGTTATTCCCGAAAAATTCTCTAGATTACGGTTAAGGATTCTAGGTTATGGCTTTAATTATTAGTCACATGCATTTGATTCAGTGCTTTTAGTGAATATATCTTTCACACATGACCTGCCTCTTGATTTTCTCGCATGTGAGAATATGTACTCGGTTAATTCTATTAAGGTTCAAACAAAGATTTTCAGTCCGACTTGTGGTTTGATGTCTCATCTTATGATTTTATTCTCTATCGGGGTAGAAGGGTTAATATAAAATTATCGAGCAGGTTTCTAGGGTTTAATGCATGTTTTGGCGGGAAATTACATGAAATATTAGTTCAAAATTAATGCAAAAGGGTTTCGTGGGCCAATTGTGCAGAGTTGAGCCGGAAATAGGCCCACTCGGGCCTGCTACAGGTTAGGGAAGGCCCCAACCCGCAGCAAACCAGTCTCCCCCTCGTACCACACCTCTCTCCTCGACGCCATTCTCCCCTCCGACGCCTCGCGCCGCCGCTCTCGACTGCTGCTCACCAAGAAGGGATCTTTTTACCCCCGCCTGGGCCGCGTTTGCCGACGGCGACGATGCGCGCCGGCAAGGTCGCCCCTCTCTTTCTCTCAATCACCTTCGCTCCCCATCCCCTCCACGCGCGATTCCGATCCCAAACCGCATCTCCTCCGCCCCAACAGGTCCTCCCCTTGGGCCCCCAGCACGAGGCTGGACGGGAGCTACGGAACCGCGCCGTCTGGCGCTGCGCCCAACCATAGGGATCTGCGCGCAGGATGGACAGGAGCCCCGGCACCGCGTTGACTCGGCCGAAGAGGGACGCCTCTGCGCGGAAGATGGGCGGACGTCGTCCACCACATCACCCCTCAAGGTCCATCCTGTTCTTCTTTTGTTCCGTTGCTATCCTGTCTATTTTACACTCACGGAAAAAATTTCTGATTTGGAAGGGAGGGCTCTATCTCGCGCTTGCTGCTTCAGGACAACCTGCGGACGGATGCTGCTGCTAGGCGTCGTCGACGGACACGCTCGACCATCAAGTACGCTAGCGGTATCCAACCCTGCTGCTTTGCTACCCATGTCTCTGTCTACGTTCTTACTCAATGGCAGGAGTAGGTTTCTGACATCTTGGTAGCCAAGTTTGCACACTACATGTAGTATACTCTGCATAAGGCACACCTGTCCGCAAATTTATTTGCCTAGACCACTAGTTTTTGTATGGAATATATAGCCTTTGTGAGCTGTGAACACGACACTTGCCCCTCTAGAGCGATCCCATGCAACTCAATGTCCTAAGACTTTTCATCCAAGTCAGAACCATAAATTGTGTAAGAAAACTCACCATTTGATGGTAACCATGAAACATGCCCCTGCCATTTTGTTCATCTATGTTGTTTTTATATAGCATCGTATACGATATGTAAGCATTGTGTATGGTTGTCTACTGTTTCTTTTTTGCACTGACATAGCAATATCCGATTTGGCAGGGAGGCCTCTCGTGGCTGCTCGACGATGAGCTGTGGAAGGATGCTGCTGGTCCTCGTGTCCTGCTGCTAGGCGACGTCTTGTCCGCGGTTGACGCCATCACCATCAGCTACGGGAGGTACAACCCTGCTGGCTTGCTCTGTATGTGTGGTACATGATCTGCTGTGTATGTTGTTGCCAAATGCCAGGAAAGGGTTAGTGCTAGGTATCTACCGGCAAGTTTGGATAGACTTGAGTTACTCTGCACAACCCAACAGAATAGCACCTGTCCAGGATTTGCCTATACGTACCACCGGTGGCTGGTATAGGTTTGTGAAATCATGCTAGCTAGGAATTAATATGTTGTGTCACTTGAGCAGAATTATATTTTGCCTAGACCACTAGCTGCTGTCCTCTTGTATATATGGCCTTTTGTGAGAGATGATGCAATTTGAATGAACTTTGCATCGAAGTATGAACCATAAAGTGTAAGAAAATTCACCATTCTGTTGATAGTAACCATAAAACATGGCCTGCCATTTTGTTGATGGATTTGTTTTAGTTTTAATTTTAATTTCGTACACAGATCAATTGGCTGTGCCAGCTGCTTCTCCATCTCCTAGCTGTTTCCCCGAAGCTGATGCTGCCGACGAGGGCTACAATGGTGCTTATGCTGGAGGCCGGAGATCCCTTTTGTACGATGCTAGGAGGACCTTTGGCTGCTGCACCTCTACTTGCGGAGATGAAGCTTGCGCTTCATCAGGTTCGGGGAGACGCAGGTGGACCTGAAGCGCCACAGTCTCTGGCATCGCCATCAAGTAGAGAGGTACCCTGATCTGGCACTCTCCCTTGGCTTGCTGTTTGTGAAGGTTGATGTTTGGTTTTAAGCTAAGCTAGCTCATGTATATTTAGAAAGATATGACGCCGTTTACACTAATTTGTTCCTAGTTGATGCTACTCCCTCCGTTCAACAATAGATGACTTGCGCTTATTTAGATATGGATGTATCTAGACATGTTTTAGTGTCTAGATACATCCATATGTTGTTCTGATTGCAGTTGTTCAGGCGAGCCACGGTCAGAAGGGCGCCACGATCTGGGAGAGGACCTGGGCGCCTGCGCGTCGATGCTGTCAGAGCCACGCGATCTCGGAGAGGACTTGGGCGCCACGCTATAGGGCCTGGGCGTCGACACAGAGAGAGCCGCGATCTGGGAGAGGACTGGGCTGTACGCTCTGGGACATCTCCGGCAATCGATATGGGCGCGCGCGGGTGGAGGCAAGCTCGGGCGCGATCTGGACGCGCGTGGCTGGAGGCGACCTCTGGTGCGCGCGGGTTTTGCACGTCTCCTCTACATATGGTTGGTGACATGTAATAATAATAATGGTGTCTGAGTTATTGTAATAATATTCGGTTAGTTTTGGATGTGGAAACCACAAGTTGTAATAATCTGTAACCCGGCCCCTGTATTTGTGGTTGGCAAACTCCTGTGGGCTTTGGTGTGACGTAAAAGTCCAACGGCTAGCTATATATGATGTCGAAATTTGGAGAGGATTAGTTAGAGAATTGGTGGTTGGTTTTGACGTGGAGCAGATATATATAGCCAGGAATTAAAGCTAGCGCTATCCCAGCCAAGCCTAGTTTGGGTGTTGATCCATCTCGCGAGAAAAAAAAAAACCTAGCTTTACGCGAGAAAAAAAAAACAATACATCTAATTGGCTGGCGTGAGGAAAAAAAAAAGGATCGGAGGGAGGCCGAGGCGAGCCAACCAGTTGATGCGCGTTGGTGGCCGATTGACGCATTGCGCGTCGACCAGCTGCAGCGAGGCGCGTCCTCGTACGAACCTTTCACGGGAGGAGTAAATGCTGTCGCGCGGAGTGGTACTAGCTCAGCTCCTGCGCGCGCCAAAGTAAGGAGCAGAGAGGCAACGCATGTACCACGCTCTTCAAGGACGGCGCGCCCATGGCGTGCAGGTGCAAATGACGAGCGTGACGAAGCTGTGCGGCACCAAGAGCGTCGTCACGGTGAACGGGCAGTACCCGGGGCCCACCCTGTTCGCGCGGGAGGGCGACCACGTGGAGGTCAACGTGGTCAACAACTCTCCCTACAACATGAGCATCCACTGGTACGGTACACCTGCACGGCCTCTTTTCTTTTCTATTCTCCGGCGCCCGCGAAGAACCTCACGACCGATGTATGTGTACGAACGTGCAGGCACGGCGTGCGGCAGCTGCTGAGCGGGTGGTACGACGGGCCGGCGTACATCACGCAGTGCCCGATCCAGCCGGGCCAGAGCTACGTGTACAGGTTCCAGATCGCCGGGCAGCGCGGCACGCTGTGGTGGCACGCGCACGTCTCCTGGCTCCGCTCCACCGTGCACGGCCCCATCGTCATCCTCCCGCCCGCCGGCGTGCCCTACCCGTTCCCGGCGCCGGACCACGAGCTGCCCGTCGTCTTCGGCGAGTGGTGGCGCAACGACACCGAGGCGGTCATCTCCCAGGCGCTCTTCACGGGCGGCGGGCCCAACGTCTCCGACGCCTTCACCATCAACGGCCTCCCCGGCCCGCTCTACGGCGGCTGCTCCGGGAAGAGCGAGGACACATTCACGCTCAAGGTGAAGCCCGGGAGGACGTACATGCTCCGGCTCATCAACGCTGCGCTCAACGACGAGCTCTTCTTCGCCGTCGCCAACCACACGCTCACCGTCGTCGACGTCGACGCGCTCTACGTCAAGCCCGTCGCCGTCGAGGCCCTCCTCATCGCGCCGGGCCAGACCAGCAACGTGCTCCTCACGGCCAAGCCGGCGTACCCCGGCGCCAGGTACTACATGCTGGCCCGGCCCTACACCACCACGCGCCCGGGCACCTTCGACAACACCACCGTCGCCGGCGTCCTCGAGTACGAGCAAGACATGGCCTTCCCCACCACCGGTAACCTGCCCATCTTCACGCCGACGCTCCCGCAGATCAACGACACGAGCGCGGTCTCCAACTACACCGCGAAGCTGCGCAGCCTGGCGAGCGCCGAGTACCCCGCGTCCGTGCCGCAGACGGTGGACCGGGAGTTCTTCTTCACCGTCGGCCTCGGCACCCACCCGTGCGCCGCCGGCGTCCCCGTCAACGGGACCACGTGCCAGGGCCCCAACGGCACGGCCCGCTTCGCGGCCTCCATCAACAACGTCTCCTTCGTGCTCCCGACCACGGCGCTGCTGCAGTCGCACTACACGGGGATGTCCGGCGGCGTGTACGCCTCCGACTTCCCCTTCGCCCCGCCGCACCCGTTCAACTACACGGGCACGCCGCCGAACAACACCAACGTCATGAACGGGACCAAGGCGCTGGTGCTGCCGTTCGGCGCCACCGTGGAGCTGGTGATGCAGGACACCAGCATCGTCGGCGCCGAGAGCCACCCGCTGCACCTGCACGGCTTCAACTTCTTCGTCGTCGGCCAAGGCTTCGGGAACTACGACCCGGCCAAGGACCCGGCCAAGTTCAACCTCGTCGACCCCGTCGAGCGCAACACCGTTGGCGTCCCCGCCGGAGGCTGGGCCGCCATCCGCTTCCGCGCCGACAACCCAGGTCCGTTTTGGTTCGCCTGCAGCCATGATTCCAGTTCCACACATGTATGCATGCATTGCATGGCGAACTCATGTGACCCCATCATACATTTTGTTGGCAGGTGTATGGTTCATGCATTGCCACTTGGAGGTGCACATGAGCTGGGGACTGAAGATGGCGTGGCTGGTGCTGGACGGCAGCCGCCCGGACCAAAAGCTCCCGCCGCCGCCGGCGGACCTCCCAAAATGCTAGCCATGAAAAGCAAGATCGACCGTCGGTGAGCAACATTGGTTGCTTCATTGCTTCGCTTCCGCCTCACATTGTTACCCACAAGCTTTTGCTCTCGCGTGTCCAGCGCGAGTTCGTCCCATTACTTTTTATATAGTGCTCCGTTTTTCGTCGTGATTACTTTTTAAATAGTGCTCCGTTTTTTAAATGTTTATTAATTGATTCTTCTCAGGCGATTGGCCCTTCTTTGTCAGCTAGCCAGGTTAGCTAGCTTGTGTCTGTACGCAATTTATTAATTCCATCGGTGTTGTGAGAATTTTTCTTAATCTCGGCTGGGATTTATATGTAACTGAAGGCTTCTGTATCTGCATGTATCCGCAATGTGTTGCTGAATAAAGTCTGGATGTGTTTTGTTTGGAAGGATAAATTGTTTGGTTACACATTTTATTAGGACCGAGTGTTTGCATATGTAATAATGTAAACCGTTTTTCCGGCATTTAAAATTCCACATGTCTAAGATCAACTCTAGTAGATCCTGCAAAAACACGTACCGTAAAAAAGATCTGCGGTAAATTGCAAACTGTTTTCATGGTATAGCGAGCGTATCGTCAGATCGAACAGATGCCAGAAAACCTGCACAGCAAAGTAAGTTTTTGACGTGGGAGCTGCAAAAAAGTCGGTGCTGAAATATCTCACGATTTGACGGCGGTTGGTTGCCAAAGTTTCCACCATAAACTGTAATCTTCATTTACGGTTTACGGCAAAAATGCATCTGGTACTCCAAATATGCAGCACCGATGGGTGTTTTTTTGGATTTACCGTAATTCCATTTTTTGCATATGAGCCATTTTGCGGGATCTAACCGGGTTCGTTTTTAGTTAACTTTTTGCGTTGAATATATATTTTCTTAAACGATTTTGTTAGGTCTCAGATGATTGATATTTTTTAAGCCCTCTATCGATGAAAAAAAAGTGATCTTTAGTTTATTGAGAAGTACAGTTTGCACTTGATTTGGATAAAAGTATCAAAAAAACGACCATAGTTCGAGGCTAAGGATAAACAAAAGACACTAAACTTCCCATCGGACCCTGCCTATATCGTTGGATTGGAAACAAACCGTCCGTTCGATTTGCGACTGGACCCATGCGTTCGATTTCTCATCAGACACGTGATGCGCTAACTGGACCTGCCCGTGATCCATGCTTCCGTTAAAAACCATCACGCAATTCACGCATGTAATTTGGAAACACGGTAAATGTTGGATTGTCAACGTGGCCCACTCCACAATTTCCATGAAATAAGGGCATGGTTGCTTGCTTTAGCGATGCGGGCTCCCATAATCTCAGCCTTCTTTAAAGGAAAAAACTAATTTTATGGGATATGCAACTGCTTTTTAATCTATTTATTCCAAACATTTAGGAAATAAAATCTTGCTTCGAAGAGAACTTGCAACATTTTCCTGGTGTCCCGGATGTTATTATTTTTGCTTCCTTTGTACTCATGTTTTGTTCAGTTACAAACTGAATTTTGCTTCGGCAGTAAAATATTTATTTAAAAATATCAAACTGTGTTTTTTCTACATATATTAGAATATTGCTTCCATGGTGAGTTGATCTTCTTGCATGTAGAATACATAAACTTGTGACACGTATAGCGGGATATATGGAAGCACATAGCTAGAAACTTCATTAGTATTACTAGGAAGCATAGTGAACTAATATTGGAAGCATGATTAGTGTGTTAATAAAACTTTGTTCGGATGCATAGGAAGCATAAGTGTATTGTGAAATTTCCAACATTTGACTACAGAAGTTAGTGCTTCTACATTTACTTGGCATATTTCCAGCAACATACAAATTTGCTTCCTTTCAGTCATTGAAATATACAATTTTGTATGTTCAGGATACACATGTTTCCTACATGTTACAAATTAGCTTTTTTCTGCAAGATGATATGTTTCCTGGATGCATCATATGCTTCCGATGCTCGCAGAGCATCTCCTGAAGGTGTATCCCAGAGTTGTTGGACATCACCTAGCCTCGTTCGTTCCACAAGAAGAACAAATCATGTGCGGCCTTGAAATGGTCAACAAGTATGTCGGAACCTCGTCCCTTGCAGTGATATTCTACTGTGAAACACCAGAGTGCCTACCATGCCATTCTCGGTCGGCCCGCCTTGACCAAGTTCATGGAGGTCCCGCACTATGCCTACCTGAAGATGAAGCTACTCCGGCTGCATGGGATCATCACCGTATGCCGTGACTACAAGCGGTCGATCGCCTACGCCTCCTATGGCTCAAAGCTGCCAGAATTTGTCGCCCACTCCAAAGAACTCCAGCAGATCCTTCGCGAAATCAGCAACGAGCCTCTAGGAGTGCCGACTGCGGGAGAACAGGCAGGCGAATCCCAGTTTCAAGCGACAAAGGACACCAAGAAGGTCCCCCTCGACGCCAGCTGGCCCAATTTGAAGTTCATCACCATCGGGGCAAGCCTCGAGCCCAAATAGGAAAGCGTGCTTGTCGACTTCCTCCGTGAGAATCGGGATATCTTTGCATGGCCCCCCAAAGACATGTCGGGTGTCCTGTCGGATATATGCCAAATAGGGGTATATCCGGCATTGGCCGAAGGCCGGATTACCAGGTGGCCCACAGGCAATGGACGGAGTTCATTGGGCGTCCCAGTAAGCTGACGCGCAGGAAGACGGATTCTAGAAGAACCCGGACCACGACCCAACATGGTGCAACTTGGAGGAGAAGGCGGATTCCTTACTTTCCAAGTTAGATACTTTCCGTAGTCTTCTAGGTTTCCTTCTTGTAAGCCCTAGTCCGGCTATCTATATAAACCCGGACGGGAGCAAGGAACAAGACAAGATCACAAGTTAGCTAGAAGCCAACTCGCCGGGAAGTTTATCCTCGCTGAGTTAGCAAAACCATACTCATAATTGTACTATGTATACTTCAGGCTTCAACCCTGATTTTAGTGAGATTGCAGGAATAAGAACGCCGCCTAATTGCGACGTACCGAACCTGAGTAAGTATTCCCCTAGTATAGAATCAGAGTTATCGAACCAGTTGGACTTTGTAGTCTTGAACAAGGTTGCTTTAATAACATCGCCAGAAAAGTACCGGTTGAGGAAGCACACAAACTCAAAACTCTCTCTTGCCCCAACTTTTCGGAAGGTTTTCAATCTTCCGGTCTTGCTAAAAAACAGGAGAATTAAATATATAGATTCTTGGAAAACAATAAAAGTACAAACGGAACAAAGACGAAACAATGATGAAAAGTGCTTAAAAAGGTTTGCAATATGAGGAAAATAGTACCGGGGGCCATAGGTTCACTAGTGGTGTCTCTCCAAAGAAAACAAACATGCTGGGTAAGCAAATTACAGTTGGGCAATTGACAAATCATGAACGTATAATAATACTATTATGACGGAAGGCTATTGGCAAGGAAATTATCCGGCTTTTAGCAGCAGATTTCATCCAGGAAGTAATCCACACTGAATGGTCTGCAAATCTGGTATTAGTACCGAAGAAAGACACCACTGCTCTTAGAATGTGTATAGATTACACAGACTTGAACAAATTGTGTCCAAAAGATAGGTTCGCGTTACCGCGAATCGACCAAATAATAGACGCCACCGCAGGCTCTGAGCTTTTATGCTTTTTGGATGCTTATTCCGGGTATCACCAAATACGCATGAAAAAGGAAGATCAAATTAAGACTTCTTTTATAACCCCGTACAGGACGTACTATTTTGGGGGGTCGGAAATCTTTCTCTGACACCCTGTCAGGACAAGGATAGACCCTCGGATCCATCTTCATCGACTGTTCTGCCTCCATGATGGTTTGTGAGTAGTTCCCCCATGGGATATAGGTTCATAGAAGTTGTTAGTTGGTACTATCCCTCTTGAAGCTCAATACAATGTTCTCATGAGCTGCCCTTCATGATTGAGATCTATCTAATATAATTCATGTTGTGTTTGTTGGGATCCATTGAATTGTTACATTATGATCAGTCACTTATGTTTATGAGTTATTGTTCTATATCTGTTATGTTCATTGCTTGTCACTTAGGGCCCATGATTTCAGATCTGAACTATGTGTGCAACGGACCGACAAATGCATTAAGATCATTACGTAATGTAAGCAATGGTTCTCATCCGTAGACAAGAGCACCGTTGTTTTCTCCCTAGTGGCAACAACACATCCTCCCCCCGCACGTTTCTGTCACTCGAGCACAGGCAACAAGGAGGCATGAACCCATTGTCTAGGATTGCACCGAAGAGATTGCAAGACAAGATTGACATGATAAACACCGAAGAGATTGCAAGACAAGATGAAAATTCTCTACAAATATAAGTAAAGCGTCTCAGATTGACATGAACAAAATAATCATAATCTCATGGTTCATCGGATCACAGCAAACACAACATGCACAATTGCATAACGATTGTCTCGATCATGAAAGGCGGCTCACGAGACTCTAAACATGGAGGCATAGGGGATAGAAAAACCATCTAGCTACTGCTATGGACCTGTAGTCCCGAGATGAACTACTCATGCATCTGTCTGGAGGCGATCATGGCGATGTAGAGGCCTCCGGTGACGATCCCCCTCTCCGGCAGGGTGCCGGAGCAGGACTCCAGAAGCCCTAGATTGGCCTTTCGACGTGATGGCGCCTCTCTGTATGTTTCGTGGAAAATAACTACGTCCCAAAGTTTTTAGGATTGAAGGAAACTTATGGGCAAAGAGGGGGCATGAGGCGGTGGACAGGGCTCCTAGGTGCCCACTAGGCGCGAACAAGGGGAGGCCTCGCCTGGTGCCCACCTGGTGGCCCCCTGTCTTCACCACTGATCTGTTTCAAAGGAAACAAAGCTTTACAGCTGATGCATTGGACAGTATATGTGAGGACTAAACACAAAGGACGTCTTTGAGATAGACTGTGGCCAGGGAGACGATCAACGACCGGGAATATTAGAATGCCAGCTACGTTGACCGCAGATACAGCAACTGCCAAGATCTAGGCGGAAACCGAGCCGCCAGGCGCAGTCATCGGCGTTTGGTGCTGCGAGGCTTCGCTGATCACTACGTACATTAGAGACGGACGCGGAAGTTAATGGATTCGTTCCGCCAGATCCGCATAATTTAGGCGGCCCTTCCGTTTGCCCGTTTGGCTTTTTCGAGCGGCACGGACGAAGCGGCCTGGCGGATGTCCATGGCCGTGTGCATCCTGAGCTACATCCGTCGCACAGATCACCAACTTGACCGCGAGGAAAAAAAACTTGCGTACGTACATGGCCAATCCAATCCAAGAAAACAAACGTGGATTAAAAAAAAAACAGGACGATGGTAACGAATTAATCGCAAATCGAGGAAACGGAAGAAAAATAAAAAAAGGCACGGATCCAATCAAATATGGGACCTGGACGAGAGTACCTGCTTGCTCGAGCTCGCTCTCTCGTCCTCGTCCTCGCCAAACTCTCCGTCCATCGAGATCTTCTCAACAACCAGTGGACGGGATGGATTACCCGATCACGCTGCAAGAACTCGCCGCCAAACGAGTGTCGAACACCCCTCGCTACTGTGTCGTCTCCTCGCCATCCATCCCATCCCATCGCATCCCATCGCATCGCCTCGCCAAAGTCCAAAGTCACAAGTCACGCGATACCGCACGCGGCTCCGTGACTATGGGCTCGTATATATAGAGAGAGCTTTCCCCCCTTTCGCATTTTCAATTTTGGCCAGAAAGATTGATTTGCAGGGCGGGAAGAAGAGATGACGAGAGGAGCATTTTTGGTTTTCTCCGTTGATTGTTTGCAGGTGATTAAATGCTTGACGGTGTAGATGCATAGTGGCGTGGATCGCTGACATGTCTCATGCCTATTAAATTATCTACGTCCTCATAGGGGCATGCGAAAAGTTCTGGCCTCACAGTCCACGTACCCATCAGTTACTCCCTAAAACTCCGGCCCAGCATTAATTTTCCTGTTTAGTCCCAGTAATCCCGTCACTGCTAGCTGCCAAATTGGGTGCAAACCAATATACACAACGATTGCCCACATTAGGTTGGTGTTTATTTTTTCTCTCTTAAATACGTCGTGATGCTTGAGCGACTCGGTCATAATTTATTTTGTCGCAGCTCTTCTTTTACTGGATGATGAAATTTGCCACATACGATTCATTTCATCCTAAAGCGGGATGATCATGCAGCTGACTAATTATGAAAAGAAAATCGGACAAATGATTCATTTCCAATTTCATATACGAGCACCAAATTGAACTTCACATATTTTTCGTTTTGTTTCTAGAAACGAACGTCATTTCATTGATTAAGCAGAGCATAAATCCACATGCTATCTGAATTTATTTGAAGGGGAACCAAATTTCTTTGGGATGGAGAAAACAAAATACATACACAGCCAAGCTTTTGATAAAGCATCACTAACAACTCCAAGAGAAGAGAAGAAAAAAAGCTACTACGTATGGATGCATAGATAGAAGCAGATCATACATTTTCATACAAACTGTACAACAACAACAAAAAAGAAGATATCATCAGGTAATCACACTTTGTGTACAACTGACGCTAAGTTTAGTCTGATACATCTCAGGTAATCAGCTGACAACTTTGCTGGCATGTTTGGATCAGCAGCTATATATCCAAACTGTTCCGACCAGAGAATTGAGCACCATCTTGGTTTCGAGTGATTAAAGACCAAGAACATCCGACTCAGCCGGCCTCATCCAGTGGCCAAGCTCAACCTCCACTTCTCCTCGAGACGCTAACGTAGTTACTAGACCACTGTACCTGTAGCAAAAGCTTGAGCTCCACCTCCACTTCTCCTCGAGACGCTAACGTAGTTACTAGACCACCTGTAGCAAAAGGTTGAGCTCCACCTCCACTTCTCCTCGAGACGCTAACATAGTTACGATCCAAATAAAACCAAAACCACTTGCTCATTCATTCACTGGTCATGAATCAGTAACACTGAGCATACAAGCTCTTATTAGTTGGAGCAACCTGATCATGTATTTATTATTCTATTAGACAAAAAAGAAATAGCTACTTGAAACTAAAAAACCAAAACAGGACACCATCATGAGATTCACCATCCAGTGAACACCACCACAAGACACACATAAATTATTTATGCTAGAAAGGCACCAACACATACATTATTTAGGCTAGAAAGGCACCAACATATACATGGTAAAAGACAAGATCATCATAAGACTGGTGCCACAAGATCAACACCACAAAATTTGTTCGCAAGAACAAGATGGAGAGAGAGCTCACCGGAAGCATCTAGGGGAGGTGGGCGCTGGAAGACGGTTGGCATCAGTTCCAGCTGCACGCTAGCACTAGCAGCCCAGGAAGGCAACCACCATAACCTCCTCCTTGCCTCCCCGCCGCCATTCCTGCGTCTCGGTGAGCTCCTCCCGCCAGTTGCGAAGGTCACCGGTGAACTCACCAGTTGATCTCGAAACTATGTGTGCTAAGAGAAAATTGAGAAGTATTTAGTGCATGTAAAATGACTTGATATTTTATGCTTTAAAACTATATTATGACTACTTAGCTAATCATTGGTCACAGAAAATCAGGCTGGAAGCACAAAAAAGTGTGTGCGTGTGCTAAAAACGGGCAGAGAAATTTCCAAAAATGGAAAAGGGTAAGGAAACTTCCAGCATGATAAAAGAGTTCATATTTGGTTGCTTATCAACTAGTACAAGTGTTAATGAGTAAATAACTTCAAGAGACACTCTCAAACACACGTCTTGGTAACCTTGGAGCTGAACAAGGGAATACCTTGGTGGTTCTCGAGCAGCGGGATGGGGGCGGCCCCTCCAGCCACACGAGAGATATGGCCAGCGCTGTGGTGGCCGACGGTAGTAGCACCACCAGTGGTAGGCTTGGCCTGCAAAACACACAGACAATAGATGAGCCTACTACTCCTGCCATGCGAGAATTCCCAGCCATGGCAGCGGTCGGGAAATTTCTGAAGCAAAACCCATGCGAGGGAGGGAGGGAGCACATACCAGCTCAAATGCTGGGTACTGCTAGCTGCCCTTGCAGGTCCGTCGGAATGGCTGTTATCCATGTAACATGAAAATAACTCAGACCAACACTTGGTTTTCATCACAGTGCACTCGTAGAGGACATGTGGAAAACAGACAACATCTTAGCAAGAACATCATATAACATGGACGCATCTCCATCATCAAGCTACAACTCCCATCTCGCTAAGAACGGCACTTGCAATAACCAGAACTAGCTATTGGAAAGAACACTAGCCAGGACAGAATTCAGTGGTAACTATTGCACTTTCACTCCTTCATAAACGGAACAATATGGACTGAATGAAAAAGGTGTTCCCCAGAAGAACAAATTAGGCCGGTGATTCCTCAACTACAAGAAAGAACCCAGACAAACATTTCAGAGCAAATGATTGTCTCCAAGTACAGATCGAGCTGCTTAGGAATCATCCCACATATTCAATTTTAAAATGGCAGGATTAATATTAACATCACAGGGCAATGGAACCACTAGAGACTAGTGCCATCTAATAGCCCGGCCATCAATTCTACCTAAAACCCTGGGTTATTTCACTATATACTAATCAAGCTGATCCAACTCATGCAACATGTCAATTAAGACACTGAATAGTTAGGAGCCTAAACATAGCAATTGCACTAACATGGAGATAGTTAGGAACATAAACAGAGTAAATGGCTAGTATTCAGTTCACTATTACCAAAGAATAGCACATTATCATTGGCCTTTCAACTGGGGGAGGATATTGGACATGGGAATGAACCGGGATTTTACCAAAAAAGGTTGAAGCTGCCACCGTAGTTGTTGTACGGTGAACTCACCGTCGTCACACATAGGCGGGAGCCGAGGTAGTCGATGTCAAAGGCACCTTCAGCCTACTAAATGACCATGAGCTATATACCAGGCAGCATACCTCGCTGCAAGTTCAGTTGTTGTTCTAGCTCGATGATTACCAGACGAGCAGCAAGTGCCTCTCACTCTCACTCAACTCAAAAACATGCGCACACCAGGGAAAGTGGAAAGAATCATGAATTTTCAAATGCCCACAATGCAATCGCATCAACAAACATAAGCTGCCAAGACACTTTTTCTCATAAGCATGAGACATCGGTGATAACATTTTGACATCATAAATTGACCGAGATGCAATTAAATCGATGCTAGACCTGTTGCTAGTACTCAATGCACGCCAGCTAGTTGGACAATGTTGCCAGTCCATACCGTGGTACTCAACACCAATGAGCTATGTTTTCCTCAGGTTTGAGGAAGAAGTACAGAAACTGACCCAACATATATGATTATCTATCGAAAACAGAGCATACAAACAACTTCAGTGGCTGCAATGTCAAAATCTAGGTCTTTACTCCAAGATAGGAATCACAAGTATAGCCTAAAAGTTGTACTCCCTCCGTCCTGGTGTATAGGGCATAATATCAAATACATGCAGTCCCATCTATTAGGCACATTTTGCATTAATTCTCTTCTAATTAGTGGGTGGTTGCCTCTCTCCATCCCTCTCCACCAATGCATGCAATATTTAAACCCCAATGAATGAATACCTAGGGCCTAGAGATTTGCTATATGTGCCCTATACACCAGGACGGAGGGAGTACATGATATCATAGAAAAGTAGTTAATTTAGTACGATACAACCAGTGAACCGAAAGTGTTGGGAAAATATATCAAAAGTCCTTGTTGTGAGATAAAAGGTGTTGCAACATCATTGCTACTTAAATTCAATGACTAGTGATTGATCAAACAATCAGTAGTATGGAAGTTACTGAAACTGAGCGCCACTACCTACTACTCTGTATTTTTTAAGGGTTTGTTCGCACTGAACTTGGAAATGGTTTAGAGGAAGGATGGTAAAAAAACGAATACCCTCCAGCTATTATTTTAGTGCCTATGGAGGGCCAATACCCAATCATGTCCATATTCTTATATGTTGATGTTGGACTACCATTTAAACATGTTAAATCAACATAACTGCATCCAAACCGGAATCAGGATTTGATTTACTACTCCACAAGAGCTCTGACACATTCTATAGGTGATTTACAAAAATACTCAGATCTACCTCCCAAAAAACCTAACAATGTGGATGGAGTTCGGTACCAAGAATGCCATGAAGCAATGCAATTAGAGCAAGAAATTAATTTTGTTCACAGAACTAGAGTACTCTTGCACACTTAACGATTTGAGAACAAGTGGCCCTAATTAAAGACCATACACTAGATCCAAGATATAATAACACTATCGAGGCCTTTCCACCTTCAGCTTAGGGACCTCATCTAATATTAAAATTAGAGTTCATCGAGCTACTTGGTTATGAAATTAAAAAAATCTGGAAACTAATAACAGGTGATCAATATACACCACAAGGAGAGGTTATTGTAGAGTTTAACTTAAATAAAAGAAGACCGCGTTCATCTGCTACAAAAAGTTTCAAATCCCGACAAACAACACATACAGCAGCAACGAGAGGATAAGCAGCATAGGGACAAATCTCAGCGACACAATCATCACGAGACTGATGCCGGAAGACCAACACCACAACATTTGTTTGCAAGAACAATATGGAGGAGAGAGAGCTCACATGTAGTATCTCGCGGAGGTGGTCACTGGAAGGCAGCTGGTAGCAGTTCCAGGTGAACCGCCGACAGTAGTAGCCCAGGCAGGCAACCACCATCTCTTCCACCTTGCATCCCCTCCGCCGTTCCTATGGCTCGGTGAGCTCCTCCCGCCGTCTGCGAAGGTCTCCGACGAACTCGCGCTTTGATCCGTATAGTCCTGCAAGATTTAATTAAAAAAATCCTTGTCATTCTTAATAAAAGTGAGCACTAGTAACCCCAAAAAGTTGGGTAATAAAATGATTAAAACAAGTAGTGCTTAGAGAAAGCATTTGAAGCTGGCGCACAATCAAATGTACAATTACATGCAGAAAAAAGATGATCATATCTTTCTCATTAGATCATCCATTAAGACAATAAGGTAGGAAACATACGACCAAATCAGTAACTTTTGCACAAATCAATCTGCATTACTTCTGATAAGAGAAAGCATCACTTCTTTTACACTTTCATATGAATATTTAACTGAATAAAACAAATGTCGATTACCTAAAAGGTTACTAAGATGAGCTCAAATACACCAATGCCCACCTAAAAAAAATTATAGGATTGAGAAGTGCAAACATAATCTTCACCACATGAAGTTGAAACATTTCTATGCTTGTAAAAACAAGTAAATTTCATTCCCATTAATTCCAGCAAGGCAACGAGATATAAACACATACCAAGTCATAACAGTTTTGCTCCATAGTTGAGAAAGGCAACATTTGATTAGTCGGAGGGCTTAATTTTCCAATTTAAATCCAACTAAGCCATTTGCTGTCCAAAATCAGTAGCATTTTGAAATTATCCATCTAGCCAGCTCATAAGGCGGAAATGCATCTTCAAGCTAGAATGGGAATAAAGCCATCCACGTCATCATGTTCAGTGCCAATGTCGAAACCAACACAACAAGTAATTTCTAGAGTTAAACCTAAATCCACCAAACGGTGACACACTAATTATTATTACGAGAAACAAATAAGCACATACGTTTCCATCACATACCATCTTCTTCCTGCACCAAACTCTAAGATTCGAAGCAAGATGTGAGGTCCTATTATGGAACATCTTATTTTTAGAGTTATTCCAGCAGGATTTAGCATGAGCAGAAAAATCATCTTCCTTTAACCACGAATTTTCAAATTTGAAGTTTCTCTTGATTCTCTTAATTTTACCTTCCGTGGAGCACAGCACTGGGGCATCACCAAAGGCCCCAAACCCTAGAACTTGACATGGTGCAATGGCCAGCATAACTCACCACGGCTCCAGGGCGCATACGAGGCGAGGAGGCCGGATCAAAGTTGTGGCCGGCAGCAGCAACTCAGGATGTGGTTGGGGGAAAACACCGACATCAGCTCTGGCTGGATGCTAGCAGCAGCAACTTGGGAAGTTGGAGCTTCCAAAACACTCGGAGCATTCCTCTGCAACTTGACCTCTGCACCATTCTTCAGAACCTGCGTTTGCAAAAAAATATATCTAAAAAACTGAAGAAAAAACAGCTATAAGATACATGCTTGAGAAGGGGTGCTAGCTTTCAAGACATGAGAATATCTGATCATAGTTGATACAAGTCCAAAATATAGATTTATATTATGACTAGTACAAGGTTTCCTTCCTCAACGACCATAATAAAGCAACTGCAAATGAGCAAATTATGAACTGCAAATTTAAGAACAAAGAATAATAAGATCAGACC
This sequence comes from Alopecurus myosuroides, assembly GCA_028641055.1. Lineage (NCBI taxonomy): Eukaryota > Viridiplantae > Streptophyta > Magnoliopsida > Poales > Poaceae > Alopecurus > Alopecurus myosuroides. The sequence goes on along the minus strand of CM054061.1, from coordinate 125,574,083 downwards.
TATAAATAGCAAGCACAGATCTAGCATACACCTAGGAAATTTATGATTAACTATTGTAAGAGCAGTTGCAGAGCAAATTTACGATTTTCAACCAAATAGAGAAAATATTTCACTTGTTATGCACATGTTAAATATGAATCCGACAGTTAAGCAGGGATGCGCTGGATGTGAAAACTCGGTGCTTTGCATTGCAGTACAGTTACACCATCATCAAATATAAAAAATAAAGTTCATAGTTCACAGACACAAATGCCAATGTTTATTGCAGTAGTCAATAAACAATTTATGACTAAAAAGCATAAATTTTTGTGTTTGAAAGGCTCCTGTTATCCTCCGACTATTATAAGAAAGCTACATTTTCTGGAAAATGGAACATATCTCGTTAACATCTGGACTAAACCATAACAACAATAATTATATGTTAACTTAAGAGATATCTACTTAAAAATACTAGCAACAAGCTTAGTTACACTGTCTAGCTAGCTATTACAAAAGAGATATTCATGTTTAAATCAGCATTGACCAGAACTGGAGCAAGCTAGCTTATAAGGAACCAAGCAAAACTTTGGTGGGCTATCTAAATAATCAGAAGAAAGGCTCGGCACTCAGCAGCCAGTAACAACCTCCAAGACCAACAACATTCCTAACAACACCATGTAGGACGATTTTATTGCAAAAATAAATGGACAGAGAGCTCACTGGCAGCAGCTTGTCAACAACTCAAAGAGGTGGTCTCCGAAAGACGCACTGCTGCAACAGCGCGAGCACGCGACCACCATCTCTTCCTTGCCTACTTGATGCCATTCATGCGGTCAGCTCCTACTGCAAGAGGGCGACGCGGGGGGAAACCATAGCCCGTCGCCAGCGGCTCCCTCCCGCCTCTTTCCGCGTCTACGTTGCCGGAGGGGCGCCGGCGTAAATCGCGGCGTGTGCCCCCATGAAGGCGGCGGCGGGGCGTCTTCTTCTCCGCTCCCCGCGTGGAGCGGGCTCGCGATGGGCTTCGGCGGGCCGTAGGGCTTGGCGGCGGTGGCTGCTCGGAGGCGTCGCGGCGAACTGGATCCCGGGTTGGCGGCCCCGGTAGGTGGCAGCGGGGGAGGCTCGGCACACTTCTGGCGCGGTGGCGGCCGCGTCCATGGCAGCTCCAACGGGTGGCTCCGGCCCAGTGCTGGTCACCGACCGCGACGAGCGGGCGGGTCTTTCCTGGCTCGTTTCGGCTTGGTGTGGTGGGGTGGCAGCCTGCCTCCTGGCTCCAAGGGCGGTGCTCTCCAGTGTTGGCCGGAGCGTCATGGGCGTCCGTGGTTTGGCTGCAGGTGGGTGCCGGCTTTGGGTGGCAAGAGCTTGGCTTTGAGGTTAGTGGTGGCCTGGCGTGGTGTTGGCGCTGACACTGCACCAGGGGTGAGTGGTCCAGCGGCGGCGTGGGCCGGCTCTTGCCGGTGGCGCGAGGCAGGTGTCAAGTAGCTCCGAACGAAAGTCCAGCCCGACTCCTGTCGGCTGGCGGCGACGCCAACTGTGGGCGCCGCTTTCCTCAGTGGAGGCGCCGTGGTGGAGTCTTCTTCGACATTCCTGCCTCGGAGCAAGTTCTGCAGGTGAAAGCCTAGTCCCGGATGGGGCGGGCGACGAGCGTCGCCTTGCTTCCATCCACGCTTCTTGGTGGGCTGGCCTCTCACGGCTTTGCGGCCGGCAGGTTTGCGGTGGGCGAAGTGGTGTTTCCGTGTGGCGGCAGGTGTGGCAACGACGATGTTTATGAGCCATGGTTTTGGTCGCGACAAGGCTTTGTAGTCGGCTCTGTTCTAGCGTGGCCGAGTCTCTTCGTGGGGACCTCTCCAGGATGTGAAGTTGAAGCCGCTGCGAGCGGTGTACGATGACCTTCACACGCAGGTCTTGCGCTTCTCCTCTCCGGAGCACTTCGGCAGGTGCTGCCTGCTTCCCACGATGGGCCATATGTTTGGCATAGGCCGGAGCTAACTTCACGAGGTTGCTTTGGCGAGGTCTCCTTTTCGCGGTTGTCTCTTCGGTGATTGTCAGAGTCACCCTCGAGTGCGTGATGACAGAGTCGCCTTTGGTGCGATGACAGAGTCGCCCTCGATGGTGTGATGACAGAGCCGCCCTCGATGGTGTGATGATGACGGTGCCGGTGGACAACCTCGACGTCGACTTCGCCTTCAGCGGTGTGTGTGCGGTTTTCTCTTGGTAGCCAGGGTGGTCGTTTGGGCCCTCGCGACGGCAGCGAGTGGTTTTGTACGGTTTCCGGCCGGATACCCGTTGATTAACCGGCCATCTCTCTTCTTCTTAATTAATGAAAATGACAAGTCTTTTGCCTCGTTTCAAAAAAAAAACTAGTGCCACGATCATACTACGATTTATGTCACTTAATGCTAGTCAAGAAACAATTTATGAAGAGAAAGCACTAGTTTTTGTGTGTTAAAAAAGTTGTTAGGGTCCTCCATATATTATAAGAAAGCGCTAACAAAGCCGCCAGACAATGACAACATGTCGGAAAGAAATCAACAATCACATACCAGAGCGTGTAGTTGAGAGTGAATGTCCCCCCCCCCCCCCCCCCCCCCCCTCAAACAAATAAAACGAAACAACCTCCACAAGGTAGGAAACGAAAACATGGTGCGCACTTGAGAACCACAATTCTACAAACAGAAACCAACTATCTACTAGGAAAACACTTCCCAAATAAAGCATAACAGCCCCCAACATAACTCCTAGCAAGCAAACGAAAGCCAGCATGAGTGGCTAGAAGAACGGGAGATGAGATTTTCTGCAGCAAATTCATGGCTTAATCCACTAAATCGTCAGACAATACAAGAATTTTAGTACCATATCCTAACCCTACAACGGCATGAATACATCATATCAACGTCCATACAGGGTAACAAGATTTACAAGGAATGCTGGAGGAGGAGAGAGCTCACCGCGGGCAGAAAGAGCTCGGAGACGTGGCCGTTGGCAACATCTTAGGGAGGTTGTCGCCGGAGACTACCAACAACAGTAGCTAGGGCAGGCGACCAATATATCTTCCTCCTTGCCTTCCCGCGGTCATTCCTGTGGCACAGTGAGCTCCTCTGGCTAGTTGCGACGGTCACCAACGAACTCAACCATCATTCCGGATAGTCCTAAAGATTTAAGAAAAAATCCCTTGGCATTCTTAGTACAAATGAGGACTGGTACCCCACAAAAATAAGAACGGGTAAAAAATGATCAAATGATTAAAACAACTCATGCCAGAATCATGCTACGATTAATTTATGTCACAACATGCTAGTCAAGAAACTATTTTTATGATTAAAAAGCACAAGATTTTGTGAGTTACAAAGGCTGTTGGGGTGCTCGAGCTATTACAAGAAAGCGCTAACAGAACAAAGCTCGCAAGAAGTTTCCAGGCAACAACGACACACGACGATATAGAAACAGAACAACAATCATCCAGCCCCACAACAACAAAAACAAAACAGCCTCCACAAGGCAGGACATGGAAACATGGTGCGCACTTGAGCACAACAAGGCTATAAACAGGAACCAGCGGACAACAAACACTTCCCCAGATCAAGCATACCAGGCTCCCAACATAGCTTACATCAAGAAAACAGAAGCTAGCATGAGCGACTAGAACGACAAGACATAGGTTGTCTGCAGCAAATTTGTCCTATACCTAATTTCCAGTTAATCATTAATCGGTGGTATCACAAAGCAACAGGAGACGTGGGAATTCACCGGAGTGTGTATTTGAGAGTGAATGTCACTACTACGTCGCCACTGCAGGCGGTGGGAGCCAAGGTGATGAAGTATTTGGTGGCCCGATACCTCCTGGCCAGCTTCAGACCCACATTTCCCCTGGTGCCGTTGCACCTGGGACACATCCACTTCTCCTCTTCATTAAATCAACGAAAATATGTTGTTCCATGTACTACTCCAGCAACTACCACTGGTTGAAGAAGCTCAGCGCATTTATCACCTGCATGAGAACAAACCAATACGGAATAACATATGTGGTAGTTGTTATTCATACGAAGAACAAAGACGGTGGGAGCAATGTTAATCGAACTGTCAATACATAGCCTTGAGTGCAAGAAAGCAAAAACAAAAAAAATTACCCGAAGCACAGTTGCAGCAACCAGAACAGTAAATGGTAAATACTAGTTTCATCTGATTAAAATAATATATTTTAATCATAATTAATCGTCATAGAAACATTCATATGCCGATTCGTCTTCTATTGTAAACTGTAAGTACAGACTACAAAAGAAAGATGACTATATCATTATTAAAAGCAACATAGTTAAAATGAGCCGCTATCTACTACCTAAACCTGACCAAGGATGGAAGCAGAAACCCATCCTATATTTGCAGCTCCTGTATTAACCTGAAGATGCACCCAAATTCTCATATTCATTAGTTACTTGCCGAAATATAGATGCATCCCACCAACAGAATCTGTGCAGGTTTGGTTGCATCTTGTAGCTCAGATAAGAACTAACTAATTGATACCACACAGAACAACACTTGAAACAGACCTATAATTGAGAGGCTTATTCCTCTCCATGCGGCAAAACAAAACCAACACGATGATGACAGGCAGCAGCAGCTAGCATGCTTGGGTAGTTGGCTTGGTCAGGGTAGGGAAGCTTTACACGCCTTTCGGCTCTCGGTCCAGGAGGCACAAAGGCACGAGCAAGATGGCATAACAGTGGGGTTGGTCGCGTCCGGCGTTGGCAAGCACACAACTGTGTTCACCACCCTCCGGGGAGCTACAAAGAAAAGGAATTTTATGAAAAAAATGCTTAGATATATATGTGCAAAACGGGAAATCAAATAGATGAGGATTATGATTTACGGAAGTGCAAGACCAATACATATAAACTTTAATACAAGTGCAAGATCACCGCCTAGCAAAATCAGCATAATGCAAGCCTATGATAATAAATTTTCCATTTGGTGTTGCAATTTTTCGTCTAGGATAAAATAATAGAATAATTAAATTACCGACTCGAATGCCTCCTTCTACAAGAACTGAATCCAACGCCCACAAGGAAAAATTCATGCATATGCGTACTTAAAGTGGCAATAACAAATCAGGTCCAAATTCTTATAATTGTGGCTGATTTACTAGCAGGTTGCATCAGACTACATATGATGATATGAAAGCCAAATCCATCAAGTGCTTTGAAAAAAAAATGCAGATCGCCAAATAGCTATATATGAAAGTTTGAATTGTATCTTGCAATTAAGAGAAGACATAACTAGCAGAACCACATAGATCAACACTAGTACATACCTATTAATGAAGGATTCGGAACTCCCTACTCGATGTAGACAAGGAGGAGCCACATGTAGGAGTCTTGGTCGTGAGCTAGGCTGAGGGATGGGTGCTCACACGCCTCTCGGCTCCCCGTGTGGCGCATGGCATGGTGTGGCAGCGGTTGCCACTCGCCAGCCAGCATGGCGGTCATCAATCATGATTTTTCTGCAAAACCGGAAGGACAAATTTCATTCCATCATCAATCACATAAGTTACAAATCTGAAGTAAAATTGCAGCCTAGGAACACACCGGCAACAAATTAGAAGTGCTCTTACTCTTTACCGAGTTGTTTGTATTCAATTAAATCCCTGTTGTGTTGTAGTATTAGACGAGATGTAGCAGCACCATTCCGAAGACCTGGAGCAGGAGTAGCAGCCCCATGTCAAATCCTTGAGCCAAATCGATGCCGGTAGAGATGGATGGCGGAAGTGGGGTCTACCTATATGTTGACGCCAGGACGGTGCGCATTGAGGAGCAACACGATGGAGGGAGGCACACTGGATCTCCAACGGGCCCGTGCCATGGGGACAGAATTGACGACCACCTGCAGGAGACCGAGGCAGAGTCGGAATGCAGCGCTATAGGTTCTTTAGCAAACCAACAAAAGAGAACAAGTTGTAGTTAGGGCATCTCCAGCCGTCCCCCCAGAGCCCCCCCAAGCGGCGTTTTTGGCGCCGTTTCGCGCCGTTTCGCACCAGTCGCCCCCCCAGGAATCGATTTAGCGCCGCTTTCCGCCGTTTTTCGCGCCGTTTGGCGCCGCCGAACCCAGGCCAAACCCAGCGCGCTGGGTTCGGCCTGGGGGGGCGAAATGCTCGCGTGGGCCACGCTTGTCGGCGACGGAAGACGATTTCCCTCTCTTTTTTCGGCGCTTCTCTCCACTTTCCCCCCACATGTACCTCTCCCCCCGGTTCATTCCCGCCATTTCCCCCTGCACCCGAGATCTACGCGCCATGGCTCCCGCTCGATTTACAGGACCCCGCGCCGCCGCCGCCGTCTCCATTCCCGCGGCCTCCGAACCGGCCAAGAAACCCCGCAAGCCAAGAGCACCGAAGGAGCGACCACCCGGCATGTCGAACAAGGAGTGGATCGCCGAGAGGTCGCGGCTGGAGACAGCCAACATCAAGCGCCGGGGTAGGGAGGCGGCGCAACGGCAGAGGCAGCTCATGGCGCAGCTGCAAGCGGAGGAGCAGGCAGCCGCCGAGGAAGACGAGCTGGAGGAGGAGGAGGAGGTCCCAGACGAGCCACCTACGCCGGCCGCGGCGCCTCTCGCCAAGAAGAAGGGCCCTTTCGGCCCACGTTTCGCCGGCTGGAAGCAGTCGCCGTCACCGTCGCCCCGCATGTCGCCGCACCCGCCGCCAGCATGGTTCGTCGAAGGTGATTCGCTGGGAGGCTTCAACCCCAACCTCACCTTCCCCTACCACCCGCCGATGATGTATGGCAACGCGTCGGGCTACGCAGCTTCCCCATCCCACCGCCGCGCGATTCTCGCCGGGCTGCAGCCCCAGGACAGCTACATGGAGGAGATCATCGCGTCCGGCTCGATGGCGGCGGCGGCGAGCCCGGGCTTCCTCGATGCCAGCGGCGAGTTCTTCACGCAGGTCGGTGGCGACTACGGCGAAGGCGGCTCCGGCACGCAGGCGACGGAGGAGGAGGGCGAAGAGGACGACGTGGACGAGACGCCCGTGGTGCCAGAGAGTACAGATCCGGCCGGCGAAGGACGGAAGCGCCGTGGCCCTGGCCGCCCCCGCAAGGAGCCCAAGGTGCCCCTGCCGCCCGCCGAGCCTCGCATCAAGTGGCTGAACAGGGAGGACTCGCTCCTCGCCGAGGCGTGGAAGACGGTCAGTCACGACCCGATCGTCGGCGCGAACCAGCACGCCGACAACTACTGGAAGCGGGTGAAGACGGCCTACGACGAGCGCCGCATGATCGATCCCTACTACGCCCCATGCGTCCTCGACCGCGGCCAGAAAGCCATGGCGAACCATTGGGCCAACATCCAGGCGTCGTGCAACAAGTGGCACAGCATCCAGGCGGAGATCTCGGCGAGGCCGCAGAGCGGCGCCAACCGCGAGATGGAGATCGTCCGCATGCTCGAGGCGTACAAGAACGACGAGGGAACCGACTTCAAGTTCCTCCACGTGTTCGTCCTCATCGAGACTTGCGAGAAGTGGGCGGAGGTGCGTCGCTCGATCGGCAAGGGCAAGGAGTACGTCCCCGACGCGGTGGCTGCGTGCGCATCCGAAGGGCGTCCGCCGATGGGCCACAAGAAAGCCAAGCTGGCTAGGGACGGCGCGCCTGCAGCGGCAAAACTCCAGGCATCCATCGAGACCTGCATCGCCGACGCTCAGGTCCAGGCCGGCAAGAGGGAGGAGGTCTCCAAACAGCGATGGGCGGCGCTCATGGCCAACTCGCAGGTCAAGATCGACCTCCTCCGGACTGGCACCGCCGCGAAGAAGAGGAACAACGACCTCGCCTTCCTCACGGGCGGCGACCCTGCCGCGATGACCCCCGAGGTGAGAGCTTGGTTCCTGGCGCAGTGCAACCTCATCCTGACCGACATCAGCGCGCCCCCGGCCCCGACATCGTCTGGCGGCGCCAGCTACACCACCGCGCCGACAAGCCCGCCCGCCGCCCAGGAGGATGCCGCCGTCGACAAGGATGCCCAGCCCGTCGTCGACCTGGAGGATGCCCAGCCCGCTGTCCGCTCCGACGCCGTCATCGACCTGAATGCTGCGCCGAGCTCGCCGCCTGCTCCGACGCCGGCCGACGCGTCTGTCTGATCGCCTATGTCTGCCACCGCCGCGCGCGCCCGTCTGTGTGATTCGATCTGAACTATATTTGATCGCCCACCTGTGGCGTTTTTTGTAATATGATCGCCCGAAACTATGGCTGCCGATCGCCGAACTAGGGCTCTGTTTTTTGGGGGCGGGAAGAAACTTTTCGAATGATATCGGTGCTTTATTTTCTGGGACGCCGAACGGCTGGTGAAATCGCCCCCCCCCCCCAGGTTTTGGTGCGGGCCGGCGCTATCGCTAAAAAGCGCCGATCTGAAACCTGGGGGGGTCGAACGACTGGAGATGCCCTTAGCAACCCATTCTCAAAAAAAAAATTGCATTCAGCAACCAGTTATGCAGCAGGTACTAGGATGTAGATAACAGGAATACAAGTTTTCTTTCGGTGGCTGCTCCACTAATATTCAGAGATGGGTCATGACATGATTCAGTACACGCTAGCTAGTGACATGGAAATCCATCGGGTGCCTACACACGTCACGGGCAGTAGCTACACGCTAGCAAGTCACAAGGCCCTGTACGTACTAGGCAAAATGCACGCAGGTATCCAGGTACAAGCAAGGGAGCCATCTTCTTACCTCTGAATCCCAAAGCAACGAACGACAACAGATTAGAAGTGGCGTAGGCAGCCGGTGCAAATCCTGGCCCTTAACCCTAACGGTCAGATTAGCGGCCGGACGAACACCAGCGGGGCACGCATTCGGGAGGCGTCGACGGGAATCGCACCACATGATGGAGGATCCGCGCGCAGAGGGCCTCCCTGTCGCCGTGAAGACGACGGCGGGCTCAGCCATGGCGACGGTGCGCGCACCTCCTCGGCCTGGTCCTGCTCGTCGCGGGGGCGGGCGGCGCTCGTGCGGGGAGATGGAGCCAAGGTGGAAGGAGAAGGGCGGCGGATCTGGCTGGGGAGACGGAGAGAATGGGGGGAATCGAGGAGAATACGGGAGCGAGAGAAAGACGGCGCCGAGTTTTTTTTTTTTTTTTTTTTGATATGGGTTGTGTGTGCGTTGGGTGGGCGGGCGACTGGGCGTGCTGTGCTGTGCATGTGCGTGCGTTGGATGGGCTGCTGAAATCTGGTTCGATCCGTGGGTAGAGGTGATATTGCCATCTCATTGGCTGGAGACGGTAGGTGAAGAGGAATTGACACTATTAAATTCCTAAATTAGCGGCTATTTTAATAATTACTCAAAAGGATTCATTCGAGCGAGATTAAAGGAGAAACAACTAGCCGATGCATGGCGATAAAACACGAACTGATTGGACGTGATTAGGGAGTAGGCGACGCACCCTATATATCGCTCGACCACCAAACTGCTAAAACGGACTTCTTAGCTATGTCGACGGTCAGGCGCCCGTGGAAGAAAAAACTCTTTGTCCATGGTCGGCCGTCAAACTCACATCCATGACACCTTCTGTCCATAGACATCGTCAACGACTATCACTCGTGCCCTCCATCGCCAATACAAAATACCGGCTCCACTATCCTTGCTCAACAACTAAACCTTCGCCGAGAGACAAGACAACGAGGTGCTTGCTACCCGAGGCGGAGATCCTAGGTCTACTTCGTAGAGAGATCACAGATCATTCGGTTGTTTCCGTAGCGCTGCCAGATGTACCCACCATCAGCCTACGACGTCAGAGCATGGACACCCACTCAACCATTCGAGTCCCCCCACACCCCCCCACACACACACACGCGCACACCATCGTGATGATACCCGAGACATGGGCTCGCACGGAGACACGTTGACTATGTTCGTCGATGAAAGTGTTTGTCCTATACAAAGTAGGAGGCGAAGATGAAACAAAGGGGTAGGCTGAGGGAACGTCGACACCATAGATGGTCCACTAACGTAACAAGACCAGGGCTAGCGGTTGGAAAGGACAGAGAGATGGGAAGAAACAAGATAGGCGGTTGCCCATTTTCTTTTTTAATCTCATTCACTTGTGGATCTAGCCTATGTGCTTGTCATGTTACAACACAACTAGCAAAGGTAGATTCCTAATCTCTACATATGCACACTTCATTTATTTATTTATTCTCTCGCATATTTTCAATAAATGTGGACATCAGACAACTTCAGCATGGTAATTTTTATATGGATGAAGCCTAGTGCGCCCATGAGAGAATTAACTAAACTAAGTAAGACGTACCCTTATTAGCTAGCTACCGAAATAATGTGTCGCTTGGGGCGAACCCTAGCATCACTGCCGGTAGCTGTCTCACGCTGGCACCATGGATAACAGACTCTACCCGCCGGGGTGGTCTTCTGCGCTTCGTGCTGGTGGGTCGTTAGCTCGCGTGTGGTGACATCGACCGGAAAGAGGGTGTGAGGGCAGAAACTATTGAGCGTGGTGTGATGGAGGACACGCTCGCATCCGCACATGGAGGAGCTGGGTGGCGCTTTTTCATGGGAAGCCACCATATTTATTGTGGCACTCACAAGACCGATAACCCGAGCGTTATGGGTGGCATGGTGTTGTGCACTACCGACTTGAGGTGCGCGGTGGCGGCGAATGGGGGGAAACCGCTCTGGCGGACTGGCTCAATGGCAGGAGCATTAGATGCTCAACCAAAGGCAGCTAGATAGCTGAGTTCGCCATGCCCTCTTCGAAACAGGGTTTTCTCCCCCTTTATAAATAAGTTCACATGGCCAAACTAATAAAGATTGATGAGGGAACCCTCTCATAAAGAAGATCAAAGAAAAGCCAAACCCCGACAAAGCACCCGGGACTACTAGCTAGAGGTGCCACCCCGCCTACTTGTGAAGCCGCATGAGTTAGTCACACCAAACCCACCAAGTTGTCGACTGAGAGGGCCGCCTTCCCTCTTGCTCCGGGCCATGGAGAGTTGATCTTGCGAGCGAACAACGAGGACATATAGAGAGAGAGAGGTGAAGACATGCTCTCGTGCATGAGATAAGAGGTTACCGAGAATGCCCCACTCCAGCCCCGAGAGTGAGTCAGTACAAGATCTGAGCATGCCCACCGATGCCACCAGGACGACCGAAAGGTACCAAAACTCCACGACAACACCACCAAGAAGGTTACGATGCAGAACACCGTCGTTGTCAAGACCAAAACGGTCAAGGGTTTTCGCCCGGTGACTTGATGTGGGGAAGGTAACCACAAAAACGCCCCAGAGGGTACCAACGCCCACAAGTCAACGTTGTTTTCAAAGCGCCGAGCTTTCGCGCGGACAAGCATTGATATTTCACTCAAGTGGCTAGAACATGGAATAAAATAGGAATTATCTTGCATGCAAGCATGTAGAATAACATGTAAGCCAATAATTATAAGGGCGTCTCCAATGCTTATTCTTTGAGGTATCTATAAGATGGGCTCCACTGAACTTGTTATAGAAGATTAGATCCTCTCCAATGTTTAAGTTATTTTCTTGGCCTTAATGTGGAGACCATGAGCCAATATTTTTGTTCTCTTTCCAACAGCACCACTGTGTCCCGATTCCCCAATCTTCATTGTCTGTCACACATACCGCGTCAGGACGAAAGAAGTAATATTTTGTATTCGTTATGGACGAGTCTTACCACAAAGGGCGACCTCAAGCTTCGGACGCCTAAAGACGTTACCCACAATGCTTATTTCTCTATACAGGCGACCTCAAGAGCCTTAAGACCCAGCTTATTCTCACATTGGAGATGCCCTAATGCACATGAAATAGCATGCATTAGTTGTGGTACACCACATGTTTACCAATGAGATCACAAAGACTATAAAAAAGGACATTCCATAATAATAGATATCTCATATTTACCGCATCTTCGTTAAAGTCGCCCTTCTCTTTCCCGCTCGCATTCTCCGGCCACTTTCTCCCACTCGTTGTTTTTTCCACCGTTCTTCTCACGCCACAAGCTAGGTTCTATTTCTAGCCTTTGCATATAGGTTTTAGGTCTAGGTTTTAGGTTCCAAAAACTAGAGTGTAGCTACAAGTTATATTTAGGGTCTAGGGTACGGCTGGGCATGGGCAGCCCAACCCGACAGCCCGCCCGAAAGTCCGGCCCGCGACCGCTGAAGCCCGGACTGAAAGCACTAAAAATCCCAAAGGACTTAAAATCTACTCCCTCCGTATCAAAATGTAAGATGTTTTAGCATTTTATAGACAACATGTATCTAGACATGTTTTAGTGTGTGATCCATGTGTATTTGGCACTAAAATATGTCTAGGTATGTTTTGTCTGAAAACGGTAAAACATCTTACATTTTGATACGGAGGGAGTAGTATATTATTGAAATAATAAGTGTAATACTGTATTTTTACTCTATATTTTAAATTAAAAAATTATTTTTAATGGGGCTATTACACTTTTCTGACTATTTCGAGCCAGATCGGGCCGGTCCCGAGCTTGTCATTTTTGGCGGACTTTTCAAAGCACGATCCAAAACCTTCCCGTCCTAAGGAAACCAACACGCAGTTTGGGATCTAAGTCTACGGTTTAGATCTAGGGTATAACTTTAGTGATCAATTATCTAAATTGATCCCTAGACAGTTAATTAGGGCCATGAAATTATGCCAAGAGAGTTACCTATTTATGGCATGTGCTCGCGGTGTTGCGTGTGCTATTACAGTCATTGTTATGCTAAGAGACACTTATTAGGTATCATTTCTTGTGCATGTGACATTATCATATGTTGTTAATCATTACTTTATGTTAGGGGTGATTATTCATCTGATGTGACTTTAGCACACATTATTATGGTAATTATTTATGCTATGACCAATAAATGCATTTACTCTTAATATCACACCAATATTCTAATAAAAGTAATAGGTAATCAAATTATAGAAAGTAGTACAACTAGACTTATCAACGAAATAAAAAACCAAATGATAGGTAGTTATTAACCCGTAGGATAAAATAACTACATAAATGAATGAACTTTGTGAACAAGAAAAATCATGTGTAACATGTACTATACACAACCCGACCCGCACCAACAACCTCACACACCATTCGAAAATAATCGAACTGAAAGCACAATAAGATGGACAATAATAACTATAACTGGTGAATCACTATAGCATGTAGTAAAATAGGCATCATCTAGTATATAACTATACACGTACGATAACAATATTATGCTGCACATTAAATAAAATGCATTAACTATGGTATACCACACTTTTACCGACGGGAGCACCAAGGTCATCGGAAGGAACATGACATAAAATCATAGATATGTCACACTAACCTCTTTTTTTATTAAACCCCGTCTCTCCCATATTCTAGGCCCTTAATTATTCTCTTGTATATACAAGTCGTTCTAGCAAACCTTCTACCCACCGATAGATCGCCGACCTCTAAACCTAGCCTATGCGGATAGTCGCTCATCCACACCATTTCTTATCTCTACCAATCGGCAACTCCCACATAAACTACATGCACAAGCTTACCATAACATGAAATGATGGCCTCAGAGCATCTCCAACAGCGACGCCATATTTACGCACGCTAAATAGGCTTTGCGGCGCGCATTTGCAACTTTTAACGCGTGAATGTGTTGCGAGCTTTTCCCGGCGCACGGAATATAAAGCGCGCTACGCATGTGATTTTCCGGCCGAGATAAAATGGGCGTAGAGACACATTTGTGCATAAAAAATTGCAAAACAAGGTTCAAAAAATATTAAAAATACAGAAAATTAAACTTATTCGCATTCATCCAACATAGTTCAAGCAACATCGACAACAACTTAAATAAAATAAAAAACCTAAAAGGTACTCCTTGTCCTCTTCCGTAGTGGTGTAGTCTGACAAGGTGAAGAGATCCTCGTACCGAGGATCATCGTCGTCCCACACCGACGACGGGTCGTCCATGTGCGCATGGACGACGACCTTTCGGCGGCGCTTGTCCTCCCGACACGCGATGTGCTCCGCCCTCCACTGCGCCCAGAATGTGTTCTCGTTAGCGACGTCCTCCGGGAACCGCACACGCCACTCCTCCATGATGCGCTCATCATGCTCGACGGCGCTCGCGCGTACAGCTGCGGCGCCAGGACTTGCACTTGCTGGCGCGTCTAGACATTGTCAAAGTTCATCTTGGACCTCGGGTGCCCAAGCCACCAAGCCGCTGCATCGTAAGCGCGGGTGCGCCATCTCGAGCGTGCCGAGCCCGAGACGCGCGTCGCCGTTCCTGATCTCAACGTAGTTGGTGTCGTTAGGGCAGCGGCGGACATCGTGGTAGCCAGAGGTGTTCAGGCGCAACGGCATGTCTATAGGGAGAGAGAGGGACGGCGGGGGAGGGCTGAAGCGTTAGGTGGGAGAGGATAAGAACATGAGTATGAATGAATGTTCCAGGCGGTTGGCCTATCGCGGGAGCTGCATTTCATACATCACGTCCGTCGACACGTGCCACCTTTCCCGCATGAGCGGTCGCGAGCGCCACGCTTTTTCCATTGACTGAATCCACCTATCGATGCTCCCATGCGCCGCCCCCACCCGCCACCTTGGAGGTGCCTCGTCGCCCGTTACGTTCGTCGTGGTTATTATTCCAGAAAAATCTCTAGATTACGTTTAAGGATCTAGTTTATGGCCTTAATTATTAGTCACATGCATTTGATTCAGTACTTTTAGTGAATATATCTTTCACACATGACATGCCTCTTGATTTTCTCGCATGTGAGAATATGTACTCGGTTAATTCTATTAAGGTTCAAGCGAAGATTGTCAGTCCGACTTGTGGTTTGATGTCTCATCTTATGATTTTATGCTCTATCGGGGTAGAAGGGTTAATATAAAATTATCGAGCAGTTTTCTAGGGTTTAATGCATGTTTTGGCGGGCAATTACATGAAATATCAGTTCAAAATTAATGCAAAAGGGTTTCGTGGGCCAGTTGTGCAGAGTTGAGCCAACGGAAATAGGCCCACTCAGGCCTGCTACAGGTTAGGGAAGGCCCCAACCCGCAGCAAACCAGTCTCCCCCTCGCACCACACCTCTCTCCTCGACGCCATTCTCCCCTCCGACGCCTCGCGCCGCCGCTCTCGACTGCTCCTCACCAAGATGGGAGCTTTACCCCCGCGTGGCCCGCGTTTGCCGACGGCGACGATGCGTGCCGGCAAGTTCGCCCCTCTCTCCTTCTCAATCACCTTCGCTCCCCATCCCCTCCACGCGCGATTCCGATCCCAAACCGCATCTCCTCCGCCCCAGCAGGTCCTCCCTCGCCTGCCGCTGCGCCTGACCATAGGGATCTGCGAGCAGGATGGACAGGAGCTCCGGCACCGCGTTGACTCGGCCGAAGAGGGCCGCCTCTGCGCGGGAGATGGGCGGACGTCGTCCACCACATCACCCCTCAAGGTCCATCTTGTTCTTCTTTTGTTCCGTTGCTATCCTGTCTATTTTACACTCACCGAAACGATTTCTATTTGGAAGGGATGGCGCTATCTCGCGCTTGCTGCTTCAGGACAACCTGCGGACGGATGCTGCTGCTAGGCGTCGTCGACGGACACGCTCGACCATCAAGTACGCTAGCGGTATCCAACCCTGCTGCTTTGCTACCCATGTCTCTGTCTACGTTCTTACTCAATGGCAGGAGTAGTTTCTGACATCTTGGTAGCCAAGTTTGCACACTACATGTAGTATACTCTGCATAAGGCACACCTGTCCGCAAATTTATTTGCCTAGACCACTAGTTTTTGTATGGAATATATAGCCTTTGTGAGCTGTGAACACGACACTTGCCCCTCTAGTGCGATCCCATGCAACTCAATGTACTAAGACTTCTCATCCAAGTCAGAACCATAAATTGTGTAAGAAAACTCACCATTTGATGGTAACCATGAAACATGCCCCTGCCATTTTGTTCATCTATGTTGTTTTTATATAGCATCGTATACGATATGTAAGCATTGTGTATGGTTGTCTACTGTTTCTTTTTTGCACTGACATAGCAATATCCGATTTGGCAGGGAGGCCTCTCGTGGCTGCTCGACGATGAGCTGTGGAAGGATGCTGCTGGTCCTCGTGTCCTGCTGCTAGGCGACGTCTTGTCCGCGGTTGACGCCATCACCATCAGCTACGGGAGGTACAACCCTGCTGGCTTGCTCTGTATGTGTGGTACATGATCTGCTGTGTATGCTCTTGCCAAATGCCAGGAAAGGGTTAGTGCTAGGTATCTACAGGCAAGTTTGGATAGACTTGAGTTACTCTGCACAACCCAACAGAATAGCACCTGTCCAGAATTTGCCTATACCCCCACCGATGGCTGGTATAGGTTTGTGAAATCATGCTAGCTAGGAATTAATATGTTGTGTTACTTGAGAAGAATTTTATTTTGCCTAGACCACTAGCTGCCGTCCTCTTGTATATATGGCCTTTTGTGAGAGATGATGCAATTTTAATGAACTTTGCATCCAAGTATGAACCATAAAGTGTAAGAAAATTCACCATTCTGTTGATAGTAACCATAAAACATGGCCTGCTGGAGGGCCGGAGATCCCTTTTGCAGCATGCTAGGAGGACCTTTGGCTGCTGCACCTCTACTTGCGGAGAGGAAGCTTGCGCTGCGTCAGGTTCGGGGCATCGCCATCAAGTAGAGAGGTACCCTGATCTGGCACTCTCCCTTGGCTTGCTGTTTGTGAAGTTTGATGTTTGGTTTTAAGCTAAGCTAGCTCATGTATATTTAGAAAGCTATGACACCGTTTACACTAATTTGTTCCTAGTTGATGCTAGATTACAAGAAATACCTTCAATGGGAGGGTGCTGCTAATTCTGGTTGCACTTGTCGGGAGTAGTGGATCGATGGAGCGCAGCAGGAGGATTTTGAGTCAAGGTGGCACCAGAATGACCTGCGCCTTGTTTGACTCTACGTATGGCTCGACGGCGACGGGTTTTGCACGTCTCCTCTACGTATGGCTGGTGACATGTAATAAAGATGGTGTACGTCTGAGTCGTCGTTGTAATAATATTCGGTTAGTTTTGGATGTGGAATTGCACCCTCATATATATTTGTGGTTGGCAAACTCTTGTGGGCTTTGGCGTGACGTAAAAGTCCAAAGGCTAAATATGTTGAAATTTGGAGGCAATAATCTAGAGTGGATTAGTTAGGGAATTGGTGGTTGGTTTTGACGTGGAGCAGATATAGCCAGGAACTAGAGCTAGCTATATCCCAGCCAAGCCTTGTTTGGGTCCTGATCGAGAGCTCCCATTTTGATGCATAATAAACGTACAGCGGAGATTTACGCGAGAGAGAAAAAAGAGCAATACTCCCTCCGTCCGGGTTTAGGAGTCCTCTAAGGAAAATCATCGCGACCAAGGCATGTTTTTATTGGCTGCAGTTTCTACCAATTACCATATTTTGTCATAATTGCCGCAGTAAATTTCGCCATGCAAACCATCACACCGCATGCACCAAACGGTTTCACACACGCTAGGGATGCGATTTCTCCATAAATACGCCACGCGTTTTTAGGATAATAAATTTTACGGGCCTTGTGGGCAGTTCATTGCTGGACAAATAGATTTTCGTTAGAGGACTCGTAAACCCGGACGGAGGGAGTACATCTGGCATTGCGCGTCGACCAGCAGCAGCAGCAGGGAGGAGTAAATGCTGTCGCGCACGCCAAAGGAAGGAGCATGCGTGCGTACGTGGCTACTACGTGCACCAAGTACGAGCAGAGAGGAGGCGTACGACAACGGCAACTCGTTCAACATAAATAACGTGCAGCAACATAAATAACGGCACTTTTGTTCTTGGCTGCTCGTATCCTGTGCCGCCTTGCTCTTCAGGTACGAGTAAAGAGGCAAAGCATGTACCCCGTGCGCGCGCGCGTACCTGACGTCCTTGCCGCTCTTCAAGGACGGCTCGTGCTCGCTGGCGTTGCAGTTCCTCGACACTAACGTCGTTCCTCCAGTCCAGCTCCAGCCTGTGCGGCAATTTGATTCCATTATATGCATGTCTCCATATCCGCATCCAAACCTGTTTTCTTCTCCGTCCTTGGTTGCACGACAACCCAGGTCCGTTTTGGTTCCCCTGCGATGCATGATTCCAGTTCCACACATGTATGCATGCATTGCATGGCGAACTCATGTGACCCCATCATACATTTTGTTGGCAGGTGTATGGTTCATGCATTGCCACTTGGAGGTGCACATGAGCTGGGGACTGAAGATGGCGTGGCTGGTGCTGGACGGCAGCCGTCCCGACCAAAAGCTCCCGCCGCCGCCGGCGGACCTCCCAAAATGCTAGCCATGAAAAGCAAGATCGACCGTTGGTGAACAACATTGGTTGTTGCTTCATTGCTTCGCTTCCGCCTCACATTGTTATCCACAAGCTTTTGCTCTCGCGTGTCCACCGCGAGTTCGTTGTCAGATCTGTTTATATAGTAATCTGTTTTTTAAATGTTTATTGATTGATTCTTCTCAGGCGATTGGCCGTTCTTTGTCAGCTAGCCAGGTTAGCTAGCTTGTGTCTGTACGCAATTTATTAATTCCATCGGTGTTGTGAGAAATTTTCTTAATCTCGGCTGGGATTTATATGTAACTGAAGGCTTCTGTATCTGCATGTATCCGCAATGTGTTGCTGAATAAAGTCTAGGTGTGTTTTGTTTGGAAGGATAAATTGTTGGTTACCCACTTTATTAGGAGAGAGTGTTTGCATATGTAATTATGTAAACCGTTTTTCCGACATCTAAAATTCCACATGTCTAAGATCAACTCTAGTAGATCCTGCAAAAACACATACCGTAAAAACGATTTGCGGTAAATCGCAAACTGTTTTCATGGTATAGCTAGCGTATCGTCAGAACAGATGCCACAAAAGCTGTACTGCAAAGTAAGTTTTCGACGTGGGAGCTGCAAAAAAGTCGGTGCTGAAATATCTGATGATTTGACGGTGGTTGGTTGCCAAAGTTTCCACCATAAACTGTAACATTCATCTACGGTTTACGGCAAAAATGCATCCGGTACTCCAAATATGCAGCACCGATGGGTGTTTTTTTTTAGATTTACCGTAATTCCATTTTTGCATATGAGCCATTTTGCGGGATCTGACCGGGTTCGTTTTTAGTTAACTTTCTGCGTTGAATATATTTTCTTAAACGATTTTATTAGGTCTCAGATGATTGAGATTTTTTAAGCCCTCTATCGATTGAAAAAAGGTGCATCTTTAGTTTAGTGAGAAGTACAGTTTGCACTTGATTTGGATAAAATCGGTGCAACCGGCATTTGTTGACAGCCTGATACAAAACACTAATTCATCGGTAAATGTGGGTCAATTAACACTGTTTCTGACTGATGGGACCTGCAATAATTGATGACAATATGGAACAAAGTCTTCACACCGTTTTCCCTGAAAAATAAATAAATATCTTCACACCGTTTGACACCGTATTTTGCAATTTTCTCGCTATAATTTGACCGAGATTGAAGGGAACCTCGATGGTTTGACATTGATATACTCTTAATGCCCCGCTTGGTTTATCTGTAAAAATTACTAGCGGAACCTTCGGCTGTATTTTTTGCGGGACCTTCGGCCGTCTGTAAAATTATACACCCGTAATCTGCTAAATTCCAGCCAACCAAGCGAGGCCCAAAGAGCACTCTATTTTTTGCGGGTTTTCTCGCTAATTTGACCGAGATTTAAGGGAACCTCGATTGTTTGACATTGATATCATATACTCTTAAAGAGCACTCTATTACTCCCGGATTAATATAACTAACAATAGTAAAATGGGCATGCTGATCGACCAGCGCACGTACATTGGCCATGCATGCATGCATGATGGGTTCAAGAATCCTTTTCGTCGTTAGATCATGCTTGGGAGGAGGAAAAGGGAGGGCACGGCGACTTTGGCAGTTGGCACACAGCACACAGGCAACCAAGCTACCGGAGCAAGTAGCGGCGAACCTTTTCCATTACTGCATGAACCCAAGAGAAGCCAGCGTCTGCATGCGTCTTGCACTGCACGTACGTAGAGTACATTGGAGCACACGGACCCATCGGGCATGCAATAAGAAAAGACCGGCCGGCTTTAATTTACGTGCTCGATCGACATGGACAGTTCACTCGCTATGAGTCGACAGAAGAGACCGCCGGCTATGTGTCGTCCTAGAGAGACCGATAGGTCGGTGTTGTGGGCAAGCTGAACCTTTTTTTTTCTTGAAAAAAAATTCGACTATCACTATTGGGAAACTGGGCCTTCGTTGCCGACCCAGGCCACCGGTGGTGTGCTGAGTACACACCTCCACTTCTAATGGTAGGGTCTCTTTTGATTTATAGGATAGAAAAAATATAGGAATAGCAAACTTGCAGGATTGGTATATCATGACTAAATGAATCCTATAAGAAGAGCAAATTTCTTTGGTTTTGTGAAAGAATTTTTTATCAGGTTGGACCTCTTGTTCTTTCCTATAGGATTCGTACTATAAAATTACTATGGAAATATTTTTTATACCATATGATCTATGACTCAAACAAGAAATATAGGAAAATTTCCTATAAGATCAAATTCTACAAAAATCCTATGCCATTCCTATGAATCAACGAGGCCCTAAGTTGGTCTTAGAGCAGATTCCGGAAAAGGCTCCGGCCAACCCTGATTTTTTTTCTTCACCCGAGCTGGAGATTGGACCCCCCATATGTAGAGCGTGTTTGGTAGCCTGCAAATTCTCGGTCGGGACCTCGGACTACAAAGCCGGTTGCGTGTTTGGTTGCATGCAAAATAAAAAGTGCCCCACGAACTTTAAACCATGTCTGGGCCAGACCCGACAGGAACGGCCGAATCGACCGTTTCCTAGAGTCAGTCATTTTCATATTATCAACTCTCGGTTCTTTGTGCACTTTCCATGGCCTAGGATGAATTCGCAATCTTTATTATCCTTGCAACAGTTATGATGCACTTGTTAAATACTGATCATTGAATAGACCTATGCAAACCATGTAAAGAAAAGTGCTTGTTAAAGTTTTCTTTATCGCGCTTAGTTTGTGAGAGGAAAAGCTATAAGCTAAGTTTGGGGGAGCTGATACGTCTCAAACGTCTCTATTTTTCCAATAACTTTTCTTACTGTTTTCCCATGATTTGGATCAAACTAACACGAACGGACGTTGTTTTCAGCAGAACTACCCTTGCTGTCTATTTTTGTGCAGAAATCAACTTTCCTGAAAAAATTCACAAATTTTTTCCCTCGAAAGACTCCCGGAGCCCGAAGGATAGCTAGGGGGTGGGGGGGGGGGGTCCTGGGCCACCAAGTGGGCACCAGGCGCGGTGCCCCTACGCTGCGCCTACAGGTGGCCTGGGGGTCTGGGGCCACTCCCAGGTCTTCCCTTTGGCATAAAGGTGAATGCGTCCCCAAAACGGAGAAACCCCGAAGGATTTTTCCCAAATACGATTCAGAGCTCCGCCGCCACCTGAAACCCTAGTTCGGGAGACATAATTCCTGCTCTGACACCCTAGCGGGACGGGGACTTGGGGGAGATCGTCACCATCGTCATCGCCAATGCCTCTATCAACCCTCCATGATTCACCCTTCGATGTGTGAGTAATTCCCTGCTGTAGGCAGGGATGGTAGGGATTGGTTGTGCTTGATCATGTAGTAGCATATGAGATTGGTAGGGCATGATGCCTAGTATCCTCACCTAATGTTCCCTAGTTCCTCGACTAGTCCGAGCAGCCCATCACCTAGAGCCGGGAAGATCACCCGGATGTCATGCCAAGCCCCGGGAGCTACTCGCTCCTGTTGGACCCCATCATCGTAGTCGGTGAACACGTCTGCACCTTCTCCTAGGTGCTAATCGGCGGCGCCAGCATCGTCAACATCCTTTACAAGGACACCCGACAAGCTAGGCATCACCGAGGCAGTGATGCAGCCCATCCGAAAGCTATGCACCCCCATCGGAACTGTCCGACTAGACGTCGTATTCGACAAACAAGAGAACTTCCGCCGCATGCCCATCTGGTTCGAGGTGGTGAACCTCCAGAGTGCCTACCATGCCATTCTCGGTCGGCCCGCCTTGACCAAGTTCATGGCGGTCCCGCACTACGCCTACCTGAAGATGAAGCTAATCTGGACGTATGGGATCATCACCGTATGCGGTGACTACAAGCGGTCGATCGCCTGCGCCTCCTACGGCTCAAAGCTGGCAGAATCTGTCGCCCACGCCAAAGAACTCCAGCAGATCCAGCGCGAAATCAGCAACGAGCCTCTAGGAGTGCCGGCTGCGGGAGAACAGGCGGGCAAATCCCAGTTTCAAGCGACAAAGGACACCAAGAAGATCCCCCTCGACGCCAGCTGGCCCAATGAGAAGTTCATCACCATCGGGGCAAGCCTCGAGCCCAAATAGGAAAGCGTGCTTGTCGACTTCCTCCGTGAGAATCGGGATATCTTCGCATGGTCCCCCAAAGACATGTCGGGTGTCCTGTCGGATATATGCCAAATAGGGGTATATCCGGCATTGGCCGAAGGCCGGATTACCAGGTGGCCCACAGGAAATGGACGGAGTCCATTGGGCGGCCCAGTAAGCTGACACACAGGAAGCCGGATTCTAGAAGAAACCGGACCACGATCCAACATGGTGCGACTTGGAGGAGAAGCCGTATTCCTTACTTTCCAAGTTAGATACTTTCCGTAGTCTTCTAGGTTTCCTTCTTGTAAGCCCTAGTCCGGCTATCTATATAAACCCGGACGGGAGCAAGGAACAAGACAAGATCACAAGTTCGCTAGAAGCCAACTCGCCGGAAAGTTCATCCTCACCGAGTTAGTGAAACCATACTTAGAGAATTCCTTATTTGGCCCTGTCTGAAGTTTGTCTTCCTTTTTTGGCCCTCGCAAAATTTTTCTTGTTTTCACGACACACAAACTTTGGTTAGTTCCTTATTTGGCCTTTTAGTACTATTCAAGCAAAAAGATGACACTTTTGCCCCTGCTGCGATATGGCACTAAAAAGTTACACAAATTATTGGCACTTACAAAACACACATGTTTGTTGTACACGTATTAGCATATGCAAACAAAATGCAACCTCCCGCTGGTTTTTGCGGCGGATCCTTCTGCAAGGTCTGCGCGCGCAAGCTAATTTGTGTCGTTTCGGGTCTGTGCTCATTCATCTAACTACTAGACTGTGTACGCACATATACTGGCACAGGTGAACTATGAGTAGTTTTTTTTTGCTAAAGAGTACATATAGGGAGTAAAATACTACCAAGGGCTACAGTGAGTAACTGAGTATGCAGCCAGTTCAAAAAAGAAGAGCACGCCTCGTTCATGCACGTGCGTGCTATATCATTTACCTCCACAGTATTTTTTTCTTTTTTGCAACGTGCAGTATCACTTTTATCTCGACCATGTATGAGCTACAAAACATTTGATTAGTATTACACTCGCTGAATGTTTGAGATTTTTATACAATGCTAAACACTAGCTGAATATTTGAGAATTTGTTATTGGCATTCAGGCCATGCATCCATTGCCAACACTCTTAATTTTTTATTAGAATCTATCACTGCCGTAGGAAAATATTGCCTCCTAATAGGAGTGTGTAGCTCACGAGTCACGGCAGCTAGTACTTGCGCGCTGCGTGATTAATAGTAGTACATGCGTGCAACATTTTGCTTTTTTCGGATGACGCGTGTGCGTGCAAAGTGGGAAGAGAGTGGTAGTTCATGTGTACTCCCTGTATGTACTCTTTAGCAAAAAAAACTACCCGTAGTTCACGTGTGCCAGTATATGTGCGTACACAGTCTAGTAGTTAGATGAATGAGCATAGACCCAAAACTGACACAAATTAGCCTGCGCGCGTAGACCTTGCAGAAGGATCCGCCGCACCAACCAGCTCCCGCGAAGTTGAATTTTGTTTGCATATGCTAATTCATACGTATACATATGCTAATTCATACGTATACAACAAACATGTATGTTTTGTAACGTGCCAATAATTTGTGTAACCTTTTTAGTGTCATTTCGTTACATATTGCAGCAGGGGCAAAAGTGTCATCTTTTTTTTAAATAGTACTAAAAGGCTAAATAAGGAACTAACTAAAATTTGTGTGTCATGAAAGGAAGAATTTTTTGTGAGGGCCAAAAAAGGAAGACAAACTTCAGACAGGGCCAAATAAGGAATTCTCTCTACTCATAATTGTACTATGTATACTTCGGGGTTCAACCCTGATTTTAGTGAGATTGCAGGAGTAGGAACGCCGCCTAATTGCGACGTACCGAACCTGGGTAAAACCCATGTTCTCGTTTCCAGTTCTTCCACGTCCCCCCCGCGGTTCTACTAGTAGGCTTATGGCACCCCCGTCCATGATCCTTACTATGATGTCTCGACAGTTGGCGCCCACCGTGGGGCCAGCGGCGTCGGGAGTTACATTCCGAGCGGGAATACTCGGCGGAATCGGCAGCACAATCACTATCGGAAGCCTGGAATTCGACGGAAACGTCGGACGCTTCCTCGACAACGGATCATATATGCCGACACAGAATCATCTGGTAAGTGCCTCCGTTTTACCGATTGGATTTGCTAATGTTTTTATCGATTTAACAGAAGAAGCAATGGGATTCCGTGGTGGAAGTAATTTTATCCCACCCGCCCTATGCCCAATAGATGAAGTTTTCAATGCCAGATTCTGCTCAGATTTGCCCTATTCACACATAGGGGCAGATCAAGCTTCCATAGTTGCATACCGCCAAAAAACATCTGGATTTGCCGCCTCCTCGGAGATGCTTGCAGCCAGATCCCACTTCATTGGTATGGTGCATTCTGAGATCGCGAAAAACACGGAAGACGAAAATCCCGTGGAAAAGGCAGAACATCACGATCCCACAGAAAAGGTGGAAGATCTGACTTCCGTCGATCAAGCGACAAACTCGGAAGCTGAGTCTGTATTAGCAACCATAGAGGAAAAGCTAGACTCGAAAACCGGATCTGCTGACACAGATTCCGAAGATGAAGATGCTTTCGAAAGAATGGTCAAATCCATGGAGGGGAGCTTCCATGAAGTACTCATGGCAAAACCGACTGGAAATTTGGATGCCGAAGAAGATGAAGACCCCAAAATGCCTCCGCCAGAGGAAGAGGAAGGCGAAGTTAGTCCGACTTATAACGTCAAAGAATTGACGGAAGATGAACCTAACAAAAAGCCTCCATCTTCCAAGAAGAAAAAGAAGTCTTCTAAGAAGCTGCTATCCAAGCTACAGAAGAAAAAGGTGGAGAAATTGGCAGACATTGCCAACCAAAACCTGGAAGTTGGAGGAGGCAGTGGTGTAAAACCTACGGAGAAGAAAAAGACTAAATTCCCGTTCCCCAAATGTCGGAATAGGAGGAGATCGATCTGATTCAAACCCCTGTTGCTGGTAACGAGCCCACAGAAGTGCTGGAAGCAAGGAGACAAGCAATAATGCGAAAACAACAACATCTGTTTCGATCTAGGGAAAATCTCCTCAAAACCCAGGCTGGCATCAAAATGCAGTAGGAAAAATAGAGGAGTACGAAAGAAGGAATAGATTTGGAATTAAACCTACGATGTTACCCGGAATTTCAAAGCCGTATGAACTGCAAGCAAGAAAGAGGTTTGAAAACCCATCATGGCAAAGGCATGTAAACAACACCAATGCTAAGGACGAACGCATCTACAAAACTGCAGCCGAAGACACAGAAGCCACGTTCGCCATTCTTAGTGACGATCTGTACTCCAATGATGAAAAGCTGCAGGGAGTGTATGCTTTCTTAGGAAAAGCATTACAACAGCAACAACGAGGACAAGCACATTCAGACAAACTACATGATGATTAATTCATATGGAAAACTGCCACGTGCACCGCTGGAGCACCTGACCCTGGCGAACCCGGAGATTCAGGCGATTCTAAGGAAAAGAAGGGAGATCCTAAGAAGGACAAGAAAATCCCGGATAATAAGGATGCAGCGTTCAGAACATGATCCCATCTGCAGAAAGGCGGAAATAATCCCCGTGAAATTAAGGAACGGGAGGAGCAAAACCGGAAAGACGAAAAAGTAATGCCGCCTCCGAGATACCCAGCTGATAAAGCCGGAAGATACGACAATCCTCACAGGCGTGAGAGATCCCGAACCCCTCGAAGGAACAAAGAAAGGCCAATGAGTAGAACTCCACTTTATTCCAAAGGACGGGAAGCCGGAAGAAATAGGGATGATCCCAAAAGAGTGCACTCGCACAACAATGGACCAGAACGGAACAGGTCCCCTTCTGTCCATTCAGCTAGAAGGTATTCCGCGCACGTCAATAAGGCAGAAAGAGGCGATTTATACTTCGGACCAAAGTGTTCAACTGACAGGATCCGGAGAATCAGTCTACACGCTGGCTTTGCCAAAGTCGGTCCAACTTACCAAAAGTATAATGGAAGTACAAATTCGGATACATGGCTTTCAGATTACTATACTGCCATCCAGATCAACAAAGGGACAGATTTAGAGGTTGTGAAGTTTCTTCCCCTAATGTTGCTGGATGGAGCCAGAGATTGGATCAATGGACTTACATCAAGAACAGTAGACAACTGGGAAGACATGCCTAGAGTATTTTCTCAACATTTTCGGGGTATGTATAAATGCCCTAAGAGTATTAACCAACTGAACTGTTGCGTACAATATGAAGATGAGTCGTACGTCGACTTTATCTCAAGATGGACTGCAACAAATAATAGTTTTTTGATACGTCATAAACGTATCCTTAATTTCTGATGTTCCATGTTGTCTCCCACATGTTTGCTATACACTTTATGTCATTTTTATCGATTTTCCGGACTAACCTATTGACAAGATGCCACAGAGCCAGTTCCCTGTTTTCTGTTGTTTTTAGTTTCAGAAAAGTTGTTCTGGAAATATTCTTAGAATTGGAAAATTCGAAGTCCGGAGGTCCTAGAATTCTCGAAGGTTCCACGGAGTCCCGAAGAGATCCGGAGGGGGGCCACAGGGGGCCCACACCATAGGGCGGCGCGCCCCTGGCCGCGCCATGGGGTGGTGTGGGGCCCCAGGCCTCCACCGCCTTTGCCCTTTTGCCTATTTATACCCCCCGAGACGTAAACCCTAAAAAGATACCACTTCGTGCCAAAAAAACTCCTGAGGCCGCCATCATCGTCATCCCGAGATTGGGAGGGTTCTGGAGCTCTCCCTGGCACCCTGCCGGGAGGGGAATTCATCACCGGAGGGGTCTACACCACCATGCCCTCTTTTGAAGTGATGCGTGAGTAGTTCATCCCTAGACTACGGGTCCATAGCAGTAGCTATATGGTTGTTCTCTCCACTTTGTACCTCATGTTTAGATCTCGTGAGCTGCCTCACATGATCGAGATCATCTTTATGTAATGCTACATGTTGTGTTTGCTGGGATCTGATGAATGTTGAATGCTATGTCTTCTGATTATCAATCTATCATGTTATCTTCATGCATATGTTATTTATGATCTTGCATGCTCTCCGTTATTAGTAGATGCTCTGGCCAAGTAGATGCTAGTAACTCCAAGAGGGAGTATTTATGATCGATAGTGGGTTCATGCCTCCTTTGCATCTGTGCTCGAGTGACAGAAACGTGACGGATGGAGGATGTGCTGTTGCCATTAGGAAGAAAACAACGGTGTTTAGCTAGTTTACATTGTTTACATTACACACTTTGCTTACGGTGATAATCTTTTGCTAGCAACTTAATACCCAACGTTTGTTCGGATGATATTCGGAGTGTGGATTATTAGACATAGATGCAGTTGGATGACAGTCTATGTATTTTGTTGTAGTGCCCCCAAGAATCACATAGTAATCTTTATGTCTTGCATATGCACTACGGTGCAGCCTTCATTTCTGTCAAGTGCCCAGCTGTAATTTGTTCACCACACATGTTATTTATCTTTCAGGGAGAGACACCACTAGTGAACTGTGGACCCCAATCCTTTTTCCTCATACTGATAAAACACCTACTGCTTTCATAATGCTGCTACTTTCATACTGTTTTCCTACTTTTTTCCACACCATACGTTTAACCTCTTTGTGTCCAGCAAAACCGGTGAGATTGACAACCTCACTGCTTCGTTGGGGCAAAGTGATTTGATTGTGTTGTGTAGTTTCCACGTTGCTGCTGAACCGGTAGTGCGCCCTGCCATCTCAGCTGCATCAACCTTATGAAATTACTCCTACCTCCTACTGGTCGATTAAACCTTGGTTTCTTTCTGAGGGAAACTGCTGATGTGCTCATCATACCTTCCTCTTGAGGTTTCCCAACGAGTGAAAGTCCTGCATCATCAAGCTTTTTCTGGCGCCGTTGCTAGGGAGGAAGAGAATTTCTGCAAGGGGAGTCTCTCACTTCCAATATCTTTTCTTTGTTTTTGTTTTGCTTAGTTTATTTTATTTTGTCTTGTTTGCTTCTCTTTATCAAAAAACACAAAAAAATAGTTCTTATTCTTGTTGTTACTTTTGTTACCTAGCTGTTATTTTTCATCATGTTGTTCCCTAAGTTTACCCGGAAAGATTTGCCGGTAGGAAGTGGTTCTATACTTGGAAAGGATACCATTAAAGAATTCTTTGATCATGTTAGTAAGCATGATAATTTTGAGGAAAAATCCATAGTAGAACTTGCCCCAAATTATGAGACAACTGCAACTTCTTTAGTTAACATGTTAGAAGCTAGGTTTGTTAACCTTCATCCCATATTACAGCATATGTTCCTCAACTTGAATAACATTGAAGATGTTGAGAAAAGAACTTTATCTTAGAAACCATGCTTAAAGAATTTGGAGATATTGCTATAGAGGCTAGAAAAGGTTTTGATCATTTCAATATGCTAGGCTCATGTGTAGATATTGTTGGTGCTCATGAAAAAACTGAATCTAATAATGAAAAAGAGGATAAAATATCAACCCCTTTTAAATTGGTAGCACTGCATGAAGCCCAAGAAAAGAATTTTGATTGGATTGTTCCTAAGAATTTATTTGATGAGAATAGTAAGCCTAAAAGTTCTAAGAGAGGAGCCTCTAAAACTCACTTAGATAAAATACAATGCATTATTAGGGAATTTCTGAATCTTGATTTGAATGTTTCTCCATTTGAAAACACTTGATTCCACTTTTCTGGGCCTAGCTAAAAGGCGTTAAAGAAAAGCACTTCTTGGGAGATAACCCATGGTTTTATTTTTGCTTTGTTTTTCTCTGTTTTCTTTGAGTCAAGGGGTTTTATACTTCTGTAGAAACTCCTTTGTATCTTTATTTTCATGTTTTAGTAGTGCCAAGTAAGGTTTCTGACGAGAGTTGGAGTTGGTTTTCGGATTTCTGCGCAGGAAACAGATTTCCGCTGTCCACCGTAAACAATCGTATAAATCAAAGAAAAATCAGAATGACCCGAAATTTCTTGTGCTTATTCCTTGGCTAATTCCTAAACTTTTTTATTCTTTAAACTTTTCAATATGATCAACCTAAGTTCCTAGAAAAAATTCGTCTTTACAGACTGTTCTGGTTTTGACAGATTCTGCCATTTTTCTTGCATTTGCTCTTTTGCGATGTCAAGTGGATTTGTTTGCTTCACGAAACATCAGTGGCTGTAGATAATGTTTAAAAGTATAAATAGCACTTGTTCCATACATAACCAGTGGATTTCTGATTGTTGCACTAACCCTCTAATGCGAATTACTATTTGAGTGTGGTGTGAAGGAAGGTTTCAAGGGTCAAGTGAAGAGGGTGATATATGTGATCAAGAAGAGTGCAAGGTCAAAGCTTGAGGATGCACCCGTGGTTCATCCAAGCATATTTTAAGAAGACTCAAGCATCTAAGCTTGGGGATTCCTAAGGCATCTCCTTCTTCATCAACAATCTATCAGGTCACTTCTAGTGAAACTATATTTTTATTCGGTCACATCATATGAAGTTTACTTGGAGTGTATGTTTGTTTTTCTTTTGTTTTCTTCTGTTTTCCTTGATGCAATAATATAGTTGAACCCTAGCATTCCTTATTTGGGAGAGATACACGCTCCGCTTTTTCGTTTGAATACTTGCTATGCTAGTATTCTTAGTTTTTCTTCTAGCTACTGCAAAATTTCCTGTTTAGCTCTTGTTTTCATTTCATCTCATGTTCAGAGCTGTTAGTTTTAGTAGTGTTATGTGAGTAATCTCATGTTTGCTTGCTGTAGCATTTAGAGAGTGTTTGTTAAAGCATGTTATGTATGGTGCTTGTTGGGAAAAGAAACTTCTGCTTGAGGTAGAATTTAAAACGGTGCAAGTAGAAGCTTGTATAGATTGTGGCTAGACTTTTTTTGTATCATGCTAGATGTTATTTTAATTCTAAATCCTTGTGGTTATTTAGTATCATTATTAGCCTCAAATAGCTGATATTGTTTAATGTGCCATTTAAAGGATCATGAGTTGTTCTTGTCATATTGAAGCATAAATTTGTGGTGTTATCCTTTGAATGTTTTATTTGGTTGACTTGCGCATGCTCACACCATGTTTATGACTATGAACCAGTCACTAATAGCCTCCATGATAATTTAGTTTTTGAACTTGTGGCACCACTTATGCTTTGATTAATGATGTTTTTGTCACTATGCATGATTATGGCTCTTACGCTCTCTTGATTTGTCACTCCAAGTCTTTTGCTAGCCTCCACCTTTACTGAGTATGAGCTCTACTCGTGCATCCAAATCCCAAAAAACCAAAGTTTTGCCATTGTGTCCACCATGCCTACCTACATGTGTTATTTAACCGTCACTCCAAACTAAATTTCTCATGTGTTACCTTTTAAACTTTCAAAATTACTCCTGTTTTGTGCTCCTGTTGTAGCTCATGAGGACGTAAATAGAGAATCTTTATCTCACTTGTTGATTGGAGTTTCACACCCTGTACTAGTGGCTTCATCCACTTACCCAATGATAGAAGATCTGGCAGCGGGGTGCCCAGCCCCAAATTAATAACAACAAATTCTCTTCACTATTTTTCCCCTTATTTATGAGTCAAAACATAATTGTGTAAACAAAAGAGAAAGAGGGATGACCTTCTACCCAGATGCATACTTCTATGGGAGACGCTCTTGTGAAGTCTAGTTGGCTTGTGGCGTACTATATTTTCTGTTTACCATTTGTTGACATAAGCATACACCTCTCTTAAAAATGTTTTTATATACCTCTGTTTAATAAAATAAAACCTCTAGAACATGAGTAATCCATGCTTCCCTCTGCGAAGGGCCTTTGTTTTACTTTTATGTTGAGTCTCCATCTTCTAACTTTATGCATAGTTGAGAGAGCATAGTTGCCATTCTGAGTTTTATGTGCATTTGTCCCCGAAACATTATTAATTGATTCATGATGTGTTATTGCTTGTTCTCTAATTATTTGTTCTAGTCTTCCTCATGATCTTTGAAGGTGTTCTGGCATTTATGTTTTGCCCCACTCTTAAGGACTAGCAAAATATCACTTTGACATGTTTTATCTATACTTGAAACAAACGTATATCTTTCGTTGCATTGTTATTCATGATCTTTTATTTGTGTTACTTCTCATGGTGCAAGGTGATTGCTATGCTTTATTATTAAAATTCTATTTATAATGCTTGTGTTTAAGTTCTATGATCTTGGTTTACTTATGCTTTTACATTATTGATGATCAAGTTTATGTTGGTAGCATGTCATTCAGAAATTATGTGTTTTTATCGTTTACCTACTTGAGGACGAGTAGGAACTAAGCTTGGGGATGTTGATACATCATAAATGTATCCTTAATTTCTGATGTTCCAAGTTATTTTCATGTTGTTTCCTACATGTTTGCTATACACTTTATGTCATTTTTATCGATTTTCCGGACTAACCTATTGACAAGATGCCAGAGAGTCAGTTCCCCGTTTTCTGTTGTTTTTAGCTTCAGAAAAGTTGTTCTAGAAATATTCTCGGAGTTGGAAAATTCGAAGTCCGGAGGTCGTAGAATTCTCGAAGGTTCCACGGAGTCCCGAAGAGACCCGGAGGGGGGCCACAGGGGCCCACACCATAGGGCGACGTGCCCCCTGGCCGCGCCATGGGGTGGTATGGGGCCCCCAGGCCTCCACCGCCTTGACACTTTCGCCTATTTATACCCCCCGAGACGTAAACCCTATAAAGATACCACTTCGTCCCCAAAAACACCCGAGGCCGCCGTCATCGTCATCTCGAGATCGGGAGGGTTCTGGAGCTCTCCCCGGCACCCTGCCGGGAGGGGAATTCATCACCGGAGGGATCTACACCACCATGCCCTCCTCCGAAGTGATGCGTGAGTAGTTCATCCCTTGACTACGGGTCCATAGCAGTGACTAGATGGTTGTTCTCTCCACTTTGTACCTCATGTTTAGATCTCGTGAGCTGCCTCACATGATCGAGATCATCTTTATGGAATGCTACATGTTGTGTTTGCTGGGATGTGATGAATGTTGAATGCTATGTCTTCTGATTATCAATCCATCATGTTATCTTCATGGATATGTTATTTATGATCTTGCATGCTCTCCGTTATTAGTAGATGCTCTGGCCAAGTAGATGATAGTAACTCCAAGAGGGAGTGTTTATGCTCGATGGTGGGTTCATGCCTCCTTTGCATCTATGCTCGAGTGACAGAAACATGACGGATGGAGGATGTGTTGTTGCCATTAGGGAGAAAACAACGGTGTTTACCTAGTTTACATTGTTTACATTACACACTTTGCTTACGGCGATAATTTGTTGCTAGCAACTTAATACCCAACATTTGTTCGGATGATATTCGGAGGGTGGATTATTAGACATAGATGCAGTTGGATGACGGTCTATATATTTTGTTGTAATGCCCGCATGAATCACATAGTAATCTTTATGTCTTGCATATGCACTACGGTGCAGCCTTCATTTCTGTCAATTGCCCAGCTGTAATTTGTTCACCACACATGTTATTTATCTTTCACGGAGAGATACCACTAGTGAATTGTGGACCCCGGTCCTTTTTCCTCATACTGATAAAACACCTACTCCTTTCATACTGTTGCTACTGCTTTCATACTTTTTTCCTACTATTTTCCACACCATACGTTTAACCTCTTTGTGTTTAGAAAAACTCGTGAGATTGACAACCTCACTGCTTCGTTGGGGCAAAGTGATTTGATTGTGTTGTGTAGGTTCCACGTTGCTGCTGAACCGGTAGTCCGCCCTGCAATCTCAGCTGCATCAACCTTCTGAAGTTACTCCTTCCTCCTACTGGTCGATTAAACCTTGGTTTCTTTTTGAGGGAAACTGCTGCTGTGCTCATCATACCTTCCTCTTGGGGTTTCCCAACGAGTGAAAGACCTGCACCATCATTTATCTAGAGTAAGTGATGTAGAAGCAATGCATGCTTTCATCAATGTCGTGAAACTTGGCCTAGTACCGTTCATGGTTGGTTCGAAAGAGCACAAAGATCTCAGATCTATGCTTACCACCACCAATGAGCACGCAGTGGCTTAAGATGACATCAGGGCGAGAGGTGGAAATATTAATGCTTTGGTTCAGGCCAAAAAGGCATCTCGTTCTGATAAGAAGTCTACTCCAGAAGCACATCCAAAACCCAAAAAAGTAAATATAGACTTTGGAAAGGATAATGGCAGCAGACGGAAGGGCAAAAGCGCATAACCTATCTCCTACTCTAAAGAAGAATGGGAAAAGATTAAATCGGTAAACTGTGTCCACCATTCGCAATTTGGGAAGCCTACCCACACAAATGCGTAGTGCCGTCTTAATAAGCACATGAAAGGCAATGCAGGATCCGGGAATAAAGGAAAGAATTCCAAAAGGAAATTCAACAAGCAAAAGCCGGAAGCTGAAATAAAAGAAAGTGAGTCTGACACTGATGATAAAATCTAGGAGCAGCAGCGGAAAGGTGATCCTAAATTCCCGAGAGTTGAAGGGGAATGTAACCTAGCTTTCCTGGAAACTCCTTTAGCCAAACAAGCGAAACAGACACTTCGAGAAATCAACGCGGTTGTGCCTCCAACCCTAAAGTATTTGAAGTATTCAAATACGCCAATTACCTGGGATCAGTCTGATCATCCCGGTAACATCTCAAAACCCGGCACACATGCTTTGGTCGTAAGCCCTATTGTTCAAAACACTAGGCTCAAAAGAGTGCTGAAGCATGGAGGATCCAGTATCAATATCATGCACTTAAGTACACTGAAGCAGTTACACCTCTCCGAGACCCAGCTCAAACACAAAAATGTACGTTTTCACGGCATTGTTCCTGGTAGACAGGCACATTCCCTAGAAGAAATTTCCCTAGAAGTAACCTTCGGAAAGAGAGAACACTTCCGTCAGGAGATGATCTCATTCGAGGTGGTGCCGTTCAAAGGTGTGTATCACGCAATAATCAGACGTCTGGCTTTCGCCAAATTCATGTCAAGATCATGCTATATGTACAACAAGCTGAATATGCCAGGGCCAAAAGGAGGAGTAATCACCATATCAGGAGATATCAAATTGGCAAACGAGTTGGAGAAAGGAAACGCCCTTTGCGCTGAACAGGTGATTCGGAAGGAAGAGCTGAAGGAGCTAGCTAAAGAAGTATCGCCGATAGAAATGCCGGCAGGAAAAGAAATCCGGAAGCCGACATGTAGTTTCAAAGCCTCGGAGAATACCAAGCAGATCATCCTGGACCCCAACGATCCGACAAAGTTTGTCGTAGTGGGAACAAGAATGACTGACAAATAGGAAAGCACGCTCATAAAGTTCCTACATGAGAACTGGGGCATTTTTTCCTAGTGTCCTGTTGATATGCCAGGCGTTCCCAGGAAACTTCCTAAGCACCAACTGAAGGTTATTCCAGGATCAAAAACCCGTAAAACAAGGTCTCCGTCGTTTCGATAGAAGAAGGCGGAAGGCTATAGGCAAGGAAATTTTCCGGCTTTTAGCAGTTGACTTTATCCGGGAAGTTAGACATACTGATTGGTCTGTGAACCCAGTATTAGTCCCGAAGAAGGATAGTATTATTCTTAGGATGTGTATAGATTACACCGGTTTGAACAAATTGTGCCCAAAAGATAAGTTCGCATTACCGTGAATCGATCAAATAATAGATGCCACTGCTGGCTCTGAGCTTTTATGTTTTTTATGCTTATTCCGGGTATCATCAAATACGCATGAAAGAAGAAGACCAAATAAAAACCTCTTTCATAACACCCTATGTAACATACTATTACATAACTATGCCTTTTGACTTGAAGAACGTAGGTGCAACATACCAGCGTTGCATGCAAAGATGCTTGCATAGTCAAATTGGCAGATGATATTGCCTTTGTTTCCAAGGAAAAGCGTACGCTCCTTGAAGATCTACGAGAAACCTTTGAAAATTCCGCACTTACAAAATGAAGTTGAATTCATTAAAGTGCGTATTCGGGGTTCCCTCAGGAAAGCTTCTGGGTTTCATCGTTTCTCACAGAGGAATAGAGGTAAACCCGGAAAAGATCAAAGCAATCTTAAACATCAAAAGGCCTACATGTCTAAAAGATGTCCAAAGACTGACGGGTTCCACAGCCGCCTTAAGCAGGTTCATAAGCCGGCTTGGCGACAAAGCTCTGCCATTATACAAATTGTTGAAGAAATCCGACAAATTTGAATGGAAAGAAGAGGCGGACAAAGCATTAACCCAGTCGAAAGAAACTTTGATGAAAGCTCTGATTTTGGCATCCCCAAAAGACGAAGAACCCATGTTACTGTATCTTATAGCAACTAATAGGGTTATTAGCATAGTGATAATTGTGGAAAGACGGAAAGATGAGCAAAGTATTCCAGATCATCATCCGGTGTATTACGTCAGCGAGGTATTTTCAGAGTCAAAGCAAAGGTACCCACATTATCAAAAGCTGGTATATGGCGTATTTTTCGCATCTAAAAAACTCCATCACTATTTCCAAGGACATTCCATAACAGTGGTAAGCAAAGCACCACTAGGGGATATTATTAACAATGCAGACGCAACATGCCAAGTAGCCAAATGGGTCATTGAACTTGCTGCTTTCGACATTAAGTACCAACCCGGACGATAATAAAATCCCAGGTGTTGGCAGATTCTGTGGTTGATTGGACAGAAGCAATGGAAAACACACCAATGCGGGAGTCAGAATATTGGATCATGAATTTTGAAGGATCCAAAATGAGAGAAGGTGCTGGCGTGGTGCTCAAATCTCCAAAAGGCGACACAGTGGAGTATGTATTACAAATACACTTTAATGCCACCAACAATGTGGCAGAGTATGAAGCATTGCTTCATGGCTTGCATATTGCAAAGTAAATAGGTGTCAAACGCATACTTTGCTATGGTGACTCGGACTTAGTACAACATCAGCTGTACCAGACATGGGATGCCAAAAGCCCCATAATGGCTGAATATCGGAGAACAGTCGACGAGTTCGCCATTTTCTTCCTAGGATTTGAGGTACATCATGTCAAAAGGGAAGAAAACTGGAATGCGGACGCTTTAGCCCGCATGGGCTCGGAAAGGGTGAAAACTCTACCACCTGGTTTATTTGTCTAGCATTTGTATGAACCATCAATAAAAGGCGGAGATGTTGACTACCCCCTATTTTCCGAGTCATTAGAAGTTGTGCTCGTTAACCCGGATTGGACAATTCCATACCTAAACTTCTTAGTTGATCAGAAGTTCCCGGATGGAGCAGACGAAGTCTTGCAAAGGCAGTTAAAACGACGATGCAAAGGATACATGGTAATCAATGTTGCATGTATAAACACAGTACTATCCGAATTATTCAGTGACGTATTTCGCCAGAAGAGGAAAGAGAAATTCTGCAAGAAATCCATGCTGGAGATTAGGGACATCATGCTCAGTCAAAAAGCATAGTAAAAAAAAGCATTATGTGCTGGGTTTTGTCTGGCTCACAGCCAAGACAGATGCGGAACACATAGTGAATACATGTGCTGGATGCCAGTATTACGCCAAGAAGGCAAATATGTTGGCTCAAGCACTCAAGACTATCCCCATAACATGGCCATTTGCGGTCTGGGGGCTAGATATGATGGGGCCATTCAAAACTGCAAGAGGCGGACTTACACATCTACTCGTTGCAGTGGATAAGTATACCAAGTGGGTGAAGGCAAGACCCATAAAAAAACTTGACGGTGTGACTGCCAGAAATTTCGTCATTGACGTAGTCATGCGATATGGCGTTCCACATAGTATAATGATGGAAAACGGGACAAATTTCTCAATTGGAGAGTTGGCAAAATATTGTCGACAAACAGGAATTCACCTAGATCTTGTATCTGTGGCACACCCACAATCCAATGGCCAGGTTGAACAAATGAATAGTTCAATCCTGCAAGGAATACGCCCAAGACTCGAAACTCCTCTTCACAAAGCAGCTGGAGCATGGGTAGAAGAATTGTCTTCCGTGCTTTAGAGTATTCGAACGACGCCAAATAGATCAATAGGGCAAACGTATTTTTTCCTGGTTTATGGTGCAGAAGCAGTGCTTCCTACAAACATGATCCATGATAGCCCAAGAGTGCAGACATACGATGACTCGGATGCCAAAAGTGCACGCCAGGATGCTGTCGATCTCTTAGAAGAAGAACGAGAACTTGTGTTGCAAAGATCCGCCATTTACCATCAAGTACTACGTCGATATCATAGTTGGAAAATCAAACACCGATCTTTTAAAGAAGGTGATTTGCTGCTAAGATTGGTACAGGATAGAAAGCACAAGTTAGCCCCAATCTGGGAAGGACCATTTGTCATTAGCAAGGCTATAAAAAATGGATCATATTACCTTGTAGATATTCGAGACACGGAATCGCAAGAGGAAAAGAAGCATAGATGTAGAACTAGGAGAGACAAATAGCCCCTGGCGCATCCAGCAGTTACGTCCGTTCTACACTTAGTTCAATTCTATGTAAACATCATTGAGATCATGAAATAAAGTTGTCAGAAATTCATGCATTTTTGTTTTGTCTTTACTGTTCAAAGCATGTTCCGTCTTTTCTATTTCCCAATGATCTTTCAATTTTCTTCAATGTTAACCAGAAGTTTGCCTGCGTGCTCGGAGTTATAAAACTAAATGCTTTTTGGCCTAAGGAGACTTAAGAACCCCAGATTGTGCCTATGTGCCTGGAGTTCATACTTTTCAATTCCTTATTATTCCTAAGTATTATGTGATTGTTTGTTGTGTTGGGTCACTTGATTTAGTAAGTTGAAGTGCCAAAGTATAATCATGATTCCGAGTTTTGACTGATTGGTTTCTTAACCCGGTCACTTGGCGTGAAGATTGCATACTTTTGAAACCACTTTAACACTAAGGAAAGTTAAAACATACAAACCAGAGAACTTAGAAGAAAAGGAATTAAAACTCTGAAAAACTTGCAAAGCTTAAATTTACTGCAAAGGATAGAAACTTGTTCATACAAAAGATAGAATGCATTACAATTGAGTTTACATTGTAAGAATAGTAATGCACCCTATTTGGCTAATGCCTACGTAGGATCAGTCGGCATCCATGAACACCTCCTCGTCGTCCTCGTCGCTATCACTCGGATTCTCTGGAGTTGCCGGAATTTCTTCCTCCGGGTAGAACATCGAGATAGAGACCATCCGAGTTATCTTGGAGGCATGGCCCTTGATATACTCGAATATTTCCGCCCTTTGCGCCTTGGTGTATCCTTGCGGAACACCAGTGGCGATGCACCAAGACTTGGCGGTGGTGTAATGCATCCTCATTAGCCCTAGGGCCATGTGTAAACCACCGCGGGCGGCTGACTGGAGCCAGGATTCGCGTTGGTTTTCCACCTCCGCAATATCTTCCGAGAGCCTGATGGCTTCCGAGAATTTGCCAGCTTTGTCCGGAATGCACTTATTTATAAGCAGCATTCCAGCATTCTTCAGCTCGGAGACGAACGTCCCGAAAGCCCGGATGCAGTCAATCCGAGTAATCAGAGGATTCCCCTCTGTAAATGAAAATCAGAAGAGATTAGATAAATAGAGGGAAGAAAAAGAATGCATTATGCAAAGTAAAATAAAACTTGGTAAAAGTTCAGAAACGTACCAAGGATCTTGTCCACCTCAGCCCCCTCCTCAAGGCGTTGATGAAGGGTAGTCTCAAGGTCCTGGATGGTCCTCCGGTCTTTCTCGGCTTGCGCGGAAGCCCAAGACTCGGACAAACCTAGGGACAGCTGGCTATCCTCAAGGTCCTTCTGAAGCTTTACAATCATTTTGTACAGCTCAGAATTCTCCTTGCGGAGGTTCT
The DNA here is from genome assembly GCA_028641055.1 of Alopecurus myosuroides. Lineage (NCBI taxonomy): Eukaryota > Viridiplantae > Streptophyta > Magnoliopsida > Poales > Poaceae > Alopecurus > Alopecurus myosuroides. Next base: position 125,534,808 of record CM054061.1, on the reverse strand, counting down.
CAGCGTTGGCAGCATCCTCCACAATTTGCTTGGCCTTGGCCAAAGAGGCTAAGAAGGAAAAGAGGCAAAGGATTAAAACTCGGAAAAGTCCTTAGGAAAAAATTCGAAAATTTCAGAATCACAATCAAGGAAAGTAAACGTATGCTTACCAGTAGTCTCCTTTAGTTGCTTCTGAATCTCGGACATTTCCGAGTCATTCTCATTAAGAATACCAAGAAGAGATTTCACCTCTTGGTTCTTAATGGTCAGCTTCTTGAAAACTTCCACGTTTATGTTTTCGGCAGTTTGCTGAAAAGCATACAAAGGAAAAGATTTGTTGAACAAAAACATGAAGGCAAAAAAGAAAAGTATTAACACAAAAAGTATGCTTTTGTCTTAATACTCGGGGCTAGAGATAATACCTGGCTCATCTTTTTCAAACCTCCTAGCGTGTCAGTGAATTCCTTGGCGTATTCTGAGAAGGTAATCCCCATATGGTGGATTCTGTCTTGGAGAACCTGCCGAGGTGAGAACACGTAATTATTCCGGACTATCAACTCGCCTTTTGGCCAGGGGCGAATCAAGGGGGCTCGGGCGAAATACTTTTTTGCCCACGGATGAATATATCCGAGTTCATCAAAGCATGCCTCTTGTTTTACCTTGAACTTCGCGTCAAAAGTCGACATTGGCTCAACTTCTGTAAGCGTTGAAGGTCCGCCTTCGTCAAGTGCCACCCTTTCCCGTGCATCCGTATCAGATGCATCGGACCATCTGGTCTGCAGGGGATAGTTGAATTCTTCCCGAGCAGCCAAAATTTCTTCGCCAGCTGCCACTGGGGTGTCTGGGGCAGCTGCAGGGGATGGCTTAGGCCCCCTAAGGGCAACAAGCTTATGCTTCTTCCCGCCCTTCCCCTTCAAAGGGATAGGAGCAAGGCTAAAAAAGAGAAAAGAGAGAGAAACCAAGATCAAAAATCCAAGAAAGAAGGGACGCAAGAAAAGACATACGAAAAGTTCTAAGTCTTACCTAGAAGTGGCGACAGCGACTCCGTCGAGATCGATCACTTCGTGGCTTGAAAAGATCTTCTTGCATCTCCACCCTCCGGCTGATTGAAAGTGAGCTTTGAGCTCCGCTAGCTCAGCATCAGTGGCAAGCTGATCTTCTGGGAGATCAAGAAGCTGTAAAGAAGCAAACCCTGATTAGCAAAAAACACCCGAGAAAGACAAAAGTCCGAAAAACTTCACAAAAGGCAGAAATTGAAAGCATACCTTGGGAGCGGGGTTTTGCGCGTTATACATTTGTTGGCTTTCCTCGTACTGATCACGAGTAGCTACAAGTTGGTTGACGCACTTCTTGAATTCCTTCTTTGACAAAGCGGACTTTTTCACCCTCATTGTGTCCTCGGGGCCCGAGTATTCGCAAAGAAGCCGACCGCCATGGTGAGCAAGAGGTTGGATCCTCCTTCCGAGCCAGCAAAGGACTGTGTTCATGCCGGCCAGAGGAGGAGAGGAAGAAACAAGCTTCACGATCCGCCTTTTTATTCTCATCACGTCTGAAGGCAGAACGTGCACCGCGTCCAACGCCCAATTGTCTTTGGGCGTGGCAGCGGAATTGACGAAAGATGGAACTCCCGTATCCTTTCCAGGATAGGGAATATCCGAGTGGTAGAAGAAAGATCCCGTCCAAAACTTGACGGACTCGGAGATTTTTATTCTCGCAAATCACTCCTCCCTAAACCTACGAAGGTTGAAGGAAATGGTCCCACAAATCGGAAGAACACCATCGGTGGTGTTGTGTTTCACATTGAAATTGTATTGAAAGAAATCTAGACGGGGTTCTATCCCTAGGTACTCCTCAAAAAGAGCCTGGAACCCAGCTATGTATAGAATGGAGTTGGGTGGCAGGTTGTGAGGTTGGACACTGTAATGGTTGAGGACCTAGAGTAAGAAAGCAGAAGGTGGAAAACCCATACCTCGATTGATATGGGAGGCCAAAACAACCTGTTCCGCGTCTTTTGGAGAAGGCTCGGTGTCGTCTTTGTCCATCCGCCATTTATCTTTGGCGATGAACCCGTCCTTCTCCATTGCGTTGAGAAGAGCCACTGCTTGAGAAGAGCCACCGCCATGTTGCAGTGACTCCAATTCCTGGCATCGCCCTCCTCTTCGTCCTCGCCTCCAGCGGTGACGACGGCTGCCGTGTTGTCGCGGTCGCGAGTGGAAGTTTCCCCCTCCTCAGTTTCGGGGAAGGGAGGAGGAGGAGAGGTAGCCGACGGCGGCGGCATGGTTGAGATCCCCGCCCGTCGGTGTGCTCTCGGGAACCTCCGGCGCGACTGTGGAAGAGCTCGGAGGAGTTCCGACGGTAGGGTTGAGGTCTTGGATGATGTCCTCTATGGCGGCCTCGACATCGGCGAAGATCTCGAACGCATGTGCAGGGCTTCCAGTGGCCATTTTTGGGCGGCGCAGCCGTCCGATTGAACAAACACCACCGATGATAGGATTCCGGTGATGCTCTAGGATCGGGTTCGTTCTCTGTGTTCCTTTCGCTCGAGGCTGGGATTGGTTCTGTGCTCTGGGGGCTCGAGGAGGAAGACGGTGCGAAAGGAGAACCGGAGGCCCCAAGACGACTATTTATAGCCAAGTTTACGTTGAGATTAGTTCCAACGGCTCTTTTACCCATTGGATGATTGACGCGTGTATCACCGGGAAATCCGGGAAATGAGGGGACGGGGTGATAATTGCTATCTCCTTGTTTCTCGCGCGAGAATCTGTCAGAGATATGGGTTCAGGCTTTTGACTAAACCCAGACGTTCGTGACGTAGGCAAGATTTCACCACTTGCGTCACAGTTATCTTCTCCGCGAAGATTCGTGGAAGAAATGTCGGATTTCGGTAAATCCAAGTTTGGCATTAAAGATTTTGTTGAAAGAAGAATCAAGACAAAACACCGACATTTGTGAAGAGAATACAAATCCACGAGGGAAGGAGAAATGAAGTATTAATCCTTCTTGGGGGCTACTGTCGGATATATGCCAAATAGGGGTATATCCGGCATTGGCCAAAGGCCGGATTACCAGGGTGGCCCACTGGAAATGGAACGGAGTCCATTGGGCGGCCCAGTAAGCTGACGCACAGGAAGCCGAATTCTAGAAGAACCCGGACCACGACCCTACGTGGTGCAACTTGGAGGAGAAGCTAAATTCCTTACTTTCAAAGTTAGATACTTTCCATAGTCTTCTAGGTTTCCTTCTTGTAAGCCCTAGTCTGGCTGTCTATATAAAGCCAGACGAGAGCAAAGAACAAGACAAAATCACAAGTTAGCTAGAAGCCAACTCGCCAAGAAGTTCATCCTCGCCGAGTTAGCGAAACCATACTCACAATTGTACTCTGTATACCTCAGACTTCAGCCCTGTTTTTAGTGAGATTGCAGGAGTAGGAACGCCGCCTAATTGCGACATACCGAACCTGGGTAAAACCCGTGTTCTCGCTTCCAGTTCGTCCATGCCCCCCCCCCCCCCGCGGTTCTACCAGTAGGCTTATGGCACCCCCGTCCATGATCCTTACTACCATGTATCGACACATCCCGAGGGAGTTGGCCGAGCACTCACTTCATGTCCGGCCGGATGCAAAACCAGTCAAGCAAGGCCTCCGCCGCTTCGCGGAGTAAATAAGAAGAGCCATCGGGGAAGAAATCACCCGGCTGCTTGTAGCTGGATTCATCATGGAAGTCCTCCACCTGGACTGGCTCGCCAACCCAGTCCTGGTCGTGAAGAAGAATGTCACATGGCGCATGTGCATCGACTACACTGCCTTGAACAAGGCGTGTCCCAAGGATCCGTTTGCTCTGCCACGAATCGACCAAGTCATCGACTCCAGAGCCGGCTGCAAGCTCTTCTCCTTTCTGGATGACTATCGTGGCTATCACCAGATCGAGCTCAACCCACATGAACAGATCAAGACAACGTTTATTACGCCCTACGGGGCCTACTGCTACCTCACCATGCCGTTTGGGATGAAGAGCGCGGGAGGAACCTACCAACGGTGCATGCAGAAATGCTTGCACGATCAAATCAGCCGGAATGTCCACGCCTACGTGGATGACGTGGTGGTCAAGACCATGAAGCAGAGCACCCTCCTCGAGGACCTAGAAGAAACCTTTGCAAAGCTGCGCCATTTGAAGATAAAGCTCAACCCGGAAAAGTGTGTCTTTGAAGTTCTAGCCGGCCAATTCCTCGGGTTCCTTGTATCTGAACGAGGGATCGAGGCCGGCCCGGACAAGATCGCCGCCATCAAGAACATGTAGCGGCCAACTCAGCTGAGGGACAATCAGAGGTTCGCCGGCTGCCTCACCTCCCTCAGCCGGTTGGTCAGCCGGATGGGAGAGAAATCCCTCCCGCTTTATCAACTCCTGAAGAAGATGTACAAATTTAGGCAGACGCGGCCTTCCTCGACCTCAAGCGAACGCTCTCCACCGCCCCAGTTCTAACACCCCCGGCTCCCAAAGAGCCCATGATGTTGTACCTCGCAGCAACCAACCGGGTCATCAGCGCCGTCTTGGTGGTCGAGCGGCCGCAGAAAGACAAGGAGCAGCTGGTACAAAAACCGGTGTACTAGATCAGCGAGGTTCTCACGCAGTCCGATACATCCAAAACGTATCTCCTTTTCCAAACACTTTTGCTATTGTTTGCCTCTAAACTTGTGAGTTTTGGATACAACTAACACATACTAACGCTGTTTTCAGCAGAATTACCTTATGGTCTTGTTTTTGTGCAGAAAAAAAAATCAAATTTCGGGAAATTGCCTAGAAATTATCCTGGAGACCTTATTTCACCGAAGATCCCGGAGCCAGAAGGATACCTGGAGGGGGGCAAGGAGGGGGCCACACCACCCCTGGGCGCACCCCTAGGCCGCGCCACCTGGTGGTGTGGGGCCGCTAGGCACCCCCTCGGGCTCCCCTTTCGACTACATATCCCCCGTAACCCTAAAACAAAAGGGGGTTCGTCATATTCCGAAGAAACACCACAGAGCGCCGCCGCCACCTCGAAACTCAATTGTGGGATCAAAAGTTCCTGTTCTCGCGCCCTACCGGGACGGGGATTCGAAGGAGATCATCGCCATCGTCACCGCCACCACTTCTCCATCAACCATCCATGATTCACCCATCCATGTCTGACTAAACACCGCTGTAGGATGAGAGGGATGGAAGGGATTGGATGATATCGTTCATGTAATAATGCTAGATTGTTAGGGCATAGTGCCTAGTATCCATTGTTAGTGGCTACTACCGTTGTTGCATCTTGTTATGCTTAATGCTTGTCACTAGGGCCCGAGTGCCATGATCTCAGATCTGAACATGTTATTGTTTCATGATTATAATTATGTTTTTGATCATATTCGCAAGTTGTTTACACATGTCATTGTCCGGAACCCGAGGCCCCAAAGTGACAGAAATTGGGACAACCGGAGGGGATGGTTGTGATGTGAGGATCACATGTGTTCACGGAGTGTTAATGCTTTGCTCCGGTGCTTTATTAAAAGGAGCACCTTAATTACCAGTAATTTCCCTTGAGGCCCCGCTGCAAACGGGCTAGTAGGACAAAATATGTTGTGCAAGTTTCTCATTGCGAGCACGTATGACTATATTGGAACACATGCCTATGGTTTTCCTAGAACTTGGATGCTTTATTATTATTTTCTGCAATTCCCATGTCTTGATTATTATATGAACTATCTTATCCATGCAACACCCGTTCATCCATTCTCTATGCCTACGGTACTTTAATCCTGCCGTCTCCCGCAATTGCTACTACTGTTACTATTTTACTCCTGCTATTATATTACTACTACTGCTACTATAAACCTGTTACCACTGATAAACTGTTGCGAGCAAGTCTACTTTCAGATGCAGCTGAATTGACAACTCAGTTGTTAAGGCTTATAAATATTCTTTGGCTCCCCTTGTGTCGAATCAATAAATTTGGTTTTTTACTTCCCTCGAAGACTGGTGCGATCCCCTATACTTGTGGGTCATCAGAGTCCAAACAAAACTACCCACACTGCTAGAAGATGGTCTATAGTGTGCACTTTGCCACCAAGAAACTCCGCCACTACTTCCAGGAGCACAGTATCACCGAGGTGAGCACGACCCCTCTTTCAGAGATCATTGGCAACAAAGACGCAACCGGACGCGTCGCCAAATGAGCCATCAACCTGGCGGCACAAAATATGATCTACAAGCCACGCACTGCCATCAAGTTCCAGGCCCTCGCTGATTTCCTCGTCGACTGGGCGGAAACCCAATACCTGTCGCCTGTCCCCGACTCTTAGCATTAGAAAATGCTCTTTGACGGCTCTAAAACGCGTGGGGGCTTAGGAGCCGGCATCGTCCCCACATCTCCCAAGGGAGACCGGCTGAAATATGCGCTGCAGATCCACTTGAAGGCCTCCAACAACGTGGACGAGTACGAGGCCTTCTTCCACGGCCTCAAGCTAGCAAAAGAGATAGGGATCCAACGCATCCTCTGCTTCGGGGATTCAGACCTGGTGATACAATAGGTCTCAGGAGATTGGGATGCCAACGACTCCAACATGGACGTCTACCGCTTCTTCGTCCAGCAACTCTGTGCCTGCTTCGAAGGGTGCGAATTCCACCATGTCCGTCGAGCCCACAATATGATGGCGGGCATGCTGTCAAAATTTGATTCCAGCTGGCAAGCCATCCTGCTTGGCGTTTCCCTCAAGCACCTACACAAGCCATCCATCACGCCATCATCAACCTCCAACTCCAGCATCTTGCCGGCTGACCCCAACCCCCCACCCGAGTCTACGGACTCGGGGGCTGCCGCATCGACCACCCTAGCTGGTGAACCAGCAAACTCGAGGGTTGCCGCCTCCCAGCCGCATGTTGTCCCCGTCCTAATGCTGATCGACCAAGAAAGCACGGGGCAGCTGGGAGCTACCCATCCGGCCACGCAGGCGGTACTTGTCATACACGTCACGCCATCATGGGGGTAGCCCATCTTCGACTACCTCGTCTACAACGAGCTCCCCTAGGACGATGTCCTCAGCCGACAAATCCAACACCGCTCCCGCATCTACACCATCATCAACAACCAGCTGCACAAATGCAGCATGTGGGACATCTTCCAGCGCTGCGTCGGGCGGGAAGGAGTCTGCCTGCTTTAAAGAATCCACACGGGGGAATGCAGCCACCACGTATCTTCAAGGGAGATAGCCTCCAAGGCCAACCGATACGGTTTCTTCTGGCCAACCATCTTGGCCGACGCCAAGGACTTGGTACGGGCCTGTAGCGGCTGCCAGCGCTTTTGAGCGCAAAAACATACACCATCCTCGAGCTTGAAGACCATCCCCATCATTTGGCCATTCGCCGTCTGGGTCCTCGATGTCGCACCCGGACTTCTAGAGGATACTCGCAGTTCCGTTGAACAGTAGTTGATTGGATTACGGGGCTTACCGGCACCCGCATCTCTTACGAGTAGGCCAACACACGTATGTGTGACAACCAACCCTACTGTTCATCGTCTACGCAAACCATCCCATAGAAATCAGGATACTACCATTGACGTACTTCATACCATACACACATGGTACGTCAACGGCGTTTAACAGAATGATAGCACAACATATCTCTAAGACACAAAAGATTGAAATAAGTTGCAAATATCTCTCATTAGAGCAGAGATAGCAAATACAATCATCCAGAGGACACATGTCCCAACATAACATCATTACATCTCAGCGGAAGCATTCAAAGGGTCTGAGTACAGACAAATCCAAATAGGCTTAAGAAGCCGGGAATGAAAAGAAGACGGAGCCCATCCACGATGTCTCGGATCCTGCCCGGGTCCGCTATCTACTCGTCAGCAGCCTCGTCAAACTCCACGTAGTAGCCGTCACGGGGATCCTCGTAAGCGTAGTCTGCGGAAACCATAGCCCCAAAGGGGTCAGTACATAAACGTACTGGCAAGCAAGACTCACAGTTCACCAAAGTGTAGCCCGTCAACACCAAGCACAAATGCCTTGGGTTCAACGGAAGAAAGGGGATATAAAAGATGCTGCAACTGGCTGCACTAACCAACTACAGATATAACTACAACTTCCGGCTAACAGAAAGGGGATAAGATAGCGTATCGTAACCAACTATAACTAACTCCAAACAAACCCATCCTGGATCTCGCCCCTTATCCAAAGAAGCAATCCGAGGATAACTCACACAGTTGGATTAATGATGGGTCAAGTTATTGTGGCAATAAAGCTATTACTAGTCAAGTTATCATTAGTTAAGTGTAAGTTGTTCTGAGTACTTGTTAGCCAGTACTTTCACCAAGTTAACCATAACCGCGGAAAACACGGCTTCTCGAGAAGATTTATCCCTGCAGGGGTGCACCAATTTGGCCGTACACGTAAGAATATCCCGCCAGACGGGAATCAAACCCACCAAGCGAGGCACTCTACACAACTCAACTCTTCTTCGCATCAAGCCCAAAGAACCCCGTGCAGTGAGCGCACGGCTAATCAAGCCCCACGAAGAAAAGGGGACCCTCATAGCACTCTAAGAACGTGTCTCCCTAAATGCCGACTAAAAAAGTTCCACCATGGTACCAAGGGTTCGCACCTGCATATGCATGCGGCAAATGGAAAACCCGAACTAAATGAGGCGATTTGGACGAGATGGGAATCGAATCAAATTGAGGGGGGCGCCCATACACGCTTCCCACATGCGGTTAGTGCGCTCATCATGGATCAGTAGACAAGACCCTTTTCCTAATTAGGGTCGACACTAGCAGGCCTCAAAACCACGCCGGGCCTCCTGCCGGTGCCTTATCAGCAAATTAATATTACCTCAAAATTAACAGGTTGTTGTTTAACATCGAGCCCCAGAACATAATAGAATATGATAACAGAAAGTAACGGGTAACAGACTCGAGCAGAAACAACCCTAAGCATGCTAGTAAGACACGGGCAACAAGCAATGGCTATAGGTGTGGAGGTGAGGCTATATCAGGGTTAAAGGATAACAGGTGATGGGTTCGTAACAGAAACAACTATACATAGGGCTAGCAGAATAGACAACGGAAAGTATCGGTAACCAATGTTGAAAGGAACACAGTGGTTCATGTGAGTGATAACTTGCCTGCAAACTCAGCAGCCTGGTACTGAGCTAGATCCTCAGAAGGGGTGTCGTAAAGCTCGTCTGTCTCAACGTCGTCGTCTATTCGAGAAGAAGCAAACAAACAACGCAGAGAGACAAACAATCAATAACATGGCATAGTGCACAATCATGGGATGATGCATGACCATTTAATTGAGGCATCAAATTAAACTAGTTGACATGGTAACAACATGATTAAATGGACCCACATGCAATTTTGGATTGCATAGGAAAAGCCCATGAATTATGGTTGAAACAATTGTTTTTCAACTAATCAACAGGTGAAGGTGGATTAGTATGATGCATGGATGAAGAAAACAACAAAATAACAACAATAGAACCAATTGGAAATAAGGTTTACCAATTTAGAAATTTATTTATTAAGTTAGGGAATTTTTGGTTACTTAAAGGTGTTACACAATTATTTGTTGTTTTCACCACTTTAAATTGTTCAAAATAAATAACAAAATTCATATTTGAAAAGAACACACAATTTTAGGTGGATTACATGTTTCAACTATTGAAAAAGGAATTAGGATGAATTTATTATGAATTAAACAAGATCAAACAAGTTTTAAATGAATTTAAAACTAGCATGAATATTATTTGAATTTTATTTGTTCAAAACATACATTCAAATTCATATTTAAAAAGTTTATACTTTTCTGGTTTGAAAACATATTTTACATGTTCAAAAATAATTTAATTTGAGCAAGTTATGAATTTAGCAAATTTAAATGATTTAAACAAGGTTTAAATTATTTAAGCAATTTTAATTATTCAAATGATGAAACAAAATTTATATTTGAAAAGGTGGTTTGAAATAGCATGGAAAACATACTTTATTTGCATTATTTGGATTAAGTATGAATTAGTTATGCAATTAATCAAATTTCATATGAATTGTTTGAATTTGAAATTTGAATGCATTTGGATTATTCAAAACATAATACAAATGGTTTAAATAGATAGATAATTAAATTTGGTGCAGTGCACATATTTTATTTTTATTATTTGGGTTTAAAAGTAAAAGTTATTAGCAATTTAAACCTAGGGACTAATCTGTGATTAAAAAGGACCTGTTTTGGAAAAGAAAAGGGTTGTAAAACTATTTGTACTCTGCAGTGGCTAGCCACTGCCACTGACAGAGGGGTCCAGGGCCAGCGTGGATGCACGCGTGGCATCACTGCCACAGACAGGTGGCCCCTGCCTGTTAGTGGCCCAGCGCAAAAATTGGTTTTAATCGCGCGGGGCAGGACTCGATCCTGCGCCCTGGGCGCGCGCGCAGCAGCGTGCAACCACTGTGGTGTGCGTTCGTTTCTGTCAGTATAAGCGACGCTGACAGGATGAGGTTCAGTTTCGGCTAGCGCCTGACGAAACTGAATTTCGCCCACGACTGAAACTGACGACAGATAGACGCTCGCCGGCGGTGACTGCTGCTCACCGTGGACGCGCTGAGGTTAGCGTGTGGGCGCTGAACGTGAGAGAGAGGAAGGAGAGGGGTGAGGATACGGTGATCACCGTCGATGTAGTCGTAGCCGCGGCTCGGGGTAGTTTGCTGTCGCCGGCGGCAAGGGAGAGGATGGCGGCGGCGCTGTGGACTCCCTCCGCGGCTGCTGTGGTGTTCAAGCGGTAGAGGGAGATACGGAGGGTTGATTTCCGTGGCTAAGTGGGAAGGTGGCGCATCGAGGTGGCGGTGGTCATCGGAGGTTCAGACACGGCGGCGCTCGGGTGAGGTTGCAGAGGTGGGGAACACCGGTGAGAGAGAGGTGGGCGACGGCGGAAGAGAGGGAGGAAGGTGGGACTAGGGTTAGGGCCTCGAGGGGAACCCTAGGGGGTAGATATAGGCGGGTGCAGGGCGCTCACGGCCGTCCACTGTCGCGCCGTCGACGTGGAGGGCGGCATCGTCCTGCCGTACCGCGAGAAGAAAGAGAGGAGGGGGTGCGAAGCGGTACGGGCCGTGGAGGTGGGCTGGGCCTGCGCTGCTCCCCTCCGCTGGTAAGTTTCCTTTTATTTTTATTTTTTTTCTTCTGTGTTTTTTTTTTGCAGAAAATAGAAATGGAAGAAAAAGAATGGTTTTTGAGTTAGGAAAAATTAGGGAAAATTTGTGACAACTCATTAATATAATAGTAACAGATTGCAAGTTTTGAATTCCAAAAATAATTGAATTATGTTGCTGTTTGAACTTGGAGTGAATTTGAATGAATTTTGTAATTAATTGATTATTGAAAACAAGATTTTTAAATACGGTGATCATATAATTTTAATTGGAAGCAAATGATTATAATTGATTTGGTAATTTTCATTATTTGAAATTGGGTGCTGTTTGAAATTGAAATTGAATTTGAATGACATTTGAATTAAGTGAATTATTAAGAACAAATTAATAGTGAGCCTTTTATTTTTCATGGGAACAAATTGGATGTTTTAATTGAACTTTTATTTGGAAAATAAATTGTAACATAACAAGTATGAACCAAAGCATTTGATTAATGTTTGAAATTCAATTGTGAAAACAAATAAAAACAAATGCAAACAAGAAGGAAACAAATGCAATGAAGAAATGAGTATGATGACATGATGCAAAACTTTAATAAAACAAGAAACAAACATTCTATGGATGGTTTTTCATACTTGGGATGTTACAAAACGCCCCCCCTTGAAGGAATCGCGCCCCGAGATTCCTACTGAGAAGAGAAAAGGTCCGGATACTTCTTGCGAAGATCCTCTTCGGTCTCCCACGTTGCCTCTTTATCGGAATGATGCGACCACTGCACTTTCAAGAACTTGGTGCTCTTGTTGCGAGTCTTACGCTCGGTCTCATCGAGAATTCAAACAGGGTGCTCCTCATAAGATAGATCTTCTTGCAGTTCAATGGAATCATGATCAACTGCACGATATGGATCTTTGAAACACTTCTTGAGCTGTGACACGTGAAACACATCGTGCACCTTGGATAGTTTTTCTGGAAGTTCAAGACGATAGGCATTTTCCGCACGCCTTGAGAGAATGTTGAAAGGACCAATGTACCTTGGTGCCAGCTTTCCTTTCACACCAAAACGATGAGTGCCTCTGAGGGGAGTTACACGGAGATATGCCTTGTCACCAGGTGCATAGATCATATCCCTGTGCTTGCTGTCATAGTAGCTTTTCTGACGAGACTGAGCAATCTTGAGATTGTCACGAATGATGCGAACTTTCTCCTCGGCTTCCTTAACAATGTCAGGGCCTAAGAGTGAACGTTCACCAGCTCCAGACCAATTGATTGGACTCCTGCATCTGCGGCCATAGAGAGCTTCAAATGGTGCCATGCCTAGGCTTGCCTGGAAGCTGTTGTTGTAGGAGAATTCAGCATATGGAAGGCATTCCTCCCATTTCATGCCAAAAGAGAGACCACATGCTCTGAGCATATCCTCGAGAATCTGATTGACTCTTTCGACTTGCCCCTGAGACTGAGGGTGATAAGCTGTGCTGAACAGAAGTTTGGTGCATAATGCTTCTTGAAAGCTTTTCCAGAAATGAGAAGTGAATATGCTTCCACGGTGTGAGCTTATTTCCAATGGAACACCATGAAGAGGAACAATCTTTGCTGTGTAGAGCTCTGCTAACTGGCTAGCTGAGATTGTTTCTTTGACAGCAAAGAAGTGAGCTACTTTAGTGAGACGATCAATGACAACGAAGATTGCATCGTTGCCCCTCTTGGACTTTGGAAAACCAGTGGCGAAGTCCATTTCAATCATGTCCCACTTCCACTCAGGAATTTTCAGAGGTTGGAGTAGTCCGGCTGTTTTCTGATGGACTGCCTTAACACGTTGACAAACGTCGCATTCAGAAACGTATTGAGCAATTTCACGTTTCATGCCAGGCCACCAATACAGTGTTTTGAGATCCTGGTACATCTTTGTACTTCCAGGGTGTATGGAAAGAGGAGTTTCATGAGCCTCCTTGAGAATGACATCTTTGAGACTTTGAACTTGAGGAACTGCAATGCGTCCTTGGAAGAACACAGTTCCTTTGTCATCAATTGAGAAGGACTTGCATTTCTCCTTGCCTGCTTTGATGTGTTCTACCATCTTCTTGATTTCAGCATCACGAAGTTGTTCAGAACGAATCTTGTCCTCAAGAGTTGGACTGGCTGTCAAGTTAGCAAGATACCCTTGAGGAACAAGTCCAAGGTTCAGCTTCTGGAATTCTTCATGAAGTGGAGGTTGGCTTTCCATGATCATGAGATTATTGCAATATGACTTGCGACTGTGTCGGATATATACTGAATAGGGGTATAGAAGATGGTAGACAAAAGAGCCGGACTACCAGGGTGGCCTACATGGTAATGGGCTTAGGTCCATTGGGCGGCCCAGTAGTCCGACGCGCAGAAGCCGGATTCTAGAAGAACCCGGATCACGGCCCACGTGATCTGGCTTGGAGGAGAAGACGGATTCCTTACTTTCCAAGTTACAAGTTAAACGTAGTCTTCTAGGTTTCTTGTTCTGTAAGCCCTAATCCGGCTATTATATAAAGCCGGACGGGAGATAGATTAGATAGGTTCAAGTTTCACAAGCTAAAGCTCTACGCAACTCGCCGAGAAGCTCATCCTCGTCGAGTAGCTAGATCTATTCCCTCACACTGTAACCCTGTTATACGGGCTTTAGTCCCAATTAGTGAGAAGTGCAGGAGTAGGTACGCCGTACTGTCGCGACGTACCGAACCTGGGTAAAATCCCGTGTTCCGTGTTACTACGCTGTCCCGTTACCCCACGTCTCTACCGTAGTATCATGGCACCCCAGTCTATGAAAACTACTACGATGTCTCGACAGTTGGCGCCCACCGTGGGGCAAACGACGTCAGGCGTGAAATTCCGATCTGGGATACTCGGCGGAATTGGAAGATCGATCACTGTCGGAAGCCTGGAATTCGACGACGACGTCGGGCGCTTCCTCGACAACGGATCCTACATACCGACGCAAAACCACCTGGTAAGTGCCTGCGTGTTACCGATTGGATCTGCTAACATCTTTATCGGACTAACTGCAGAGGCAATGGGGTTTTGCGGTGGAAGAAAATTTATCCCACCCGCCCTATACCCAGTCGAAGACGACTATGATGCCGGATTTTGCTCAGATCGCCGACAAAACAGTGATACGCACTTTATCGGCATGGTGCAATCCGAAATCGCTGAAAACACGGATGACGGAAATCCCGTGCAAGAGGCAGATAACAACCTACCCGTCATAGAGACGGAAGAACCAATACCCGTCACAGAGACGGAAGATCCGACATCCGTCAACCAGACGATGAACTCGGAAACAGAGTCCGTGCTTGCCGCCATAGAGGCGAGATTGGAGTCGGAAACCGGATCGGATAACTTCGACTCCGAAGACGAAGACGATGATGCCTTCGTAAGAAAAGTTAAGTCCTTTCAAGAGGGATTCCATGAAGTGCTAATGGCAAAACCAGCTGATACAACGGGTGCCGATAGCCAGGAAAGCCCTAAAACTCCTCCGCCAGTGGAAGAGAGAGAAGACGGAGAAACTTCTCCGATATTCCCTAATGTCAAGGAGATGACAGAAGATGAACCTGTCAAAAAACCTCCTTCTTCCAAGAAAAAGCACCGTGCTTCTAAAAAACTCCAGTACAAACTCCGGAAGAAAAAGTCAGCTGATCTCGCTGATGAAAACCTGGAAGTTGGAGATATTAGTGGCACAAAGCCCGCGGAAAAGAAATCTAAGGAAATCACTGCTCCGCCAATGACAGAACTGGAAGAGCAAGAACTATTACAAACACCAGTGGGACCAGATGAACCCCCCGAGATGCTGGAAGCCAGGAGACAAGCTTTCCAACGGCAACAGCAACATCTGCTTAGATCTCGGCAACATCTCCAACAAACTCATAATGACATCAAAGTCATGAAGGAAGAAATAGAGGAGTACGAGAGAAAGCATAGATCTGCCTTAAAACCTACTAGGTTACCCGGAATCGCAAAACCGGAAGAACTACCGCCAAAAGAAAGGTTTTATAACCCATCTTGGCAAAAGCAGTTAAACGGCAAAGATGCCAAGGGCGAACCAATATACAAAACCGCAGCGGAAAACGCGGAAGCAGCGTTCGCCATCCTAAACAACGATCTGTACTCCAACGGGGAAAAACTCCAAGGGGTGTATGCGTTCCTAGGAAAAGCATTACAGCAGCAACAGCGAGGCCAAGAGCGATCACGGAGGCTGCATGATAATTCCGCCCTCTGCAAAACAGTTACTTGCGCTACTGGAGCACCTGGACCGGAAGAACCCGGAGATTCGGATAAAAAAGAGGATCCGAGAAAAGACAAGAAAAACCCCGACAACCGGGACGCAGCGTCTAGAACCGGACCTCATCTCCCGAAAGATGGATATAAACCACACGATCGGGAAGACAAACACCGGAATGACGGCAAAATAATGCCACCTCCGAGAAACCCAGCTGAAAAAGCTGGAAGATACGATACACCTCACAGACGTGAAAGATCTCGGACACCGCCTAAAGATAAGGAAAGGTACAGGAGCAGGACTCCACCTAATCCCAGGGGGCGTGACAACGGAAGAGATAGAGATAACCTCGGAAAAGCGCGTCCGCGCAACAATGGAAAAGAAAGGAGCAGATCCCCTTCTGTCCATTCAGCCGGGAGATATTCTGCACATATTGATAGAGCAGAAAAGGATGATTTATACTTTGGTCCTAAGTGTTTTACTGACAGGATCCGAAGGATAACCCTGCATTCTGGCTTCGCCAAAGTTGGTACAACCTACCAAAAATATACCGGCAGTACAAACCCGGATACCTGGCTTTCAGATTATTACACAGCCGTCCAAATCAACAACGGGACAGACCTGGAAGCTGTCAAGTTTCTTCCCCTAATGTTGCTAGACGGAGCCAGAGATTGGATCAATGGTTTACCATCAAGAACTGTCGACAGTTGGGATGATATGGCGAGAGTATTTACTCAGCATTTTCGGGGAACATACAAACACCCAAATAGCATCAACCAGCTGAACCGTTGCACCCAATTTGAAGACGAACCATACGTGGATTTCATCTCCAGATGGACTGCAATGAAGAATAGTTGCTCTGGAGTAACTGACGTACAAGCAATGCATGCTTTCGTCAATGGCCTAAAACCCGGACTTGTACCGTTCATGGTTGGTTCTAAAAAGCACAAAGATCTCGGATCTATGCTTACAACCGCTAACGAGCATGCTGCAGCCGAAGATGATATCAGAGCAAGAGGAGGCAATATTGAGTCACTGATATTGGCCAAGAAAACACCTCGTTCTGATAAAAAAGGAACTCCGGAGTCAACAACAAAGCCCAAGGAGGTCAACATAGCCTTTGGAGGAGAAAAGGTGAACAAGTGGAAAGGCCGCAGTCCAGATCCAATCAATTACACTCCCGAAGAATGGGAGAGAATTAAGTCGGAACCCTGCGTCCACCACTCTCAGTTTGGGAAACCAACCCACACAAACGCGCAATGCCGGCTAAACAAGCATATGAAAGGCAATGCAGGATCCGGAAATAAAGGGAAGGGTTCCAAGAGGAAACCTGTCAAACAAAAGCCAGAAGCTGAAAAAGAAGACAGTGAATCGGACACTGATGACAAAATCCAGGAACAACAGCGAAAAGGCGAACCCAAATTTCCGAGAGTTGACGGAGAAGCAATGTTAACTTTCCTAGCAACCCCATCAGCAAAGGTGGCCAAAAGAACACTTCGAGAAATAAACGCGGTTGTTCCTGCGACCCCGAAATTCTTGAAGTACTCCAACACACCGATAATCTGGGAT
Organism: Alopecurus myosuroides; assembly: GCA_028641055.1. Taxonomy (NCBI): domain Eukaryota; kingdom Viridiplantae; phylum Streptophyta; class Magnoliopsida; order Poales; family Poaceae; genus Alopecurus; species Alopecurus myosuroides. Next base: position 125,517,857 of record CM054061.1, on the reverse strand, counting down.
CAGTCAGATCATCCCGGAAATATCCCTGAACCCGGCACACAAGCTCTTGTTGTAAGCCCTATTGTTCAAAACACTAGGCTAAGAAGAGTGCTGATGACGGAGGATCCAGCATCAACATAATGTACCTGGATACACTGAAGCACTTGAAGATCTCCGAGTCCCAGCTCAACTACAGCAATATACGCTTCCACGGCATTGTTCCTGGCAGGCAAGCACGATCCCTAGGAGAAATTTCCCTAGATGTCACCTTCGGAGATAAAGATCACTTCCGGCAGGAAAAAGTATCCTTCAAAGTAGTGCCGTTCGAAAGCGTGTATCACGCAATACTCGGACGTCCGGCTTTCGCCAAATTTATGGCAAGATCTTGCTATATCTACAACAAGCTGAAGATGCCAGGACCCAAAGGAGGAGTAATCACCATTGCCGGTGATTTCAAGCTGGCAAACGAGTTGGAGAAAGAAAACGCCCTTTGCGCTCAGAGAGTTATAGCAAGGGAGGAACTGAAGGAATTAGCCAAGGAGGTATCGCCGAAAGAAATGCCGGCAGGAAAAGAAACTCGGAAGCCAACAGATAGCTTCAAGGCGTCCGAGAATACAAGACAGGTAATCCTAGATCCCAAAGATCCGACAAAATTTGTCGTCGTAGGGACTGGGATGACCGACAAATAGGAAGGCGAGCTCATCAAGTTCCTCCGTGAGAACTGGGATATTTTCGCCTGGTGTCCAGCTGACATGCCAGGCGTACCCAGGGAACTTGCTGAGCAGCAACTCAAGGTTATTCCCGGATCAAAACCCGTCAAACAAGGTCTCCGTCGGTTTGACGGAAGAAGACGGAAGGCTATTGGCAAGGAAATTATCCGGCTTTTAGCAGCGGATTTCATCAAGGAAGTAATCCATACTGATTGGTCCGCAAATCCGGTATTAGTGCCGAAGAAAGACACCACTGCTCTTAGAATGTGTATAGATTACACAGGATTGAACAAGTTGTGTCCGAAAGATAGGTTTGCGTTACCGCAAATCGATCAAATAATAGACGCCACTGCAGGCTCTGAGCTTTTATGCTTTTTGGATGCATACTCCGGGTACCACCAAATACGCATGAAAAAGGAAGATCAAATCAAGACTTCTTTTATAACCCCGTATGGGACGTACTATTACGTAACCATGCCTTTTGGCCTGAAGAACGCAGGTGCAACCTACCAGCGTTGCATGCAACGCTGTTTGCATAGTCAAATTGGCAGAAACGTCCATGTTTACGTGGACGATATCGCTGTCGTAACCAAGGAAAAAGATACACTCCTTGAGGATTTGCGAGAAACCTTCAAAAACTTGCGCACTTACAAGATGAAGTTGAATCCATCTAAGTGCGTATTCGGGGTTCCCTCAGGAAAACTTCTGGGTTTCATCGTTTCTCACAGAGGAATAGAAGTTAACCCGGAAAAGATCAAGGCAATCTTGAATATCTCAAAGCCTACATGTGTAAAAGATGTCCAAAGATTGACGGGTTCTGCCACAGCCATCAGCAGATTCATCAGTTGGCTGGGGGCTAAAACCTTACCACTTTACAAGATGCTGAAAAAATTCGACAAAGTCAAGTGGATTGCGGAAGCCTGGGAACGTATAGAAAGTTATGTACCTTTCCGTACTTAGTTCAATTTCTATGTAAACATCTTTTGAGATCATGAAATAAAGTTGTCGGAATGCTGTCATCCATATTATTTATAAGTGCAAAGTGTTTCCGCCTGATCTATTTCCCAATGATCTTACAAATTTCTCAACGTTAACCCGAATTGTGCTTGCGTACTCGGCGTTACAAAACTGAATGATTTTTCAGCCTGTTAACGGCTAAGGGAAACTTGAATTGCCTGCGCGCCCAAGTTTCACTTAAAAAAAAAACTTTCCTTAAATTCTCTAAGTCTTATCTGATTGTGTGTGTGTTGGGTTACTGGAACTAGTTAGTAAAAATGTCTTTAGCATGATCCATGTTTCCGAGTTTCAGAAACTGCTTGGTTCGTCCCCAGTTACTCGGCATGAAGATTCATATTGCTATTTGAGCCATTTTAAACACTAAGGACAGTTAAGGCATATACACCAGAGAACTTAGAAGATAAAGGAATGGTAAAATATGAAAAACTTGCAAAGATTTTCATAATTTAAACTGCAAAAGATGGAAGTTTCATTCATATAAAAAGAAGCATTACATTTTGGATTACATTGAGAGAATAGTAATGCTCCTATTGTCTACTTTTTCTATCCAGGTTCCAGGTGACCCTTCAAGCATCTGACTCCTCCTCGCTGCTTTCGTCTTGAGGGATTGGAGGAATCTCTGCTTCTGGATAGTTGATGGAAATGTTTACCATGGAGGCAATCTGGGTGGCGTGGCCCTTGACTTCACCAAAGATGGTGTTTCGCTGCATATCCGTGTATCCTTGAGGGACACCGGACGCCACGCGCCAGGATTTAGCACTAGGATAGTGCATGCGCATGAGGCCAAGAGCCATGCGCGCACCACCCCGTGCAGCGGAGCGAAGGAAAGATTCCTTAGACTCCGCCACCTCCATGATGGCACCCGGAAGCTTTTCAACCTCCGAGCACTCCCCAGATTTCTCGGGAAGAAACTTGTCTACTAGCTGCGTTGCAGCAGCCTTCATCAAATTCCATGTCTCCCCGAAAGCTCGGATGCCTGCAGCCCGTGTGCCATCTGGGGTATCTCCTGGTTTTTTCCAATAAAACACCAAAAGGGTTAGACAGAAAACCAGAGAAAGTAAAACATGGAAAAATGGTACATAAGTTAGAAATTTACCAATGAGCTTGTCGATCTCGGAAACTTCCTCCAGGCGAAGGTTCAGAGCATCGGTCAAATCCCGGATGGTGGATTTGTCCTTCTCCGCCTGCTCGGAAGCCTTGGAATTGGAAACTCCAAGGGCCAGGTTGCTGGCTTCCAAGTCTTGTTGAGCTTTCACAAGGTTCTTGTGAAGCTCAACATTCTCCTTGCGGAGAATTTCGGCATTGCCAGAATCTTCTGCTGCTTGTTTAGCCTCAGCTAATGCAGCTGAAAAGTAAGGGAAAAATCCGAGTTAGCTAGCTTCTCGGAAAAAACTTAGGCAAATGATTGAATCGGAAATTTCAAAAGGAAAATGTTCACCTTGTGTTTCCGACAATGCGAGCTTAGCTGATTCCAGCTCTGCTTCCCTTTCTTCAAGAATAGAGAGAAGACTTCTAACTTATTTATTCTTGATGGTAAGCTTCCGGAAAACTTCCCTGTTGATGGCTTCCGAGGTTTGCTGAAACATGGCAAGGAGAAGAGTGAGTACAAAAAGCATCAAAGCAAAAAGCACGCATTTTAATTAATGCTTGGGGGCTAGAGTTATATACCTGGCTCATGCGCTGCAAACCTGCCAAGTTTTCTTTGAATTCTTTCGCGTATTCCGCGAAGAGATTTCCGGCTGCGTCCAAGCCGTCATTGATAGCTTTGAAATCCTTGTCAAAGGTGGGAATTTCCTCGTCGAAAGTCCGAGTTAATTTTTCCACCTCTGGGGCCGCCCTTTCCCTCGTGTCCGGGTCGGACACAATGGGCTGGCTGGGCTCCGGGGGCTTGGTGGTGGGGGCTGCAGTAGGCTCTTTTGCCCTCGTGCTTGGCGTGTCAGGGGCGACGGCAGGAGAAGGTTGGCTGCCTCGGCTGGAAGAAACCTTGAGCTTCTTCAGCTTCTTCGGCTTCAGGCTGGAGGGGGGCAGGCTAAAAACCAAAACCCGGAAAAGGTTAAAACACCAAAGATGGACGAAAAAGATCCCATAAAAGAAAAACCCAGAAGAAAATAACCTGGAAGTGGCGACGGGGATTCCGTCAAGATCGATAATTTCATCCGAGGAAATTATCTTCTTGCGCTTGCGCCCACCTGTAGCGGCGGTGCGTAGCGCATCCAGCTCGGCCTCGGAGGCTAACTCCGAATCTGGAAGATCCGCAAGCTGACGGAATAACCAATCAGAATCAAAAAGGTAGATTATCCGAGAATTGAGATTGTACCCAAATGACGGAAAACTTACCTTGGGAGCTGGGTTGTCGGTCGTGTACATTGGCCGACTAGCTTCATATTGGTCGCGAGATGCGACCAACTGGTTGATGCGCCGTCGAAGCTCCTTTTGAGGCCAATCCTTGTCGGTTGTCCGCATAGGATCTTTGGCTCCCGTATACTCGCACAGAAGGCGGCCTCCGTGGTTTGCTAATGGCTGGATCCGCCTATCCAGCCAGCAAAAGATCGTATCCATACCGGTCAAAGGAGGTTTGGAGGAGGTGAGCTTGGCGATGCGCCTCTTGATCCTTAACAGATCTGGCGGCAGAACTTGGACGGCTTCTGTTCCCCAGTTATCCTGGGGAACGGCGGCAGAGTTCACAAAAGGTGGAACCCCGACGGCCTTTTTAGGAAAAGGCACGTCGGGATGATAGAAGAAAGAACCCGTCCAAAATTTGACGGATTCTGAGGTCTTAATCTTGGGGAACCAATCCTCTCGGAATCTCCGAAGAGTAAAGGATATGGTCCCGCAAGTTGGGAGTGCGCCCTCCGAAGAGTTCCGCTTAACCCCAAAGCAGTACATCCAGAAGTCTAGCCTAGGTTCTATCCCTAAGTAGCCTTCAAACAGGGCCTGGAAGCCGGCCATGTAAAGAATAGAATTGGGGGGAAGATTGTGGGGCTGGATGTCGTAATGGGAAAGAATTTGGAGGAAGAAAGAAGAAGGCGGAAGACCCATACCTCGCAGGAGGTGGGAAGTGAGAAGTACCCGTTCGCCGTTCTGCGGCGTTGGCTCGGTCTCTTCCTCCGGAAGCCGCCATTTCTTCTTAAGTACCAGGCCCTCCTTCTCCAGGTTTGGAAGGAGAGCCGGAGGAATACTGCAGGCAATCCAGTTGCCTGCAGATTCAGCTTCCTCCTCCGCTCCGGCGGTGGCGGCGGCGGCAGCCTCCGCGGCGGCGAGCTCGTCGCCGAGGAGCTCAATCTTTTCCTCCACCGTTTCTGGTGCAAACGGTGGGGTTGTTGCGGCGCTTGATGATGCTATGTCCGCGGCGGCGGAAGTGTTCTCTCCGCCCGCCGCGGAAGCCGTGGTCTTCTCCGGCTCACCGCCGGTGGGCTTTTGCGCTCCCGATTGCGGATCTAGGTCGTTGACGAGCTCGTCGATGGCGGCGCGGGTCGGTGAAGGCGGCGAGGATGCCATCCTTTGGTGGTGCGTTCTGCGTGCTTGGAAGCTAAGTGCGCTTGGGGCAGGAAACTTGCTCTCGAGCTCGCGTCAATGGCGTGGGCAGTGTGGGAGTGAGGAAAGTTTCGGAGGAGGACGATGATGGCTATTTATAGCCAGATATCCGTTTAGATACGTGCCAACGACTCTTTTGACCGTTGGATGTTCGACGCGTGCCGCTCGCCGGAAAATCCGGGAAACGAAACGACAGGGGAATAATGGCTATCTCCTCGTTTCTCGTGAGAATCTGTCAGAGATACGTTGCAGGGTTTCCCGCGTGAAACCAAGCGGCGCTTGCGTCAGCATGATTAAAGCGCTGATGTCATAAGCTCCTTTTCCGCGAAGGATCGCGAGAAGAAAAGCCGGATTTTCATAGTTCCGAGTTTTATGTTACCATCTCCTTCAAAAGGAAAGAAGAAAGAATCAAGACTGCTGAATCAAGTTTTCCCGGACGAAATGTATTTGACGAAAGGCGGAGTATCAGAGTTTTGATCCTTCCTGGGGGCTACTGTCGGATATATACTGAATAGGGGTATAGAAGATGGTAGACAAAAGAGCCGGACTACCAGGGTGGCCTACATGGTAATGGGCTTAGGTCCATTGGGCGGCCCAGTAGTCCGACGCGCAGAAGCCGGATTCTAGAAGAACCCGGATCACGGCCCACGTGATCTGGCTTGGAGGAGAAGACGGATTCCTTACTTTCCAAGTTACAAGTTAAACGTAGTCTTCTAGGTTTCTTGTTCTGTAAGCCCTAATCCGGCTATTATATAAAGCCGGACGGGAGATAGATTAGATAGGTTCAAGTTTCACAAGCTAAAGCTCTACGCAACTCGCCGAGAAGCTCATCCTCGTCGAGTAGCTAGATCTATTCCCTCACACTGTAACCCTGTTATACGGGCTTTAGTCCCAATTAGTGAGAAGTGCAGGAGTAGGTACGCCGTACTGTCGCGACGTACCGAACCTGGGTAAAATCCCGTGTTCCGTGTTACTACGATGTCCCGTTACCCCACGTCTCTACCGTAGTCTCATGGCACCCCAGTATATGAAAACTACTACGATGTCTCGACAGACTGAGAGCATCGGCCATAACATTAGCCTTGCCTGGAGTGTAAGAAATTGTGAGATCAAAGTATTTAATCTTTTCAATCCATCTCCTTTGCCTGAGGTTTAGATCTGGCTGAGTGAAGATGTATTTCAGACTCTTGTGATCGGAAAAGATTTCAGTGCGGTTACCCAACAAGTATTGTCTCCATTTCTTGAGGGCAAAAACAACTGCTGCAAGTTCAAGATCATGAGCGGGATAGTTTTGCTCATGTGCATTCAACTGACGTGAAGCATAAGCCACAACTTGACGTTCTTGCATAAGAACTGCACCTAGACCTTGGAGAGATGCATCACAGAATATCTGGAAAGGTTTGGTAGTATCTGGGCCAACCAAAACTGGTGTAGAAGTGAGTTTAGTCTTCAAGAGATTGAAACTTTCATCACATTGTGGAGACCAAACGAACTTCTTGTCCTTCTTTGTGAGATCAGTGAGAGGTTTGGCAATCTTGGAAAAGTTTTGGACGAAACGACGACAATAGCTAGCCAAGCCAAGAAAACTTCTGACTTGCTTCACCGTCTTAGGAGGTTTCCAATCAACAATTGCTTTAACCTTTTCTGGATCAATGGCTATGCCCTTGGCAGAGATGACATGACCAAGGTAAGCAACTTCTGGAATCCATAACTCACATTTGGAGAATTTGGCATAAAAACGATGCTCGCGAAGTTTCATGAGAGTGAGACGAAGATGTTCTCCATGCTCTTCCTCAGACTTTGAGTAGACCAGAATGTCATCAAGATATACCACAACGAACTTGTCGAGGTATTCATGGAAGACAGAATTCATGAGTCTAGAGAATGTCGCCGGTGCATTGGTTAGACCAAAGGACATGACGGTGTATTCATATAGACCGTAGCGAGTGGTGAAGGCTGTTTTTGGAATATCTTCCTTTCTGATCTTTATTTGATGGTAACCCATCCTCAAGTCCAACTTTGAGAATATTGAGGCTCCAGCAAGTTGATCAAAAAGATCATCAATACGAGGAATTGGATACTTGTTTTTGATGGTTTTCGCGTTAAGAGGACGATAGTCAACAACGAGTCTCTTTGTTTGATCCTTCTTCGCAACGAACATAGTTGGGCAACCCCAAGCGGAGGAACTAGGTTGAATGTAACCTTTTTCCATGTACATATCGATTTTCTCCTTCAACAATTTCAGTTCAGGAGGAGCTATCTTGTATGGATGCTTAGAGATTGGAGCAGTACCTGGTTCAAGCTCGATCACGAACTCAACTGCTCTGTCCGGAGGCATCCCTGGCAGCTCTTCTGGAAAGACGTCAGGGAATTCGCAAACCACCGGAACATTTTCAAGTAGAGGTAGAGGTTTTGCATCGAGGGTGCAAAGCTGAACAGAACTTGATTCATTTGGAGAATAGACTATCTGGCCAGAAGGGTGGAACAGAGTTATTGACTTCTGAGCATAATCAATCGTAGCTTTATTGGCCTTCAACCAATCCATGCCCAGAATGACATCAATGTCAGAATTTCCCAGCAGCATGAGAGAAGCAAGGAAAATGTGGCCTCCAATTAGGATTTGATTATCCTTACTTATCTTGGAAGTCAACATTTGAGATCCCGGTGAGTGAACAGTGATTTGATTGCTTAGTGGAACCACCATTAGGTTGTTTTTTGCGGCAAAAATCTTTGACACAAAAGAATGCGATGCTCCGGTATCAAACAACACTTTAGCTGGGAACGAGTTTACGGGTAATATACCGAGAACGACGTCAGCAGCTTCCTCAGCTTTGTCGGCCTTGACATGATTCACCCTCGCGGTCCTCCCGACAGGCCTGTTGTTGGAGTTGAAGGCTTTAGCCGGGGGAGCACGCACCATTGCCTGGTTTGTGTTGGGACGAGGTGGTGGTGGAGGTAGCTGCCTCTGAGTGCACTTGTCAGCGTAGTGCCCCGTCTGCTTGCACTTGAAGCAAGTGACGACACGAGGAGGATCTGGCCTTGGCTGCCCCATTGAAAACCTCTGAGCCTGCATCTGAGCTGGGTTGGGTGGGCGGGGAGCGAAGCCTGGAGAAGCTTGGGCGTATGGAGCCCGAGTAACAGCAGCATTTGGCACCCAGATGCGGCGCTTCTGCGGAGGGGTGGTCATGTTGGAGGAGGAACCACCCTCACGCGAGTGCTTTCGAGACTCCTCGAATGCCTTGCGCCCATTTTCTTCATTGAGCGCGGTGTTAACGAGCTCCTCGAAGTCTTTGGCCTTGATGTTGGTGAGGGCGTACTTGAGTTCCGGGTTAAAACCTCTGCGGAACCTTGCCATCTTCTTAGCCTCAGTGGACACCACATCACCAGCGTAACGAGCGAGGCGATTGAACTCACTCTGATAGCCAATGACGTCCAGCTTGCCCTGCTTGAGAGAGCAAAACTCTTCACGCATCCTTTCCATGAGACCATCTGGAATGTGGTGCTTCAGGAAAGCTTCCTTGAAACAGCCCCAGGTGATTGGATAGCCAGCTCTCATGGTCTGGTAGTTCTCCCACCAAGTAGCTACCTGACCCTTCAATAGGTAGGAGGCATACTTGACCTTGTCTTCCTCAGCAACGTGAGCAATGTCCAGAGCCTTGGCCATCTCACGGATCCAGTCATCAGTATCCAGAGGCTCGCGTGTTGCCACGAAAGCTCTCGGCCCCAGACTCAGAAACTCCATGATACTGACTCGTGGAGCGTTCTGGTTGTTGTGCTGATTAGCCTGGAACTGGTCCATCTGCGTCACGACCTGAGTCATTTGAGTCAACAGCTCCGTGATTGGCGGTGGCTCAGGCGGGTTGTTCCTTGTTGGCGGCATACTGAATGGAAATGCATTTTAGCACAACAACAGAAAAGGATAGACTTGGAAACCGAAAGAGAGATTATTCCGACGCATGAATAGATAACCAACAGGTACATCATCACATGTTCAAATACATCAGAATATCCAACGCACCATAAATGGTTCGAATGCCAAATGATAACTAAACATAGCTAAGAATGGATACATCGGTACTCCCATGCTCATCACGCAGGACGGCGGCTAGGAGTACGGCGAGAGGTACGGTGAGGAGCACGCCCATGAAAGTAGGTGGAACGACGATCCACATAGATCTGACGTGGTCTGAGAGCGACTCTAGGTGTGGTGAAGTACATAGCGTCGACTCCCTGTGCTCCAAAGCGTGGAATCCCAGTGTAACCAGCACCGACGTTAAGGAGTGGACCTCTGATCGGCTCGTAACCTCCAGCATCTGGCAGACGACGACCAACTGGCTGATCGAAACGTGCAAAGCGCTCATCTCCAACAAAGTCTGTGGTGTACGTCGCCAGACGAGTCAAAGCAAGGTAGAGCTGCTCTCTGACTATAGCCAACTCCTGAGATACTGTGGTGGCAACTGCGTCACTGTGTCTCACAAACTGAGCGGTGGTGTGCAGCCTGGAGTTATCATGCTCGTAGACATCCAAGTTGTCATAGAGAGTGAAGTGAGCTCCGTCCGAAGTGATGTAACCACGGGGAATGTGGCGATAGATAGAATCGTCAAATCCCCAGTAGTCAGCACGAAGGACGGTGAGACTTACATAAGCTGCCTGCTGCACAGCCATATCCACTGTGGAACCTACTGCCTCGTAGCGGTGGACAACGCTCATGCCATCATCTGACAGAATGTAGACGATAGCCTGGTAGTAGGTCTGGTCAAACTCTCGCTGCTGCTCGTAGACCTGGTACTCTGGTGCCCAACGGAACCCCAAATAAGTGACCATGTCTCTCAGCATCTCCGGATAACCGGCGGTGCTCTCACAACTTGTCATCCGAACCACCTGCGGGTAGAACCTGAGATCCATCTGCAGATGATCGGGGAAGTTTTGATTAGACGCCGGTAGAGAACTGAAGTGGAAAGCAACAACAAGGTTTCAACGGACGATAAGGATGTTGAGAAGAACAGGATATCGAAGCAACATCGGGAAACACGAGACCAAAACACCTGAGGTACTACGGAAAACCCATCCGGGCTTCTAAAGGATAAATATCTACTCTTAAGGAATAGAGGATCTGCTTCCGGGGCTTACACGCCTCCGTTCTCAATCGTGAGTAGGCAACATGATAAATCATGTCACAACCACCTCCATTCCTATGGACTAGTAGATATAACTATCCTAGAGAAACCAGGATTCGTGAAAACCTAACTTGAAAGTTTAGATGAGAAGAGAAAACAACGTTGCACTTCCTTACCAGAAAAGGGAGGGTGGGTGGGGAAAGAAATAAAATGGCAGAATTCCTACTCTCACGTTTCATTTTTCCTATATAGGTACAAAATAGTTTCTAGGCTCAAACTGCGACCAGTAAAAGGGATCCTACAGGCAGACAGGCTCTAATACCATTTGTCGCACCCGGACTTCTAGAGGATACTCGCAGTTCCGTTGAACAGTAGTTGATTGGATTACGGGGCTTACCGGCACCCGCATCTCTTACGAGTAGGCCAACACACGTATGTGTGACAACCAACCCTACTGTTCATCGTCTACGCAAACCATCCCATAGAAATCAGGATACTACCATTGACGTACTTCATACCATACACACATGGTACGTCAACGGCGTTTAACAGAATGATAGCACAACATATCTCTAAGACACAAAAGATTGAAATAATTTGCAAATAGCTCTCACTAGAGCAGAGATAGCAAATACAATCATCCAGAGGACACATGTCCCAACATAACATCATTACATCTCAGCGGAAGCATTCAAAGGGTCTGAGTACAGACAAATCCAAATAGGCTTAAGAAGCCGGGAATGAAAAGAAGACGGAGCCCATCCACGATGTCTCGGATCCTGCCCGGGTCCGCTATCTACTCGTCAGCAGCCTCGTCAAACTCCACGTAGTAGCCGTCACGGGGATCCTCGTAAGCGTAGTCTGCGGAAACCACAGCCCCAAAGGGGTCAGTACATAAACGTACTGGCAAGCAAGACTCACAGTTCACCAAAGTGTAGCCCGTCAACACCAAGCACAGATGCCTTGGGTTCAACAGAAGAAAGGGGATATAAAAGATGCTGCAACTGGCAGCACTAACCAACTACAGATATAACTACAACTTCCGGCTAACAGAAAGGGGATAAAATAGCGTATCGTAACCAACTATAACTAACTCCAAACAAACCCATCCTGGATCTCGCCCCTTATCCAAAGAAGCAATCCGAGGATAACTCACACAGTTGGATTAATGATGGGTCAAGTTATTGTGGCAATAAAGCTATTACTAGTCAAGTTATCATTAGTTAAGTGTAAGTTATTCTGAGTACTTGTTAGCCAGTACTTTCACCAAGTTAACCATAACCGCGGAAAACACGGCTTCTCGAGAAGATTTATCCCTGAAGGGGTGCACCAATTTGGCCGTACACGTAAGAATATCCCGCCAGACGGGAATCAAACCCACCAAGCGAGGCACTCTACACAACTCAACTCTTCTTCGCATCAAGCCCAAAGAACCCCGTGCAGTGAGCGCACGGCTAATCAAGCCCCACGAAGAAAAGGGGACCCTCATAGCACTCTAAGAACGTGTCTCCCTAAATGCCGACTACAAAAGTTCCACCCTGGTACCAAGGTTTCGCACCTGCATATGCATGCGGCAAATGGAAAACCCGAACTAAATGAGGCGATTTGGACGAGATGCGAATCGAATCAAATTGAGGGGGGCGCCCATACACGCTTCCCACATGCGGTTAGTGCGCTCATCATGGATCAGTAGACAAGACCCTTTTCCTAATTAGGGTCGACACTAGCAGGCCTCAAAACCACGCCGGGCCTCCTGCCGGTGCCTTATCAGCAAATTATTATTACCTCAAAATTAACAGGTTGTTGTTTAACATCGAGCCCCAGAACATAATAGAATATGATAACAGAAAGTAACGGGTAACAGACTCGAGCAGAAACAACCCTAAGCATGCTAGTAAGACACGGGCAACAAGCAATGGCTATAGGTGTGGAGGTGAGGCTATATCAGGGTTAAAGGATAACAGGTGATGGGTTCGTAACAGAAACAACTATACATAGGGCTAGCAGAATAGACAACGGAAAGTATCGGTAACCAATGTTGAAAGGAACACAGTGGTTCATGTGAGTGATAACTTGCCTGCAAACTCAGCAGTCTGGTACTGAGCTAGATCCTCAGAAGGGGTGTCGTAAAGCTCGTCTGTCTCAACGTCGTCGTCTATTCGATAAGAAGCAAACAAACAACGCAGAGAGACAAACAATCAATAACATGGCATAGTGCACAATCATGGGATGATGCATGACTATTTAATTGATGCATCAAATTAAACTAGTTGACATGGTAACAACATGATTAAATGGACCCACATGCAATTTTGGATTGCATAGGAAAAGCCCATGAATTATGGTTGAAACAATTGTTTTTCAACTAATCAACAGGTGAAGGTGGATTAGTATGATGCATGGATGAAGAAAACAACAAAATAACAACAATAGAACCAATTGGAAATAAGGTTTACCAATTTAGAAATTTATTTATTAAGTTAGGGAATTTTTGGTTACTTAAAGGTGTTACACAATTATTTGTTGTTTTCACCACTTTAAATTGTTCAAAATAAATAACAAAATTCATATTTGAAAAGAACACACAATTTTAGGTGGATTACATGTTTCAACTATTGAAAAAGGAATTAGGATGAATTTATTATGAATTAAACAAGATCAAACAAGTTTTAAATGAATTTAAAACTAGCATGAATATTATTTGAATTTTATTTGTTCAAAACATAGATTCAAATTCATATTTAAAAAGTTTATACTTTTCTGGTTTGAAAACATATTTTACATGTTCAAAAATAATTTAATTTGAGCAAGTTATGAATTTAGCAAATTTAAATGATTTAAACAAGGTTTAAATTATTTAAGCAATTTTAATTATTCAAATGATGAAACAAAATTTATATTTGAAAAGGTGGTTTGAAATAGCATGGAAAACATACTTTATTTGCATTATTTGGATTAAGTATGAATTAGTTATGCAATTAATCAAATTTCAAATGAATTGTTTGAATTTGAAATTTGAATGCATTTGGATTATTCAAAACATAATACAAATGGTTTAAATAGATAGATAATTAAATTTGGTGCAGTGCACATATTTTATTTTTATTATTTGGGTTTAAAAATAAAAGTTATTAGCAATTTAAACCTAGGGACTAATCTGTGATTAAAAAGGACCTGTTTTGAAAAAGAAAAGGGTTGTAAAACTATTTGTACTCTGCAGTGGCCAGCCACTACCACTGACAGAGGGGTCCAGGGCTAGCGTGGATGCACGCGTGGCATCACTGCCACATACAGGTGGCCCCTGCCTGTTAGTGGCCCAGCGCAAAAATTGGTTTTAATCGCGCGGGGCAGGACTCGATCCTGCGCCCTGGGCGCGTGCGCAGCAGCGTGCAACCACTGTGGTGTGCGTTCGTTTCTGTCAGTATAAGCGACGCTGACAGGATGAGGTTCAGTTTCGACTAGCGCCTGACGAAACTGAATTTCGCCCACGACTGAAACTAACGACAGATAGACGCTCGCCGGCGGTGACTGCTGCTCACCGTGGACGCGCTGAGGTTAGCGTGTGGGCGCTGAACGTGTGCGTGCATGCTCGCGACGTGACAGAGAGGAAGGAGAGGGGTGAGGATACGGTGATCACCGTCGATGTAGTCGTAGCCGCGGCTTGGGGTAGTTTGTTGTCGCCGGCGGCAAGGGAGAGGATGGCGGCGGCGCTGTGGACTCCCTCCGCGGCTGCTGTGGTGTTCAAGCGGTAGAGGGAGATACGGAGGGTTGATTTCCGTGGCTAAGTGGTAAGGTGGCGCATCGAGGTGGCGGTGGTCATCGGAGGTTCAGACACGGCGGCGCTCGGGTGAGGTTGCAGAGGTGGGGAACGCCGGTGAGAGAGAGGTGGGTGACGGCGGAAGAGAGGGAGGAAGGTGGGACTAGGGTTAGGGCCTCGAGGGGAACCCTAGGGGGTAGATATAGGGGGGTGCAGGGCGCTCACGGCCGTCCACTGTCGCGCCGTTGACGTGGAGGGCGGCATCGTCCTGCCGTACCGCGAGAAGAAAGAGAGGAGGGGGGTGCGAAGCGGTACGGGCCATGGAGGTGGGCTGGGCCTGCGCTGCTCCCCTCCGCTGGTAAGTTTCCTTTTTTTATTTTTTTTCTTCTATGTTTTTTGTTTGCAGAAAATAGAAATGGAAAAAAAGAATGGTTTTTGAGTTAGGAAAAATAAGGGAAAATTTGTGACAACTCATTAATGTAATAGTAACAGATTGCAAGTTTTGAATTCCAAAAATAATTGAATTATGTTGCTGTTTGAACTTGGAGTGAATTTGAATGAATTTTGTAATTAATTGATTATTGAAAACAAGATTTTTAAATAGGGTGATCATATAATTTTAATTGGAAGCAAATGATTATAATTGTTTTGGTAATTTTCATTATTTGAAATTGGGTGCTGTTTGAAATTGAAATTGAATTTGAATGACATTTGAATTAAGTGAATTATTAAGAACAAATTAATAGTGAGCCTTTTATTTTTCATGGGAACAAATTGGATGTTTTAATTGAACTTTTATTTGGAAAATAAATTGTAACATAACAAGTATGAACCAAAGCATTTGATTAATGTTTGAAATTCAATTGTGAAAACAAATAAAAACACATGCAAACAAGAAGGAAACAAATGCAATGAAGAAATGAGTATGATGACATGATGCAAAACTTTAATAAAACAAGAAACAAACATTCTATGGATGGTTTTTCATACTTGGGATGTTACACTCGACATGGTCGGTCCGTTCAATATGGAAAGTAGCGGCATGACCCACCTGTTGGTGGCGGTGGACAAGTTTACAAAATGGATCGAGGCGAACCCAATCAAGCGGCTGGACGGCCAGACGGTCGTCCAATTCTTTCAGGACATCATATATCGCTATGACTACCCCACGGCATCATCACCGACAATGGGACTAACTTCTCTAAGAGGGCCTTTGCCAAATTCGGTGGAAGAAAGGGCATCCGGATGGATCTCGCCTCTATGGCACATCCTCAGTCAAACGGACAGGCAGAAAGAGAAAACGACCTAATTCTAGCCGGCATAAAGCCCCGAACGGTCGACCCCCTTGAGCGAGCTCCCGGCTACTAGCTCGAAGAGCTACCCTCCGACCTGCGGAGCCTTCGCACTACTCCCAACCGGTCAACAAGGTACACACCGTTCTTCCTCGTCTACGGGACGGAAGCAATCCTTCCGGCTGACATTGAAATCGACTCTCCCTGAGTCGTTCTCTACATGGAAACATAGACTGGGAAAGCAAACCAAGATGACATCAACCTGCTGGAGGAAGTGTGAGAGCTTGTGTTGTACAGGTCGGCCATATACTAGCAGAATCCGCACCGCTATCATAGCCGACGAATTCGCCCCGTCACGTTCCACGAATGTGATCTCGTCCTTCGGATGATCCAAGACACCAAGGGCTTGCACAAGTTGTCCTCTCTGTGGGAAGGACCCTTCGTGATCAGCAAGACCCTCCACAAGAACACCTACTACATCATCGACGTGCGCGAACCACGAAGAAACCAGGCGGACACTTCCGGAGAAGAGACGGATCACCCCTAGAATGCTGAGCTCCTACACCCATTCTACACCTGAAGGGCGATGTAACACCATGTACCCAGTTAATGAAAGAACCGGTAACCCCGAGAAAACACTCGGGCCTACCCTTGCATAATAAGCACTTGTTTATATTTCCATAGTCTGGCTGCGCCCGGCCGGCTACTGCCCCAACCTTGGTTGATCCAGTGTGTCGGATGTCAAACGCTTCCTCTGCGGGTCCGACTGCAGACCGCAACCCGGCTGATCAGCTAGCCAGAGCGCAAGCGGGAGGAACACGCACAAAAATCCCCAAGGGAAAGGAAACAACCGGTCAGATGCCTAAAAACCGAAAACCTCGCTTGCTCAAAAGCATGTCCCAAAGAACAAACAGTCGTGCCCCCCGCCAGCCGGCCCTCTCTTCGGATCCAGCTACAGACCACAACCCGGCTGACACACAGGAAGAGAAGGGGTCAAAAGGCGGGGCACACAAAGGAAATTCTAGGGGGCAGGGCCAGAGCGAGTGGAGTCCTAATCAAATGAGAACAAGCTAAAAAAGCAGTCGGACCAAGTGGCGTCTTGATTATCCCTGCGCTAACAATCTACAACAAAACAAAAGAAAACCAGCCGACTCAAGCGGGAGACGACACGCGCTAGACAACCCAATCGGCAGTCGGCCACCCAATCTCGGGGGCTCGAACGGCGAAGTCCTCACTTCAGATGGGTCCAAAGCGAGTAGTCGACGACCTAACCATGCGGGCTTAACACGGCAGCGGATCCCTCTGATACAAGGACCATTATGACTAAGATACTCGAATTACTTGTTCAGAAGGCTCCTCAGCGGGAAGCCGGCCACCGAAACTCGAGGTCTCGAACGGCAGCCGGTGCCTCTGGAAACAAGGACCTAAACGGCTAAGTATCAAAAGGCTCCTACGCGAGAAGCCGGCCGGTAGCCGGTCCCTCTGGAAACAAGGACCTAAACGGATAAGTATCAAAAGGCTCCCACGCGAGCGGCCGGCCACCCAAACTCGGGGGCTCAAGCGACAGCCGGTCCCTTTGTTAACAAGGACCATTATAGCTAAGAAACTTGGGAGGAGCTTCGGCCCGTCTACTCTACAAGCAGTCGGCCACCTAACCGCAGGGGCTTAAAATGGCAGCCGGTCCCTCTGATACAAGGACCATTATAGCTAAGAAACTTGAACTACGTGTTCACAAGGCTCCTCAACGGGCAGCCGGCCACCCAAACTCGGGGGCTCGAACGGAAGCCTGTCCCTCTGGAAACAAGGACCTAAATGGCTAAGTATCAAAAGGCTCCTACGTTAGCAGCCGACCACCCAAACTCGGAGGCTCGAACAACAGCCGGTCCCTCTGGAAACAAGGACCTAAACAACTAAGTATCAAAAGGCTCCTACGCGAGCGACCGGTCACCCAGACTCGGGGGGATCGAACGACAACCGGTCCTTCTGGAAATAATGACCTATACGGCTAACACAAAAACACGTGGGAGGAGCTTCGGCTCGCCTGCTCTACAAGCAGCCGGCCAACACCTCGGGGGCTACACCCGGTGGGTAACTTGGACCACTAGAAGCAAAAAATGCAGAAGTCAAGAAAAAATATCAGGCGGACAACACTTATTTAAAAGGAGGCGAAGATCCACAAAATAAAGTGCACGGCTACACAAGATTCGATACAAAAACCCACCTGACATCCCGGGGTGGCAAGGTAAAACGTCGAAAGTTTGTACAATTCCACCCGGCATATCGGGGTCTTCTCTAATCGGCCTTCGGTGATAGAGGAGGTGTCGGATATGTGCCAAATTAGGGGTATGTCCGGCATCGGCCAAAGGCCGGATTACCAGGGTGGCCCGCAGGCAATGGATCAAGGTCCATTGGGCGGCCCAATAAGCTGACGCACACGAAGCCGGATTCTAGAAGAACCCGGATCACGGGCCAATGCGTGGTCCGGCTTAGAGAAGAAGCCAGATGCCTTACTTTCCAAGAATAGAATTACTTTCCGTAGTCTTCTAGGTTTCCTTCCTGTAAGCCATAGTACGGCTATCTATATAAAGTCGGACGGGAGCAATCGAGGACATAGAACAAGAGTTCGAATATCTAGAAGCCAACTCGCCGAGAAGTTCATCCCCAACGAGTTAGCGAAACCATACTCACATTGTACTTTGTATACTTCAGGCTTGAGCCTTGATTTAGTGAGGTCGCAGGAGTAGGAAAGCCGCCTTAGTTGCGACGTATCGAACCTGGGTAAATCCGTGTCCTCATTTCCACTCTCCCATGTTTCCACCTATGGTTCTATCAGCAGGCTTATGCCACTCCTGGCCATGAACCTAACTAAGAAGACTCGAAAGTTGGTGCCCACCGTGGGGCCAGCGGCATCGGGAGTCACGTTTCGAGCAGGGATACTTGGCGGAATCAGCAACACGATCACTGTTGGGAGGGCGCTTGGTATCAACAACTTCCTTACGGAGGGCGAGCGTGGCTTTAGTGACCTTTGTCATATTATCGCGGGGCTCAACCTCCTCGAAGCACGCCAGATCCTCGTCGTCCTCGCCTTCCTCCCCTTCGTCGGCTGCCGGCTGGCGCACCACTCGGTCGGGGATGAAGACGTCTAAGTCGACGAAGTCCGTGATATGGCAGGCGGCCTCCTGAAGCCTTGGCTCCTCCAGGAGCTTTTCATAGGTGGTCCTGGTCCGGGGGCCACTGGTGAAACCTTCCAGGTCGACCTCTGGGTACCAGGAGCGGAGAAGACACAAGGTCCACTCCGCTCCCCCGCAGGCGGCCGATTCCTGCAGCCGGGTGATGGCGTCATCCCCATCTTCCAGGCGGGATCCCAGCTCATGGATGTGCCAGGGCACATCCTCATTCTTCCAGAACTCCCAAAATAGCTCAGTGGTGGCATCAACCAGAGCTTTGGCCTCCTCGCCAAAGGCCCGCATCATCTCGAGGGCGCTGATTTTGAGCCCGACTATGGCAGTCTCGGTGGCCTCACCGCCCAAGGCGGCAAGCACCTACATCTTGGCCTACGACACCAGCAACAGGTATTACTCTGCACGGAGAAGAAGAAACTAAGTCCCCTAGCCGGACATAAGAGAAATACCTAGCTGAAGAAAATAAGAATCACCGAGAAGCGCGAGGCCCATGTTCCTCAATTCCTCCTGGAGAAGATCGATGCCCTTGTGAAGCTCGTCGGCTTCCTCGGTGTGCTTGTCTGCCTCCACCTTGCTGGCCTTCTGCAGGGCCTCAAATGCCTCCTTATGCCATGAATTAACCGCGGTAAGGTCCTTGACAGTCACCTCCAGCTTGGAGTTTGCCAGGACCAGCCAGGCCACCTCCTGCGCCTGCTACTGACCAAGCTCGGTCAGCCGATTGACCTCGACCTCCAGCTGACCGACAGAGGAGGCCTCCTTCAACCCCCCCCAGCTCCTGGCTCTCCTTTGCAACCCCAAGACCAATCGCCAGGGTAAAGAAACGCACTAGGCGAAGAAGCCAAACCAAGTGCGCAGACTTACTCTTGGCGGCTTCTAGGGCCTCACAAAGTCGCCTGATCTCGCCGGATGCGGCATGGTCCTTGTATTGCGAAAGAAGACCAAATGAATCAAGAAAAGAGCCAGGCGTCCGAGAAAGAAAACGCGAAGACAAAAGGAAGAGCGCACCTCGAGCAGCTCGTGGACGCGTTTGAAGTCCTCTAGCTGGACCTCCTTGTCCTTCTCAATGTCGCGGGCAAAGGGGGCCACTTCCACCAGCTGGCGTGTCGTGCCGGCTGTGGTTGCGGTCCACTTCGCCTGGGCGTAGATGGCCAGGGTGCCCGGCGCCATGAACGTCACCCGACACGGCTCCGCCTACCTGGAGCCGCTTGCCTCTCCCGCTGCCTGAGGCGCAGGAGGCACAACCGGAGGTGGCGAAAGCACCAAGGGCTCGGGCTGTGCCTCCGCCTGGGAGTCCGCTCAAGTGTCCGCCTGAGGCGGCACTGCTCGGGCCTCCTTAGCCTCCTCCAGCGCCACATCGGTGGCCTCCGGGCCGCCGCCCCTAGCCTCCTGAACCGCGCACGCCTGGGCATCGCTCGCCTCCTCGACAGTCAAAGGAGGCTCCACCAGGTAGTACTCAACAAACAAGGGATTGTCCGGCACCACCCCGCCGTCAACCACCGTTGTGGTCACATCCTCCACCCCGACGCCGTCCACCGCCACGTCTCCCACCTGGGCCACCTGGAACAATGTCCCAATGGACGGGATCGGAAACACGCCCTCGGTGGCTTGCCGCCCGCGCCTTCCTCGGCGTGTACTTTCGGCACCAAAGGCGGTGCCGGAGTCTGATACGTCATAATTTCTGTTGTTCCATGTTGTTTTCATTTCATATGATATTTTTATCAATTTACTAGGACTAACCTATTGACAAGATGCCACAGAGCTAGTTCATGTTTTTTTCTATTTTTAGTTTCAGAAAAGTTGTTCTGGAAATATTCTCGGAATTGGACGATTCGAAGCCCAGAAGTCTTAGAACTCTATCGCACACACGGAGTCCGGAGGGGAGCCAGAGGGCCTCGCACCATGGGTGGGCACGCCCCCTGGCCGCGCCCAGGGGTGGTGTGGCCCCCATGGCTGCCCACCTACGTTGCCATCACGCCTATATATTCTCCTCGGAGGGTTAACCATAAATACCCAAGCCTTTTCCACGAAAAACATACGCAACCGTAATCATCGTCAACCCTAGTCCAGGAGGGTTCTGAAGCTCTCCCCGACACCCTGCCGGGAGGGGGAATCATCACCGGTGGACTCTACACCACCATACCCGCCTCCAGAATGATGCTTGAGTAGTTCATCCTTGGACTACGGGTCCATAGCAGTAGCTAGATGGTTGTTCTCTCCTCTTTATGACTCATGTTTAGATCTTGTGAGCTGCCCTACATGATCAAGACCATATTATTGTAATGCTACATATTGTGTTTGCTGGGATCCTATGAATGTTAAATGCTATATCCAATGATTATCAATCCATCATGTTCTTTTCGTGTGTATATTATTTATGATCTTACATGCTCTCTGTTTCTAGTAGATGCTTGTAACTCCAAGAGGGAGTATTTATGCTCGATAGTGGGTTCATGCCTCCCTTTCACTCACGCTCGAGTGGCAGAAACGTAAACGGGTGGGGGGGGATGTGTGCTACTACCACTAGGGAGAAAACAACGATGTTTACATTGTTTACATTACACACTTTGCTTACTGAGATTATCTGTTGCTTGCAACTTAATACCCAAGGTTTGCTCGGATGACATTCTGAGGATGGATTATTAGTCATAGATACAGTTGGATAACGGTTTATGTATCTTGTTGTAATGCCCGCATGAATCACATAGTAATCATCATCTCATGCATATGCACTACGGTGCAGCCTTTATATTTGTCAATTGACCAACTCTAATTATTTAACCAGCTGCATCAACCTTCAGAAGTGATTTCTTTCTCCTACTGGTCGATTCAACCTTAGTTTCTTTCTGAGGGAAACTTGCTAGTGTGATCTTCATACCTTCCTCTTGGAGTCTCCCAACGAACATGTGTTACACGCGCATCAAGCTCTTTTCTGGCGCCATTGTCGGGGAGGAAGAGGATTTCTGCAAGGGGAGTTTCTCACTTCCAATCTCTTTACTTTGTTTTTTTTCTTAGTTTATTTTATTTTGTCTTGTTTGCTTCTCTTTATCAAAAAACACAAAAAAAACTTAGTTCTTATTCTAGTTGTTATTTTTATCTTGTTTTTTATCTTGTTGAAATGAGTACTCCTGAGAACACTAAGTTGTGTGACTTCACTAGCACAAACAACAATGATTTCATTAGCACACCTATTGCTCCACCTGCTCCTACTGCTGATTTTTATGAGATAAAGCCTGCCTCATGATGTTAAAGAAAGCAAAACTCTAAATGCCATTCAAATTCGAATTGATGACAATGTTAGGATGTTAGCTGAACTGCATTCTAGATGGGAATAGAAAGAATAATATAACTAATGTTTGCACTATTGCCAGCACTAGTAAAACTGAAGTTTCTCATGCTAGTAAACCTTCTATTATTAATGGTAAAATAATTGGTGTTGGTAATACTCCCACTTCTGTTGTTAAATGTTTAAAATTGCCTCAAACTACTACAATTGTTCCTGATAAAAGTGCTGAATTTTTCGAAATATGGGAGACAATGGTCCCATTACCTTTGATAAAAATGATCTTGACTTTGATGATTGCAACATATCTGAAGTAATTATGTTCCTACAAAAGCTTGCTAGTTTTCCTTATGCTAGTGCTATGAATACCGCTTTCACAAAACATATTACAAATGCTCTCATACAAATTAGAGAAGATGAATTAAGATGTGAAGCCTCTATCCCTGGGAAGTTAGATGATGGTTGGGAACCCATAATTAAAATGAAGGTGAATGGTTTTGATTGTAATGCTCTTGTAACATCCCTCATTTTTGGAAGGTGCAAAAATCACAAAATTTTGGAACTTTTTGTTTTCATGTTATGCAAGTCATCGAAAACCAAATCATATGCAATACACAAAAGGAAATAATACATATTTCAATGAAATTGGAATTAAGAATCCATTATACCTCTATTCCATAAACCCTAAATGCCTTTCAAAATAAATATTTTATCCAATGCGGTTATTTCTTTCTTAGCAAGACCTAATTCCATAAAATGAGTTAAAGTCAAATATGGTTTTGAAAAAGTTTGTATGGCATTTAAAACTAGAGGATTATTATCCTTAATGAAATCCTAGGCCTTAAAATATTTATGGTTTCCATACTTCAAATACTTTAAATGATTTCAACAAATGCTATTTAGTACAAAAATAATATTAATGTGTTTTAAAATCAATATTATAACTTCTATTAATTTTCAAATATTTGTTGAATTCAAAAATGAATTATTAAATTTTATTTTTCTATAGACATAATGTGTTAATTTTGAATTTAAATATGATCTGAAATTTCAAACTGTTGAAATGCTTACAAAAATGTTTCTGATTGAAAGATTTTTTTATTTAAAAAATTTAGAAACAAGTTTGAGGTTAATTGGATTAACAAAACCAAAGTTATAAAGAAAATAATAAAAAAAATAGGTAGACCGGCCCGAGCCAGCCGAGACCTTACCTACCGCTCAGCGCAGCGCGCAGAAGCCTAGCAGCGGCCCAACAACGCGACAGCCCGCCCCAGCTCCTCCCTCTCTCTCTCTCTCTCTCTCTCTCTCTCTCTCTCTGCGGCAGACAAGGGGGACCCACACTGATGTCATCACCGATGTCACCGTCTTGAAACTCTGAAACGACCGTTTCGGCTAAATGAATTCTCGTCGTGAATGCGCACGATTAAGGCCATTAAATGACAGATCTGTGCCCTCTCCTTAAAGCCTGACGCATCCTCTCTCTTTCCCCTCTAGAGGCCAAGCGAATCGAGCCCCGAGGCTTGAGAAATTGCTCTTCGGAGTCGCCCTCAGCCACCGGTCGTCTTCGTGGATTTCAGCCACCGTAGACACGCCTCTGCCGCCCCATTTGCGTTCCATTCAACTCCCCGTGAGTGTGCGCCCATTCCTAATGCCCGCTGTCATTTTTGTTCGCAGCGAATAATCCTCGATGTGCACGTCTACTTGTCATCGAAGCTCAGATCCCCTCCCTTCGTGCCGCGCTGCCATCCCGTGGAACAAGTGTGAGAGCCGTCGCCACCATCGTGTTTTTCGTGACCTCTCGTGTCGTGTTGTGGCCTTCGTCAAGCAGGAGGAGTACTAGAGCCTCGCCGCCCTCCACTCCCGAGCACAGCGCCGTCGTCGACCTCATCTCCGGCCACCCTCCGGGAGCTGAGGTAAACCCTAGCTATTTGCACCGTCGGATCCAGATCGAAATGCGTAGATTCAATCACTTATTCGAACCGGTATTGGCCAATAGCTAGCCGCGTGGCAGCACAATAAACTGCTCAGTTGTAACATCCCAAGTATGAAAACCATCCTAGAATGTTTGTTTCTTGTTCTATTAATGTTTTGCATCATGTCATCATACTCATTGCAATTGTTTTCCATTTGTTTGCACTAATTTTCCTTTGTTTTCTATTTGAATTTTCAAACCAAATTCAAACCTTGTTTCATACTTGTTATGTTACAATTTTTTACAAATAAAAAGTTCAAATAAAACATCCATTTGTTTCCATTAAATTAGAAAGCTCAAACTAGTGATTTATTCCTTTTAATAATTCACTTAAATTCTTTTGCATTCAAATTTCAAATCCAATTCCAAACAGCAACCATTGGAAAGTTATGAAACTTACAAAACAAATCAATCACTTGTTTCAAAGAAACTTGAATTTAAAAACTTATTTGCTTAAGTTCAATTATTTCAATTAATATTAAAATTCAATCAAATTCAAACAACTTGCAAACAGTACCATAATTCAAAATTTTTGGAAAACAACAGTTGCACTTTGTGCTGTTACAATAAATAAGCAATATAAAATTTATCCCTAAATTTTCTACCCCAAAAACCCTAGCCTTTTCTTCTTTTTATCAAATCAGCAAAAAAAAAAAACAAACAGAACAAAAAAATAAAAGAAACAGAGAGGGGTAGGGCAGGCAGTGGGCAGGCCCAGCCCACCAACCGGCCCGGTACCCCCCCACTTCATCTCCCTCCTGTACGGCAGCATCTGCCGCTGCCCACGTCGACATCCGCGAGCAGCAACGGCCGTGAGCAGCTCCACTTCCCCTATAAACCTAGCCGCGAGCCCTAGCTCCGCCCTAACCCTAGACCTCCACCTACCTCCCACATCGCCGCCGTTTTCCTCCATCCACCACCTCCATCTTCCCCTCTGCATCTCACCGCAACCGAGCCCCCACCCTCTGAACTCCGTTGATCACCGGCGGTATGGGCCTCCACCGAGCAGGGTAGGCACGGGAATCAAACCCCCGTACCTCCCTCTCCCTCTTCGACACCTCCACGACGTCCAGGAGCAACCACGTCGACGCCGCCATCCTCTCTTCTGTCGCCGGCGATGTCTTCCCCGAGCCTCTGCTTCCTCTACTTCGAGGGTGAGCACCACCCCTTCCCTCTCCCTCCTCTCTGCATCACGTCGCAAGCACGAGCCTCAGCACACTGTAGCACATGCACACGAGCAGCACAACGTCCACGGCGAGCATCACATCTCCGGCGAACTTCGAGCGCGGCCACGGTTCAGAAAACTGAACTTGTAATGTTCAGTTAACTCCAGATCTGAAACAGTAACCTCGCTGCGTATCCTTACCTGACAACAAACGGACAGCAGCGCACTGGCCAGCGCCCTTCTCTCACGCGCCCGCGGCGCGAGTTCGAGCCCCCGCCCGCGCGGATTAACCCAACATTTTTGCTTGCCACGCTAGCAGGCAGGGGCCACCTGCCATAGGCAGTGGTGGCCACGCGTGCTGCCACGCAGGCCACCGTGGCTAGGGCCCCCCCTGTCAGTGGCTTGGGCTAGCCACTGCGGGGTAGAAAATGATTCTGCCCAGTTTCCTTTTAAGTTTAAGTCCATTTCTTTTACAGATTGGTCCCTAACTTTAAAATACAAATAACTTTTAAATTCCAAATCCAAATAATACAAATGAAATATGTTTACTGAACCAAATTTAATTCTCTACCTATTTAAAGCATTTGTTTTCTGTTTTGAATATTTCAAATGTATTCAAATTTCAAATTCAAACAAATCATCTTAATTTTGGTTAAATTCATAACTAATTCCAACTAAGGTCAAATAACACAAATAAAATATGTTTTCCATGCTAAATTGAAACACCTTTCCAAATAAAATTTTTGTTTCATGTTTTGAATAATTAAAATTGGTTAAATAATTTAAACCTTGTTTAAATCATTTAAATTTGCTAAATTCATAACTTGCTCAAATTAAATTATTTTTGAACATATAAAATATGTTTTCAAACCAGAAAAGTATAAACTTTTCAAATATGAATTTGGTTTAATGTTTTGAACAAATAAAATTCAAATAATATTCATACTTGAATTAAATTCAATTAAATCTTGTTTGAACTTGTTTAATTTCTAAGTAATTCATTCTAATTCCTTTTTCAATAATTGAAACATGTATTCCACCTAAAATTTTGTGCTCTTTTCAAATATGAACTTTGTTATCTATTTTGAAAAATTAAAATTGGTGAAAACAACAAATGCTTGTGTAACACCTTTAAGGAACCAAAATTTCATAACTTAATAAATAAAATTCCAAACTTGGTAAACCTTATTTCAAATTGTTTCTAAGGTTGTTTTCTTATTGTTTTCATCATGCATGCATCATGCTAATCAACTTTCACATGGTAATTATTTGTAGATCAATTATTTCCACCTTAATTCATGGACCTTTTCCATATGCAATCCAAATTGCATATGGGTCCATTTAAACATGTTATGTTACCATGTCAAGTAGCTTACCATTGATGCATCATTTAAATGGTCATGCATCATCCCATGGTTGTGCATTATGCCATGTTATTGATTGTTGTCTCTTTGCGTTGTTTGTTTGCTTCTTCTCGGATAGACGACGACGTTGACACAGACGATACTTACGACACCCCTTCTGAGGATCTAGCTCAGTACCAGGCTGCTGAGTTTGCAGGCAAGTATTTACTCACATGAACCATTGTGTTCCTTTCAACATTGGATACCGATACTTTCCGTTGTCTATTTCTGCTAGCCTAATGAATCGTTGCTTCTGTTACGATCCTATCACATGTTATCCTTAAACCCTGATATAGCCTCACCTCCACACCTATAACCCCATTGCTTGTTGCCCGTGTCTTACTAGCATTCTTAGGGTTGTTTTGCTCGAGTCTGTTACCCGTTACTTTCTGTTATTATATTTTCTATTATGTTCTGGGGCTCGATGTTTAACCACAATCCTGTTAATGCTTTGGTTAATAATAATTTGATGATAAGGCACCGGCAGGAGGCCCGGCGTGGTTTTGAGGCCTGCTAGTGTCGACCCTAATTAGGAAAAGGGTCTTGTCTACTGATCCATGATGAGCGCACTAACCGCATGTGGGAAGCGTGTATGGGCGCCCCCCTCAATTTGATTCGATTCGCATCTCGTCCAAATCGCCACACTTAGTTCGGGCTTTCCATTTGATGCACTCATATGCACGTACGAACCCGAGGCCAGGGTGGAACTTTTGTAGTCGGCATTTAGGGCGGCGTGGTCTTAGAGTGCTATGAGGGTCCCCCTTTTCTTCGTGGGGCTCGATTAGCCGCGCACGCACAACACGTGGTTCTTTGGGCTTGATGCGAAGAAGAGTTGAGTTGTGTTGAGTGCCCCGCTTGGTGGGAGGCATTCCATCTGGCGGGTTATTCTTACGTGTACGGCCAAATTGGTGCACCCCTGCAGGGTTAAATCTTCTCGAGAAGCCGTGTTTTCCGCGGTTATGGTTAACTTGGTGAAAGTACTGGCTAACAAGTACTCAGAACAACTTACACCTAACTAATGATAACTTGATTAGTAATAGTTTTACCGACACAATAACTTGAACCATCATTATTCAAACTGTGTGAGTTATCCTCGGATTGCCTCTTTGGATAAGGGGCGAGATCCAGGATGGGTTTGTTTGGTGGTTAGTTGTAGTTGGTTACGATACGCTATCTTATCTTCTTTCTGTTAGCCGGAAGTTATAGAATGTATCTGTAGTTGGTTAGTGCAGCCCGCTGCCGCATATTTTGTATCACCCCTTTCTTCCGTTGAACCCAAAGCATCTGTGCTTGGTGTTGTTGGGTACACTTTGGTGAACTGTGAGTCTTGCTTGCCAGTACGTTTATGTACTGGCCCCTTTGGGGCTGTGGTTCCCGCAGACTACGCTTACGAGGATCCCCGTGATGGCTACTACGTGGAGTTTGACGAGGCTGCTGACGATTAGATAGCGGACCCGGGCAGGATCCGAGACTACGTGGATGGGCTCCGTCTTTTCGTTTCCGGCCTCTTAGGCCTATTTGGATCTTGTCTGTACCCAGACATTTTGGATGCTTCCGCTGTGATGTAATGATGATATGTTGGGACATGTGTCCTCTGGATGATTGTATTCGCTATCTCTGCTCTAGTGAGAGCTATTTGCAACTTATTTCTACTTATTTGTGTCATAGAGATCTGTTGTGCTATCATTTTGTTAAACGCCGTTGACGTACCATGTGTGTATGGTATGAAGTACGTCAATGGTAGTATCCTGATTTCTATGGGATGGTGTACGTAGACGATGAACAGTAGGGGTTGGTTGTCACACATACGTGTGTTGGCCTACTCGTAAGAGATGCGGGTGCAGGTAAGCCCCGTAATCCAATCATCTACTGTTCAACGGAACTGCGAGTATCCTCTAGAAGTCCGGGTGCGACATCAGTCAGCGCCATGCAGACAGCTACGTGGCCTAGTAAATTTCTAGATTTTTCTCCCTGTAGATTAAATGGCAGTTTTGCAGAAAAGTCCCTGTGTCTTAGAATGTTCATAACTTTTTAACCACAACTCTAAATTTATCAAACTTCGACTTTTTGAAATCCCCTGGATCTGAAGAATTGATACGTCTCCAACGTATTAATAATTTCTGATGCTCCATGATAATATTATGCTAATTACTACATGTTTTCTCTCTTCTTTATGTCATTTTTATCGATTTTTCGGACTAACCTATTGACAAGATGCCACAGAGCCAGTTCCCTGTTTTCTACTGTTTTTAGTTTCAGAAAAGTTGTTCTGTAAATATTGTTGGAATTAGAAAATTCGAAGCCCGGAAGTTCTATTTTCCCCGGAAGCATCCAGAAGACCGAAGAAGAGTCGAAGAGGGGCACGAGGGGGCCCACACCATGGTGTGGCGCGCCCCCATCTTGCCGCGCCAGGGGATGGTGTCGCCCCCCCCCCCCAGGACTCCATTGCCTCTGCCCTTTCGCCTATTTATTCCCCTGGATGGAAAACACTAGGGACCTGATAAAAAATCCCCGAAAAGGTCCACATCCGCCGTCATCGTCAACCCTAGATCAGGGGGGTTCTGAAACTGTCTCCCGGCACCCTGCCGGAGAGGAGATCATCACCGGAGGCCTCTTCATCACCATGCCTGCCTCCGGAGTGATGCGTGAGTAGTTCATCCTTGGACTACGGGTCCATAGCAGTAGCTAGATGGTTGTCTTCTCCTCCTATGCCTCCATGTTTAGATCTCGTGAGCTACCTATCATGATCGAGATTGTTCATATGTAATTCTATGTGCTGTGTTTGCTGGGATCCGATGAATATTGAACTTATGCCAGGTTGATTATAGTCTTTTATTACGTATGTTATTTGTGATCTTGCATGCTTTCCGTTGCTAGTGGTGCTCTGGCCAAGCAGTTGCTAGTGACTCCAAGAGGGAGTATTTATGCTCGATAGTGGGTTCATGCCTCCTTTTCGCCTGTGCTCGACTGACAGAAACATGACGGGGGTGGATGTGTTGTTGCCACTAGGGAGAAAACAACGGTGTGAGAGCCCGCGTGTACAATCATTGCTTACATTACACACATTGTTTAATGAAATTATCGGTTGCTTGCAACTTAATACCTAAGGGGGTTCGGATGGTAACCTGAGGGTGGATTATTAGTCATAGATGCAGTTGGATTACAGTCTATGTATATTGTTGTAATACCCGCACTAAATATCATAGTAGTCATCATGTCATGGATGTGCACTACGGTGCAACCTTTATTTGTCAATTGCCTAGCTGTAATTTGTTCACCCAACATGCTATGTTTTATGGAGAGACACCACTAGTGAACCTATGAACCCTGGTCCATTTTCTTACACTGTTAAACAAACCACTACAATTTTCTGCTTTCTTTACTTACTACAAGCATACATTATTTTCCACACTATACGTCTAATCTTTGTTTTCAGCAAGACTGGTGAGATTGGCAACCTCACTGTACCGTTGGGACAAAGTATTTTGGTTGTATTGTGTGCAGGTTCCGCGTTATTGCTGACACCGGTGCGCCATCACCACCGTCAGTGGCATCAACCTTCCGAAGATCCTCTTTTTCCTACTGGATTGATAACCTTGGTTCTTAACTGAGGGAAATTCTTACTGCTGCACTCATCATACCCTCCTGTTGGGGTTCCCAACACGCTATCAAGGCATCATTGAGGCGTAGCATCAAGAATCATTTAGCACTGTTCAAATTTAAATTCAACAAACATAAATTGGTTCGAATTTAAATATGCTTGTTTGATGAATTTTGACATAATTAAAATTCTACAAATCCAAAAAAATTGCAAATAAAACTAATTTGAAAACTATATGATGTTTAATTTCATATTCTATGTCCCAAAATAATTTGTGAACAAATTAAATTTGAATTTAGAATTAAGTTTTCTATTTGAGTATTTTTGACATAGATTTAACTCTATAAATAATTAGAATATGTTCCCTTAAGAAAAATTGCTCCATTTGGTAACCTTGAACCCAATACATCAGTGCCTAAACATTTTTGGAAACCTAGTCAAACTTCCATCATAGTGGTCCACATAGTTGTTATACCATAGAAATTGTTTCTATCCTTTTTACCTTTGATGTTGTGGCTATATTGGACCAAGGCTAAGTCCTTAGTGAGGTTCAAACTTATACATTGCCAACTAGTGAACCCAAAAATAATAGAACCATTATTTCTATCTACTTCTCTACTCCCCTATTCTTGCTTCAAGAATTCATCAAGTTAGCAAAATAGAAATCAAGACTCAAGCACAAGAAGGCACTTTATTCTCAACTTGGTGGCAACATGACGAGCTACAAGGAAGATCATGGAAGGAATTTTGAAGAAAAGACTTGGACTCCACAACTTGAAACAACTCAAGGAAGTGCAAATTCATGAAGAGATAAAAAAGAAGACCAACTCCTTTCTCTTTCTATCATTTCTTCTTCTTTCCTTTTTGACTTAGTGGTATATTCACAAGCGATCAAGATCAACCCTTAGTTTTTGCCCATCCCATACCTAAACCAACTAGTGAAGAGAAAACCATGAAGATTTATCAAATTCAAGAGAGGCTTCGCAACAAGGAGGAAACTACAATAGACTCATGAAGATGATCTTCAAGAAGACAAACATATGAAGACTTGGATAAATCTATACAATTTGAAGAATAACAAGTTGTTTTTGTCCAACCATTTACCAAAATGGAAAATCCCAAGACTTTATCTTATTTTCTCTATTGTTATGAAGTTATTTGAACCTAGACCTACCTTAACCCAAAATGGAAAGACTAACTTAGATACTAAGTGTTACACATTTTTATGTGCTACTTTAGTTGAAGAAGTGATAGGATCACCCTTGGTGAACTCTTGGAACTTCTTAGATAAATATGTTTTCAATAAAGTTTGGTCACTACAAACTCAACCTAGTCCATCCCAAGTGAACCCCTAGAACTTCCTTAACAAGTATGGAACCAAGAGAAAGTAAATCTTTCAGACTCAAACCTTGACCTTGTCCTAGCCAACTTGGTTAAACCCCTTTTGCCATGATTGTTGCATTGTATGTTTTCTTCACTTGTATGTTTAATTGTTAGGATGCTTTTTTATTTTGTTATTGTGTTTTCAATGTATAGATTGTATGGAGAGCAACGATATTTTGTGAAGAGAGTGTGATTTCTTCATCAACTTCAACAAGGAAAGTAACACACCATCAACTACCTATTATTTTCCTATGCATTACTAGAGTTTTGACTGGTATGCATGATAGGTGATTTTCTCTAAGTACTATGCTATGCTATATCCTAGTAGTGTGTAGCCATACTTATACCTTGTTAATTTGAAGACTTGGTACTTAATAGATGCTTATCCTTGCTACAAAAATTGTTTTACTTGATGTTGTGGAAAAATACTAAGTATAAACTTCAATGAACCACCTGGGTGGATTTGGTTGTATGGCTGATGAGAGTTGAGTGTCTCCCCAAGGGGTTTTCACTTGAGGAATGCCACCCAGGAACAAAGTGATTATGATGTTCCCCAAGTTTAGATTTCTTCTAGTGCAGCCTTTAGTCATATGGGCTCTGTCTTGATCAACTAAGTTGTGAGGGTTCAGCCTAGGCTTGACAAGCAGATGTAGCATAATTATAGGTGGAACGGGTCTTGCCATTGGGTTGAATTCTTGCTTCTGAAAGATCTTGTCTCAATTCTTCTCCTTTCCTTAATGCACTCAGGGTGTATAGGATGTTTGGGTCGATTTGAGTCTGAAGGTGAAAGTGCACAAACTCTGTAGAGTCAACAAACTAAGATCTTATCCGTGTCCCCGGTTATGGACAACTTCGAGCAGCTGGACAAGGATGGACGGAAGAATCACATCACCATTTTCAATAAGTAAATTTTGACCAAGTGAACAATAGTTGTGGTACTTGGATTTCAGTCCAATGATGCCACCCTTTAGAAATAAAAGTTGTTTTACAAAAGAGATAGGAGAAAACTGGCTTTATGCAAAACTTCGCCAAAACTCCACTCAGCGAAATAAGCATGTAGTATAGTATTCACATTTATATCCACCACAGTGTTACTTGCCAATACAGTAAATTGTATTGACCCCCTTGTGGCTGTATATTCCATCCCGCAGATGAATCTGAAGACAAGTGAGGATTTCGTTTAGGATCTCGAGTCTACCGCCAACATGTTTTACCTGTGGCACATGAAGAAGATGGGCTCAATGTTTTACTATGTTTTTCCGATGTAATACTTTGTATCCTACTAGTCTTCTAAGACTATGCAAGTTGTAATGTTATTTTTGTAAATACTAGATCATGCGATGTAATAGAATTTGACGCATTTGCATGATATTTCATTTTGTACTGTGGTGCTAGCAATTGATCCAGGGACTAGCACAATAACACAGATATTCTACCTTTACTAAAAGGTGGGATGCGACAAAATGGTATCCGAGAATTGTGTTGCATGTAGAATTCGATACCCTAAGTTTGGAAAAGACCCTAGGATAGAAAATTTACTATGTTCAAACTTTATAGAAACAAAACATGTCATCTTAATCTTTCTCATATCCTCTCATCTATCATTCACCTTCAAAATTTTATTCTCTTGTTCTAGATGACCTACCTCATGAATACCATCAAGGCATGATTGTTGATGACCATACCATGTAATGCAAGAAGTATTTTCACCACATGAAGACCTACACTCAAGATCTTTGAAGAACTTGAAGAAAGACTTAGACTTCACAACAATCAAGAACACCTCAAGAAATGGAGAGAAGAATTTGAAGAACTGAAGAAGATATAGATGGGACCACCAATCTAGTTACTTTGTTAGAACAACGTTAAAGTGTTAGTGTATTGATCATACATTTGAGTGTGGTATTACAATATTAGGTTGCTTGCTAAAACTTGTTGTTTGGTGTGAGTTATGATTGATAGATGTTTGTAAGATGAGTTTCTTGATCTGCTGTGTTGGGGTAGGAGATTTCTTTAGTCTCTTTCTAATCTCTACTCATCCATGTTAAGCCAAACCAAATCCCATACCCATTTACCAACCATAGTGAGCTACCATATGAAGTGCAACAACAAACCTTTCACCCAAGAATGTCATGACTAGTCCTCTATAGTGACACAAGCCACTGAGGAATGCCACAAATCTCAAGATCCTTTTGTGTGAAGGAACAATCACATACATAATCAATGCCAACTACATCATAAGAAGCAACAAGTGAAGATAGACAAGTGGACTCAAAGTTGCATGAGCTATGAAGATTGGAGCCTACTACACCAGGAGAATGGATAAATGAAGAAAATACAACTATCTAGATAGTGTTGTATAAAAGTTTACGTAACCCCATTGGTTAAAGAGACGATAGTTAGCTCAGGACTGTCTTAGAGATTGGAAACTTTCTGTTAGACAAGTGAGGTTCCCTAGTGTTATTATACAAGATTCACCAATCCAAGTACAGGGTAATGATTGAGTGCAACATGGATTTCCCCCCATGATGACTACTCACATTATTCACTTTTGCTATAAGGAATGGTAAATATGAGTGACATGCCTATTAGAGAGACTATTATGTTAATCCTCGACCATAGAATGGTAGAATATAATAACGACCCTATGTTAGTGTTGCTGAAACGTACTATTTTCGGCGAGGATCAAGCCAACCTTGGAGGTATCAAGCAATGGAAGATTTTTCCTACATGACAGTTTTGTTAGAAATAGCGTGGTGTTTGCCTTCAAGGATGGCAACAACAATATGGAAGATTGCCAAGGGCATCAAAAGACCAAGTTAGAGTGACCCAAGGACTTTTGATTGACCCAAAGAGTGACCCCTCGGTGTCAAAGGTAGTTTAACAGAATTCTGTTGGTTTGTAATTCTACCATGAGGGAAAGTTCTACTCAAGCCATCTTAAGTAAAACCACACTCCAAGCCATGTGAATAGACACATCCTGATGGAAGTATATATGGACCCATAGAACCCTAAAGGTTGAATACATGGATTCAAGACCCCACATACCAACAAGGAATTGATGAATTCTATACAAGAAGACTATGGATGATGAAGTATGACTCCAGCTGAAGATATAGTAAAACCCAGCAGCTAGTTAGACAAGAGTTCTTAGACTACCCACAAAAGTTTCTTTTAAGGGTGGTAGCCCACCTAGTTGATATGGAACCCAAGTGACTCAAACCTATCTTTCTTTCTAGATTTCCCAAATCTCGGGACGAGATTTCTTTTAAGGGTGGTAGTCTATAACATCCATGATTTTTGGAAAGTGCAAAAATCACAAAATTTTGAAACTTTTTGTTTTCATGTTATGCAAGTCACCAAAAACCAAATCAGACGCAAGAAACAAAAGGAAACAATACATATTTCAATGAAATTGGAATTAAGAATCCATTATACTCCCTCCGTCCACTTTTATAAGGCACACTTTTTAACATTTCATTAGTAAGAAGTGTGCCTTATAAAAGTGGACGGAGGGAGTACCTCTATTCCATAAGCCCTAAATGCCTTTCAAAATAAATATTTTATCCAAAGCGATTATTTCTTTTTTAGAAAGACCTAATTCCATAAAATGATTTCAATTCAAATATGGTTTTGAAAAAGTTTGTATGACATTTAAAACTAGAGGATTATTATACTTAATGAATTTCTAGGCCTTAAAATATTTATGGTGTTCCATACTTCAAATACTTTAAATGGTTTCACTATTTAGTATGAAAATAATATTAATGTGTTTTAAATCAATATTATAACATGTATTGATTTTCAAATTTTTGTTGAATTCAAAAATGAATTATTAAATCTTATTTTTCTATAGACATAATGTATCAAATTTGAATTTAAATATTATTTGAAATTTCTAAACTGTTGAAATGCTTACAAAAATGTTTCTGATTGAAAGATATGTTTATTTAAAAAATTTAGAAACAAGTATGAGGTTAATTGGATTAATAAAACCAAAGTTATAAAGAAAATGATAAAAAAAAGATTAGGCAGACAGGCCCGAGCCGGCCCAGACCTTACCTACCGCTCAACGCAGCGCGCAAAAGCCTAGTAGCGGCCCAACAACGTGACAGCCCGCCCCAGCTCCTCCCTCTGTTTCTCTCTACGGCTGACAAGGGGGACCCAGGGTCATGTCATCACTGATGTCACCATCTTCAATCTCTGAAACGGAAGGAAACGACCATTTCGCCGAATGAATTCTCGCAGTGAATGCGCACGATTAAGGCCATCAAATGGCAGATATGTGCCATCTCCTTAAAGCCTGACGCATCCTCTCTCTTTCCCCTCTGGAGGCAAAGAGAATCGAGCCCCCAGGATTGAAAAATTGCTCGCCGGAGTCGCTCTCTGCCGCCGACCATCTTCGTGGATTTCGGCCACCGTAGCCACGCCTCTGCCGCCCCTTTGCGTTCCATTCGAATCCCCGTGAGTGTGCGCCCATTCCTAATGCCCTCTGTCATTTTTGTTCGCAGCGAATAAGCCCCGACGTGCACGTCTAATTGTCACCGGATCTTGGAGCACCTCCGTTCGTGCCGCGCTGCCATCCCGTGGAGCAAGAGTTAGAGCCGTCGCCACCACCGTGTTTGCCATGACCTCCCGCGTCGTTTCGTGTCCTTCGCCAAGCAGGAGGAGTACCAGAGCCTCGCCACCGTCCACTCCCGAGCGTAGCGCCGCCGTTGACCTCATCTCCGGCAACCCCTCCGGCAGCCGAGGTAAACCCTAGCCATTTGCGTTGTCGGATCCAGATCGGAAGGCGTAGATTCAATCACTTATTCGACCGGTATTGGCCGATAGGAGCTAGCCGCGTGCAAGCACAGTCAGCTGCCTAGTCAGTGCCACGAAGACAGCCCAGTCAGCACAGCCAGCCAACCAGAGACAGCCACGGGGCCTAGTAAATTTCTAGATTTTTCTCCATGTAGATTAAATGGTAATTTTGCAGAAAAGTCCATGTGTCTTAGAATGTTCATAACTTTTCAACCACAACTCCAAATTTAGAATACTTGGACTTTTTGAAATCCCCTAGATCTGTAGAATCATTAAGAACTGTCCAAATTTAAATTTGACAAACATAAATTGGTTAAAATTTAAATATGCTTGTTTGATGAATTTTGGCATAATTAAAATTCTACAAATCCAAAAATTTGCAAATAAAATATATTTGAAAACTATATGATGTTTACTTTCATATTTTCTGTCCCAAAATAATTTGTGAACCAATTAAATTTGAATTTAGAATTAAGTTGTCTATTTGAGTATTTTGACATAGTTTTAACTCTATAAATAATTAGAATATGTTCCCTTAAGCAAAATTGCTCCATTTGGTAACGTTGAACCCAAGACATCAGTGCCTAAACATTTTTTTGGACTCCCTTGGACCATGACCATTTAATTTTAGTAAAACTTCCATCATAGTGGTCCACATAGTTTTTATACCATAGAAATTGTTTATATCCTTTTTATCTTTGATCTTGTGGCTATATTGGACCAAGGATAAGTCCTTAGTGAGGTTCAAACTTATACATTGCCAACTAGTGAACCCAAAAATAATAGAACCATTATTTCTATCTACTTCTCAACTCTCCTATTATTGCTTCAAGAATTCATCAAGTTAGCAAAATAGAAATAAAGAATGAAGCACAAGAAGGCACTTGATCCTCAACTTGGTGGAAAAATGAAGAGTTACAAGGAAGATCATGGAAGAAATTTTGAATAAAAGACTTGGACTCCACAACTAGAAGCAACTCAAGGAAGTGCGAATTCGTGAAGAGATAAAAAAGAAGACCAACTCCTTTCTCTTTCTATCATTTCTTCTTCTTTCCTTTTTGACTTAGTGGCATATTCACATGTGATCAAGATCAACCCTTAGTTTGTTCCCATCCCATACCTAAACCAACTAGTGAAGAGAAAACCATGAAGATTTATCAAGTTCAAGAGGGGATTCACAAAAAGGAGGAAACTACAATAGAAGCATGAAGATGATCTTCAAGAAGACAAACATGTGAAGACTTGGAGAAAATCTATACAAGTTGAAGAATATCAAGTTGTTTTTGTCCAACCATTGACACAAATGGAAAATCCCAAGAATTTATATTATTTTCTCTATTGTTATAAAGCTAGTTGAACCTAGACCTACCTTAACCCAAAATGGAAAGACTAACTTAGATACAAAGTGTTACACATTGTTATGTTCTACTTTAGTTGAAGAAGTGATATGATCACCCTTGATGAACTCTTGGAACTTCTTAGATAAATATGTTTTCAATGAAGTTTGGTCACTACAAACTCAACCTAGTCCATCCCAAGTGAACCCCTAGAACTTCCTTAACAAGTATGGAACCAAGAGAAAGTAAATCTTTCAGACTCAAACCTTGACCTTGTCCTAGCCATCTTGGTTAAACTCCTTTTGCCATGATTGTTGCATTGTATGTTTTCTTCACTTGTATGTTTGATTGTTAGGATGCTTGTTTATTTTTTTTATTGTGTTTTCAATGTATAGATTGTACGGAGAGCAACGATCTTTTGCGAAGAGAGTTTGATTTCTACACCAACTTCAACGAGGCAAGTAACACACCATCAACTACCTATTATTTTCCTATGCATTAGAGTTTTGAGTAGTATGCATGATAGGTGATTTTCTCTAAGTACTATTCTATGCTATATCCTAGTAGTGTGTACCCATCCTTATACCTTTCTATTTTGAAGTTTTGGTACTTAATAGATGCTTAGCCTTGCTACAAAAATTGTTCTAGTTGATGTTGTGGAAAAATACTAAGTGTAAACTTCAATGAACGACCTGTGTGGATTTTCTTGTATGGCTGATGAGAGTTGAGTGTCTTCCCGAGGGGTGTTCACTTGAGGAATGCCGCCCAAGAATAAAGTGATTATGATGTTCCCCAAGTTTAGATTTCTTCCAGTGCAGCCTTTAGTCATATGGGTCCTGTCCGATCAACTAAGTTGTGAGGGTTCAGCCTGTGCTTGACAAGCAAATGTAGCATAATTATAGGTGGAACGGGTCTTGCCATTGGGTTGAATTCTTGCTTCTGAAAGATCTCCTCTCAATTCTTCTCCTTTCATTAGTGCACTCAGGGTGTATAGGATGTTTGGGTCGATTTGAGTCTGAAGGTGAAACTGCACAAACTATGCACAATCAACAAACTAAGATCTTAACCGTGTCCCGGGTTATGGACAACTTCGAGCAGCTGGACAAGGATGGACGGAAGAATCACATCACCATTTTTAATAAGTAAAATTTGACCAAGTGAACAGTAGTTGTGGTACTTGGATTTCAGTCCAATGATGCCACCCTTTAGAAAGAAAAGTTGTTTTACGAAAGAGATAGGAGAAAACTGGCTTTATGCAAAACTTTGCCAAAACTCCACTCAGCCAAATAAGCATGTAGTATTAGTCTTGCCATTTATATCCACCATAGTGTTACTTGCCAATACATTAAATTGTATTGACCTTCTTGTGGCTGCATATTCCATCCTGCAGATGAATCTGAAGACGAGTGGGGATTTCGTTTAGGATCTAGAGTCTACCGCCAACATGTTTTGCCTGTGGCACATGAAGAAGATGGGCTCAATGTTATACTATGTTTTTCTGCTGTAACACTTTATATCCTGTTAGTCTTCTAAGACTATGCAAGTTGTAATGTTATTTTTGTATAGGCTGGATCATGCGATGTAATAGAATTTGACGCATTTGCATGATATTTCATTTTGTACTATGGTTCTAGCAATTGATCTAGGGACTAGCACAACAACACCGATATTCTACCTTTACTAAAAGGTGGGATGCTACAACTCTATGTGATCTTGGTGCTAGTATCTCTGTTATGCCTAAGAAACTTTATTATATGCTTGATTTGCCACCTTTCGAACAGTGTTATTTGGATATTCGTATTATTGATAATGTTAGAAAGAAACCTTTGGGGAGAGTTGATGATGTTCTTATTATGGTTAATAATAAACTTGTCCCCATTGATTTTGTTGTTATGAATATTGAATGCAATGCTTCTTGTCCAATTGTTTTGGGAAGGTCTTTTCTTAGAACTGTTGGTGTTATTATTAATATGAAAGAGGGGAATAGTAAATATTAATTGCCACTCAAGAAAGGTATGGAACACGTTCCTAGGAAGAGAATGAAGTTTCTTTTGATTCTATTATTCAAACAAGTTACAATTTGGATGCTTCTTCACTTGAAAAATACTTGATTCTATTTCTCTGGGCCTAGCTAAAAGGCGTTAAAGAAAAGCACTTCTTGGGAGATAATCCATGGTTTTATTTTTGCTTTGTTTTTATCTGTTTTCTTTGAGTCAAGGTGTTTTATACTTCTGTAGAAACTTCTTTATATCTTTATTTTCATGTATTAGTTGTGCCAAGTTAAGTTTCTAGTGAAAGTTGGTGTTGGTTTTGGATTTCTGCTGTCCACTGTAAAAATTCGCATAATTCACAGAAAGATCAAAATGACCTGAAAATGTTTGTGCTTATTCTTCACATAATTCCAAAACTTTTTCATTCTTTATGTTTTTAGATTTGAGCAGCGTAAGTGCCCCAAAAAAATTCGTCTTTATAGATTGTTCTCGTTTTGACAGATTCTGCTATTTTACTTGCATTCTCT
This sequence comes from Alopecurus myosuroides, assembly GCA_028641055.1. NCBI lineage: Eukaryota > Viridiplantae > Streptophyta > Magnoliopsida > Poales > Poaceae > Alopecurus > Alopecurus myosuroides. The sequence continues at coordinate 125,477,807 of CM054061.1, read as the reverse complement.
CTTTTACTATGTCGAGTGGATTTCTTTGATTCACGAAACACCAGTGGCTGTAGCTAATGTTTAAAACTATCAAATAATGCTTGTGTGCATGCAGAACATGTGATTTTTTTTATTGTGCCCTAACCCTCTAATGCGAATTACATTGATTGTGGTGTGAAGGAAGTTTTCAAGAGTCAAGAGAAGAGGGTGATATAATGTGATCAAGAAGAGTGCAAATACAAAGCTTGGGGATGCCCCCGTGGTTCATTCCAGCAAATTCTAAGAAGACTCAAGCGTCTAAGCTTGGGGATACCCAAGACATCCCCTTCTTCATCAACAATTTATCAGGTCACTTCTAGTGAAACTATATTTTGATTTGGTCACATCATATGAATTTTAACTTGGAGCGTCTATTTGTTTTCTTTTGTTTTCCTTGCCGAATAATATTGTTGGAACCCAACATTATTTGTGTGGGAGAGAGACACACTCTGATTTTTCATATGAATACTCATTATGCTCGTATTCTTAGTTTTTCTTCTAGCTCCTGCAAATTCCTTTTAGCTCTTGTTTTTCATGCATCTCTTATTCAGAGCTGTTAGTTCTAGTAGAGTTATGTTAGTACTCTCTTGTTTCATTTCTATATTAGTTGCATATTTTTAGTTGTTTGTTGCTTGATGGAAATAGAAAACGCTACACGTGGTAGATGGTATAATGAAAAAGCTTGCATATTCTTGTAGATCACTAAACTGTTTCACTTGATTATTTGTTGTTTATTTGAGATATTAATATGCTTAATGGTAAACTTGCTGGTTTAGTAGAGTGAAAACAATTAATGGTTGGGTCTAAAAGCTTGAAACTGTGCCACACTCAAATAAACAGTTTCTGAGATAATGGTATATGACCTCATTTGTTGATAGCAATCATAATGGCCTTTTGTTACACACTACGGTCGGGGTAGCTAATAGTGACTTGTCACTGCCACGGACCCTCTTGGAGTGATTTTCATTATGCCTTATAAGATCATAATTTTAGTTGTAATCTTTTAACTTGTGAGTTCTATGTTACAGTTTTATGGCACTTCCACCATCCATATTTGCTAGCCTCTTCGGTACTGTGCATTGCTCATTCTCACATTGAGAGTTGGTGCAAACTTCGCGAGTGCATCCAAACCCCGTGGGAGAACTTTGTTCTTCTACACATAAGCCAAAAATTATCTTCCTCAAAACAGCCACCATACCTACCTACCATGGCATTTCCATAGTCATTCCGAGATATATTGCCATACAACATCCATCGTCATTATATTACTTGTCATGCTTCATTGTTATTTTGCATACTGCTACACTGGCAGGAGCATTTTAGTATTATTTACATCACAGATATTTCAGTTTCAGTTATGAGTACTAAAAGTGTGATGATTCATTGTAAAATAGAGTGTTGCCCCTACCAGTGAGGTTATATCTTTTTTATAGAAAAAGCCCAAAAAAAAAGAAAGAGAGATAATAAAGAGAGAGGGGGTAGCACTACTATCATTTATTCCACACTTGTGCTTGGTTAGCATCATTACTTCAGTTTGGAGAGAGTTTTCATATTATGACTTGCATAACTATGTGGGAAACTTACATTATAGAACTTGGCTTGTATATTCCAATGATGAACCTCCTCAAAAGAGCTCTATGTCTTCGTGAGCAAGAAAGTTGGATGCACCCCTAGTAGTTCCACTGGAGAGCTTTCATACACTTATAGCTTTATGTGCATCCATTGTGTGGCAATCAATACTCATTGCATAACTTCGATTATAAGACTTCCTCTGGTTTAATGATCACTTTTAGTTGTGTGATACTTTCTTCCATTGACCATCCAAACCCCTCATAATGTTCTTTTAGCCATAACATCCTGGTGCTAGGAACCAAGACATAACGCTTGCTTGTTTTGAGTGCAAAAATATCTTAATGATTTTCCTATGTACATATTATTGTCACTTGACTTGATCCTAACATGAGTTGCTGTAAGAGTTTGATGCCTTGGATGATTATATTGTTGTTCTTGAAGCTTAAATCATTTTTAATAAACCTTGCATAGTGGATTGTCTTTTAGTATTGATTCATTGAAAAGTTTTACTTGCTTCTTCCTAATGGTTTATACATTATTCTATTTAATATCAACTATAAACCATGGCCTTTATTCATTTGATCCTAGTTTACATGCTTTACATTACTATCATGATCAAGTTTATGTTGGTAGCATGGCACCTCAGAAATTATTTGATTTTATCGTTTACCTACTCGAGGACGAGTAGGAACTAAGCTTGGGGATGTTGATACTCATAAACGTATCCATAATTTCTGATGTTCCATGTTGTTTTCATGCCATATGCTACATGTTTCCTTTACACTTTATGCCATTTTTATCGATTTCCTGAAACTAACCTATTGACAAGATGCCACAGAGCTAGTTCATGTTTTCTGCTGTGTTTAGTTTCAGAAAAGTTGTTCTGAAAATATTCACGGAATTGGACGATTCAAAGCCCGGAAGTTTTAGCAATTTGTTGAGCACACAGAGTCCAGAGGGGTCCCGGAGGGGAGCCACAGGGGCCCCACACCATGGGTGGGTGTGCCCCCCGGCCGCGCCCAGGGGTGGTGTGCCCCCCTGGCTGCCCACCGACGTTGCCCTCGCGCCTATATATTCTCCTCGAAGGGTTAACCCTAAATACATCCGCAGCCGCCGTCATCGTCAACCCAAGTTCGTGAGGGTTCTGGAGCTCTCCCCGGCACCCTGCCGGGAGGGGGAATCATCACCGGAGGGATCTACACCACCATGACCGCCTCCGGAATGATGCATGAGTAGTTCATCCTTGGACTACGGGTCCATACTCAGTAGCTAGATGGTTGTCCTATGCTGTTTATGCCTCATGTTTAGATCTTGTGAGCTGCCCTACATGATCAAGATCATCTTATTGTAATGCTACATGTTGTGTTTGCTAGGATCTGACGAATATTGAATTCTATGTCCAATGATTATCAATCTATCATGTTCTTTTCATGTGTATGTCATTTATGATCTTGCATGCTCTCCGTTGCTAGTAGATGATCTGGCCAAGTAGATGCTTGTAACTCCAAGAGTTAGTATTTATGCTCGATAGTGGGTTCATGCCTCCCTTTCACTCACGCTCGAGTGACGAAAACGTAAACGGGTGAGGGATTTGCTGTTGCCACTAGGGAGAAAAAAAATGATGTTTACATTGTTTACATTACACACTTTGCTTACTGCGATTATCTGTTGCTTGCAACTTAATACCCAAGGTTTGCTCGGATGACATTGTAAGGTGGACTATTAGTCAAAGATGCAGTTGGATAACGGTGTATGTATCTTGTTTGTAATGCCCGCATGAATCACATAGTAATCATCATTTAATGCATATGCACTACGGTGCAGCCTTTATACCTTTCAATTGCCCACCTGTAATTTGTTTACCCAGCATGTTACTTATCTGTTTTGGGAGAGACACCTCTAGTGAACTGTGGACCCTAGTCCATTTTCCTCATACTGATAATACAACCACTGCAATCTCTGTTTTCATACTGTTACTACCGTTTTCCTACTGTCGTCACTGTTCTCTTTTTATCTACTACAAACAAGTACTATTTTCCACACCATACGTTTAACCTCTTTGTTTTCAGCAAAACCGGTGAGATTGACAACCTCACTGCTTCGTTGGGGCAAAGTAATTTGATTGTGTTGTGCAGGTTCCACGTTGCTTCTGAACCGGTAGTGCGCCCTACCGCATCAGCTGCAACAAGTGATTTCTTTCTCCTACTGGTCAATTCAACCTTGGTTTCTTTCTGAGGGAAACTTGCTACTGTGCTCTTCATACCTTCCTCTTGGGGTCTCCCAACAAACGTGTGTTACACGCACATCAGAGTCACAGATTTCACTCGCCCCAGTTTCTTGGGCGAGCTACACGAACAAAAAGACACAAGGTAAGAGGCGGGACTCCCAGCCGGGCGGCACCGCGAGAGGAAATACTTACCCATCAATGGACGAAGGCGCTACCGGCCTCCTCCTCTACTTCTTCTTCAATTACTCGGTGTCGGTGTCGCTAGCCCCTCCACCGGATTTGATGGCTAGGCCCGCTTGAGGGGACGGGCCGACGTGGACCCTGCGGATGACGGATCGTCAGAATCTGCAATCAATATGACCTCACGAGGGGGGGGGGGGACGACTCTCCCATATCTTCAGGATTACCCGGGCGGAGTGGCCCGCTGCGGGAGAGATCGTCTTTGCCCTCTTCCTGCTCCTACTCCTCCTCGCTCGCCTGGCCGGCCGGGTCTGGTGCCGCCTGGGCTGCGGCCTCCTCGCCCGTCTGTCGCCTGGGTGGGCGCGGCAGATCTGGCTCGAAGTCAGGCCCGTCTGGCCTGTCCTCGAGCTACTGCGCCTCGAATAGCTGTCGAGGGTTCCACCGGTCTGAAACTTCTAACAAAGAAAAGAGCATGCAGCAACAAGAGAGCACGATAAACTTACCCGGGGAGGCGGCCTCGCGTGGCTGTACGGCTGCCGGCCCTAGGACCAGCTGGATACGACCTTCACCTTCATCGCCATTCAGAGCCAGTCGCTCAAGTGTTCCGTCTTGAGGGAGCAGGTGGACAGGAGGGTTGGGTCGAACCGGCCGGAGAGATAGCACATCTTGTGCGACCGCGATTGAAGCGGAAAAACCCGTTGCGCCAGCCAGCTGAGGGAGTGGTTCGGCGCTGTTAGGCCCTTGCCGGTTAGGTCCTCCAGCCGGCCGCACATCTTGGCGAGGTCCTCCGTGTCCTCGCCGATCTTGGCCTCTCCACGGCTCTTCGAGGGAGCGTCTTGGGCATAGCGCGACATGTTGATGTGGTCCTCGCCCCCCCACCATGTTCCAGATGTAGAAGAAGGACCGCTGCTAGTCCTTGATGCTCTCCTGTGTGGCGAACTTGGGCACGTTGTTGTGTGGCCGGTTGTAGACGATGGCACCGCCGCATGGCAACTGCCAGACCCAGAAGAAGTATTGCCGGCTCCACAGCGGCACAGTCGGGCACACACCCATGTATCCCTCAGAGGCGGCCACAAAGGCCGAAATCTGCGAGATCAAGTTGGCCCCCAGATGGTGCGGCTCGATGCCAAACTCGGTGAGGAGGTCGCAAAAGAACAGGATCGCTAGAAGCGCGAACCTGCGGTCGAGGAAGACGAGGTCCTCCCCATGGCGCGTCATTCGCATCTCCTCCTAGCCAGTCGCGCGCTCCCACAAGGCCAGGCTTGCTGAAGTAGCCCTCCTTGACATCCTTCACGAGGCTAGCTTCGGTGATGGTGGAGCCCCACAATGTTCTCTCACTACGGGACATTGCGGCGACAACGGAGACGAGAACATTGATGTTGTCATAGAGGACGGCGATGTCACGCGGAGATTTAGTCCTTGGGTGCAACGGCGGAGAAGTTCCTTCGGAGGCAACTCCGATGAGCGCAAGGGGGAGAGCAAGGGAAAGAGGACGAAGAAGGGGCGACGGTGTGCGAAACCTCTCACTCAAGGGGCGACACCCCCTTTTATAGACGGAAACGGCCGTTCGGCCTCCCACTGGAAAGTGCCACGTCGTGGGACATTTCCACACGGGATCCAGTAACTTCCGCGAGCGGCCGCAGAAAATACCGAACGGGGGAACCGAGGCATCGCCGCCTCCGAAGTGGGCAGTGCAGTGCGATGGGACGTGGCTGACGTCGGCCATGAACCCCATCGTGACGTCATGTTCCCAGCCGGCCAAGGCGGAGAAGCCGAGACGTCCCCAGCCGGAGCAGTCCAGCCGGGTGCGGCAGAAGCAAATTACGTCAAGTGCATGGGGAAGAACACACAGAAGCTTTCTTCACCGTGTCGTCTCTAAAGCTTCAACGTGTTCGGGGGCTACCGTCGGGGGCATTGCCCACCGATTAAGATAATGACAAGATCAGGGCGACACTAAGAAGAATGGCTGGCTGGTTTGCTACGCTACCAGGCGGCTATCTAAGGCCAGATGGGCCTGGCCGCCTAACTGCGGCCAGCTGATGGCATCAGCCGCACGATTCTGACAAGCAAGGACGGGATGGGATAAAGGAAGGCATGGGCTAAAACACGACGATAAATCACACACAATGTCAACTATGTTTCTACTCGAGGAGTAGGCGGTCGTACCCTTAAACTTTGGCCGCCTACGTCATGATTAGTAGTCCTTCTGCCTTGTCCCATGATGTACCGTGCTGACGCACTTAGAAGAAAGTACACTGTGTATGATCGTTAGTGGGTCCCAGCGGGCTGGCCGTACAGTCGGCCCCGCCTGTCAGCCGTACTGCCATCCCCTATATAAGGCAGTCAAAGCCTCTCTTAGCAGGGGCAAATTCACTAAGAAGATAGAGCTCCAGGAGCATCCTGTAACACAATATACACCACCTCATAGTTCATCCTTGCAGGAGTAAGGATCTCACAAGGTTGAGGTCCCGAATCTGGGTACATCGTGTCTCCTTCACGCTTGATTCCCAATCCCGCACAGACACTGACGTTAGCGCCCTGTGTCCTTTCTGTAAACTCCATTGTTAACGCAATGGTGCTGCCGTGCATGATACCACGACAGCTGTCCACTCTGTTTACTTTCGCTGTTACTATTGCTACTGTTATTTTATTGCGGCTATTACTATCACACTACTGCTGCTATCATATCACCATTATTACTGATAAATTGTATCGAGCAAGTTATTTTTCAGGTGCAGCTGAATTGACAACTCAATTGTTAAGACTTATAAGTAATTTTTGGCCCGCCTTTTATCGAAGCAATAAATTGGGTTATATTTACCTCGAAGACTATTGTAATCCCCTACACTTGTGGGTCATCAAATAGTTGGTGACATTTTTGCAAATGAATCTGCGTAAAAAAAAGTTGTTGCTTAACCACTTTTTTCTTGCTGCAAACATATGGTTTTTTGTTGCAATCGTTAGTGAATATATTGAAATTATTGATTTTTTGTTCTTGCAATTCAGTCTAAAGCAAAAAATTGTCGTTTAACCACTTTTTTTTTGTAACATTAAGGCCCTCTTTGATTTGTAGGATCTTTAAAGGATTTCCATAGGATTAGGATATGCTGGATTTTTTCCTTTCAAAGTCATTTGATTCACCGAAATCAATTCCTATAGCAATTCGTAGTGTGTTTTCACAGGAAAACATACATGAAGTCAGAGCTCATGGAAAATTCCTACCGGGAAGTAACGTTTTCTTTAGTGCAATCAAACAACCATTCATGAGAAATCCTTTGCCCCTAGGATTCAAGTGGCCGTACATTCCAATTCTATACACTTCCTATTCCCTTACGTTTTGTACCCTACAAATCAAAGGAGGCCTTAACTTCTTTTAAAATGTTGCGATGATTTGTTGGAATAATACATATTTTTGTTACAATGGCCGAGTTTTTTTTTTTACAAACGCCTCCCCAAGTGGAGCCGATTTCCATTACCATGAGATAACAGAACAAGGTTTTACAAAACACAAACCAAGGAAATAAGTTGAGACAAACACCAAAGGGAAACGACCCAGTATCAAACCCAAAGCTATTCACACAGAACGACAATCTACCACACCCAAACCCAGGGGAGAAAACCACAGTTAAACTACAGACATTTTAAATACTTTTACAAGTGTCAGGAAAAAGATACTCAACAGAAATTCTCCAGTCATTCCACACCCATGCGCAGGCAGCATCACACCGAGATATCCTCATCCTCATCCACATCTTCCTGGTCGAGACTTGCCCTGTTAGAGGCCCTTGTGGTTGCATCATAAGCTCTGATAGCCACACCTTGAATCAGCTCTGCTCCTTCCAAAATCAGCTTCTTGTCCTGCTCAGACTGCAATCCTTCCCAATATCGTAAAAAACACACATATAACACACCATCTCAACAGGGGATGATATAAGTTTTCCTTCGAGACATGCATTATTACGAAGCTTCCAGACAGCCCAGCACAAGGCAACTATCCCAACAATATGGATGTTAGTATTTGAGGGAAAAACTTTAGCAATCCACCAAAAATAGTGAGTGAACCCTGAAGGCCTGGCCCTAGCACCAATAGCCACACACAAAGAGCTCCAAACAAAGCTAACATCAGGACATGAGAAAAAACAAATGCAAGATGGATTCATCTGCTGGGCAGAACCTACAGAGGGAACTCCCAACCCATTTCCTCCTAAGCATATTATCTTTGGTAGCAATGGCATTATGCCAAATTAGCCACAACCAAATCTTAATTTTCATAGGAATTTTTGCTTTCCACAGTTGCTTAAAAGATCTGTCAGGCCCATAAGATGACATCTTGTTATAAAGGGACTTAACAGAGAAAATTCCATTCCTAGTATACTTCCATTTTGGAATATCTCTCCCATCCCCCAAGGCCACAGCGGCCAACACATTCCTCAGCTGTTGCACCTGCACTTGTAGAGCTGGGGTAAGCCATCTTCTAAAGAAAAATGCCCATCCAGACTCACACATTTCTCTAATAGTCTTATCCTGATGATTAGTAATATCAAATAACTGGGGAAAGATAACACAAAGAGGTTTATCACTTAACCAATCATCATACCAGAAACTTGTGTCATTCCCTCCAACCACACACATTTTCCTACCCAATAGATAGTACTTCCTAACCTTAAGCAGATCTTTCCACACGGGGGAATCATCATGTCTAGCTTTGATTGCCAAGATCCCACTAGTAATGTTCTATTTGTTTCTGACCAGATTTTGCCAAGTACCATCTTCACTTTCCAACCTCCACCACCATTTACACAATAGACAAATGTTCTGAATCCTCAAGTTTTTGATCCCCAGGCCCCCTTTCTTCCTTGGTCTAGACACCAACTGCCATTTTACCATGTAGTATTTTTTCTTAGTGTCATTCCCCTGCCAAAAGAACTTCCTAATAATCTTAGTCATTTTCTCCAAGTTTGTCAGAGGGAGAAGGTACATAGACATGAGGTAGATAGCAGTCCCACTCAAGGAGGACTGAATCAAAGTCACCCTGCCACCAATGGATGAGTTATTACCAATCCAACCATCCAACTTTTTCTTTAATTTGTCAGCAACTCCATCCAGCTCTGTGACCTTTAGTCTAGAACTACTCACAGGCACACCCAAATATTTAATGGGCCAGTCCCATAGTTGGCACCCAAACAAATTAGCATATTCCATTTTCTTCTCATCATCCTTAAGAACCATCATAACCTCACCCTTATTAAAATTAATCTTGAGTCCAGACATGGCCTCAAACAAATACAGAATAAGCTTCAAGTGAGTCACCTGTTCCATTGAATCTTGAACAAGCAAAATGGTATCATCATCATATTGTAAAATAGCCACCCCAAACACACACAGATGAGGTGTGAGCCCCACAATCAAACCAGCCTGTTGTGCTTTTTGAATCATCTTGGCAAGATTTTCAGCAGCCAAATTAAAAAGGAAGGAGAGAGGGGATCCCCTTGGCTCACCCCTCTATGACTAGCAAAATCTTTCCCTCTAACATTATTTATCTTCACACAAGGAGTACCATTCTCTACAATATCTTTTATGATTCTACACCATCTAGGACTGAACCCTTTCTGCTCAACACACCTGAGAAGGAACTTCCAATCAACTTTATCATAAGCTTTCTCAAAATCCAGTTTCAGCACTACCCCTTGCTGTTTTTTCCTCCTAGCCTCATGAATAACTTCATGCAAAGAAAGCACCCCATCCATAATTATCCTCCCTTTTATAAAAGAATTTTGATATTTAGAGATGAGTTTTGACATGTAGGGTTCCAATCTACATGTCACTACCTTTGTCAGGATTTTATAAATGACTTGCAACAAACAAATAGGTCTGTATTTTTGTATAGTATCAGCATCAGGAATTTTTTGAAGCAAGACAATCAAACCAAAATTCAACCTATACAGAGGGAGATTTCCTTCATACCAATCATGGAACAGGTGACAAATTTCCTTCTTGACCAAGGGCCAACAGGCCTGATAAAATTCAACAGGAATTCCATCAGGACCTGGAGCCTTATTACACATCATCATATCAATTGCCTCTTTTATCTCCTTCTCAGAGAAAGGAACCTCCAAAGCAAGAACATCCTCCTCAGAAAGCTTCTCATTTTCCCTCCATACACCACTATCCATAGCAATCTCATTTTCCACACCATGACCAAACAAAACCTTATAATATTCAGTAGCATGGGCCAAGAGTGCCTCAGTTCCAGCAACCTCAACACCCATGGAATTAAGAGTATACATTGTAGTATTCCTCTTTCTTCCATTGGCTATCCTATGAAAATATGCAGTATTTGTATCCCCCTGCAACAACCACTTTTCAGCAGACCTACTAAACCAATACTTTTCCTCATCCTCTAGAATAACCAACAACTCTCTTTGAACCACCCCTTTCCTCACATATTGATCTCCTGTTAACATGCACCTCCCTTCCAAAGTTTCCAAAACTTCCAACTCATAAATAAGCTCCCTCTTTTTAGCAATTCCCCCTCACATTAGCTCCCCAACCTTTCAAACTCTGCTTCACCTCCTTAATTTTCTTCTGAAACACACTGACACTATCTGAGGCATCCACAAAGGAGTTCCAAGCAACAACAACTCTGCCCTGGAACTCAGGATGACAAATCCATGATTTTTCAAATCTAAACTCCTTAACTTTCTGCACTAAGGGTTCACCTGTATCCATAATCAAAGGATTATGGTCTGATAGGAATCTGGGCACCTTCTTAACCATAGTCAGAGGGAAATTAGCTTCCCAATAATTATTCATTAACACCCTATCAAGTTTTTCCAAAGTGGGATAATTCTGTCCATTGGTCCAAGTAAACTGCCCACCTGCCATATCCACCTCTCTCAACCCATAAGAAAAAAAATGATAGCATTGAACCTATGTGAGAATCTTGTAACACCACCAGCCTTATTTTTCTCATGATAAAATCTAAGAATATTAAAATCCCCCCAATTATAGTTGGCAATGAAATACTTGAGCAGACCACCTCCAATTCATCAAGGAAGGCATCTTTAAACTCATCCTGTGCTGCCCCATACACTACAACCAGGCCAAGCTGTTTATTCAACTTTTTATCAAGAACTTTAGCATGGACAAAAATTCTACTAGTCTCAGCTGTTATAACATCAAATCTACAAGACCTGATGCCACAAAGCAACCCCCCAGACCTGCCCACAGAAGGGGACCAGAGCCAAGTAAAACATCCATCAGGATCAAACTTCCTCCAAGTAGATTTATCCAATTTTTTCCTCATGATTTCTTGCAACCCAATAAAATCCAAATCATGATCTCTAATGAGATATCTCAAAGCAAAAGAAAAACCTTTCTTCCCCACCCCCTGCTATTCAGAAAGGCTCCAATCATAATAACCTATTTGATTTGCTTCTAGTGCTGGGCCCAGACACCACATCACTCCAAGGGTGATTAGTGCTGACCCTAACAAGGATATCTGTACCACCAAGGGGCACCACCTCCTTACTGTTCTTACTACCAGAAAACTTCTTCCTAGCATTTCTCTTTGCTCTTTTAGAAACAACAGAAATAAACCCCTCATTATCACTTTCAGAGACCAAGACTTTATCATGTTTAGGAGATTTATCAGTAGACACACAATTTACTACATCATCAAAGGATCTCACAGGTTTGTTTAAATTGCAAACTGCCTCAGCAGATACTCTATCTTTTTGATTAACTAAACAACCCCTAGAAGACTCTAAATCTATAAGCATGTGAATATATTGTAAAGACAGAGTAGACACATCAATCCCACATTCCAGGGCTTTCTTTGTAGATAAAAGGCTCATGCCCGGCTTTGAATTAACAAAACCAATAGGGTCCAACAACATACGGGTTACAATAGCTGAGGCATACAACTTAGCCACACCAACATACATCGAGAAAGAAAGACGACAACAGGCTGAGGCATACAGCTTCTCCCAAACACACACACAGACCAGACCCAGCGGTCCACAACGACGATCAACTGGCAGCGGTGGCGGAGGGAAGACAAGATGAGTGGATCGTCTTGAGAGCAGCCACCAAACTGCGTGCAGCCTCTCTGTCCTCAGGTTTCAGCAGAGGGGTCCAAAGATAAATAAAAAGCAGAGTTTTAAAAATAATGTCAGCAGGATGTTTAATGCATTTACCCTCAATAGCAAGTTTGTTTCGCACATTCCACAGAGCCCACGACTGCGCGAGAAAGAGCACCCATGTTATTCTACGAGGAGTACCCGAAAGCGAGGCTAAGATGGAATGAAATTGGGGGAAGCTGGCCGGGCACCACGTTCTCCCTAGAACCTAACGCAACGCCACCCACGCAAAGAGGGCGAGGGAGCATTTGAAGAAGATGTGATCGGCGGATTCAGCGGCTCCACAAAGATCACACCCACCATCCGACGGGCCCGCTCTGATGGCAAGATTAATCCCCGAAGGGAGTTTGTCAAGCGCAAGTTGCCACACGAAAACTTTGATTTTAAGCGGCACTTTGGCTTTCCAAATGTCGCTAGCATGGGCCACCGTCGCCCCTTGCGAGAGATGGGCATACATGGATTGCACAGTGAATTTTCCGGACTGCTCGAGCGACAACGAAATGCTATCTAGCTCCGAGGAGAGGAGAGTGTTATTGATGATCTCAGCCAAGTCTTCCCATTGACGGAGGCCGAGCTGGTCCAGCGAGCGTCTAAAGCGACCCCCAACTTTCAAGACCCGAGCCACCGAGGCCTCAGGTTCCCCACAGATGTTAAACAGCAGGGGAAACCTATGGCAAAGCGGACCTTCTCCCTGCCACCAATCCGTCCAGAAACGTGAGCGAAGGCCGTTGCCAACGTGATGTTTAGCCCCAGCCTTGAATAGGTGTTTGACCTTGTGCAGGCTTTTCCAGAATTGCGACCCCCCTAGGGGAGGTGGCAAAAATTTCTCCTGTGAGGGAGTACTTATTGCGGAGGAGCACCTCCCAGATGGAGTCCCCCATTTGATAAAACTTCCAGATCCACTTGATCAGGAGAGCCTCATTCATCTTGCGGGAGTTAATTAACCCTAAACCCCCGACATCTTTTGGGCAGCAGACGGCCGCCTAGTTGAGCATGTGGTATTTTCGGTTTGGTCCCACACCTTCCCAAAAGAATCTAGCACGCCGTGAGTCCAGCTGCTCGTGCACCCCTTTCTGGAGTATTAAAAGTCCCATAGCATACATGGGGATGTTGTCTAAGCACGCGTCGAAGAGAATCAGACGTCCACCCAAGGATAGGAACCGTCCCAACCACGGTTCTATCCTAGCTGCGAGCTTCTGCACAAGGAATGCCCACTGTTCCTTAGTGAGTTTCGAGTCTGATATTGGTAAGCCCAGGTAGGAGAATGGAAACTTTCCTAGTTTGCGATTTAGGAGTCTAGCCACCCTAGCTTGGACTTCCGGGGGCTGGTTGAGCACCAGCACCTCACTCTTGTGGTAATTGATTTTGAGCCCGGACATGTTCTCAAAGCACATAAGGAGAAATTTCAGATTGGCTAGTTCAAGCTCGTTGTGCTGCACCAAGATGATGGTATCGTCAGCGTATTGTAGGTTCGTGATCCCCCTAGGGAAAAGATGGGGCACTACCCCATGGATGTGCCCTGCTGCATTGGCTTTCGACAAGATAGCGGAGAGTCCTTCCGCGACAAAGTTAAAAAGAAGTGGGGAGAGCGGGTCCCCTTGTCTCACTCCCCTTTTATTCCTAAAGAAGGGGCCCATTTCCTCGTTGATGGAAATGGCAGTTTGTCCCCTGGACACCAACTGCGAGATCCGGTGAATGGAGCCTGCATCAAAACCTTTATGCGCAGCACCTCTAAAAGGAAGTTCCAATCCACCCTATCGTATGCCTTCTCGAAGTCAAGTTTCAGGAGTATCCCCCCCTGTTTTTTCCTTTTAAGTTCATGAACAATCTCGTGAAGTGCCAACGCACCGTCGAGAATGAATCTCCCTTTGATAAAAGCCGTCTGGTTCTGGCTTATAGTCTTGTTGGCCACCGGGTCCAGTTTTGAGGCTAAGGCTTTGGAGATGATTTTGAAGACTACATTGATCAGTGCAATAGGTCAGAATTGGGTGATGCAATCGGCCCCCGGGACTTTGGGAATGAGCGATGGAACTCCGAAGTTTAACCTAGAGATGTCGATACGGCCAAGCATGAAATCGTTGAGAATGTGCAAGACCCCGTGTTTGACCAATTCCCAACACTTCTTGAAGAAAGAAGCCGAGAACCCATCCGGGCCTGGTGTCGTATTCGCTTTCATCTCTTTGACCACTGCCTCTAATTCCTCTTCCGAAAACGTGCGGCATAATTCTTCGTTGTCTGCATCACAAACCAGTTGGTCCCCTGGCCAAGTGTTCTGAGCCAGGCAACAGTGGCGAGGGGAGGTTGACCCCAGTAACTCCCTGTAAAAGCCATAAATGTGCTCCTGCAGCGTGCGTTTCTCGGAGAGGATTCCCTCGGGAGTAGAGAGGGAGAATATGTTGCATTTTCTGCGCTTTCCGTTAGCTACCGCGTGGAAATAGGCCGTGTTGGCGTCCCCTTCTAACGCCCACTTGACCCTTCCCCTCTGCCTCCAAAACTCCTCTTCCATCCTATAGATGTGAAGGAGCTGATCCTCAAGGTGGAAGCGAAAGGCCCATTGATCATCATCGAGCCCCGAGATGTCAGCCTTGAGGTCCAGATCTTTTATCTGAGCTAACAGAGTGGATTTTTTTATCTCTAGCCTCCTTCCCCAGATTCCTACTCCACCCACGGAGAATTTGACGGAGGCCACCACTCATGAAAGACCACCAATCTATAATATCTCTGCCTCCCACCTTTGCGCTTAGCTTCTCCCATGAAGAGAGCAGCAACTCCCTAAACTGTGGTCATTCGAACCATCCCGATTCGAAAAAGAACCTATTGCTACGAAAGAAGTCTTCCTCCCGGGAGTCCAGGATAAGGGGCGTGTGGTCCGACCCTAAGCTTGTTTCGGCAACCAAGGATAAGCGCGGGAAAACAAGCTCGAGGGATTCTCAACAACACTTTCATCAGATAAAATTGAAAAAGCATTATGACAGGGAGATTTTTTATCAATACCTTCCATGTTGTCCCTCGCAGCCAAATGGTCCATAGCTTTCTTCAAGATATTAGAAATTGTGTTGTAATACTCAGTGTTGCGTTACGATAGTAGGAGTAAATCACCGCGGTAGTATTTTTTTTATAAATATCGGGAAGCTCTAGGGTTACAATATACACTTTCATTTAATTGGAGCTGTCGTCGGGTGTTTTTTTGGAAAACTTAGGGGCTAAAATACAAAAGCACAGATTGCGTGATTTTGGACGTTGGACAAAGATCCGACGGCTCAGGAGTGAAACTGGCCTTCGCCTAGCCGTGCCCAATATGTGCACGTCTAGCCGAACAAGAGCCAAGGTTTTGTATATGTCAAGACACGAACATTGGGCAAAAAATACGTTGAAACTTACACGCGATTGTTGGGAAACATCTACACACAACAGATTTTTTCCAACCGGGCTACCCCATTTTTCATTATTAAAACGGAAATAACAAAGTTTGTCGACAGAAAGGACAGGGATGGGAGAAGCGAGTTGGGGCAGTAGGAGGAAACCCACTGAGAATCAATCCGACTCGGAAAGATCCACTATGGGGCGAAAACCTCCTACCACCTAACAGTTCATACGACCAAATTACAGAACCAAAAATAGGGACTAAGTTCAAACGATGCAAACAGCACCACCACTCGAAACACTAGGAGGACTAAACGAAGCAGAGGAGAAACAGAAGCAGCAGCAGCAGCGAACTGAAGAAGCAGCCGTAAAGCACCGGAGATCATCAGCGTCTGCCTGCCCCCCGCCTGCCTTGCCTGGGAGTAGATCTCGGCCGTCGTCTGCATCATCTTTGCTGCCTGAGTCTTGAGAATGTTCATGTCCGCCTCATCCTTCTGAAGACCTGCCCAGTACATCAACAAGGAAGAAGAAACATAAACAGCCTCGAAGGGAGAGCTCATCTTATGTTTATCAAAGGTAACTCTGTTACGAGTTTTCCAAATGCCCCAGCACACCGTAGCCAAACCAACCATGTAAAACTTCTCACCACCAGGCAAATGTGTATAGAACCAAGCCAACGCTTGCCACAGGGAGGTAGGACAGGTATTGGTCCCAAAAGTTCTCCCCACCACACCCCAGGTGCAACGAGCAATCGTATAGGAGAAAAAGAGATGCTGAGCCGATTCCACCTGGCTGCAGAAGGAACATATAGGATTGCCAGGCCAATTCCTTTTTTTCATATTGTCACGAGTAACCAACGCATTTCTAAAAAGTTGCCAAAGAAAAATCTTGATTTTCAATGGAAACTTAGCCTTCCAAATTTCCTTATTGCTAGCACCTGCCAGCCCAGATTCAAGGAACTTATACATAGATTTAGTGGAGAAGATCCCATTGGAATTCAACCCCCAGTAAACCACATCATCAGTGTCAGATACCACGAGCTCTCCAACCAGATTAATCATGAAACTCCACTGATCAGCAAGCTCACCTCTAATATTTCTTCTAAAAGGCAGATTAAAGTTACAGGCAACAGCTTCCTGAATAGTGCACTCAGGACTTTGACAGATGTCAAACAAACCAGGGAACTTATCTTTAAAAGGAGGATTGTCCTGAATCTCATCCAACCACAGTCGTGTCAGGTTACCACGACCTAGCTTCACTTTCCTTCCCGCAAGATAGGACTCTTTAACTTTCAAAAGGGCTTTCCAACAAGGAGAATCAGAGAACCTTGCTTTGACATTAGCAACGGATCTATTTTGTAAATATCTCTTCTTGACAATCCTTTGCCAAATACCATCATGCTTCTCTAGTTTCCACCACCACTTGGCAAGTAGACTAACATTTTGCCTATGCAAATTCTTAATGCCCAGGCCCCCTTTGGACTTAGATCTGCACACTCTAGACCATTTAACCATGTAATACCCTTTTCTCTTCTTTTTACCATGCCAAAAGAAACATCTACGATGTTTGTCTAACCTCTAAATGAAGGTTTTATTAAGGAGAAACATAGACATAATGTAAGAGGGTAAATTGGAAAGACTGGAATCCACCAGGATGAGTCTACCCCCCGAGGAAGCAGAGTTACACACCCAGGCATCCAACTTTTTCACAAACTTGGAGTTGATATACTCCAGGTCAGCACACCTAAGTGTGTTAAAACTAACAGGCACTCCCAGATACATCATAGGCAGAGTGCCTACATTGCATCCAAAAAGGTTAGATTAGAACAGGGCCACATCATTATCCCCCCCTATCAGAAACAACTCACTTTTCTGATAATTAATCTTTAATCCTGACATCAATTCAAACATATAAAGAAGCAGTTTGACATTGATGGCTTTCTCTTCATTATGGGACAAACACAACACAGTGTCATCTGCATACTGCAGAATTGCAAGGCCACCCTCAAAAAGATCAGGGATCAACCCCTCAATCAGCCCATTGGACTGTGCAATTTTAACCATTTTAGTAAGACATTCAGCAGCACAATTGAATAAGAAAGGAGATAAGGGGTCCCCCTGCCTGACCCCTTTAGCACTCTGAAAATAAGGGCCCACACAACTATTGATCTTAACAGAAACAGTTCCATTGAATAAAATCTGTTTCACCATCTCACACCATTTATCAGAAAAGCCTCTAGCCCTAAGACAGTTGATCAAAAAATCCCAATTCACCTTGTCATAGGCCTTCTCAAAATCAAGCTTAAGGAAAATGCCAGTTCTTTTCTTTAAATGAGTGTAGTGCATAGTTTCATGCAAGGATAGGATTCCATCCATAATGTTTCTTTTTTTAATGAAAGCATTTTGATGAATGCTAAATAACTTCTCCATAAAGGGTTCAAGCCTAATAGTGAGTACTTTAGTAATAAGCTTGTACACACATCTTAGTAAACAAATAGGTCTATATTGAGTGATCTTATCATCCCCTGAAACCTTAGGAAGTAAAGTAATCACTCCATAGTTAAGTCTTTGAACATCCAAAGTCCCTCCCTGAAAGGTTGTAAACAAACTCATAATATCATTCTTCACAATCTCCCAACAGTGTTGATAAAACTCAGCAGGAATAGAGTCTGGTCCAGGAGCTCTATTGCCTTCCATAGAAAATAAAGCATCTTTAACCTCATTCACAGAAAAAGGCTTATGCAACAATAAGATGTCTGCATCATTCAACTTTTCATCATCACCCCACATATTCATCTACACACAACAGATACTTCTCCAGTTTATTTAACTGTGTAAAAAAACTGGCCTTCGCCTAGCCGTGGCCAATATTTGCAGTCTAGCTGCACAAGAGCCAAGGTTTTGTATATGTCAAGATCACGGCCATTGGGCATAAAATACGTTGAAACTTACACGCAATTGTTGGGAAACATCTACACACAACAGATACTTCTCCAGTTTATTTAACTGTGTATTTTCATGGTTGGTATTACCGAGACAGCGGCCTCTGTAATCCGCATGCCGTGCTGCTGCAGTGGCAGACCATGCTCGATCATCTTCGCCCGAAGTCGCCGTGCAAACGCAGCGGCATCCACGACATCTCTGTTTTAGACAATAGAAGAGCAAGCTCCCCAGCGGATGCACACAGCCACGATGTCTCTATCGCTTGTATATAGCAAGCATGGAAAAACGCTCAAGTTGTTGGACCGGTAGAACAGATCCCGTGTTGCCACATCTTTAGGTGAAAAGAGAGAAAATATGGTTGGAATTGGTATCTTTCAATTCTTTTGTATTGCTATGACACTGATGGACACCCGTTCATCCCAGTTCACGGGTATACATAGCTTGGAACCACCTTCTGCATTCTTAAATAACATGTCCTCACTGTATGTCTGTATGCTATGCACACGTAGCCTTAGCAAGCAGGGCATGTAATAACGCAACTCTAATTATTTGGGATTTTGGCAGTACATGCACATTCACACAGGAGATCTATATGGATGGCAAATCATGTGGCTGTCCGTCCAAAACGCCAAGAAACATCGATGGCCTGCAATCTGCATGACGCAGGTTGTGCTGGCTGAAGGCAAAAAATACATGGAACAAGTGCCAGAAATGTACAGATGTGATGGAAGATCGTTTTAATTGGCAAAGAGAATGCACTCAGCAGAGTGGTCTCGTGACCACGGGTGAGCCAGTTGGGTGAGTCCTTCCAATCACATGTGACTTCGATCTCCATCCGTCTTCTACATTCATTCATTCCTTTTGATTCACAGGAAGAAGAATCAGTTCCCGGCCTATAAATTGGCGAGCGCGCCAACGGCATTAACCACCACCAGAGCACCAAGACGAGCAATGGCAGCCTCCTCCTTCGCCGTCGCCGTCGCTCTCTTCTGCCTGCTCGCTGCCCAGGGATGTCGCGGGTGCTTTTTTTTCCTGCCTGCTATATTCTGCTCTCCACCTCCACCCGCCCCTGCACCGCCTACGTATATACCGGCCCCGGCTACCCCCAGCCCCGGCTCCAGCTCCGGTAGCGGCACCAACTCCAACGGCACCGACGCCGGCTGGGTCGGTGCCAGGGCCACCTGGTACGGCGCTCCCGACGGTGCCGGGCCCGACGACAACGGCGGCGCCTGCGGGTTCAAGAACGTGAACCTGCCGCCTTTCTCGGCCATGACGTCCTGCGGCAACGAGCCGCTCTTCAAGGACGGCAAGGGATGTGGCTCGTGCTACCAGGTTAGCAAACTTACGTACTGTCGCTGGCGTTGCAGTTGTGCATCCATGTCGTTTCTCCGGTCCAGCTCCACAGCCTGTGCAGTAATTTGATCCCATTCTATCCATGGATCTTGAATTGTTGCGTGCAATGCAGATAAGGTGCGTCGGCCATCCTGCTTGCTCCGGCGCCCCGGAAACGGTGATCATCACGGACATGAACTACTACCCGGTCGCCCGCTACCACTTCGACCTCAGCGGCACCGCCTTCGGCGCCATGGCCAAAGACGGCCGCAACGACGAGCTCCGCCACGCCGGCATCATCGACATGCAATTCAAGAGGTCACCATCCGCATCCAAACATGTTTCTCTTCTCCGTCCTTGGTTTCTTTTCCATGCGGTGACAGCCGGCCGCTTCTGTGCACCTGCCAACACAGCCATTTTGCCTTTTTGTGACGGTTTCGTCCTTTCTGGAAAATTTCTTCGTATTCAGAAAACACCAAATCGAGATCAGCATTTATCAATAATGGCACTAGAGCTCAGCTTTTGTTCTTGTCTGCTCGTGACATACGTTTCGGACTATCGGAGATCGGTCGTGTCGTCTTCCTACACTACTGACTCCGATAACATGCGCTGCAGGGTGCCGTGCCAGTACCCGGGGCTGACGGTGACGTTCCACGTGGAGCAGGGGTCCAACCCCAACTACCTGGCGGTCCTGGTGGAGTACGAGAACGGCGACGGCGACGTCGTGCAGGTGGACCTCATGGAGTCGCGGCCGGAGGACGGCGCGCCGACGGGGGTCTGGGCGCCGATGCGGGAGTCGTGGGGCTCCATCTGGCGGATGGACACGCGCCGCCCGCTGCAGGGGCCCTTCTCCCTGCGCGTCACCAACGAGTCCGGCAAGTCCCTCGTCGCCGACCAGGTCATCCCCGCCGACTGGAAGCCGGACACCGTGTACAGCTCCATCGTCCAGTTCGATTGAGCTGCTCAATATGATTGCGGTGGCTGGCGAGCCAGATGAGACGTCGCTTGTGACGTCCGGTGCCTGCCAGTCCTCGCGTACGTGCTAGCTATGTATTGCGTCCTACTGTTTGAGATTATATGTAAACAAAATGTATTTTCAAATATTGTGATAAGTATACATATTTTAGCTTCTGGCCTTTATATGTTTGAGTTTATTTTCATTTTTGAGAATCAAATAGTTTCAAGTAATTCCTGACTGTTGATAAATGTTACTAATGCATTGTATTTGAACCACACATTCACCCCATGGTCTCACTAATGGGTATGAAAAACAATATCAGAAAAAAAAAATGAAGTCTTGAAAAGAAAATCTTAATAAATGGTCATGCTCTTGTGGAGAAAAAGACAAAATTCCAAATTCTCAAAATAGAGTCAATCGCTCACTAAGATCAAACTGCCATAACATTTGAAACTCAACATTCACAAATCTTATTGTTATAGCTCAATATATAAAGAGGTCATAAATGAGTGTGGACAATGGAGGTTGAGTTACAGGGTGCCTTTATTTTTTTTTTTAAAGAATATCATATTTTTAGAGTTTAAAAATAATCTAAAAATCCCAGACCACCCCTCCCTTTCTTTGGTAGAAGGTCAAGATCTTTTTTCCTATCTATTGAAGATGGAAAGAAAGACGCTTCTTCCTCTTCAAGTTGGAAATGCAAAAAAAAAACAGTAAATAGGAGTTCCATCTACCACGCGCTCGCCCCATACTCAGGTCACATATGTAGATGATGTTGTATTCTACCAATGTGTAAAAATGCAACTAGAAATATTGTACATTTTGGGCTACGCAGAAATAATCCCGATATTTGAAAGTAGTGAACAATACAAAAGGTTTAGCCCACTCAAATTTGTCAGATTTTATTATTTTTGTGTAGCCCGGAATATGCATTATTTTGAGTTTAAGATCTTTCAAGTTGATAAAATATTTCATTGCTTATATTCAGGGTTTTTTTTTTTAACTTCAAAAATATGATTTTTGAAAAATTTAAAATAAAGTGCTCCATGGAGATCGGACGGACTGTGTTTGTGGTTTCCTGGTCATAAAAAAATATTATATTTTATTATTTAAACTTAACAAGTTGGGTGGTTTTATTTTATTCGCATAATTCTATACGTACTTCACCAACATTTTGGTCAAGAGGCATGGCAAAACATTGACCACTAGGCGTCTAGGCCAGTCATGTCTCCATATTCATTTGTGTACATAACCACTAATACAGATAGAAACATGAAGTGGATGAAAACGTTAGTCCACCTAAATGATTTTATAAAACTAACATAACTTAATTGTCATAGTATTACAAATTACTCTTAATTTATTAAAATATTTCACAACATGAATTTTCTATATTCTATCCTTATTTATGAATTGTGATTTATTCTGGTTATTTTCTATCCTTCATAACTTTTACCTCTTTCTATGAACTATTTCACATACCATTACTTAAGATGGAATTGAAGCACAAGGCAGTATTATATAGGTTAATTTACCTTATTTACTTGGTGTGAATTATTTATATTAACATATATTTCTCAATGAAGATTTTGAGGAGTTGTATGAGTAAACATAGTGTTGTATCTGTAAGAGTCTATACTTGCACGACCACGATTTTTTTAGGGTTATTCCTTCTAATCCAATCTTACAACCGCGGAAATGGATTTGTTTAACGTAGTATATTATCATGCAGCTCATCGGAAGAAGCTTTTGGTTGGGATCCCAGACATTTAATTAGCATCTTAAGTCATCTTAATGATAGTTGGGAAAGAGCTAAGCTTTTATATTCACAAAATTTCGTGGCCTTTGCATTTTTAGCACATGTAAAGATTGGAACCACTAAAAATAAATTTTGACGAAGTCACTCGGAAATATCTACACAACAAATACTTCAGTTTCTAGTTTATTTAACTATATTTTCCTGTGGTTTCCTTGCAGAATTAATCTTAAGTGAATAATAGAGGGGTAAATTATGATTCAGATCATGCTCAAACTGAAACATAATTTTTCTGCTCGAGCGACTTACATAGAACTCGAACTGAGACATAATTTTTTCCACACAAATTTGTAAGCCTCTGTAATATTAGTATCAACATGATACCTTGACATGAAACTCATTTGTCTCAATTCAGTTTTCAATAACATTGCCAACCCACGACTTTGGCCTTCGCGTTTCTTCACAAGCATGTTTGGCATACCCAATTTCATTGTAACCGCTCTATCTCCTCTCATTAGATCTTCTTCTAGGACAAAAGTAGAACATTGGGGTCATCCCTCTTTTGAAGATCCAAAAGCCCAGAAATTGCTAGAATGTTTCCCAACCCCTTACAATTCCATGACGCTATCTTCATTTGGTCATGCAGAGCTATTTCGAAAGACCCACATCATTTTCGATAATATGGTCATTACATGGTTCACAACACCTGATGAGGAAATCCCTAGCTCTTCACCTATTGTTACACATGAGGATGCTCCAATACAAGCTAATGAAGTGAGGATTGGTCCCATGACAAGATCAAGGACCAAACTATTACAACAATAGGTGAATTCACTCCTACTTGAGTATAATGTTTATAATTGTGAGAACTTTATACTACCTAAATCCATGCACTTATGTATTCTCAGGTTTGTTGATAACACAAGCATGAAAGGAGGAGATCATGAAGAGGAGATGCACATGGATGATGATGGACTTGAGGAGGAGATGAAGAACAAGTGCTAGCATGGTGAAAACAAGGAAAAACAGAAAATAACAATTGTTATTCATTGAAAACAATTGTTATTTCATATCATACAAGGGGATGGCGGCTCCACAAGGTCAAATGCTCCTATTAGAAGTCCTAACAATGTTAGGCATGGTTTGTATACCATTATTAGCCGCACCCCTTAATGGTGGGTCGGTTTGTATCCATTTTGAGTCGGTTTGGGTTTGTGTCCAACCCAAACCATGAGTCCTAGTCCAATTAGGTTTGTGCTTGCGCAAGGTACCCCCTTGTGGCCGCACCCCCTATCTTAAATAGGTGGAAACCGAGCCAAGGCTCCTTAGACTACGTTAAACATTAAACCCTAGACCTCTAGATTGAAACGGCTTGTAAGACTTCATCTGGAAGTTCATCTGCAGACTTTACATGTTACCTGCTGTTCCACTGGGAATAAGAAGGTACAGGACCACTTGTAGTCGGTGGATTACTTGTGCAAGAGTGTGGAGTTGAGAATATCCTTGGGGTTGCTATCTTTTGCATTGGCATCAGGGATCAGCCGGGAGAGTTCTTAGTGGCGCACTAGTTATCATTCAGAAGTTATCTGTGAGTTCACTGAGAAGATTGGGCCACCCCTTATCATCTTGGTATCAGATTTACAGGTTGCCTCGGTGAGCTATCAAATTTCCCTTTAGTTTTGAGTGTTTTCTTTCCTATCCAGAAAATTGTCCCACAAAAATAGTTTAGTTCGTGCCATTGTCGTGGTGGTGTCACGGCAGATGCCATAGGATGGCTAAAGATGTGGGAACGATGGACGCTGGAGGTGCTCGGGGAGGGATCACGCGACGAGTAGCCGCGTGAGGTAAGAACTAAACACTGCAAACAACACGATCTACCCAGGTTCAGGGCCCTCGTGAGGAGGTAAAACCCCTACTCCTGCCTTTCTCTATGTATTCTGGTGTCTCACCGAGTAGCCACAGTACAATGTTCTTGCTACCGAGTAGCCACTCTTCTCTCTACGTGATGAACTAGGTCAAGAATCTAGGGTTTCCTTGTGTCCCAGCATGCGATCCTCTCGCAGGAGGCGGCGGGGCATCTTATATACATGGTGCCCAGCCGGATACATCCAAACATGGACAAGTGTCGACATAGTGTGCACATCGTCCTTCTTCCGAGTTCCCGCTGACAGCTTTCGTTCCTAATCTTGGCTGCATCCGAAAAGTCGTTGGGCAAAACCAAGGGGACAGACTGGTATCACTGTGCCAAACACAGAGTAGGGCCCTCTTATCCTGCGACCACCTGCTTCCACACTGTCACTGTCAGGCAGGCCGGTCCCAGATGAACAGTAGTTTGAATAGTGCCAAGTACGGACCCAGGATACGCGGGATCCTGTGTCAGAACGGCTCCTTTGACTTCTGGCCCGAGTAGATTCCCGCCAATCTTACTCGGACCAGCTCTTCTACTCGAACGGACATAACTCTCTTGATATCTCCTTCTGGTCATCTTTTCGTAAGACCGAGTAGCAGTCGACCGGGTAGCGAGTACCGGGTAGGCGGCTACTCGACCAAACTTCCCTTCTGACTGTTGCCTTTACCACTTGCCTTTACCCTACTCGGGGGTAACCCCCCGACAGCCATAGCCTTAGATAATCACCTTAGTTTCAATTACTAGTGTTGTTTTTGTGTTTGATTTTGTGTTCCTTTTTTGTCTTTTTAGTTTTGTTATTTTTGGCTAGGGTTAGGGTTTTTGTTCCCCTGGTCGAGTTCATATCAAAAAATCCAAAAAAATCCGCTGCTATTAGCTCTATATTCACCCAATCCGAGTCCACATCGAAATCCTACCGCGACAACGTTTTTCATCGATTCCCTGTCGTACCGCACCACCCACCGCTACCGGCCCCTAGTCGAACTCGGATTCCTACCGCAGCGCGCTTACAAAACAGCCCCCGCGCCCGCAGCACAGCTTACCACCGCTCCCACCCGCGCGCTGCCACGACAGCAAAACGCGTCAAAACGCTGCCTCGCGCTGCTGTCTACTGCCTCTGTCCACGTAACACCCGCGCGCTCGCAAATCCACTGTAACGCGCTTACCGTTTGGCTGTTTGGACCGTGCGCGCGATGTCGTGGCAGAGAAATCGTCCTGTTTTGCTGCCGTGAGTCACAGAACTCTGCCGTGAGCTATAAAATTAGTTTTCACTTAGTTTTTCTTTGTTATTTCCTGTTTTTATCATTAGGAACAATATATCCAACCTTTGTGAACCTAGCCACAGCCTTTCTACAGCATTGCAAATAGGAACTTGCCCACAAGTATAGCTATTTTTGTGCTCTGACAGGCTGCTCATTTTCATCACCACCATTGTGTTCACTTGTTCATTGGTTTATATTGCTCCTAGTTGTGTTTAAGGCCGTTGGAAAAATACAAAAAATAGAAAAATAGTAAAAGTATATAAAAAAGGAGAAAAGAGAAAACAGAAAATTGCAAAGAGGCCGAAGTGATACTATTGTTTACTAGTGGAGCTTGCCATTGTGACACTTGGTTTTTCATTGAGAAATCTTGTGCCTGTCTTTTGTGAGCCTAGCTAGTGACTTTCTAGTGCATTGCAAAATCTCATCCATATATTTGCTTTGCCACATTTGTCTCCATTATTGTGTGAGTTTCCTTGGGTATTTTTGTATCATCACAAAACAACAACTAGGACTTGTTATTTTGGTGATTGTTATGTATCCATACCAAGCCCCACTAAATAACCTTGTTTGCTTTTGTGAGAGTGAAAAACCTGGGTATTCTATTCTTCACATCAAAGTACATTAATTTCCTCTACATGTTGGTAAGTATTTCTATTCACTTTGGAACGGTAAGATAACCTATTGTCTTGCTAGATTTTTGAGTGAGTTGTGAGAGAACACCACAACCTATACTTGTTTCTGTTTTCACTAACCTACTCATGGATCTTTCTAGTGATGACCTTGTGCAACAAAAGAAGGACCATAAAGAAGGAGTGAATTGGAGGGAGTATGAGGCTCTAAGGGATGTGTTGACAAATCAAATGAGAGACAATCATAAAAATATCAAGGAGTTTGTTACTGATGCATGTGATCCTCTATATGATGCTCTCCAAGCCGTGGAGAATAAAATGGAGGAAACACATAAGATGGCCGAGACCAACAATGGGCAAATGAAAACAATACAAGATTTTATTGCTACATTGAATACTACCCTTGCTGGTCTTCAAACATTGATTCAACAAAGATTACCACCTATGGATGATGATGCTAGTGTCCATAGTGATGCAAATAATGGTTTTGAAGCCAATGTTGAGGTGGATAATATTCATGGCCGTGGAGCTAGAGGAGAAAGAGTCCGAGGAGGATATCTAGGCCGAGCCAATCACATGGGAGCTAGGCGTGTTCCCATCAATGTTGCTCCTGAAAATCATAGAGAGGATGATGGCTTGGGTAAGCCCAAATTTTCTATACCATCTTTCAGCTTTGACGCCATGGATGTGGAAGAATATTTGCTATGGTAACTGAAAATTGAGAAGCTATGGAGATTGCATGAGTATACTGAGGATAGAAAAATAAAATTGGCTTCTTCTGAGTTTGATGGATATGCTCTTCGTTGGTTGGATACTATTGTGAGAAAGAGATAACAAGATGGTGAATTACCCATTATCACTTGGAATACCATGAAGAGAGTCATGAGGGACAGATTTGTACCACCAAATTACATAAGGCAACAATTTGATCAATTGCAACAATTGAGGCAAGGTACTATGACTGTTGATGCTTATTATCAAGAGATGGAATTGATCATGCAAAGGGCACGTGTGAGGGAGCAATTGGAGCAAACAATGCAAAGGTTCCTTTCAGGTTTGAATTATAAAATCAAGGGCATTGTTAGACATCATCAATATCATGATATGCATGAGTTATTACATCATGCTAGGGAGGCCGAATCACATATCAATGAGGAGGCTAAAATTACGGCAAGAACAAGGAGTAGATTTCCCTTGAGATCATCTACTATGCCTAATACACCACCTCCACCTTCTCTTAGCCGTGGTGTTTCATCATCCAAGGCCGATCCTAGTACCTCTATTACAAGAAAATCATCACAACCAGCAGCAAGTGCCACGGGTTCAAGTGCTTCCACAGCAAGAAATAGAGATATTACATGTCATACATGTTGAGGAAAGGGGCACTTCAAGAAGGATTGTCCAAATACAAAGGTGATGTTTATTAATGAGAACAATGAGTATGAGACAGGTGATTATGTTGATCCTAATGATAATGATGATGATGATGGCTATTTGAGTGATACTCCATTGGATGCCTATGCTACCACTATGCCATCTATTATTTGCACACAAAAATCTTTGAGTCTTATTCCTAGTCCTGAAAATCAAAGGTGCAATTTATTTCAAACAAAGGTTGTTATTGGTCCTAATATGGCTTGCAAAGTCATTATTGATGGAGGGAGTTGCAGGAATTTGGCTAGCAAAGATTTATGTGCCAAGCTAAATCTGAAATATTTACCACACCCTTGTCCTTATCATATACAATGGTTGAGTAGCTCTAGACAAATGAAGGTGACCCATATGGTGCGTGTGGAATTTCAGATTGGTCCTTATAAGGATACTATTGAGTTTGATGTGGTTCCTATGACAGTTTGCCACTTATTATTCGGAAGACCATGGCAATTCGATAGAAGTGTGAAGCGTGAAGGAAGAGCAAATACGTATGAGTTGCATCATCATGGGAGGACTATTATTTTGAGGCCTATGACTCCACAAAAAATTGTAAATGAGTCCCAATCCAAAATAGAAGTGAAAGTTGAAAAAGAGAGGGAGAGGGATGAGGGAAAACAAAATTAACAAGCTTTGGGGAGTGGTAGTCAAACCAATTCGAGTGGTAAAAATAAAAATAAGAGAGAGAGCCTATTATGCATGTTAGCCACTAAAGAGGATTTGAGGGAATTTAGGGAGGATCCTACATTAGTTCCTATTGTGCTTATTCACAAGGGAGAGATTTTGGTTTCTAATGATATGACCCCTATTCCTCTTGGTGTTTCTCATGTGTTGCAGGATTTTGATGATGTTTTTCCAGGAGATATTCCCTCGGGATTGCCACCATTGAGAGGGATTGAGCATCAAATTGATTTAATTCCTGGAGAATCTTTGCCAAACCGAACCCCTTATAGAACAAATCCACAAGAGACAAAGGAGATACAAAGGCAAGTACAAGAGCTACTAGATAAAGGTTATATTCGAGTTAGTCTTTCTCCTTGTGATGTTCCCGTTATTTTAGTCCCTAAGAAAGATGGTACTTGGCGCATGTGTGTAGATTGTAGAGCAATTAACAACATCACTATTCGTTATCGTCATCCTATACCATGTTTAGAAGACATGTTAGATGAATTAAGTGGTGCTGCTGTTTTCCCTAAAATTGATTTGCGTAGTGGTTACCATCAAATAAGAATGAAAGAGGAGATGAGTGGAAAACAACATTTAAAACAAAATTTGGTTTATATGAATGGCTAGTGATGCCTTTTGGTTTAACTAATGCTCCTAGTACTTTCATGAGATTAATGAACCATATTTTGAGAGAATGTATTGGTAGATTTGTGGTAGTTTATTTTGATCGTATTCTCATATATAGCCACAGTGAACATGAACACATTGATCATATTAGAGAAGTTTTGCAAGTGCTAAGAGAAAGTAAATTGTATGGTAATCTTGAGAAGTGCACTTTTTGCAAAGATAAGGTCATATTTTTGGGATATGTAGTTTCTAAACATGGGATTAAAGTAGATACATCAAAAATTGAAGCAATTCGAAATTGGCCTATTCCAACTAATGTGAGTCAAGTTAGAAGTTTTAATGGTCTTGCTGGTTTCTATAGAAGATTTGTGCCTAATTTTAGTACCATTGCTGCCCCATTAAATGATCTAACTAAAAAGGGAGTAGATTTCGAGTGGGGAGTTGCTCAAGACATTGCTTTTGATACATTAAAAGAGAAGTTGATTTCGGCCCCACTATTAATGCTACCAAATTTTGATAAACAATTTGAGATTGAGTGTGATGCTAGTGGCATAGGTATTGGAGGTGTGTTAATGCAAGAAAAGAAACCTATTGCCTATTTTTCTGAAAAATTACATGGTGCACAATTGAATTATTCTGTTTATGATAAAGAATTATATGCACTTGTGAGAGTTTTGGAGGTGTGGAAACATTATTTATGGCCTAAAGAATTTATTATACATTCTGATCATGAGGCATTAAAATTCTTAAAGAGCCAATCAAACTTAAATAAAAGACATGCTAAATGGGTTGGATTTATTGAATCTTTTCCATACATAATTAAACATAAGAAAGGATTGGAAAATGTAGTTGTTGATGCTTTGTCAAGGAAGAATATGTTACTCTCAAATTTAGAAACCAAGGTTTCGGGTTTGGAGGGTATTAGAGATTTATATGATGAAGATAATGAATTTTCTATGCCATTTAATAAATGTACTAATGTTAAGGCATGGAATAAATTTCATATACATGATGGATACTTGTTTAGAGCTAACAAATTGTGTATTCCCGAGTGTTCTTTGCGTTTATTTTTAGTGCAGGAATCTCATAGTGGAGGATTAATGGGACACTTTGGAAGAGAAAAGACATTGCTTATGTTGGCTGAAATTTTTTATTGGGCACATATGAGGAGAGATGTCTATAGATTTGTGCAAAGGTGCATCACATGCAATAAGGCCAAATCCAAGCTCAAACCCCATGTGTTGTATACTCCATTACCATCACCAAGTACCCCATGGGAAGATATAAGTATGGATTTTATTTTGGGCTTGCCAAGGACAAAAAGAGGGCATGATTCTATCTTTGTGGTAGTGGACAGATTTTCCAAGATGTCCCACTTCATTGCATGCCATAAGAGTGATGATGCTTCACATACTGCTAATCTCTTCTTTAGAGAAATAGTAAGATTACATGGAGTGCCAAGGTCAATTGTGTCAGATAGAGATGTGAAATTTATGAGCTATTTTTGGAAGACACTATGGGGGAAGCTTGGAACAAAATTGTTATTTTCAACAACTTGTCACCCCCAAACTGATGGCCAAACCGAAGTGGTGAATAGGACATTGTCTACATTATTGAGAAGCATGATCAAGAAAAATTTGAAGGAGTGGGAGGAGTGTTTGCTCCATGTGGAATTTGCATATAATAGAGTTGTGCATTCAACTACTCAATTATGTCCTTTTGAGGTGGTTTATGGGTTCAAGCCTATTACCCCTCTTGATTTGTTACCACTTCCTACACAAGAGAGAATTAATATGGAGGCATCCAAGAGAGCTGATTTTGTGAAGAAAATTCATGAGAAGACAAAAGAAGCAATTGAGAAGAGAGGAAGACATGTGGCTGAAAGAGTAAACAAGAAAAGAAAAGAGGTGATATTTCGGCCAGGAGATATGGTGTGGGTTCACTTTCGAAAAGATAGATTTCCCACATTGAGAAAATCAAAATTTATGCCTAGAGGTGCTGGTCCTTATAGAGTTATTTCAAAGATCAATGATACTGTCTACAAAATTGACCTCCCAATTGATGAGTTTGGTGTTAGCAATTCTTTTAATGTGGCTGATTTGACACCTTACCATGGAGATGATCTTGCATCGAGGTCGATGCCTTTTCAAGAGGGGGAGGATGATGAGGACAACCCTAGATCTTCACCTATTGTTACACATGAGGATGCTCCAATACAAGCTAATGAAGTGAGGATTGGTCCCATGACAAGATCAAGGACCAAACTATTACAACAACAGGTGAATTCACTCCTACTTGAGTATAATGTTTATAATTGTGAGAACTTTATACTACCTAAATCCGTGCACTTATGTATTCTCAGGTTTGTTGATAACACAAGCATGAAAGGAGGAGATCATGAAGAGGAGATGCACATGGATGATGATGGACTTGAGGAGGAGATGAAGAACAAGTGCTAGCATGGTGAAAACAAGGAAAAACAGAAAATAACAATTGTTATTCATTGAAAACAATTGTTATTTCATATCATACAAGGGGATGGCGCCTCCACAAGGTCAAATGCGCCTATTAGAAGTCCAAACAATGTTAGGCATGGTTTGTATACCATTATTAGCCGCACCCCTTAATGGTGGGTCAGTTTGTATCCATTGTGAGTCGGTTTGGGTTTGTGTCCAACCCAAACCATGAGTCCTAGTCCAATTAGGTTTGTGCTTGCGCAAGGTACCCCCTTGTGGCCGCACCCCTATCTTAAATAGGTGGAAACCGAGTCAAGGCTCCTTAGACTACATTAAACATTAAACCCTAGACCTCTAGATTGAAACAACTTGTAAGCCTTCATCTGGAAGTTCTATGCAAACTTTACGTGTTACCTGCTGTTCCACTTGGAATAAGAAGGTACAGGACCACTTGTAGTCGGTGGAGTTGAGAATATCCTTGGGGTTGCTATCTTTTGCATTGGCATCAGGGATCAGCCGGGAGAGTTCTTAGTGGCGCACTAGTTATCATTCAGAAGTTATCTGTGAGTTCACTGAGAAGATTGGGCCACCCCTTATCAACACCACCCCATGTCACGTTCTTTTTTTTTACTTTCTTGCACCATCAAATCCATAGCGTCAACTCCTCTTTTGTGGCTATCCTCAAGTTGAAAAATCACCTTGTGTCCTTCTTTCTCGTCCATGGGTTTCTTTTTGTACTTCACATCCTTACATATTTTGCCCACTCTTAGTTGGAGGTAGTTGTATTCAATTCTTCTCATTTAATTTCTTTTCCGTCCATTTCCCAACACAACTTTTCGTTGAAACATTCTTCTCGTCCATGATGATGACGTGATCACATGCTCGTTAGGAGACCCCCAGCAGAAGATATGATGTAGTCTAGAGTAAGTATTCCCCTAGTATAGAATCAGAGTTATCGAACCAGTTGGACTTTGTAGTCTTGAAGAAGGTTGCTTTATCAACATCGTTAGAAAAGTACCGGTTGAGGAAGCGTGGAACCTTCACACAAACTCAAAACTCTCTCTTGCCCCAACTTTTCGGAAGGTTTTCAATCTTTTGGTCTTACTGAAAAACATGAGAATTAAACGTGTAGATTCTTGGAAAACAATAAATGTACAAACGGAACAACGACGAAACAATGATCAAAAGTGCTTAAAAAGGTTTGCAATATGAGGAAAATAGGACCGAGGGCCATAGGTTCACTAGTGGTGTCTCTCCAAAGAAAACAAACATGTTGGGTAAGCAAATTGCAGTTGGGAAATTGACAAATCATGAACGTATAATAATACTATTATGACGAGATAAAGTTCACAGGTTCTAACATTGTAGGAATTACGTCAAGGCATATGGACCGCTATCTAGCATACATCCATATCTAAACGTCCATCTCAAGAAAAATCCAGCAAATTCCTTGGTATTAAGTTGCAGCAACAAAATAATTGCTATGTGTGCAACGGACAAATGCATTAAGATCATTACGTAATGTAAGCAATGGTTCTCATCTGTAGACAAGAGCACCGTTGTTTTCTCCCTAGTGGCAACAACACATCCTCCCCCCGCACGTTTCTGTCACTCGAGCACAGGCAACAAGGAGGCATAAACCCATTGTCTAGCATATAAACCCTCTCTTGGAGGTAAAAACAACTACGTGGCCAAGGTAATGATAAACACCGAAGAGATTGCAAGACAAGATTAAAATTCTCTACAAATATAAGTAAAGCGTCTCAGATTGACATGAACAAAATAATCATAATCTCATGGTTCATCGGATCACAGCAAACACAACATGCACAATTACATAACGATGGTATCGATCATGAAAGGCGACTCACGAGACTCTAAACATGGAGGCATAGGGGATAGAACAACCATCTAGCTACTGCTATGGACCTGTAGTCCCGAGATGAACTACTCATGCATCTGTCTAGAGGCGATCATGGCGATGTAGAGGCCTCCGGTGACGATCCCCCTCTCCGGCAAGGTGCCGGAGCAGGACTCCAGAAGCCCTAGATTGGCCTTTCGAGGTGATGGCGCCTCTCTGTATGTTTCGTGGAAAATAACTATGTCCCAAAGTTTTTAGGGTTGAAGGGAACTTATGGGCAAAGAGGGGGCGTGAGGCGGTGGCCAGGGCTCCTAGGTGCCCACTAGGCGCGACCAAGGGGGAGGCCTCGCCTGGTGCCCACCTGGTGGCCCCCTGTCTCCCTTACATCTCTCCTTTAGACTCTGTCTTTGTTCCGGGTAAAAAATGATCTCTGTGGAGTTTTTTAGCCCTTTTGGAGAATATTTCCTTAAGAACTTTTTTGAAATAGAAAAACAACAGAAAATAGCAACTGGCCTAGGGCATCTTGTTAATAGATCGGTCTGTTAAAACATCTAGAAAATTAAAGAAAAACATGTGGAGAATAAAAGGTATTGGATAGAAAACAAGCATGGAGCATCAAAAATTATAGATACGTTTGCAACGTATCAATCCATATGTTATTCCCCTCATGTTTTTTTTCACTGCCTACAACTCCCCACCCGACCCCTATTCTCGACCGACTGGCTCGAACTAATTTGTGTTGTTGCCCCCTCTCCATTTGCTCCTTGCCAATCTTCAGTTGATTCACAACTTCCATTCTAACTCGTTCTCCACTCTTTTCACTACACCTCGACATAAACTATCCTTGCGCCACGACGGTACATCACTCCCAAATTTGCTACCTATAGTGCCCACAAAAAACTAGATTCCTTGTACCCCCATCAAAATGACTCCATCTCTTACCACCATGACACTTCTCAAACGTATCTATAAATTTTTTTATGTGCTTGTTTTATACCATTGGTTCATGTTTTTGCTATAGTTTTATATCATTTTAGGGAATTTTATTGGACTAGCCTATTGATAAGATACCAAGTGCCGGTTTCTGTTTTCTGTTGTATATTTTTTTAAAGAAAAGTTATTAAAGAAATGTTTGCGAAAATACATGCAAATTTACAAGATCAATTTTTACCCGACACAATGACAAAGTCCAAAGGAGAGCCCCTACAACTACTAGGCGGCCAGTAGGAGCGGGTGGTCCCTGACCCGCTCCCACCACCCACCTTCTCTCCCTCGGCACCTCTTCGGCATGCCTCTTCACCTATAAATTGCCTCTTGACCTAAAACTCACGACCGTGATGGATGTTCCCAGAAACGCTTCGGAGCTCCGCAACCATTAAAACCTATTTTTGGGGGCCAGAAATTCCTGCTCCGACACCCTGTCCGGACGAGGATAGACCCTCGGATCCATCTTCATCGACTGTTCTTCCTCCGTGATGGTTTGTGAGTAGTTCCCCCATGGGATATAGGTTCATAGCAGTAGTTAGTTGGTACTATCTCTCTTGAAGCTCAATACAATGTTCTCATGAGCTGCCCTTCATGATTGAGATCTATCTAACATAATCCATGTTGTGTTTGTTGGGATCCAGTGAATTGTTACGTTATGATCAGTCACTTATGTTTATGAGTTATTGTTTCTATATCTGTTATGTTCATTGCTTGTCACTTAGGGCCCGAGGGGCATGATTTCAGATCTGAACTCTTTATTTTTGAATGAATACAATTTTTGTTTTAGATGTTATCTGCAAGTTATCGCACATGTTAATTCTCCGGAACCGAAGACCCCAAGGTGATAGGTTGGGATATCAAAGGGAAAGGCTCGAACTTGAGGATTACACATGTTTCACTGAGTGTTAATGTTTTGCTTCGGTGCTTTATTAAAACAAGCACCTTAATTACCACAAGTTCCATGATTGGCCCCGCTGAAACGGGATGGTTAGACAAAAGATGTCGTGCAAGTTCTTATTGCAAACACGTATAAAAATTATGGAACACATTCCTACGTCTGATTTATATACTAGGATGCTCTCTCATAAGCTACTTCAGTTTTATCAGTTTTCCAACAGTAATTTGTTTACCCGACACATGGTCTTTTAGTTTGGAGAGATGACTCTAGTGAAACTATGAACAACGATTCATATTTAATCATCATTGCTTCTGATGTTACTATTACTGCTGCTACTTTACTGTTACTATTGCTTTCAAACCTTTGCTACTTTCACATCACTGTTGCTACTAGTGCTTTTTGAGGTGTGGCTAAATTGACAACTCATCTCCTACGGCTTATAGGTACACTGTGTTATCAACATCTACTTTCTCCAGGCTTCATCAAAAATGTTATCAACATATACTTACGCTACACGGTGTTCGTAAAGAATATATCTAACTTGTTACTTGTATCTTCATAGGCAAATCTTGGTTGATGCGTAGTTTGGCAAAAAAAAAGTTTCTTGTATGCGCAATACTTCAGGTATACCTATTTGGCATATCCCTAACAGGATGCGAGTGAACATGTTGTTCTCATACACAATTCACTTTGCTTCAAGACACATAACAAACTCGAGAACATATTATATCGGTATCCCTCTAAAGAAAAACTTGATCAAGATACCTAATTATCCTCGTCGCCGATTTTTTTCTTTTCTCGTTTCCATATTACGGTATCCTTGTGATCACATCATTGTTGGGGAACGTGCTAGCGCATAACCAAGGTCAAATGCAAGGCGGGAGGCAACATAACGTACCCTCATCTGTCAAACTAGCGGAAGATTATCAGTGACGAGGTCGACATAAAAGTGGACGTAGTCGATCCCCGCAACTAGATGTGTCTAATCGCGAGGATATGTTCTACCCCACGAATGAGTACCACAAGTGCAGAATTGATGTCTACAACACGCTTCTATTTTAGTAGACTTTGTTGGGCCTCCAAGCATAGAGACTTGTAGGACAACAACCAATTTTTACTAAGTGAGTAACCAAAGGTTTATTGAACTCAAAGAGGTGTAGGTTCAATGTATCACTCTCAAGCAATCCTGCAACTATGATACAAGAAGTATCTTGTGCCCCCAACGTATCTATTACAATTGTTCAGTTGTATAGGTGCACTAGTTCAGCGAAGAGACAGTAAAATATGGATAATATGGATGGTAAAATAAGGTATTGTAAATGTGCAATAAAAATGACAGTAAGGTAACAAGTAGAAAAACTAGAAGTAAACGGTATTACAATGGTTGCAAACAATGCCTATGGGTCATACTTTCACTAGTTCCAACTTTCAAAAATATTAACATAATTGAACACATGAGGAATCCTTCAAAAGCATGGATGATAAACATTACTCGAAGACCACTCTTCTATTAATCAAAACAAGAAAGAATTGTGTCGGGCAACAAAATCAAACCTTAAAGTTCGTATTCCACATTTATAGATACCCCACACTATCATTTTAATCCTTCAAAGAGCGTACTAACAAACACCACAAATACCTCAAGAATTGTGTAAATAACTATAGTGGCATTTTGCTGTAAATGTTGGGAGACTCGGGGGAAAGAGGATATATCCCTTCATTTAAGTGGTTCAGCTGTGTAGTGCAAGTTGATTCTAAAAAATTGGACGGCTAAAAAGCAAAAACAATATATAGCGATTCTAAGGCGTTGGATGATGATCTGATGGTGGCTGAGAGGGACCTAAGATAGGGGGGCACTAGGGCGACCTACGCCTAGCACGACCCAAATGTAAAAGATGGGCCCTTAGCGAAGGGAAGCAAAGATTAATCATGTGTTAGAGATTTTTATTCTCAAAACATATAAGAGATGTAAACATAAATTTTTGAGAGGTGTATGTTCTTTGTCAACTACTGGTAATAGAAAACTCAATATTTTCCGTGCTAAACAAGCTTTTAAGAGTGTCTCTCATTTATAAATGATAACGTTCTTCTTCTCCTTTGTTTGTCACAAGCAAAGTGATGGGGGGGTTAACCTCTAGGGTGGCCCGATTTTCATGAATTGACCAAGAACACGAACAACACGGGGAATAACACGAAGAAAAGAAGAACTCGAAAGGGGAATCGAAGGGAGCGTAAATAGTGCGAACTGAGATGTTCAATTTCCCGTCAACTAGACCGCAACGGTCGCCTACGGAACAATCAACCAAACTTAACTCACATTATCGAAAACGGATTCAACACATGTGGCCAGTCCACCACACCAATAGAACCTCATGGATTAGTTGAGATAGGTTGAAAAGACCCCAACTGATTCCCAAGGGGAAAGGATGGGTATCCCGATATAACCTTGATATGATCCAAATACAAGTAATTGGAGTAGCCTTGATACGGTCCTAGATGCAAATCATAGGAGTAGACTCACATGAGGGGTAAAAGAGCAAAGCTCAATTCATCTACATATCATCCTAACCTAGATCTGGTCCAAGGGGTTCTATTTATAGTCTAGGGGTAGGTAGGGGGTGAAAAGGGGAAATATTCCTCAAATCCCGCTGGTGCAGGAAAGCCATGCTAGGAGGCCGGCCTGGCCAGGTTGGGAGGCCGGTCAGGTATGTTGGGTGGCCAGCCTGGAGTCACAGGAATGTCGGCCCGAGGCCGAGAGGGTCTGTTGGGGGCCCGGCCTAAGGGGCGCAGGGAGTCCGGCCTAGCCGGCCTTTTAGGCCAGGTTTTCTGGCCTCCCCAACCTTCTTCCTTTCCTTCTTCTTCCTTGGGGCCATATTTTTGAGCTTCTTCTCTAGCTTCTTGGGCATCATCTTGGGCATGTTCTTGAGCTTCTTGGCCACTGTATTGGAGCTCCATTGTGAGATCAAACCTATGCACGCATAGGGTAGTTACATGAGGTAGCGCACCATTCCCCAAGTCATCGAATGCATAGAGAGAGAGAGGAGTGAGTTCACTTTATCAGGCATCACCTTTGCTCGTGATCTAGTCAAGGGATCAGTGGGTGTCGATGTAGGGCTTGGTGGAATGGGGTGTGCTCTATCATTTCCCCCATTGAAAAAGAGTCGACCTCGACTCCTCGTCTTCCTCATGACTTGGATATCCATGGAAGGGAGAGAGATCCTTGACGTTGAACGAGTTGTGCACACGACACTTGGATTGCGGTAGGTCAAGCTTGTAGGCATTGTTGTTGATGCGCTTGATGATCTTGGAAGAGCCATCACCTCTTGGCTTGAGCTTGGAGTTGTCGTCTTGTGGAAAGCGTTCTTTACGCAAGTGGAGCCAAATGCGGTCACCTTCTTGGAACATCATGGATTTCTTGTTCTTGTTAATCATGGATGACCGGTGCTCTAAGTTCTTCTCAAGCGTAGCTCTTGTGAATTCTTGTAGCTTCCTGACGTACTCGGTGCGCTTGTCGATGTCCATGTTGACTTGTTCACATAGAGGCAATGGTAGGATGTCGAGAGCGTTGTTTGGGTTGAAGCCATAGACGATCTCGAAGGGGCTTCTCTTTGTTGCTTAATGAAGTGCTCGATTGTAGGATAATTCGGCATGTGGGATGCATTCTTCCCAATTCTTGAGGTTGGTCTTGATCAATGTGCATAGGAGTGAAGAGAGCGTTCAATTCACCACTTCGGTTTGGCCATCGGTTTGTGGGTGATAGGCGGTGGATAATAGTAGCTTGACGCCGAGCTTGGCCATCAATGTCTTCCAAAAGTAGAATGTGAGCTTGACATCTCGATCAGACACAATTGTCTTGGGCACACCATGTAGACGCACAATTTCCGCGAAAAACAGATTTGTGACATGTGAAGCATCGTCGATTCTATTGCGTGGAATAAAATGTGCCATCTTTGAGAAACGATCAACAACTACAAAGATTGAATCCATGTTTGTTTTTGTGCGTGGTAGTCCTAACACTAAATTCATGCTAATGTCACTCCAAGGTACGTGTGGTGTAGGCAATCGCAAGTAAAGACCATGAGGATTGGGAGTAGACTTAGCTCGGAGGCATGTTGGACATCGCTTGACAAGTTGTTCAACTTGGTGTCTCATCTTACGCCAATAGTAGTGGTTGGAGAGCATGGCATAGGTCTTGTCTCTTCCAAAGTTTCCCATGAGAGCTCCTTCATGTGATTCCTTCAATAACAACAAGCGAAGAGAGTACTCCAGAATACACAGTTTGTTAGCTTTAAACAAGAAACCTTTGTGGAGTTAGTAGTCATCAAAACCTCTATGGGGCAAGCATTTTTTCGAAAATAGGTCCAAAGAAAGCATCGATGGAGTATAAATCTTTGATCTCATCCAAACAAATCACAATTATTTCAAGGCGTGTAAGAAGATATTCTTTTCAAGACAAAGCATCCGCTACAACATTTTCTTTACCTTTCTTCTACTTAATGACATAAGGAAAAGATTCAATGAATTCTACCCATTTAGCATGTCTTTTGTTAAAATTAGCTTGACTTTTCAAATATTTGAGTGATTCCTGATCGGAATGAATAACAAATTCTTTAGGCAAAACTTCCAAGACTCTCACCAAAGCAAATAGTTTTTTTTTCATAAAGTGGGTAGTTGAGTCTAGCACCATCTAATGTTTCACTATGATAAGCAACGAGACGTAAATTTTGCATTAGAACACCACCAAATCCTATTCCACTAACATCACATTGAATTTCAAAAGTTTTCTCAAAATCCGGTAAAACAAACAAAGGTACTTCGATCAAACACTTCTTAAGAGTATAGAAAGATTTTTGTTGAGCATTGCCCCAAACAAACGATACATTCTTGTTTGTAAGCTCATTTAAAGGGCAAGCAATGGTTGAAAAATCCTTCACAAAATGACAATAGAAACCGGCAAGACTATGAAAGCGTCTTATTTCACCCACGGAAGTTGGGTTAGGCCAATTTCTAATAGCTTCTA
This sequence comes from Alopecurus myosuroides, assembly GCA_028641055.1. Lineage (NCBI taxonomy): Eukaryota > Viridiplantae > Streptophyta > Magnoliopsida > Poales > Poaceae > Alopecurus > Alopecurus myosuroides. Next base: position 125,437,575 of record CM054061.1, on the reverse strand, counting down.
CTTTCTTCTCATCAACTTCAATTCCATAGGAAGAAACCACGAAACCCCAGAAAACAAGCTTGTCGGTACAAAAATTGCACTTAGAAAGATTTGCAAAAGTTTTGCTTTTCGAAGAGCCAAAAAGACTTGAGCAATATGATCAAGGTGGTTTTCCAAAGATTTTCTATATATGTGGATGTCATCGAAATAGACAACAACAAAGTTTCCTATGAAAGTTCTAAGAACTTCATTCATGAGTCGCATAAAAGTTGATGGAGCATTTGAAAGTCTAAAAGGCATGACAAGTCGTTCATAAAAAACTAGTTTAGTTTTGAAAGCTGGTTTCCATTTATCACCTATGCTCATGCAAATTTGGTGATATCCACTTTTAAGGTCAATTTTGGAAAACATTGTTGCACCACTTAATTCTTCAAGAATATCATCGAGCCTAGGGATGGGATGTCGATATCTAACGGTGATAGCATTGATAGAGCGACAGTCCATGCACATACGAGAAGTATCATCTTGTTTGGTGACAAGGATGGTCAGAACGGCACAAGGGCTAAGGGGTTCTCGAATAAAACCTTTGTATAGAAGTTCTCGGATTTGTCACTCGATCTCCTTAGTCTCCTCAGGGTTGGTGCGATGCGGTGACCTAGCACACCATTGCATGTGTAGTGCACAAGTCGTTGACATAATACTCACAGAAGGACTTATCCGTGTATATTACATCCTTTGGGTGGTACAACAGAAACATAGCAGGTCTAAGCAAAGCTATAGGATAAACACATGTTCATTACAAAATCTTGAGAGACTCCCTTTGAAGAAACAAAGAAGATATCGTGCAAACCAAACATCAGAAGAAGCAAAACGTAACTCCAAGCTAGAGAATAACTCTATCTGTGTAGCGTTCCCACGTTTAAATAATGTAAGAACACCTGTGTTATTGTGCTAGTCCCTGGATCATTTGCTAGCACCACAGTAAAAAATGAAATATCATGCAAATGCATCGAATTCTATCACATCGCATGATCCAGTCTTTACAAAATAGTATTACAACTTTCATAGTCTTAGAAGACTAGCAGAAAACAAAGAAATACAACGGAAAACATAGTATAACATTGAGCCCATCTTCCTCATGTACCACAGGAAAAACATGTTGGCGATAGTCTCGAGATCCTAAACGAAATCCTCACTCGTCTTCAGAAACATCTGCAATATGGAATATGCAGCCACAAGGGAGTCAATAAAATTTAATGTATTGGCAAGTAACACTATGGTGGATATAAATGGCAAGACTAAAACTACATGCATATTTGGCTTGGTGGAGTTTTTGGCTAAGTTTGCATAAAGCAAGTTTTCTCCTATCTCTTTTGTAAAAGAAAACTTTTCTTTTCAAAAGGGTGGCATCATTGGACTAAAATCCAAGCACCGTAAATACTGTTCACTTGGTCAAATTTTACTTATTTAAAATGGTGATGTGATTCTTCTGTCCTTCCTTGTCCAGCTGCTCATAGTTGTCCATAACCGGGGACACGGCTAAGATCTTAGTTTGTTGACTCTGCAGAGTTTGTGCACTTTCACCTTCAGACTCAAATCAGCCCAAACATCCTACACACCCTGAGTGCATTAAGGAAAGGAGAAGATTGAGACGAGATCTTTCAGAAGCAAGAATTAAACCTAATGGCAATACCCGTTCCACCTATAATTATGCTACATCTGCTTGTCAAGCCGAGGCTGAACCCTCCCAGCTTAATTAATCAAGACAGAGCCCATATGACTAAAGGCTGCACTGGAAGCAATCTAAACTTGGGGAACATCATAATCACTTTGTTCCTGGGTGGCATTGCTTCAAGTGAACTCCCCTCCGGGAGACACTCAACTATCAACAGCCCCGCAATACCAATCCACCCAGGTGGTTCATTGAAGTTGTTATTTAGAATTTTTTCACAACATCAAGTAAAAAAAATTTGTAACCTTGCATAGCATCTATCAAGTTCTAAGGATATAATGATGAGGTAAATGGATGGCTAAACACTACTAGGATAATAGCATAGCATAATATAACTTGGTAAAATTTCCTATCATGCATACTACTCAAAATCAACTAATGCATACAGAAAATAATGGGTAGTTGAATGATGTGTTACTTGCCTTGTTGAAGTTGGTGAAGGAATCACACTCTCTTCATAAAATATCGTTGCTCTCCGTACAATCTATTCCTTGAAAACACAATAACAAAATAAACAAACATGCTATCAAGCACACATACAAGTGAAGAGATCATACAAAGCAATAACATAGCCAAAGGGGTTTAACCTAGTTGGCTAGGAAAAGGTCTAGGTTTGAGTTTGAAATATTCATTCTCTGATGGTCTCATACTTGTTAAGGAAATTCCAAGGGTTTACTTGGGATGGACTAGGTTGAGTTTTGTGGAAAACTAACTTTATTTTAACCATACTTGTCGAGGAAGTTCCAAGAGTTCACTAAGGATGTTTAGGTTGAGTTGGTAGTGACCAAAATTTATTGAAAACAATTTTTATCTAAGAAGTTCCAAGAGTTCACCAAGGTGATTTCACTATTTAAACTAAAGTATCACATAATAAAGTGTAACACTTAGTTGTTTTCATCAAAACATTTGAGTACTCTAAGTTAGTCTTTCCATTTTGGTTTAGGGTAGGTCTAGGTTCAACTAAATTCTTAACAATAGAGGTAACAAGATTTTCCATTTGGGTCAAGGGTTGGACAAAAACAACTTGTTATACTTCATCTTGTATGGATTGCTCCAAGTCTTTACATGCTTGACTTCTTGAAGATCATCTCCATGCTTCTATTGTAGTCTTGTTTCCTTGGATGGATTCTTCTCTTGGTCTTGATAGATTCTTCATGAGTTTTTCTTCACTAATTGGTTTGGGTATGGAATGGGCACAAATATCACTAAGTCAATTTGAAAGAAAATGAGAGGATGTAGCATCCCAACTTTTAATAAAGATGGAATACCTGTGTTATTGTGCTAGTCCCTGGATCAATTGCTAGCACCACACTACAAAATGAAATATCATGCAAATGCATCCAATTCTATTACATCGCATGATCCAGTATTTACAAAATAGTATTACAACTTGCATAGTCTTAGAAGACTAGCAGTAAAGAAAGATATACAGCGGAAAACATAGTACAACATTGAGTCCATCTTCTTCATGTGCCACAGGCAAAACATGTTGGCGATAGTCTCGAGATCCTAAACGAAATCCTCACTCGGCTTCTGAAACATCTGTAATATGGAATATGCAGCCACAAGGGAGTCAATACAATTTAATGTATTGGCAAGTAAGACTATGGTGGATATAAATGGCAAGACTAGTACTACATGCTCATTTGGCTGAGTGAAGTTTTGGCTAAGTTTGCATAAAGCCAGTTTTCTCCTATCACTTTTGTAAAACAAACTTTTCTTTTCAAAGGGTGGCAACATTGGATTAAGATCCAAGCACCACAACTACTGTTCACTTGGTCAAAATTTTACTTATTGTAAATGGTGATGTGATTCTTCCGTCCTTCCTTGTCCAGCTGCTCATAGTTGTCCATAACCGGGGACACGGCTAAGATCTTAGTTTGTTGACTCTGCAGAGCTTGTGCACTTTCACCTTCAGACCCAACTCAACCCAAACATCCTATACACCTTGAGTGCATTAAGGAAAGGAGAAGAATCGAGACGAGATCCTTCAGAAGCAAGAATCCAACCCAATGGCAAGACCCGTTCCACCTATAATTATGCTACATCTGCTTGTCAAGCCCAGGCTGAACCCTCACAACTTAGTTGATCAAGACAGAGCCCATATGACTAAAGGCTGCACTGGAAGCAATCTAAACTTGGGGAACATCATAATCACTTTGTTCCTGGGTGGCATTCCTCAAGTGAACACCCCTCGGGGAGACACTCAACTCTCATCAGCCAAACAACCAAATCCACCCAGGTGGTTCATTGAAGTTGTTACTTAGAATTTTTCCACAACATCAAGTAAAGATCATTTGTCTCATTGCATAGCATCTATCAAGTTCTAAGGCTATATATAATAAGGATAAATGAGATGGCTACACACTACTAGGATAATAGCATAACATAATATAACTTAGTAAAAATTTCCTATCAATCCATACTACTCAAAAATCAACTAATGCATATAGAAAATAATGGGTAGTTGATGATGTGTTACTTGCCTTGTTGAAGTTGGTGAAGATATCACACTCTCTTCACAAAGGATCGTTGCTCTCCGTGCAATCTACTAATTGAAAACACAAAAACAAAATAAACAAACATGCTATCAAGCAAACATACAAGTGAAGAGATCATACAAAGCAGTAACATAGCTAAAGGAGTTTAACCTAGTTGGTTAGGACAAGGTCTAGGTTTGAGTTGAAAGATTCATTCTCTAATGGTCTCATACTTGTTAAGGAAATTCCAATGGTTTACTTGGGAAGGACTAGGTTGAGTTTGATGTGATCTAACTTTATTATAACCATACTTGTCGAGAAAGTTCCAAGAGTTCACTAAGAATAAACATATTACTTCTTCAACTAAAGTAATGCATGCAAACCCTTGGTCATATTCACCTTCAAAAATATTTGAGTGACTATGTTAGTATATTCCATTGTGGTTAGGGTAGGCCTACTAACTTCCTCATCAAAGGGAAAATATTACTAAGTCTAGGTTTTCCATTTGGGTCAATGGTTGGACAAAAAGTAACTTGTTATTCTTCAACTTGTATGGATTGCTTCTAGACCTCATGTGATTGCCTTCTTGAAGATCATCATCATGCCATCTAAGTTGTTTCCTTCCTTGGTGTGGTGCTTCTCTTGGTCTTGATAGTCTTCATGGTTTTCTCACTAGTTGTTTCCCAAGTGGTGTGGTCACAACTAAGTGTTTTAGATTGTTGTGGATCCTAAGTCATTTCTTCAATGATCTTCCTTGTTTCTATTCATTTTGCCATCAAGTTGAAAGGAGAAGAATAGAAATGGGAAGGGAAAATACTTAGAGAGAAAGGGGGTTAGTCTTCTAAGTGCTTCCCCTTCTTGGAGAGGCTTCTGAAGTTTGTCCTTCATTGGTCTTCTATCTTCATGTTGAAAAATCTCTAGATGGTTAAGTACTCCATTGCACTTCATGGTTCTCACAAATCCCAACTTGGTGAAATCTTGAAGCAAGAATGGGGGAGTGGAGAAGATAGAAAACTAAAGTTCACTACATGGTACTATATGTGATTGACACATTCTAAGGACTTGGATTGGCTCCAAATAGACATAACATCAAGGAATAACAGTTGAAAACAAATCCTAAGGCATGGTGAAAAATGGATGTATCACTATATTGGGTTTTTGGTCAAATACTCATGGCCATGGTCCAAGGATGTCCAAAATGGTTGGGAAGGGTTGTTTCTGGTTCAAGGTTATCAAATGGAGCAATTTTGCAAAAGAAACTATATTGAAAATATTTATAGAAGTAAATCTATGTCAAAAATACTCAACATACCAATTCATTCTAAAATCAATTTTAATTTGTTCAAATATTATTTTGGGACATAGGATGTGAAAGTACACATCCTAAGGTTTCCAAATATATTTTATTTACAATTTTTGGATTTATAGAATTTGAATTATGCCAAATTTCATCAAACAAGCATATTTGAAATTGAACAATTTTAAGTTTGTCAAATTTGAATTTGGCCAGTTCCAAAAGATTCTATATGTCAAGGGCTTTTCAAAAAGTCCAAGATTGCTAAATTTGGCTAAGTGGTTGAAAAGATATGATGATTTGAAGTTGCAGGGGCTTTTCTGCAAAACTGCAAATGTATTTTTATTTGGAAATAAATCCAGAGACGCTCTGGGCTCAGATTGCTTATCTATCGCACATGGCGATGACTAGGGAGTGGGCTTGGGCCGGTTGTGCGCTGTGTTGGGCGACAAATACCAACATAACACGCGCGCTGGCGTGGCGCAATCCTACTGGCCGAAACCGGTTCACTAAGTGGCTCTATTTCTACGCATCAGATCAAGATCGGATGGATGGTAACAAGAGGACGCTCACCGGCGGCGGGGCTGACCGGAAATGGTCAATGCAGCGGCCGGCGTTCACGGAATTTCGACGGCGACGCGTTCCCGTGGACCTCCGGGCTCGGGGAGTTGTCCAAGAGGGGCAGGTGGACTCCTTGAACTCGATGGTGCCCCCGGAGATGGCCGGAGTTGCCTCGGGTGGTGGCGCGGTGAAGACCCGAGGAAGCCATGGTGGTTCTGACTCCGGCGAGCTCGGTCTCCTCGATACGCTGCAGAAAACGAACGATAAACGACATAATGAGGTGAGCACGGACAAGGGGAATAGAACGGAGGTGGTCGTGTGCTCGGGGACCAACTGGACTCACCGGAAATGAAGAAAAATGGCGGCGGGCCGAGGGAACTCCGGCGAGAGATTGTTCTCTATTGGCTACGATATCACGGAAGGAATTAAGGGGAAAATGGAGAGGGAAGGCCAGGCTATTTAGGGGAAGAAACGGGGAATCAAATGGTGGCTTGAATCGCACGAAATCAAAGAAATCAATTCGGCCGTTTCACCATTTCTAGGTTTGAATGTGAGGTTGATGACAGTGACGTCATCAATGACGTGAGCACTTTTTTTTTTAATTTTCCTGTTTTCTTAATTCCTTAATAATTTTTGTTTTCTTTATCCAATTAAGGTCAAATAAATTTCTAAATTTCTGTAATATTAATATCTTTCAACCCATATCGTTTTTGTAAACTTTTCAACATGTTTTATTTTTGAATTTCCGAAAATTGTATTAATTCCTTAATAGTGATTAATATGATTTTTAATTTAGAAAAATATAAAATATAAGTATTTGTCAAATAAAATTATAGTGACATACTATATGTTGAAAACATATTTTGGAAGTCATTTCATATTGTTTTCACAATTTTATATTGTGAAAATATAAATAAAACACTAATAGTACTTTAAGGCCATTTAAAATTTAGAAAATAATAAATTGATGTTATTTTCTAAATAAAATTTCAGAGATATTTTACATGTCATAAATTATTTTTGGAAAGCCATTTTTTAAAACATTTTCACATTTTATAAATTTAGAATGTGAAGGATTTACTACTAGTAACTTAATGGTATTTAATTAGTTCATATCAATTAATTAATATTGTTGATCAATAAAATTTAGAATAAAACCACAAGTCATAATATTATTTTCAAAGCCCTATTTTATGTTATTTTCAAGCAATGTATTTTATTTTCACACATTTATGTTTAAAACTTTGAATAACAACTAAAAGTTATTATTAACAATTTTATTCTCATGAAATACTTTTAAGGCTTAGAACTTCATTAAGGGTTATAATTCTTTGATTTTTGTTGCCATAAAATATCTTCAATTTAATATTGGAGTTGTAAATATTTTGGGTAAAGGTTTGTTGATAAAAACATATTCCCTTTATATAAAGAAACTTATTTTTGAATAGGGTTTTAGGGTTTAAGGAACAAGGGCATAACTGGACTTCCAAATCCAATATACTTGGTATAGGACCTAATATTTCATTTGTGTTAAGTTTTTTTTTTTGGTGACTTGTATTGACATGAAAAAAAAAGTTTCAAATTTTTGTGATTTTTGAGTTTTTCCAAAAATCAGGGATGTTACAGAGGAGGATAGAAAGAGAGAGGAATATGTCTTCTTCTTCATTTCTTCATACATTTGTACTTCATTGAGTTTTCTTCTATTTGTTGTGAAGTCCAATTCCCTTACTTCAAATTCTTCAATGATCTTCTTTGTAGCTCTTCATGTTGCCACTAAGTTGAAGATGAAGTTTTCTTCTGGTGCTTGAGTCTTGATCTCCAATTTGCTATCTTGATGATTTCTTGAATCATGAAAGGGGAGTGGATAAGTAGATAGAAAACTAAAGTTCACTACTTGGTACTATATGTGATTGACACATTCTAAGGCCTTGGCTTGGATCCAAATAGACATAACATCAAGGAATAACAGTTGAAAACAATTCCTAAGACATGGTAAAGATGGATGAAACACTAGGTTGGGTTTTTGGTCAAAACACATGGCTATGGTCCAATGATGTCCAAAATGGTTGGTCAAGGTTGTTTCTGGTTCAAGGTTATCAAATGGAGCAATTTTGCAAAAGGAACTATATTAAAAATATTTATAGAATTAAATCTATGTAAAAAATACTCAAATGTACCAATTTATCCCAAATTCAATTTTAATTTGTTCAATTTTTATTTTGGGACAGAGTATATGAAAGTACACATCCTAAGGTTTCCAAATATATTTTATTTGCAATTTTTTGGATTTGTAGAATTTGAATTATGTCAAAATTCATCAAACAAGCATATTTGAATTTGAACAAATATAAGTTTTTCAAATTTGAATTTGGCTTGTGCCAAAAGTTTCTAAATGTTAAGGGCTTTTCAAGAAGTCCAAGATTGCTAAATTTGGCCTTATTTATCAAAAGATATGATAGATCTAAGATTCAGGGACTTTTCTGCAAAACTGCAAATTTATTCCAGCGGGAGAAAAATCCTAATAAAGGCTAGGCCACGTGGAAGATCCTGATTGGTTGCTTGTGTTGACTGGGCTACTGACCGTGCACACTGACTGGACACTGACGTGTTTAAGTGATTGGATCTGGGGCGTCAGATCCAGATCCAACGGCTGCGTAACCGTTCGCTCAGGATTCTAATCACAACCGTCTCCAAATCGTACGGCAGAGAGAGGGGGAAGGGATCTCACCGGAGATCTCCTGCCGGAGATGGCGACGCGGTGGCGCGTGGCGTCGGAAATTGACGACGGCAGCGATCCCGTGGGTCTCTGGCCTTGGTGAGGAAACGACGACGTGCAGCGGAGCACGTCGATGCGGTTGGTGGAGGCAGCGCTGACTCGCGCGAGCTCGTGAGATGGCGCGGGCAGACGGCGTGGCGGCAAGCTCCGGCGTCCTCGGGAGTGGATGGCTTGGTGTATACGCTGTGCAAAAACGAAATCAAAAAAATGTGAGAAGGGGCGCAACACCACAAGGGGGTGAATAGGGATGGTCTCGGGTGCTGGTGACGGCTCACCTCGCCGGAATCGGAGAAATACGGCGGCTAGGGTTTTGATCTCTGGCGACAAATTATAGGGCCGTGGGGGCGCAATCGAGCCGAGAGGGAGAGGGGAAACAGAGAGGAGGCTCGGGGCATCTTATAGAGCCGCATAAGGAATGGAGTGATGGCCTTAATGGCCGGAATTAGAGCGGCGAAAAAATCGGGCCGTAACAAACGGGATTTCTTCTCTGTGAGGAAGATGACAGTGATGTCAGCGATGACATCATCCGTTATTTTTTTATTTTTTATTTATGTTTCAAAGATTAATTCATAACTTCTGTTTTATAACCCCAAATGACTTGAAACAAATTTCTAAATTCTTGAAATTTCAAGTACTTTCCAACAGTACCATTTTTTTTGAAACAATTCAACATATTTTATTTTTGAATTTTGTAATTTTGAATAATTCCTTAATAGTCACTTAATGTGATTTGTAATTTCAAAATTTATAAAACATAGTTATTGGTCAAATAAAATTTTAGTGACATTCTAAATGTTTAAAACATATTTTTGAAAGTCATTTCATCTTGTTTTCACAATTTTATATTTTGAAAATATAAATAAAACACTAATAACACTTTAAGGCCATCTTAAAATTTAGAAAATAATAAATTGATCTTATTGTCTAAATAAAATTTCAGAGACATTTTTACATGTCATATATTATTTTTGCAAAGCCATTTTTAAACCATTTTCACATTTTATAATTTTTAGGATATGGAGGATTTACTAATAGTAACTTAATGTTGTTTAATTAGTTCATATCAAATAATTAATATTGTTGATCAATAAAATTTAGAATAAAAACCACAAGTCATAATATTGTTTTCAAAACTCTCTTTTATGTTATTATCAAGCAATGCATTTTATTTTCACACCTTTATGTTTAAAACTTGGAATAACAACTAAAGTTATTATGAACAATTTTATTCTCATCAAATACTTTTGAGGCTTAGAACTTTATTAAGGGTTATAAATCTTTGATTTTTGTTGCCATAAAATATCTTCAAAGCAATATTGGAGTTGTAAACATTTTAGGTAAAGGTTTATTAATAAAAAGATATTCCCTTTATATAATTAAGAAATTTATTTTTGAATAAGGTTTTAGGGTTTAAGGAACAAAGGCATAACTGGACTTCCAAAACCAATATACTTGGTATAGGACCTAATATTTCATTTGTGTTTGAGTTTTCTTTGTTTTTTGTGATTGGTATTGACATGAAAACAAAAGTTTCAAATTTTTGTGATTTTTTGCATTTTCCAAAAATCAGGGATGTTACAATCTGAACATAATCCACTACGGCTGATCATAGCCCTAGTCTATGGCTTGTGAGAATCTAAGTCCAGGAATGGACTCCACCTACACCTTGATAGATTCTTCTCCACCAGCATTGCTAATGATGACGCTTCATCGGTTAAGTAGAATAAGACTCCTCCTAATTTCATTAGATATCACTGCCTTCACGATGAAGACCTCCATTTAGGCTTCAACTCTAAGCATGGGGTCAAAAGGGAACAATGAGTAATGAGCGTTACTCAACAAGTTCATAAAATACAGTGGGTAGTTTGATACACTAACTCCATCTTTAGACTATAAAGAGTTATAAGCTAATGCAATGTTTTGCAAATATTTCTTTAGGAAGATGCTTTTAATATTGAAAACTATGCCCTCTAAATCATCACAGGGGCTATAACTTCATGGAGTTCCATTCCTGTAGCGGTCTGATACGTCTCCAACGTATCTATAACTTCTGACGTTCCATGTTGATATTATGCCAATTGCTACATGTTTTCTATACACTTCATAGAAGTTTCATGCATTTTGTCGAACTAACCTATTGACAAGATGTCGCACTTCCAGATTCATGTTTTCTGCTATTTTTGTATTTCAGAAAATTTGTTCTGGAAATATTCTCGGAATTGGACGAAACAAAAGACAAAGTCCCTATTTTCTATCATGTACACAGAGTCCGAAGGAGACTCAAAGGAGGCCTAGGAGGCAGCCACACTAGGTGGCGGCGTGCCCCCCTGTCCGCGCGGCCACATGGTGTGGGGCCCCTGGTTTCCCATCGACACCGCTTTCCGTCTATATATTGCCTTCCTCGGGAAAACCCTAAGCACACGAGCCTCCATCCACGAAAAGTTCCGCAGCCGCCGCCGTCATCAACCCTAGTTCGGGAGGGTTCTGAAGCTCTTCCCGGCACCCCGCCCAAGAGGGGAATCATCACCGGAGGGCTCTTCATCACCATGACTGCCTCCGGAGTGATGCGTGAGTAGTTCATCCTCGGACTACGGGTCCATAGCAGTAGCTAGATGGTTTTCTTATCCAATTTTGTGCCATCATGTTTAGATCTTGTGAGCTGCCTAATATGATCAAGATCATCTTAGTGTAATGCTACATTTTATGTTTGTTGGGATCCGATGAATATTGAATACTATGTCAAGTTTATTATAGATCTATCATATATGTTATTTGTGATCTTGTATGCTCTTCGTTGCTAGTAGATGCTCTGGCCAAGTAGATGCTTGTGACTCCAAGAGGGAGTATTTATGCTACATAGTGGGTTCATGCCTCCAGTAATCTGGGAGAGTAACAGTAACATCTAAGATTGTGGATGTGCTATTGCCACTAGGGGTAAAACATCAATGTTTTGTCTCGGCATAATTGTGTTGTTTACATTACACACTTTACTTAATGTAATAATTTGTTGCTTGCAACTTAATACCCCAAGTTTGCTCGGATGATGTCATGAGGGTGGATTATTAGTCATAGATGCAGTTGGATAACAGTCTATGTATCATGTTGTAATGCCCAAATGAATATCGTAGTAGTCATCATGTCATGTACATGCATTACGGTGCATTCTCTATTTGTCAATTGCCCAGCTATAATTTGTTCACCAAGCATGTTATTTATTTGTTATGGAGAGACACCACTAGTGAGCTGTGGACCTTGGTCCATTCTTTTACACTGATAATACAACCTATTGCAAACACTGTTCTTTTTCACTTCAACCACTATTCTCAATTCATTCACTAGAAACAAATATCATTTTTCACACTATACGTCTAATCCTTTGTTTTCAGCAAGACCGGTGAGATTGACAACCTCACTGTTTCGTTGGGGCAAAGTATCTTGGTTGTGTTGTGTGCAGATTCCACATTGCTGCTGACGAGGGGATGAATCCTGGACCTATCGAGTGAGGCTACCCGGTCTAAGGCCCAAGACTTAAGCCCGAAGGGAGATACCATGGACAGTTCTAAAAGGACCAATAAAAGCCCACCCGCAAGGCCTTGCGGGTCAAGGAAGGAAACTTGTAACCGACTTAAGGTTAGGGTTTGTAACCCACCGGGTGCGGTTCGAGACCCGGCCACCTATATAAGGCCAGGAGAATCACTGGGAGGGGGACCAAGCAACACCGCATCACCAAAGCCTTGAGATTGAGATCATACTCTCCACTCGAGCACCCCGCATTGTAACCGATCTATTGCTAATACAGATCGACAGAAGCAGGAGTAAGGGTTTTACCTCTACGAGGGCCCCGAACCTGGGTAAATCGTGCCCCTATTAGCCGACGATTGTAACCAGCGCCTACACGTTCTACTAATCAAAACCCTATCGGTTCACCCGAGGGACTTGTTGAGATGCATATTCGACAATTGGCGCCGTCTACTGGATCTACGACATCTTCGGCCTCATCATCGCCAACCTTCAACTGAAGCCCCGGAACCTCGACTTCAGTGGATCCGATCCGATTCGGGTCGATCATCGTCGCGCCCCACTCGCCGGAATCGCGCCCGGCGTTCAATGGATTGGAGAAAAGCGTCAGCCTGACGTTCGGGATCCTCCACTTGCACGCCAACAAAGCGGGAATCCTGCACTTCCCCGAGCAGAACGATCTCAAAGGATCAGACTCCGAGTCAGTCTCGAGTCCGGCAACTTTCTACTCGCTGCCCAGCTATGCTGATTGCGATTTAGCACCCAGCGGCGGATCCATCCGTCCTAGCACTCGCAACTTCCACACCATGGCTGCGGAGGAACCTTCTCGGGTCGGAAAAACTTGTCAATCTACGCCTAGGACTCGCGGGCCACATCTGGCCCAGGTCTGCATGGCAGGATCGAACGAGCCACTCGAAGAAACGGAAGACAGCATGAAGGAACGAGAGCTCATTAAAGTGTCGTGAGTATCCTGGCTCAAAGCAAAGACGGCCGTACATTCAGGACAGCCGATTGAAGAAGGAGCCCCTCAAGAAGACCGAACCGCATACCACTATCATCTAGTGAAAGCGGCGGCATTAATTAAAGAAGCCCGCAAGGATCTGGACGAGCGGAAAAATCTGGCGGACGAATCGAGCCAACGTCGTGCGGCGCTCTCCAAAATGCACCCAGTAGGAAACCATCCCGCGAAGAAAAGATACGTCTCGAAGACCGCAGCCCTGGATCACGAATCTCTCAGCGGGATCAGCAAAACGCTCGAAACATCTCTGATGCGCATCGATGATGACGGTAACGCGCACCCGACGACTCCAGCTGCCGCGGTTCTGGCAGCAGCCACGTACCTGCAGGCAAACAAGCCTGGAGAAAACGACCCCCACAGGGAACAGTACCAACAAGTCCAGAAGGGGTTGGGCATGGCAGCCGCAAGACTTGCGGCTCAAAGCCGCAAACACGCGACAACGCAAGAGACTGAGAAAACCCCTCGGAAGGATAAAGAAATACCCCGCGGACGCAGGAGCACCTCACCTAGGAGAAAGGAATCACCTCGTCGCGCCTGAGGAAAGGAAGCACGGTGTCGCGGTGACAGCCCGAGCGGCAGCGACGTTAGCCTGAGAGATCGCGACTGCAGTCCGCGGCATGACAGTAGCCGTTCGCGACACCGCAGCAAGGAGCCACGAAAGCAGGACGATCGCGACCGGCCCGAGCACAACGCGCGATCCGACATTGCTCAGAACAAGGTCGACAGAGCCCGAGCAATTAGAAATCGCGCACGGTCCCTATCTACCTCTTCCGACGAGGAAGCCTGCGAAGCATTGTGTTTCACTCGCGATATCTGCGAAGCACCGATGCCCAGAAGATTCAAGCTTACCACGGAGGTCCCAAAATACGACGGCTTGCTGGAGCCCAAATCCTGGCTATCAGATTACCTCACGACAGTAAAATGCCAACGTGGGAACAAGACAACGGTTATGCAGTACCTCAACCTACATCTCGTAGGCGTTGCGTGCAGCTGGCTCGAAGGAAGACCGAGGGCATGCTACAGATCATGGGACGATCTAACGTATGACTTCCGCAAAAACTTCCAAGCAACTTACAAACGACCCGCATCTATCGAGGAGCTGCGGGCTTGTAAGCAGAAGAGCGGCGAGTCTACTCGCGAGTACATTCAGCGATGGACTACGCTCAAAAATACAGAGGGAAACATATCGGAGGAGGTTGCGGTTGAAGCTTTCACCAAAGGAGCTCGACGAGCCGCTTTCAGAGAAGAGTTGGGGCGAGCTGCACCCAAAACCATCGGGGAACTGATGGCCATAGGCGACAGATGGGCCAATGGCGAAGACTCCATGCTCAACGAGAAGGCATCTTCACCAGCACCTGAGGATGACCGCCATGGTCGAAAGAAAAAGAGAAAGCACTTCGATCATGACGATCGAGAAGAATTGGTTGCACCAGAGTTCACAAGAAACCGTGACGGCGGACCTCATGGAAATCGCGACTGGAAGCCAAAACCTGAGGATAAAACTCCCGAGGAGTACCTAGAAGGTTACTACACGCTACATCTATTTACAGATAAGCGCATAGGAAAGACCAAGGCAACCCACCTCCTCAAGGATTGCTGAAAGTTTCTCGACATCCACGAGGCCTTCTCGAAGAAAAACAGAGCTGCAGTCAATCAGGGCTATCCACAGCTCCTAGGAGGAAGACATCATGGATTCCACCCGCCACAACCCCTACCTCCACCAGGACATCAAAACACGGTGTTGGCCGCGCTACCAGCGCCACCCGCAGCAAATCAAGGAGGCAATGGATAACTGAACCAAGCAGGACTCCTTGGAATGATACAGAAAGTCTGCCTGCCCCGCAGAGTCCAGAAAACAAATACACGCCAAGTGGTCATGGCAGTACAAGCTCCACCGTCCAAACCCGAATACCTGAAGATGGCAGATCAGTCGATCACTTTCTCCAAAGAAGACCATCCGCCTCGGTAGATCGAGCAGGACACGCCGCGCTCGTCATCCAAGCGCAAATAGGCAATTACGAACTTGCGTGCGTGTTCATGGACGGCGGCAGCGGGATAAACATCATTTACGCGGATACACTCCGTAAGATGAACAAGAACTTGGATGGACTAGCAGAGTCAGAAACATCCTTCCACGGGATAGTACCAGGCAAAGAAGTCCGACCACTCGGAACAATCAACTTGGAGGTGGTGCTCGGAAACCCAAGAAACTACAGGCAATAATTCCTCGACTTCGAAGTAGTCGACTGGCCCTCATAGTACCACGCCATTCTCGGCCGAACAACATTCGAGAGATTCATGGCGGTACCTCACTACACCTACCTGAAGCTCAAACTTCCTGGGGAATACGGCACCATCACCATAGATGGAAACTTCCAGAAATCTCATAAGTGCGACATCGAGTTCAACGAGATTGCAAAATCTTTCGGGATGCAGGACGAGCTGGAAAAATTGGCAAAGACCACAGACCACTCCGTCATGCCTCTCACCAAAAAGAATGCTCCAGAACTCGAGTTCAGTGCAAACAGCGACACTCGAAAGCATCAAGTGCATCCGACAGAGCCCGCGAAGACGGCGATGGTGTCCACAACCCTCTCGCCCGCATAGGAAGCCGCGCTCGTCGAACTCCTCCGTGAGTACTAGGAAATCTTCGCCTGGCAGCCTTCAGACATGCCAGGGATACCCAGGGAGTTCCCCGAGCACTCACTCGAAGTTTTCAAAGACGCCAAACCTATCAAGCAAACAACCCGACGGTTCTCCGAGCCAAAGCAGAAAGCACTTGGAGAAGAAGTGAATCGACTACTCGCCGCAAAATTCATCAGAGAGATAAAAATATCTACCTGGTTAGCAAACCCGGTGCTGGTCCCGAAGAAAAACACTGACATCCTTCGCGTGTGCATCGACTACACGTCGTTGAACAAACACTGCCCCAAGGATAACTTCCCCTTGCCACGGATCGACCAGATCGTGGAGTCCACCGCAGGCTGCCAGCGCCTCTCCTTCATAGACGCTTACTCGGGCTACAATCAGATCAGGATGAAGAAGGAGGACGAGGAGAAGACATCGTTCATCACACCTCACGGTATCTACTGCTACACGACAATGCCCTTCGGGCTAAAAAACGTAGGCGCAACATATCAGTGTTGCATGCAAAAATGCCTCGCCAAGCTCATTGGCAAGAACGTATAAGTGTATGTTGACGACATCGTCATCAAGACTCGAGTGGAGGATACGCTCCTCGAGGACACCATGGAGACATTCGATGCGCCCAACGCGTACAGGATTAAGCTCAACCCGAAAAAATGTGTATTTGGCGTCCCTGCGGGACAACTTCTCGGGTATTTGGTATCCGCCCGAGGAATCGAAGCTAATCCGGAGAAAATTCAAGCGATCTTGACAATGAAGGAGCCAACCAATCTTCGCGGCGTGCAGCAGCTCGCAGGGTGATTAGCCGCTCTGAGCAGATTCATCGCAAGATTAGGCGAGCAAGCATTGCCCTTCTACAAGCTGTTGAAAAAGACAGATAAATTCGAGTGGACACCCAAAGCAAAAAAGGCGTTCCTCGATCTGAAGCAAGTACTACAGAGCAAGCGCGTCTTGGCAACGCCACAAGAGAAGGATCCCTTATACCTCTATCTAGACGCAACAAACCAAGTCGTCAGCACAGTCATTGTAGTCGAGCGGCCCGAGGATGGAAAGGCATACGGAGTCCAGAGGCCAATATATTAAATCAGGGAGGTGCTTTCACCGTGCAAACAGCGATACCTTCACTACCAGAAACTCGCGTATGGCGTGGTGCTAACAGATCAAAAA
The DNA here is from genome assembly GCA_028641055.1 of Alopecurus myosuroides. NCBI lineage: Eukaryota > Viridiplantae > Streptophyta > Magnoliopsida > Poales > Poaceae > Alopecurus > Alopecurus myosuroides. The sequence goes on along the minus strand of CM054061.1, from coordinate 125,420,403 downwards.
CTCAAGCATTACTTCCAGGAGCATACCGTCACGGTGCTAAACGACGCATCACTCGGTACTATCATGAACAACCCCATGGCATCCGGAAGAATTGCAAAGTGGAGCATCGAGCTGGGCGCCTGGGACATAATATACGCAGGACGCAACTCTGTAAAATCCCAGGTAGTCGTGGAATTCCTAAGCGAGTGGACGGAACTAAAAACACGAGGACCGCCAGAATACACGAGCAACTGGATCATGTACTTCGACGGGTCGAAGAGAAACGAAGGAGCTGGAGCCGGGGTCGTTCTCCTCTCTCCCAGAGGAGATAAGTTGCAGTACGTCCTGAGATTGGACTTCCCACTCGATGATCCAGCATCCAACAACGACGCAGAATATGAAGCCCTCCTTCATGGCATGAAAATGGCGATCGCCTGCGGAGCTACCCGACTAATGATATATGGAGACTCAAACCTCATCGTGCAGCAGACGATGAAAGAGTGTGATGCTATCGCGGATAACATGGTCGCATCTCGTTATATGTATAATCTGCTAGAAGGAAGTTTCAAAGGGTGCGAACTGAAGCACATTGTGTGATCCAACAATGAGCAAGCAGATAAGCTGGCAAACATGGGGTCCACAAACACACCCATACCGCCCGGAATCTACTTCGAAAGAATGATCAAGCGTTCAGTCAAGGTAAAAAAACCAGCGAGAACACCCGCAACATTGGAGACAGAAATCAGCCCGCAAATTGCTATTATCGAGCTCACCCACAATATCTCAAGGCAAGTTTTTCTGGTCGACCCAGTCTGGACGCAGAAATACCTCGACTACTTGTCCAATAAACAGCTCCCAGCGGACATTTGCGAGGCCTGACAAATAGTACGACGTAGCAAATCCTTTCCGGTGCTCAACGGAGAGCTATACAAACAGAGCATATCAGGAATATTGCAGAGATGCATAGCACCCGAGGACGGAAAGGAGCTGCTACAAGACATACACCAAGGAGATTGTGGACATCACGCCAGTTGGAAGGCAATTGTAGGCAAGACTTTCAGGGCAGGATTCTACTGGCTCACGGCAGCCAGAGACGCAAAAGACCTAGTCCACAAATGTAATGCCTGCCAGAGGTTCGCGCCCAAGCCACACGCCCTGCCACAGAGCTCCACATAATCCCCATCGACTGGCCCTTTGCTCAATGGGGGCTAGACATGGTAGGACCCCTACGCAAATCAACGCCCGGATGATACACCCACCTGCTAGTGGCAGTCGACAAGTTCACAAAATGGATAGAGGCTATGCCAGTCACCTCCGCACACGCTCAGTGCGCCGTGAGATTCCTCGACTCCATCGTGTGCAGATTTGGCATACCACACAATATCATCACGGATAACGGAAGCAACTTCACGGCCAAGGAAACGGATGACTTCTATGAGAAAAAAGGGATCACCCTCAGCTTCGCCTCGGTGGCTCACTCGCAAACCTACGGCCAAGTCAAACGGTCCAACGGATTAGTTTGCACTGGCCTGAAGAAACGACTACTCGATCGACTGCACCCGACGGCAGGGCACTAGGCCGAGGAACTACCATCAGTACTGTGGAGCCTCCGCACAACACCAAATCGGTCAACAAACTATACGCCATTTTTCATGGTCTACGGAGCCGAAGCTGTCCTACCCGAAGACGTCAAATTCAGTGCTCCACGAGTCGTTCCATACAACGAAGAAACCTCAAACAGGGCACTCGCAGAAGACGTGTACGCACTCGATGAAATTCGGGACATTGCACTCGCAAGATCCGCAGTATACCAGCAATCACTGCGCAACTATCACAATCGCCGTATACGCCACATATCCTTGGTGGTAGGAGACCTGGTGCTGCGGCTCAAGCAAAAGGAAGGACACAAGCTCGAGCCACCATGGGAAGGACCCTTCATTATACATGAAGTTATCCCAGGAGGCACCTATCGATTGAAGAACCCGAACACCGGCGGAATCTACTCCAACCCATGGAACGTTGCACATCTCCGCAAGTTCTACCCCTAGAATTATCCTACTCGCAAGAAATAAGGTTGTACCAGCCACTCTGTAGCTCGATCAAATACATGGCTTCTCAGCCATATCAATAAACACATGGTTCCTCAATCATAGCTACCGCATTTTCCATCTTACATGCTAAAGACAACAGGTCTACACCCCAAACACACGGGGGCCACGCCTAACTAGCATAAATAAATTTTTTCGAGCGCTACAAACAAAATAAGGATATTTACACCTTATAAACACCTTAAAACATTTCGAGTGAACTATACAGGGTCACAAGGCTTACGCCTTAAACACATTACAACAAAATACAGGATATTTACATCCTACAATTACATCTGACGACGAGCAGTCGTTTCCTCAAGCATTTGATCAATCTCCTCGGAAGTCAGCCGAATAATCTGCTCCGCCGCAGGCTGAATGAGCGCGTAATGAGGAGAAAAATCTACTGGAGATTCAAGAAGCCGCACCACTGAGCTAAAATTGATCTCAGCATGCCACACCGAACGAAGACGAGAGCTACCTGAGATCCACAGATAAGTTGCTGGCGAGCGCACTCCCGAACCTCTCCTACTCGACGAAAAATCCTTAGCAAGCCACCCTAATGGAGGGATGATAACCCGGTAGGCTAACGCCAAGGAGTAACTCGGCCCAAAGGACGCTGCGCAAGACCCGGCTTAGGATAAAGAAGCTTCTAGAAGGCCCAGGAACGAAGGCCTCGTAACCCGGATTGTGGGTTCCGGTAAGGAAGTTTAGGGTTTGTAAGCAGTGTCCGGGTAGGATTCAGAGTGCGCCTTGGAGAGTAAGCCAGGGGGTCCGGATGTTATATAAGCCGGTCCCTAGGTTACGGTTAGACAAGCTTTTACGTGAGCAAGAACCTGATCGCTAGATCGAGAGATTTCTAGTATCTATTGTAACACCAGTATCGAGCTAATATATTTAGATCGTAGACTCGGCGACTTGATTGCCGGCTACCAGATCGCATATCACCATGGTCTCCTTTGAGCTAAACCCTCTCCCAAACACTCGAGTCGATTCGCCCCAAGACAAGTTACCCCCGGTAACGTCTGCCGTGATTATCCCACGACAGTTGGCGCCCACCGTGGGGCCTACGTCCAAGGGTGTTTACATCACGGGAGAAGCTCGGGAGAACACGAAGAACTTCGTCGTCGGCGAGATCTACACCAACCCCGAAGGAGAGAAGATGGTGGACGATTTTGGCTGGGGGCGAGAGTCGGATCTGCTCGAATCCGGATCTGTCGTGACAATCGGCCGGATCAACGTCTTCATTGGCATGGTACATACGTCCGTTTTAGCTCCTGACGATTTTGGATTTGATTCTGTGTCAGGGGAGGCCACCTGCGTTCAGTCCGATGGGGAGGAATCGGTCGGGACGGTAGATCCGGCAGAAGAGCCCACCACGAAGAGGGAACAGCCGGAGGAGCCGGCATGGACCCCGCGTGGCCGGGTTATGAGAGAAGATGACACCGAGTCCATCCTGCACCTGCTGGAGGACCGGTACGAGGAAGACATCGATGATGAGGAAGAATACGAATCTGCGCCAAGCATTGTGCGCCAAGTCGCGGTTTACACGGCCCCCGCAACCAATCTTAATCAGGGGAACGTGACCGCGGCCGCTATTGAAACAGCGCAAGCATTGGCCCAGCAGCAAAATCCGGTTGACGGAAACCCGGTTTTAACCCGGGTCGACGGAGAATCGGCATCAGTTACCAGCCACGCGGCGGATAGCGAGTTGCAGGCAAACATGTTCGGATATCTGGCAAACCGGACGCCAGGGGCGGGTCCTTCAAATCCGCAACACCCGGCCCTGTTCAACAACAACCTGATCCTGGATCCCACCGTTCTAGCCACAGTCATAACCCCGGAAAACGCGACGAAACGTGTTAGGGATCTGGATGTAGCCCGTCGTGCATTGGAACAACAGAGAAGGCAAGTGGAAGCAGAAAAACAAGGGGTAGCTGCGCACCAGCGCGATCTAGATGCATTGGAGAACCGGCTCCGAGAAGAGACAACCAGGGTGCGTCAAAGGCACCAGACCAGATTACCAGCAACGGGTGGAGTTATAAACCCGGCCACACTATTCATCACACCCCAGGATCAGCCGATTCCAGCAGCAAACCAAGGAACTGTACATCAACCCGCAACTGGAGGAGCACAACCGGTAAACACGCAGGCCGGGTTACCTATATTACAGACTGGAGTTACTACCGGCAATACATTACCACCACCACCACCGTCGCGGTTTCGCACGCCAGCAGGTCATTACAACAATCCCATGGATAATGTGTATGCTGCAACGTTAGCATTGAATCAGATCCCCGTAAGAGAGTTACCCCATGCGGAGCAGACCCGACGGGCGATCGATTTATTGCATACGGCAGTGGCACAGCAAGTTAATTACCCGGACAACAGAAGTGGAATGCATGGGACACCGTATATCAGCCAGCAACGAGCCAATACCAGCAATATTCAGACAAGCTCAGCGCGACGGAGGGCAGAGCAGCAGCAAATGCCGCCTCCTCCCCGTGTTCAAGCAGTACCAGCAGCATCAGCGGCGCAAGCCATTGTGGATAGTTCCAGAGCGAGGAGAGCCGCGGCCGGGTCTGCGGTGCATGGACCAGCAGCAGTGCCGCACCCAGCCGCGCCCCCCGCAGGATCACACGTTTCCCGAGTGAGGCCGGTTCCGACTAATCTCGTCGGGCCTAAGTGTCTGTCGGATAACATTAGGGCTGAGCCTTACCCGGATAAATTCAAGGAGCCGGGTAAAGTGGTGAATTATGAGCCGACTATGGATCCGGAAACATGGTTGAGCAGCTATGAGATGGCAATGTCAATTCGCAACGCAACTAAAAATCTTCAAGCCAAGTTCATGTACCTAATGATGTCAGAGGGAGCAGCAAAGTTATGGTTCAATAATCTACCGGAGGGATCCATCAAGTCATGGGAGGAGTTGAAAACTGCGTTTATCAAACACTTTCATGGGACATGCAGAAAGCTATTTACTATTGATGACCTAGAGCGGTGTGTCCAGAAGAAGGGAGACTCGGCGCGCAGTTGTGTCGTGGGATAATCACGGCAGACGTTACCGGGGGTAACTGATCTTGGGGCAAGACGACACAGGCGTTTGGGAGAGGGTTTAGCTCAGAGGAAAACATGATGGAACTCGATCTGGTAGCTGGCAATCAAGTCGCCGAGTCTCCGATCTCAATATATTAACTCAACTCTCGTGTTACACTGGATGCTCGATATCAAGCGATATTGCTAGAACTCTTGGATCTCTCTTAACCTAACTTAGGGGCCGGTTTATAAAGCACCCGAACCCCCTGGCTTGCCCTCCAAGGCGCACCCTGAATCCTACCCGGACACTACGTACAAAACCCTAACTTTCCTTACCGTAACCCACAATCTGGGTTACGAGGCCTACAATCTTGGGCCTTCTAGAAGTTCTTTTATCCTTAGCCGGATCTTGCGCAGCGTCCTTTGGGCCGAATTACACCTTGGAGTTGGGCTACCGGGTTATCATCCCTCCATCAAGTTGGGTGCGCCGAGTCATGGAGATACTTCACTCATCTACGGATATTCAGCCAATGATGCGTTACAAGCGATGGCAAAGACGTGCAAGTACATACCTTTAGTGCAAAAGTTAACGCACATGAAATCTAGTCGAAATGCTTCAGAGGTTACGATGGGAGAGCTAATGGATGCATGCAACAAGCACGCTGCAACAGATACTACAGAAGAGGATGTCGATGACAAGAAAGCAAAAGCAAACACAAGCAACAATGGAAGAACTGGCAATGGATCAACGCCGGGTAACAATGGAGGTAACAATGGGAACAACCAGAATAAGCACCCGTTTGAGGGAAGTTCCGAGTTTGTCGCTAGCACAGAAGCCGGGTCTTCGAGACCCAGGGCGGAAGGAAACTTCAATGGAGGAAACCAGAACCTCAAACTGCGACAGAAGACAGAGCCTCGCGACAGGATTCAACAAGTATCTTCGCCTGGCTCGCCCGATACTTCAAGGTGGCCAAAATAAAGCCTCGACTGCGGTCAGACCAGAAATTGTTCGCATGCGGCTTCAAGCTGCCCGCCTCATAGGAAATGTGGTTATCCACCCAGTGGGTTTCACAAGGTCCCTCGGGCTCAACAACTGCAAATTCAGCAAACAAGTCAAAACAGAAAAGGAAGCAAGCAACAAAGTGCTAGGGGGCTTGCAAACTTACAAAGCATGTCCTTCGCAACGGCCGCCAGCTCTTCCATCACAAACTGCTCACGCTCAGCCGCAAGTTTCTGCTTCGACTTGGCAACATCAGCCACGCCCCGCAAAGCTTTCAGTTTGTGCTCGCCATCCGCAACGTGGTCACGGAGTGAGGCAAACGTGCTAGCAACATCAACAAGAGCATTCACCTGCGCAACAGACCCACTCGAAGACACTACGCTACAATCCACTACCTGGAAAGAAATGAAGCAAGTTTAGAAAAATAACAAGACCCCACTCGAGAAACACACCACCCATTTCTCGGGTGCTCGGGGGCTACTCCCATCGGGAGCATACAACCGTAAGGTGACAATAGACACTGAAGATTTTAGGAAACACTTTGATTACGCAAATACGGGAATACATCCCAAGGTTCATTACAACGATAAGCAAAAGAAAATAGAAACTATCCTAAGGGGCCGCAGAAGTGGTTCCACTCGCGGAAGGCTGCCTCTTGCGACTAGCACGAGCAAGAACTTCAGAGAGCTTCTTCGCAAGGACTTCAGCATGAGCGCCAAAAGTACGGAGCGCTACCTTTTTGCCAAAGGCGTCGTACGGAATGCTCGAATACACCTTCTCCAAGTCATCCGAGACTCCGTGCGCCAGGGCAAATTGGATAGCCATCTTGGCCCCACACTCAGACCGAGAAACTGAGTATTCCTGGAGAAGATTCTCATCATCCAGGAACACCTTCAGGAGGCCGCCCAGCGTAGGCGGAATCGCCACATCCACCAGTAAGCGCTCGTGGAACTGGGTCAACACTCGGGTGGCGTCACCAACAAGGGAGCAGATTCTACTCGTGTGTTCCTGGAGCTGAGTGCAAGAGTCCGTGAGGGCATCCAGTCGCTGGCTCCCAGGCAGCTACAGTCCAACCCCAAGGGCATCTACAGCAAAGACAGCATAAATTTCCAAGACAAAAAAATAAAGTTCGAATTGCAGCAGAAGGATGATGAAACATAGCTTACCCGCAAACTTCTGAGCCAGGGGACGGATGAGGCCGACAAGATCACTGTCATGCTTGGCGCCTGCCTCCTCTAGTTGCTTCAGCGCGTCTTGAGCCTTCGAGAAGCTCCCCTCAAGATCAGCCGAATGTTTACGAGTGGATTCTAACTCCTTTCAGGAGGATTCCAGCTCCGCCTCAAGGGTTTGCACCCGAGCAACAGCTTCAGCTTTCTCGGCCTTCAGGTGGGTAACTTCATCTACAAGTGACGAATACAGCTAGAGCAACTTTCGCGATCAACAGAATCCGTAAAGCAGGGTGAATTAACTTACCTATAAGGGAGCAGACGTACTTGACGAGCCGATCGCAATCCACCCGAAGGGAAGCGCAATCTGCCTCAGCCGAAAGCACTCAACGACCGATAGCAGCAAGGGAGTCAAGGAGAGTCTGCAAAAGCCCAAGACAAAAATTCAAGTTAGGGACAGAATCTCTTGAGCCTATACACGACTTTACACAGTCTAATATAGCCTCGGGAGCTACTCCCATCGGGAGCACTGCCGTGCACCCGATAGAATCAAGGAAAACGGAAAGGAAAAGAGTCATATTGAGTCCGTGGCTAACCGCAAGCAATTAACCACTGCCTCGGGGGCTACTCCCATCGGGAGCACTGTCGTCCACCCGATAGAAATTACGATCAAACAAAGCAAAAGATGCAAGAAGAAGGGACAAACTTACTTGGCCTTGGGCAGTAGAAAGAGGATCCGCTGAGCTGCCCGAAACCTCCTTGTTTGCAGAAGCTCCACCCGCGAAGCCAGGCAGCCCATACTCAGGAGTCACGGCTGCCCTCACGGGACTTGGAGATCTTCGGGTGACTTCTGCGGCTGGAACTTCTCCCACCGCTACTTCTTTCCTCTTCACAGAGGGAATCGAAGAAGTGTACCGGCCAGGGCTGATGGTCTGAAGGCTGCTATTGAAGAAAAAGTCAGACAAAGACCAAGAACAAGAAAAAGATTCGCGACTAAAAAAACAACGCATAAGAAAGACTTACTCATCCTCATCCTCATCATCTGGAATGTCCACATTCCAGGCGGTGGGAACCTTCGTCTTGCGGCCCAGGGGAGGAAGCACATTGAGAGGAGGCACCTGAAGAGGCTCAGTCGCCTTGATAGACTCGTCACCCGAGGAACTGCCCTTGGAGGTGAGTTCGTCTTCTTGGGGTTTACGGCGCTTGCGACGCTGGAGCTGCTCGCTATCCGACTCCTCCTCGTCGTCCACGTACTCGTGCTCAGAGCTCGAGTCAGCCTCAGCAACGTTGGTCTCAAGAGGAGCGTCCATGTTACTCGCAAGAAGATATGATGCCTCTTCTGCAGTAACGGGCGGGTAGCACGTCACCACGTTCAAGCTCTATGGAAAGGGAAGAGAATAAAAGATTCTCAATCGACAAAAAATTCAGACTACAAGAAACAAAAGAAGAACAACAAACTCACCTCGGCTGGGGGAGGTTTCGAAGCCTCGAATGGCTCGAGAGAACAGGCCGGGAAGGCCTCTCCCTTCTTCAGCTTGGTGATGGCCGCGGTCTTTTTCTCGAACTCAGCATTCGAGAGAATGTCTTCGCAGACGCGGCTCAGATCCTGGGTGCCCTGATACTCCCACATGGTCGACGGCCTCTCCTGAAGGGGATGGATCCTCCGCCAAAGAAATACACTTGCTAAGTGCAATCCATTCAGTGGAACCCCCATCACCTTGTCGCGGAAGCTCCCCACCTTCGCGAGTAGGGGGAGACGATCTTACTGTCTCCGGCGGTGAGCTTGTGCGCCAAGATTTCCTCCACTTCATAATCGCGAATGGATGGAACTCAGGAGCTCCACCCGCGCTGTTGTCGATGACGTAGAACCACTTCTTCCGCCATCCTTGCGCGGAGTCGACGAAGTACATCTCCATGTAGGGGATGTCCGTCCTCGCCTGGATCCCGAAGCCACCGGTGCGGAGTGGCTCTCCCAGCTTCTCGCCTAGTCGCAATTTCTCCCGGAAAATCCGCACCTTGAACAGGTCCTTCCAGAGGCCCCAATGCGGGAGGATGCCCAGATAGCACTCGCAAAGCACGATATGTGATGAATCGCGTTTGGAGGCCAGTCATGGAGCTGTATGCCATAGACATACTGCAATCCAAGGAGAAAGGGGTGGAGAGGAAGAGAGAGATCGCGCGAGACGTGCTCCACAAAGAACACGCGCTCATTCGCGTGAGGAATGGGTACCTCTTCTTTTTTGGACAAGCGCACACGCTTGTCAGCCTCAGGAGGAAGCAGCCCCTCCCGTTGCATGTCGGTGATTCTCTTCCTGGTGGTGTTGGCGGCGCTTCAGTCGCCCGTTTTAACGGCAGGCGGCTCGGAAGCGTATCCAGCGTCCTTCGAAGACGATGCGGTGGCGCCGCGTTTCCTTCCTATAGCCATTAGAGCTCTCTGGTGTTCGCAGAACGGGAGATGCGCGCAAGGAGGAAGAAGAAGAGCAAATGGCCGGGAGATTTACCCATCTCCTAAGGGCTACTACTTATACGCAGACCAGGCCGATCCAAACCGTGGATTTGGCGATGTCGCGCTCATCGTGGCCGCCACGCGTGAAGTGAAAATGAGGTGGCGGTGAACAGTTACCTCTGCCACGATCTTTACAAAACAATCGTGCGCATTTACAGCGCGTGGCTCGCGGAAAAACCGGAAGCGACCTATCGTTATCGGTCAAAAATCTGACAAGGTGGGCTAGCGTGCTCTGCTTCGCTCCGTCACGTCCCATCGGGAGGAGTCAGAACAGACGAGTGCCCAGTGACATCATTGCATACCTCATCGGACGCGAAAACTCTTTCGTATAACCTCCCTGACACGAAATTTTCTTTCGTATGGGAATATCAAGATGCGAAAACTCTTTCGCATAAGCTCCGTGACACGAAATTTTCTTTCGTATGGGCATATCAAGACCCGAAAACTCTTTCGCATAAGCTCACTGACACGAAATTTTCTTTCGTATGGGCATATGAAGACACAAAAACTCTTTCACATAAGCTCCCTGACACGAAATTTCTTTCGTATGGGCATGACAGGACGCGAAAACTCTTTCGCATAAATATCCACACACGAAATATCTTTCGTATAGGTACGGCAAGGCGCGAAAACATCTTTCGCATAAAATCTCCAGACATGAAAACTCTTTTGTATGGGCAAGATATTACAAAACGCAAAAATGTCTTTTGCATAAGTACAACAAGAAGGGAAATCTCTTCATTTGAAAATTCTCAAGATGATACTCGCGAGTATGCAGCTCCTGCCACTCTGTCACACGATGTATTTACACATCCTTACCCTGGATCGTTCCGCCGACTAGGCACATCCGGATGTCGTATTCTTTCGAGTATGAAGGTAAGACCCAAAAGATCTCTCTTATGGGCCTGGAATCGCACTCGAGCTGCGTCCTCCGGTAAATTTCCATGTCAACAACACGAACAAAAATCCTAGCGGACGCGCCGGGTACCCCTATAGGTTAAGTTCGACTCGGTAAGACCTCCACGGCCGAGTCGCAATGATCACCTCACCGGATTCGAGTCGGAGGTCTCGAGTCCGTGTAGGCCAGAACTGTTTTTGCCCTAGATGCAATTAATTGGCCCTGAGCTTTTGGGAGAGCCAAGCAACTGAGCCACATCCTTTTGCGAAAACAACCAAAACACAGGCACATTTATCGCTCAATGATCGAGTACAAGAAGCGCATCACGCATAGGGTATGCGCCCTCTAACACCAGACGGTTGAAGCAATTAATCGAGGGAAATCAAGACGAACTTTGAGCGTCTACCCGATAGATTCTCAATCGAGTAAACATTCGGGGGCTACTGACGAGGGGATGAATCCTGGACCTATCGGCTGAGGCTACCAGGTCCAAGGCCCAAGACCTCAGCCCGAAGGGAGATGCCATGGACAGTTCTAGAAGGCCCAATCAAAGCCCACCCGCAAAGCCTTGAGGGTCAAGGAAGGAAACTTGTAACCGACTTAAGGTTAGGGTTTGTAACCCCCCCCCCCCGGGCGCGGTTTGAGACCCGACCACCTATATAAGGCTACGAGAACCATCGGGAGGGGGACCAAGCAACACCGCATCACCAAAGCCTTGAGATTGAGATCATACTCTCGACTCGAGCACCCCGCATTGTAACCGATCTATTGCTAATACATATCGACGGAAGCAGGAGTAAGGGTTTTACCTCTACGAGGGCCCCAAACCTGGGTAAATCGTGCCCCCCCTATTAGACGACGATTGTCACCAGCGCCTACACGTTCTCCTAATCAAAACCCTATCGGTTCATCCGAGGGACTTGTTGAGATGCATATTCGACAGTTGCTGAGCCTGGTTGTGCGCCCTGGCAACATCATCTGTCAACAACCTTCAGAAGTGATTTCTTTCTCCTACTGGTTCGATTAAACCTTGGTTTCTTACTGAGGTAAATCTTGTTGATGTACTCATCATACCTTCCTCTTGTGGTGTCCCAACGAACATGTGTCCACACGCCATCAAGCTCTTTTCTGGCGCCGTTGTCAGGGAAGAAGAGGATTTTTGCAAGGGGAGTCTATCACCTATGATCTTTTTTACTTTGTTATTGCTCTGCTTAGTTTATTTTATTTTGTCTTGTTTGCTTCTTTATATAAAAAACACACCAAAAATTAGTTCCTATTTAAAGTTGCCTTTATGTCTAGTCATGTCCCTATAACTATGTCACATGAGAAAATGATCTTCCCTTTCAAACAAGGGAGTGAGGAGAGTTTTAAAGAAGCTTGGTCTAGAATTTTTTATTCTTATTGTAAAATTGAGCCTAAAATGACTCTAAGCCTGTTTCTTAGTAGCTTTTACTTTGGTCTTGTTCTTTGTTATAGATATGCTTTGGATGTTGTAGTAGGCGGAGATTTCCTTCATTGTGATGGGGATCAAGCTTTTAATGCCATAGAAAGTTGATTGCAACTTCTAGCTCACCTGGTAAATTTGATTCAGCCCTTGTGAGCATTCATGCTAGATTAGACACTCTTGAGACACATATATCTTGTTTAAAAGAAGGTTATAATCGGATTCGTGAACATTATGATTATGTACAACCAAATTTTGAAACTTCAAAATGGATCCCTACAGTAAAAGTTGATATAAATGGTGAAACTTTTCATGCTCGTTGTGATATTATGTCTGAATTTTTTCTTATGCCTAAAGATATTTACGAATCTTTGAATCTTTGGGAACTTTCTGAAGGTGGAGAAGGAATACCTCTAACTAATAATGCCATTATATTACCCATTGGGGTAGCTCAAGGAGTGTTTACAAAACTCCTAGGTATAACGGTATCCACTGATTATCTTGTTATTGAATGTCTAGGAAAAGGACAAATTACTCTTGGAAGATCTTTGCTAAATCTCTTGGGAGCAACAATAGATATGGGAAAAGGCACCATGAATATCACGTCCACACCAGTCTGCCGTCATGTGTTCCCTAAAAATAAGAGTAAGGGTAAGAGAAGTAAACGTAAGGTTTCTGTTATATATTTTGATGCTTCTTCACTTGAAAATACTTGATTCTTGCTTTCTTTGCCTAGCTGAAATGCATTAAAGAAAAGCACACTTGGGAGATATATAACCCATGTTTTATTTCTGTAATTTTTCTTTTATTTTCTTTGAGTCAAGTGTTGTTTACTTATGTAAAAACTCCTTTGTATCTTTACTTTTTAGAATTGTTGTGTCAAGTAAAGTCTCTCGTGAAAAGTTAATGCTAGATTCGGATTTTGCGCAGGAACAAACTTTTGTTGTCCATCGTTTAATTCGCCATAAATTCCAGAAAGATCAAAACATCCTGAAATTTTTTGTGCGTGATCCTAAGATATGTACGCAACTTTTCTTAGTTTTGGGTTTTCTGATCTGAGCAATGTAAGTGCCTCAAAAAAATTCGTATTTACAGACTGTTCTAGTTTTGACACGGTCTGCCTTCTATTTTGCATTCTCTCGTTTACTATGTTGAGTTGATTTCTTTGCTCCACAAAACATCAATGGATGTAGATAATGTTCATAAAGTATTGGTAATGCTTGTGTGCATGCAGAACATGTGAGTTTTTGATTATACACTAACCCTCTAATGAGAATTACTTTGAGTTTGGTGTGAAGGAAGTTTTCAAGGGTCAAGAGAATAGGACGATATAATTTGATCAAGAAGAGTGAAAAGCCTTAGCTTGGGGATGCCCCCGTGGATCATCCGAGAAAATTTCAAGAAGACTCAAGCGTCTAAGCTTGGAGATGCCCAAGGAATCCCCTTCTTCATCAACAACTTATCAGGTCATTTCTAGTGAAACGATATTTTTATTCGTCCACATCTTATGTAGTTTACTTGGAGCGTCTGTTCGTTTTTATTTTCTTTTATTTTCTGTAATAAAATTGGTTGGATCCTAGAATTCTTGTGCAGTAGAGAGACACACTCCTATTTTTCATATGAATACTCGTATTCTTCATTTATTGTCTAGCTGTTGTAATTCTTTTAGCTCCTGTTTTTCATGCATCTCTTATTCGGAGCTGTCAGTTCTTGTAGAGTAGCACTCTCTTGTTTCATTGATAAATTATTTGGAGAGTTTGTCTTGAAATAATTAAATGTGTTTGGTTGGAAATAGAAAATGCTACATGTGGTAGATGGTATATTGGAAAAGACATACATACTCTTGTAGATCACTGTCTTGGATAATGTAACATCCCAAGTATGAAAACTACCCTATAGAATGTTTGATTTCTTGTTTACTTAAAGTATTGCATCATGTCATCATGTCTAATTGTTGTTTGCATTTGTTTCTTAATTCTTGCATTTGTTTTCCACTGTTTTCACAACTCAAATTCAAACCTTACTCATACAATGTTTTCATACTTGTTCTGTTACAACTTTTGGAATAAAAATAACAAGTGAAAACAACCAAATTGTTCCATTTTTACTCCATGTTGGTCACTCATTATTTTGGTGGTTTTAATCAAACCAATAATCAATCAATAATTCCAAATCCTTTCAAATTCAATCAAATCTTCAAAACATCAATCCACTTGAGTTTATAACAATCTCCAAGATAATCAAACTCATTTAGTCACTTTAATCAATAGGGTTCACCCTATTAAAATCCTTGTTTTCAATATTAATCTATTAATTTCTAAATTGTTCAAATTCAAACCAAAACATTCAAACAGAACATTTTTGAACTTATAAATTTCTTTTTTTTAACAAGCCAATCAACTATTTTTCAATCAAATCAATCTTAGGGAAAACCCTATTAAAAAATGTCGTTTTAAACAAGGTTTATTTAATATTGAAAAAATTCTTTCAAATTGGGTTTCAAATGCCAACACTATTTTAAAATGTCACCTTTCTGCAAACAAATCTTGGAAAATGGTTTCTAATTACCTAAATATATTAACCAAATTTTCTGGAATTTTTCCTAATCAAAAACCCTATCAATTTCTTCCAAAACGGTTTTCTGCAAAAAAAAATATAAAACGTAAAAAGAAAGGAAAACCAACCCGTGGGGAGGCAGGCTAGGAAAGCCCACCTACAACCCACGGGAGCGCCAGCCCGCACGCCCCTTTTCTCCTTGGCCTTTGAGGCCCAGCCCGTTGGGGCTGTCGTCACCTTCGTACGGAAGGGGAGCAGCGGGGAATATGCCCCTCCCGTGGAGCTCCGAGCTCCACGTCGCCCCGCTCCACCTGCTACGCCTAATCCTATTTAGCTAGGGCATCCGAGGCCTCTCAAACCCTAGCATCCCTTCTCCATTCCCCGCCGCCGTCAACTCCTATTCTCCCATCGCCGCCACCTCCTCTGATTCGCATCCGTTCTCTGTAACTTCTGAACCCGGTCGTCGACTCTCTGAAAACCGCCGCCGTTCGCCGTCTCCGGTGGCTAGCAGAGCGCGCTAGCCACGGGAATGGATAGGCCTCGGCTCCACCTTCATCATCGACACCTCGGTGGAGCCCGAGGAGGGCCAGATCGGCCGCGCCG
The DNA here is from genome assembly GCA_028641055.1 of Alopecurus myosuroides. Taxonomy (NCBI): domain Eukaryota; kingdom Viridiplantae; phylum Streptophyta; class Magnoliopsida; order Poales; family Poaceae; genus Alopecurus; species Alopecurus myosuroides. The sequence goes on along the minus strand of CM054061.1, from coordinate 125,405,128 downwards.
TCGACGGCAAGGCTCGCCGTGGCGGCACCTCGCAGCAGCCGCGCCCCCTCCATCTGCAGTCGAGGTGAGCCGCTGCTCCTTTCCCTCTCCCTCACGATCTGTCCGCCCTAGGCCCACATCCACCCCAGCGCACGCCTACACCGGCCACACGCAGCCAGCACCCGCGGACGGCGCCACCCCGGCGATCAAGAACCTCGACGGCCTCTTGTCGATCTCTGTACGTGCAGTACCTGTTCGTTGCAGTTTCAGAGAAATAGGACCCGAAACATCACCTCATACCCCCCCGAGGCCCCTCCTGTTACAAACACAAGCCATCAGCCCACTGGTTTGGTTCCCCCCAGCGCGAGCAAGAGGTGGGGGGATCGAATCCCCCCTCCCACAATTAAAACAAACATTTTTTTTCCCAATGTATTGGTACAGAAACTTCCTGCTAATCACAAACAGGCCCTGGAAATTAATTCTAGCCCTGTACAAATTTTTTCCAAGTCCCTAGATCCATAAAAATGGCAGATTTGCACCCAATTTTGGAAATTGCATAAATAATTCATTTTAGCTCCAAATCCAACATTTTTTATATGTTTTCAATACCAAATTAAATGTTCTATCCAAATATAAAATTTGTTTACTGTTTTGAATATTTTAAATTGGTGCAATATTTGAAAACTTGTCAAATTCACTCAAATTTGCAAAATTCATAACTTGCTCATAAAAATTCCAAATTTCACAAACCAAATATGTTTTCCAATCAACTTTTCATGTACTTTCCAAATATAAATTTTGGTTGCTGTTTTGAATAATTTAAATTGCTGAAAACAACTGTTTCTTGTTTATTGCATTTAAAATTGCCAAAATAATAACTTGCTCATTTTAAATCCAATTTCCACAAATGAAATATGTTTTCCATGCAAAATTAAACCCTCTTTCCAAATATAAAATTTGTCTCATGTTTTGAATAATTAAAATTGCCTAAACCATTTAATTCTTGTTTAATGCAATTAAAAATTGTTTATTATTGTTTAATTCATAATTAATTAATCCAAAGTCCAATTTCAAAATGTGAAACATGTAAACCAACTAAAATTTGATAACCTTTTCAAATATCAACTTTGTTATTTGTTTTGAATAGTTTAACTTGTTGAAAACAACAATTACTTGTGTGACATCAATAAGGAAACAAAATTCCTAACATAACAAATAAAAATCCCACACTTGTTTTACTCCTTTTCCAATTGCATCTAACTTGTTTACTCCTTGTTATCATCATACATGCATCATGTTTAACCACTTACACTTGTTAATCAAATGTAGATCATTGCTTCCACCTTAACCACTTGCATCCATATGCAATTCACATTGCATATGGGTCCAATTAAATTGTGTTATATTGTCAAGTAGTTTATTCTGATGCATCTATTAACATGACATGCATCATCCCATGTTTGTGCACCTATGCCATGATATTGATTGTTTATCTTTCTGCAATGTTTGTTTGCTTCTTCCCGGATATACGACGACGTTGAGACCGACGATACTTACGACATCCCTTCTAAGGAGTTAGCTCAGTACCAGGCTACTGGGTTTAGCAGGCAAGTTATCACTCACATGAACCACTGTGTTCCTCTCAACATTGATTACCGATACTTTCCGTTGTTCTTTTCTGCTAGCCTTAGTAGTAGTTGTTTCTGTTACGAACCTATCACATGAATCCCTTAAACCTGATATTGCCTCATCTCCCTTCCTACAACCCATTGTTTGAGCCCGTGTCTTACTAGCATGCTTAGGTTGCTTTTGCTCGAGTCTGTTACCCGTTACTTTCTGTTACTATTTCTATTACGTTGTGGGGCTCGATGTTTAATCAATCAATCATGCTAATGTTACTATTAATAATAAATTTGATGATAAGGCACCGGCAGGAGGCCCATGAGAGGTTTTGAAGCCTGCTAGTGTCGACCCTAATAGGAAAAGGGTCTTGTCTACTGATCCATGATGAGCGCACTACCCGCATTTGGGAAGCGAGTATGGGCGCCCCCCTCAACTTGACCTGATTCGCATCTCGTCCAAATCGCCTCATTTAGTTCGTGTTTTCCATTTGCCGCATCATGTTTTTGCGAGCCCAGGCCAGGGTGGAACTTTCGTAGTCGGCATATAGGGGGACACGTTCTTAGAGTGCTATGAGGGTCCATTTTCTTCTGGGCTCGATTAGCCGTGCGCCCAAGGTGCTTTGGGCTTGATGCGAAGAATGGTTGGTTGTGTTGAGTGCCCCGCTTGGTGGGGTGATCTCCCATCTGGCGGGATATTCATGAGTGTACGGCCAAATTGGTGCAACCCTGCAGGGATAATCTTCTCGAGAAGCCGTGTTTTCCGCGGTTATGGATTACTTGGTGAAAGTACTGGCTAACAAGTACTCAGGACAACTTAAACATAATTATCAAACATGTTACACCCCATGATTAATAACTTGACTAGTAATAGGCTTATTGACACAATAATTTGAACCATCACTATTACAACTGTGTGAGTTATCCTCGGATTGCTTCTTTGGATAAGGGGCGAGATCCAGGATGGGTTTGTTTGCAGTTATCTTTCAGTTGGTTACAACCCTCGATCTTATCCCCTTTTTGATAGTTGGATATGATAGAACCTCTGTAGTTGGTTAGCGCAGCCAGTTGCAGCATTGTTTATATTCCCTCTCTTCCGGTGAACCCAAGGCATCTGTGCTTGGTGTTGACGGGTTACACTTTGGTGAACTGTGAGTCTTGCTTGCCAGTACGTTTATGTACTGACCCCTTTGGGGCTGTGGTTTACGCAGACGACGATTCCGAAGATCTACATGGTGGCAACTACGTGGAGTATGACGAGACTGCTGACGAGTAGATAGCGGACCCGGGCAGGATCCGAGACTTCGTGGATGGGCTCCGTCTGTTTTGTTTCCGGCCTCTTAGGCCTATTTGGTTCTTGTCTGTACTCAGACATGTTGAAGGCTTCCGCTGTATTGTAACGATGTATTGTTGGGGCATGTGCCCTCTGAATGATTGTATTTGCTATCTCTGCTCTAATGAGAGCCATTTGCAAGTTATTTCAATCTTTTGTGTCGTAGAGATCTGTTGTGATATCACTTGTTAAACGCCGTTGACGTACCATGTGTGTATGGTTTGAAGTACGTCGACGGAAGTGCCGTTGATCTCTAGTGGATAGTTTACATCGACGATGGAATAGCAGGGCTTGTGTTGTCGCGCATAAGCGCAGGCCTACCAGGAAGCTGGGACGTGGGAGCAGTTATGCCCCATAATCCAAGCATCTGCTATCCAGTTCGTACGGTGAGTATCCCCTAGAAATCAGGGTGCGACAAATGGTATCAGAGCCTGTCTGCCTGTAGGATCCCTTTTTACTGGTCGCAGTTGAGTCTAGAAACTATTTTGTAGCTATATAGGAAAAATGAAACGTGAGAGTAGGAATTCTGTTCTTTTTCTTCTTTTCCCCACCCTCCCTCCCTTTTCTGGTAAGGAAGTGCAACGTTGATTTCTCCCTTCTCATCTAAACTTTCAAGTTAGGATTTCACGTGTTTTGGGTTTTCCATAGTACCGCAGGAGTTTTGATCTCGTTTTCCTGGTGTTGCTTCGTTATCCTGTTCTTCTCAACATCCTTTTTGTCCGTTGAAATCTTGTTGTTGTTTTCCACTTCAAATCTTCTACCGGCGTCTAATCAAAACTTCCTCGTAAACTCTATTCCAGCTAAAGTGTTATTTCATACCGGAGAATCACTTTCCTTTGTGTCAACAATCTTTTCCACAACATACAACCCAATTCTGGTTCCACTAAGCAATCAAATTTCTGTTCACTCTCCGGGAATCTCAAGTGTTGACTTCCAACATAAGTAAGAACAATCCAATTCTAATGAGAGGCCACATATTCCTCGTTTCTCTCATGTTGCTGATTCTGACATTGATCTCATTTTTGGTGTTGGATTGATGTCAATAACTCTGTTCCACCCTTATTACAGATAGTCTATTCTCCAAATGAATCAAGTTCCATTCAGCTATACACCCTTGGTGCAAAATCTCTCCCCTTTACTTGAAAATGTTCCGGCGGTTTGCAAATTCCCTGACGTCTATCCAATGTGCACGATGTGTTTCACGTGTAACAGCTCAAGAAGATCTTCCCAAGAAGTTTCCGGACCTTTTCTTTTCTCAGTAGGAATCTCGGGGCGCGATTCCTTCAAGGGGGGGCGTTTTGTAACATCCCAAGTATGAAAACTACCCTATAGAATGTTTGATTTCTTGTTTACTTAAAGTATTGCATCATGTCATCATGTCTAATTGTTGTTTGCATTTGTTTCTTAATTCTTGCATTTGTTTTCCACTGTTTTCACAACTCAAATTCAAACCTTACTCAAACAATGTTTTCATACTTGTTCTGTTACAACTTTTGGAATAAAAATAACAAGTGAAAACAACCAAATTGTTCCATTTTTACTCCATGTTGGTCACTCATTATTTTGGTGGTTTTAATCAAACCAATAATCAATCAATAATTCCAAATCCTTTCAAATTCAATCAAATCTTCAAAACATCAATCCACTTGAGTTTATAACAATCTCCAAGATAATCAAACTCATTTAGTCACTTTAATCAATAGGGTTCACCCTATTAAAATCCTTGTTTTCAATATTAATCTATTAATTTCTAAATTGTTCAAATTCAAACCAAAACATTCAAACAGAACATTTTTGAACTTATAAATTTCTTTTTTTTTAACAAGCCAATCAACTATTTTTCAATCAAATCAATCTTAGGGAAAACCCTATTAAAAAATGTCGTTTTAAACAAGGTTTATTTAATATTGAAAAATTCTTTCAAATTGGGTTTCAAATGCCAACACTATTTTAAAATGTCACCTTTCTGCAAACAAATCTTGGAAAATGGTTTCTAATTACCTAAATATATTAACCAAATTTTCTGGAATTTTTCCTAATCAAAAACCCTATCAATTTCTTCCAAAACGGTTTTCTGCAAAAAAAAATATAAAACGTAAAAAGAAAGGAAAACCAACCCGTGGGGAGGCAGGCTAGGAAAGCCCACCTACAACCCACGGGAGCGCCAGCCCGCACGCCCCTTTTCTCCTTGGCCTTTGAGGCCCAGCCCGTTGGGGCTGTCGTCACCTTCGTACGGAAGGGGAGCAGCGGGGAATATGCCCCTCCCGTGGAGCTCCGAGCTCCACGTCGCCCCGCTCCACCTGCTACGCCTAATCCTATTTAGCTAGGGCATCCGAGGCCTCTCAAACCCTAGCATCCCTTCTCCATTCCCCGCCGCCGTCAACTCCTATTCTCCCATCGCCGCCACCTCCTCTGATTCGCATCCGTTCTCTGTAACTTCTGAACCCGGTCGTCGACTCTCTGAAAACCGCCGCCGTTCGCCGTCTCCGGTGGCTAGCAGAGCGCGCTAGCCACGGGAATGGATAGGCCTCGGCTCCACCTTCATCATCGACACCTCGGTGGAGCCCGAGGAGGGCCAGATCGGCCGCGCCGTCGACGGCAAGGCTCGCCGTGGCGGCACCTCGCAGCAGCCGCGCCCCCTCCATCTGCAGTCGAGGTGAGCCGCTGCTCCTTTCCCTCTCCCTCACGATCTGTCCGCCCTAGGCCCACATCCACCCCAGCGCACGCCTACACCGGCCACACGCAGCCAGCACCCGCGGACGGCGCCACCCCGGCGATCAAGAACCTCGACGGCCTCTTGTCGATCTCTGTACGTGCAGTACCTGTTCGTTGCAGTTTCAGAGAAATAGGACCCGAAACATCACCTCATACCCCCCCGAGGCCCCTCCTGTTACAAACACAAGCCATCAGCCCACTGGTTTGGTTCCCCCCAGCGCGAGCAAGAGGTGGGGGGATCGAATCCCCCCTCCCACAATTAAAACAAACATTTTTTTTCCCAATGTATTGGTACAGAAACTTCCTGCTAATCACAAACAGGCCCTGGAAATTAATTCTAGCCCTGCACAAATTTTTTCCAAGTCCCTAGATCCATAAAAATGGCAGATTTGCACCCAATTTTGGAAATTGCATAAATAATTCATTTTAGCTCCAAATCCAACATTTTTTATATGTTTTCAATACCAAATTAAATGTTCTATCCAAATATAAAATTTGTTTACTGTTTTGAATATTTTAAATTGGTGCAATATTTGAAAACTTGTCAAATTCACTCAAATTTGCAAAATTCATAACTTGCTCATAAAAATTCCAAATTTCACAAACCAAATATGTTTTCCAATCAACTTTTCATGTACTTTCCAAATATAAATTTTGGTTGCTGTTTTGAATAATTTAAATTGCTGAAAACAACTGTTTCTTGTTTATTGCATTTAAAATTGCCAAAATAATAACTTGCTCATTTTAAATCCAATTTCCACAAATGAAATATGTTTTCCATGCAAAATTAAACCCTCTTTCCAAATATAAAATTTGTCTCATGTTTTGAATAATTAAAATTGCCTAAACCATTTAATTCTTGTTTAATGCAATTAAAAATTGTTTATTATTGTTTAATTCATAATTAATTAATCCAAAGTCCAATTTCAAAATGTGAAACATGTAAACCAACTAAAATTTGATAACCTTTTCAAATATCAACTTTGTTATTTGTTTTGAACAGTTTAACTTGTTGAAAACAACAATTACTTGTGTGACATCAATAAGGAAACAAAATTCCTAACATAACAAATAAAAATCCCACACTTGTTTTACTCCTTTTCCAATTGCATCTAACTTGTTTACTCCTTGTTATCATCATACATGCATCATGTTTAACCACTTACACTTGTTAATCAAATGTAGATCATTGCTTCCACCTTAACCACTTGCATCCATATGCAATTCACATTGCATATGGGTCCAATTAAATTGTGTTATATTGTCAAGTAGTTTATTCTGATGCATCTATTAACATGACATGCATCATCCCATGTTTGTGCACCTATGCCATGATATTGATTGTTTATCTTTCTGCAATGTTTGTTTGCTTCTTCCCGGATATACGACGACGTTGAGACCGACGATACTTACGACATCCCTTCTAAGGAGTTAGCTCAGTACCAGGCTACTGGGTTTAGCAGGCAAGTTATCACTCACATGAACCACTGTGTTCCTCTCAACATTGATTACCGATACTTTCCGTTGTTCTTTTCTGCTAGCCTTAGTAGTAGTTGTTTCTGTTACGAACCTATCACATGAATCCCTTAAACCTGATATTGCCTCATCTCCCTTCCTACAACCCATTGTTTGAGCCCGTGTCTTACTAGCATGCTTAGGTTGCTTTTGCTCGAGTCTGTTACCCGTTACTTTCTGTTACTATTTCTATTACGTTGTGGGTCTCGATGTTTAATCAATCAATCATGCTAATGTTACTATTAATAATAAATTTGATGATAAGGCACCGGCAGGAGGCCCATGAGAGGTTTTGAAGCCTGCTAGTGTCGACCCTAATAGGAAAAGGGTCTTGTCTACTGATCCATGATGAGCGCACTACCCGCATTTGGGAAGCGAGTATGGGCGCCCCCCTCAACTTGACCTGATTCGCATCTCGTCCAAATCGCCTCATTTAGTTCGTGTTTTCCATTTGCCGCATCATGTTTTTGCGAGCCCAGGCCAGGGTGGAACTTTCGTAGTCGGCATATAGGGGGACACGTTCTTAGAGTGCTATGAGGGTCCATTTTCTTCTGGGCTCGATTAGCCGTGCGCCCAAGGTGCTTTGGGCTTGATGCGAAGAATGGTTGGTTGTGTTGAGTGCCCCGCTTGGTGGGGTGATCTCCCATCTGGCGGGATATTCATGAGTGTACGGCCAAATTGGTGCAACCCTGCAGGGATAATCTTCTCGAGAAGCCGTGTTTTCCGCGGTTATGGATTACTTGGTGAAAGTACTGGCTAACAAGTACTCAGGACAACTTAAACATAATTATCAAACATGTTACACCCCATGATTAATAACTTGACTAGTAATAGGCTTATTGACACAATAATTTGAACCATCACTATTACAACTGTGTGAGTTATCCTCGGATTGCTTCTTTGGATAAGGGGCGAGATCCAGGATGGGTTTGTTTGCAGTTATCTTTCAGTTGGTTACAACCCTCGATCTTATCCCCTTTCTGATAGTTGGATATGATAGAACCTCTGTAGTTGGTTAGCGCAGCCAGTTGCAGCATTGTTTATATTCCCTCTCTTCCGGTGAACCCAAGGCATCTGTGCTTGGTGTTGACGGGTTACACTTTGGTGAACTGTGAGTCTTGCTTGCCAGTACGTTTATGTACTGACCCCTTTGGGGCTGTGGTTTACGCAGACGACGATTCCGAAGATCTACATGGTGGCAACTACGTGGAGTATGACGAGACTGCTGACGAGTAGATAGCGGACCCGGGCAGGATCCGAGACTTCGTGGATGGGCTCCGTCTGTTTTGTTTCCGGCCTCTTAGGCCTATTTGGTTCTTGTCTGTACTCAGACATGTTGAAGGCTTCCGCTGTATTGTAACGATGTATTGTTGGGGCATGTGCCCTCTGAATGATTGTATTTGCTATCTCTGCTCTAATGAGAGCCATTTGCAAGTTATTTCAATCTTTTGTGTCGTAGAGATCTGTTGTGATATCACTTGTTAAACGCCGTTGACGTACCATGTGTGTATGGTTTGAAGTACGTCGACGGAAGTGCCGTTGATCTCTAGTGGATAGTTTACATCGACGATGGAATAGCAGGGCTTGTGTTGTCGCGCATAAGCGCAGGCCTACCAGGAAGCTGGGACGTGGGAGCAGTTATGCCCCATAATCCAAGCATCTGCTATCCAGTTCGTACGGTGAGTATCCCCTAGAAATCAGGGTGCGACAGATAATTTGATACTTGTCAATTGAATTGAGCTTTCAAGTAGTTCATGTTTAAGCTCTTGTATCATGTGGTTAAAACGTATTAGTGGAGAACTACCGTAGAGATTGTTGAAATTTTGTTTGCATGATTGGTATCTCTAAGGTCTAGATATTTTCTGGTAAAAGGTGTTTGAGTAACAAGGAGGACAGTATAGAGTCTTATAATGCTTGCAATGTGTTTTCATGTAAGTCTTACTGTACTAGTTGATATCTTGTGTTTGCTTCAAACAACCTTGCTAGCCTAAACTCTGTACTGAGAGGGAATGCTTCTCGTGCATCCAAACCTTGAGCCAAAATCCATGCGATTTGTGTCCACCATACCTACCTATTATGTAGTATTTCCTGCCATTCCAAGTAAATATTTCGTGTGCTACCTTTAAAGCTTCAAAATTATTAAACATGTTGTGTGCTCTGTTTTAGCTCATGAGGAAGTATTGGCTGCTTTATTGTCTCTTTCATGTTTATTTGGCTTCACACCTTGACTAGCATGCATAATGTAGTAGTCCCTAATATTGTCAAAAAGAGCAGGCAAGCGGGTGCCAAGCTCCTAAAAGATAAATTACAACTTATAACCAAATAAATCTCCTAACACTATGGGATTGAGAAATCATGAACTTAGCTTGTTCAAACAAAGGAGAAGAGGAACTTTATTGTTCTCTGAATGGGAGCCGCTCTTGAATCCTTTAAACATGAAAGGATGATAAATCATTCGATACCATTCGTTGACATAGACAAACACCTCTCTCAAAATTTATTTTTATACCCTCTATATGTTTTTAAAACCTTAAAAAGATATGGCACATGATTTATCTATGCTTCCTTCTACGAAGGGTCTTTCTTTTACTTTTATAATGAGTCAGTTTTCCTACTTCTTTCTGTCTCAAAAGAAAACACTTCTGTCAACATTATGTGCAACAATTTTTTACATGGTAGTTTATTGCACTTATTATATTTATTTGTGTTGACAATATCCATGAGATATATATGTTGAAAGTTGAAAGCCAGTGCTGAAACTTAAATCTTTCTACGTGTTAATCGATGACTTTTATTTAGAATCTATTTATTTATGAGTTAACTCTTATGCAAAACTTTTTTATGCTTGTCTTGAAAGTATTATTCATGAATTTTTTTCTCATATGATTCAGTTGTTTACTCATTATCTATTTCTTAGAAAACTATAGACCATTGACTTGGATCACTTCATTCATGACTTGTGCTTTACATATTATTTGATCAAGATTGTCTCGTAGCATGTCACCACAGAAATTATTTTGTTATCGTTTTACCTACTCAAGGACGAGTAGAACTAAGCTTGGGGATGCTTGATACATCTCCAAAGTATCTATAATTTATGATGTTCCATGTTGATATTATGCCAATTGCTACATGTTTTCTATACACTTCGTACCTTTTTTATGAATTTTCTGGGACTAACCTATTGACAAGATGCCACAGTGCCAATTCCTGTTTTTTGGCGTTTTTTTATTTCAGAAAAGTTGTTCTGGAAATATTCTCGGAATTGGACGAAACAAAAGCCAAAATCCGTATTTTCCTGTCACGTACACGGAGACCAAAGGAGACTCGAACGGGGCCTAGGAGGCAGCCACGCCAGGTGGAGGCGCGGCCCCCTTGGTCGCACGGCCACGTGGTGTGGGCCCGTGATACGTCTCCAACGTATCTATAATTTCTGATGCTCCATGATGATATTATGCCAATTTCTACATGTTTTCTCCCTTCTTTATAGCATTTTTACACATTTTCCGGGATTAACCTATTAACAAGATGCCAAGTGCCAGTTCCCTGTTTTTTTTTGCTATTTTTAGTTTCAGAAAAGTTGTTCTGGAAATATTATCGAAATTGAAAAATTCGAAAGCCAGAAGTCTTAGAAGTCCCGGAAGCTTCCAGAAGTCCCAAAGAGCCCCGGAGGGGGGCCACAGGGTGGCCACACCATGGGGTGGCGAGGGTCCCCCTGGCCGCGCCACCTGGTGGTGTGGGGCCCCCAGATCTCCACCACCTTTGCCCTTTCGCCTATTTATACTCCCCCGAGGGAAAACCCTAAGAGAATCGACCCCGACGACAAGTTTTGGGGGACAGGTCTCTGTTCTGGCACCCTGCCGGGACGGGGAAGTACCCCCGGAAGCCATCTCCATCGACTCCACCACCATCTCCATCTCCATTGTTGTCTTCTATGATGAGGATGGAGTAGTTCTCCCCCGAGGCTGTGGGCTCTACCGGTAGCTATGTGGTTCATCTCTCTCTCCCATGGTGTGATCTATATGTGATCATAAGCTTTGTAATCTATTTGAATAAGTAGATGTTACTCTTCATCTTGTGCTACTCAAGTGTTTTATTAATATGAACTTTGGAGTCACCTTGTCCCGCGGCATGAAGGTGACAGTGTGCACATCGTGTGTGTCTCCTCTATGAATTGTGGTGTTTGTCTAGTATCTTCTGGGGCGCTCATAGTGACAGCGTGGGGTTAACTAGACATGGGAATGCTTACTTTAAGGAATGCTTTTTGCAGCCCTACACAATGATTAGTGTTCGTTATCCAACCGGAGAGTGTTAAGAGTAGCATAGTGAAGAGAACATATCTAGTTATTCAATTATGTGATCATTGTTGAGAGTGTCCTCTAGTGAAAATAGGATCCCTAGGACTTATTTCCAAACATTGAAACACCATTTTCCGCCTGTTCTGCTACATGTTTGCTTGCTGCCATATTTATTTCAGATTGCTATTATCACTTATTATCATCCATATTACTTGCATTTTACTCTCTCTTCGCCGAACTAGTGCACCTATACAACTGACAATTGTACTAGGAGTGTTGGGGACACAAAAGACTTCTTGTATCTTGATTGCAGGGTTCCTTGAGAGGGATACCTTTGACCTCTATTTCCCTGAGTTCGATAAACCTTGGGTGATTCACTTAAGGGAAACTTGCTGCTGTTCCACAAACCTCTGCACTTGGAGGCCCAATAGTGTCTACAAGAATAGAAGCGTGCATAGGCATCAAGCTCTTTTCTGGCGCCGTTGACGGGGAGGTAAGGTAAAAGGTTCTCACATCCTCGGGTGTGAGTGCTCGAAGTTATTTCCTTTAGATTCTGCAATTATATCTTTTTGTTTCTTGTTTTCACTAGTTAGGCTTATTTTTACTCGTTGCTTGTTTTTATTTTTACTAATTAGTCTTAATGGAAAATAACAAAAATATGAGAGAGCTTTATTTTCATTCTAGTAGCAATGTTATTAGCATTAATAATTTGTATACCATTATTTCTAGTACCATGGAAAATTCTAAGCTTGGGGAAGCTAGTTTTTATAAACGTTTTAGTTTTCTAGCTTTAGAGGAGAAAATTTGCTCCGATGATACTTTATCTCCCATATGTGACAAACCTAATGATTATTTTGATATTGTAAATCCTCCTACTTAAAGCATTCCTTTTAAAATACCCAAGAAAATTGTTGAACTTGTCATGGATAACCGTTATTTTGGGGATGGAACTGTCCGTCCTAGTGATCACTTACACTTTATGCATGAATTATGTTAGTTATTCAAGTGTGCAGGTATATCAACGGACCAAGTTAATAGGAGGCTATTCCCTTTATCACTTGAGGACAAAGCAAGGGATTGGTATGAACTACTAGATGATCCTCATCATTTGGAGTGGAAGGAACTTGAATCTCTCTTTTACTCTAAATTTTATCCTCCTCGTGAACTATATTTAGATAGGAGTTACATTTATAATTTTTGGCCTTATGATGGAGAAAGCATTTCCCAAGCTTGGGGAAGACTGAAAAAATTAATACTCAAATGTCCTAACCATGAGCTTCTTTAGGAAATAATTGTTACTAATTTTTATGCAAGGCTTTCAGGACATTGGAAGGATTATCTAGATGCCTGTTCAGAGGGCTCTTTTTGTAGCAAGAAGGTTGAAGCTAAGTGGGATCTTCTTGAGAGGATTCGAATCAATAGTGAAGATGGGAATGACAACAAAGGCTAAGAGTCAGGTATAAATTATGAGTATGATTGCATTAATACTTTTGCTGAAACTGCTAATTTTCATGAGCTTAATGCTAAATATGATCTTGATCCTCAAATAGTTGTTGGTTGGTATATATCCTTTGCTTATTATCTTAATATTCCTAATGGAAATTGGGAAATATATCATGAACCTTTTAAATACACTTGCATGGAAAATGAAATTGTTATTGATGATTGCAATAAACATGCTCAAACTTCTGAATGCACTATTTCTTATAAGCATGTTAATTTTGGTGGAGCACTTAGACCTTGTGAAAAGAATCAAATTGAAGAAGAATATTGTATCCATCATAGGAATGAAATAACTATAATGTGGAGTAGGGCTCTATATGATCTTGGTGAAAAAGTTTGTGCCCTCTATCCTTTTATTTGTGAACTTTGCTATAAAGTGGTTCACTTTAATTTCCAATGCTCAGGCCATGACAGTAGCCTTTCGAATCCTATGAGTACTACAAGTTTTTATTGTGATGACATGATCACCCCTAATGAGCATGATGAACTTACATTATTTTTGGGGTGTGAAGAGTTATTAAGAAAAACTTCTTTGATAGATATGAGTGCTTTTGATATGAATAGTGTCTTGCATGGATGACATATTTATTGTGTTGATAATTCCATGCAAATACTTACATACAAAATATTATAAAATAGGAGACTTTACCAAAATATGACATGACTAATATGTGTTTTGTTCTTATTAATGAAGAGGAGAAATCCTCCAAAGTTCTTTCTATTGTTTCTGATAATAAACCAGGGTATGTGGAGAAGCTCCCTTTTAAGCCTCTCCCTCCTAAAGAGGGGAAGAAGAGGAAGAAGAAGAAGAGGAGGAGTAAAAAGAGAGAGGTAACGGTATCTCCCCCTAAGCATGTTGCTCATATTACAGGTTTTGCTGATGAGTCTGAACTCGATGATTTTCCTATGCCTGTTATTTATGAAAGTGATCATGATTGGGAGAAACATACCACTTTTGATATTGAAAATTTGTTTGGTACCAATTCTGAAAATGATGATAATAATTGCTGTACTATTAGTACCATCCATGTTACTTCCAATGATGATATAGAAAGCTCTAAACTTGTGGATGATGTGTTTGAAAATCCCTTTGCTATTAATGACTATATGCTTGATACATCTCCTCCTAGTAAAAATGATGATATGTTTACAAATGAACGCATTTTGGAAGACAACTATTTTATTGCTTGTCTACTATGCCTCCAATAGATGATGATTGCAATGATGAATATGATATTTTTAGTCCACCTACTATTGAGGAGAAAATTAATTATGATTTCAATATGCCTTCAGTCTTTGATAATTATTATAAAGAAAGTTATAACATAGGATATAATTACAATCATCCTCATGAAACTTGCAATAATTATGGTGGGATTACCCAAAACCATCTCTTTAATATGCAACTTGTCTATCATGTTCGAGTTATTTATGATAATCCTACTCCCGTTGTTATTAATAAGAATGACTATGCTTATGTGGAGAGTAATAATTCTTTTATGCATGTGGCTCATGATAAGAATATTTTGTGTGATAGTTATATTGTTAATTTCATCCATGATGATACTGAAAGTTATTATGAGATAGGGAAACACTGTCTTATGCATCTTAACAATATCAAGTTTCCACTCTTTATGTTGAAATATTTGAAGTTGCACTTGTTTTGCTTTCCTATGCTTGTTGCTTTGTGTTTTCATGACTTGTTTTTCTACAAGATTATTTTTCATAGGAAATCGTTTAGACTTAAATTTGTTTTCTATTTTCTTCTTGATGCTCTCTTTTGCTTCAATTCATATTTCTCATGTAAGCATCTTCTCAAATTATCATGCCTAGCTAAAAGGCTTTAAAGAAAAGAACTTCTTGGGAGATAACCCATGTTTTTATTTTTTGTATTGTTTTTCTCTGTTTTCTTTGGGTCAAGGGATTGTATAATTATGTATAAACTCCTTTGTATATTTATTTTCATGTTTTAGTAGTTCCAAGTAAAGTTTCTGACGAAAGTTGGAGTTGGTTTTCAAATTTCTGCGCAGAAAATAGATTTCTCCTGTCCACCGTAAAACATCATATAAAATCCTGGAAGATCAAAATGATCTTAAATTTTTTGTGATTATTTCCCAGCTAATTTCGTAACTTTTCTTAGTTGACCAATTTTTGATTTGAGCAACAGAAGATTTTCTAAAAAAAATCATCTTTACCTTATGTTCTGTTTTGACAGATTTCTGATAATAATTGCATTTGCCTCTTAATCTCTTTCTTTTGGTGTTGTTTTGAGAAAAATAGTTTTAAAATAAGTTGTGACAGTAGCTAATTTGTTTATGCGTGTTAGGCTTGTGTTGAAACTGAACCATGTGAATTTATTATTTTGATTGCACTAACGTTGCTAATGAAGATTGTGAGAAGTTTGGTGTGAAGGAAGTTTTCAAGGGTCATGAGAAGAGGATGATATGATGTGATCAAGAAGAGTGAAAAGCCTAAGCTTGGGGATTCCCTGCGGTTCATCCAAGCATATTTTAAGAAGCCTCAAGTATCTAAGCTTGGGGATTCCCAAGGCATCCCCTTCTTCATCGACAAATTATCACGTCACTTCTGGTGAAACTATATTTTTATTCAGTCACATCTTATGTGCTTTACTTGGAGCGTGAGTTATTTTTGCTTTCAGTTTTTTTAGTTTTCTTTGCTGTAATAAATAGTTGGAACGTATCATACTTGTAAGGTATAGAGGCATGCTCTGTTTTCATTGCTTAGAACACTCTAGTTTTCATTCTTATTGTTCTGTGAGTGTTCACTTTTTGCTAGTACTGCGTTTAGCCTTTGTTTTCATGCATCTCTTATTCAGAGCTGTTAGTTTTAGTTGTGTTATGTGAGTAATCTCATTTTATTTATTTATCATGTAGATACTTTTTTGTTAAAACATATCTTGTATGGTGCTTGTTGGGAAAAGAAATTGCTGCTTGAAGTAGAATTTATAACGGTGCACGTAGAAGCTTGTATAGACCGTGGCTAGAACTTTTTCATGCCATGCTAGATGTTATTTTAGTTTTAAATCCTTGTGGTTATTGATTAGCATGAATAGCCTCAAATAGCTGAGAGTGTTTAATATTCCTTGAAAGATTCATGAATTGTTCTTGTAATAGTAAAGCATCAATTTATGGTATTCTCTTTCGAATGTTTTATTTGGTTGACTTGGCACATGCTCACACCATGTTTATGACTATGAAACAGTAACGAATATCCTCCATGACCATTTAGTTTTTGAACTTGTGATACCGCTTATGCTTTAATTAATGATGTTTATGTCGCTAGGCATGATTATGGCTCTTATGCTCTCTTGATTTGTCGCTCCCAGTCCTTTGCTAGCCTCCACCTGTACTGAGTATGGAATTATACTCGTGCATCCAAACTCCTTTAAACCAAAGTTTTTCCCATTGTGTACATCATACCTACCTACATGTGGTATTTCACTGCCACTCCAAGTAAATTGCTCATGTGTTACCTTTAAAACTTTCAAAATTACTCCTATTTTGTGTTCTTGTTTTTGCTCATGAGGACGTTAATAGAGAATCTTTATCTCACTTGTTGATTGGATTTCACACACTGGACTAGTGGATTCATCCGCTTATCCAAATGATATAAGAGCTGGCAGCGAGGTGCCCAACCCCAAATTAATGCAAACAAATTCTCTTCACTATTTTTGCCCCTGATTTATCAGTCGAAGCATAATTGTGTAAACAAAAGAGAAACAGGGATAAACAATTATTCACTGACCGAATCCTCGGGTGCCTTCACTATTTTATTTATCATGTTTTTGTTTGAAGTTCTATGATCTCAGCGTACATATGCTTTTACATTATAATGACCAAGTTTATGATAGTAGCATGTCACCTCACAAATTATTGTGTTTTATCGTTTACCTACTCGAGGACGAGTAGGAACTAAGCTTGGGGATGCTTGATACGTCTCCAACGTATCTATAATTTCTGATGCTCCATGATGATATTATGCCAATTGCTACATGTTTTCTCCCATCTTTATAGCATTTTTACACGTTTTCTGGGACTAATATTTACAAGATGCCAAGTGCCATTTCCCTGTTTTCTGCTGTTTTAAGTTTCAGAAAAGTTGTTCTAGAAATATTCTCGGAATTGGAAAATTCGAAAGCCAGAAGTCTTAGAAGTCCCGTAAGCTTCGAGAAGTCCCGTAAGCTTCGAGAAGTCCCGTAAGCTTCCAGAAGTCCCGAAGAGCCCCAGAGGGGATCCACAGGGTGGCCACAACATGGGGTGGCGCGGGTCCCCCCTGGCCGCGCCACCTGGTGGTGTGGGTCCCCCAGAGCTCCACCGCCTTTGCCCTTTCTCCTATTTATACTCCCCCGAGGGAAAACCCTAGGAGAATCGACCTTTTCCACAAAATACATCCGTAGCTCCGCCCCCGTCGCCGACAACTTTTGGGGGATAGATTTCTGTTCTGGCACCCTGCCGGGAAGGGGGAAGTGCCCCCGGAAGCCATCTCCATCGACTCCACCGCCATCTCCATCGCCGTTGTTGTCTCCTATGATGAGGAGGGAGTAGTTCTCCCCCGAGGCTGAGGGGTCTACCGGTAGCTATGTGGTTCATCTCTCTCTCCCATGGTGTGATCTATATGTGATCATGAGCTTTGTAATCTATTTGAATAAGTAGATGTTACTCTTTATATTGTGCTACTCAAGTGTTTTATTAATATGAACTTTGGAGTCACCTTGTCCCGCGATGTGAAGGTGACAGTGTGCACATCGTGTGTGTCTCCTCTATGAATTGTGGTGTTTGTCTAGTACCTTCTAGGGCGCTCATAGTGACAGCGTGGGGTTAACTAGACATGGGAATGCTTACTTTAAGGAATGCTTTTTGCAGCCCTACGCAATGATTAATGTTCATTATCCAACTGGAAAGGGTTAAGAGTAGCATAGTGAAGAGAAGATATCTAGTTATTCAATTATGTGACCATTGTTGAGAGTGTCCTCTAGTGAAAGTAGGATCCTAGGCCTTTTTTCAAGCATTGAAATACCGTTTTCCGCCTGTTCTGCTACATGTTTGCTTGCTTCCATATTTATTTCAGATTGCTATTATCACTTATTATCATCCACATTACTTGCATTTTACTCTCTCTTCGCCGAACTAGTGCACCTATACAACTGACAATTGTATTAGATATGTCGGGGACACAAAACACTTCTTGTATCTTGATTGCACGGTTGCTTGAGAGGGATATCTTTGACCTCTACCTCCCCGAGTTCGATAAACCTTGGGTGATTCACTTAAGGGAAACTTGCTGATGTTCTACAAACCTCTGCAATTGGAGGCCCAACACCGATTACAAGAATAAAAGTGTGTGTAGACATCAGCCCGCTGGTCGCCCACCAACATCGCCCTTCCGCCTATATATTACCTTCCTTGGGAAAACCCTAAGCACCCAGGCCTCCATCCACGAAAAGTTCCGCATCCGCCGTCGTCATCAACCCTAGTTCGGGAGGGTTCTGAAGCTCTTCCCGGCACCCTGCCGGAGAGGGGGATCATCACAAGAGGGCTCTTCATCACCATGCCTGCCTCAGGGGTGATGCATGAGTAGTTAATCCTTGGACAACATGTCCATAGCAGTAGCTAGATGGTTGTCTTCCCCAATTTTTTGCCATCATATTTAGATCTTGTGAGCTGGCTAACATGATCAAGATCATCTTATTGTAATGCTACATGTTGTGTTTGTTGGGATCGGATGAATATTGAATACTATATCAAGTTGATTATAGATCTATCATATATGTTATTTATGATCATGCATGCTCTCCGTTGCTAGTAGATTCTCTGGCCAAATAGATGTTTGTGACTCCAAGAGGGAGTATTTATGCTAGATAGTGGGTTCATACCTCTAGTAATCTCGGAGAGTGACAGTAACTTCTAATATTGTGGATGTGCTGTTGCCACTAGGGGTAAAACAACAATGCTTTGTCTAAGGATAATTGTGTTGTCTACATTACGCACTTCACTTAATGGAATAATTTGTTCCTTGCAACTTAATACCCAAAGTTTGATCGGATGACGTCCTGAGGGTGGATTATTAGTCATAGATGCAGTTGGATAACGGTCTATTATCATGTTGTAATGCCCAAATGAATATCATAGTAGTCATCATGTCATGTATATGCATTACGGTGCATTATCTATTTTTCAATTGCCCAACTGTAATTTGTTCACCTAGCATGTTACTTATCATTTATGGAGAGACACCACTAGCGAACTGTGGACCCCGATCCACAATTCTTTTACACTGATAATACAACCTACTGCACTGTTATTTTTTACTGCAAACATTGTTCTCATGTCATTCACTACAAACGAACATCATTTTCCTTACTATACGTTTAATCCTTTGTTTTCAACAAGACCGGTGAGATTGACAACCTCACTGTTTCATTTGGGCAAAGTATCTTGGTTGTGTTGTGTGCAGATTCCACGTTGTTGCTGAGCCTGGTAGTGCGCACTGGCAACATCAGGTGTCAACAACCTTCATAAGGGATTTCTTTCTCCTATTTGTCCGATTATACTTGGTTTCTGACCAAGGGAAAATCTTGTTTCTATACTCATCATACCTTCCTCTTGGGGTCTTCCAACGAACGTGTGTCCACATGCCATCACGTAACTCCTTCCCAGAACAGGGGGTAACATGTCACTTCTTTTTACACTCTGCAGAGGTGTGTTACTTTACCCATAGGTGATCAAGACCATGTTGCACAACCAGGTGTATATTCCTGTCCACGCCCACTCAGGTGTGGGGCTAGGTTGTTGGTACAAACCAAACCATTCTTATCCGCACAACACATGCCCACTCATTTCTTCCACGCAGGTTTGAACCCTGATTCTACCCCCCACGATAGATATCTAGGCGCCCCGGGCAGACCATCATAGACCCGAGAGTCCGTGGGAATTAAGGGATCCCACCCATATGTGTGTAGTCTCGCAAGACCTACATAGTACGGCTCTAGCAGCCCATTGACATGTGAACGGAAAGAGATCACAATTGTCTTACGCTCCCCATACAAGACCCATGGTTAACGCGGTATTTACGGCGTATCGAGCTCTGACGGAATTTGTTGTTAAGTCCTAGTGATACTTTCCCATGCGGATGAAACCTTCCAATGACCGATTCTTCTTACCATGGTTCCATCCACCCACCAAACAGAACACTACCACTCGGGTAGTCATTCAATTAGTCATATTATTATAAAAATAGGATAATGCATTCTTTTGAGAATAAGGTGGTAATACGATAGGGTTTTGCAAATAGTTCTTAGGAAATACTGCAAATGATATGAGCAAGTGATGAACTTACCTGAGATAGAAATAATAATAATAATCCATGTTCTGCGGGTTCGAGGATTGCGTGGAAATCCCGAGATCTGAAAGGTAGCAAAGTAGTCCTAGTAAGGACTATTGGAAACACTAGCAACATGATATGTGCATACTAATTATATGCATCGCGAAATACCCTGAAATATACCCCAACTTACAAGTGCAAGCTACGATAGATATAATACTAAGATCACAATTGTTTTTGGTTACATAGAGTTGTTTCATTACTTCTGATGATGGTGTTGTTCACTTAAAGAATTAATGACATTAGGTTTGAAGTTTGAAGTGCTTTACTGAATTATATTAAATTGTTACTTCTTTCAAACTTACATGCCTTCCACTTTTACCTAGAAAATCAATTGTTATCAGGTTTGAAACATAAACCTTTATCACTTGGTTAGACAAGAAAATAACTTTCAAAAGATAACAAACAAAATTTTACCCAATTTATTGAAAAGTGTAGAGCTGAGGCAAAGGAACCTAATTAAAAATGAAGATCTAAAACAATTAACCCTATCATCTTGTAATCCAATAATGTTTGTGATGAGGATTAGGAAGTGCAAATTTATTAGGGTTCAATACTAAAGAACATAGTGTGGGGATGGTTAGTCCTGGTTATATTGGAATCTTATAGACTTCCATTATACTTCAAAAAATAGATTTCATAAGTTAAACAAAATGTTTTAGTTTTTACATATTTTAGTTGGAAATTTTTATCTCTTTAATTTGGTATATCATTTGAAACTTTCTGAAAATATTTAAATAAGTTATTATTTTCTCAATTTTAAATGTATTAAATGACTATTCAAAAAAATTGCTCATATTAAAACCTATTCAAATGATTTTGAGAACATCACAAATGAATTGCATTTGCTTTTCTAAGCATTTTGTTATATAACTTGTATTTTTTTGAATTATTGAATTATTCTTTATTTTTCTTAATTTTAAATGAATTAATTTAAATTTAAAAATATTTAAATTTAAACTTGATAAAATATTTTATAAAAGTTTAAAAACATTTATATTATATTTTATAAATAGTTACATATTTTATTTATATTTTCCTGATAAGTAAATGAAAAGATATTAAATTATTAAGTTTATTGATTCTTATGTTTTTATTAAATTGACACGTGGGACCCACCTGTTAGGTTCAATTTATATAAAAATAAAAAGAAAATAAAAATATATGATGCCATGATGACGGCATGACTGCCTCGGCAACAGAGGAATTCTCCTTAGATGAATTAAATCCCCGCGATTTAGCACGAATTGGGTCGATTCGATAGTTCCTAAAGCAAGAGGGGGCCAAGACGATTCGGAAGGTCGACTCTCGGGGCTAAAAGGTGACTGGAGTTGCCGGCAACAAGCAACAGTGCACCCGCGCAATACGGAGCACGGCAACGGCGATGGATTGGCGCATGAAAAAAATTAGGGCATGGGGAGGATGATTAGCTCACCACAAACGCGATTCTGCAAACGGCAAGGCAAGAGGAGGTCAGTAGCGGTGGCCGGCGGAAGAGAGAAAAAGGATGAGTGAAATTCTGCGGCTACCGGCCTTCCCAGCTTCCCCGGGTGCCCGAGGAAGTAGAGGAGACGGTGGCGCATATTCCTGTACCCTCAAAACGTCCTCATATGGCCGGAGTTGACAGCCGCGACCGGCGGCAGCGAGGATTAGGGTTAGGGTTTCCCACGTGTTTCTCTAGAGAGAGAGAGAGAGAGAAAGAGTGCGGGGAGGAATAAGTATAGAGATATGCGGACGTCTCCTATCTCTTATCATCTCGCGGGAGGCCTAAGAAGGAGGTGGCAGCGGCAACGACGGTGTCGACACGCCTCTGCTGACCTAGAGGAAGACAAAAGGGATTTTTCCCATAACCCCCTGGGATATTTCAGAAATGACAAATTATTCCTTCTGTTATTAAAACTGAGAAGAAAACTATGTTTGCTGGACCCTTTTGCAAAGATAAAAAATTATAAAAAATCAGATTTGGAAACCTTATCAAATTTCCAAGGTGACCATGTTTTAGTTATTTAATTTTGAGCAAGATTGAATTTTTAACTTAGGGTGCCCAATTCGGTGATTTTTCATTATTTTCTTTCAAACTCAAATTTCATTTGGCAATTAGACTGAATTAACTTATTTGGGGATTGATTTCACGTTTTTAAATCTATGACTTAACACCTCAATTCTTGTTCTATAATAATTTTAGCAACATGGAAACATTTTGCCATTCTTTTTATTTGTAGTTTTGGAATGCTAAGGATATTTTATTTATTGACTTTAGGGCTATAAATAGCTAGAGATATTTAAGTGTGTGGTTTGAGGGCTTTATCAACTTCTGGGCAACACCAAATTGTTATCCAACAATAATTCCCTAATTTGCTCCACGTGATGACTACAATTTCAAATTGTTCTTCATTTAGGTACATGCCAAACATGATTCATTGTCGTAGTGTTTTTTATTTATGGTACCCAACAATTAAATCATGTGTAAATATGATTAGAGGTCTGTGGATGCATACTCTACAAATTTCCTGCCTGTGATCAGGTCTTATGGTAGATAAATGATTACAATGGTGAGAATGAATTCTATCGAGATTCCATAACTTCTTCTGAAGATAAAATTATTATGAAATCCTCCTTGATGTAAAATGGTAAATTTGTAGGTGGAAGCAATTTGTTAGAACAACTGATGACTAAGTAGTCCATGTAGTTCAATTAACCACATGTCCAATTTTATCTCTTCTGGAGAAGGATCTTGGGAGCAAACCAAATGGCTGCATTCACAAGATGAACATGTTAACTACTCTCTTATGAGACAAGACCACTCACCAAAATTTTGGGGTTAATCCATGCCAGGTTATGGATGGTGATTCTGTGGGCTTTATGATTTGGCTTTGCTTCCTCCATGGAATTCATATCTTTGGGAAATCACCATAAATCACCATATAGCTTTCCCACTTACAACTTTATTATGTTGCCTTAGTTATAATGTGATTTATTATTTCCTCATTTTTACTCTTCCCCTTGTCTGGTTATAAAAGAATGTAGGTGTGCTTTATGACATCAATATGCCTTTTGCATATAAGAAGAATTTGTTGACAAGTTTGCAAGGCTTGTCCCCAAATTACTTTTCATATTCAAGAGGGTGAGATGTACTAGGTTATCTCACATTCTGTTTATTTGTATATGAAATTCAGTTGTTGGAGTATACAAAAGTGATTTCTTAACCAGGTCTAGAAACTTGTTACCAAACTACTTCTATATAACACAAACATTGGAATATCACACTATTTCAGGAGCAATTAATAGATCTGATCCAGATATAAGAGGTTCCAAATACTCTATGATAGATTGGAATAGTTCTTCTAGAAAAATCTAAAGAATCCTTCTGTGGTCTTCTTTTCGAAGTTCCTCCTTTCTTGTGGGTTGCTTCTCTTGCAGGATGACTTCGAGAAGATTGGAAAACAAGAAAATAAGATAGTCTAGACAACGTAACAAGATCTAGTTTAAGAGTTAGTTAAGATTTTATTCTCCTTCCATATACTTATTATTTTATTTCCCATAATATATGTACTTATTTCATGTATGATTGGTTTTACCGAGCTATGAATTCAAGTCCTCTAAAGAGGTTATAACTTGGTGTTATTCATTATTTGCATCTAGAGATACTTTAGTTATTGAATGTTGGATTTGAATAGAAGTGTGGAGTGCTTATGTTGTTAGTTTCAAGTGCTTCTCCTTTAGACACGAGGACAAAGTGAAGTATGGATGGGTCATCTCATAACTCTTTCATCTCTCTTTTGGTGGCAAGTAAGGCAAGCCCTTTGGGAGCACTCGGAATTTTTGCACTCATGCTTGGCTTGTGGCTCTCACTCTCATTTAGGTGTATCACTCTCTCACGACTCATCTCACGAGATTTGAGCTCATCTTGTTTGCGTGCAAGAGTCTTTGCATTATCGTCAATCACTTGGCTAGGAGACATGGTACGGAGCACACACGTCTTGTTGTTCCACTTGAAGCTATAGTAGTCGGTGCGTCCATCACGAACATCACTCTTGTCGTATTTCCAAGGTCGTCCAAGAAGAAGGTGACACACGGTCATAGGCACAACGTCACACTCAACCGTGTCTTCATAAGGGCCAATCTTGAATTGCACGGTGACCATGTGTTGTATCTTGAAGGTATCGGAGTCACTAAGCCATTGAACGTGATAGAGTGTGGTTGTTGCTTGTAGGTCAATTTGAGTTTGTCGCAAAGCTCTTTGCTAGCCAAGTTGTGGAAACTACCTCCATCGATGATAACCTTGATAGACCTGTCATTGATACCGGCTCTAGTTTGGAAAATGTTGCAATGTTGGTCATGTTCATTTTGATGAGAGGTGGTAAGGACTCCTATAACCACTAGTGATGGATTGTTTTCCACTTCGCAATAAACATTCTCTTCTTCATTGTTGGGGGCGTCCAAGGAATTAAGAGCAACTTGGTGCAAGGCATAGTATTTGCCTTCACCCATGGATTCATGTTCACCATCTTGGTTGGCAATCATGATCATCTTATTGGAGCACTCAAAGGACTTGTGTGCACTTCCACCACATTTAAAGCAAGTGATTGTGCTCTATTTGACTTTAGTAGAATTAGAGTTGGTGGCTGGAGACACTTTTTTCTTGAATGGTTGCGAAGTTTTGTTGGGAGAATTGGGAGCTTTAGAGGTGCTCTTGTTGTTGGTCGGGGTTGTTGCTTGTGTCATTGGAGACGAAGTAGTAGGCTTTGATTCAAAGTAATCCTTTTGCTTGTTGTACTTGAGGTCTTCTGCAATGTGGCGCTCGGCCTCGAGAGCTTGATGGCCAAGTGCGACAATGTTGTCATAGGGTTGATACTTAACAATCTTCCTTATTGGATATTTTAGGCCATTGATAAAGCGGGTCATTATTTGCTCTTGGGATTCCATCACATGTGCTCTTATCAAAGTGGTTTCCATTTGCTTGTAGTGCTCATCAACTGATTTCAATCCTTGTCTAAGCTCCTGTAGCTTTTTGAAGATGTCACGCTTTTAGTGAGGAGGAACAAAGCGAGCATGCATGAATTGCTTCATCTCATTCCAAGTGTTGATGGGAGCAATCTGATTTTTGATTCTTTCATCTTGAAGACGGTCCCACCATAAGAGTGCATAGCCTTCGAATTCCAAAGAAGCCATAGCAACCATCTTCTTGTAACTAAAGTTGTGGATGCAGAAGACCTTGTCCACTTTGAGATCCCAAGATAGATATTCTTCGGGATCATTCTCACCATTGAACTTATGTGACGCCCCGAGATCGGGCACTATGCAGATTTCAGCATTCCCGCCAAATCCGCATAATAACCGATTCCAGGTTGCCACTTATGATAACATTACAACAGTTCACGACTATTCCACAATTACAACAGAAACAGATAGATACAAGATGACTCAGACGAGCCAGGGATACAACTGATACAATACAAAGATCCAAATAACAGCGGAAGAAACAACACATCGTCCGTCTACGGACAAGATACAAATTGGACTAAGAGTCCTGAAGATAACCGAGAGCGTCCAATCCCTGCCCAGGCCAAGCCGGAGGGATTCCCAAGCTAACGTCGTCAGACTTCAAACCTGTTGACTACAATGTTCAATATGCAGCCAGGAAAGAGATTCGTGGGTCAGTACGGTTAAGTACTGGCAAGTGGATAAACCATACTCACAAGATACCGGCATAGCCAGTCATCACAAGATACAAATACTTTAGGATCAACGGAAAGGAAGGGGTTATTGCAAATAAGCGACAACAGGCTGCACTAACCAACTACAGAGGGATACTACAACTTCCGGCTAACAGAAAGAAGATAAGATCGAGTATTGTAACCAACTGAAAGTAACTCCAAACAAACCCATCCTGGATCTCGCCCCTTATCCGAAGAAGCAATCCGAGGATAACTCACACAGTTTTATTAGAGGTGAATCAAGTTATTGTGTGAATAAACCTATTACTAGTCAAGTTGTTAATCATTGGGTGTAACATGGTTGATCATTATGTTTAAGTTGTCCTGAGTACTTGTTAGCCAGTACTTTCACCAAGTAATCCATAACCGCGGAAAACACGGCTTCTCGAGAAGATTATCCCTGCACGGTTGCACCAATTTAGCCGTACACGCAAGAATAACCCGCCAGATGGGGAGCTAACCCACCAAGCGAGGTACTCTACACAACTCAACTCTTCTTCGCATCAAGCCCAAAGAACCTTGGGCGCACGGCTAATCGAGCCCCGAAGAAAAGGGACCCTCATAGCACTCTAAGACCGTGTCCCCCTATATGCCGACTACGAAAGTTCCACCCGGGTACCAAGGGCTCGCAAGATCATGCATGCAGCAAATGGAAAACCCGAACTAAATGAGGCGATTTGGACGAGATGCGAATCGAGTCAAATTGAGGGGGGCGCCCATACTCGCTTCCCACATGCGGGTAGTGCGCTCATCATGGATCAGTAGACAAGACCCTTTTCCTATTAGGGTCGACACTAGCAGGCCTCAAAACCACAAGGGCCTCCTGCCGGTGCCTTATCATCAAATTATTATTTAACAATAACAGTAGCATGATTGATTGATTGATTAAACATCGAGCCCCCAGAACATAATATAGTAGTAACAGAAAGTAACGGGTAACAGACTCGAGCAAACAACCCTAAGCAAGATAGTAAGACACGGGCAACAAGCAATGGTTATAGGTATGGAGGTGAGGCAATATCAGGGTTAAAGGATTCATGTGATAGGTTCGTAACAGAAACAACTACTACTAAGGCTAGCAGGACAGAACAACGGAAAGTATCGGTAACAAGTGATGAAAGGCAGCCATTTGGCAGCAAGTGAGTATACTTGCCTGAGATCCCGCAAGGTAGCAGAACTTGTCGTTGCTCACATCATCTCAACGTCCTATCCGCGAAGAAGCAACGAACTAAAAGAAACACCGGATGCAACAATTACTTCTACGGAAAAAGATCCAGCATGATCCTATTTTATATGCATGACATGGCAGGATGCAACGGAGAGGAAACCACTTAAGCAATTTAATCGGAACCGGAGTCCGGAGAAATAGAGATTGGTTCAAGTTATTTATCTAACCATCAATATTAAATGTTGATTAACAGGGTTAAACAAGGTAGAGGTGATCTATCCAATATCAAAATGGAATAGGGCATGATTTGAATTTAATACCCCAACACATTCCATATTTATTTATTAGGTGAACATACATAACACTACTACAAATGCAACATGCAAGGTGCAAACATGAACATGGATGGCATGAACAGATTAAGTGCATTTTTCTGGTATGAAAACATATTTTATTTGTTGGATTTGGAATTAAAATGAGCAAGTTATTAATTTGGCAATTTTAATTGCATTAAATAAGAAACAGTTGTTTTCAGCAATTTAAATTATTCAAAACAGAAAACAAAGTTGATATTTGCAAAGTTTAGAGAATTTTGATTGGAAAACATATTTTACTTTTCAAATTTGGAGTTAAGATGAATTAGTTATGATTCATGCAATTAAAACAATTTAAATTGAGCCGGAAGCCCAACATTTAATTTAGGAGGTTCACGTTATTTATTTACCCACAAAAATGCAATGCAACACATGAATGAGATGACATTTTAATTATAGTTGATATGTTATAGAAAATAGGGCATAGGTATAGGGGTTTGGGTTTAGGGTGCACACGTGTGGAAAGAAGATCTTCGGGTTCGGCGCCGGTGTCTTCGGGATGAAGAAGAAGACGACGACAAAGAGGGAGATAGACGGCGGCGAGGAAGGATGGAAAGTAGACATTCTCGCGTCATCGTCGAGGTAGTCGAAGTAGGCGTAGTCGACGTCGGGGGCGTAGACGTTCCGATGTCGATGTAGTAGCGGAAGTAGTCGTTCTCGTGCCGTAGTCGAAGTAGTCGTTCACGTCGTCGTTCCCGTTCCGTAGCCGAAGTAGGCGTAGTAGTCGAAGTAGTCGACGGAGGAAACGCAACATCGTCATCTTCGGGGTCGATTGTGCACAGGGCGGCTTCGGGGTACAAGGCACGCACGAAGCGACAACGCAAGCGGACATGGTAGATCTTGTCGAGGTAGCGGAACTTGTCGACGAAGATCTTGTCGTCGAGGTACGGCTCGGGGTCGATCTTGGCACGGTCGTAGTCGAGGTAGTAGTTCTTGTCGTCGTCGAGGTACTCTTAGCATCCTTGTAGGAGATCATGGCGGCATCACGGTCACGAGGACACGGGCACGAAGGCCACGGCCACACCAAACGAAGCATGGGCATGAATAGGTGTCCGCAAGGCAACATGCCTCTTGCAGGAATTTCAACAAACACCCTGCAGGCACCAAGGACAGAGCGAGGATGGGCCGTGGAGGACGAGCTGCTAGCGAGGAGATGACGTACGGCGGCCATAGGAGGCGCAAGGAGGCGTCTCCGGTGCTCTGCTCGCGTTGGTCGCCCAGGACGACGACAGGGAGACGAGGCGGGTCGGGCCGAAGCTCCGCGAGGACGGCGACGTGCCACTGCCCGTTCGTGGCATAGCAGTCATCCGGGAGAGGAGGTAGCCGGGGCGCCGTGTGAGAAGGCGACGGGGCAGCGCGGCGAGGCAGAGCTCGGGCGTGGCGGAGCCCTGCTCCTGTCGGCGCCGCAGACGGAGAGGTGGTGAGGGGCGCTCGGCGGCCGTGGGGCGGAGAGGCGTGGCGGAGGACGAGGGAAGAGGGCGATGGCCGGCGGACGGGAGGAGGCGCAGGGGACGGCCGGGGCGGAGGGAAGGGAGCTCGGGCGCACGAGCGAGAGGGAGGCGGCGGCGCTCGATGGTGAGCAGAACGAGCGAGGGAGGGAGAGACGAGCGGGGCGATGGGGTTGGGGATCGATGGGTTCGATCCCCTGGCGTGCGTGTGTGAGTCGTGTGTGTTGCGTGCGTGCGTTGTGCCTGGGTGTGTGCGTGTGTTGTGTGTTTACGTGAGGGCCTGGGTGTGTTAGGTCTAGGCCTGTTTGGTGGCCTCCGGTTGGGCCACTAGGGCCTGGCCGATTGGCTGCCACCCAGCTAAACAACTTTTTTTTTTTTGCTTTGAATATTTCCTTGGAAAACATGTTAGGCACTAAACAAAATAATAATTTTGAGGCAACAATTTATTACAGAGAAATTAGAAAGCAAGATTTTATACAATTTTAGTTATTTCACCAATTTTAAAATGCGCGATGATGCAGATGCTATGACATGACGAAAGGCAAACAAGCAGGCAAACAAAAAAAATCTAGTTGGGAAAAGAAAACCCGGGCGTTACAACTTAGGGACATTAAAGCAAATGGCACTCAATTTTTTGTCGTCATGTTGTTGATGGGCTCGCTCATGTGGGTCTTCATCATAGATAGGAGGTGAAAGATCATGTGGATCATCCCCATTTGCATATCGTTGACCGTCTGGTGTGGAGGATGGTGTCGATGATGAAGAAGGAGGCGTGCTTCACAACGTTCACTATCATCATTGTCACGGTTGCGTTGTTGATGAGGGTCTTTCTCTTGGCGTTCATTGTCGTGGTGACGCGCATTGTGCCTTGGAGGCCTTCGGTGTGGGCGAGCACCATCCACGAATTCATGTAGACCATAGTCATTTGCGGAGCTTGGCGGAGGTGGGTGATGATGTTGTCAAAGATTCGGTCGCCGAGGGTGATGTTGAACAGGGTCACCACGGCCTTGTCGGTATCGAGGAGATGGTGATGGCGAGCTATCTTCATACCAATTTTGTCGAGGGGCTTGTGGAGTTGGTGGTGGTTCTTGGTGTGGTAGTCCACCATCTTCGATGTGGTGATGACGATCATGGCGACGAGCTTGGTGATGAGCTTGAGGTTATTGGCTTGGACGCCGACACCTTGAGGATGATGATGATCCATGGAGGTTGGCAATGTTGGCCAAGTTGATGTTGATACACGACATTTGATCATTTAATCGAGGGTCTTGACCCTGTAGTCGACGTTCATAACGCTCCAATCCATCATGAACAAGTTGGAGAAGTTGCACATGTTCATTTTGGGTGACAAAGTTGTGGTAGTTGTCGTTGAATAAGGGGTTTCCGTCATCCTCCGAACTCGGACTTGTGAACACTCCTTCCCTAGCCATCTCAAAGGAAAACAAGTGATATGGATAATAATGTCTCACTTATCCAACGTTACCTTTTTTGGTCGTATTGAGCCTAGTGGACGAGCCTAGGTGTAGGGTGGTATGTCAAAGGCGAGTTAAAAAAGATACAAAGATAGCTGCAAACAACAACAACAACACACACACACACACACACACACACACACACACACACACACACACACACATACACACTTTATGTGGATTTCAAATGGGTGAGAAAAGTGGCAAAGAAAATCAACAAATCCGAACAAAAGTTTATTGCTAAATGTAGAAACGAACCACAATGAAATGTTAGCAAAAGAACTAAATTCCGAGTGGTGGAAACAAAATGGAACACACACACAGACACACACACACACACACACAGACACACACACACACACACACACACACACACACACACACAAATGATTAATGGGGTTAGTGCGGCCAATGGACGAGCGGAGACGAAATGTTCCTATCGAAGAATAAGCTCAATGCCAAACAACCACAAGGAGGAAGCTAGCACAGATCGCAAACTTTAACAGGTAACAAGATTCGCACCATGACAACCGATCACTCTCTTCTCTTTTGCAGTGCGAAGCTACACATTCCTACAATGGATAGCACTTGGTATCGATATTTTTCTTTTTTCCTGTTTTTTAATCTTCTCTTTTCACTTTTTGCTATATGATACTGTGACGCCCCCCGAGATCGGGCACTATGCAGATTTCAGCATTCCCGCCAAAATCCACATAATAACCGATTCCAGGTTGCCACGTCTGATAACATTACAACAGTTCACGAATAATCCACAACAACAACAGAAAAGATATATACAAGAGGACTCAAACGAGCCAAGGATACAACTGATACAATACAAAGATCCAAATAACAGCGGAAGAAACAACATAGCGTCCGGCTACGGACAAGATACAAATTGGACTAAGAGTCCTGAAGATAACCGAGAGCGTCCAATCCCTGCCCAGGCCAAGCCGGAGGGATTCCCAAGCTAACGTCGTCAGACTTCAAACCTGTTGACTGCAATGTTGAATATGCAGCCACGAAAAAGATTCGTGGGTCAGTACGGTTAAGTACTGGCAAGTGGATAAACCATACTCCCAAGATACCGGCGTAGCCAGTCATCACAAGATACAAATACTTTGGGTTCAACGGGAAGGAAGGGATTATTGCAAATAAGCGGCAGCGGGCTGCACTAACCAACTACAGAGACTCACTACAACATCCGGCTAAAAGAGGGGATAAGATAGCGTATCGTAACCAACTAGTACTAACCACCCAAACAAACCCATCCAATGTTACCCCATACTAAGGAAGCAACCCAAGGATAACTCACACTGTTGGATTAATGATGGATCAAGTTATTGTGTCAATAAGACTATTACTAGTCAAGTATCATTAGTTAGGTGTAAGTTGTTCTGAGTACTTGTTAGCCAGTACTTTCACCAAGTTAACCATAACCGCGGAAAACACGGCTTCTCGAGAAGATTTAACCCTGCAGGGATGCACCAATTTGGCCGTACACGTAAGAATAACCCGCCAGACGGGGGATCAACCCACCAAGCGAGGTACTCAACACAACCCAACTCTTCTTCGCATCAAGCCCAAAGAACCCCGTGCAATTGAGCGCACGGCTAATCAAGCCCCACGAAGAAAAGGGGACCCTCATAGCACTCTAAGAACGTGTCTCCCTAAATGCCGACTACAAAAGTTCCACCCTGGCCTGGGTTCGCAAGATCATGCATGCGGCAAATGGAAAACCCGAACTAAATGAGGCGATTTGGACGAGATGCGAATCGAATCAAATTGAGGGGGCGCCCATACTCGCTTCCCACATGCGGATAGTGCGCTCATCATGGATCAGTAGACAAGACCCTTTTCCTAATTAGGGTCGACACTAGCAGGCTTCAAAACCACGCCGGGCCTCCTGCCGGTGCCTTATCATCAAATTATTATTACCCAAAACATTAACATGTTGTTGATTGAATTGAAACCCAACTATCAACGAAACAGGTGATCAGACGGACAACAAGACTTGAGCGCAAACAACACTAAGCATGCAACTACGACACGAGGGCCAACAAGGTAAACAAACAACAGTTGATAGGAAGTGGAAGGAAGGCTATATCATGGCTGCAAGGTAACATGTGATAGGATCGAGACACAAGCATCGAATCATAAGGCTAGCATAAGAACAACGGAAAGAATCGGTAACAAGTGATGAAAGGCAGCCATTTGGCAGCAAGTGAGTATACTTGCCTGAGATCTAGCAAGTAGAGGTACATCCACAGAACTTGTCGTTGCTTACATCATCTCAACGTCCTATCCGCGAAGAAGCAACGAACCTCGAACAAACACCGGATGCAACAATTACTACTACGGCAAAAGATCCAGCATGATCAAGATATGGATGCATGACAAGTTTAAGGATGCATCAGAATAAACTAGTTGACAAGATAACATGTTTAAATGGACCCATATGCAATTTGGATTGCATATGGAAAGCCCATGAATTAAGGTTGAATTAATTGATCTACGATTAACCAACAGGTGAAGGTGAATTAGCATGATGCATGGATGATGAAAACAATAAGGAAACAAGAATAGATTCAATTTGAAATGAAGTTTACCAAGTTTGGAAATTTATTTATTAAGTGTTGGAATTTTGGTTTCTTAAAGGTGTTACACAAGCATTTGTTGTTGTCACCAATTTAAATTGTTCAAAATAGATAACAAAGTTCATATTTGAAAAGAACACAAAATTTTAGGTGGAAATACATGTTTCAATATTGAAAAAGGAATTAAGATGAATTAATTATGAATTAAACAAGTTTAAACAAGATTTAAATGAATTTAATTCAAATATGAATTTATTTGAATTTTTATTTGTTCAAAACATTAATTCAAATTCATATTTGAAAATTTTATACTTTTCTGGTTTGAAAACATATTTTATAAGTTCAAAAATAATTTAATTTGACCAAGTTATTAATTTAGCAATTTTAAATGATTTAAACAAGGTTTAAATTATTTAACCAATTTTAATTATTCAAAACATGAAATAAAGTTTATATTTGGAAAGGTGGTTCAATTTGGCATGGAAAACATATTTCATATGTGACATTTGAATTAATATTGAATTAGTTATGAATTTCACCATTTAAATGATTTAATTAAAGCATTAAGTAATTGCATTAATTTTATTTATCCAAAACAGAAAACAAATGTTATATTTGGAAAGAGCATGAAATTTTGGTTGGAAAACATATTTTATATGGGCCATTTGAAATATATTTGAATTTGTTATGGATTTAATCAAATTCATGAGAGTTATTTGAATTTGACCTTTTGAAAATATTTGGAATGTTCAAAACAGTAAAAAAAAAATACATATTTGAAAAGTTCATGATTTTCTGATTGGGATACATATTTTGTTTGTGCAATTTGGAGTTAAAAAGAAGAAGATATTAATTGTTCAAATTTTTGTTTCAAATTACTATTTAAAAGAAACAGAACAGGGAAATTTTATACAGAGGGCAGGCTAACCACGCTGGCTGACAGTGGGCCACGGCTAGCGTGGCGCCTCAGTGGCGTGTGTGCGCAGTGAGGTGGCGCAGGGTTCAATGACTGGTGGGGTCGGCATGCTGGCGTGGCGAGGTAAAAAGGTTGGGATTAATTCCCACCGGGGGGGAATCGAACCCGTGAGCTCCCGTGGTGCACGCAAGGAGCAGTACCACTGCGCTGCTGCTGAACTTGTTGTCAGGTAAGGGCTGCGAGCAAGGTTGAAGTGTATTTTCTGCGGTGTGTTTAACTGAACCAAAAAGAACAGTTCGTTCTCTGATGGACGAACGGCGACAAGGTAGCAGAGGATCGCGGCGGCCACAGCGTGCTGGAGGTGTTGACTGCGTGCGTGTACGAGCCCGTGGTGAGGTGTGCAGCAGTTCGTGGGTGCAAGAATTGGAAAGGAGAGGGAACGGGGGGGCGCTCACCTTGCGACTGTCGTCGATGATGCAGAGGCGGCGGAGAGGTTCAGGCGAGGCGTGCGGTCGGTGGTGTCGAGCTCCGGGGTGGCCGTGGAGGCGTAGGGGAAGAGGGTGCCGCGGCGGTCCCGTTTCTGCCATCATCGGCCCGTGGCCGCCATCCATCCCCCGGCGCCGTGCTCCTCCTTCTCCGGCCATGGAAGGGGTTCAGAGAATTCAGAAACTGGCAGCGAGAGGGGGCTTAGGGTTAGGCTAGGGCACGGATTAGGGTCTTGTAGGGGCTCGGGGCAAGTGAGGCAAGGGGGGGTCCATGGAGGGGTGATGATAGCGACACCCCCCTCTGCGTCCGTACGAGGAAGATGAGTGAGGTGGGCTGTTGGGCTAGGGGAAAGGGTTGTGGTGGGCTGGGGTGAGAGGGAAATTGTGGGTTTAGGTGGGTTGAGGTGGGCTGGCCGCAGGGGGCTGGCCTGCCTCCCACAGCTCACCTCTTTTTTTTATTTTTCCTTTTCTTCTTTTTTTTTGTAAGAGATGAAAGAGAGAGAGATAAAAATATGGTTTGGGTTTCTTTATTTGATGAATAAATTTTTATTAATTTGCAAAAACAGTAAATCAAAGCAATGTTAACATTATGTGCAAATATTTGAAATATTAATTTGAGTTTTAAGTTGCTATTTGAATTTCCATAGTATTTCATAAGGATTTGGTTTTTAAACAATTTATTCAATAAACCCAAACAATTATGAAACCTTATTGAATTTAATTGTTTGCAAGAATTTAATGTTTAAACCACAATTGGATCATGCCCATTATGATTGATTTTGAAGTGAATTTGAATTTGCCATTTAGGGTGTTGATTAAAGGGAGTTTTTATTTAACAAGCAATTTAAATGAATCAACTTCAAACTATTTGAAAACAATTTGAGGTATTTAGTTTGCAACTTTCAATTGGAAATTTTAGACATGTTTTGAAAGTTTAAATTGGTTTGGATTTTTGAGTGGTTTTGAGAACAGGATGCAATGCATATGATGCATGTGATGCAAAAAGAAAAAGGAAAGCAACCAATTTCTACTTAGGGGGGAACACCCCAGGTGTTACAGATACAAATGCCAAGCCTCATAGAACTACGCTTTCACAAGTGCAAAACACGCACTCTCTGTGCCACTACTGCAATGCCAGTCAATATAAAAGAGCTAGCCCGAATTGGCAAGGTACACGAACAAGGGGTTAGTTCAAGCGGAAGCAAGTTATACCTATTTGATGGACGATCGCGGACTTGCAGCCGGGGGTTGTCGATGTCGTGTCGATCCGTTGATGTAGTTGGGTAGATGATGTTGTGTGCTTCGCATTGAAACTTGAATTAATCAATTTGGATCAACGACGGCAAAGAAAAACAACTTTGAAAATATGTCCAGGAATCGAATTACAAGATTTTTCTGAGATTTTTGCCCAATTTTGAAATTCCTTGAAATCAAAGAAAATTTTGTGGACAAATTTGAGAAAGTGGCTGAATAGAAATATGGTAAATGGTCCTAACCAACAAATCCATGTATCAAATCACGAAAAACTCAACAAATCCACAGATCGGTCAAAATCCTTTTTGGGGCTATTTTTAGTGAAAATATCAAATTTAGGCATGGGGAAGAAATAATTTGGTGGAAAGGGGGATTGTGTGTGTGTAGGGGGGGGGGTCAATAAAACGAAAGGATGAATGAGTAAAAATGGAATTAAGAATAGATAGATGATATTAATGTATATAAAGAGATGGAGTAGATAATAAAAAATGATTAGGAGAGAAAAGACGAAAGAAAAGGTAGGAAGAGATAAATGAAAAGGAAATAGATGTGAAAGATAAATGAAGAGATATAGATGATTATAATAAGGCTAAGGAGTATGGTAGATAATGTGAGAGGTAATTATATGATGAGAATAAACGAAAGTTATATAAGATAATAAGTAAATGACTCTAATACGAGATGATGGCGGGGTTAAATTCGTGGCAACCTAGCTTTGATAGTAGATGATGTAGGGGTTAACCTCAAGGGTGGCCTGATCTTCAGGAATTGACCAAGAACATGAAGAACACGGGAAGAACACGCAGAACGGAAGATTTCAAAAGGGAAATCGAAGGAAGGGTAAATAGTGCAAACTGAGAGATTTGATTTCCCGTCAATTAAACCGCAATAGTCACCTACAGAACAATTAACCAAACCAAACTCACCTTATCAAAAAACGATTTAACACCCGTGGCAGGTCCACCACGCCAATAGAACCTCAAGGATTAGTTGAGATAGATTGGAAAGACCCCAACTAATTCACAAGGGGAAAGGATGGGTATCCCTATGTAACCTTGATACTATCCAAGTACAAGTAATTGGAGTAGCCTTGAATCCTTGATACAGTCCTAGATGCGAATCATAGGAGTAGCCTCAGATGAGGGGTACAAGAGCAAAGCTCAATTCATCTAAATATAATCCTAACCTAGATCTGGTCCAAGGGGTCCTATTTATAGTCTAGGGGGTAGGTAGGGGCGAAAAGGGGGTATATTCCCTAAATCCCATAGGTGCAAGAAAGCCGGGTTGAGAGGCCGGCCGGGTCTGTTGGATGGCCGGACTAGAGTCGTAGGAAGGCCAGCCCGAGGCTGGGTGGGTCTGTTGGGGGTCTGGACTAAAGGACGGAGGGAGGCCGGCCTGTCAGGCCGGTTACCTGGCCTCTCTCTCCTTCTTCCTTTCCTTCTTCTTCCTCAAGGCCATGTTCTTGAGCTTCTTGGAAGCGAGGAAACAGAGCTAACGGAATTGAATTGTCAAGCTCATGACTCATAAGGAGGTCTGTCAGGCTCATCCTGGCCTGCCACTAGATCATGACTATATACCCGGATCTCATTCCTTGAAAGATCCCAGGTCGCTTCGCTTAATCAAAGATAATAAATATCGTCGCTGCTTACGAATGCCATCCCTGCTGCTGCTGCTGCCGCCGCCGCCGCCGCTGCCGCTGTCGCTGTCGCTGCTGCTGCTGCTGTCGTTGTCGCTGCTGCTGCCGCTGTCGCTGTCGTTGTCGTTGCCGTTGCTGTTGTCGTTGTCGTTGTCGTTGCTGTCGTCGTTGTTGTTGTCGTTGTCGTTGTTGTCGTTGTCGTTGTTGTCGTCGTTGTTGTTGTTGTCGTTGTTTTTGTTGTTGTTGTCGTTGTCGTCGTCGTCTTCGTTGTTGCCGTTGTCGTTGTCGTTGTCGTTGTCGTTGTCGTTGTTGTTGTTGTTTTCGTTGTCGTTGTCGTTAATAGTCTTCGGAAACAGAAAACCCTGAACCAAGAAGAGTTAGGTATCAGGCTCGAACTGATGACTTCCACTACGTCAACATGAATGCAAATAAAAAAACATCCCCTGGATAAGCTTCACGGCCGGGGGGGTCTTCTTAATAGAAGGGACATTTGACGATAAGCTTGTGCCTGTTTGGAGAGATCATCATAAATTATTAAAGTATGCAGGTGTTGCTGTTGCTGTTGTTGTTGTTGTTGTTGCTGCTGTTGTTGTTGATGTTGTTGTTGTGGTTGTGGTTGTGGTTGTTGCATGGATTTTGGTTTTGGATGCACGAGTAGAGCTTATACTCAGTATAGGATCTTTGCCAGCAAGATTTTAGCAAACACATAGTGTTAAACGGTACAAGAACAACTATACAGTAGTAGCGTGAATAAACACACGACTTAACATTGTCTTTTTGATGAAAATACTTTCCTTTTGAACTACCAAAGAATGATAAACAATATTATTTTAAGTTCAACGTAGTTCTTTATTAATGAGCCTTTACTTAAGTAACCAGCAAGTTTAAACATTAACTTTATAATACTTCAACACAATTCCAAAGTATCAAGTTAAAACAAGTCAATGATCCACGAGACTATGAAAGTTTTTCTTTATACCACTGCATCATACATAGCATTTCCATTTTCAAATTTTACCCAATACCAATCAACTTATCTGAAACAACTCTGCACGCAAATAAAAGTGAATATAGAGAGTTATAAAAACTTTCTACAAAATAAAACTAACATCTCTTAACAAGATATAAGCGAAAAACAAGAGCAAATAAACAAGTAGTAGTAAAACTTAATACTCAACAAATATAAGCGAAACACAGAAGTATTCTAATGAAAAAGCGGAGCGTGTATCTCCTCCAAATAAGAAGCTAGGATCTAACATTTGTAATATCAGAAAAAATATAAAACAAAATAAAACTTAAAGCAAATCACAAAGACGCTCCAAGAATAACACATAACACGTGAAGCAATAAAAATATAGTTTCAACGGAGACGACATGATAATTTTTTGGTGAATAAGGGGAAGCCCAAGGCATCCCCGAACTTAGACGCTTGATTATTCTTGAATATTTCTTTGGGTTCCATTTGGAATCCGCAACCTTGATTTTTGTTAAACACCTTTCAAATATTTTCGAATAAATAGGTCTTATATGACCATAGGAATGTTGGGGAATTTTCCCAAGAATTTAGGAAATAATTGTATTCATAAAATATTTTAAAACCCATTTACGCCCTTCATGAAAATAAATGCAAATAAATAATAAAATGATTGGAAAGAAAGTATTTTTGAAATATTATGAGAGGGTATATAATATAGATCACAAAACAGATTTTTAAGGAATACCTATTTTTAAAATATTTTACGTCTCTTAAGAAATATGAAGTTGAGGCGTTTTTGGAAAAAGAAACAAGTCATTGAAATAAATAAGAAAATGGCCAAAATAAAAGCCAATTTCCAAAAAGTTATGAAAGCAAACCAGGGGGAGGGGAAAGTTGAATTTCATTGAACTTGATCTAAATAGAAATTATGTTACAATGATTGTCAAAATATTTTCAAGACAAGAGAGATATGGTCACTAGTTGGAGATGCCATCAAAAGGGCTTTCAAAGAAAATGCTAGATGGTTTTCAAAATCCTATTTCATAGCTTGGATACGAGGTGCATATATAGATGATGGGAAATAGGAAGATAAATTGGCCAAGAGATCAAGATTTTCTATATTGGCATGCCCCAAAAGTTAGAAGTTTTTAAGAAATAAGAAGATGAGATTAAGATAGGCTTTGGGATCTGATCCTTATAAAAAGTATTGTATTTTTTCTGAATCACTTTATCTGGGTTCACACATGACTCACAAACAAACAAGTATCAACATTCCAAGGCAAACACAAGAAAAGATCATACACTTAGCAGGTCAAGCATAAGACAAACAAGTCCACTCAAGCAACTGTATTTTTAAACCTACTTCCATAGTGTTTTATCAAGTGTTTTTGAATGGTAGTGATCAATCAATACCACAAAAAGATTAATTTGGGAAGTAGTCCAACTCAAGTCTTGCCATTTTCAAAAGAATATAAAATAAGTAAAAACATAGGGGTAATATAGTCCCCACTTTAGTCTGTGCAAAAGAGGTAGTAGGATTTTTTTTTGAAATACTCGTAAAGGTATCTTGGTTGAAAATAACTAGGAAAATAACTAGGAGATGATTACTTCCATAATACTTTTCATAAGCTGTTTGAAAATAATTTAATTCTCTCAAAAACTTTTCATAAGCAGATTTTTTCCCTTTTTTCTCTTTATGTATATATCTCGTTTTTTACCATAAATTCCATTCTAGTTCATTTTTTAAGCATTGCCTCTGCTAGTTCATATAATCATATACTCCCTCTGTTTACTTTTATAAGACACAATGCGTACCATTTTAATTTTGAGCACATATATACATATATAAGACATGTCTAGATTTACTCGTTCTAAATGTATATGGCTAAAATTGAAATGACTTATACAAGTGGATCGGATAGATTTACTCGTTCTAGAATGGCCAAAATTGAAACGACTTATACAAGTGGATCGCATGGGAGTACTATTATGTCCATGAAAGATTTTCGGTGGTCCACGAAAAGAATTGACCGTGTCCCGAGCCGACATGATATTTGTCGGCGTGCCTGTTGGGCCAGACGGGCTGGGTCTGCAATCCAATTAATCCCTCCTTCATCCTCTCCTCCTCGAACCCTAACTTCTGCTCTCTGCAACATCGGCGTTGGGGGCGGCGGCAATCGAATCCTCACCAACAACGAAATCTCACTCCTTCTTCTTCGGTCAGATGGCGGTCGTGTACGAGAGTTGGGAGAACGAACTGGCCATCGACGCTGCTGTCGTAGTTCATAACCACCTGTATTTGATGGAGCAATCTATCCGGCATGATACCAAGCATCGGATGGAACCTGAGCATGTCGCTTCGAGCGCTTCTCAACCTGGGATCTTGCGCGAGCTCTCTAGGCAGCGGGTCATGCTCCAGCTTGTGTGCCGGCGAATCTTCGAGTACGCTCGCAGGACTGTCGAGAACGGCTTCGATCGTCAGATCCGTAGTGAGTTCCTGGCTAGGGCCCATATTCGGAACAGCAAGAGCACTCGCTGTACGGACGGCGGGTCGGAGGACGAGGACGAGGAGCGCCTTCACCAGACGTTTGAGGAACTAGTGAAGGGCATGAAAGCGTGTAAACTGGATGAGATGCACAAGAATATACTCGAGAAGCTCATGGTCTACGATCCCAAGCGGAAGACCACCGTCCCTAGTCGCTTCTGCAGCTTGCACCTTGCTGGCTTCAACCTTGATGCGGAGTGTGAGTTTCTATGTTCGAGCCCCTCTAGGTTTAGCTATTGATTCTGACGCATTCATCATCTTGTTTGTACTGATTTGTGTTCTCTGATCTTGATTGATTCACAGCACCCCCTGAACTTGGGCCACCGTATAAACCAAATAAACACTATAATTGGGCAACTTATTCCACCGAAGTCATTTCCATTAGGGTGGTCAAAGCTGATCCTCCTTACACATACCCGGTCGAGGTTTATGGTAAAGTTATTGCCAGGGATGAGATTGACTACAAATGTGTGTATCTGTTCAATCGTCAAAGAGAGGATGCCCAAACCATCAAGTCGGAGGTAGTTCTTCCTTGATTCTGTTTGCTCACTTGATTCCATATATATATATATATACAGTAACCAATTCCACATGATATAGTTATTTTCTTCACTAGTAAATCTACTCTGCTCATTGAGTTGAACCTGTAATGTTATCTAATTATGTCCATGTTTACAAAATGCAT
Source organism: Alopecurus myosuroides (assembly GCA_028641055.1). Lineage (NCBI taxonomy): Eukaryota > Viridiplantae > Streptophyta > Magnoliopsida > Poales > Poaceae > Alopecurus > Alopecurus myosuroides. The sequence continues at coordinate 125,363,492 of CM054061.1, read as the reverse complement.
TAAGTTATCTAGTCCAATATGTTGCTGGAATAATTCTTTGGTAAAAAACTCACAATCCAGATACTTGCTGGATACAGTTTATCAAGAAAAAAGTTTACTGGATTCCATTTCAATTTGGTCCCTTCAAATACATTTTCATCATGTCCAAGCTTTTGTCTCATTGACATATTTTCATTGTCAAATAACGCATTTTAATCAATTATTTTGCCTTCCATTTTCCGTGGGATTTCTCCACTGAGGTCCCGCACTTGTTTAATCCGTTCCTGTGTAAGGTACTAAGGTTGCAGATATTACCCTTGTTTAATCCGGTTCAATATTGTTTAGGTTACATAGGATTTCACTATTGAAAACTAATTTTTTCTTTGCCACCTTCAAGAATGACAGCTTGAAATTTTAGTTAAATTAACCTTTGATTTCGAGTTATGGTACGATCGTACAAAAAGGAATCAAGACATATGATGGGCCAAGCATTTTGTTTATTCGTGCACTCCAAATAGATGTCCGATACAGCTAAGTGGACCATAGAAATGGTAGTCAACAAAACAGTCAAACAATTTTTTTTAGAATCAGTTAGCTCTTTCTAAGAAGAACAAAAACAGCACCCACCAGGAGCCTAGGACACTTGCTTGATTGGGCCATGGAGCTGTTGATTTCTTACAATCAATGGCTGCCACAGCTTTAGTTTGGAATATTTAGTCAAAAAACAAAAGCCTGATGGATTCGCCCCTGAGTTGGGTGGAGCCACGCCGGGGCAAGGATTCAAGTAGAGGGGAGTTGGGGCTTGACAGTAAGCAGCACAGCGACGTTGACTCTTGTATGACTTCTCTCTTGTCCTTTCTGTCTTGATTCAGCCCATTGAGACCATCAGCGTACGTATGCATGCTGACAGACAGAATTCGTGGGGGTGGGGGGCGGGGGGGGGGGGGGGGGGGGGGCAAAACAGCCTTAGCAGCGCACAATTGAGGCCATTAGTGGCAAGCGATGGCGCTCGATTCTGGCCGACAGCACAGTCTCCCAGCCTCAGCAGAGGTAGGTCCCATAGGCAGCTCCACCTCGTGTGCTGCTGTGTCGGTCCCTTGCGCTAGGCCATGCTGACTGAACCCGGCGACCATGTTTTAGTCTAGATGCATTCATTTTTCTCTAAATTCTCTAATGTATCTAGACTTCTATTATTATTAGGTAGGTATAGATAGATATCTTTGCTCACACCATGCGAGCAACACATGTCTAGGAGCTCTAGGAACAGTAGTGCAGCAGCATTAGTGATGTTAAGTAATTTAGGAGTCGTTAAATTCATCTGGCTAGTCATGGTTTTTCATGTCACGGAGTCATATTCTGATTCTGACTGTTTTTTCTAAATCCTTGTGCAGAAGGATATGCTAGCTCTGACAGGTCCAAACCGAGCATTGGTTACATTAGGTTTTATGTATTTTGAGTTCGATTTAAAGATCAAGGGAAAGGGTGGCCCTGATGATGAGGTGCAGTTTAGCAAAGGTGTAATATCGTACTATCTCAACGGGAATCACAAGCGCGTCATCAACCAGCTACCTAGTTTCTGGAGTACAGTGAAATTGGTACTGCAACATGTGGCACGTCCAGTGGCAGCTAGCCTCGAAGTCAGTGTTGTGAATGAAGAGTCCAAAATGGGGCACCCTCTTGTCCACTTTGATGGTAAAATAACAGCTGGGACCACTAGAGATTATAGACATCATATGGTTCTATATGACAGTAGTGTGCATATCGGGGACTTGGTGCCAGAAAATGGCTCTCTTGCGTTAAATCGCAATCTGGTAGCTGTCAATGGGTTTGCACGAATACCCCCATTTGAGAAAGATGAAGAACTAGTGCTATATGTTTGTTTTCTTGATGCTAGTTGTGAGATCGATGATGTGGATACTGTGGAACCTGAGGAAGAGGATTACGAGGATTATTCTTTTCGTGATGCTAGCTGTGAGATTGGGGATAACATCTTAAATCAGCAGGAGGAGGACCCTAAGAATGCTGTCACTCTAAAATACCCTCAAAGTGAGACTGTTTGGGAGCATGGTTGCCCCAAACTGAAAGTGAAGGTCGACTGGACTGCTGTTCTTGATAGGCTGGGTGATGCTGATTTGTCCCGTAGATGTCGTCTTCCAAAAGGTTGCTCGATTAATTATCGATGGGGTATTTGCTTCGATGATTGTGATTCTCCTGTTTAAAAAACTGGATCTTTTATAGCTATTCTGTTGGTCAAACTCTGTAGTATTGGAGGGCATGTCAGCCTCTTACCTAACTAGTACTAGGTTGTAGTGCGGTAAGAATTGTGCTTTGTTTAAGGCGTACTCTTGGTTTCCTTAGCAATGGATGTAATTCTCGTCTTTAAAAGACTGGATCTTTTTATGCTGGTATCTGTAAGTGTGAGTCAGATTTTAACGCATGCTGCAAACTATGTCAATTCTCCGCCTCTGACTTCATCATGGATTTGCCCGTGGGTGATCGCCGACGGAGCCTTCCGTAACCCGACACTATCAAAGAGGACATGCGTGAGGCAGTTCTTCGTCTTGGCGCAAGACAAGACATCGATAGGAGGAAGGTTGCATGCACCCTAGGCATGCGTAGTAGCACCATCACCGTAGGTTCTGCGTCGTCGCCTCTGGCCATCACCGCACACTCGCCCCTCTCAGGCCCATCCACGCCTCCCTAAAGTGCAATGACAGATGCCACGCATGGCGGAGCGCCGCCGTCCCGCTGCCAGACCTCAACCTACGCCACCAATGAGTCGAACCCCCCGCGCGGAACTTGAAAAGTACGGCGAGTTTTCAAGCTCACGCTGATAAATGGGCCGTAGCAGTACTCGTAAACTAAAACGGGCTTGTAAACCGTTTACGATCGCCCCCAAAATCCCCCCTCCCTCTCGACCGATATACATAGCGGTCGCCGCGTGTTTCTCAGGCCAGAACCCCTAAACCTAGCCGCCACCGATGAGCAATCCCTAGTTCTCCCCCTATTCCGTCCAAGATGTGGCATGACTCCAGCTCCTCCACGCGCGGTGGCCGTGCGCCGATATGGGGCGCAAGGCAGCGAGCTACCTCGACGACCCGGAGTACCTGCGCGAGCTCGCAGAGGCCCGAAGCTCCGGCGTCACACGCAAGCGCAGCTCTGACAGGTACACGCAAGTAGGGGTGTCTCCGCCTCCACGCTTCAGCTTCAGCAATATGGAGGAGGTCAAGCGCAAGTCGGTGCGGCGTCGCGGCCTCGCAAGCTTGTCCGACGCGGGCTCTTCCTCGGGCGCACGCTCCTCCTCCGCCCAGCTCCTGCTCACTCGGAAGAGGGAGCAGACGGGCGGCAAGCTCGTGCTCTACGTAGGGCCAGCCTCCGGCCCAATCGTGGGCCCTAAGAACTTCGTCGGAGATGGAGAAGAAGAAAGGGTCGTCACCTGATGCTCGCCCACAGCGCCCACGAGGCGGAGGAGGAGCAAAAGATCCGCAGCGAGACGGAGGACTTCGACCAGAGGTTGCTGCAGAAGAGGCTCGCGCAGGCGGCGAGCGAGGCGGAGAAGAAGGCCAAATGGGAGCGCATCCGCTCCGAGCAGGATGCGGAATTCATCGACCCCGACCCCGCGGAGTAGCTAGGTCGCCGCCGTAGCTTGCTCACCGTAGTACCGCCGTAATCGCCGTTGTCTAAAATTTTATCTGAAAGTGAAGATACAGTTGAAATTGCGGATGTTTAGTTTTGTTTTGCAGGTTCTGCTACTACCTGCATGGTTTCAAACTGAAAACACCCAAAAACCCGAATTGCAAACGCGTTTTTAGTTCAACATTTAAAAGCAATGTTAGAGTCGCTCTTAGCTACGCGCTTTCTGAATCCTCATGTTGGATCGACCACCATCTTACCCTTTGCCACATCTGCACTTGGGAACTGCTTTGTGAAAGACCGAGAGGTTAACTAGAGAGGTGTGGGTGAATAGGTTAACTACAAATTTTAATTTCTTTTAGATTTAATAAAATAGTGCTCAAATATAGATTGTCTAGATTATACAACTAGGCGAACAACCCTATATTTTGAGCAAATATAACTAGCACAAGATATATATATACACACACACACATATATATCTGTGTGTGTACTCCTAGGTGTACGTACTCCCACATTCAATATACCACATACCACAATCGCTTATATATATTTACCATTTTTAATATACTTCAATATTAAATGCTAGATACCTCGAAATAAAATCTATGAAAAAATCCAACTGAATCTACATATTTAATATTATTTACTTATATACTGATTTTCTGTACGTAAAAATGGTATATTGAAAAAACTAAGGAGTTTGGTGATACCTTTCTGATACAACTTGTGTTGAGGTATCTTAGAATAATTAATGAGGCATATGAAAAATAATAAATAGGTATAAAATACATGTATGCGAGGTATATTGCATATGAGACTACGTACACCTAGGAGTATATAATAGGAGTCCTATATACTAGTAGCAACAAGTAAAGTTAAGTTGAGAGATAACCGAACACAATGACGCGGAGATGTATCCCGAAGTTCACTTCCCAATGGAAGATAATCTCCGTTGAAGCGGTGCGATGCCACCAAAGTGGAACACCGAGTAGCCCTCAAATGGCACACCGTATCTCCTTCGAGTCCTTCCACCAATGTGGAGAGGCTCGAATCACTATGTTTCCATTGAGGTTGACAACTAGAACCTTTACAAGGATGGAGCACACTCCACAACTTTTGAGGGTCCTCACCAAATCCCGGGAGCCTCCAAGACTCTGGGAAGCAAGATCCACGAACACAAGAGTTTCGGGGATAACAACAAGGCTCCAAGCTCCGATGAGCTAGAAGCAACAAGGTTTTTGGCTTCAAAGAACTAAGAACAACAAGATCCCTAGGGGATGAGTGGGTTGATGACGAATCAGCTTGGTGGAGTTGTAGATCTAGATCTTCTCCTCCAAATCCCAAGATATCAATGGCTTTGGTTGGGTATTTGGGGAGAATCTTGAAGATTGGATGTGGTCAACAATGGTGGAGAGAGAGAGAGCTTGTTTGACCCGCTCAAAAGGCAGGAGACAAGTCCTATTTATAGTAAGGGGGAAGAAATGGCCGTTGAGGGGGTTTTCTTTGGCTACCAGGAATCCCGGCCTGACCGGCTGGGAGGCCGGCCTGCTGTCCGAGAGACCCGGCTTGAAGTGCAGGGGACCCGTCCTCTGGCCCAGCCTAGGCCGGCTAGCCAGAGAGCCCGGCCTGGGCCAGCTGCTAGGCAGGCCACCAAACAGAGGCGCCCGGCCTCTAGCCTGGCCTGGGCTGGCCATCAGGCCGGCTAGGCAGACGCCCGACCTACACAAGGGGAGCCTGGCCTGGGCTGGCTACCCAACAGAGCCACCCGGCCTCTGGCCCGTTCAGGCTGGCTAGGCAGTTTTGCCTCTTTCTTCCCTTCCCTTGATTTCTTCGTTTACCTTCTTCTTTCTTTGATACTTTTTCTACAACAAACAAGTGTTTTGACTTGTTTTCCTTTCTCAATTTTTGTGCTCATATGGCTTTGCATATTTACCATTCGTTTCCTAGAACACTTAAACACAACGGTCAAATACTTCCAAGTGTTGTAATCAAACATCAAAACTAGGATTAAGGAACATTTCCTTTCAATCTCTCCCTTTTTTATGTTTGATGACAACATATGGATTTAGATAAAAAAAACATTGATTGAAGCATTTGTGAAGGAGAAAGAATATAGAGAAGCTCCCCCTATGTGTGTGCCCATAATTCTAAATTGTGTTGTCATACTAAGGGCACACATAATTGGGGCTATTTAGATCTCCCTAAATGTTATAGTCCAAGATAATTTCTAGAGCTATATAGGTTTCCAATATTGCTTCATGATAGAGAATTAGGCATTTTAGATCTAGGTATTTATCTACTCAATCCATTGACATTTTATCATAATAATAAGATAAGATATGTATTCATAACAATTAATCATGTATGCAAGGATAGGATATCAGCTCACCATACTTTTCATCAAGGAATGAATATTTCTAGGATAATAGTCTTGACCATAAAATAGATATTTCGAGAATGGCATAGTCTTCAATATAGAACAGATATTCCGAAAACGACATAGTCTTAAGATAGTCAAATAGGAGTAACAACCATAAACCAAATAAGGAGTTCAACTAGGTAGAAAATAAAAAACAGAAAATGGCAAATGGATGCATGCTATGCAAATGCAAAGATCACTAATGGACAACTCACCCCCTTGGCATCAAGACACCAAAAAGGGAGAACTCAAGCCACAAAGTCCTCATCATCTTGATCATCATCGCCCTCGTCGTCATCATCAACATCATCATGGTGTGGTGGAGCCTGACTTGAGCTAGCCTGAGAGGGATGTGCTTGCCAAAACGGTCCAAGTGAGGTAGCATCATCGCCAAGCCAGTAAGTATGCTTAGAATTCCATGTGGGCTCATCCAGTTCTTCAGAACTCACAGGACCCGGTGGGAGATGCAGGTGCTCCATGATCTCACGCTGGTGACGATGGTAGGCCTTGACCTTTTGGTAATCCTGGAAGTCTCTATTTTGTTTATCCACAAAGAAGCAGCTCATCTTTTGTAGAGCCCGTTTGATGCTAAACTTCTGAGGAACCCTGAGAGCATGAACTGGAGAAGCATCTGGGGAGTCATTATGGGGAACCTCAACATGAAGAGGAGCACGAACCCGTGTAGAGCGTGGAGGAGGAGCAACTGCGTCCTGGGAGGCGCTGAGAAGTGGGCGCATGGTAGGAACAATCATGGAATAGTTGTTGATGAGCTGAGCAGGAAGCTTTGTGTTGATGAGGGTTTGAAGGTAAGAGCCATAGATGGGAACCTTCTTGTCACGAACAGTAAGCTGCAGCTCGTTCCACATATAATCCAAGACATCCAGCTTTTTCTTGTTCCTTTTGGCAGTCACAATATGGGAGAGAATATTTATCATCCACCGGCAAGAAAGCCCCTTTTCCCCAAACTTGGCACGGACGGTGTTCCGGAGAATAGTGTGAGTCACATACCAAAAATCTGAGAAGTAGGAGACTTTAGGAATGTGTTGAGAGCCAACATCAGAGGAATAGAAGTGTTTAAGAGCGGGGTTGGCCTTCATGATCCTCCGGTCATCACCATGAATGTGAACATATGAGAAGTGGCATTGAACGGGCTCCTCAATACCAAACAGAACACCAAACTCGGCCAAATTGGCATGACACTTAGTACCTCCGCTCATCTAAGTCATGGCACGTCCACCCTCGATGGAAAAGTGAACTGTGACGAAGAATTCCCGAAGCAGAGCGGGAGAAAACTGACGGTCACAGGTCATAAGCTGGCTAATTTCATGATAGTCCATGACTTCCATTACCTCTGGCCATACTGCTCTAGCTGCATCAAGGTCAAAGAAATGTTGAGGCACATGATCATTTTTCAAGGTGCAGACCACAAACTCATGAACCTGCTGATGCATCTTGCAATAAAACGGAGTGTCACGACAGGTACGATGAGGAAAAGCATAAGGGTTGAATTTCATGCGATCATTTTCCCAGTCAACTGTGCTTAGATTCCCCCAGTTATCATGGACTGGCTCATCCTCATTGACAGGACGAGGTGGACCCTACTGTTGAGTGGGAGTAGACCCACAAGCGGCAGCGACACTATTCTTTGACCTCTTACGAGCATAGGTGGTAGCCGCGGGACCCTTTCCTGAGAAATAATGAACATTCATGTGCATATGCAGAATGAGTGTACATAGTCATAATGAAAACGTTGGTTTTGTTTGCTAGATTATTTAGAAAAGGAACATGTGGAATGTAATAGGCATGATGAAGTTAGTCCTCTCAAGAGAGATGGTGCAAAAAATAGGCATGTCACAAACATTTTATGGTTTAGGATTAATAAGTGATTACAAGGATAGCATGAGCAATAAGACACATAGCTAAGCATTGGGTGCAAACAAAAAACTAGAGTGATTTTCTAGGTCATATGGATGAGGTAACACTAGTGGCAACCCTAAACGAGAGATCCCAAAAAAAAGTATGAGATTGTTGCTATGGATGGCGACCGTGGCGGGAGGAAGTCTTCTTATATATGTTTGTTTGGTCCCCGGTAACAGCGCCAGAAATTCTTTGCTACGCCTTGATGGTGCCTTGACGGGGAGACTTCTTGATGATGATGAATTTTAAGTCCCCGGCAACGGCGCCAGAAATTCTTGATGCTTGTGATGGCGTGTTGGGAACCCCAAGAGGAGGGTGTGATGAGTACAGCGGTAAGAATTTCCCTCAGTTAAGAACCAAGGTTATCAATCCAGTAGGAGAAAGAGGATCTTCGGAAGGTTGATGCCACTGACGGTGGTGATGGCGCCTCACCGGTGTCAGCAACAACACGGAACCTGCACACAACACAACCAAAATACTTTGTCCCAACGGTACAATGAGGTTGTCAATCTCACCGGTCTTGCTTAAAACAAAGATTAGACGTATAGTGTGGAAAATGGTGTATGCTTGCAGTAAGTAAAGAAAGCAGAGAATTGTAGTGGTTTGTTTAAAAGTCTAGGAAAATGGACTGGGGTTCATAGGTTCACTAGTGGTGTCTGTCCATAAAAGATAGCATGCCGGGTGAACAAATTACAGTTGGACAATTGACAAATAGAGGTTGCACCATAGTGCACATTCATGACATGATGAGTACTATGATATTTAGTGCGGGCATTACAACAATTTACATAGACCGTAATCCAACTGCATCTATGACTAATAATCCACCCTTAGATTATCATCCGACCCCCCTTAGGTATTAAGTTGCAAGCAACAGATAATCGCATTAAGCAATGTGTGTAATGTAAGCAATGATTGTGCACGCTGGTACTCACACCGCTGTTTTCTCCCTAGTGGCGATAGCACATCCTCCCCCGTCACGTTTTTGTCACTCGAACACAGGCAAAAAGGAGGCATGAACCCAACTATCAAGCATAACTACTCCCTCTTGGAGTCACTAGCAACTACTAGCAACGGAAAGCATGCAAGATCACAAATAACATATGCAATAAAGACTATAATCAACTTGGCATAAGTTCAAGATTCATCGGATCCCAGCAAACACAGCACATAGAATTACATAAGAACAATCTCGATCATGTTAGGCAGCTCACGAGATCTAAACACTGAGGCATAGGAGGAGAAGACAACCATCTAGCAACTGCTATGGACCCGTAGTCCAAGGATGAACTACTCACGCATCACTCCGGAGGCAGGCATGGTGATGAAGAGGCCTACGGTGATGATCTCCTCTCCGGCAGGGTGCTGGGAGACATCTTCAGAACCCCCTGATCTAGGGTTGATGACAACGGCGGCTGCGGAACTTTTCGGGGATTTGTACCTAGGGTTTTCCTTCGGAGGGGAATAAATAGGCGAAAGGGCAACGTCGGTGAGCCACCAGGGTGGCCTCACCACCCCCAGGCGCGGCCAAGGGGGGCCCGCGCCTGGCTATGGCGAGGGCCCCCTGGTGCCCGTCTTCGACTCCTCTTCGGACTTCTGTATTCTTCCGGGGAAAATAGGAACTTAGGGATTCATGGGGTCCATTTCCGGTAATATTTCCAGAACAAATTTTCTGAAATCAAAAACAGCAGAAAACAAGGAACTGGCACTTGGCATCTTGTTAATAGGTTAGTCCCGGAAAACGTGTAAAAATGCTATAAAGAATGGAGAAAACATGTAGCAATTGGCATAATATCAACATGGAACATCAGAAATTATAGATACGTTGGAGACGTATCAAGCATCCCCAATCTTAGTTCCTACTCGTCCTCGAGTAGGTAAACAATAAAACAAAATAATTTCTGAGGTGACATGCTACTACACAATCTTGATCATAATAGGTAAAATAGAGCATGTAAACTAGGATCAAATGACCTAAAGTTGTGATCTATATTTGATATCAACAAGTAATGCATAAACAAAGAAGAAAGAAGTAAAACTTTTAATGAATCAATACTAAAAGACTATCAACCGTGAAAATTTTATTAGAGATGATTTAAGCTTTCAAGAACAACAATACCATGCACGTCAAACGATCTTCACAACCCCTGTTAGGATCAAGTCAAGCTTTCCACACGATGCAATGCTTGAATCCTAAACTATTTGCGCACTAAAAACAAGCAAGTGTTCTGCGTTGGTCCCTGCCACCGGGGTGTTATGGCAAAGAGACCATTATGGGGGGTTTGGAAGGTGTTGGGGGAATAGGTGAGGGGGGCCTCACCTACCCCACATACAAAACGGAACCCACTTAATGGGACTCGAGACTGTTGGTCCGGTTTGTAACAGGGAGGTCCGGATTATGGTTGTCACCCTAAGGAAAGGAGGTCCGGGTTTACCCATTCCGTAACCCGGAGAAGATAGAAGACCGGCCCAGAGTTTGTGGTAAGTAGTGAAGAGGCCCAAAGCCTGGAGGACGGCCCAAGGCCGGACGGGGATGACGAGGCCACGAGGTGAACCGGTAAAGCAAGACCTAGAACCAGATTAGAGCAGGACCCCGATAACGGGTGTAACCCGGATTCTCTGTAACCCGGAGGTCTTGTCTCCTATATAAGGCGAGACCCTAGGACTTAGAAAGATAAGCTCTAAGTCGATAGCAAGGTAACTCAAAACATCGAGATCTAGAATCGCCCTTTGTAATCGAGACCTTGTTTCCTAATAGTAAGAAGGCAGGAGTGGGTTTTACCCTCAATCGAGGGGCCGAACCTGGGTAAACTCGCGTCTCTCGTTTCCACCTTAACCCTTTCGAAGTTTCGCTTAGTAGCAATGGCCTCGCAATCTAGTTCTGGCATGAGGACACTTGCCGTGACAACACCACGACAGTTAGCACCCACCATGGGGCCTGCTCGTGGAAGCGTCGTCTTTTTGGAAGGAGGCTTACTAGGGATCGAGAAGCTCGCGATAGGCCGTCTCAGGAGGAGCCGGCACGGAAACTACTACAACCATGACACATGGGGTACAGAGTTTGCATCAGTGGAGTCAGGATTTCGAGTCCCCTTCGGTGGTATCCACGTCTTTGTTGGCTTCGTGGGAGCGCAGGACCCAGACCAGCGGTCAGACTCAGTTTCGGAGGAGGCTACGATGATATACTCTGATGGTGAATCTTCAGTTGGGAACAATGATCGTGATGAAATGGGGTCCATCCACCAGCTCTTTGAAGACAGGTTAGGAGGAGACCTTGAGCCAGATCTGCAGAGTCTAAGCGAAGCAACTCATCACGCAACTGTTTACATGGCTGCACCAACACGACCCACGGAGCCGAGGTATGATGCTAGTGGCAATCTAATTACAGATACTGTTTCAACTTCGAATCCAGCTCCAGGAGGACCAGGAGGCACGGGAACAGCATCAACGAGCCCAATGGTAGCCCCAGTCGGACCTACAGAACCGCGTTCAACAGGACCCGGCCCGACTAACTCTGGGCCGGCCGAGGCAGTGATTGACTTAACAACGCCCCCATCATATAACCCAAGGCCCGAGCTGATGGCTGCAATGGATTCACTAAATGAAGTCTTGGCTACTCCGATTACCCTGGAGAACATGGTGCAGCGTAACGCAGAGATCGAAAGGCTTAGATAGGAAATAACTCGTGCCCGTCGGGAGATCGAGAAAGATGTAACATGTATAAACAAAGCTCGGTCAGAAGTCCTGGAGGAAGCAACACGTCTGGAGAGAGAAGGAATTCATCTAAACTTCAGACAGAGGGAGTTAGCTTCAATACAGAACAGGCGCTATCATACCCGGCTGAACAATGAATTCAGTGCAGGGCTGGGACCTACCAACCTACAGAATTTATTTACGTCTCCGGTCGGGACGCCTGGGCCCCTAACCTAGCCCAGTCGGTTCATGCAATGAACCCGCCGATTGCTACAGTTCTAGTTCATCCGACACGTTTTCAGCCACCTATCCAGTTGCATGGTACCCTGAAACCTGTCCCGGTCCCTGAACAACCTATCCAGGAAAGGTTCCATACACCGCCAGGTCATTTCAACAATCCAGTGGATAACATTTGGGCGGCAACAAAAATTCTGGCACGGACTCCTGTCAACCACAATGATCCCATTGGTATTGAGGCTCGGAGGGCAATCGAGATGTTACAAACAGCGGTGGTCCAGCAGATGAATTACAGTAATCAGGATAGGATATACTCAACTCCTTACAACAGCAGGAATTCCTTGCCGAGAAGTCATCATAGAAATTCACCAGTTCCAACCTGGAGTTATAAATGCAGGACATAGAGTTGCGGAACCAGAAAACAGGAATCAAGGTCACGTTCAACCAACATTCCAAAACATAGCCTCTACCCTTCCCCCAACTGGGTCTCGCAGGATTGGCATCCAGTGTCTTGGTCCAGCAATCAGGAACGAGAGAATACCGGCTGATTTTAATGGACCCCGTAGAGTTGTAAACTATACGCCAGACATGGAGCCCGCAGATTGGATAGAAGGTTATGAGATGGCAATGGAAATATTGGAAATAAGTGATGCAGTATGCGCATGGTACCTAAGCGTGATGTTAGAAGGACCTACGAAGTCCTGGTTAAAGAACTTGCCCGCAAACTCAATTAATAGCTGGCAGGAGCTGAAGGACCAGTTCATCAAAAAAATTCAGGGAACATGTAAGCGACCGACGACTATTACAGACCTGGAAAACTGTGTTCAGAAGGAATGGGAGTCTTCCCAGCATTGGTCTCGACGCGTAGCGGAAATCATACATTCATCTGTCGGACTCACCGCCCAACAAGCAGTAATAACATTGGAAAGAAATTGCAGGTTTGACCCTCTAAAGCATAAGCTGGGACGCATTAAGCGCTACGTAAGTGATATGAGCGAGTTGATGGATGTCATGACCAAGTATGCGGAGTCTGACAAAACAAAGGACGCAGACTCGGATGATGAGAAGTCCGCGAAGGGAAAGAAAACTGGGACCAAGGGTAGCCAGAACCCGAATCAGAGCAACGGTAACCCTCAGAACCAGAACAATAACAAGCGTAAAAACAGAGATGGGACTTCGGATTTGGTGGCAAATACGAATACAGGTTACCGAAACCAACGTCAGGGCAAAAATTTCAGAGGAAATCAAAATTTTCGACCAAACAACTTTGCACAGGTTCAGAAGGCTCTAAAGGGTCCATGTCCTCGACACAACAAAAAACAGAAAGTTAGCAAACCATTCTTGGGAAAACTGTTTCATCATGCAGGGTTTTAGACCTAGCGGAAGTAACAACTACGGACCATGAAACAGTGGAGGAGGCAACCCAGGAAATATGGGAGGTGGACATCCGGGACCCGGCGGCTCTGGACCTGGAAATCATAATCCGGGTCATCACGGTCAGGGTAACCAGGGAACTAACCCGGGTGGTAGTCACCAAGGAGGAAATTCTGGTTTTCAAACAAATCTGAAACAGTTAAGCTCAGGCCAATATCATGTATTCACTACCAGTTCATGCAGGAGAGAACGCAAGGTGCAGAAACGCGCTGTCAATACAGTGGCTCCTGTTGTTCCTACGTGGTTTAACTGCTCAGAACAACCCATAACCTGGAGTCGTCTGATCATCCTCCGTGAGTTGATAATCCAGGAGGAGTGGCTCTGGTGTGGCTCCACAAGTTGGAGGATATAAGTTAGATAAAGTATTGATGGATGGAGGAAGCAGTATAAACATACTTTACTACGACACGTTCAAAAGGATGAACCTCCAAGGGAAACAGCTTCATCCATCATCAATTGTGTTCCATGGCATTGTACCTTGTAAGTCTGCGCAACCTATCGGAAAAATATTCCTTGAAGTTGCTTTTGGAGTATTTGAGAGTTACAGGACAGAGATGCTAGCATTTGAAGTGGTCAAGTTCAAAAGTCCATACCATGCTCTGTTCGGGCGGCCAACTTATGCCAAATTTATGGCCAGACCCTGCTATGTTTACCTTAAGCTAAAGATTCCAGGTCCCAATGGAAATATTACTGTCAATGGTGATAGAGACATAGCTTTGGAATGTGAGGAAAGCGATGCAACCTATGCAGAGACTGCTTGCGTAGAAGACGAGTTGAAATTGTATAAACTGCAAGTTGATCCAGAAGACATGACCTTGCTCAAAAAGCCATCAGCTGAGTCCCATCTAAAATTTAAGTATGCTCAAGACACCAAGCTGGTGGACTTTACCCCCGGTGACTCATCTAAGCAGTTCAGCGTGGGGGCTCATATGACATAAAAATAGGAAAGCGCGCTCATAAAGTTTCTCCGTGAGAATTGGGATATCTTCGCATGGAAACCTTCTGACATGCTAGGTGTCCCAAGGGAACTTGATGAGCCCAGTTTAAATGTGGATCCTAAATTGAAACATATTCGTCAGTTCCTCCGTCATTTCAATGATGAGAAAAGGAAAGCAATTGGAGAAGAGATTGCCAAGTACTTGCAGCAGGGTTCATAGTAGAAGTATTCTATCCAAAGTGGTTAGCCAATCCAGTTCTCGTTCTCAAGAAAAACGGAACCTGGAGAATATGCATAGACTACACAGATTTGAACAAAGCATGTCCTAAAGACTCGTTCGCGTTACCCCGTATCGACCAGATTATAGACTCTACGGCTGGTTGCGAACTGCTATGTTTTCTGGATGCCTACTCAGGTTATCATCAAATCAAAATGAAGGAAGAAGATCAAGAAAAGACATCATTCATTACTCCCTTTGGAACATTTTGTTATACGTCGATGCCCTTCGGTTTGAAAAATGCAGGGGCAACTTATCAAAGGTGTATCCAGAATTGTTTGGAAAGTCGGATTGGGCGAAACGTGCACGCTTATGTGGATGACATAGTAGTCAAATCCCAAAAAGGTGACACTTTGATCTCAGACTTGGAAGAGACATTCGCCAATTTGCGCAAGTACCAGATGAAGCTTAATCCAACAAAGTGTGTCTTTGGCGTACCAGCTGGGAAGTTATTGGGTTTCATTATTTCAGAGAGAGGCATCGAAGCAAACCCGGAAAAAAATCAGGCCATACATAACCTCAAAAAGCCAGTTTGCCTGAAGGACGTTCAGAAGCTGACAGGTTGCGTTGCTGCCTTGAGCCGGTTTATAAGCAGACTAGGCGAAAAGGCTATACCCTTATACCGATTGTTGAAGAAAACTGGCACCTTTTTGTGGAATCAAGAGGCTGAGGAGGCATTGGAGGCCCTGAAAAAACAACTTTCCAACACACCTATATTGGCTACGCCTGAGAAGAAAGAGCCCATGTTACTATACATAGCGGCAAATAACAGGGCAGTGAGTGCGGTGGTAGTTGTGGAGCGTAAGCTGGAAGGTAAAGAAGTCCTTGTTTAACGACCGGTTTACTATGTGAGCGAGGTCCTGACAGAGTCTAAACAGTGTTACACACATTGGCAGAAGCTGGTTTTTGGAGTATTCATGGCTAGTCGTAAACTGAAACATTATTTTCAGGAACATCCTATTATCGTGGTTAGTTCAACACCTTTGTCTGATATTATTCAAAACAGAGAAGCAACAAGGAGAGTTTCCAAGTGGGCTATTGAGATGGGGCCGTATCATATCAAATATGAGCCAAGGACCTCAATAAAGTCTCAAGCCTTGATCGAGTTTATAAATGACTGGACACAGTTACAGGTTCCACCGGATAAACCAGATACTAAATACTGGACTATGCATTTTGACGGATCTCGACAACTGGAAGGTTCAGGAGCTAGTGTGGTGTTAACATCCCCAAGAGGAGATACGTTTCGCTATGTATTGCAAATTTCATTCAAATGCACTAATAATGCAGCAGAGTACGAAGCTTTGCTCCATGGGCTTCGGATTGCGAAAGAAATGAGTATGACCCGGATTCGATGTCTGGGTGATTCCGATCTTGTCTCTCAGCAAGTTACAAGAACCTGAGACTCGAAAGACCCAGTTATGGCAGCTTATAGACGGGCGGTTACCCAGCTGGCTGGACATTTTCAAGGATATCAGGTTGATCATATCGATCGACGTCTCAATGAAGCAGTTGATGCACTAGCTCGTCTAGGTTCCCAGAAAAAGCAAGTTCCACCAAATGTTTTTCTGGATAAAATTCATAGCCCATCTGTTAAAATCCCAACAGAGGAAGACCTAGCAAATCCAGATCCAGAATCAGAATTAGTAGCTGCCCTGCATATAATCCTAGAGTGGAATGAGCCATACTTGGCATACCTTATGAGAGGCGTGCTCCCGCGGGACGAGGTTATCGCTCGCCAAGTTACAAGAAGATCCAAGTCATATATAATTACAAATGGTGAGTTACGCAAGAGAAGTGTGGCTGGAATTTTTCAAAGATGTGTCTCTCTAGAAGAACGATGCCAAATTTTAAGAGAAATCCATTAAGGAGATTGCGGCCACCATGCAAGTTCTAGATCTTTGGTCAATAAAACTTTCAGACATGGATTTTTCTGGTTAACCGCGAACACTGATACAGAACATATAGTTAGAACGTGTGAAGGATGTCAAAAATATGCAAGGCAGGATCACGTGCCAGCTCATGATTTACGCATGATTCCCATAACCTGACCTTTTGCAGTTTGGAGACTTGACATGGTAGGACCTTTTAAAAGGTCAACTGATAAAAAGACTCATCTACTGGCGGCAGTTGACAAGTTTACAAAGTGGGTAGAAGCAGAGCCAATCAGTAAATGCGACGCGGTTACAGCAGTCAAGTTCTTAAAAAAAAGCTGATTTTCATATTTGGCTACCCACATAGTATTATAACAGATAATGGGACAAATTTGTCAGAAGGAGCAATGCAGAAGTTTTGTGAACGGAACCATATTCGGCTATACCTTGCTTCTGTGGCCCATCCACAGTCTAACGGACAGGCAGAGCGGGCTAACCAGGAATTACTTAAAGGTATCAAACCTAGACTGCAGGTTCCATTGGAGAAAAATGCTGGCTGCTGGGTCGCCGAGTTGCGTGCTGTTTTATGGAGTATAAGAACTACCCCAAATAGGTCAACAGGTTATACACCTTTATTTCTGGTCTATGGAGCAGAGGCAGTTTTGCCAAGTGATATTTGTCACGATTCACCACGAGTGACTGCTTATGTCGAAACCCAGAACGAGATAACTCGTCAAGACTCGCTAGACGCTTTAGACGAAGTACGTGACCTCGCAGCATCTATATATCAGCAGGACCTGCGTCGCTATCATAGCCGCAGGGTTAAGACTCGAAGTTTCCAGGAAGGGGACTTGGTTTTACGTCTAATTCAAAAAAGGACGGGATGCATAAGTTAAGTCCTCCATGGGAAGGACCATTTGTGGTAATTAAAAAACTACATAATGGATCCTATTACCTCATTGATATGCGTGATGCTGATAAATCACGAATATCTGAGGAAGAAACTGGAAGACCATGGAACATAGCCCAACTGAGGCCATATTATACATAGGATCATTGTAATCACTATGTTATTTTGGCAATGAGAAGCAGTGTTAACAACATCTGAGTTATTGGAATTTGTTTTCATATCATTATGACAGAAAGTCACAACATTTTTCTATATGATTACTTGGGGGCTGATGCTAGAGCACAGTCTATATCTCAAGAATCTGACATAAGCCAAAATTCATTGGTTATACTTGCCTGTCAGTCGGTGGTTACACGCACTTTTATGACCTAGATGTTTAAACCTGGTTGAGTCAATCATGATATAACCCGGAAAAATCGGGTTACTATGACTCTGAACTCACCAGAGTTGTACACATTAGAATAAGTCATGCGAAAAACCGGCTGAGCTAGAAAGCAAAGAAAAACCAAGTCAAGAAAAGTTTCACGTGCAAATAGAATATGTTGCAAAAATGAAGTAAAACCGGAAACACTTTGCATAACCTCAAAGAGAAACCGGGTTATTACACACCAAATTGTAGCATAAGTTCACATGCGCACTTTTAAAAATAGGACTAGAAATAAAGCAGTTCATCTAGCCTATTACAGACCCATCAGGGTCAAATTGTTATTTTTGCAGAGATCACATGATTACTCCACAGCAGATTTTCCTTTCTGCTAGGCCGCGTCCTGAGTCGCCGGGTCTTCAGGCTCCAGGTCTTGAGTCTCCGGCTTATCTGTCGCTTGAATAGCTTCTTTTCCTTCAACCTCATCAGTAGGACTGTACTTCCACTCCAGCTGAGACAGAGCATCAGTAACATTCTCCTGTTCATATAATGGGCGAGGTGGTGCGGAAACAGATGGAGTAACAGATTGAGGCACACCAGATGATAAGGCTACAGAGAGCCGGCTCTTCGGCGGGGCTTGGCGAACAGCAGCCATAGCTAGAGGAGTAAATGGCATTTTACGCTCACCCGAGGAAGTATAGCCCGACACATATCCTTCAGCTTGACCTTTTCAGCAATGGTGCAAGCCTGAAACCGGCACTCCCTCTCTATCCTGGCGAAGTCCTTTTTTCATACTTTGACATATCTGCTTTACACTCTGGGAAGGCACCCGCCAGAAGATCCGGATTCAATTCCGGGTGATAGGCTTTCGCCAGGGACATGACCTTGATGGCTCCATGGCGGCAGGATGATAGCCTATGCTCCTCTATCCTTTGAGGGACCTGAGTTAGCTCCACAAGCATTTCACTAAGACTTTTAGGAGGAGTGTCCCAGTTCCGGACAGCTTTAATACATTCTCCACCTCCAATGTATAGCTGCCGGATCAGGGTGAACAAGGCCTTAAGTTTCAGGTCTGGAACTTTCAGGTTATTGCCATGCATTCTGCCTATAGGTTACAAAAAGTAAAATCTGATCAGAATAAAGCTATTTCATAATGGGACAAAGGAAATACAGCATTGGAAAAGCAGTACATAGACAGAGGATAATAAACCAGACAAACTTACCAAAAACAGTACAAGTGATATCTCTGAGCAGATCTGTGACCTTGGTAAAGTTGGTCCGGGTTTCCTCTAGGTCCTTCTCAGCAGTTTCTGCTCTAGTTAACAGATCCTTCTCCCGGGTTTCAAAATCCTTCTGCAAAACAGACCAAGTCTTGGCTGCCTTGTAATTTGATCTTCTAGCTCTTTCTGTCGGGTCCTGGCTTCTTCAGTCTTCTTGGCCTCTTGGGCAAGAAGTTTCTTCAAATTTGAAACCTCCTTTTGCAAGGAAGATTCAAGGCTCTTCAAGTTCATTGGTAACGACAGATTCAAGTTATTCACATGTTTATTCATAAACTGATAAATATCTGGCTTATAATAGCATAACCCGTAAGTTGATGAACTTATTGCAATTTCAAAGAAAAAGTTAAGTCCCGAGTAGCTGCAGGCTCGCAACCCGGCACTTGGGGGCTACAGTATTTCAGTTTCAAGCATTGGGTTATAACCTATGTCTAAGTCCCGGCTAGCTGCAGGCTTGCAACCTGGCACTTGGGGGCTACAGTACTTCAATCTTACTTAAAATAATTAAAAACAAAAGCATAGTAAGTCCCGGTTTATAATTCCATTATAAACCGGCCCTTGGGGGCTACAGCTATTTAGGTTACAGCTATTCAGTCTACAACTATTCAGTAACAAATCTCCAAGTATATATTACGAATATAAACTAGAAGATTGAGGGCTACAGGTTATGAACATCGAGGTTACCTTGTATTTCTGTTTCAGAAACTCTATAATACCATCAGCGTGGCGCCGGTTCTTAGAGAGTTCTTGAGCAAGCGTGTCAAAGCTCTGGCCTTCAATGTTCAGGCTAGGAGTAGCTCTCTTGTCTTCCGGCTTCACTTTCAGGTCTTCAGTGACTTTGGAGAGCACGGTGGATGGTCCAGTAGCCTCGACAACCTAAGATCCAGTTATGACTACATCCGGGTCCTGAACATTCGCCTCTTCAACCGGTGGATCATTACCCGGGATATCATCAACCGGGTTCACCTCTTCTTCTTGCTCTTCAGCCATAACATCCATATGACCCGGTGATGGAGCAGCCGGTTCATCATCCTCTTCCCCAAGGGTTTTTTCTTCAACGTTTATGGAGGGAGCAACGGAGGAAACAGGGTTTACTGTCAGTACAGCCTGAGCTCTGTGGTAAAAGGAAAAACTCTAAGTTATATTGCAGAATTAACATATTAGCAGTGGAAAAACTAGGGAAGGAAAGTTAACGTACCCAGAGTGATGGAAAATTCACTAGCCCCGCTGCAATGTGACGAGTCTGAGTTCGGAGAATCTGAATGAAAAGGACGACTTGGTTCTGGCCTCATTTGTCCGGCTAAGGGGTGTGAAGCAGTGGGTGAAACCCCGACTTTGGAGACCCGGCGAACAGGAGTTTTCTCAGGCAAACCTGTTTCTAACTCGCTTGAGCGAGAGCTCCGGGTCCTTCTTCTCTTGTTGCCCTCCTCATCATCCTGCGTTTTCTCTGTGTGTGAGGATGGTTTCAAATGATTTTTTGCAACGGCCTGCTGGGTCCTCTTCTGGCCTGCGGGGGACTCCTTCTCAGTCACTAGGTTGGAACCGGTGATGGGGGTAGAGGGGTTGAGATCCGGCATGGTCTGATCGAGAACTTCATGACCCGTTCCTTCCTCACCAGATTGTCTGCTGCCTGATCCGGCAACTTCTTGTTCTGCATGTTCGTCCTGTGAGTAATCAGCGTCAGCAAATTGGTTGTGCAACTGACTGAGGGAATCAAATTCAGAAACCTCTTCCTCGTTGTTGCTTTCTCTTCTGACTCTTCATCTTTAGGTGGAGAAGTCGGTTCTTCTGTGGTAACCCAGAAAGGGTCTATAGCCTGTGAACCGGAACAACGTCGAGGTTAGAACTTGCGCAGTCACAGGAACGAAAGTTATAACATAAAAGATATGGAGACTTACGGGAGGAGCCGGGTTAGAGGAGCTAAAGGGCTCCAGACCAACATCGAAGAACTTATCTTGCTTCACTCCAACCAGGAGTTTCAAGGAGGTTATCATCTCAGACTTAGAAACTATAGACTCAGAATATCGCATGGAATCTGTTGAACCGGTATTACTCATGGAATAACCGGTCCGTGATACTGAGGGGTTGGATACGCCAATCTACCCAGGTTTTGGTTAAATCTAAACCCGTAAGCCCGTGAACTATCAGCGAGGTTACGCGTTTCAGGAGAGGCCGGATTTTGATTCGATCAGCAGACTTGGCATAGGAATTCATGGTGCTGGTGTAGACTAAGCGTTCAGGACGGTAACCCGGAAGAGCTGGTTCACCTTCAGGAGTGGTGCTTTTGATGTAGAAGTAGGATTTCTGCCACTGCTTGGGGTGACTGGCCAGAGGAATACCCGGGTAGGCAATATCCTTCCGTCTCTGGAACGAGACCCCCCCACAGTGTATGAGTTCAACCCCATCTACTTCTGGGTGCTTGTTGCAATAGAAGTATTCGAGAACAAGGTCTAAGTTTGGCTCTACTTGGAGGTAGTCCTCACAGAGGACTACGAAGTTGCTAACGTTTAAAATGGAATTTGGTGGAAGGTCTTGAGGATGGAGGCCATAATAACTCAAGAGCCGGCGAAAAAATAGAGAACCGGGTGGGCGAAACCCGCGGAGAATATGGGCTTCAAAAATTACCTCGCCCGGCCCAGGTTCGGGCCGGATCTCATTTCCCGGAGCTCGCCAAGATAAACCCTTGGGTAGTAGACCGGAGTCTTCCATCTCCGTGAGCCGGCCTTGGGTCATCTCGGACTTGCATCAGTTCACTTGCATCTTGCTTCTCCCTAAACCGGTAGTACCAGAGCCGAAAGCCCCTCCGGTCTTCCTTTTTTTTCCCTGCTTTGCCGGCCTTGGACGCCAAGGTTTTATCTTTCCCATCTTGAGGTGGACGCCGACGAAGCTCCGGCGGCGCAGGAAGGAAAGTTGAGCTCTCGAGCTTAGATCGAATGTGGAAGACGAAGTGGGAGCGCAGGGTACGGATGAGCCCTGGGGGCATACTCCTGCTATTTATAGGCGGGGTCAAAACCCTAGGGTTAAGTGGTAACTTTTGCACAAAGTCCCTTCAAGATTATATTATTTACGGAAAGATAAAGTGAGATCGGATCACAGGAGGAGATTTTTTCCGAAGAAATGGAGAAGAATCCGGGCTAGGTTAAGATTTTTCTGGTTCCGGAGATCTAGGAGATAAAAATGTGAGAGTTATCTTTACAAGAAATGGAAACATATGATCCTAGAGATAAAGAGATTAGCCCGTGAAATCCGGAACAGATATTCCGAGAGGTTATTTTTCTTGGACTAAAAGATTAACATTAAAAGTTTCTGGAGAAGGCTTAACGTGAAATTCTTAAGTTCAAACTTAGATGTTCATGTTAACCCGGGGGCTAATGTTGGGGGAATAGGTAAGGGGAGCCTTACCGGCCACCAATATAAGCCGGTGATAATTCCATCTGGTCTAAGGTGATTAACCTGGGTCATATTAAACAGAGCCGGATTAAGTCAAGAAGAATTGGGTTATGGTGAGTGTAACCTGGACTGAACGAAGGAGCCGGCCAAGGCCCGGGCTATGAAGACAAGGAAGCCCGGGAGCCCGAAGGGAAGTTCAGGGCCGACAAGGAGTGGTCGGGTCATGATGAGAACCGGACCGATATGGCCAAGAGCCGGAGGGAGCTAGGACTCCGAGGACGGGCGTGACCCGTATTTCCTTGTAACGGAGGTCTCGTCCACTATATAAGGCGAGACCCTGGGACGTAGAAAGACAAGTTCTAAGTCGATAGCAAAGTAACTCGAGACATCGAGGGCCGGAATCGCCCCTTTGTAATTGAGACCTTGTTCCTTGATAGTAAGAAAGTAGGAGTAGGTTTTACCCTCAATCGAGGGGCCGAACCTGGGTAAACTCGCGTCTCTCGTTTCTACCTTAACCCTTTCGAAGTTTCTCTTAGTAGAAATGGCCTCGCAATCTAGTTCTCGTATGAGGGCACTTGCCGTGACAACACCACAACAGAGTCCCTTTTAGTTTTGTTAATATTTGCTTTAGTTTATTTCTTATTACTACGTTATTACTTGCTTAGCTTATTTGAAAACCCAAAAATATTAGTTTAAATTTTGTTATTACTTGAAAACACACACAAAAATTAGTATGGCAAACAAGAAACTTGAAGAGTTTGCTACTCCCAATGATTATTATTTACGTGCACCCATCAGACAATCTGCAGTTGTTGCGGAGAACTATGAGATTAAGCCTAATTTACCGAACCTTATTCAACAGAATCAATTTAGTGGTTCAGCTTCTGAAGATGCAAGTATGCACTTGAACACTTTTACTGAATTATGTGATATGATGCGTATAAAGGATGTTAGTCCAAATACAGGCAAGCTACATTTATTTCCCTTTTCAATGAGAGGAAGATCCAAAAAATGGTTACAAGCATTACCTAGAGGTACAATTACATATTTGGATAATTGTTGTAATGTTTTTATGAATAAATATTTTCCACCTTCTAAGACAATGCAATTCCATTCGATTATTACAAGTTTTAGACAGGAAGATCTAGAGCCACTAGCGCTTGCATGGGAAAGGATAAAAGACTCTATTAGGAACTGTCATAACCATGTCATGGAGGAGTGGTTAATACTCCATTTATTTTATAATGCTTTAAACCCCATGTACAAATCTATGCTTGATACACTTGTAGGAAAAACATTCATGGGATAAGAAATCGAGGTAGCAAATAGGCTACTTGATGATATGCAAGATAATTATGCTCAATGGCATATTGAAAGAGCAAGCACCAAGAAGGTAATCGCAGTCACTGAGAGCAATAAACAAGAGCTTACAACAAAGGAAGATGAGCTACTCTCTGTTCTTAAAAATAAAAATGAAGTTCAGGTAAATGCAATCACCAATGCTCAAATAGAAGAAATAGATTTGATATCTCTCAATATTTATAACCCTGCATGGAAAGGTCCAAACTTTCGACAAAATTATCAGAAACCATATAACCCTATAGGAGCACCAAACACTATTAACTACAACAATGGAGGAAACAATGGCAACCACCAGACACTTGAAGAAACACTTAAATCTGGATCTGTGGCTTTCATTTGCAACTCCAAATCAGGCTTAAAGAATATGAAAGAATTAGGATTTGGTGAAGAACCAATGAAGGTCGGTGTCAGATATATACCGATTAGGGGTATATCCGGCATTGTCCCAAAGAGTCGGATTACTAGGGTGGCCTTTTGGTAATGGACCACGGTCCATTGGGCGGCCCAGTAAGCTGATGCGCAGGAAGCCGAATTCTAGAAGAACCCGGACCACGGCCCAAAGTGGTGCGGCTTGGAGGAGAAGACGGATTCCTTACTTTCCAAGTTAGATACTTTTCGTAGTCTTCTAGGTTTCCTTTCTGTAAGCCCTAATCCGGTTATCTATATAAAGACGGACGGGAGGGAAGAAATAGATAGACAATTAGCTAGACGCCAACTCGCCGAGAAGTTGATCCTCGCCGAGTTAGCGAAACCCTACTCACATTGTACATTGTATACTACAGGCTTCAACCCTGATTTAGTGAGTTTGCAGGAGTAGGAACGTCGCCTAACTGCGTCGTACCGAACCTGGTTAAATTTGGTGTTCATGGTTGTCGTACTACCACGTCCCCCACATCTCTACCCGTAGACTCATGGCACCCCCGTCTATGAACTCTACTACTATGTCTCGACAGTTGGCGCCCACCGTGGGGCCAGCGACGTAGGCGTTATGTTTCGATCGGGGATACTCGGCGGAATCGGCAGTATCGTAACTGTCGGAAGCTTGGAATTCGACAACGACGTCGGGCGCTTCCTCGACAACGGATCGTACATGCCAGCACAGAATCATCTGGTAAGTGCTTGTGTTTTACCAATTGGATCTACAAACATCTTTATCAGATTAACTGCAGAAGCAATGGGATTCTGTGGTGGAAGCAAGTTTATCCCACCCACCCTATACCTAGTTGAAGAAAACTATGATACCGGATTTTGCTCAGATCGCCAAAACCCTGAATGCCTCTGTGGAGATGCCTGCAATCAGATCTCACTTCATTGGCATGGTGCAGTCCGAGGTCGCTGAAAACACGGAAGTAAGCAATCCCGTGGAAGAAGCAGTAAACAACAATCCCACAGAACAAGTGGAAGATCCGACACCCGTCAATGAAACAGTAAACTCGGAAGCCGACTCCGTACTAGCTGCTATAGAGGCAAGATTGGAGTCGAAACCTGGATCTGAAGACATAGATTCATAAGATGAAAATGAACACGCTTTCAAAATAAAGGTTAAATCTATGCATGGGAGCTTCCATGAAGTACTTATGGAAAAACCGACTGAAAACTCGGATGCCGGGGAAAATGAAGACCCCAGAACGCCTCCACCAGATGAGGAAAGAGAGGAAGGCAAAACCAGTCCCATCTATCCCGATGTCATGGAATTGACAGAAGAAGAACCTAGGAAAAAGCCTCCCTCTTCCAAGAAGAAAACGAAGACTGCCAAGAAACTCCAGTATAAACTCCAGAAGAAAAAATTGGCAGATAATGCTAACCAAAACCTGGAAGAAGGAGGAGCAAGCGGAGTCAAACCTGTGGAGAAGAAAAAGAAAGAAATCCATGTTCCCCAAATGTCGAAACAGGACGAGATCGATCTGATCAAAACCCTGGTAGGACCGTACGAGCCACCGGAAGTGTTGGAAGCCAGAAGGCAAGCTATTATGCGGCAGCAGCAACAACTATTCCGATCGCAAGAAAACCTCCTCAAAGCCCAAGCTATTGTAAAAGCAAAGCAGGAGGAAATTGAAGAATTCGAAAGACGAAATATGTCCGGGATAAAACCCACGAGATTACCCAGAATCACAAGGCCGGATGTGCTTCCAGCAAAGGAACGGTTGCAAAACCCTTCTTGGCAAAGACAGGTTGACGACGTAAATGCCAAGGACGAACGAATCTATAAAACCGCAGCTGAAAACACAGAAGCCGCGTTCGCCATCCTTAATGATGATCTATACTCCAAAGACGAAAAGCTGTAGGGAGTGTATGCTTTCCTGGGTGAAGCATTGCAACAGCAACAGCAACAGCAAGGACAAGCAAGATCAGGGGATTTGCACGACGACTCGGCTCTATGCAAAACTGCCACTTGTGCCGCTGGAGCACCTGGACCTGGAGAACCTGGAGATTCATGTGATTCTAACGAAAAGAAGGGAGATCCTAAGAAGGAGAAGAAAATCCCGGACAATAGGGATGAAGCGTCCAGAATGGGATCCCATATGCCGAAAGGCGGAAATAAACCCCGTGGCCATAAGGATCGGGAGGAACAAAACCAGAAATACGGAAAAATGATGCCGCATTCGAGACGCCCAGCTGAAAAAGCCGGGAGATATGAAAATCCTCACAGGCGTGAGAGATCCTGTACTCCTCCTAGGAACAAAGAAAGGCCAAGGAGTAGAACTCCGCCTTATTCCAAAGGATACGATAACATACGAAATAGGGATAATCCCGGAAGAGCGCATTCGCGCAACAATGGGCCAGAAAGGAGCAGATCCCCCTCTGTCCATTCAGCCGGTATATATTCTGCACACGTCGATAAGTCAGAAAGAGATGATCTATACTTTGGACCTAAGTGTTTCACTGACAGGATCCGAAGAATAACCCTACATTCCGGTTTTGCCAAAGTTGGTCCAACTTACCAAAGGTACACCGGAAGTACAAACCCGGATACATGGCTCTCAGATTACTATACTGCCGTTCAGATCAACAAAGGGACAGACGTGGAAGCAGTGAAAATTCTCCCCCTAATGTTGCTGGATGGAGCCAGAGATTTTATCAATGGGCTTCCGTCAAGAAAAGTGGATAGCTGGGATGATATGGCTAGAGTATTCGTTCAACACTTTTGGGGTACGTACAAACGCTGTCGTGGGATAATCACGGCAGATGTTACCAGGGGTAACTGATCTTGGGGCAAGTCGACACAGGCGTTCGGGAGAGGGTTTAGCTCAAAGGAAGACATGATGCAACTTGATCTGACAGCCGGCAATCGAAGTCGCCGGATCTCTATTCTCGATACAGTAACTCGATTAGGGTTTACACTGGATACTCGATACCACACGATATTGATAGGGTTCTTAGATCTCTATCTCAATCTATACCCGGGGGTCGGTTTATATAGCTCCCGTACCCCCTAACTTACTTTACAAGGCACACCCGGGTCCTACCCAGACACGGCGTGCTAACCCTAACTTTCCTTTACAACACCCACAATCCGGGTCACCAGGCCCACGAGCTTGGGCCTTCACAAACATCTTTATCCCTAGCCGTATCCTACTCACTGTCTCTGGGCCGGGTTATTCCTCGGATCCTGACATACCGGGTTAGCATCCCCCCATCAGTAGTCCCCAGAATAGCCTGGGCTTCACGGATCTCCTTGAAGCGCTTGCTATTCCTGAAAAAATATCAATCACACGGGCACATGGAAACCGAGTTAAGATGCTTCGATATTCTGCTAGGCCTTGCTCCATGGTGGCCATACAATAACCCGGACCTTTCCTCCATATACTTGGGTCCAAATTCCTGAGTCCAAACTACAATAAGAAATGACAAGATCTCATGCTTGATAACCAGTCCTGTCATTACGGACGAACCCCTTCCTTCCTCTGTCACGATGCCTTGCCCAACACTTAACGCACATCTTGCGAAATCTTCGTGGATAACCATTACCCCGCGGTTCCCGGCTCCTAGCCGTTAAGATAAGCTCTCCCTTGCCTTATAAATAGCGCTTAGAGGGTAACCCTAAGCCCATCACCACGCCACAACTTCTCCTCTCCCCCATTGCTCCTAATACCTTCGCAGCACCATCGTGAAGAACTCGCGCCTGTTACTGACGCGAAATTAACAGCGGCCGCGCCCGCCCTTGAATCGCCTCGCGCCGCCGTCAAGCGCCACCTTCGTACCTCCATTCCTCCCATTCGAGCTGCACCGCTCATCGCCATCACATTAAGCCCCAATCTTCTCGGTAAGCCCTTCGCAACCAATTAATTCAGCCCCGCAGCTTTTAATCCATCCAAGATCAGATCTAGGTCATCCCGCAAGTTACTTGTCCGATTGCACCAGATTAGATCGATTCAATGCTCGCCATCCCCTTTAATTGCCTGCCTGATAGTCACAAGTGATCCTTCAACCATTACTGATCACCAATTTTACTTAAAAACCATCCGC
Source organism: Alopecurus myosuroides (assembly GCA_028641055.1). NCBI lineage: Eukaryota > Viridiplantae > Streptophyta > Magnoliopsida > Poales > Poaceae > Alopecurus > Alopecurus myosuroides. The sequence goes on along the minus strand of CM054061.1, from coordinate 125,335,319 downwards.
GAACCTTTCCATCTAGATCCGTTCCTCCGCTGTTTTCCGCTTATTGCATTAACACCCGGAAAAACCCTCCTTTTCCAGCTATTTCATTTGCGGTATAAATATGGGCAACCATCCGTCATCCCCAAATACCTTTTCCTACGTAAGTGACCAACAATTTCCACAAGTGTGCTCAATACCCGGACAGTTCTCAACTTCGCACCTTCTTGATACCTTATACTCGGATATTTCAACTTTCCCAAACCGTCGGATCTCCTTCCTTATCGGAACCAGTAGACGAAGAGATAGAAATTCTAGATACGAAGATGAGCCCTCCCAACCCGGACACTCAGACTGTCCGGGTCTCCACTCCAAATGCAAGGAAAACCCCCCTGCCTGATGACCAAGCTGCCGGCTCTTCCCGGACTCATTCCGATGAGTTAACGTTTGCCCAGATGCTGGAAACCCTGCGCACCTTACGAGCTAACGAGGAAAACATCCTGGGAGCCTTAATAACCAAACATGAGGTAAGTTGAACTAATGTTGCTTGTACCTTTGTCCAGTCCCCAAGTTCCGAGTGAGTTCATTCATGACTTGCTCGGGACTTTATTATACCATTGACTGATAACCGTGCTCTTCTATCCGACTAACACTTTTTAACATCCATGCAGTCTTTCGTGACTCAATATGAGGAGAAACTTGCAGACGCCACCAAGCTCATTGAAAAAGAAATATCTTTACGCGAAGCGGCCGAGACTGAAGCCAGAAGGAATAGGCAATTAATGAAGAAGTACCGAAGAAGGGCTCACCGAGCCGAAGACGACCTGACAAGCCTTTCTGTCGAAATTTCTGATACCTATCGTTCTTTGCTTGGTATGCTTCTTTCTCCGGGTTTATCCTTTTGACCAACAGCAAAAAATGCTTAGCTGATATATTCATTTTACTCCAGGCCCGGATGAAACCATGCCTGATGAGGATGATATTGCCAAGCTGAAGACCATGAAGAATGTTATCCGGCAGCTGTGTGCCGGAACCAGATGGATTTTGGAAGAGTTACGGTGGCCAGGTAGAGGACATGTTGACCTGAAGAGGATGCTGGACGCCTTTTCCACGATTCCTGAGTGGATTTGGCACTGGAAGCGCTCGTCCTGCCGGGTTGGAATGACCCGGGGGCTATCACTCGCCAAGGCTTACTTCCCCAAGCTCGATCTGGCAAAGCTCATGGGCGGCTTCCCCGAATTCAAGCTTGATGGTTCAAAATTCTCGCGGGAGGATTTTCAGGCTGTGCAGAAAGAGGTCCGTTACCCGGCTAGCGTGATCGCTGATGAACTGGACGTCAATACTCTTGTCCCTGCTTATGATGCTGCTGGTGTGGCAATTAAGTCAGATCTTCCCGAACCATATGACATGATGGCTCGGTGGAAGGAGGAAGCTGCTGCGATAAGGGCGGAGGCTGCCAAGAAACAAGCTGAAGCCGGCTCTGCTCCTGCTGCCTCAACATCAGTCATTCCGCCTTCTGCGGGAGCTGGCGCCGCCGATCCGGGTGTTGCTACTGCCACCCATGATGGCAAGGGTAAGGCCAAGATGAGCGCCGAGTGATATATGGTTTCCGATGCCTCTTCTTAAGCGCCAGTCGGTCGACATACTTTTTGAAACAGTCATTTTTTAGGCGGTGCGCCTGTGCACCTTTGATATTTTTTCACCAGTATTTTGTAATGCACACTAAGGCCTTGATATACTCGATGCCTGTTCCAACCTTTGTAAGTTTAAGCTCATCTGTTCTCGATATCTGGTTTTATTTATTGCTCCTTTTGTGAAAACTCAATTTCCGGGCCTCATGGGTATTGGCAAGCGGATTTTGCTTCGAAGTCCCCAAGCCCCCAAGACTCGGATATTTGGATTTTTGCAACTATACAAGTAAGCCAGTTCTTTTCAAGATTTCAAGCTACCGGGCCCGGATTGCCGAGCCTAGGACACTTGATCTTGAAAAGGCAACAAAATACTTATTGCTATTTTCACAAAGATCCATGAGTTGTTTCACATCGGATTTGAAGTTATGCTTAATAGTCATTGAGTTTCCAGCTATTCAGCCTTATACTCTGCATAACTTGTGGCTTAGATGACCCTTTTGACTGTCTTGTACTGTAAGCCGGCTTTCGCGTGGATACCATGTTGTTACATCAATACGAAGACGTAGCCAGCCAATCCCCGTCGGGTTTCATGACTAACTGCCATCGTAAGCGAACAAATCATGCCACTTTAATGCGAGTCACATCGAGCTTAAGTAAGAGTAGCCAAGAAATTTGGACTTCTTTGTCCGGTTATAAGATTGTAGCCGTACTCGTTTGCGAGTAATCGGCCCTTATAACTCATAGGCATCATGGCCGGGTCTTTGAGTTTGTAACTGTGCTATTTAAGCGATCAGCCCCCAAGACCTAGATATACGCATCGTACTGAGTATACATAACCTGATAACAACCATCTCTTTTCTTGATAACCATCTCTTTTCTTGATAACCATCTCTTTACTTGATATGAAAAACTGATAACAACTATCTCTTTTCTTGATAACCATCTCTTTACTTGATATGAAAAATGTAGGTCAGCAAGCCGCCTCATTAAAAACCCGTCCAGTCCCCAAAGGTGCCCTGGATGGGAAAAGAGTACGTCAGAAAACCTGCTGCCTATTACATCGTGCAATTCCACTTGCCAATATAGTCTTTACTAAGTATAATACGGACGCAGCTGAGCCACGTTCCATGGTCTATCTCTTTCTTGCATAGATGAAGTGGTGTGTGCGGTGTCATTGACTGTAGCCGACTCTTCCCTTGCATCTATCAAATAATATGATCCGTTATGTAGGCTCCGGCTTACGATAAATGGTCCTTCCCATGGTGGTGATAATTTGTGTTTTCCTTCGTTTGACTGTACCAGACGCAGAACCAAGTCTCCTTCCTGGAATACCCGGGTCTTCACACGCCGGCTATGATACCTCCGTAGATCTTGCTGATATATGGCTGATCTTTCCAGGGCTTGTTCTCTTTGTTCTTCTAACATATCTACGGCGTCCTGCCGGGTTTTTTCGTTCTCCACTTCGACGTAAGCTGATACTCTGGGCGAATCGTGAATAATATCACTTGGTAACACTGCTTCCGCACCATAGACCATGAAGAAGGGTGTCATCTGAGTGGATCTGTTAGGTGTAGTGTTGATACCCCAAACCACAGAAGGAAGTTCTTCGACCCATGCACCAGCTGCCCTGATACAGGGGACTCGCAATCGTGGTTTTAATCCGCGAAGCAATTCTTGGTTTGCCCTCTCCACTTGTCCATTGGCCTGCGGATGAGCCACTGATGCAACATCAAGCCGGATTCCATTGTTGCCACAAAATTTCTCCATCTCGCCAAGAGACATGTTGGTTCCGTTGTCGGTGATTATGCTGTGGGGATACCCAAACCGGTAGATAATCCTTTTCAGGAACTTGACTGCTGTAGCCGCTTCGCAATTAGTAACTGGCATAACCTCAACCCACTTGGTAAACTTGTCAATGGCCACCAAAAGATGCGTCTTCTTGCATGGTGACATATGGAAGGGACCAACCATGTCCATACCCCAAACGGCGAACGGCCAAGTTAATGGGATGGTCCGTAATTCCATAGCCGGTACGTGTGTTTGGCGAGCGTACCTTTGACATCCGTCACATCTTGCTACCAAGCGTTCTGCATCCGATAGAGCCGTAAGCCAGAAAAATCCGTGTCGATAAGCTTTAGCCACCAGAGACCTTGTAGATGCATGATGCCCACAGTCGCCTTCGTGTATTTCCTTGAGGATCTGTCGGCCTTCTTCTGGCGCTACGCAGCGCAAGAAGACTCCTGTTGCGCTTCTCTTGTATAATTCTCCGTTGATGATAGAATACCCCTTTGCTCGCCTCAGGATTTGTCTTGCTAATACCTCCTGTTCTGGTAACTCGCCCCGCGATAGGTAGGCCAGGTATGGCTCTGTCCACTCGGGGATGGCGTGTACTGTGGCCACGTACTCCAAATCCGGGTCTTGATTTGCCAGTTCTTCCTCAGACTCGGTTTTAACTGATGGTCGCCACAACTCGTCCAGGAACACATTAGGTGGAACCGGCTCCCTACGCGAGCCGAGTCTGGCGAGTGCGTCTGCTGCCTCGTTTTTTCTTCTGTCTATGTGCTCCACCTCATACCCGGAAAAGCACCCGGCAACCCTGTCGACTTCCCTGCGGTATGCTGCCATGGTTGCATCCTTTCTATCCCAAGTTCCCGATACCTGTTGTACCACAAGATCCGAATCTCCGAAGCATCGTATTCTTTTAATGTTCATTTCCTTGGCTACCTTTAAACCATGCAACAGGGCCTCATACTCGGCCACGTTGTTTGAGCAATCAAAGTGAATTTGCAGTACGTAACTCAATTTGTCTCCCTTGGGCGATGTCAGCACTACTCCAGCTCCTGATCCCTCATATTGCTTTGACCCATCGAAGTGCATGGTCCATGACTCGGATTTTGGAACTGTGGTAGCCATACCTGTATGTGTCCAGTCGTTAACGAAATCAATTAAAGCTTGGGACTTGATTGCTGACCTGGGTTCGTAGTTTATGTGATAATCTCCCATCTCTATTGCCCACTTGGCTATTCTTCCCGTCGCGTCCGAGTTTCTGATAATATCCGACATTGGTATTGAGCTGACCACCGTTATTGGATGTTCTTGGAAATACGGCTTCAACTTCCTGCTGGCCATGAAGACTCCGAACACCAACTTTTGCCAATGCGGATAGCGCTGCTTTGCTTCTGATAATACTTCACTGACGTAATAAACCGGCCTCTGAACCGGGTAACCTTTCCCGTCCTCTTTGCGTTCCACGACAACCACTGCGCTAACGGCTCGGGGGCCAGCTGCCACGTATAGCAACATAGGCTCTTTAGGACCCGGCGCCGCTAGTACTGGTGCTTCAGATAATTGCTTCTTTAGTGCTTCAAACGCTTCATCTGCCTCTTCGTCCCATACGAATTTATCCGATTTTCGCAAGAGTCGATACAAGGGTATTGCTTTTTCTCCGAGTCTAGATATGAATCGGCTCAAGGCTGCTACACAGCCCGTGAGCTTTTGAACATGCTTCAAGTTCTCCGGTTTTTTCAAACTCTGGATTGCCTTGATTTTATCTGGATTTGCCTCAATTCCTCTCTCGGAAACTATGAAGCCGAGTAATTTCCCAGCCGGAACTCCGAACACGCACTTAGTTGGATTAAGCTTCATCTGGTACCTCCTCAGGTTTTTGAATGTCTCCTTTAGATCATCGATAAATGTCTCCGCCTTCCTGGTCTTGATGACCACGTCATCCACGTAAGCATGGACGTTACGTCCGATTTAGTCCTCAAAGCACTTTTGAATACACCGTTGGTAAGTTGCGCGAGCGTTTTTCAACCCAAATGTCATAGTTTTATAACAAAAGGCCCCAAACGGGGTTATGAATGATGTTTTCTCCCAATCCTCCCTTTTGAGCTTAATCTGATGATACCCGGAATACGCGTCCAGGAAGCATAACAGATCGCTTCCCGCTACTGCGTCTATAATCTGATCTATCCTTGGGAGCGCGAACGGATCCTTTGGGCAATGCTTGTTAAGACTAGTGAAGTCAATGCACATCCTCCACTCGTTGGTCTTTTTCATCACCAGAACCGGGTTAGCCAACCAATCCGGGTGAAATACTTCCATGATAAAGCCGGCTGCCAGTAGCCGAGCGATTTCTTCGCCTATAGCTTTCCTTCTTTCCTCATTCATTTTCCTCAAACCTTGTTTCACGGGCCTAGACTTGGGATCCACATGCAAGCTGTGCTCAGCCAATTCTGTAGGGATACCCGGCATGTCGCTGGGTGTCCAGGCAAACACATCTGCATTCGAGCGAATGAACTCCACGAGCGCTCCCTCCTGCTCTTTTCCCAGGTTAGACCCTATGGTAAACTGCTTAGTAGAATCCCCTTCGACAAAATCTATCTTCTTGGTGTCCTGCGCTGCCTTGAATTTTGCTCTCTCATCCTCAGTATTCGGCTTTTTCAAGGCTGTTCTATCGTCCGGGTTTACTTGAGATCGGTAATATTCGAGTTCTTCCTTCCGGCATGCCTGCTCGGCCATAACTGAATCTCCTTCGTCGCACTCGGCCGCTATATCCCGGTTCCCATGTATAGTGATGGTCCGTTTAGGACCCGGGATTTTCAGCTGCAAATACACGTAGCACGGCCTAGCCATGAATTGGGCGTAAGCCGTCCTCCCCAACAGCGCGTGGTAAGGACTGCGCAACTTGACCACCTCGAACGTGAGCCACTCCACTCGATAATTATCCGTCGATTCCCCAAAAGCAACTTCCAAGGTGATCCTTCCCTCGGGGCTCGCCGAGTGACCCGGTACGATCCCGTGAAAGATTGTTGAACTTTTCTGCAGCTGGGACTCTTTGAGACTCATCCGTAAGAAGGTCTCCCAATAAAGGATATTGATGCTACTTCCACCGTCCATCAGGACCTTCTTCAGCTCGTAACCATTAACCTGTGGAGCGACCACCAACGCCAAGACTCCTGGACGCTCCACCTTTTCCGGATGATCTCTTCTACTCCACGTTATCTCTTGTTCTGCCCATCTAAGGTATCCCGGCGCGGCCGATGAAACCGAATTTGCCGCCTGCTTTGATGTCTCTTTGTTCCTGCTAGAAGTTCCTGTAGTATGCACATGATATTGTCCTTTTAAATTAGTCGTTCGTACCGTGTCGACGAAGATATTGATCCGGCCGACCGTCAATATAAATCCGGACTCGAGGTGATCCGGTTCTGGCCCCCAACCGGGATCGTCCACCAACTTTTCTTCTTCGTGGTCGATGTAGATTTCGCCAATGACAAGATCCTCCATGCCCTTCCGAGCTTCTCCCGTGATGTAAACGCCTTTGGACGCAGGCCCCACGGTGGGCGCCAACTGTCGTGGGATAATCACGGCAGATGTTACCAGGGGTAACTGATCTTGGGGCAAGTCGACACAGGCGTTCGGGAGAGGGTTTAGCTCAAAGGAAGACATGATGCAACTTGATCTGACAGCCGGCAATCGAAGTCACCGGATCTCTATTCTCGATACAGTAACTCGATTAGGGTTTACACTGGATACTCGATACCACACGATATTGCTAGGGTTCTTAGATCTCTATCTCAATCTATACCCGGGGGTCGGTTTATATAGCTCCCGTACCCCCTAACTTACTTTACAAGGCACACCCGGGTCCTACCCAGACACGGCGTGCTAACCCTAACTTTCCTTTACAACACCCACAATCCGGGTCACCAGGCCCACGAGCTTGGGCCTTCACAAACATCTTTATCCCTAGCCGTATCCTACTCACTGTCTCTGGGCCGGGTTATTCCTCGGATCCTGACATACCGGGTTAGCATCCCCCCATCAAACGCCCTAAGAGCATCAACCAGCTAAATCGCTGCGCCCAGTTTGAAGACGAGTCGTATGTCGACTTTATATCAAGATGGAGAGCAATGAAGAACAACTGCTCTGGAGTAAGTGATGTACAAGCAATGCATGCTTTCATCAATGGATTAAAACCCGGCCTCGTACCGTTCATGGTTGGTTCAAAGGAGCAAAAAGATCTCAGATCTATGCTTACCACCGCCAATGAGCACGCAACAACCGAAGATGACATCAGAGCGAGGGGTGGAAATATAGATTCTTTGGTTTAGGCTAAAAAGATGCCCCGTTCTGAAAAGAAGGCTACTCTAGAAGCACAGACAAAACCCAAGGAGGTAAATTTAACCTTTGGAAAGGATACTAGCGGCAAATGGAAAGGAAGAAACACAGAACCTATCTCCTACTCAAAGGAAGAGTGGGAAAAGATAAATTCGGAAAACTGTGTACACCATTCGCAATTTGGGAAGCCTACCCATACATATGAAGGACTCTACAGGATCCGGGAATAAAGGAAAGAATTCCAAGAGGAAGTTCAACAAGCAAAAGCCAGAAGCTGAGAAAAAGACAGTGAATCGGACACTGATGAAAAAATCCAGGAACAACAGCGAAAAGGCGAGCCAAAATTGCCGAGAGTTGATGGAGAATACAACCTAACTTTCCTGGAAACTCCCTCACCAAAGCAGATAAAAAGGACACTTCGAGAAATTAACGCGGTTGTTCCACCAACACCAAAGTACTTGAAGTATTCCAATACGCCAATTACATGGGATCAGTCAGATCATCCCGGAAACATCCCAGAACCCGGCACGCAAGCTCTAATCGTAAGCCATATTGTTCAAAACACTAGGCTGAAAAGAGTGCTGATGGATGGAGGATCTAGCATCAACATTATGTACCTAGATACACTGAAGCATCTACGAATCTCCGAGACCCAGCTCAATCACAGCAACATACATTTCAACGGCATTGTTCCGGGCAAACAAGCACACTCTCTAGGAGAAGTTTCCCTAGATGTAACCTTCGGAGAAATAGAACACTTCCGACAGGAAAAAATCTCATTCGAGGTGGTGCCGTTCGAAAGTGTATACCATGCAATACTCGGACATCCAGCTTTCGCCAAATTCATGGAAAGATCATGCTATATTTATAACAAGCTGAAGATGCCATGGCCAATAGGAGAAGTAATTACCATCTCAGGAGATTTCAAATTGGCGAACGAGCTGGAAAAAGGAAACGACCTTTGCGCCAAACAAGTGATAGCAAAGGAGGAATTGAAAGAGCTGGCAAAGGAAGTATCGCCGACAGAAATGCCGGCAGGAAAAAAAGTTGAAAACCGGAAGATAGCTTCAAGGCATCGGAAAACACAAGACAAGTTATCCTAGATCCGACACAATTTGTCGTAGTGGGAACTGGGATGACCGACAAATAGGAAGACGCGCTCATCAAGTTCCTCCGTGAGAACTGGGATATTTTTGCCTGGTGTCCCACGAACATGCCGAGAGTACCCAGGGAACTTGTTGAGCATCAATTCAAAGTGATTCCAGGTTCAAAAACCGTCAAACAAGGTCTCCGTCGCTTGATGGAAGAAGGCGGAAGGCTCTAGGCAAGGAAATTATCCGGCTTTTAGCAGCTGATTTTATCCAGGAAGTCATACATACTGATTGGTCTGCAAACCCAGTATTAGTCCCGAAGAATTATTGTCCTTAGGATGTATATAGATTACACCGGCCTGAACAAATTGTGTCCAAAAGATAGGTTCGTGTTACCGCAAATCGATCAAATAATAGATGCCACTGCTGGCTCTGAGCTTTTATGCTTTTTGGATGCTTATTCCGGGTACCATCAAATACGTATGAAGGAGGAGGATCAAATCAAAACTTCCTTCATAACCTCGTACGGAACATACTATTACATAACCATGCCTTTTGGCCTGAAGAACGCAGGTGCTACTTACCAGTGTTGCATGCAACGTTGTTTGCATAGTCAAATCGGCAAAAATGTCCATGTTTACGTGGATGACATTGCCGTAGTTTCCAAGGAAAAGGACACACTCCTTGAAGATCTATGAGAAACCTTTGAAAATTTGCGCACTTATATAATGAAGCTGAATCCATTAAAATGCGTATTCGGGGTTCCCTCAGGAAAGCTTCTGGGTTTTATCGTTTCTCACAGAGGAATAGAAGTAAACCCGGAAAAGATCAAGACAATATTGAACATCACAAGTCCTACGTGCCTAAAAGATGTCCAAAGATTGACGGGTTCTGCAGCCGCAGTCAGCAGGTTTATAAGCCGACTAGGAGACAAGGCTCTGCCATTATACAAATTGTTGAAGAAATCCGACAAATTCGAATGGACAGAAGAGGCGGACAAAGCACTAACCCAGCTAAAAGAAACCTTGATGAAAGCTCCAATTTTGGCATCCCCAAAAGACGAAGAACCCATGTTACTGTATCTTACAACAACAAACAGGGTTATCAACGCTGTGATAATTGTGGAGAGGCGGAAAGATGAACAAAGTATACCGGATCAGCATCCAATGTACTATGTCAGCGAAGTATTCTCCGAGTCAAAGCAAAGGTACACACATTATCAAAAGCTGGCATATGGCGTGTTTTTCGCATCTGGAAAACTCCGCCATTATTTCCAAGTACATTCCATAACGGTGGTAAGCAAAGCACCACTAGGGAATATTATCAACAATGCGGACGCAACAGGCAGGGTTGCTAAATGGGGCATCGAGCTCGCTACGTTCGACATTAAGTACCAACCCAGGACAACAATTAAATCCCAGGTATTGGAAGGTTTTGTCGCCGATTGGACAGAAGCAATGGAGAACACACCAATGCCGGAGTCGGAATACTTGATCATGTATTTTGACGGATCCAAGATGAAGGAAGGCGTCGGAGCTGGTGTAGTGCTTAAATCTCCAAAAGGTGACATTATGGAATATGTATTACAAATACACTTCAACGCTAGCAACAATGTGGCAGAATACGAAGCTCTGCTTCATGGCTTGCATATTGCAAAATAAATAGGCGTCAAAATCATACTCTGCTATGGTGACTCGGACTTGGTGCGGCATCAGCTAAACCAAACATGGGATGCTAAAAGCCCCATAATGGTCGAATATCGGAGAACTGTGAACGAGTTTGCCATTTTCTTCCTAGTATTTGAAGTACTTCATATCAAAAGGGAAGAAAATTAGAACGTGGATGCATTAGCCCGCATGGGGTCGGAAAGAGTAAAAACCCTACCACCTGGTGTGTTTGTCCAACACTTGCACGAACCATCGATTAAAGGTGGAGATGTTGATTATCCTCTCGTTTCCGAGTCAATTGAAGTCATGCTCGTTAACCCGGATTGGACAATTTTATATTTAAACTTCGTAGTTGATCAGAAGTTCCTGGATGGAGCAGACGAGGTCTTGCAAAGGCAGATACAATGTCGAAGCAAAGGATACACGGTAATTAGTGGTTGCCTGTATAAACGCAGCACTATCGGTATTTTTCAGCGATGTATTTTGCCAGAAGAAGGCCGAGAAATCTTGCAAGAAATCCACGCAGGAGATTGCGGGCATCATGCTCAATCAAAAAAGCATAGTCAAAAAAGCATTCCGTGTATGGTTTTTCTGGCTCACATCCAAGACAGATGCCGAACACATAGTAAACACATGTGCCGGATGCCCGCCAAGCAAAAGAATATGCCAGCTCAAGCACTCAAAACTATCCCTATAACATGGCCGTTCGCGGTCTCAGTGCTAGATATGATGGGACCATTCAAAACTGCAAGAGGCGGACTGACACATCTACTCGTTGCAGTAGATAAGTATACCAAGTGGGTGGAGGAAAAACCCATCAAAAAACTTGATGGTGCAACTGCAACAAATTTCATCATTGACGTAGTCATGAGAAACGGCGTTCCATACAGCATAATCACTGACAACGGGACAAATTTCTCTATTGGAGAGTTGGCAAAATATTGCCGACAAACGGGAATACGCCTAGACCTTCCGTCTGTGGCACACCCACAATCCAATGGGCAGGTTGAAAGAATGAATAGCTCAATCCTGCAAGGAATACGCCCAAGACTCGAATCTCCTCTTCACAGAGAAGCTGGAGCATGGGTAGAAGAATTGCCTTCCGTGCTTTGGAGTATTCGAACGACGCCAAATAGATCAATAAGGAAAACACCGTTCTTCCTGGTTTATGGCGCAGAAGCAGTGCTTCCAACGGACATACTCCATGATAGTCCAAGAGTGCAAGCTTACGATGACTCGAATGTCGAAAACGAACGACGGGGTGTCGTCGATCTTTTAGAAGAAGAACGAGATCTTCTGCTTCAAGGATCCGCCATTTATCAGCAAGGATTACAACAATACCATAGTCGAAAAATCAGGCATCATTCTTTCAAGGAAGGTGACCTAGTGATAAGATTGATGCAGGAAAGGAGGCACAAATTAGTCCCAGTCTGGGAGGGACCATTTGTCATTAGTAAGGCTATGAAAGATGGATCTTACTATCTTGTAGATATTCGGGATACGGAGGATGATCCAAAAAGACCGAATCGCAAAAGAAAGAGAAAGATAGATGTCGAACTAGGAGAGACAAAGAGACCCTCGAGCATCCAGCAGTTACGTCCCTTCTACACTTAGTTCAATTTCTATGTAAACATCTTTGAGATCATGAAATAAAGTTGTCGGAATTCATGCATTACTGTTTTGTCTGTTTATTTTTACAAAGCATAAGTACGCCTTATCTATTTCCCAATGATCTTCCAAAGTACTCAATGATAACCCGAATTGTGCCTGCGTGCTCGGAGTTATAAATCTGAATGCTTTTCAGCCTAAGAAGGCTTAAGGAAACCCAGATTGTACCTGCGTGCCTGAGTTTCATACATTTTTTTAATTCCTTACTTTTTCCTAAGTATTATTTGATTGTTTGTGTGTTGGGTCACTGAAATTAGTAAGTAAAAATGCCTTAGTACAATCCATGTTTCCGAGTTTCGACTGATAGGTTAAACCCAGTCACTTGGCATGAAGATTAAGTACTATCGAGCCATTTCAACACTAAGGACAGTCAAAACATGTAAACCAGAGAACTTATAAGGCAAAGGAATTAAAACCCGGAAAATCTTGCAAAGACATAAAACTTTATTGCAAAAGCGGGTTACTTGTTTATACAAATGATAGATAGCATTATAATGATATTACATTTGAGAGAATAGTAATGCTTCTATTTTTTCCTGCCATCTACCCAGGATTCAAGTAGCCTCTTCGGGATCCGAGTCCTCATCCTCGCTGCTGGAGTTGTCGGAACTTCCTCCTCGGGGTAGAAGGTGGAGATGTTCACCATCCGCGCTATCTTCGTAGCATGGCCTTTGACAGAGTCGAAGATGCTGGCCCGCTGAGTGTCCGTGTATCCTTGAGGGATACCGGTCGCCACGCGCCAAGACTTGGCGGTGGTATAGTGCATACGCATGAGCCCAAGGGCCATGCGTGCACCACCACGAGCTGCGGAGCGAAACCAGGAGACCTTCCGGTTTGCCACTTCCTCGATCTCCTCCGGGAGTTTGCTAACTTTCGAGAGCTCTCCAGCTTTTTTGGGAATGTACTTATTGATAAGTAACATCCCCGCAGACTTCAGCGCGGCGAAGACTCTTCCGAAAGCCCGGATTCGATCAATCCGGGTAAGCAGGCGGTTTCCCTGTGTTTAAACCAACAAAGGAAAGTTAGAAAAAACAAGAGGAGGAAAAGGAAAAAATCCGGTAAAAGTAATATAAACTTACCGAGAATCCTGTCCATTTCAACACCTTCTTCAAGGCGTTGATTTAGGGCATTCTCTAAGTCCTGGATGATGTCCTTGTCCTTCTCGGTCTGGCTAGAAGCCTTGGACTCGGCAATACCGATAGCCAGCTGGCTGGCCTCTAGATCTTTTTGGAGCTTCACATTGATTTTGTGAAGTTCCATGTTCTCCCTTCGGAGGTTTTCGGCATTGCCGACATCTTCAGCTATTTGCTTGGCTTTCGCCAAAGATGCTGAAAAGCAAGGAAATTGAAGACATCAAAACTCGAAAATTGACTTAGAAAAATCCTCACAGAAACAGCTATGTGAAAGAATGAGAAACTTACCTGCTGATTCTTCCGGCCTTTGCTGAACGGAGGCCAGCTCCGAGTCTTTCTCTTCAAGAATATTAAGGAGAGTTTTCACCTCCTTATTCTTGATGGTAAGTTTGCTGAAAACTTCCATGTTGATGTTTTCGGCAGTTTGCTGGAACATGAAAAAGAGACGCATCGCTTAAGTCAAAAAACAAGCAAGGTCAATGATAAAAGCATTAAGTAAAAAAATAATACATTTGGCAAATGCTTGGGGGCTAGAGATATTACCTGGCTCATTTTTTGGAGACTTGCCAGGTTCTCGTTGAATTCCTTTGCATAGTCTGCAAAGAGAATCCCGGCGTGGCAAAGGCCATCTTGGATAATCCGCCGAGGCGAGAACACGAAGTTATTCCTAACAATAAGTCCGCCTTGCGGCCAAGGACATATTAAGGGAGCTGGAGTGAAGTACTTTGTCGCCCACGGATGGATATACCCGTGTTCGTCAAAGGGCTCTTCGTTTACCTTGAAATCTTTGTCGAACGTCGGGATAGGCTCCTCCTCTGGACTATGTGAAGGACCTCCCGTTTCTGGCACCGCCCTTTCCCTCGCGTCCGACTCGGACGCACCAGGCTGGCTGGACGGCAAGGGGTATTCTCCCTCCCTTACAGCCAAGTTCTCCTCTCGTGTGACAACCGGAGTGTCGGGAGCTGCAGCAGGAGAAGGCTGCGCTCCTCTCCTAGCGACCGCCTTATGTTTCTTCCGGATTTTTGGCTTCAAGGTGGTAGGAGCAAGGCTGGAGAGGAAAGGAAAGAAAGTCCGAGAAATAAGAATCCGACTAACAAAAATGCATGCAATAAAAAGCATAGGAAAAAACCGAGATTTCTTACCTGGATGTTGCGACGGCAACGCCATCAAGGTCAATGACTTCCTGAGTGACGGAAGGCTTCTTGCGCTTCCGACCACCGGCAAAGTTGGCACACAGAGCGTCCAACTTAGCGTCAGAGGAAAGCTCCGAGTCAGGAAGAGTCGTAATCCGTCAAAAAAGACAAGGTCCGGGTAAGACAAAACATCCGAGAAAGAGGAAAAGCGAGAAATTGCCTAAAGGGGAAATTTTCTACCTTTGGAGCTGGTTTCCCAGCATGATACATTTTCCGGCTTTCTTCATACTGGTCTCGAGAAGAGACCAGTTGATTCAGCCGCTTCTTAAAAGCCTTCTTCGAGAATGCTTTGTCCGTCGTCCTCATCGCGTCCTCTGGGTCCGAGTATTCGCACGTTAGCCGTTTTCCGCGATAGGCTAATGGCTGAACACGCCTTCTGAGCCAGCACAAAACTGTGTCTGTGCCGGTGAGAGGAGGAGTGGCGGATACAATCTTGGCGATGTGCCGCTTGATCTTCATCAGATCTGCTGGCAGAGTCTGGACCGCGTCTACTGCCCAATTATCTTGGGGGGTAGCCGCAGAATTATCGAAAAGGGGGAATTCCCGTCTCCTTTCCAGAAACGGGACATCTTCATGGTAAAATAAGGAACCCGTCTAGAATTTGACGGATTCCGAGGTTTTTATTTTTGGGAACCAGTCTTCCCTAAACCTACGAAGGGTGAAGGTGATGGTCCCACAGGTGGGGAGAGCACCCTCAGAAGGGTTGCGCTTGAATCCAAAACAATATTGCCAGAAGTCTAACCTAGGTTCTATTCCTAAGTATCCTTCAAAAAGGGCTTGAAACCCGGCAAGATAGTGAATAGAATTTGGAGGAAGGTTGTGTGGTTGGATGTTGTAGTGGTCGAGGACTTGCAGAAAAAAGGCGGAAGGTGGGAGACCAGTACCTCTGTTGACGTGAGAGGCAAGGAGAACCCTTTCTCCGGCTTTTGCCAGTGGCTCGGAGTCGTCCTCTTCATACCGCCATTTGTCCTTGAGCACGTCTCCTTCCTTCTCCATTGACGGAAGAAGGGATGGAACCACATTGCAGTGGCTCCAATTCCCGGAGTTTTCCTCCGCGTCTTCTTCAACTCCGGGGACGCCGGAGGCAGTGAACTCTTCACCACCGAGAGTGGTGGTTCCCTCCGCGGACTCGGCGACGGGAGGCGGAGAAGGTGCGGTAGACGATGACGTCACGTTCTCGGCCACGGGAGGTAGATCCCCGCGAGCTGAGTCGCCGGTGTTTCCCTTTAGCGTTCTTGCGGCGGCGCGGACGGGGGAGTACAGTTGCGGGTCGAGGTCGTTTATGATTGACTCGATGTCCAGGGCGGCGTTGGTCGCGTCCGCGGCGCAGGGAGATTCTCCGTCAACCATTCTCGGGCGGCACGGCCGTGAGCCGGATCCTCCGATGATCTCTTTCGGGGAAGGCCGGAAACTTGCTCTCTGCCCTCTCGCTCGAGCTCTGGTGGCTATGGCGCTGGGGCTCGAGGAAGTAGGGTAAGTGGAAGAGAGAACAGAGCCCTCTAGGTGGCTATTTATAGCCGGAGATGCGTTGAGATTAGTCACAACGGCTATGTGACAGTTGGATCCTTGACGCGTGTCATGCCCGAAATTTCCGGGAAATGAAGAGATAAAGTGATAAGTGTTATCTCCTCGTTTCCCGCAAGAATCTGTCAGAAGATATGTTGCAGGGTTTTGACTGAACCCAAACGTCCGTGATGTCAGCATGATTTCATCACTGACGTCATGAAGTTCCTTCTCCACGAAGGCTCGTGGAAGAAAAGTCGGATTCTGGTAAATCCGAGGTTTGAGTTAACAAATTCTGGGAAAAAGAAGAATCAAGACCAAGCGCCAAAATTTCTCGGAAAAGAATGCATATTGACGAAAGGTGGCAGAATGAAGCCTTAATCCTTCTTGGGGCTACTGTCGGATATATACCGATTAGGGGTATATCCGGCATTGTCCTAAAGAGCCGGATTACCAGGGTGGCCTTTTGGTAATGGACCACAGTCCATTGGGTGGCCCAGTAAACTGATGCGCAGGAAGCCGGATTCTAGAAGAACCCGAACCACAGCCCAAAGTGGTGCGGCTTAGAGGAGAAGACGGATTCCTTAGTTTCCAAGTTAGATACTTTCGTAGTCTTCTAGGTTTTCTTTCTGTAAGCCCTAACCCGGCTATCTATATAAAGCCGGATGGAAGAGAAGAAAGAGATAGACAATTAGCTAGAAGCCAACTCGCCGAGAAGTTGATCCTCGCCGAGTTAGCGAAACCCTACTCACATTGTACATTGTATACTTCAGGCTTCAGCCCTGATTTAGTGAGTTTGCAGGAGTAGGAACGTCGCCTAGCTGCGCCGTACCGAGCCTGGGTGAATTTGGTGTTCCTGGTTGTCGTACTACCACGTCCCCCCACGTCTCTACCCGTAGACTCATGGCACCCCCGTCTATGAACTCTACTATGATGTCTCGACAGTTGGCAATGGAGAACAACTTCATGTTCATGTTGTCAGCACTATGAAACTGCACCTACCACCAGGATTCATTCTAGAACTTAGTAATTGTTACTATGTCCCAGTATTGACTAAGGATATTATTTCAGGCTCACTACTCTTACATGATGGGTATTCTTTTAATTATGAGAATAATGGATGTTCGATTTATTACAAGAATGTATTTTATCGACCGGCCCCTATTGAGGATGGTATGTTCAAAATGAGTCTTTAAAGAGAAGTAGATCTATTGCATATAGATGCCAAAAGACTAAAGGGGTGAAAGATGATACTTACACCTGGCACTATCATCTTGGGCACATTGGGAAGGCTCAAATGAAACAACTCCATAAGGATGGGTTGTTGGATTCATTTGATGAGGAATCATTTGATCATTGTGAAGCACGCCTAATGGGAAAAATGTCCAAGACATTGTTCACGGGTATAGTTGAACGGGCAACAAAATTGCTCGAGGTCATACACTCTCATGGGTGTGGCCCTTTGATCATTGTTGTGTGCGGTAGCTATCTGTATTGTGTGACTTCTACCAGCGACTTGAGTAGGTATGGTTATGTCTACTTGATAAAGTAAAAGTCGGAAACATTTGAGAAATTCAAAGATTTTCAGAATGAGGTAGAAAATAAATAGGACAAAAGGATAAAATTATTGCGATCAAATCATGCAGGAGAATATTTGATTCATGAATTTAGTCAGCACATAAGGAACATGGAATTGTTCCATACCTTATGCCACCAGGAACTCCTCAGAGGAATGGAGTTTCAGAAAGACGTAACCCGACCTTGATGGACTCGGTTAGGTCAATGATAGCACTCTCAAACCTACCACTATCATTTTGTGGATTTGCATTAGAAATTGCAGCTTACAATTTAAAAAGATCATCATCAAATATGTTAAATCCACTCCATATGAGATACGGATGGGGAATAATCCTAGCTTAAAGATTCTCAAGGTTTGGGGTTGTGAGGCTTATGTTAAGTGCTTACAAGTAACCAAACATAAGCCTAGGTCGGACAAATGCACCTTGATGGGGTATGCCCAAAATACTATTGGGTATACATTTTATAATAGCACTGAAGGCAAGCCTTTGTTGCTAAGAATGGTGCATTTCTTGAGAATGATTATCTTTCAAAATAATTTAGTGGGAGAATGATTTATCTTAGGGATATTTTTCAATCATCCAAAAAGATTGTAAGGGACAATAAACCGAAGGTATCTCCAATCATAGTCCAACAACAGCTAAAAGGGAGATCTCTCCTCCTCCTCCCGAGGTTGAGAAAACTCCAGTCAGATCTGCCAATCATACTCTAGTCACGCCAACATTGACACCTAGAAGAGGAACAAGAACTCGAGAACCACCTGAGTGGTTCGACAGTCAGAACTTTCTTGTAGAACAAGAGATTCTACTTCTAGATGATGGTGAACCGGCAAGTATCAAGAATCAATTAATGATATAAATTGCAACAACTGGCTTTAAGCCATGAACTCGGAAATGAAATTCATGCATAATAATCAAGTGTGGAAATTGGTGGACCCTCCCAAGCGCGTGAGACCAGTTAAATGCAAATGTATCGTCAACATTAAGACAGATGCATATGCTAATGCCACCGTCCACAAAGCACGTCTTGTCGCAAAGGGTTTTCGACAGATTCAAGGTGTAGACTATGCGAAGACCTCCCTATAGTGATGCTTAATCCTGTCAGAATATTACTAGAAATCGATGTCTATTATTATTATGAGATATGACAGATGGATGTAAAAACGACTTTCCTAATTGGAAATTTAACCGAGGATGTGTACATGGTACAACCCGAGGTCTTTGTCCATCCAAAGAAGCTAGTAACATATGCAACCTAGAGAGATCAATCTATGGTCTTAAGCAAGCATCCAAGAGTTGGAATTTGCGATTTGATACGGTAGTCAAAGGGTTTGGCTTCACTCGGAATTTCGAAGAAACTTATGTATACAAGAATGGGGAGATCTATAGCATTCCTTGTACTCTATGTCGATAAAATTTTGTTATTAGGAAACGATAAAGTGTTTCTTGGGGAAGTTAAAAAAAGCATTGGAAAAGAGTTTTGCAATGAAAGACTTAGGTGAGGAAACTTTTATATTGGTCATCAAGATCTATCATGATAGATCAAGATGTCTAATAGGGCTAAGTCAGGGAACCTACATAGAAAAGGTGTTGAAGAGGTTCAACATGGACAATTATGGAAAGGGCTACATTCCTATGTCACATGGAACAGTTTTGAGCAAGAAGAAATGTTCTCAAACAACTGTTCAGTGAAAAGAGATGGAGGCTAAACCTTATGCGTCAGCAATAGTTTCCATCATGTATGATATGACTTCTACAATACCATATGTGCCTTATGCCTAAAGCGTTACGAGTAGACAATCTACTAGGGGGAAATTCAATTGGGAAGCAGTTTAAAATATTTTAAATGCCTCAGAAGAACTAGGAACATGTTCTTAGTATACGAGGTGATGAAGAGCTCAGAGTAAAAGCTTACACTAACTCTGAGTTTCAATCTAATCCTGAAGATTCCAAAGAACAGTCAGGTTATGTGTTCATTCTTAATGGCGGTGCGGTCAGCTGGAGGAGCTCCAAGCAAGGCACTATGGCGGACTCTACAATGGAGGCGAAATATATGTCGGCTTCAGAAGCTGCAAAGGACGGCTATTGGATAAATAAGTTCATCACTGAACTTGGAGTGGTTCCTTCCCGACAGACCCAACTGAGCTCTATTGTGACAAGAGTAGTGCAGTGGTCCTAGCAAAGGATCTGAGGTCTCACAACAAAGCCAAGAACATAGACCGCAAGGATCATCTTATCAGATATCATGTGTCAAAGGGATACACAAGGATTCGCAAATTTCACACGGATCTAAATGTTTTGTATGCAATAACAAACTCTCTACCATGTCTCAAGTTTGAGTCTCACTTGTATGATATCAAAAAAAAAAGACTAAATGTAATGAATAGATTATTGTTTCTAGTGCAAGTGGGAGACTACTAGATGTAAGCCTGAGAGACCATAGCATACATCTGTTTCATGATTAAAGTTTTATGTTTTTATG
Organism: Alopecurus myosuroides; assembly: GCA_028641055.1. Taxonomy (NCBI): domain Eukaryota; kingdom Viridiplantae; phylum Streptophyta; class Magnoliopsida; order Poales; family Poaceae; genus Alopecurus; species Alopecurus myosuroides. Next base: position 125,315,278 of record CM054061.1, on the reverse strand, counting down.
CTATAACTGATGTGGTCACTGAACATGAGATTCCGAGGAGAATCCATACACTCGTGTAGAAACATAAACACACTTTTATAACCCTTTGTCATGTATCTTAGACAAACTTGTTAATATTAGATTACCATGTCTTCCTAGTCATGGGCATTTTCTTGTCAAAATTAACACGAGCACACTGTTGCTTCAATATTGTGGATGGGTAGACCCAAGTAGTTGATATACTATGAGACGTGATTCTAGCATTGCTATAAATATATCGTCACAAGATGGTTATTTTGTTTGCTTCCTTTGACCATGATAATATACGGTGGTGTTCACCGGAAAGTTCACTTTGGTGTAGTCAAATATAACACCATAAACTGGCTGATAAAAAGGGCTATTACTGGGTATTCTTGAAGGTGTTCATTTCATCGTGATAGTTAAATACTCGAAATTACTAATCTAATCAATAGAGATATACATCTAGGATCCACTCGGAGTAATGGTATCGGTTAATAAATATGCGCAGACAAAGGCATGACATTAGTCATGGTGATACTATAACATGGTAACGAGTAAAAGAAATCATACCAGACATTGAGAATAATGTGATATGGTGATTAAAGAGTGTAATCATTGTCTTATCATTCATCTCATCTCGAGGTTTTGATTGGTATCGGTGAAGTACTGGGAACTTACTTAATAACCAACACGTTCAACAGAGTTTCTTCCTATAACTTGTAGGAATCAATATGGACGTATGTGGTCCCGATGTTGATTATTAATTGGGAAAATGGTTTCCCGGTCATGTCTACTTGTTATCAAACTTGTTGGGGTCACCCACTTTAGGCCTCAAAGTCAGTTGCACATTAGATGGTCCGGAGAAAAGAGCGGGTATCATCCGGGTAGTTCCAACATGATAAAATTAACATTCAGAGGGATTATGGAGGACATGAGATGTTCAGGGATGTCAGAAATATGTTACTAACATTAGTGGATAAGGTCAATGATTTTATCTATAAGGGTCACAGGGTTCGGGAAGAGTTTCAACAAAAACCAAGAAGGGGGAGTGCCGGATGGGGCAGATGTGTCCCCATGGCCGCACCCCATCATTGGGTGACTGCTAGGTCGGCCCAAGGGCCACAAGCATGGCGCACCAACCCATCATGCACCTTCCTTGTTTAGTTTCGGAGAGAAAAGGAAAAGACCAGGAGGAAAGGAAAATAAAAGAAGGAGAGGGAAAGGATTCCCCCCACAAGGAAGAATCCAAGTTGGACGAGGAGTACAATCCGAGTTGGGGAGGAGCCTAATGTGGCCACCGCCTTTTAGGGTTGCGGATTGAGGGGGGCGCCTCCCCCAAGGTAAGTCCCCATCCTCTCCACCTTTATAAAGGACCCCAAGCCTTTCAGAGACATCATAACAATTGGCCTTGTGCCTCTCTCTCTAGTTGATTAGAGCCTATAATTAGAGCTCCTCTAATTGCTTTAGAGCTTCTTCCAATCAGAGTTTTGAGGTGTCCTCTACTGATTAGACCTAGCTCTAATCTCTCGCTCTCTCTCTCCCATGTGTTGGGATCCCTCCACCTTAATTGTGCACATGTAGTTCCTAGTTCTGGACAACAAAGCAGTGTAGGACTTTGACAGATGTGCGTCTGGAAGGGGTAACACATGAGACCCTCACTCTGCTGAATCCAGAAGGTTGGATACGGGGAGACGACAAAATTTCCACCGCTAGGCTTAGCCGTGGAACTCTTTATCATGCATCATCGACACACATTACGCACTCCATGTTGGAAACGATCATATCTATTCTCACTCGTACTTTCATAGTAGATCATGTGTGTTGCGTAATACGAAAAAAATTAAATTCTTGCCCGAACCCTATAATTACAACCTCGTTTATGCGCTTTTCATCATCACTTGTTCGTTGTTAAGTTTTAATTTTCATCTCCAAACACACCATATGTTTAATACTTTTGTTTTCAGCAAGACGAGAAACATAACAGCCTTCCTGGACAGTTGGGGACGAAAGAGAATTTGTTCTTTGTGGGAAGGTCTGAACGGATAGTATGGACACCTAGAGGGGCGGGTGAATAGGCGCTGCGACCAATTTTAATTTTTCTTCATATTAAGGCTTGACACAAAGGTAAATTCTCTAGATATGAAACTAAGGTGAATTTCCTATATGACAAGAACAACAAGATACAAGATATAAACACAAAGTATAGTATAGGGAACGGGGTAACCGATAACGGAAGCACGCGGAGACAAGGATGTAATCCTGAGTTCCTCCCTTTGAGGGGAGTACGTATCATTGGAGGGGTGTGATCTCGCCACAAAGGACTAGTCAACGCCACAAAGGCCTCGCCCTATTCTCCGATGAACCTCTCCACAAAGGCCTAGTTCACCTTCCACTACTGATCCCCTTTTAGGTAGGAATCGAGTCCTTTACAACAAGCTTGGGGAACACACCCACAACCAAATTGGGGGCTCCCAAGAATCACCAAGAGTAGCTATGAGGTCTAGGTTCTCCACACAAGGAAACCCTAGACTTGGTTCCCTCAAGAGAATGAGGGGGAAATGGAAAACCGGTTGGTGAAGATGTAGATCGGGGCCTTCTCCTTCAATCCTCCATGTTTCAACAAGTTTGGGTGGAGGAAATGGGAGATCTAGCTTGGTGGGTGAGCTCAATCAATGGAGCAATGAATTTTGGACAAGCTAACCCTTTGGAGAAGAAGGGGTCTTCTATTTATAGGTCCACTGAAAAAATAGCCATTTTTCTGCTATCGACTTGCAATCTGGAATGAGTCTGGCTGCCCGGAATATTCCGGAGCAATCCGGATGCTAACAGAGGATTTTACGTTCATGTCGGAATGAATCCGACTGCTCGGAATTTACTGGAATGATTCTGAATTGCAATAGAGGTTTTCACGACAAAGTAGGAATGAATCCGGAAAGGATCCGACTCCCGGAATCACTGATGGTGCAGGGCTTGCACTCGTTGGGAGACCCCAAGAGGAAGGTATGAAGAGCACAACAGCAAGTTTCCCTCTGAAAGAAACCAAGGTTGAATCGACCAGTAGGAGAAAGAAATCACTTCCGACGGTTAATGCAGCTGATGTGGTAGGGCGCACTACTGGTTCAGAAGCAACGTGGAACCTACACAACACAATCAAATCACTTTGCCCCAATGAAGCAGTGCGGTTGTCAATCTCACCGGTTTCGCTAAAAACAAAGAGGTTAATCGTATGGTGTCGAAAATAGTACTTGTTTGTAGTAGATGAAAAGAGAACAATAATGGCAGTAGGAAAATAGTAGGAACGGTATGAAAACAGTGATTGCAGCGGTTGTATTATCAGTATAAAGGAAATGGACCAGGGTCCATAGTTCACTAGTGGTGTCTCTCTAGAACAGATAGATAGCATGTTGGGTAAACAAATTACAGCTAGGCAATTGACATATATAAAGGTTGCACCGTAGTGCATAGGCATAACATGATGATTACTATGTGATTTATGCGGTCATTACAACAAGATACATAGACCGTTATCCAACTGCATCTATGACTAATAATCCACCCTCAGAGTATCATCCAAGCAAACCTTGGGTATTAAGTTGCAAAAAACAGATAATCACATTAAGCAAAGTGTGTAATGTAAACAATGTAAACATCGTTGTTTCCTCCCTAATGGCAACAACACATCCTCTACCCGTTACGTTTCTGTCACTCGAGCGTGAGTAAAAGGGAGGCATGAACCCACTATAAAGCATAAATACTTCCTCTTGGAGTTACAAGCATCTACTAGGCCAGAGCATCTACTAGCAACGGAGAGCATGCAAGATCATAAATAACATACACATGAAAGAACATGATAAATTGATAATCATTGGACATAGCATTCAATATTCATCGGATCCCAGCAAGCACAACATGTAGCATTACAATAAGATGATATTGATCATGTTAGGCAGTTGACAAGATCTAAACATGAGGCATAAAGAGGAGAGAACAACCATCTAGCTACTGCTATGGACCCGTAGTCCAAGGATGAACTACTCAAGCATCATTCCGGAGCCGGGCATGGTGATGAAGAGCCCTCCGGTGATGACCCCCCCCTCTCGGAAGGGTGTCGGGGAGAGCTCCAGAACCCTCCTGAACTAGGGTTGACGATGACGGCGGCTGCAGATGTTTTTGGTGGAAAAGGCTCGGGTATCTACGGTTATCCTCCCGAGAGGTATAAATAGGTCAAAGGGCAACGTCGATGGGCGGCCAGGGGGCCCACACCACCCCTGGGCGCGGCCAGAGGGGGCGTCCTATGGTGTGGGGCCCTGTGGCCCCCCTCCGGGTCCCCTCCGAACACCGTCTGCGCGACAGATTTCTAAGACTTTTGGCTTTCGAATCGTCCAATTCCGAGAATATTTCCAGAACAACTTTTCTGAAATAAAAAACAATAGAAAACACGAACTAGCTCTGTGGCATCTTGTCAATACGTTAGTTCCAGAAAATCGATAAAATTGGCATAAAGTGTAAAGGAAACATGTAGCATATAGTATCAAAACTACATGGAACATCAGAAATTATGGATACGTTTATGACGTATCAACATCCCCAAGCTTAGTTCCTACTCATCCTCAAGTAGGTAAACGATAAAAACAAATAATTTCTGAGGTGACATGCTACCAACATAAACTTGATATCATAAAGTAAAAGCATATGTACGCCGAGATCATAGTACTTTAAACACAGACATGATAAATATAATTCTAACAATGAAACTTAGGAAATCACCTTGCATCATGAAAAGTAACACAAATAAAAGATCATGAATAATAATGCACTTGAAAGTTATACGTTTGTTTTGAGCATAAAGAAAGCATATCAAACTAATATTCCGCTTGTCCTTAAGAGTGGGGCAAAACATAAATGCCAGGACACCTTCAAAGTTCAAGTGGATGACTAGAACAAATAATTTGATAGCAAGTAATAACACATCATGAATCAATTAATAATAATCTTTGGGACTGATGCACATTAAACTCAGAATGGCAACTATGCTCTCTCAACTGTGCATAAAGTTAGAAGATGGAGACTCAACATAAAAGTAAAAGAAAGGCCATTCGCAGAGGGAAGCAGGCATTAACTCATGTGCTAGAGCTTTCTATTTTATTAAACATAGGTATTGAAAACATTTTTTAGAGAGGTGTATGCTTATGTCAACGAATGGTAAACAAAAAATATAGTACGTCACAAGCCAACTAGACATCACAAGAGTGGATCCCATTGAAGGACACATCTGGTATAGAAGGTCATCCCTCTTTATCTTTTGTTTACACAATTATCCTTTGACTGATAAATCAGGGGTAAAAAGAGTGAAGAGAATTTTATAGTAACCAATTTTGGGGCTAGGCACCCCGCTGCCAGCTCTTCTATCATTTTGGATAAGCGGATGTGCCACTAGTCCAGGTGTGTAAAGTCCAATCAACAAGTGAGATAAAGATTTTCTATTCACGCAGGGGCAAAAACAGGAATAATTTTGAAAGTTTTAAAGGTAGCACCTGAGAAATTTACTTGGAGTGGCGGTTAAATACCACATGTAGGTAGGTATGGTGGACTCATTTGGCAAACTTTGGTTTTTGGGAGTTGGATGCACGACTAGAGCTCATACTCAGTACAGGTGGAGGCTAGCAAAAGACTGGGAGCGACAAATCAAGAGAGCAATAATGGCCATAATCAGGCATAGCGACATAAACATTATTAATCAAAGCATAAAGGGTATTACAAGTCAAAAACTAAATGATCATAGAGGCTATAAGTGACTGTTTTGTAGTTATAAACATGGTGTAAGCATGCGCCAAGTCAACCAAATGAAGCATTCGAAAGAGAACACCACAAATTCATGCTTCAATATGATAAAACAACTCATGATTCTTCCAATGACACATTAAACACTCTCAGCTATTTGAGACAAGTCATGCTACAATAACAACCACTAAACATAGAATTAAAATAACATCTAGCATGACATGAAAAAGTGTAGCCACAGTCTATACAAGATTTATTTTGCACTGTTATAAGCACGGAAATTGTACTACTGCTTTCCAACACCAATCATTTTATACTAAACAAAAACTCTCCAAGAGATATAGCAATGAAACAAGATAGTACTAATACTACCCTATTAGATCTAACAGCTCTGAATAAGAGATGCATGAGAAACATGAGCTAAAAGGATTTGCAGTAGCTAGAAGAAAAACTAAGAATATGAGCATGGAAGAAAATGATATTCATATGAAAGAGCGGAGCGTGTCTCTCTCCCACACAAAGAATGCTGGGTTCCAAACATATTTATTGCAGCAAGGAAAACAAAAAAACTAAAACTAAACAGACGCTCCAAGTAAAATGCATAAGATGTGACCGAATAAAAATATAGTTTCACTAGAAGTGACCTGATAAATTGTTGACCCAAGCTTTGGCTTTTCACTCTTATTGATCACATTATATCACCCTCTTCTCTTGACCCTTGAAAACTTCCTTCACACCACACTCAAAGTAATTCGCATTAGAGGGTTAGTGCACAATCAAAAATTCACGTGTTCTGGATGGACACAAGCATTATTAATACTTTTAAACATTAGCTACAACCATTGATGTTTCGAGGAGCAAAGAAATCCACTCGACATAGTAAAACAGATAATGCAAGTAAAAATGTAGAATCTGTCTAAAACAGAACAGTCTGTAAAGATGAATTTTTTGGGGGCACTTACGGTGATAAGATCAAAAGAAGTAAAGCTAGATTTTTTTAATTACCTGAGGAATAAGCGCAAAAATTGGAATTTCATTTTGATCTTTTTGTGATTTATGCGATTTTATACGGTGGACAGCAGAAATCTGTTTCCTGCGCACAAATCTAAATCTAACCTCAACATTCACTAGAGACTTTACTTGGCACAACAAATGCAAGAAAATAAAGATACAAAGGGGTTGCTACAGAAGTATACAACACCTTGAAACAAAGAAAACTGATAAAAACAAAGCAAAAATAAAAAACATGGGTTATCACCCAAGAAGTGCTTTTCTTTAACGCCTTTTAGCTAGGCCCAGAAAGAGAAAATCAAGTGTTTTCAAGTGAAGAAGCATCCAAATTGTAACTTGTTCGAATAATAGAATCGAAAGGCAACTTCATTATCTTCCTAGGAAAGTGTTCCATACCTTTCTTGAGTGGGAATTGATATTTAATATTTCCCTCTTTCATATCAATAACAGCACCAACGGTTCTAAGAAAAGGTCTTCCCAAAACAACAGGACAAGAAGCATTGAATTCAATATTCATAACAACAAAATCGACGGGGACAAGGTTATTATTTACCGTAATAAGAACATCATCAACTCTCCCCAAAGGTTTCTTTCTAACATTATTAGCAAGACGAACATCCAAATAACAGTGTTCCAAAGGAGGCAAATCAAGCATATCATAAAGTTTCTTAGGCATAACAGAGATACTAGCACCAAGATCACATAGAGCATTACAATAAAAATCAGTCACCTTCATTTTCATGATGTGTTCCCAACCATCATCTAACTTACTAGGGATAGAGGCTTCACATCTTAATTCTTCTTCTCTAATTTGCATGAGAGCATTTTTAATATGTTTTGTGAAAGCCATATATATACCACTAGCATTAGGACAACCAGCAAGATTTTGTAGGAACATAATTACTTCAGATATATTGCAGTCATCAAAATCAAGATCATTTTTATCAAAGGTAATGGGACCGTTGTCTTCCATATTTAGAAAAATTTCAGCACTTTTATTAGGAACAATTTTAGTGATTTCGGGCAATTTTAAGTGTTTAACAGCAGAAGTGGAAGTATTGCCAATAACAATTACTTTAATATTAATAGTAGAAGGTTTACTAGCATGAGAAGTTTTAGTTTTACTAGTGGTGGTAATGATGCAAACATTAGCTATATTATTCTTTGTAGCTATTTCATCTTCTGTTTCCCATCTAGCATGCAATTCAGCTAACATCCTAGCATTGTCACCAATTCAAATTTGTATGGCATTCAAAGTTTTGCTTTCTTTAACATCATGAGTCATCTTATTTTAAGAAGATCAACATCGAGAGCAAGGCTATCAACTTTAGAAGCAAGAACATCAATTTTGCCAAACTTCTCCTCAACAGATTTATTTAAAAAAATATGTACTAATATAATTCTTATGCATATTTTCAAGATCAGAGGGTACACTTATATTGTTGTTGTAGGAATTACCATAAGAATTGACATAACCATTATTATTATTAGGAGGATATGGCTTATAGTTGTTGGTACCAAAATTATTCCTATAAGCATTGTCATTGAAATTATTATTTTTAATGAATTTCACATTAACATGCTCTTCTTGAGCAACCAAAACGGCTAAAGGAATATTGTGTGGATCAACATAAGTTTTACCATTGACAAGCATTGACATAATAGCATCAAGCCTATCACTCAAGGAAAAGTTTCTTCAACATAATTTACCTTCTTACCTGGTGGAGCTCTCTCACTGTGCCATTCAGAATAATTTACCATCATATCATCAAGAAGCTTTGTTGTAGCACCCAAAGTCATGGACATAAAGGTTCCTCCAGCAGCTGAATCCAGAAGGTTTCTTGAAGAAAAATTTAGTCCTGCATAAAAAGTTTGGATGATCATCCAAGTAGTCAGTCCATGAGTAGGGCAGTTCTTTACCAAAGATTTCATTCTTTCCCATGCTTTCGCAACATGCTCATTATCAAGTTGTTTAAAATTCATAATACTACTTCCTAAATATGTAATCTTAGCAGGATTATAATATTTTCCAATGAAAGCATCTTTACATTTGGTCCATGAATCAATACTATTTTTAGGCAAAGATAGCAACCATTTTTTAGCTCTTCCTCTTAAAGAGAAAGGAAACAATTTAAGTTTGATAATATATCCATCTACATCCTTATATTTTTGCATCTCACATAGTTCAACAAAATTATTAAGATGGGCAGCAACATCATCAGTACTAATACCAGAAAATTGCTCTCTCATAACAAGATTCAACAAGGCAATCTTAATTTTATAAAAATCAACAGTAGGAGCAGGTGGACAAATAGGTGTGCTAATAAAATTATTGTTGTTTGTGATAGTGAAGTCACACAACTTAGTGTTCTCGGGAGTACTCATGTTAGCAAGATTAAAAATAGGATAAAAATAACAACTAGAATAAGAACTAATTTTTTGTGTGTTTTTTATAAAGAGAAGCAAACAAGAAAAAATAAAATAAACTAAGCAAAACAAAAACAAAGTAAAGAGATTGGAAGTGAGAGACTCCCCTTGCACAAATCCTCTTCCTCCCCGGCAACGACGCCGGAAAAGTTCTTCATGGTGCAGGGCTTGCACTCGTTGGGAGACCCAAGAGGAAGGTATGAACAGCACAACAGCAAGTTCCCCTCAGAAAGAAACCAAGGTTCAATCGACCAGTAGGAGAAAGAAATCACTTCCGAAGGTTGATGCAGCTGATGTGGCAGGGCGCACTGCCGGTTCAGAAGCAACATGGAACCTACACAACACAATCAAATCACTTTGCCCCAATGAAGCAGTGAGGTTGTCAATCTCCCCGGTTTTGCTGAAAATAAAGAGGTTAAACGTATGGTATCGAAAACAATATTTGTTTGCAGTAGATGAAAAGAGAACAATAATGGCAGTAGAAAAACAGTCAAAACAGTATGAAAATAGTGATTGCAGTGGTTGTATTATCAGTATAAAGGAAATCGACCAGGGTCCACAGTTCACTAGTGGTGTCTCTCTTGAACAGATAGATAGCATGTTGGGTAAACAAATTACCGTTGGGAAATTGACAGATATAAAGGCTGCACCGTAGTGCATATGCATGACATGATGATTACTATGTGATTCATGCGGGCATTACAAAAAGATACATAGACCGTAATCCAACTGCATCTATGACTAATCCACCCTCAGAGTGTCATCCGAGCAAACCTTGGGTATTAAGTTGCAATCAACAGAGAATGACATTAAGAAAAGTGTGTAATGTAAACAATGTAAACATCATTGTTTTCTCCCCAATGGAAACAACACATCCCCCACCCGTTACGTTTCTTTCACTCGAGCGTGAGTAAAAGGGAGGTATGAACCTACTATCGAGCATAAATACTCCCTCTTGGAGTTACAAGCATGTACTTGGCCAGAGCATCTACTAGCAACGGAGAGCATGCAAGATCATAAATAACACACACATGAAAGAACATGATAGATTGATAATCATTGGACATAACATTCAATATTCATCGGATCCCAGCAAACACAACATGTAGATTACAATAAGATGATATTGATCATGTTAGGTAGTTGACAAGATCTAAACATGAGGCATAAAGAGGATAGAACAACCATCTAGCTACTTCTATGGACCCGTAGTCCAAGGATGAACTACTCATGCATCATTCTGGAGGCGGGCATGGTGATGAAGAGCCCTCCGGTGATGACCCCCCTCCCTGCAGGGTGCCGGGGAGAGCTCAGAACCCTCCCGAACTAGGGTTGACGATGACGGCGGTTGCGGATGTTTTTGGTGGAAAAGGCTCGGGTATCTAGGGTTAACCTCTCGAGAGGTATAAATAGGTGGAAGGGCAACGTCGATGGGAGGCCAGGGGGCCCACACCACACCTTGGGACGGTTACAGGGGCGCCACCCTATGGTGTGGGGCCCCTGTTGCCCCCCTCATGTCCCCTCTGGACTCCTTGTGCGCGACAGATTTCTAAGACTTTTGGATTTTGAATTGTCCAATTCCGAGAATATTTCCAGAACAACTTTTCTAAAATCAAAAACAGCAGAAAACATGAACTGGCTCTATGGCATCGTGTCAATAGGTTAGTCCCAGAAAATCGATAAAAATGGCATAAAGTGTAAAGGAAACATGTAGCATATAGTATGAAAACAACATGGAACATCAGAAATTATGGATATGTTTATGACGTATCAATCACCCGGAATGAGTCCGGATCCTAATAGTGTTTTTTGCGGCCAATCCAGAATCATTCCGGATGCCCACAGAAACCTCTCCTTAGCAGGGAAAAACAATCCTCAATCTTGTTCTCCTTCACCATAACTTTGACACCGCTTTGTGCTGGTAATATATGTACCTTAAACATTCAGCACATGGTTATATATCATTTATGTTGTTAACAAACCCAAATAACTAAAGGTATTGGGAAATGTTCTTTCAATCTCCCCCTTTTTGGTGTTTGATGACAACATAAAGGTTCATGGAGATTGCAAGGAGAACATGTAATGGTCTCCAAAAAATAGATGGGGCTCCCCCTAGATATGTGCACCGGAGAGGCACACAACACTTAGGCTTTGCTCCCCCTATGTTTTAGAAACCAAGCAATCTAAGCAAGTTCACAACAATTGCATAGAGGATATAACAATAGTAGACATGCAAGGATGTAGTTCTAAATATAATAACTTAAGCAGGGTCAAGGGTGACACACACGAGTCACCAAAGTTCCACACACAACATAAAGCAAATGTTCTCAACGAAGAAAGTAAACCGGAGCACAAGCCTATAAGATCGAACCGAAAAGGCAAGAAACTTGTGCCCCCACCCTTGCAAATCCCGTGATAACCTAAATAGTTCTCCCCCTTTGGCATCAAGATGCCAAAAAGGAGAAAAAAGAGTCCATCTAGCGTCCCAAGAGATCACTCGAGGTCTTCATCATCGTCGCCTTTCTCCTCATCATAAAGCTCTTCATCCTGCTCATTGCCACCATGGTCCCCAGCAGGACCAAAGTCATCCTCATCATCAGACTCTTCTTCATCATCTCCATCAGCCGGAGGCACCCCAAAGTAAAAGTCATCATCATAGATCTCAGGCATCTCAATGGGAACAAGAGCAGCAGCAGCAGCAAAACAGGGAGGATTAGCAGGCACTTCAATCCCAGCATTCCTCCTGTCGGCATTTTGAATACACCTAATCTCCTTATCTAGCTTCCTAGCCTCATGATCAAGAGATCTAGTGGCACTGTACATGTTGAACATAGCCTTGAAGAACTTTGCAATGCCACTAGAAGACTGACGCCGAGAGCCACCAGTAGAGGAATCAGAAGGAGGAGGATATGACATCTTGGACTTGGCTTTTGCAAACTTAGTAATCTTGGGACCACGGATAAGGGAATGAATGGCCTTCTTTGGGTTGACAACCGGGAAAAGCTCCATGATTTCTTCACCATCCTTTGAGTTGATGAACCTCTGAATATAGGGACCATAAGCCGTCTTCCTCTTCTCCATAACTCCTCAGCAAATCTCATGCTCGATCTCTAGAAGTGGAACTAGGCAACTAGATTAGGACAATACTCATGCTCGATCTCTAGAAGTGGAACTAGGCAACTAGATTAGGACAATACTCATGCTCGATCTCTAGAAGTGGTGCAACATTCAACTTCACCAAACACTCATCAACATGACGAAGTTCTCTAGTCTTGTGTCGATTATAGAAGGCCATATCCACTGGAGAATGATCACAGACAAGTCGAGTCTGAGTGGAAAAGAAATCTTCCCATGCCTTGAGTTGAAGGTTGGTCCAGAAACGGGAATCCTCACAAGTGGACTTAGGGAAGCGGCAGGGATTCTTATTCTTGACATACTTCCACTGACTCACATAGAACTCCTTCATATTTCCCTCAGGCAGATGCTCAACCAGGCCATCATCGTTACCACCTACAGGACGACCACCTGGACCGCGATCCCGCTGAGGACGAGAACCCCCAGTGTAGTCCCTACGAGTGACAGTTGAGTTCCTCTTGCGAACAGGACCCCCACGAGAGCCTTCACCTGTGAATAGATGACATAGATAGGTAGCATGGGGTAAGTGAATACACAAAAAGGAGAAACAAATGCAATAAGTTAGGTGAAGTGCAAGTTTTCAAAATTTCTGGGACAATCGGGATTCAATCTAGAATTTTTGGATTCATTCCGGAATGTCGGATCATTCTGGCTGACCAGAATGGTTCCGACATTTTCGGAATAATTTCGAGAACTTTGATCTGAATTTAAACTTCCACGAAATCTTGACTACTTGGCTGAAAAACTTCACTATACCTAGAGAATACGAGGGATAGGTCCTAGGGGGTGTTTGATCGAGACTAATGTGCAGGAATACATGGATTTTAACATGGAAAATAGATCTAGGCCTAAGGTGGTAAGTGGAAAGGGCTAGATCTCTAGAAACATGGAATCAAGCGGTAGAAATATTAACCTAGATGAACAAGTTGAAAGAACTCGAAATCTAGAACAACCCTAGGTCAAGATTGCATCTAGAACAAAATCCATCCAACAAAAACGAGAAAGAGACAGTCCAATCCAAAATACCTTCCATGGAGTGAATCCTTGACAATGAGGGGATCCAAAATCCCTTCCTAGGGCAAGGGGACGAATTGGGGCGAAATTTGGTGGCTAGGGCAGGAGAGGAGGGGAATAAGAGATAAAAGAAGCCTCTCCTAGCCGTGCAACTGCCTCTTATAGGCGGATCTTATCTTTCCTGGAATTCTCCGGAGCGAATCCGGCTAGGACGTAATGATTCCGGAAGTCCCGGATTGATTCTGACTGAGTCAGAAAACCTAGTAATTTCCGGATTCATCCTGACCTACTCGGAATTATTCCGAGATTTCCGGATTTGATCCGGACCAGGCAAGAAATGACAGAGAAGAACCACTAAGGAATTGTGTGACTTGTGTGGAGTAAGGCATATGAATTTAGATGAATAGAGAAGACAGATAGGTGATAACCCCCAAGAGCAGGGGATCGCTATAGTACCTCTCAATGTGGAAGTAGGGTATCGATCCGCGGGAGCAAGAAGGAAAAGTTATTTATTCCCTACAACTAAAGTGTCACAAGTTTTAGTTGATTATGCATTAAGAAATTTTAAAGAACAAGATGGTTGATTTAATGGATGGAAGTTTAATGTAACAAAACAAGAATGTAAAAGTGTCCCAAGCCTCTTCAATGCAAGAGGATAAGACAAAGGTTTTCTCTTATAGGAACAATGGACATGGGTTCATGGGTTCGCTCAATCCTCTCTCCCATCTATGGTGATTATCATGTTATAGATAAAAAGTACACACAATAGTCATGCTTTAATGGTAAACTTCTATGACGGCTACATGTCCTAAAACACATAGTTGAAAGAAATAATAATTTGTGTTGCTAGGTCACCCTCGTAAGGCTAGCGTGGTTTGTTGTCACTCCCACATTATACATATTCCTTTTTACCCCTGGATAAAGGATGTTGGGCGGTACTGTGTCACACAATACCTATGCCTATGTAACATCGTCCATCCCGTACGCACATACATCATACTTCTTAATGGACAATATTCTAAACGCTAGTGCAATGATTCATACTTCGTGTGCATGACCACATCTCTCTCATCTATCTACACTTGGTGGTGTCAATCACCTCATGACATGGATAAACAAGGCATTATGCATAAATCAAACCATCACATGTATTGTACAATATCTCCAAAGTATGACAAGTCATAAAATATACATCACAACGGTAAATTCAAAACAAATATAATCTCATACCACAATATCCACCATAGGAATTACACAGATAGATCCATACTCATGCAAGGAACATCATATGGACTTCAAGAATGATCATACATAGAGAGATTAGTGAAGGGAATATGCCCAAGAGGCAATAATAAAGTGGTTATTATCTTATTCCTTGTTTATGATGAATGTTTATTTCTCATGCTAGAATTGTATTAACCGGAAGCGTTGATACATGTGTGTTTAATAACAAACAACGGTTCCTAGTAAAGCCTCTCTTTTAACTAGCTCATTGATTAATAGATGATCAAGATTTCCTGATCATGAACATTTGATGTTGTTAATAATGGGGTCATGTCATTAGAAGAATGATGTGATGAACATAGACCCAAATTAAGTATAACAATACGATCAAGTCATTTAATTTATATTGTTATATCTTGCATACGAAGTAACTTATTCCTTAGACTATGAGATCATGTCAATCACTAATACCGGAAGGGTGCTTTAATGTCATCAAACATCACGCCGTAACAGGGCGACTATAAAGGTGTCGTTGGGTATTAGTAAAGTAGTAGTTGAGGATCATGGATCAAGAGTGGGATTTTTCCATCCAAATGACGGAGAGATATACTCTGGGCCCTCTCGGTGATATCACATTGACACCGCTTGCAAGCACGTGACTACGTCACAAGGATGTCATATCACGGAACGCGTAAAAGAGTACTTGTCTGTAACAAGATCAAACAAGGTATGGTTGATGCCAATGATCGGATCTCGGACAAGTAAAATATCGCGAGACAAAGGGAATTAATTACAACGTTGATGGTTCACACGATCACAAGATTCATCGTTGAATATACAGGAGTCATCACGGTTCTCCAGATCCCGCTGTTGATTATTGATCGGAGAGGAGTCTCGATCATGTATATGTTATTCGCGAACCGTAGGGTGACACACTTAAGTTTCGATGACGCATTTGAGAGGATACGGAATATCGAAGAATGTTTTGGACAACACCGAAATTGTTTCGGGGAAAACTGAAATAGTTCAAGGGGTTTTTGTCGAATGGTTGTTAATAGAATTAACAAATGATTCGAGGTGCTATATGAAAATGTTTGTTAATGGAATTAACAAATATTAAAATAAAGAAATAAAAATGCTTTATTTATTTATTAAAGTAAAACCTTTGGATTTTCTAAGTGGAGTTTTAAGGGAGCATGAGTGGGTGTGAGTGGAGCTTCCACTCACATGAAGAGGGAAGAGGTGGGGGCACCACCATGGCTGGCCGCACCCCACCCTTGGGCTGCCTCCCCCTCCCCTATAAAGGAGGGTGATGGCTCCTCCTCCTAACACACTTGTCCCACCTCCCTTTCTCTCCACCCGCTGCTCCATTCCGTGGTCTCCCGCTTGGCGAAGCGCTGACCGTGGGATTCTTCATCACCACGATGTTGTCGTGCTGCTGGAGTTCCAAGGTATCCTCTACTTCCACTGCCCCACTAGACCGAGGGAACGGATGTCATCAAGCCGTACGTGTGACCAATCACGGAGGCACCACCGGATTGTGGTGCACATCTTCTCGGTCTTGAGATCGATGTGAGTACGACTACGCCAACAACGAGATTCGATCTCGTAACGCTTAGAGTCTTCGAGGGTATGTTTTCTTAAGACTCTCTCTATTCCCGTTTCTTTTATCTCCTAGATTAGATCTTGGCCTTTCAGGTGTCTCTCGCGTAGGAATTTTTTTCTTTTCTATGCAACGAACCCTTCAGTGGTACCAGAGCCGGATCTATGTATAGATGATTTGTACGGGTAGAACACATAGGTGTATGTGGGTGTTGATGATCATGTTATTGCCTCCTTGAGTATTTTATGATCTTAGTGGCATAGTAGGATGAAGTTTCCCTAGACAAACTTTACGTGTACTTTATACACGAGACCTGTCTCACTTGTGGCTGAGGGGGTGTCCGTTTCTCCTACTATAGTTAAGATCTAATCTACGAAGGGTTGTTAAAAATATGTTTATCAACGTTGTGGTTATGTTCGTAGGTATGAACAGTTCTATCCTTGAAAGCCCTAAGCCACGTAAAATATGCAAAAATAAATTAGAGACGGCTAACTAGTTTTTGGAGGGCATGTGATGTGATATGGTTAATGTTACAATTTTGATTATGAGATGATGTCTTTTGTAAATTATTGATATACCGATAGGATCCATATGGTTGTCTTATTATTTATGGTCAGCGTGATGTATATCATATCCATGTGATATGTTGTAATTTTGATGTACAATCAAGATGGAGGTGCCATGGACCACGCCGGTGGAATGATGGAGATAATTCCATGATGCACAAGATGGAGATCAAGTGCAAGAAGGACCATATCATATCACATTATCCATGCATGTGATATTAATCCTTTTTATGCATCTTATTTTGCTTACATCGCGACGGTAGCATTATAAGATGATCCCTCTCACTTAATATTAAGATAATAATGTGTTCTTCCTTAGTATGCACCATTAAGAAAGTTCGTCGTTTCGAGACACCACGTGATGATCGGGTGTGACAGACTCAACGTTCGCATACAACGGGTGCTGACGAGCCTAGCATGTACAGACATGGCCTCGGAACACACGCAATACTACGATTCTACTTGGCGAGCCTAGCATGTACAGACATGGCCTCGGAACACGTAACCGAAAGGTAAAGCATGAGTCATATGGATGATATGATGAACATGTCGATGTTCGCCTTTGCAGCTACATCATCTCATGTGATGATCGGTTTTGGTGTAGTGAATTTGGTTTGTGTAATCACTAAAATGACTATAGGGATGTTGTTTTTGAGTGGGAGCTCACATAATAATTTTGAATTAATTTGAACTTATTTTATCATGAACAACCAATCAAAGTGAATTTGCACAAATTGTAGTATTCATTGGCATCCACAAACAACCTTAGACTTAGATTGTTGATTGAGATATAACTGTTATGATCTGGTAAAACGATGTAAGATTGGTACCATATTAGCAAAATTTAAAATTGAGTCCTATTGTAGATTTTTGGTATTTCCTACCTAGCTCCATATGGTTAATGATTGATTGACCTAGATAGCAAATAATTCCTACTTAGAATTCAGTGTCATACTTGCTTCCATAATACTTTATCTTCATAAGAATGTTTTGTTGATCAAGGTGATTGAGGAAGTGAAAAGAATTGTTTTCAGAAACAATCAAGTGAAAGATATATTGATATCTAGAAACTTATTTGTGGCAACATGACTTAGTTGATTTAGCATGACAATGTGCTTATATTATTTGAATATATGCAATGATTGAAGACGCTAGACGTTTTGAATCTTCCAAGAAGTTGGGTGCTAATACTATCCTCTAAATTCCTTCCTTCGAGCTATAGTAGCTTCATCACAAAATTGTTCTGATGGGATGGATTAAAAGTATGGGTAAAATTGTTTACCTTGCCTGGAGATTGCTAAGAGTGGAATCCGGAAGAATGTTATTAATATGGTGATATTAGTAGAATAATCAAACTCAAAGTATGACTCAATGGGTGATAGTATATGAGTAACACGCCAAGGAAAATGTGCCAGTATGACTAGCATTCTTTGATGTTGAATGATTCTTCTGTAAAGAAAGGAGAATATTGAAAATAGAATTACGAAAGGTGTATGGAAGAAAACAATATAACTGGGAAGGTCCAGCACAAGAGTATATGCTTGATATACAAGTTATAGATGTATTACTAGTTAACAAAGTATTTTTTGGGTATTTTGATACCGGATTGGTTGGTATGAGTTTTCATACAAAGCAATACAATGCAAGAAATACAAGGGCCTAAAAGGAACTAGAAGTAGATTTGGAATCGATCATGACAAGAACAGTAATAAAGTGTTATTGTGTTCATTGTCGTATCGAACCAAACATTCAAGATTTATTTTAAGAATTTAATAAGTTATTTTTTTTGTTCCGGTCTTTTGTGAGAACATAAGATTTTTCAAACTATGAACATATTCTATAATTGATGGATGCGTCAATATAAATCGTGTTGGTAAAGTAAACATCTATAATACTAAATGCTAAATTGCAAGAAGTAAAATAATTTCACTTAAATTGTGACACCACCATTTTAGTTCATATCGGAAATAAAAACATGAAGGAACTCCATGTTAATGGACTTCCGGAGTCATTTTGTTTTGAATAAATTGACGCTTGTGAGACCTCTTCCAAAAGATGACTAGAATTATGTTCATAGGCCAAAGTAGAATGGATGACTAATTAATGGAGATTGTACATGTTGATGTATATAGTCCATTATGTATAGTCATATGTGGTGGATTTATTTTTCCTTCATAAAATTTCGTAGATGATTTGAGTAGATATATGAGTATATCTATTTAAAGAGAACGGAGTTTGATATTTTTTAATTGGTTCAAACTATTGTTAGTATGAAGTAAAAATCATCGTAACAAGATAATAAAGTGTTTATGATTGGATCATAAAGGATAAAATTTGAGTTACAAGTTTAGAAAAACATCTGAGGAGTTGCAGAATTGTTCTACTACCTCTGTTCCTATGAATAAGGCGCACACGCATTTCAAGACAAACTTTGACCGAAAGATTTGAGTAACAATATCTTGACTATATAGTGCAAATTTGACATTGCTAGATTCGTATTGAAAAACACTTTCTAATGATATTGATTTTATACCAAATACTATTATATATATGGACCAATTCTTGGTCAAAGACAAATCTCGAAAAGCATGCACGCCTTATTCATTGGAATGGAGGGAGTACAAGTTATACTACTCGAATAACCCCACGTTAGTTTGGAGTATTCGAGAGACAAAATCAAAACTTGTTGGACATGGTAAGATAAATATAAATGCCATTATAATTTTGTAGTTTATACATTAGAGAGAACCGCTTTTACACTGAAAAGAGCGCCATCATGATCCATTGAAATTTACACCATATAAGTTATGGTTTGGCTAGTGACCCGAATTGTCTTTTTCTTAAGTTTTGGTATGCATAGCATGTGTAAAATGTTTACAACTAAAATAGGATACATATATGTTTATAAGGTTATCCCGACGAACCCATTGCATATTCTTCCTGTCATCAAACCAAAAGACAAATGTTGTTTGTCAGAAAATGTTGATTTCTCGAGAAAGTAGTTCTTGCGAAACAAGTGAGTGGGAGGACAGTATAAACTCGACGAGATTAGAGAATCTTCGTTACCATGTCAAGAGTAGCGCAGCACTGGAAGTTGTTCTAGGGTTTCCTATTTTGACAAACTAGAAGATACTACATGTGTTGTAGATACTTTGAATGAGTTTGCGAACTGAACCACAAAAGTGCTAAAACTTTGTACTTAGACAAACTTGTAGTTTAAGAGTAAAGTGTTGTTTTGACAACAAAGGACCTGGAACTTATAAAGGAAGCAAATGACGAGCCCTGACTTCGTAAAATTGGTTATGAGTCATTGTATCCGTGATAGTATCCTTGTATGAATATCAAGTATGTGACTTGGTAGTTCTTTCAAAAGGCATGATGCCTAACGATAGTAAACGGGTCTATATAGCAATAAAAACATGGATATTTACATCCTTTGAAAATTGTACTTGTCGAAAAGATGTTTTCGACGAAGTTCAAAGAGTTGACTATTACAAGATTTTGATCTTCCGTAGTGATGCTTTAGTCTTTGCGGATAATTCTAGCAAAAGTTACATATTATGATATGGCAGTTGAATAGCAAAAACCAACTTTCCTCTCAAGGAAGTTTGATCGAGGATGTGTACTTGGCACAGTCTGAGAGTTTAGTGAAATTCAAAAGTTTGCTAGAAAGGTATGGACACTTCAATGGTTGAAGTGAGCATAACGAAGTTGGAATATTTACCTTAATGAAGTTATCAAAAGAGTTTGATTCCATCATGAACGATAAATATGCTTGTAGAGTTACAGGAAATTAAGTGGGAGCGCTATGACATATTTCCAATTCTTTATGTAGATGACATATGGTTGATTAGAAAATATGTATTTTAAATAACACGGTTAAGATTTTCATATTGATGAAAGGCTTAGGAGATATTGGGCATCAATATCTATAAGAGATGGATTGAAGCGCCTGATATGGTTGAGCCAAATTACATAGATGAGTATTGAAGTAAGTCAATATCAAAATGACAAGAAAGAGTTCTTGTCACATGGAAAAGAATTGAGCAAGATTCAAGTGTTTTGACACATGATGAGCATAATTGAAATTAAGATTTCTAAGTCATTTGTTAAATGCTATGTACACAACCACATGAGTCATGTGCTATCAAATGTTATAGCAGGATAATTCATATGCTGATTAGACAGCAGTGGGAGAGATCCTTGTGTCATTTTAGAAATGATAAGGATATGTTTTCCTATGTAGTAATGACAAAATAATCGTTGTAATATGTTACACTAATAGTCTTGTCATTTATTCAAGTAATTTTATCTCAATTAAAACATGTGATGAAAGGTAGCACAATTGGCTAGAAGAAAGTTCCATGCTGGATTTGAATGAGTTTCAAAATTAAAGTATTGTGACGGATACTACAACAAAGGCTAAGTATATCGTTGTGTTGACAACAAATAATAGGAGTATTTTGTGTGAGGGAGTTCTTTATTGAACTTGGTGAATTTCCAAGAATGCCGACACTATGAAGCTACATTTTCACAATGCTAGTAACATTGGTTTAAGCTGAGGAATTAAGGTCTCACCGGTTGACCAAATATATACAAATCCATCTCATTAGAGAATGAGTGATGTGTGTAGACGCAAAGAACATACAAATACAATAGGACCTGAACATGTCAGATATTTTGATGATGTTTACCACATGCGAAGCAGGGTAATAACACTAAAACGCCAGATGTGTTAAGTGCTTAGAGACTAGATTATTGACTCTAGTGCAAGTGGGAGACTGAAGGGAATATGCCCGAGAGGCAATAATAAAGTGGTTATTATCTTATTCCTTATTTATGATGAATGTTTATTTCTCATGCTATAATTGTATTAACCGGAAAAGTTGATACATGTGTGTTTAATAAATAAACAATGGTTCGTAGTAAAGCCTCTCTTTTAACTAGCTCATTGATTAATAGATGATCAAGGTTTCCTGATCATGAACATTGGATGTTGTTAATAACGGGGTCATGTCATTAGAAGAATGATGTGATGAACATAGACCCAAATTAAGTATAACAATACGATCAAGTCATTTAGTTTATATTGTTATATCTTGCATACGAAGTAACTTATTCCTTAGACCATGAGATCATGTCAATCACCAATACCGAAAGGGTCCTTTGATGTCATCAAACGTCACGCCGTAACAGGGTGACTATAAACGTGTCGTTGGGTATTCGGAAAGTATTAGTTGAGGCTCATGGATCAAGAGTGGGATTTGTCCATCCAAATGACGGAGAGATATACTCTGGGCCCTCTCGGTGATATCACATTGAGACCGCTTGCAAGCACGTGACTACGTTACAAGGATGTCATATCACAGAACGGGTAAAAGAGTACTTGTCGGTAGCGAGATCGAAAAAGGTACGGTTGATACCAATAATCGGATCTCGGACAAGTAAAATATTGCGAGACAAAGGGAATTAGTTACGACGTTGATGGTTCACACGATCACGAGATTCATCGTTGAATATATAGGAGTCATCACGGATCTCGAGATCCTGCTTTTGATTATTGATCCGAGAGGAGTCTCGATCATGTCTATGTTATTCGCGAACCGTAGTGTGACACACTTAAGGTTCGATGATGCATTTGAGAGGATACGGAATATCGAAGAATGTTTTGAACAGCACCGAAATTGTTTCTGGGAAAATTGAAACAGTTCAAGGGGTTTTTGCCGAATGGTTGTTAATAGAATTAACAAATAATTTGAGGTTCTATATGAAAATGTTTGTTAATGGAATTAACAAATATTAAAATAAAGAAATAAAAATGTTTTATTTATTTATTAAAGAAGAACCTTTGGATTTTCTAAGTGGAGTTCTAAGGGAGCATGAGTGGAGCTTCCACTCACATGAAGAGGGAAGAGGTGGGGGCACCACCATGGCTGGCCGCACCCCACCCTTGGGTTGCCTCCCCCTCCCCTATAAAAGGAGGGTGAGGGCTCCTCCTTCTCACACACTTATCCCACCTCCCTTTCTCTCCACCCGCTCCATTCCATGGTCTCCCGCTTGGCGAAGCGCTGACCGTGGGATTCTTCACCACCACCACGCTGTCGTGTTGCTGGAGTTCCGAGGGATCCTCTACTTCCGCTGCCCCGCTGGATCGAGGGAACGGATGTCATCATCAAGACGTACGTGTGACCAATCACGGAGGCACCGCCAGATTGTGGTGCACACCTTCTCGGTCTTGAGGTCGGTTTGAGTATGACTACGCCAACAACAAGATTCAATCTCGTAACGCTTAGAGTCTTCGAGGGTATGTTTTCTTAAGACTCTCTCTATGCCCGTTGCTTTCATCTCCTAGATTAGATCTTGTCCTTTCGGGTGTCTCTCGCGTAGGAATTTTTTTTGTTTTCAATGCAATGAACCCTTCAATTAGATCAAGTTACCACTAATGTGTGTGGACACATGTTCGTTGGGAGACCCCAAGAAGAAGGTATGAAGAGTGCAGCAGCAAGTTCCCTCAGAAAGAAACTAATACGTCCATTTTGCATCACTATCTTATATCATAATTTGCTGTTATTCATTGTTATATTTCATATTGGAGCATGATACTTATGTTATTTCACATATTTTGCATGTTTTCCAATAATTGGAGACTTGAACCCTGGAGTCAGAATTCTGCTGGAAAACGGAGCGTCAGGATACCATATTCGCGAAGATCAGAGCACCCCGGAATCATCGGAAAGTTCCTATTTCACCCGAAGACAGAGGAAGCGAAAAGGGGAGCCGGAGAAGGGCCACCAAGGGCCCTCACCATGCCCAGGCGCGGGCCCACCTCTTGCCACGCCTAGGGGTGGTGAGGAGGCCCTGGCCCACCTCTAGCTTGCCCCTTCGACGTACTTCATCCCCCGGGAACCCTAAGACATGGAGAATCATCGAGGAGTCTTTCCGCCGCCTCTGCGGGACGGAAAACAACAGAGAGAGAAAAGCTCTCCGGCAGGGAGAAATCTGCCGGGGAAATTCCTTCCCGGAGGGGGGAAATCATCGCCATCGTCACTGTCATCGAGCTGGACTTCATCGGGATCATCATCGTCATCATCATCTCCACCATCATCACCCTCAGCTCCACTCCATTCTGATGTAACATCTAGGGTTGCATCTTGTCTATTTCATAGGGGAAACTTTCCTGGTGTTGATTACTACTTTTAGTTGATGCTATTGAGTGAAACCATTGGATTAGGTTTATGTCTAGATTGTTAATCACCATTATATCACCTCTGATCATGATCCATATGATGTCTTGTGAGTAGTTCGTGTTGTTCTTGAGGACATGGGAGAAGTCAAGTTGTTAGTAGTGAAGTAATGTTGAGTAATATTTAATGGTTTGATATTTAAGTTGTGGTGTTATTCTTCTAGTGGTGTCATGTGAGCATCGACTACATGATACTTCACCATTTATGGGCCTAGGGGAATGCATCGTGTATTTGGCTACTAATTGTGGAGTTGCCGGAGTGACAGAAACCTAAACCCCCGTTAGGAAACCATTGCACGAGGGATCATAGGATCCCGGAGTTTAAAGCCGTGGTTAGATTTATTTCTTAATTACTTTCTTGTAGTTGCGGATTCTTGCAAGGGGTATAATCATAATTATGTATTATTCTTGGATGGGATGGTACATTATCATTGGTTCACCCACACAACACTAATCAAAACACTAAAGATTATTCAGCGGCATGAAACAAAAGCACTTGACAGAAACCTCCCGTGTGTCCTGGAGAACGTTTGTTAATCATAAGTAAACCCACCGGCTTGTCCTTTGCTGAAGAAAGGATTGGGCCACTTGCTGCAATTATTATTACTGCATTTTATTTACTGGCACTTTATTTATCTGCAATATCAAAAACCCCTACAAATTTATCTTTTAGTATTTACAGTTATTCCTTCATCGAAACAGCTTGTCAACACCTTCTGCTCCTCGTTGGATTCGACACTCTTATTTATCAAAAGTACTACGATACACCCTCTATACTTGTGGGTCATCAAGACTATTTTCTGGCGCTGTTGCCGGGGAGCTAAGCGCTATTGGGAAGTGGAATTGATAAAGGAAGCTTCTATTGTAAGTGTTGTTTTTATTACTGTCTACTGCTTTATTACACTATCTTTGGATCTCCTTTTGAGTCCTTATTTGCGGGCACTGCTGCCACTTCTAGGGTAGTAAGTGACCCACCGCCTGATGATTTGGATCCTTATAAATTACCTATAAAGATTTTTAAACATGTTATGAATAACTGCTATTCAGGTGATGGAACTGTCCATCCTGGTGATCATTTGCTCTTTTTACATGAATTATGCGAGTTGTTCAAGTGTGCAGGTATTACAATGGTCCAAGTGAAGAGGAAATTATTCTCTATATCATTGACAGGCCGAGCCGCTGAATGGTTCAAGCTGCTGAAAAATAGCCAGACTATTGGATGGGAGGAAATTGTGTCTCTCTTTTATTCTAAATTCTATCCTTCTAGTGAAATTCATAGAGATCGGAATTATATATACAATTTTTGGCCTCATGACGGAGATAGTATTGCCCAAGCATGGGGGATATTGAAGTTACTAATGCTCAAATGCCCCATTCATGAGCTCCCCAGTAATATTGTTATTAATAATTTCTATGCAGGGCTTTCTCTTCATGATAAGGATTTATTGGATGCTTCTTGTTCTGGATCATTTACACGTATGAAGGATGAAGATAAATGGGATCTTCTTGACCGTATTCAAGAAAACACTAAAGGATGGGAGAATGACAAAGGTAGAAATTCAGGTATAAATTATGATTATGAATGCATTAAAACTTTTATGTCATCTGATGATTTTCATAATGTTAGTATTGTTTATGGTCTTGATTCTCAAGTTGTTGCGAACTTATATAAGGCTTTTGCTTATTGTATTGGTATTCCCAAAAAGGAATGGGATAAGTACCATGCACCTTATAAAGATACTGTTCATTGTGTTCCTGCTAGAGATATAGAAGTTCATACCGTTGATTCTATTGTGCCTGAACCTTATAAGTATAAAATGTCTTTCCCTGCTAACGTAAAAGAACATTCTATGTTAGCTAGTATGGTTAATAAAAGTGCAAGGAAACCTGTAGAACCCGAGGAACAAATAACTGTAGAACCTACAGTAGCAATAGTAAAGGACCTTGTTTTTGAAAATGTAGAAGAGGGACACATTATATTTTGTGAAGATGCTTCTAATATTGTCTCTCATCCTAGTAAATCTAGGAAACCTAGTGTTCCTGTGCTATCTATTAGGATAGGTGATCATTGCTATTATGGTTTGTGTGATATTGGTGCTAGTTCTAGTGCTCTTCCTTATGAGCTTTATAAAGAAATCATGCATGAAATTGGTTCTTGTGAACTTGAAGGCATTGATGTGATTATTCAACTTGCTAATAGGGAAACTATTTCTTCGATTGGTATGGTTAGAGATGTGGAGGTCTTATGTGGTAAAACTAAATATCCTGCTGATTTTCTAGTACTATGCACTTATGCTAGTGATACTTTTCCTATTATATTTGGTAGACCTTTCTTAAACACTTGTGGTGCTGTTATAGATTGTATAAAGGAGAAAATCCATACAAAGTTTGATGGAGCGTCTTATGAATTTAATTTCTCCAAATTTTCTAAAGCACCTTATGAAGCTGAATTACCTAATGAGAATTATAGATTCGAACAATTGTCCGCTATTGCTCATGCTCCTAACAATCCTTTGCAGCAATACATGGAAGACCACGCAAGTGATGTCTTTATGGAAGAAAGAAATGAACCGTGCTGAAACATAATTTACCGGTGGAAGACTTGGGTACCACATTACCACCCAAGAAGGATCCTGTTTTTTATTTAAAGCCTTTGCCTGACAATCTTAAATATGGTCATATTGATGATAAGAAATTATATCATGTTATTATTAGTTCCAAGCTTTCTGGTAAAGAAGAGGAGAGATTGTTGGGAATATTGAGGAAACATAGAGGTGCTATTGGTTATACTCTTGATGATTTGAAGAGGATTTCTCCTACTATATGTCAGCATGCTATTAATATTGAACCTGATGCAAAGCCAGTTGTTGAACATTGATACGTCGAAAACGTATCTCCTTTTCCGAACACTTTTCTTATTGTTTTCCTCTAAACTTGTGTGTTTTGAATACAACTAACACGGCCTAACGCTGTTTTCAGCAGAATTACCTTGGTGTCTTGTTTTTGTGCAGAAAAATCAACTTTCGGGAAAATGCCTAGAAAAGAGCCCATTGTGTTTTCACCCATGGAAGACCCCGGGAGCCAGAAGGGGGCCAGGAGAGGGGCCACAGGGTGGCCACACCCCCCTGGTGCGGGTCCTCCTGGTCGCGCCAGCATAGGATGTGGCCCCCCTCGGACTCCCCTTTCGACTACAATTAGCCTCCAACCCTAAAACCCGAGGGGGTTCCTCATATTCCACAGAAACACAACAGAGCGCCGCCGCCGTCCCGAACCTCGATTCGGGGATCAGAAGTTCCTGTTCTGGCACCCTGCCGGGACGGGGAAGTGGAGGAGATCATCGCCATCGTCATCACCAACGCCTCTCCATCGACCATCCATGTTTCCCCCATCCATGTGTGAGTAATTCCCCGCTGTAGGCTGAAGGGGATGGTAGGGATTGGATGAGATCATTCATGTAATAATGTCGTGATTGTTAGGGCATAGTGCCTAGTATCCTATATTAGTGCTATTGACATTGTTGCAACTTGTTATGCTTAATGCTTTCCACTTTGGGCCCGAGTGCCATGATCTCAGATCTGAACATGTTATTGAATCACGATGATAATTATTGTTTCTTGATCATACCTGCAAGTTGTTTACACATATTGTTGTCCGGAACCCGAGGCCCCGAAGTGACAGAAATTGGGACAACCAGAGGGGATGGTTGCGATGTGAGGATCACATGTGTTCATGGATTGTTAATGCTTTGCTCCGGTGTTCTATTAAAAGGAACACTTTAATTACCAGTAGTTCCCTTGAGGCCCGCTGAAAACGGGCTGGTATGACAAAACATGTTGTGCAAGTTCTCATTGCGAGCACGTACGACTATTTACGGAACACATGCCTATGGTTACTTAGTGCTTGGATGCTTTATCTTATTTATCTGTAATGCCCCTGACATGATCATTATTAGAACTTTCTTATCCATGCAACGCCCGTTCATACATCCCTATTCCTAAAGTATTTAATCCCGTTGTTTACTTCAAACACTACTGATGTTGTTGTTGTTTTCATACTATTGCTGCTATTATTTCACTACTGCTGCTACTATAAAATTGTTACTACCGATAAACCACTGTGAACAAAAGTACTTTCAGGTGCAGGTGAATTGACAACTCACTTGTTAAGGCTCACAAATATTCTTTGGCTCCCCTTGTGTCGAATCAATAAATTTGGGTTTTACTTCCCTCGAAGACTGTTGCGATCCCCTATACTTGTGGGTCATCAAACATCAACTTCGTTTAAATCCTAAGATGAAGGATGTGGTAAGAAATGAGGTATTGAAACTCCTTGATGATGGTATTATTTATCCTATTGCTGATAGTAGATGGGTTAGTCTTGTGCATTGTGTCCCCAAGAAAGGAGGTATGCATGTTGTGCCGAATGAAAATAATGAACTTATTCCTCAAAGAGTAGTGGTTGGTTATAGGATGTGTATTGATTTTAGGAAAGTTAATAAGGTTACTAAGAAAGATCATTATCCTTTGCCTTTTATTGATCAAATGTTAGAGAGGTTTTCTAAGAAAACTCATTTCTGCTTTCTTGATGGTTATTCTGGGTTCTCTCAAATTGCTGTTAGAAAGTCTGATCAAGAGAAAACAACTTTCACTTGTCCTTATGGAACCTATGCTTATAGATGTATGCCTTTTGGTTTATGTAATGCTCCTGCTACTTTTCAAATATGCATGTCTGCTATCTTTCATGGTTTTTGTGAAGAAATTGTGGAACTCTTCATGGATTATTTCTCCGTCTATGGAACTTATTTTGATAATTGTTTGCAGAATCTTGATAAAGTTTTGCAGAGATGTGAGGAGACTAATCTTGTTCTTAATTGGGATAAATGCCACTTTATGGTAAATGAAGGAATTGTACTTGGACATAAAATTTCTGAAAGAGGTATTGAAGTTGATAGAGCTAAAGTTGAAGCCATTGAGAAAATGCCCTGTCCCAGGGATGTCAAAGGCATTCGTAGTATTCTTGGTCATGTTGGTTTCTATAGAAGGTTTATTAAAGATTTCTCTAAAATATCAAAGCCTCTTACTAATATTCTTCAAAAGGATGTACCTTCTGTTTTTTATGAAGATTGTAAAGAAGGTTTTGAAATTTTAAAGAAGGATTTAATATCTGCCCATATTGTTCAACCCCCTGGTTGGAATTTACCATTTGAAATTATGTGGGATGCTAGTGATTATGCTTTAGGTGTTGTTCTGGGACAGCGGGTAGATAAGAAGTTAAATGTTATTCACAATGCTAGTAAAACTCTTGATGCTGCTCAAAAGAATTATGCTACCACTGAGAAAGAGTTCCTAGATGTAGTTTTTGCTTGTGATAAATTTAGAAAGTATATTGTTGATTCTAAAGTTACTATTCATACTGATCATGCTGCTATTAAGAACCTTATGGAAAAGGAAGATGTTAAGCCTAGGCTTATTAGATGGGTGCTTCTCTTACAAGAGTTTGATTTACATATTGTGGATAGGAAGGGTGCTGAAAATCCTGTTGTTGATAATTTGTCTAGATTAGAAAATATCTCTGATGATCCTATTCCTGTTAATGATAGTTTTCCTAATGAATAGTTGGCTGCAATAAAAGTGAGCTCTCAAGAGAGTCCATGGTATGCTGATTATGCTAACTTTATTGTTTCCAAGTATTTGCCTCCTACCTTTATAGCTCAGCAAAGAAGAAAATTCTTCTATGATTTGAGGCATTATTTTTGGGATGACCCACACTAATATTGTCGTGGTGGTGTCACGGCAGATGCCATAGGATGGCTAAAGTTGTGGGGACGATGGACGCTGGAGGCGCTCGGGGAGGGATCACGCGACGAGTAGCCGCGTGAAGTATGAAACAAGCACTGCAAACAACACGATCTACCCAGGTTCAGGGCCCTCGTGAGGAGGTAAAACCCCTACTCCTGCCTTTCTCTCTGTATATTAGTGTCTCTCCGAGTAGCCATAGTACAAATGTTCTTGCTACCGAGTAGCCACTCTTCTCTCTACGTGATGAACTAGGTCAAGAATCTGAACCAAGTCTGGGATCCCTCGCGCAGGAGGGGGCAGGGCACCTTATATACTCGGTGCCCAGCCGGATACAGCCAAATACAAACAAATGTCGACATAGTGTGCACACCGTCCTTCTTCCGAGATCCCGCTGACAGCTTTGGCTTCTAAGTTTGT
Organism: Alopecurus myosuroides; assembly: GCA_028641055.1. Classification (NCBI taxonomy): domain Eukaryota; kingdom Viridiplantae; phylum Streptophyta; class Magnoliopsida; order Poales; family Poaceae; genus Alopecurus; species Alopecurus myosuroides. Next base: position 125,285,059 of record CM054061.1, on the reverse strand, counting down.
CCGGTGCGGAAAGTCGTTGGGCAAAACCAAGTAATCGATCTGTTATCACTGCTGCGAACACAGAGTAGGTCCCCCCTATCCTGCGACGCCTTGCTGACACACTGTCGCTGTCAGGCACGCCGTTCTCAGATGAACAGTGCCGTGAACAGTGCCAAAGTATGGACCCGGGATACGCGGGATCCCGTGTCAGAACGGCTCCTTTGACTTCTGGCCCGAGTAGGATCCCGCCATTTCTACTCGGGCCAATTCTTCTACTCGGGAGAACGTTACTTCCTTGATTCGCCCTTCCGGCCATCTACATGTAAGACCGAATAGCAGTCGACCGGGTAGCGCGTACCGGGTAGCCAGCTACTCGGCCCAACATCCTCTTCTGATCTTGCCCTTATCACTTGCCTTTACCCTACTCGGGGGTAACCCCCCGACAGCAGTCCCCGAAGCTGGTAGAGTCCTGCGAACTCGTTCTCTGGGCCCTGCCAGCTTAAAAACCAATCTTGACAGTCTTGCCCTTGAACCTTGGGATGCCGAGTAAAACCTCCGAATAGCCCTTGATTTTGTTCTTAAGTTCCTTCTCTTCCGAATAGAACCACTTCTCCTCCGAATAGAACCACCTCTCTTCTCTGTAGCCGAGTAAAAGGACTTGGCGAAATCTCGAATCGAAATCTCTGCGTGGCAGAGCAGAAACCGGCTTTCCGCGCTGCAACTGGGCACGTGTCACGAGGACACGTCCCCGACGCCTCGGTGCCCGGGATCTGACAGGCCACGCGCCCAGTTTTCACGGACTGGGCCCACTAGCCCGTTACGTCCCACCAAATGCAGTGATTACCCACGATCGCGCCGTGGGATTAAATGTGGCCGTTACGCGCGTGTTCCGTGCTGTGTGCGTTTCTAACCGGTCCGCATGGCCCACGCCGCACGATCTCTGCCACGATCAATCCCACTTCCTCAAATCGTAACGGCAACCCGAGGGGGGGTATAAATACCCCCTCGGTAACTCCTCCTTCCTCTTCCTGCTCTTACTTTCCCCTCGCCTCCTCGTTTCTCCGCCGCCAGCGAGCATCTCGCTGCCGTGCATCTCACCGCACCACCGCGATTCTCACCGCGCCGAGAGGCCGGCTTCTCCACCCAATTCCTCAAATCCTTCACCAAATCTCTTCTCCGGGTCGATGGCCCGTGACGACGACGCCCGCGCCGGCTGGGCCGGATCTGAGGTTACCGTGGAGGAGTGCCAATGGTTAGTGAACACCCGGCGAGTCCCTCCCGGTGTTCGCTGCCGGCATCCTGGCAGCGAGCTCGTCCCCACTCCGGAGGAGGGTGAGCACGTCGTCTTCCTCGCGCACTTCGCGCGAGGATTCGGGCTGCCGGTCTCTGATTTCTTCCGATCTTTTCTCAATCATTACAGCGTTCAGCCGCACCACCTTCCGCCGAACGCCATCGTCATGCTCGCATACCACGCCGTGGTGTGCGAGGCATTCTTGGGCATACGGCCCACACCGACGACCTGGGCTCGGTATTTCTTCTTTAGGAAGCAGAGCAAGGCCAAGAAAGATGGCGCGGACAGCAGCCGCGGCCTGACGGAGACCGGCAGCGCCATGATGGTGCAGCGCGGCGGGACCAATCACCCGCGCATCAAAGGTTTGGATTATGTCCGCAAGTGGCAGAGAACCTTTCTTTACGTGAAGAACATCCCCGTCGAGAAGGGAGCTCCTTCGACGGACCAGATCAATCTGCCCAGGTGGGCCAACACTGCTCCCACCGGGCAAAACTGGAGGACCAAGCCGCCACTGGATACCGACCTCAAGCAGATGGACGAGCGCCTTGCCGAGCTGATCGAGGAGGGGCTCAAGAGTGACGACTCCATCGCCTGCTGGATCTCCAGGCGGGTACTCCCGCTGCAGCGCCGCGCACATCTCATGTGCTATATGGGCGGCCACCGAGATTGCACTCGGACGACCACGTTCGAGCTTAGCAACGCGGACGTGGCCGTCTGGGCGCGCTCCATCATGAGCAACGGCCTCCACGACCACTGGCAGTACGGCTTCGTACCGTACAGTCGCAAGAAGCCCATCAAGCGGGTTAGTATCTCTTCTCTTGTTTCCTGTGTATTGTTCCCGAGTAGATAGCCCTCTTAGTTCAACATGCCTAGTATCCTCACTCTGTGCCGAGTAGGACATTTAGCAATATTCCTTAGGCTTTGTGTGCTTTGTGTTTGCACGCCCTGCCGAGTAGCACACTTAGCAATATTCCTTAGGCTTTGTGTGCTTTGTGTTTGCACGCCCTGCCGAGTAGCACACTTAGCAATATTCCTTAGGCTTTGCGTGCTTTGTGTTTGCACGCCCTGCCGAGTAGCACACTTAGCAGTATTCCTTAGGCTTTGTGTGCTTTGTGTTTGCACGCCCTGCCGAGTAGCACACCTAGCAGTATTCCTTAGGCTTTGTGTGCTTTGTGTTTGCACGCCCTGCCGAGTAGCACATCTTTATGCTACTCGACTAATCTGTGACACTTTCCCATGTTTTCAGGTCCTTGCTCGTCATATCGCCGATAGCAAGGAGCGCTTCGAGGCTAACTGGGAAGAGGACCGAAAGGAGGACGACGATGTCTCCTTCAACACCGCGGATAGCCTCTGCATCCCTCATGCCGTCCAGCCGGGTAAGCACCACGTCGACACGTCCATTCGGGACTGGTCCGAAGACGACGACAAAGGTGATTAAGTTCACCTTTTTTGGTCGCGAGTAGCGCAACCCCGTTTCTTTCTGTTCCTCAATTGTTTTCTTTTCCTCAATTCTACAGAAGACGCCGATGCTGGCGCTGATGCTGAGGAGGAGGACGAGGACGTCCTCGATGTCGACACAGTTGGCGTTGCCGCTCCCAACACTCGGAAGAGGGCGGGTAGCGGTGCTCAAGAGCCCCCCAGCAAGAAGCCCAAGCAAGCCGTGAAGAAAGTCAAGCAGGGTAGACGGCTACCCCCTTCTCGTGCAGGGTAAGTAACTTTCCTCTGAGTTGCACTTTGCTGTTGCTGCTTTCTCGGAACTCCTTATTCTGTTACTGCTTCTCGATTTCTTTGGTTTCTCACGCTCTTCTTATGAATTTCCTTCTTCTCTTCAGCACCCCCTTGGATGCTAATGCTGCTGCCGCAACCATCAAGTCCAAGTCCAAGAAGAGATCCGCCATCGATGTAGATGCGCTCATCGAGCTTTCTGACGAGGATGAGATCGCGGCACGGGACAGGGCGCGTGCGCCCTCTCCTGTGAAAGGGGAAGACGAGGACGACGTCCAGCACATGGATACTGATGCCCACGATGCCGAGCAGGAGCAGCAGGCCCGCGCAGAACGAGAAGCGCAGGACGCTGCTTACGACGAGAGACCACTTTCTCCCCCAGCTGCCACAGCCGGGGAGAACTCAGAACAAGACCCCGAGCAGCACGACCAGGCCGCCCTTGAGCGGCAGGAGGAGAACCAAGAGCAGCCAGCAACAGGGGATGCTGACCAAACTGACCCCGCGGCCCAGCCGCGGGTAGAGAGACCAGAAGAAACACAGCAAGGTCCCGCTGCCGAGCAGCGGGTTGAGATAGTTAACGAGATGGAGCAGGACCTGCAGAGCCACGCGCAGCCGGATGCTGCGCCGGGTAGCGAGCCCTTGGTGCCGCCTACCCAGCAGGGCACTTCATCCACCGCACCGAGCTCCCCGCCGGTGAAGAAGACCAAGATTACAGCGATCCCTCCAGCCAAGAAGGAGGCTGCCGAGAAGAAGGCCCCCGAGAAGAAAGACACCGAGAAGAAGGCCGTCGAGAAGAAGGCCTCTGAGAAGCAATCTGCTCAGCCTGACGCCAACGTCCGCAAGAATCCTCCTCGTGGCGCTGCGCAGGACTCTGCCGCGATGCCGCCGCCCCAACCAATTGCAAGAACTGTCGCCAAGGCCGGGCAGCTCACCATTGGCGATTCCGGCACGACCACTGACGCAGCCGCAGGGCCAAGTTTGCCAGATCCGCCTACCTACCCTCCTTACTTGGTGAAAATGAGCAAACGGCACAGCATCCCGCTAACCGCGGCCGAGAAGAAACTTGCTATCAGGAGAGGCAAACAGGCCACGGCTGTGGACTCCAAGCCGCCAGCCAGGAACAAGGACAGATCCCTCTCAATCTTCTCGCGCGAGGTCCAGGAGGCCGAGGTGACTTCCAGGGGGCTCGAGGAGATGATTGACCGGGTAGGCTTCATCGACGCCGAATGGAACAGCGACATCCTTGGCAACAAAACCTGGCACGGCTTGGCTTTGGGCGATCTGGATCATATGCGCATTGACTGGAACAAGGCGGACATGGGCTACAATCCCATGACCATCTCGTCCAAGACCAGCACGCTTGCCGCCAAGCTGTTCGTCCACCGCAAGGCCGCAGAGGATATCGAACAAACTTATGCAGTAAGTTTCGCTCACCCAGTTCGAGTTGCATTTTTCTTCTCTTCTACTCTTCTCCTTCTTCTTATCCATCACCCAGTCCCCGAGATTCTGGCCGAGTAGACGGATACTCAACCAAGTTGCCGTCTTCTCGGGTTGAATCTTCACGATTTGTGTCTGATTCGTTTTCTTTCTGCTTCTCAGAATAGCCTCTTGAAGAGAACCAACTTGTACCGCCGATTGCTCTGGAACCACAGCATCGCTAAAAGGCGCCTTGAGGCCTTAGAAATGGAGCGCAAGACTGACGAAGCGACGGAAAGGGAGGTCATGGATCGCACCCTCCAGATTTCCGAGATCGAAAGTAAGCTTTTAGCTACGCGGTTCCTGCGTTTTGTGTTTACGCCCGCTTTTGCTTTCTGCTTTAATCGATTCCTTTCTGCAGGCAAGTTTAAGACCTTGGCAGAGGAGCATGCGAACTGCCGCGCTTTTATTGAGAGCGGTCAAACTACGATTAAAAGGCTGGAAGGTGAGTTGGTGTTTTTCTCGGCTTGTTTTCCTTCCTCCCATCTTTGCTACTCTGCTGACCGTGTTTTGCTCTTCACAGAAGACCATAAGAAATTTGTCGAGGAGCATCTGGACTGCCTCAAACCCGCCGAGGTGCAGCAGCAATTGGCGAGCCAGGCTGTAGAGCTGAAGAAAGAATACACCACCGAGTTGGAACCTCTCCAACTCTAGCTGCGAACCGCTCTCCAAAAAGCCGTCGATATAGCTGCCGAGAAGAACAAGATAGCAGCCGAGAAGAAAAAGATTGAAGCGGCTGCCAAGGCTGAGAAAAGGGCTCTCGAGCTGGAGTGCGATACGCTGAGGGAGAGCAACTCGGATCTCATGCTCCAGCTGGCCCAGTTTTGGAGGGTGGAAGAAAGGCACGTTGCTGACGAGGAGTCATGGGAGAAGACGTTGCAGTCGCTACTTTGTGAGCTGAACAGTAAGTACCCGCTTCCCTGCGCTTCGCTGTTCCTTTTGCTTCTCTGCTGCCTGATTCGCTTCTCTTCTCTGTCTCTGTTTCTAATCTTTTTGATAGCTTTTTCAGAAATCTTCCCCGACCTTTGCTCGTCCTGCAAACCTGCTCTTTCAAAGGCCCAAGCAGCTCGCACCGAAAAGGGGCAGCCCATGGATACTAAAGCTTCGATTGAAGACTGCTTCACAAACATGCAGGGGCAGCTCCAGCGTCTAAGGGGCGTGGGCACCGATCTGGTGCGCACTGCCTTCAAACTCCATGACTTGTTCTGGCCTCGAGACTCTGCGCCAGCAACCATCCGTGGACTTGCCGAGAAGCTGAATGGCGTTAAGGCCGAGCTGAAGAAGTGGCAAGCATCCGGAGCTCGGGCAGGCGCTGATATGCTGCTCCTCTTCGTCTGCAGCTGGTACGACAATCTGGATCTCAACCTTATCCTCGAGATGCGCCGGGATTCGAGGTGGGAGAAGGATACCGACTGCGTGGCTCGCCGCCAGTTGGTTGCGTACGAGATCGCATCCTACGCGGATACCGCGGGCTACATCGAAGGCGTCACCGAGCCCGACACGGATGTGGAGGGCGAGGGTGACGACGAGGATGAAGATGACGACGAGGAAGCCACTGAGTCCGAAGGCCTGAGCTGCTTCAACAGTGCTAACGAGAAGACCGGGAAGGGGAAGGTCGCGGTCGTCGCGGATAGCGAAGATGAGGCCGAGAGCGAGAAGATGACTATCGACACCGCGGCGCTCGAATTCGGCACTTCATCAGGTGCTGCCCTCGACGACACGACGCTACTCCGCACCCAAACTGCTGCCTCCACCTCGGTGATGGACCCCATCTCGGTGGCCACGACCACCTCTGATCAGGCTGCCACCAACCCAGAAGCTGATGCGGCGAAGACTGACGCCACCAACTCGGAAGCTGACACTGCCAAGGCCACCTCCGAAACTGATGCCGCCAGGACCAACACCGAGGATGCTGCTACTTCCACCTGATCACCTCCTGCAACTTTGTCCTTAAAGCTTTTATCAGATCCCCGGGATGCCGGGTGCAGATGTATCGAAACAATTATGCTTGCTACTCAGTTTTATTCACGTTCGATATTTTTAACTTAGTCAATTTGAGCAGCCTTGGCTTGATGCCGGGTTGCGTTATCATGCAAGTCCCCGAGTTGCATTTCTTATTCTCTCTTCCTTTTTATCTCAGCTCTTACCCGCAACTTGTTGCTTTTTTGGTATTCGAGTCACAAGAATTCAAAGTTGGAGTTGAAAATACTTAGCCACTTAGAAACACTCATAGTAACGCAGCCCACCACTTAGCCGAAAAGGAGTTAACAAAGAGCAGTAGTAAAAGACTCCCTACTCGGTTCCTGCGCTCTTTCTTTCCTTAGTAATTTTTCTTGTGCTCATTGACCTTTTGCTTGTTCTCTTGCTTGCCATGAAGCCGGGTTTCGGACAGCAGCAGAGTCGAAGAGTTGGCATGTAGGTTTAAACACAATACTAAATGTACTCGTGAAATTTTAAGCAGAGCAACCGAGTGGACAAAAGTGAAGCCGGGTAGAAACACACAGAGTAATTTTGGACGAGGGCAGTCCCCGAGCTCAATTTCAGATTGCAGAGTAGAATTTTAACTCGGATAAGAGAGTACATACACATCTTTGCTTACGAATGAAAGCGACGAAGTAGGGCTACATTCCAGGGGCGCTTAGATTCCTCTCCAGCTTTATCTGCCCTGTTCTCCTGTGATGGACGCACGTCCACGAGATAATAGGCATCATTGTGCAGCGCTTTGCTCACAATGAAAGGCCCTTCCCATGGAGGAGACAACTTGTGCATCCCGGCTGTGCGTTGCACAAGCCTAAGGACCATGTCTCCTTCTCGGAAAACCCTTGGGTTCACCTTTCGGCTATGATAACGCCGCAGGTTTTGCTGGTAGATAGCTGAACATGACAGAGTAAGCTCTCTTGCTTCTTCGAGCAGGTCAACGTCATCTTCTCGAGATTCTCTCGCCTCCACCTCAGTGTAGAGGGTTACTCGGGGGGAGTCATGCTCTAGGTCTATTGGCAACACGGCCTCAGCCCCGTATACCAAGAAGAATGGCGTGTAGCCGGTTGACCGGTTAGGGGTAGTCCTTAGACTCCACAACACCGCTGGCAACTCGTCTAACCAACACCCAGGTGTTTTCAGCAGTGGCTCAATCAGCCTTGGCTTTATGCCTGCTAGCACCATGTCATTTGCTCTTTCAACTTGCCCATTGGAGGCAGGATGCGCAACAGATGCAACATCTAGTCGGATATGCTTATCTCTGCAGAACCGCACCATTGCTCCCTCAGCAAAATTTGTGCCGTTGTCCGTGATGATGCTGTGCGGATAGCCGTATCTCAGGATCACGTCCTTCAAGAAACTCACGGCTGTGGCTCCATCGCACTTCCGAATAGGCTTCACTTCTATCCACTTGGTGAACTTATCCACCATGACTAAGATGTGAGTCATGTTGCCTCTAGCCGGCTTGAAGGGACCAACCATGTCCAAACACCAAACAGCAAACGGCCAAGTGATTGGAATGGTTTTCAGCTCGGAAGCCGGCAAGTGGGTCTTACTCGCGAACATCTGGCAGCCGTTGCACTTCCTCACGATGTCTTCAGCTTGTTGCAGAGTTGTGAGCCAGTAGAAGCCATGCCGAAAAGCCTTATTGACCAATGCCCGAGACGAGGCGTGGTGCCCGCATTCTCCTTGGTGTACCTCCAACAGAATTTCTCCTCCTTCTTCTGGGTCCACACAGCGTTGCAGCACGCCGGTGGCACTTCTCTTGAGCAGCACATCTCTGAATATGGTGTAGCCCTTGGATCTTCTCTGAATCTGCCTTGCGATCACCTCATCTTCTGGCAGAGTGCCGTCCTTTAGAAAGGATAATATGGGCATGGCCCAACTCGGTGTCTCCCGTGTAGAAAACACTGGTTCGTCCACTTCCATCGGGATAGGCACCTCTGGCTGCTCTTTAGGGTTGGGAGCACTTCTCTGAAGCCCTGAATGATTGGCAAGAACCTCCTCAATGAATGCTACAGTCCCCGGGCTGAGGACAGCAGTCCCCGAGTATGAAGTGGCAGTCCCCGAGTAAGGAGTGGCAGTCCCCGAGTAGGGAGTGGCAGTCCCCGGGTTCTCTGTTGCATTCTCCCAGTCAATCTCCATGGGAACGGATTCTTCACTTGGCAGAGAAGGAACAAATATGGATTCCGAGTTGGGAGATGGCTTGATGGATGGCTTCCTAAAATGCTCCAAGGCAATCCCCGCCGGGATGGACTGCCGAGAAGACCCCAACTTGGACAGCTCGTCTGCTGCTTCATTCTCTGCCCGGTGAATATGCTGGAACTCGCAGCCTTCGAAGAATCCAGTCATAGACTGTACCAGGAAGCGGTATGATACCATGTTAGCATCAAGAGCATCCCAAGTGCCAGAGACTTGCTGCACCACCAGATCTGAATCGCCATAGCATATAATGCGTTGCACGCCAACCTCCTTGGCTACTCGCAAGCCGTGCACTACGGCCTCGTACTCTGCAACATTGTTGGACGCCTTGAAATGGATCTGCAGCACGTACTTGAGTTGATCTCGCTTGGGTGATGTAAGCACCACGCCAGCACCAAGGCCTTCCTTCACCTTCGAGCCATCAAAGTGCATCTTCCAGTAATTGGAAACTGGAGCAGGAGGTTCGTACTGCACCTCAGCCCAATCCACCAGAAATTCCGCCAGAATCTGAGACTTGATGGCTTCTCTTCTCGCATACGCGGGGGCGTACGCGGCTAACTCGATTGCCCACTTGGCTACTCTGCCACTCGCTTCCCTGTTGCCCATGATATCCGAGATGGGAGCAGAGCTCACAACCGTGATGGGGTGCTCTTGGAAATAATGCTTCAGCTTCTTGGCGCCCAGGTACACGCCGTAGGTCATCTTCTGGTAATGCGGGTAGTTCTGCTTGGAGCTGGACAGCACTTCACTGAGGTAGTATACTGGGCGCTGCACACTTTTGCCTTCCTCTTCTCGTTCCACCACATTCACCACGCTGACCACTCGGTTGGTAGCAGCAATGTACAACAGCATTGGCTCATTGGGTAGCGGACTAGCCAAGATGGGAGCGCTACCCAGCATTGCCTTCAGCTCTTTGAATGCCACGTCCGCTAGCGGAGTCCAGACAAACTTGTCACTTTTCTTCATCAACTGGTACAGAGGCAGGGCCTTCTCGCCCATTTGGCCCAGGAAACGACTCAGAGATGCCAAACAACCAGTGAACTTCTGCACATCCTTCAGGAATCTCGGCAAAGACATGCTCTCGATAGCTTTTATCTTTGAAGGATTGGCTTCAATGCCCCGACTAGACACCAGGAAGCCGAGTAGCTTGCCAGCCGGGACGCCAAAGGTGCATTTACTCGGGTTCAGCTTCATTTTATACTTGCGCAAGTTAGCGAAGGTTTCCTCAAGATCGGCAAGCAGAGTTTGTGTTTTATTCGTTTTGATGACAATGTCATCTACGTACACCTGCACATTCTTGCCGAGCTGGTTGTGCAAGCATTTTTGCATGCACCGCTGATAAGTGGCACCCGCATTTCGCAACCCGAAACACATGACACGATAGCAATAAGCACCGTACGGGGTAATGAAGGCAGTCTTTATTTGATCAGCAGGATTGAGAGCTATCTGGTGAAAACCAGAGTAGGCATCTATGAAAGACAGCAGTTCACAACTAGCAGTGGAATCGATCACCTGATCGATGCGAGGTAGCGGAAAAGGATCCTTGGGGCATGCTTTGTTCAAGTCGGTGTAGTCGACACACATGCGCCATGCAGTAGCAGCCTTGGGGTCCTCCTTCTTCTTCTCGACCATGACCGGTTTGGATAGCCAATCCGGATGCAGCACCTCCATGATGAAATTGCTTATCAGCAGCTTGGTGATCTGGTCACCAATGGCCTTCCTTCTCTCATCTCCGAAACGGCGCATAGCCTGCTTCACTGGTTTGGCGTCAGGACGCACATGTAACGAGTGCTCAACCAACTCCCTCAGGACTCCTGGTAAATCTTCATTGGACCAGGCGAATACGTCCCGATTCTCACGGAGGAAGTGGATGAGCTCGCTTTCCTATTTCTCCGCCAACCCGGAGCCAATGATGGCTACGCGGTCGGGGAACTCAGGGTCGACCTGGACCTTCTTTGTCTCTTGAGATGCCTGGAACGCGGTCCCGTGCTGGGTACTCGGCACGCCCTGCGCACCAGCTTGCGCGGATTGCGCCATAGCCACCACCTCGTACATCTTTTTCTTCTCGGCAGCAATCACCATGGACTCCGCCAACTGAGAACCAGCAGAGGCACACTCCATGGACTTCTTGTAATCACCAGAGATGGTAATCACGCCATTGGGACCAGGGATCTTCATCTTCAGATATGCAGTGTGGGTAGAGGCCATGAACTTGCTCAGAGCAGGCCTGCCGAGTAGGGCATGGTAGGGGCTCTGATGATCGACCACTTCAAACTGCAGGCTCTCTGTGCGACAGTTTTCCCTGGTGCCGAATAGCACATCTATCCATACTCGGCCAATCGGATTGCAAGAGACCCCTGGCACAATGCCGTGGAAAGTGGTCTTGCTGGGTAGCAGCATGTTCTCGGCCATACCAAGCTTCTCCAACGTGTCTCTGTACACGATGTTGATGCTGCTGCCGTTGTCGATCAGCACCTTGTTGAACCTCACATTCTTCTCGGGACCTAGGAAAGTAGGGTCCAACACCAAGGCGTAGCTACCCGGGTTGGGCATCACCTTGGGATGATCTACTCTGGTCCACGTGATCTCTTGGTTGCACCAATGCATATAGTGAGGAACAGCAGGGATCACGACATTGACCTCCATGGCACGCCTGTGCTGTGATTGCTTGTCGATGGGCTCAGAAGTGAAGATCATGTAGCTCTCGTGGTGTTCTTGGTACTGGTTGCGGCCTCCGCCCTCATTGTTGTCGTTGTTGTTGCCCTGGTAGTTGTTGTTGCCTCTGTTGTTGTTGCGGTTGTGGTTGTTGTTGTTGTTGTTGTTGCGGTAGCCCTCATTGTTGAAGTGGCGATTGGCTCCTAAAGCCACTTGATTCACGTTTTCTCTTCTCGGAAACACTGGAGGCCGAACTGCGGGTGCGCGAGCAGGCTGCACATTGGCATTCACAGCCGGCAGAGGAGGAGGAGGAGGCAAGCCTTCATTCCTGATCAGATCCCACCACTCGCATTGTCGGGTAGTGTGGTTAGCAGGCCTCGAGGGGTGCTGAGTATGGAAACTGCATGGGCCATCCCTCATGTCGTCGAAGACGAACTTCCTTGTCGGTTCCGAGTTGCCGCTACCCGACTGAGGAGCGCGGTATGGCTTCTTGTTGCCTTGGCCCTGGTTCTGGTTCTGCCCGTAGGCTCCAGCAGGTTTTTGCCTTTGGCTGCCCCCAGCTCCAACAGCCACTGCATTCACTTCCTCAGGGTCGTACCGAGTATCTATTCGGTCACCCCTGCGCTTATTGCGGAACTCGTTGCGCTTGTTGCTGTTGAAGTTTCTTCTCGGCTCGGAGGAATCCATCAGGGGCTGAGTAGGGTCACCGAGTGCGTACTGATCCGCGATCTTGATGGTCTCCGCGAGAGTGTTTGGCATCTCCCTCTGCAACCTTTGCCACAGCATACTGCCATGCCTGCAACCCTGCGCAAACCAAGTGATGGCTTGGGCCTCGTTCACACCTTCGCAGGTGTTCCGCAATGTGCTCCACCGAGTAAGGTACTCGCGGTCTGTCTCATCTTCCCGCTGCCTGCAAGCGGACAGCTGTTGTGGCCTATTCGGCCTCTTGTAAGTGCTGGTGAAATTGCTGATGAAGGCCTCCGAGAAGTCCAGCCAGCAATTGATGATGTTCTTGGGTAAGTTGTTGAGCCAAGTGCGAGCTGGACCCTCTAGCATCTGCGGAACGTACCGCACTGCCCATCTCCGGTTGCCGTTCGCGATATGAACCGCGGTGACATAGTCATTGAGCCAATCTTCCGGCTTGGTGCTGCCATTGTAACTCTTGGTGCCCCTAGCCAGCTGGAAGTTCTTCACGGACGGCTCGTTCATGATGCGCGGGCCAAAGCACTCGGGGCCGGGAGGTCCCGTGTTCTCGAGTCGTGCCGACAAGCTGATCCGGTCCAGCTGGTGCCTCGCGTCACCAGGTGCCAACACGCGCTCGCCCACACGATCCAGGATGTCATAGCCAGCCAATCCCATGGCCGAATAGCCATCATCATATCTGTCCACCTGCACAGCTGCAGGCTGCTCCACCGGGTTGGCGTCTGGCGCCACCGCACGCGGCTGCTGCCTCTGCCGAGTAGGCTGAGCAACTGGATGCTGAGAAGTGCCTGGGCGCTCTCCATCTCGGGCATGGCTTTGAGCTTTATGGGCTTGAAAGCCTGCTCCTGCAGTGTTGTGTTTCTGACCGGACTGTCGCGGCACAGCGAGCTGTTTCGCGGCGACAGCCGGGTCGTACACCTGCATCTGCCTATCCTTGCCGGAATGCCCACTCCGGCTTCTCTCACGGCTAGGATGCGGTGATGAAGCCTGATCGTTAGATCTAGCCACGTGCGAGTGCACCACCTGAGAAGCTCCAGCACCCGGGTTGGCTTTCTGGAACTCCTCATTCTGCCTAGCAGCCTCTAGCACCAGCTCGTTTAGCCTCTCCTGCTGCCTAACGCGCGCGTCGCCAGCTAGATGCGGCAACTCGGCAGCTACGGCCTCCGCAGCTCTAAGGGTTTTGGCGGGGTACTGTATCTGGGTCTGGTGGAGGTGTTTGCGGTGGCGGACTGACTGGGAGCCTCTACAACCGTTGCCATCTCGGCGCCTAGGTTGCGACGCGTAGCACCTACCTTGCTAGCTCTCCTAACAACTGGTGTAAAACCGTGAGCCTTGTTGTACTCGAGCTGATCTAGACTAAGCTCCAGCCTAATCTTCTCCAACTCTGCCTGCTCAGCGAGCAGCTCCTGGCGCTGCCGGTCGAGCTGGGCCTTCATGGACAAGAGCTCAAGATCAGTGGAAGGCGGCATACCCGTCCGCACGGCGGACGCGGGTATTGTCGGAGTAGTGGAGGGAGCAAGGTTACAGTCCTTCTCGTAAGGCTTGTGCGTCTTCCCGCCAGCACTCGGGCCAGCGAGATCCTCGATGACGCCCGCAGCGGTAGCAGCCGCGCCCTTCCCGGCGTCAGCAGCAGGGCCAGTCATCATCACCTTTGCGACGTTCGCAGAGCGGCCCAATGGCCTCCCGCGTGCGGCGATGACGGAAGGTGGATCTTCCGCGACATGCACCAGCTCGGGGTACTCGCGGTCGATGACGGTGGTGATGTAAACGAGGTGCGCGCCGAAAGAAAGCACCAAGCCGCCCTCCGGCATGGCCCTGCCGCCGAAATCGCCGGCGTTGTCGGTGACGAAGTCGAAGGAGCCGAATCTGTGGACGAGGCCGCAAACCACGCGCTCTCCGGTAGCCGAAATCGATCCCGTCCGAACGGAAACTCCAGCCAGCGCTGCTGGTTGCCCCACGGTGGGCGCCAACTGTCGTGGTGGTGTCACGGCAGATGCCATAGGATGGCTAAAGTTGTGGGGACGAAGGACGCTGGAGGCGCTCGGGGAGGGATCACGCGACGAGTAGCCGCGTGAAGTATGAAACAAGCACTTCAAACAACAAGATCTACCCAGGTTCAGGGCCCTCGTGTGGAGGTAAAACCCCTATTCCTGCCTTTCTCTCTTTATATTCGAGTCTCTCCGAGTAGCCACAGTACAAATGTTCTTGCTACCGAGTAGCCACTCTTCTCTCTACGTGATGAACTAGGTCAAGAATCTGAACCAAGTCTGGGATCCCTCGCGCAGGAGGCGGCAGGGCACCTTATATACTCGGTGCCCAGCCGGATACAGCCAAATACAAACAGATGTCGACATAGTGTGCACACCGTCCTTCTTCCGAGCTCCCGCTGACAGCTTTGGCTTCTAAGTTTGTCCGGTGCGGAAAGTCGTTGGGCAAAACCAAGTAATCGATCTGTTATCACTGCTGCGAACACAGAGTAGGTCCCCCCTATCCTGCGACGCCTTGCTGACACACTGTCGCTGTCAGGCACGCCGTTCTCAGATGAACAGTGCCATGAACAGTGCGAAAGTACGGACCCGGGATACGCGGGATCCCGTGTCAGAACGGCTCCTTTGACTTCTGGCCCGAGTAGGATCCCGCCATTTCTACTCGGGCCAATTCTTCTACTCGGGAGAACGTTACTTCCTTGATTCGCCCTTCCGGCCATCTACATGTAAGACCGAATAGCAGTCGACCGGGTAGCGCGTACCGGGTAGCCAGCTACTCGGCCCAACATCCTCTTCTGATCTTGCCCTTATCACTTTCCTTTACCCTACTCGGGGGTAACCCCCCGACAATACAGCTTGAGCTCTGCGGCAAAAAGAAAACCCTAAGTTACATTGCATGATTAAGATGTTAGCGGTAATAAAACAAGGGATGGAAAGGTTAGCTTACCCAGAGTTAATGGAGAACTCACTGGTCCCGCTAAAATGAGTCGAATCTGAGTTCGAAGAATCAGAATGAAAAGGACGACTCAGCTCTGGCCTTATTTGTCCGGCTAAGGGGTGTGAAGCAGTGGGTGAAACTCGAACTTTGGAGACCCGGCGAAGAGGAGTTTTCTCAGGCAAACCTGTTTCTAACTCGCTTGAGCCGGAGCTCCGGGTCCTCCTTCTTTTGCTGCCTTCCTCATCATCCTGCGTTTTCTCTGTGTGTGAGGATGGTTTCAAAGGATTTTTTGAAAGTCTAGAGATAGGCAACTTTGCAACAGCCTACCGGGTCCTCTTTTGGCCTGCAGGGGACTCCTTCTCAATCACGAGGTTGGAACCGGCGATGGGAGTAGAGGGGTCGAGATCCGGCATAGTTTGATCAGGAGCTTCATGACCTGGCGCTTCTTCACCAGCCTGTCCATCGCCTAACCTGGCACCTTCCTGTTCTGCCTGTTCATCCTGCGACTAATCAGGGTCAGCAAATTGGTTGTGCAAGTGACCGAGGGAATCAAATTCAGAAACCTCTTCCTCGTCTTCACTCTGCTCTTCTGATTCTTCGTCCTCGGGTGGAGAAGCCGGTTCTTCTGTGGTAACCGAGAAGGGGTCTGTGGCATGTGAAATGGAACAACGTCAAGGTTAGAGCTTGCGCAGTCAAAGAAATGAAAATGACTTATAAAACAAAAGATATGGAGGATTATAGGAGGAGCCGGTTTAGAAGAGCTGAAGGGCTCCCGACCAACATCGAAGAACTTATCTTGCTTTACTCCAACCAGGAGCTTTAAGGAAGTTGTCATCTCTGACTTAGATACTATAGACTCGGAATATCGCATGGAATCTGATGAACCGACATATTCGTGGAACAACCGGTTCCTGATACTGAGGGGTTGGATACGCCAATCCACCCAGGTTTTAGTTAAATCTAAATCCGTAAGCCCGTGAACTATCAACGAGGTTACGCGCTTCAGGAGAGGCCGGATTTTGATTTGTCAGAGGATTTGGCATAAGAATTCATGGTGCTGGTGTAGACTAAACGTTCGAGACGGTAACCCGGAAGTGCCGGTTCACCTTCAGGAGCAGTGTTTTTAATATAGAAATAAGATTTCTGCCTTAGCTTGGGGTGACTGGCCAGAGGAATACCCGGGTAGGCATTATCCTTCCGCCTCTAGAACGAGACCCCCCACAGTGTATAAGTTCACTCCCAGCTACCTCTGGGTGTTTGTTGCAATAGAAGTACTCAAGAAAAAGGTCTAAGTTTGTCTCTACTTGGAGGTAATCCTCACATAGGACTACGAAGTTGCTAACGTTAAGAATGGAATTTGGTGGAAGGTCTTGAGGATGGAGGCCATAATAACTCAAGAGCCGGCGAAAAAAGAGAGACCCGGGTGGGCGAAACCCACGAAGAATGTGGGCTTCAAAAACTATTACCTCGCCCGGCCCAGGTTCGGGCCGGATCTCATTCCCGGGGGCACGCCAAGATAAGTTCTTGGGAAGTAACCCGGAGTCTTCCATCTGTGTGAGCCGGCCTTGGGTCATCTCCGACTTGCACCAATTTACTTTCATTTGTCCTCTCCCTAAACCGGCAGCTCCAGAACCGGAAGCCCCTCTGGTTTTCTTCTTCTTTCCCGTTCCGCCAGCCTTGGACGCCAAACTTTTATCCTTTCCCATCTCGAGGTGAATGCCGTTGATGCTCCGGCCGCGGCTGCGCAGGAAAGGAAATGGAGCTCTCGTGCTTGTTCTGGAGTTGGAAGATGAAGTGGGGGGCGCGGGGTACGAATGAACCCTGGGGGGCATACTCCTACTATTTATAGGCGGGGCCTAAACCCTAGGGTTAAGTGGTAATTTTTTCACAAAGGCCCCTCAAGATTAAACTTTCATGGGAAAAATACAGCGAGATCGGATCACAGGAGGAGATTTTTTCTGAAATAATGGAGTAATTGCGTGGAGAAGAATTCGGGCTAGGTTAAGATTTTTACTAGTTCCGGAGATCTGGGAGATGAAAACACGGGAGTTATCTTTCCAAGAAACGGAAAGATATGATCTTGTAGATAAAGAACTCAGCCCGTGAAATCCGGACTGGATATCTTGTTGAGAGTTATCTTATAAAGGCAAATGATTTTTTGCCTGGCTTGCGCTCCAAGAAGTTTAACGTGAACATCATAAGTCCAAACTTAAGTGTTCACTTTAACCTGGGGGCTAATGTTGGGGGAATAGGTGAGGGGGAGCCTCACCTACCCCACATATAAACCGGAACCCACTTAATGGGACTCGAGACTGTTGGTCCGGTTTATAACAAGAAGGTCCGGATTATGGTTGTCACCCTAAGGAAAGGAGGTCCAGGTTACCCATTCCATAACCCGGATAAGATAGAAGACCGGCCCAGAGTTTTTGGTAAGTAGCGAAGAGGCCCAAAGCCCGAAGGACGGCCCAAGGCCGGACGGGGATGACGAGGCCACAAGGTGAATCGACAAAGCAAGACCTAGAACCGGATTAGAGCAGGACTCCTATAACGGGTGTAACCCGGATTCTCTGTAACCTGGAGGTCTTGTCTCCTATATAAGGCGAGACCCTAGGACTTAGAAAGATAAGCTCTAAGTCGATAGCAAGGTAACTCGAGAAATCGAGAGCCGGAATCGCCCTTTGTAATCTAGACCTTGTTTCCTAATAGTAAGAAGGCAGGAGTGGGTTTTACCCTCAATCGAGGGGCCGAACCTGGGTAAACTCGCGTCTCTCATTTCCACCTTAACCCTTTCGAAGTTTCGCTCAGTAGCAATGGCCTCGCAATCTAGTTCTCGCATGAGGACACTTGCCGTGACAACACCACGACAGTTGGCACCTACCGTGGGGCCTACTCATAGAAGCGTCGTCTTTTCGGAAGGAGCCTTACCAGGGACCGAGAAGCTCGCGATAGGCCGGCTCAGGAGGAGCCGGCGCGGAAACTACTACAACCATGACACATGGGGTCCAGAGTTTGCATCAGTGGAGTCAGGATTTCGAGTCCCCTTCGGTGGTATCCACGTCTTTGTTGGCTTCGTGGGAGCGCAGGACCCAGACCAGCGGTCAGACTCAGTTTCGGAGGAGGCTACGATGATATACTCTTATGGTGAATCTTCAGTTGGGAACAATGATCGTGATGAAACGGGGTCCATCCACCAGCTCTTTGAAGACAGGTTAGGAGGAGACCTTGAGCCAGATCTGCAGAGTCTAAGGGAAGCAACTCATCACGCAACTGTTTACATGGCTGCACCAACACGACCCACGGAGCCCAGGTATGATGCTAGTGGCAATCTAATTACAGATATTGTTTCAACTTCGAATCTAGTTCCAGGAGGACCAGGAGGCACGGGAACAGCATCAACGGGCCCAATGGTAGCCCCGGTCGAACCTACAGAACCGCTTTCAACAGGACTCTGCCCGACTAACTCTGGCCGGCCGAGGCAGCGATTGACTTAACAACGCCCCCATCGTATAACCCAAGGCCCGAGCTGATGGCTGCAATGGATTCACTAAATGAAGTCTTGGCTACTCCGATTACCCTGGAGAACATGGTGCAGCATAACGCAGAGATCGAAAGGCTTAGACAAGAAATAACTCGTGACCGTCGGGAGATCGAGAAAGAGGTAACATGTATAAACAAAGCTCGGTCAGAAGTCTTGGAGGAAGCAACACGTCTGGAGAGAGAAGGGATCCATCTAAACTTCAGACAAAGGGAGTTAGCAGAACATGCGCTATCATACCCGGCTGAACAACGAATTCGGCGCAGGACTGGGACCTACCAACCTACAGAACTTATTCGCGTCTCCGGTCGGGATGCCTGGGGCACCTAACCCCGCCCAGCTGGTTCACGCCATGAACCCGCCGGTTGCTCCAGTTCCAGTTCATCCGACACGTTTTCAGCCACCTATCTAGCTGCATGGTAACCCAAATCCTGTCCCGGTCCCAGAACAACCTCTACAGGAAAGGTTTCATGCACCGCGAGGTCATTTCAACAATCCAATGATAACATTTGGGCAGCAACAAACAGTCTGGCACAGATTCCAGTCAACCCCAATGATCCTATTGGAATTGAAGCTCGGAGGGCAATTGAGATGTTACAAATAGCGGTGGTCCAGCAGATGAATTACAGTAATCAGGATAGGATACACTCAACTCCTTACAACAGCTGGAATTCCTTGTCGAGAAGTCATCATATAAATTCACCAGTTCCGGCCGGCTCTAGAAACAGCAGGGATGACCAGGCCACGAGGTGAACCGGCAAAGCAAGACCTAGAACCGGATTAGAGCAGGACTCCGATAACGGGTGTAACCCGGATTCTCTGTAACCCGGAGGTCTTGTCTCCTATATAAGGAGAGACCCTGGGACGTAGAAAGATAAGCTCTAAGTCGATAGCAAGGTAACTCGAGACATCGAGAGCCGGAATCGCCCTTTGTAATTGAGACCTTGTTTCCTGATAGTAAGAAGGCAGGAGTAGGTTTTACCCTCAATCGAGGGGCCGAACCTGGGTAAACTCGCGTCTCTCGTTTCCACCTTAACCCTTTCGAAGTTTCTCTAAGTAGCAATGGCCTCGCAATCTAGTTCTCGCATGAGGACACTTGCCGTGACAACACCACGACAGAAGGTCAATGGAACAAAGGCTCACAAAGCTGAAAGTGGTCATTAGGCAAGATAAAGTCTTACAACCGAAGCTATGCAAGGAGTAGGGATTGCCACAGAATGGATGCACATAGAGCTATAAGTGCATGAAAGCTTTCCAATGGAACTAGTGGGGGTGCATCCAACTTGCTTGCTCACGAAGACCTAGAGCTCATTTGAGGAGGCTCGTCATTGGAATATACAAGCCAAGTTCTATAATGTAAAATTCCCCACATAGTTATGAATGAATGATAATATGAAAACTTTATCCAAACTGAAGCATTGGTGCTAAACATAAAGCACAAGTGTGGTATAAAGGATAGTGATGCGCCCCCTCTCTCTTTATTCTCTCTTTGGCCTTTTTTTTTCTTTTTTGGGCTTTTTCATTGTTTTTTTTATATATATCCTCACCGGTAGGGGCAACATCCTATATTACAATGAATCATCACACTTTTAGTACTCATAACTCATAATGGAATATCTCTGATGTATCCAACTGCATGCTCCTGCCAGGGTAGCAGTATGCATAAATAACCATGAAGCTCATCATCAAGTCACATAATGGAGGTGGATGTTGTGCAGCAATATATCTCGGAATGGCTATGGAAATGCCATGATAGGTAGTTATGGTGGCTGTTTTGAGGAAGAATATATGGGCTTATGTGTAGGAGAAAAAAGTCCTCCCACGGGATTTGGATGCACTGGTGAAGTTTGCACCAACTCTCAATGTGAGAAAGGTCAATGCACAGTACCGAAGAGGCTAGCAAATATGGATGGTGGAAGTGCCAGGAACCGCAACATAGACTCACGAGTAAAAAGGTTGCAGCAAGAAAATCATCTTTACAAGGCACAATGCAAATCACTCCAAGAGGGTCCGTGGCAGTGACAAGTCACTTTTAGCTACCCCGACCGTAGCGTGTAACAAAAGGCCGATCAGAAATGTATCACTCGTAGCAATCATATACCATTGTTCCTATCATATGGTAATTTTAAGTGTGGTACAGTTTCAAGTTTCTTGGACCGACCATTAAAAGTTTATACTTACTAGTCCTTCCCGTTTATCCATTAAGCAAATTAATATCTCAAAACAATAGTAGTGATTCAAGTGAAGTAGTTTAGTGATCTACAAGACCATGCGAATTTTTCCACTATACCAACTACCACATAAGTATTTCTATTCCCAACCAAGCACATATATGAGACAACAAAAATTATCTCTAAGCATATAGCAATGAAAACTAGAGAGTACTAACAGCTCTGAATAAGAGATGAATGCAGAACATGAGCTAAATAAATGCAGCAGCCACACAAAGATTAAGAATACAAAGTATTCCCATGAAAAAGCGGAGAGTGTCACACTCAAAAAAAAAATGCTGGGGTCCAACCAAGCTTATTGCAAAAATAAAAACAAACTGAAAGAAAAATAAAAGACGCTCCAAGTAAAGCACATAAGATGTGATCGAATAAAAATATAGTTTCACTAGAAGTGACATGATAATTTGTCGATGAAGAAGGGGATGCCTTGGGCATCCCCAAGCTTAGACGCTTGAGTCTTCTTGGAATTTGCTGGGATGTACCTTCGGGGCATCCCCAAGCTTAGGCTCTTCACTCTTCTTGATCACGTCATATCATCCTCTTCTCTTGACCCTTGAAAACTTCCTTCACACCAAACTTCTCACAATCTTCATTAGCAACGTTAGTGCAATCAAAGTAATAATTTCGCATGGTTAAGTTTAAAAACAAGCCTAACACTCATAAATACATTAGATACTATCACAACTTCTTTTAAAACTCTTTTTTCTCAAAAGAACACCAAAAGAAAGAGATTAAGATGCAAATGCAATTATTGGCAGAAATCTGTGAAAACAGGACATCGGGTAAATATGATTTTTTTCCAAAATCTTCTGTTGATCAAATCAGAAAGTGTTCGACTAAGAAAATTTGCGTATATAGCCCAGGATTACGCACAAAAAACTGAGATCATTTGTATTTTTTTGTGATTTTATACGAATTTAACAGTGGACAACAGAAATCTGTTTCCTGCGCAGAAATCCGAAATATAGTCTCAACTTTCCACTAGAGGCTTTACTTGGCTCAACAAATACACAAAAGAAAAGATACAGAAGGGTTGCTAAGGAAATAGACAACACCCAGGTGCACAAGTTAAACAACTCATTTTGTATTGTCGCATAGCACCAAAATGAAAAAAAAAATATCAAAACTTGCATATTTTTTGTGGAAACATTGAAGCTGAAAATACTCTAGACGGAATATCTCAAAACTTTATTACATCATTCGTCCATACGAAATATAAAACATGACACACTCTTTTAGCTGGATCTCACTGAAACAAAGACATCAATAATGGGAATTTTTCAGGGTTAGCAAGACTAACTGGGCAGTTTCTAGCATCATGATCAACTTCCTTGCACACATTACAGATAGTGGGATGAGGCTGTCGCAATTGCAAACCACCTTTCTTGCGCTTCTGACTTGGCCGTCCTCTACCACTTGTGTAAGGAGGATCTTTAGCAACTAGGTTCTCTGCCACATAAGAACTTGGTTCCATAGATGCACCAGCTTCCATGTTATCTGCAGCTGCAGCTTTAGCTTTCTTCCTCTTCAACGCATTAGCAGAAGCTTTCTTCATGTCAGCCAAGTCTTTTTCCAAAGCTCTCATGTGCTGTTCAGCACATTCCTTCGTTTTGTTTAAAAGTGCGGCACCAACAGCTATCCTGGCAAAATCTGTGCACAAGTTACCATACCGCAGCAGTCTGATTTCTTTTCTGTTCAACTTGCCAGTAGGCATCTGTTGTGGCTCGGATCGTGGTGCAACAATATCAGGAGGTGGCATTGACCATCTAGGAAGAATGTAATATTCTGACATCTACTTAACAGTACCTAGATGCGACATTACTTTCAACGCATGGCAGCATAGGATCCCGTCCCGGTTGAACTTGCAACATTGGCAGTTGTAGACTTCATTTTCCAAATCAACTCCAACCATATAAGGCCTTCTACCATACCCCCACATTGACCCTTGAATTGGAAAAACTTCATAAACTCCACCAACAACTTCTCGTATATTGTAGGATGTGATCTTGCATAGCTCAGCTTGAAAACAGTTGTATATTGAAAGAGTGTATGTTGCAAGAATATGCTCTTCCATCGGATAGTCAGACCATACCCTAACAGTTTTGTCCTCCCAACAAATTCGTGCACATCCTCGGCAACGTCAATTTTTTCTTGCAACTTTAGATATTGCTTGAAGAACCGAAGAAGGCTGTCATGTGGGTTTACATATTTCTTCAAAACCGCATTGAAGCCTTCACTTCTTGCAGTTGTTTGAAGGAAAGGAAAAAATCTATCTCTGAAATAAGCTGCCACAAAAACCGTCCTGATAGCATATACATCTGCAAAAACAGTGTCCCACTCTATGCCATGCTTCTGAACCATTTCAGCCCAATTTACCTCAAACTTATCAGGTGTCAAATTGAAGTCAAGAATTTCATTGAAATCTAAGCGCAATTGTTCATTCTTGGCTATGGTCGGACCAGCCTTTTCTTGCACCTTTTGCATTATATGCCACCTGCAGTTCCTATGAACACTGAGAGTGAATACAATCCCTATTGCTACAGCCATAGCCTCATCCTGATCAGTAATTATGTTTAGAGGTTGAAGACCATCCATAGCTGAGAGAAACTGCTGGAACAACCAAACAAAATTATCTATCTTCCCGTTCCTTAGAAAACCACAACCAAGTTGTATGGACTAACCATACCGGTTGATACCAATAAATGGCGCGCAGGGCATATTGTACATGTTGGTCATGTAAGTAGTATCGAATGTGATACAATCATTGTACAACTTGTAAACATCCCTAGCTGCACCATCCACCCAGAATATCATCTCTACTCTGCTCATTGAATCAAGCTTGAACTTGTAGTAGAAGCGAGGATCGTCTTATTTCAGCTCTTCAAAGAAATCCAGAAGTTGAGGCACATTCTTGAAACGCTCTTCCTCATCAGCTTTAGAAGTGTAGTTACTAATTTCCTTGCTGTCATATGGAACATTTTTTTATGCTTCCATACAGCTCTCCCATTATCTGAAGTATACGGCCAACACTAATGTTTACATCATGCAACAAGTCAATGAATCTCCTCTCCTCTATAGGAATTTTTTATGTGACCTGAGATACTTTTTCAACGCAAATTTTTGGATCAGTTCATGGGTGTGCTCCTCAACAAACTGCGTGACCAGCCATTGCACACCTACCCACTTCATACGAAGTTTTGCTTTGCAGTCAGCTAACTTCGTCTGGGTACGGTTTATTTGCTTAACAGGTGATTGTTCTCCTGTTACAGACTTTCCTGCCTTATTGCACACATAGACAAGTTTGTCCTTTTCTCTGTCAATTGTGGAGTTCCTTGAGGAGACTATCTTGACTGAAAACCCCATATGTTTTGCATACCTGTTATAGTGAACTAGAGTTGTCTTATGTGATTCAAACTTCATGCCAACAAACGGTGTTTTAGGGGTGAAACCCTCGGGTGTAGAATGTACTTCGCCATCGCTCCCGTTGTCATCAGAAGATATTGTCACACCAGCATTCGCTGCACCTGACCCTTCTGTTTGAGTTGTGCTTGAGTTTACATTTTGTTGTTCTTCATGTAAATGTCCACTTGAATAATCACCACCATGTCCTTCAGTATGCTTTCATACATTAAAAAGATTTTATGGAAACAAGGTTTAAAACACTAGCATGATAACTGAATGTTATTTGTAGATACCATTTTTATTCCCTGAAGTAAAGTACAAAACACTGACACTTTTTTTGCAGATCTCACTGATGTAATTGGAAAAAATCAAACATGAACCATTTTTACATTTGTAACTCTTGTATTCTCCACAATTTTTTTTTGTTTTTACAACTAAATTTTGCATATGGTGATTCATTGTAAAGTTTTGTGTCAGTCTCGACAATAACAAAACTATTGTAAAATGTGTTTTATGCATTAACATAAGCACATAAGCATTGTAATTTTTAAGCATTGCACTTTTCTTTTCATATGAAACTTGGTTTTTTCAGTTTTGATAGTTGGATTGGTTTCAGTTTTTGACACCAACCTGAACTATGTTTGAATTCCATACCGTAAATTATGGTCCTGACAACACTCCACTTTGTTTCCATGTTGCACTGTATTTTTGTGTTTACCTTTTGTTAGTCGAAATTTCGTTTCCAATCATACTCAAGTTTTTTACATTTACTCAGAATTTAAATTTGAACACTCTATGGTCACTGAGTATGTGCACTGATGTATACACTGATTTTTTTTTCATCTCCAATTTTTCATAAGTTTACATTTACAACCAACAGACCTAAGCTAGTTTGGCTTTTTGTGTTAACAATCTACATAGATATTATTTTTTGGAGATTACATCTGGGAGTTTACTTTGTCTGTGCACACAAGTTTGTTAACAGAAAAACAGTTGGCAGTATTACATTTTTTACACCAGTTTGTGCACATCATAAAAGCCAGTAGATTTACATTTTTTTGGACACAATGCTTTACTTTTTTATACCAGTTTATGCACACAAGTTTACTTTTGTATTAAATTACAACAACCGTCAGTACAAAATCTGAAACTTACAATACAGTGCATCAGTTAGCACACAACTTTCACACCAATTCGTTGGATCAACATAATTTTGGTCCTAACCCTTCCAACTGGTTTATTGGCGGTTATGAAGCAGCAAAAAGTGGAGAAAGCAGTGACCGATCTTCAGGTAGCTGCAAAGAATTCAAGGACGCATCAAAGTAGAGGGAAAACAGTTTACCTTTTGTGTTTTGAGGAGAAACAGGAGTTGGAGATGCGATGTAAACTTGCTTGCATAATCTAGCCAAAAAACATGTGATTTATGTGCTTGTAAATCCTGAGATCTAAGAAGAGGTCATGGCCATGGTGCCTTCTTGCTGAAGAAGAAAGACAGAGGGGAGGAAGATAGACGCGCGTGTTGTGGAGGGGTTTGGAGATTAGAGCATCTCCAGTCGCGCCCCCAATAGGCGTCCAGATCGGCGCCCGGGGCCATCCTTTGGGGGCTCGTTCGGACGGCACCGCGCCCACGGGGCTGCCCCGTTCCCAGTCGGCGCCCCAACCCAAACCCCTTCTGGCTGCGGGCCCACCCTGTCAGCGAGGGAGAGGCCCATCGCTTCGGGAGCCGCGCGCATTGACGCCTCAATGAGACGGAACGCTGCGGTGGAGCAGTCCAATCGCCCACGCGGCCGAGTAATGGTGCTGCCGCCGCCTCGTCTTGCCCGCCCCGGCTACAAAACCCGACCCCGTCGCCATCCTCGGCACCATTCTCGTCCCCTCACCTCACCGCTCTTCCTTCTTCCTCCTCTTTCTTCGTCTCTCGCTGCCGCTCTTCCCGCCCCTCCCTCGCCATGGTGCACCGCGACTACCTCGCTGGCGCGGCCGCCGAACCCTGCGCGTTTGGGAAGCCCGTCTGCTGTACGAGGCGAACTGGCGGCTCAACGCAGGAGGCGTGCATGTGCCTCCGCCTCCCACGGGCCCCGAGCGCGTCGCCGAGATCGAGGAGATCCGGGCACGGATGTCACCGACGACGCGCAACCAGCTTGAGTGGCATCCCGCCAACGAGGCGGCCTGGACTGCGTTCTTCCAGGACCGCTTCGAGGCGGAGCTCGCCGACGCCCCCACCCACGGCCCCCTTTCGAGCCGCAACAACGCCGCCGGCCGCCGCATGTGGTGGAGCAAGCCCGGGCGTACGCTCGCCCGCGTCCTCTCCCACATCGAGCGGCAGCTGCGGCGGCGGAAGAGCCGCCGTACCACGGCCGCGCCTGCTCCCTCTCCCGCCCCCCTCGCCGGCGGACTCGCAGCCAGACTCTGGTCATCAGGGAGTCAGCTCCTCCACAGGCGTCGGGCAACGTCATCTTCCTCTCGTACAGCGACGACGATGACGACTGCCCCCCAGCGCCAATGCACGTAGGCGACCCGGGGCGGGGAAACAGCAGCGCCGCCCCGAAGGTGGAGTCGTCGGGCGACTCCGATGACGACGACGGCGCCGACTACACCATGATGTACAAGGCACTAGGGATGTAGTCACCTTTTATTTTAAATATATGTAAAAAATCGCCTATATTCGGCCCCATAGCAATGAAATCTAGTTCGTTTTCCAAATTTTCGCAAATTTTGTTGTCAATTTCGCCTACTTGGGCGGCAGCGCCGGCGGGCGAGAGCGGCGGCGCTGTGAGGCAGAGGAAGTAGATGTGGCGGCGTGGGCCTGTTTTTCGCCGCCTTGAGTCACTGGCAAGACGGGCCCGTGGCGCGGAACGACTCGTCCGATGCCCCCACGGGGGCCCCTAGGAGGCGGGGTTGGGCTGGGTTTGCCGGACGGGAACAAGGGGACGTCCAGACGGAAAGACCCAATGGGGGCCGCGACTGGGCGCGTTCGGGGCCCGTCCGG
Organism: Alopecurus myosuroides; assembly: GCA_028641055.1. Lineage (NCBI taxonomy): Eukaryota > Viridiplantae > Streptophyta > Magnoliopsida > Poales > Poaceae > Alopecurus > Alopecurus myosuroides. Next base: position 125,257,970 of record CM054061.1, on the reverse strand, counting down.
ACGGGAAGAGGCCGTGGGGGCGCGTTTGGGGGACGCGACTGGATATGCTCTTAGATCTAGGAGTAGTTGGGAGTGGTTGGGAGAAGGAATCAGAAACTTTACATCCCATGCCTATCCCGTGTCCGCTTTGTCTATCTCTGTCAGAACGACCTCGTGATAGGACAGATGAGGCCGACCTCGAATTAGCAACAAAACTAACTTACTCCATCGTTGCTTATCTTCTCGACGCACACAATGTCAAAGGTATGAAACACAACAACGTTGACTTGTTAGGTCAGTATGCATGTCTGCTAAATTGAGCTAATTTAATATAATTTACTAAGAAAACTGTAAGACGAACTATGTGGTGATGAATTTGACTGTGACTCTCCAAAGCTAGAAATTTAACGGTTGAGATTGGTGCTCAGAGAACACTGGTCGCTCTGTGTGTGTTTTTTTTTCTTTACTTGTTGCAATGCACATTCATCGCAAATACAGTACAAACAAAATAGTATGCACATTTAACACAACAAAAAGAATGTGAGAATGCACATGCCATTTCTTCTATAAATTCCAACCCAAAGCCGTCAGAGAAAGTTACAGTGGGAAGAGATTATTACTAGTCATTGTAGACCCCACCAGTAAAGAAGTCCAAGGAATGTTGAACGGAAATGAAACACTATCAGGAATTTTACTTAACTGTAAGTCTATAAAGCTATGGATTTTTCTTTGTACACAGCTGAGCTCCTTCTAAAGCTGAATTACAAACTGTGAGTTCACAGAATGTAGGTAGCAATAATTTGTTTGCCTGTCGAAAAAAATATCAGTAGAATATACACCCGGCCAAGGAGAGATGGTGAGGTAAATGATTCTTCTGTAGATCAACAAAACTGCGAGATTGTGTTTCCCTGGTCAATGTTGTCTATGAGCGTCTAGGAACAACAGTCAGTTGAGACGCATGGGGGCGTTCTTGCCCTCTTCAGTAGATCCCCAACTGTATCTGTAGGGTAGGGGAAGTAAATTACATGTTGGGATAAAATGATCAAAAAAAATTCGAGGACTTCCATGTATTGGGTTAACTGCAAAAGTGCACGACAAAAAGACATGCAATGCTATCATACCTGAATACAGAAGAATTAGGCTGCATCTAATTTTGTTGTGTGTGCAAAATCACTGGTTAAAGTTTCCAATCCAATCATAAGTCCATCCATTTTATGATCTTTTGCGCTTGAAACACCTGTGCTGGGATTGATGCTTCCAGAATTCCGGCAAGCAGATTTCAGAATCCCGGCGGTATCACAAATATCCATTGCATCACACGAGAAATCCAGATGCTTCTCAACGGTTTTCAAGACAGCCATTCTTTTTGACCTTAGTCGATATGCAGGGGAAACATCAACCTTCCCCAAAACAGCAGGCAGACGTTGATCATCCAGATGGCCCAAGGACAAAAATGCTGCAGTTTTAAATGAATGTGGGCTATCTGTAGTGAAGTTTCCTAATGGGGTGTCAAAACAATCACTGTTTGTATCGATCTTAAAGTCGCCATCTTGCACGGGTGTCGGCTTCTCCCTTTTTCTTCTCCTTAGTATTGAAGGAGTGCCAGGGAAGTTTTCAGCAGCACTTTTCAATATTGATTCAACACTTAGCTGATCTGATTTTATTCCATCCATGGGAGAGGGAGTAGCACAACCAGTGGGTGACTGAAATCCATCCCCACGCTGTTCCGGTCGGTGATGTGCTGAGAAAACTGGGGAATGAACAAGGTCCGTATCTTCTAGCTTAGGTATCTGATAACAAAGAGAGCCAAAGGAGGCTCTTTCGCCTTCTGACTTGGCCCGTCCTGAATGCCCCAGTTTATTTGTTACGAGATCAATTTCCAGGCCCTTCTCACTTAGTAAATTGATTTCCAGACCCTTCTCAAAAACAAAGTTTTGTTCCATTTCCTTGTCATGACCGGAATTCGTTTTCAGCCCCATTATTGCGAAAGCAACAGCAGAATCATCAGATACTGATGCCTCACATAAAGTTACTGGTTGAGCAGTTGGCATGGAAAGAGAGAGGAAATCTGAACAGCCCTTAATATTTTTCAAACTGCATACCTGCGGACTATGGGTAGGATCAGAGTGATCAACTATTACTGTATAGTCTGGCTCTTTATTCAAGTCAATGTGGTTCTCAGCAGGTGTTAGCCTTGCTACCTGTTTCAAATCATTATGAATTACATGTACTGGAGCTGTAAGGGCATCCCCGGTATTATAGTCATCTAGCCTTTTTCTCACTGAACTGTTCCAATGGTTTTTTATGGAATTATCTGTCCTGGAGGAATGAACAAACTTAAATCAGTACAAGGTGGAATATAGGCAGTCACTCGGTTATGGTTATTTGATTCAATAAGGTAATTTGAACTAATGAATAAATAAGAACTTGATGCATGGGACCAAATAGAAAGTGGCAGAACCTCTTACAGTCTATCACTATATTAGGTGCAGCTTAAATCATGTATATGGGGGGAAAGTAACACTTCCAACGTGTTATAAGCAAGAGCCCAGACTAGTATAATTGGTATAACAAGATAAGCAAAACAGGTATGCACGATCAAATAAAAAATACAAAAAAATGTTTATATAGAGGACTTGTGCAAAAATTCCAGCATTTGAGATCCTGTAGGAATCCATAGTATCTGACATTCAATCTTAAGAAGCCCTAAACTTCAAAAGCACTCAAACTGTCCGAGTTCAAACTAAACTTTGACAGCAATCCTAGTTGGTGAGATAAAACAGAAGAGAAACCCTAGCAACAGTCCTGCAGAGGAACAAGCTGCAGCTAAGAAGCACACAAATATACTATATTTATTCTTCCAGCAAGTTGACTCACAGTACTATAAAGCTTGCTGCATTTCTCTTATGAATGACTTGCATGCATACGTACTATAAAGCTTGCTGCGTTTCTCTTATGAGTGACTTGCATGCATACTAGACATGATAACAGACAATCAATTGAGAAGCAAAAGGATTAAATTATATGTGCAAACACCATACTTTCCAAGAGGATGGAATGGAGGATGCTGTGACTTAGTACCTCCCAGGAAGAAGTTTTGCAATTTCTGCCCATTTATTACCATGCAAACTATGAGCTTTCACAAGCACATGCTCCTCCTCGAAAGTCCAAGCTTCCTTCTTTATTTGAGGATCCAGATGATTATGCCATCTGAATTATATGAGCAGCATCAGAAGAGAAGTTAGCTGTATGTTATGTTACTTATGTACTTTATTCTGGCAAACTACTTATAAATAAAACAAATCAAGTATGCAAGAAACTTTACTATGATAAAAAAAATATTAGATATATAATTACTATTCAACAGATAGCTTAAATTGGCCCACTGGCTAAGTGTTTTTGGTCAGAACTATGTAATGAACTAACAATTTTCCAGTTAAATCTACTCGTGTAGAAAAAACATTGCTATTTCTGATATTGTACTTGACCCTACAAATATAAGAATTTAGATCTAAGAAACAACAGCATTAACATTTCAAGCATGCTACAAGTTGAGAACATCCGACTTTGCAGCGGTCATCATATCACAACATCCTTTATTAGCACAATGCGACAACAGAAAATCATGGCTACGTAAGAGTACACAAAGTCAAAGACACCACAAGATAAGTCAAACATCCACTACTCGCAAAAATAGAAACCAAAATGTCAAGTTAAACTAACACAAGCAGAGAAGATGATGTCAGTCACGAGATTCACTGTGCTCCAGGGATGCAGTTGCACACGAGTGCTGCACCAGTGGATTTTGAGGATCAGAAGATATGACTTTTTGGGTTAGCTGTTGTATCGTGGGTAGGAGCTGGGCTTTATGTTTCTGGGGGAATTTTCTATACACTGAGGAGAGCACTGATTATTTTCAAAATAAGTGTCCAGGCACTGTCAAGATCTCATGGACTGCTAAATGGCGTGTTCACTCTTTAGTTATAGGGTCCTGCGTATAGATTAAAATACGAACCCTTGTTGCTGAGAACTGGAGTTTCCATCATTTCTGGGACCAAATTTAGAAAATGTACTTCACATGTAGAGGTTTCTAAATGTAGGTCAATATAACCAGTAGCCACGGTAAGTGATACCCACTTTCAGTCCCTCAGACGTATATGCAAAAACATTTTGAATTTTTCACACAATTTATCTTAGACAAGATAATACAAAAAAAAACTAATTATATGAGGTCTATGAATATGAGAGTGCCTTCCATAAATAGTTTGTTGAATACACAATTGTACATGGTACATCATTAGGTGAATACCTCTCTCGGCATTGTTTACCAATACGACCATTTAGTGATCTCGCTATAACGGACCATTTTGTTGGCCCAAGCTCCTTTACCTTCTGGATAATAGTCTCATCTTCCTGTAACAGGATCCGATGAATGCACATATACAACACATAATACACATACTTTTGATTTGATGGGAGAAAAAAGTCAAAAACAACAATATTTGACTAACCTCTTGGGTCCACGGTCCTTTTATAAGTTCAGGGTCAAGAACTTTTTGCCATCTATGTAGACATTGTACTTCTGTCCTGTCAGGGAAAGATTCGGCTGCGCATAGAAATTCTTCTATGAGACTATGGTACTTTAAAACAAATAGTGTACAGTTTCCAGAAGTAAGCAACATGAGTTTTACCTCGAACATTCAAAATATGAGAACAATTTTTTTTTAATGATTCTTACATGTCTCTCACTCTCAACCCCATTAAAACCAAATATAATAAATCTAACAAGAGATATATATTTATTAAAATCCACATCAAGTTGTCCCTTCTGTTTTATGCAACAAGATAACTACCAGTCTGCCATGCTACACCACTGCAGTGCTCAACATTTTATGCAGCACAATTTGTATTTACCAAATATTGTGCAACTTCGAAATTATTTTAACTTCTGCCTGTTTTTCCTTTCCCGTGGAAAGGTTCAAAGGAAGGCTACGAAGCGAGTGTGGTGCGACACAATCTTAATGCATATTAATACCATACTAGATTCATGGTCAACGAAGCTATTCTACAACTAACTTCCAAGAGAGACCTTAGTGCAAGTATTTCCTGCTTCATGCTACTTATAGATTCCTAGCTATAATTTTTCCATTTCTCTCACATAAAGCAATGAGGACTCTCTCCTATGGCATGTAGCTAAAAAAGGAATCCATCAACAAGTTATCTTAGTTCGGAGAAAATATAAATTAGTAAGTTGAGACAAGGTACCTAATTAGTTATATGCATATATTCACACTAGGTTAAGTGTACAAGTATATAAGCATGGCATTGTCATCTTTTAAGAAAACAAAGATTAATCAAAAGTTGTGTAGTATCGCCATCTCATCTCCAATCAAAAGGTGCACAACCTCTGTTCCAACAATCACAGAATTCAAAGGAACATACTTGAATAAATTTATTGCATGATAAAATAAAACCATAGAATGAGGGTAAACATTAATGGTCTTTGACTCTTAATTTTTTGGAATTCCTAAATGAACATTGATAAAAGGATGCAGAACACAAACAAGAGGCCAACCTATCTTCTTCCAATTTTTACCCTTATAAGCATTAACTGCCCTCCGCAACGTTTCATCCTGCAGACAATATAAGAAAATCTAGGTAAAGTAGGAAAGAAACCATAGGCAGCACCAGATGGCAGACACCAAACATTTTAACAATTGACGATTGTACTACAGATACAAGGGATAGATTGGAAATGAGGTAGCAGCAAGTTATTTAAAAAGGAAGAGTAAATTCTAACCTCTTGTGGTGTCCAGCCACCCTTAGCTCTTCTTACAGGGCCACTTGTTCGCCTGATATAAGTGGGACTTAATCATCAACATAAATAATACTCCGGCACAAAATAACCAGTTAAAATATGGGCAAAGAAACCAAAATGATTATCAACCGGCAAAACATATAGCAAGTTAAGTGCAAAGAAACCAAATCTACACATGCTTGCAGCGTAGAACAAAAAGACATCAGGACTTCAGGAGCATAGAAAAAATAAAGAACTCTTTCTTTATCCAGAAGCATTATCTTATTAAAGAGTAACAAATTATCTACACACAGAATATGCTAAACGTTCCGAAGGAATATCTCGTTTTATGAGACCATGGTGATTTAGCACACCACAAAGCGAGCTATTCTATATGGAAATCATAATACTTGCAGCTTGGGGAATATGGATGACAAGGAATAATAAGATCTTTAGGGATCAGAGACCTTCTTTTGCTGGATGGAAAATAATCTTCTTTTCAGAAATAAGCTGGTTGAAGCACAGAATAAAGGTTAAATTTGCTGCTCAGTTTTCAGCATGGATTCAATCTCATATTTAGTTTCTCTCTGTTTTTTTATTTTTAGGCTGCTGCCTCTTTTGGAATCTATCACCATCATCCTCACCCCCACGCCCTTCTTCCTTGTAAATACTTATTGGAAAATTTTATAAAAATTGCGGTGGGATTTTATCCCACTGTTCAAAGTTCAAAAAAAAAAGCGAGAAGATCAAGGAAGGGGCAGCTAAGGCGATGCGCAAAGCGGCGATGTTGGCCGAGCAATGCAATTCCAGGACGTCGAATGAAGGGAGAAACCAGATGCTGCTACGGATTACTGACGGTTCGGAGATTTGATCGGAGTGTCCCTGCCTCCAGTTCCAAGAAAGCTTGTGTGGTGGTCTAGTTGTTTAGTACTGTGTTTCACTGTTGTGGTTTTTGTATGGTTGCTATTGTGAGACTCCTTGTTTGTTTTGGTAGTGTAGGTGGTAGGTTTTTTGCCCCGTAGTACGGTTCTCGAGCCGAGGTCGTACAGCGGGTTTTCCTACCAGTGAACTACCCCCTTTCTTTCTCCCTTTTATGTGCTAGTTTGAACCTTGTATTTCCGTTGAAGTTTTAATGGAAAGGTGGTGAAACCCAGTTGGAAAATATGTTGATTCATAAGAAGACCATTCCAACAACCACTATAAATCACTACTTGCACTCATTTTAAGTGATCACTGAGGAGCAAGCTTTACCACGCCTCAACCATGAAAGTACATAGATTTCTAAGCCAACAGAGCTTAATAAAAAATTTCCAATGTAGCAGCATACTAACTGGCAATCAATTGCCACCCAACACTTATAACATGTAACATCTTTCAACTAAAATAACCAAATAGATCATCTAAGTCAGAAGTACAAAGTGATGAATGCCTCATACCATCCAAACCAAACAAATGATGACCACTAAAAAGGGTAAAACCTCATGAAATGTAAAATTGCAAACTTTTCCCTACACAGTCAAGTCAACCACTAGGCCACACCCACAATCATGTTTCAGTTCAAACGATGTCAACACCATGGAGTTTCTAAAAAGAGGCATGTGACTTCTTTTCAGAATTCAGCGCAAATCACTGCTGCAGATGACCATGCTTCCTACCAGGATGGCAGGAACGCGTTCAAAGATGGAAGTTTTTATCGAGAACGCATTGACCTGCTGTGCACCATTTCACAATCCAGCCCAATTGCATCTGCTAGGCTAGCTAAACACCCCATACAAAAAACCAATCTCTCCCAGGCAAACAGCCCCTCCCAACCCAAGCAGACGAGGTAAGCACCCACTGCCCGGTACAGCGAACAGCAGAATCTGAGACGGTTGACAGAGGAGGATGAGCCGTACCTGCGTCCGGATATGGAATCCGCGGGGCTGGGCCCCACAGACGGCGACATCCGCGCGAGCACGCCGTAGCTCCCTGCCTGCGACGACGCAGAAGGGCTCGGCGAAGCCAGGGGATGCAGGGCGTCCGCGACGGACCTGTTCCGCTCCTCCACCTTCACCGCCGCCATCGCGCCCATCCGTCACCGCCGCCACGTCATCAAAACCGCCGCCGCCTAAAACCACCGCAGCAACAGTAATAACAACGAAAACGCCAAGTCAGAAACCCCGCACGAAGACGTGTCTGAGAAATCAGAAACGGAAGGGCCGGCGGCGCCGCCGGTCACGGACCGGGTGTAACGCCCCCAGATCGGCGGGGGGATCGGGAGGATCGGGCCGGGTGGAGAGCGCGAAGGGAGGTGGCGGGGCGAAACCCTAGGCGGATTCGTGGAGGGGCCAAAGGAGCGAGCTTTGGTGCGGGTGGGGGTTATCTGTGGCGTCGCGGGGTTGGGTTCGGGGGAGACGAAGGGGACGGACGGAAGGAAGGAAGGAGGCGTCTTTCAAAAAACCTCGCCCGTTGAAGGAAAGGTGGGCGACGAACAGGAGACGGGAATAATTTACTCCCGGTCCCGGGGTTGGGGTTTTTGTGGATACGGCCCTGGAGTTCTGGTGAATTGCTAAGTTCTCTGGTTCGCAGTTGGTTAGTTGGAACTTGGAAGTACTATGTCGTGTGGAATCCATATTTTATCCTCGTGTGTGGTACCGATTAGCAGCATGCGAAAAGAATGGACATGTGTGACCCGGTCACGTGACCGTGAATCAGCTATGAGAAGCAATTAGGAGAAACATGAGGGGCCGGAACGAGAAGTGTCGAGAGAGAACAGACGCGACGCGATCCGGAAACGGATCGACTCGAACCGAACCAAAAGGAAAGGAAAGCGACGTGGGGAATTTGTTTCGCGGCGGCGTCGACTCGGGTCCGACCCAGCGGCCGCGGGTTTGGTGGGTGGGCGCTAACGGGTAACGACCGACCGACGCGGCTGCGGTTCGGTGTAGGTTACCGTTACGGGCTGGCACGGACCAGGTTTGAACCCCTAACGGCTCCCCACACCCATAGGGGGTGCGGCGTGCGCGCATGGCCCGTCCGATCGTTCGCGGGTTGTTAGACGCCGTCGGATGGTCGCCTTCCGTGCGGTACACGCCGGCCGGTCAGCGGCTGGATCCGATTCGCTGCCGCGGTCCGGTCAGGTTCCTACTCGACTGCTCGATGGTTCCTCGCCGATCGGCTGTGGTAACCTTGGAAGATTAGTTTACTCTACGGACGTGTTTGGTTCGACACTTCTCGTCCGTCACCTGATTACGTCGCTACCTGATTCCATTAAACACGTTTGTTTAAGTTAGTCCGGGATTGCATACCGCGTAAACAGATTACAGCGTAGGTCAAGTTTGATACCGCGCACCCCCTTGCGTTAACAGGTCGCGTTACGACGCTGAATAGGTCGACGAATCCTCTGCCCCGCCCCCTCCAACCTTCTTCTCCGGTCCACCTCTGGTTCCCTCTGGTCCTCGATCGTCTCTGCACCACCGGAGTAGGCGATGGTGGAAGCAGATCTACCCGACCCATCCTCTAACAGGCCGCAGGAGGGAGCAGTCGCCGGAATAGCGGCGGCAGCCGCCGCTTGACCGGCGTCGATGGTTCCCGATCTACCCCATCGACTCCTCTAGGCCAGGAGCAAACACGCCATGGAACGGGATCAGCTCACCATGGCAGGAAGAGCACTAATGGCGTCGCGTCAGTAGCAGATGTGGCCGTGGACCCAGCGAATCCAATCCCCTTCAATATATGGTCAGGAGTATGGTAGGGATCCAATCCCCTAATCAATACCGTTACCATCTGAACCAAACAAAGTAAGAGAAGTTCCGGTTAGAGCGTGATCCCTCCGTAACTTGATTACATTACCGTTTACGTTACCCTTTGCTAAAACAAACACGTCCTACATAGTTTGCTTATCTTACGCGTAATTCGACCCCATGCAGTTGTCTTGGCACGAGATGCATGGTCGTCATCACATACGACACAAGTTCGTACTGATACGCTCGTCACGGCCGAGGTAACGCTTGCTAACTTTAATACGCTTGTAGTAACTCTCGTACTTTCGTACCAGTGATTAGAACAAATCTCACATGCTCAGCGACAGTAATCTTCATAAAATATTAATACTCGCTCTGTCTCGAAATAATTTTCATTTTAATTATTTTGAGACGGAGAGGGTATTATGTGTTAGTTGTTACACGCAATTATAAGACAACGCTAAACTTAAGCAAGGTCGAGCAAATGGGGACACGGGATTTCAACGTGGAAAACCATTCCAACAAGGAAAGAGAAAAACCACTGACGTCAGTCAGCAATACTTCACTATTTCGGGTGAGATTACAAACGCGTCGGGAAATACAATATTTGACTTATCCCGTGCAGCGGGTTACAAGAGATATATGAAGGCGGTCATGACCTAACTAGATCGGTATGGGTGAATCCAACTCTAACTCGGTAACAACTCGTATCGTACCGCGGGGGGCTGCCCCAGCACCCCTCTCTCTGAGGGCCATGTTTGTCGTGCAAACTCGATGGCCCAACTTCAGACTCGAGGCGCTTCGCTCTACTCGTTAGAAGTTTGGCTTTTATCAGCATAAGTGAATTTGGATCACCCAAAAATAACATTAGCTATGGTGGAAAACGTTATGTTACAAATTTTCAAAAATCATATTTATGAAAAATCCGGATTTAGCCTATGGTGTATGCTACAAACGTGCAAAAAATCAATTTCAAGTACTTTATATTTTGAACTAAACAAAAAAGTGTGGATCCGAGTATGCATATTTTCAAATCTCTAAATTTGTCATATTTTGTCTTTTTTGGGTAGACGATACGTCTCAAACGAAATCTATAATTTTTTATGATTCATGCTGTTATTATATCAATTGCCACATGTTTTGTTTACACTTCATAACATTTTTATGTATTTTTTGGGACTAACCTATTAACAAGGTGTCATGGTGTTAGTTTCTGTTTTCTGTTGTTGTTTTTTTTCAGAAAAACTAGTCGCAAAATAATTTTAAAATTGGACGAAAATTGGCGTACACAAATATTACAACAGAAGCTTCCAGAAGCCCAGAGGGGAGGAGCAGTCGGCCTAGGAGGCGGCCACGCCACACTAGGGCATGGCCCACCCCTGGCCGGCATCCTCCTGTGGTGTGGGCCCCTCGGGTGGCCACCGACACCGCCCTTTCGTCTATATATTCCTTCTGCCCCGAATAACCTAAATACCCGATCGATATTCCACGAAACATTCAGACGCCGCCGTCGTCAACCCTAGTTTGGGAGGGTTCTGGATCTCTTCCCGGCACCCTGCCGGAGAGGGGAATCATCACCGGAGGGCTCAACACCGCCATGTCTGTGATGCAGCACACCCCCATTCCACCAAGTGGACCAATGACAAGATCACGAGCAAAGGCAATACATGACAAGGTGAACTCACTCCTCTCTCTTCATGCTTTCGGTGACTTGGTGAATGGTGCGCTACCTCATGGAAATGCCCTTTGTGTGCTCAGGTTTGACCCCACCATGGACCCCTAAGACGATGCTCAAGAAGTTGCCCAAGAAGCCATGGAAGATGCCCAAGAAGAAGCCCTCGAAGAAGAAGGAGAGAATAAGGAGGAGCCGGGGTGCAGGAAACCCGGCCTCCCTACGTCGCCAGGCCGGCCTCCACACAGACCCGCCCGGCCTCCAGCCCGGCCAGGCTGACCTCCAGGGGGGCTGCCCTGACAGCACACAAAGGTGGGTGAAAGAGCCTTTTCACCCCCCCCCCACCTACCCCCTAGGCTATATAAGGAGACTCTTCCAGTCAGATCTAGGTTAGAGTTGAAATTAGAACTTTGAGCATTGCTCTTGTATCCTGATGGTGCAGATCGTGCACTCGTTGGGAGACCCCAAGAGGAGGGTGTGATGAGCACATCGGTAGGAGTTTTTCCCTTAGTTAAGAACCAAGCTTATCAATCCAGTAGGAAAAGGAGGACCTTCGGAAGGTTGATGCCACTGACGGTGGTGATGGGGCGCTTCACCGGTGTCAGCAACAACGTGGAACCTGCACACGACACAACCAAAATACTTTGCCCCAATGGTACAGTGAGGCTGTCAATCTCACCGGTCTTGCTGAAAACAAATATTAGACTTACAGTGTAGAAAACGGTGTATGCTTGCAGTAAGTAAAGAAAGCAGGTATTGTTGTGGTTTGTTTAACAGTGTAGGAAAATGGACCGGGATTCATAGGTTCACTAGTGGTGTCTCTCCGTAAAAGATAACATGTTGGGTGAACAAATTACAGCTGGGTAATTGACAAATAGAGGTTGTACCGTAGTGCACATTATAACATGATAACTACTATGATATTTAGTGCGGGCATTACAACAAAATACATAGACCGAAATCCATCTGCATCTATGACTAATAATCCACCCTCGGGTTATCATCCGAACCCCTTAGGTATTAAGTTGCAAGCAACAGATAAATGCATTAAACAATGTGTGTAATGTAAGCAATGATTGTACACGCGGGGACTCACACCGATGTTTTCTCCCTAGTGGCAACATCAAATCCTCCCCCGTCACGTTTTTGTCACTCGAGCACAGGCGAAAAGGAGGCATGAACCCACTATCTAGCATAAATACTCCCTCTTGGAGTCACTAGCAACTACTTGGTCAGAGCAACCACTAGCAACGGAAAGTCTGCAAGATCACAAATAACATATGCAATAAAGACTATAATTAACTTGGCATAAGTTCAATATTCATCGGATCCCAGCAAACACAGCATATAGAATTACATAAGATCAATCTCGATCATGATAGGAAGCTCACGAGATCTAAACATGGAGGCATATGTGGAGAAGACAACCATCTAGCTACTGCTATGGACCTGTAGTCCAGGGATAAACTACTCACGCATCACTCCGGAGGCAGGCATGGTGATGTAGAAGCCTCCGGTGATGATTTCCTCTCCGGGAGGGTGCCGGGAGACAGCTCCAAAACCCTCCTGATCTAGGGTTGACGACGATGGCGGCTGCGGAACTTTTCGGGGATTTTTGATCAAGTGTTTAGGGTTTTCCATCCAGGGGAATAAATATGCGAAAGGGCAAAGGCGGTGGAGGCCTGGGGCCCCATGATGTCTACGCACGATTATATTCTTGTAGACAGTGTTGGGCCTCCAAGTGCAGAGGTTTGTAGAACAGCAACAAATTTCTCTTAAGTGGATTACCCAAGGTTTATCGAACTCAGGGAGGTAGAGGTCAAAGATATCCCTCTCAAACAACCCTGCAATTAAGATACAAGAAGTCTCTTGTGTCCCCAACACAACCAATATACTTGTCAGTTATATAGGTGCACTAGTTCGGCAAAGAGAGATTAAAATGCAAGTAATATGGATGGTTATAAGTAATAATAGCAATTTGAAATAAATATGGCAGCAAGCAAACATGTAGCAGAACAGGCGGAAAACGGTGTTTCAATGCTTGGAAATAAGGCCTAGGGATCCTACTTTCACTAGAGGACACTCTCAACAATGATCACATAATTGAATAACTAGATATCTTCTCTTCACTGTGCTACTCTTAACCACTCTCCGGTCGAATAACAACATCAATCCATGCGTAGGGCTTTAACAGCACTCCTGAGAGTAAGCACTTTCCCAACCAAGTAACCCCCATGCTATCACCATGGGACCCAGATGGTTCCATGCAAACACCACAATTTCATAGGGTTATCCAACACAAAAATATAAATATAATGCTAAACCACACGGTGCACACACTGTCACCTTTACACCATGATCAAAGTGTTTATGGAGATCTCATAACAAATAACAAACACTAATCATTGCGTAGGGCTGCAAAAAGCATCCCTTAAAGTAAGCATTCCCATGTCTAGTTAACCCCACGTTGTCACTATGAGCGCCCTAGATGGTACTAGACAAACACCACAATTCATAGAGGAGACACACACGATGCGCAAACTGTCACCTTCACACCGCGGGACAAGGTGACTCCAAATTTCATATTAATAAAGAACTTGAGTAGCAAAAGATGAAGAGTAACATCTACGAATTCAAATAGATTACAAAGCTCATGATCACATATAGATCACACCATGGGAGAGAGAGATGAAACACATAGCTACCAGTAGAGCCCTCAGCCTCGGGGGAGAACTACTCCCTCCTCATCATAGGAGACAGCAACGGCGATGGAGATGGCGGTGGAGTCGATGGAGATGGTTCCGGGGGCACTTCCCCGTCCCGGCAGGGTGCCAGAACAGAGATTTGTCCCGCGAAACTGGTCGGTGGCGGTGGCGGAGCTACGCATGTATTTTGTGGAAAAGGTTGATCTTTTTAGGGTTCTCCCTCGAGGGAGTATAAATATGCGAAATGGCGATGCCGGGGGTGGCCAGGGGGCCCCACACCACCAGGTGGCGCGGCCGAGGGGACCCGCGCCACCCCATGGTGTGGCCACCCAGTGGCCCCCCTCCGGGGCTCTTCGGGACTTCTAAGACTTCTAGCTTTCGAATTTTCCAATTCCAAGAATATTTCCAGAACAACTTTTCTGAAACTAAAAACAGCAGAAAACACGGAACTAGCTCTGTGGCATCTTGTCGATAGGTTAGTCCGAAAAATCGATTAAAATTACATAAAGTGTAAAGAAAACATGTGGGAAACAACATGAAAGCAACATGGAACATCAGAAATTAGGGTTACGTTTATGACGTATCACCCCACACCCATAGCTGGCGTGGCCAGGGGGAGGCCGTGCCACCCTATGGTGTGGCCCCCCTGGTGCCCGTGTTCGACTCTTCTTCGGTCTTCTGGATGCTTCCGAAGAAAATAGGCACTTCGGGCTTTGTGGGGTCCAATTTCGAGAATGTTTCCACAGAAACTTTTCTGAAACCAAAAACAGCAGAAATCAGGGAACTGGCACTTGGCATCTTGTTAATAGGTTAGTCCCGGAAAACGTATAAAAATGCTATAAATAAGGGAGAAATCATGTAGCAATTGGCATAATATGATCATGGAGCATCAGAAATTATAGATACGTTGGAGACGTATCAAGCATCCCCAAGCTTAGTTCCTACTCGTCCTCGAGTAGGTAAACGATAAAACACAATAATTTCTGAGGTGACATGCTACTATCATAAACTTGATCATTATAATGTAAAAGCATATGTATGCTGAGATCATAGAACTTCAAACACAAACATGATAAATAGAACTTTAATAATAAAGAATAGCAATCACTTTGCACCATGAAGAGTATCTCAAATAAGGATCATGAATAATAATGCAAAGAAAGATAAACGTTTGTTTCGCGTATAGAGAAAGCATGGCAAAGTGGTATTTCGCTAGTCCTTAAGAGTGGGACAAAACGTAAATGCCAGGACACTTTCAAAGTTCATGAGGAAGACTAGAACAAATAATTTAAGAACAAATAATATCACATCATGAAGTAATTATTGATGTTTATGGGACAAATGCACATAGAACTCAGAATGGCAAAAAAATGCTCTCTCAACTGTGCGAAAAGTTAGAAGATGGAGACTCAACATAAAGGTAAAAGAAAGGCCCTTCGTAGAGGGAAGCAGGGATCACTCATGTGCTACATTTTTTTATTAAACAGAGTTATTAAAAGTTTGACAGTCCTCCCATCCATCTTTCACAAACCATGGCTAACCAAATCCTTGGGTGCCTGCCAACAATCACATACCGTGGAGGACTGTCTATATTTTAGGAGAGGTGTATGTTAATGTCAACGAATGGTAAACAGGCAATAGAGTACGTCACAAGCCAACTGGATTCACAAGAGCGGCTTCCATAGTGAAGGACACAACTGGTGTAGAAGGTCGTCCCTCTTTCTCTTTTGTTTACACAATTATGCTTTGACTGATAAATCAGGGGCAAAAATAGTGAAGAGAATTTGTTTGTATTAATTTGGGGCTGGGCACCCCGCTTCCAGCTCTTCTATTAGTTGGATAAGCGGATGAAGCCACTAGTCCAAGGTGTGAAATCCAATCAACAAGTGAGATAAATATTCTCTATTGACGTTCTCATGAGCAAAAACAGGAACACAAAACAGGAGTAATTTTGAATGTTTTAAAGGTAACACATCAGCAATTTACTTGGAGTGGCAGTGAAATACCACATATAGGTAGGTATGGTGTACACAGTGGGAAAACTTTGGTTTAAGGAGTTTGGATGCACGAGTAGAATTCCATACTCAGTACAGGTGGAGGCTAGCAAAAGACTGGGAGCGACAAATCAAGAGAGCATAAGAGCCATAATCATGCACGGCGGCATAAGCATCATTAAAGCATAAGCGGTATCACAAGTTCAAAAACTAAGTGGTCATTGAGGCTATTCGTGACTGGTTCGTATTCATAAACATGGTGTGAGCATGCGCCAAGTCAACCAAATAATACATTCGAAAGAGAATACCATATATGATGCTTTACTATGACAAGAACAACTCATGAATCTTTCAAGACATATTAAACACTCTCAGATATTTAAGGCTATTCATGCTACTCAATAACCACAAGGATTTGAAACTAAAATAACATTTATCATGGCA
This sequence comes from Alopecurus myosuroides, assembly GCA_028641055.1. Classification (NCBI taxonomy): domain Eukaryota; kingdom Viridiplantae; phylum Streptophyta; class Magnoliopsida; order Poales; family Poaceae; genus Alopecurus; species Alopecurus myosuroides. The sequence continues at coordinate 125,241,657 of CM054061.1, read as the reverse complement.
TGAAAAAGTTCTAGCCACGGTCTATACAAGCTTCTACTAGCACTGTTATAAATTCTACTTCAAGCAGCAGTTTCTTTTCCCAACAAGCACCATACAAGATATGTTTTAACAAAAATACTCTTTATGATGCATCAAGAAAAAATGAGAGTACCCATATAACACTACTAAAACTAATAGCTCTGATAAGAGATGCATGCAAAACAAGAGCTAAATAAATGCAGCAGGCATAGAGAGATTAAGAATACAACATATTCTCATGAAAAAGCGGAGCGTGTCACTCTCCAATAAAAGAATGCTGGGGTCCAACCAAGATTATTGCAAAAATAAAAACAAACTGAAAGCAAAAATAAAATACGCTCCAAGTAAAACACATAAGGTGTGACCGAATAAAAATATAGTTTCACTAGAAGTGACATGATAATTTGTTGATGAAGAAAGGGATGCCTTGGGCATCCCCAAGCTTAGACGTTTGAGTCTTCTTGGAATTTGCTGGGATGTATCACCGGGGCATCCCCAAGCTTAGGCTCTTCACTCTTCTTGATCACATCATATCATCCTCTTCTCTTGACCCTTGAAAACTTCCTTCACACCAAACTTCTCACAATCTTCCTTAGCAACGTTAGTGCAATCGAAATAATAAATTCACAAGGTTCAGTTTCAACACAAGCCTAACACTCAAAAACACATTAGCTACTGTCACAACTTTTTTTAAACTCTTTTTCTCAAAATAACACCAAAAGAAAGAGATTAAGATGCAAATGCAATAATTGGCAGAAAGCTGTCAAAACAGAGCAACACGTAAAGATCGATTTTTTCTAAAATCTTTTGTTGCTCCAATAAAAAAGTGGGAAACTGAGAAAAGTTTTGTTTATAGCCCAGGATTGAGCACAAAAAAGCTTAGGTCATTTTGAATTTTCTGTGATTTTATACGTATTTAACAGTGGACAGCTGAAATCTATTTCCTGCGCAGAACTCCGAAATATAGTCTCAACTTTCCACTAGAGGATTTACTTGGCTCAACAAAAACACAAAACAAAAGATACAGCGGGGTTGCTAAGGAAATAGACAACACCCAGGTGCAAATCACACAAAAGAAAACAAAGGAAAACTGAATGAAAACAGAGAAATAAAACGGGTTGTCTCCCGGTAGCGCTTTTCTTTAACGCCTTTCACCTAGGCCTAGAAAGCAACTCAAGTATTTTCAAGTGAAGAAGCATCAACATTTATACCAAGAACTCTCCTTTTACTCCTCTTACCCTTCTTCTTGGGTTTTGGGAATATGTGGCCACATGGTGTGAAGGTAAAATTTAATGTACCTTTCCCCACATCTATTACTGCCCCCAGGAGTTTCAGCAAGGACCTTCCAAGCGTAATTCGTCCTTCTCCTGCACATTCAATAACAAGATATCTGTGGATACTGTACTTCCCATGATTTTTGTAAACACGCCCTCAGCTATCCTAATGGGCAAAACAGTGGTATTATTGATAAGGGGTATTTCTTCTCCCCCTTCAGAAAGTTTCCAAAGATTCAAAGACTCGTAGATTTTTCTAGGCATAAGACAAAATTCAGTCATAATATCGCAATGAGCATGAAAAGTTTCATCATTTATAACTACTTTTACTGTAGGGATCCACATTGAAGGTTCACAGTTTATTGGCACATAATCATAACAAGCATGAATCTGGTTATAGGCTTCTTTTAAACATGATATATTTGTTTCAAGAGTATTTAATCTAGCCTGAAAACTCACAGGGGATGAATCAAATTTACTAGTTGAGCTAGAAGTTGCAACCAACTTTTTAATGGAATTAAGAGATTGATCCCCATCACAACGTAGGAAGTCTCCTCCTACTGCAGAGTCTAAAGCACATCTATAGCAAAGAACAAGGCCAAAGTAAAAACTACTAAGAAATAAATTCAAGGTCATCATGGGTTCAGTTTTACTATAAGAATAAAAAATCCTAGACCAAGCTTCCTTGAAACTCTCCTCACTCCCTTGCTTGAAAGTGAAGATTGTTTCTTCCGGTGACATAGTGACAGGAACAAAACTAGACATAAAAGCAAGCAATAAAAATAAAAACTATGAAGTAAACTAATTTTTTGTATTTTTAATATAGAGAAGAAAAACAAGACAAAAATAAAAACAACAGAATAAACAAAATAAAGAGGTTGAGAGTGAGAGACTCCCCTTGCCAGAAGATTTCTTCCTCCCGGCAACGGCGCCAGAAAAAGTCTGGTGCTAGAGTTGACGAGGGAGTAGTTGCTTCTTTATGACTTTGAGATCCCCGGCAATGGCGCCAGAAAAAATCCTTGATGGTGCAGATCGTGCACTCGTTGGGAGACCCCAAGAGGAGGGCGTGATGAGCACAGCGGTAGGAGTTTTCCCCTTAGTTAAGAACCAAGGTTATCAATCCAGTAGGAGAAAGAGGACCTTCGGAAGGTTGATGCCACTGGCGGTAGTGATGGCGCTTCACCGGTGTCAGCAACAATGTGGAACCTGCACACAACACAACCAAAATATTTTGCTCCAACGGTACAGTGGGTTTGTCAATCTCACCGGTCTTACTGAAAACAAAGATTAGACGTATAGTGTGGAAAACGGTGTATGCTTGCAGTAAGTAAAGAAAGAAGGAAATTGTTGTGGTTTGTTTAACAGTGTAGGAAAATGGACCGGGGTTCATAACTTCACTAGTGGTGTCTCTCCATAAAAGATAGCATGCTGGGTGAACAAATTACACCTGGGCAATTGACAAATAGAGGTTGCACATTATAATATGATGACTACTATGATATTTAGTGCGGACATTACAACAAAATACATAGACCAAAATCCATCTGCATGTATGACTAATAATCCACACTCGGGTTATCATCCGAACCCCCTTAGGTATTAAGTTGCAAGCAACAGATAACTGCATTAAACACTGTGTGTACTGTAAGCAATGATTGTACACGCGGACACTCACACCGCTGTTTTCTCCCTATTGGCAACATCACATCCTCCCTCGTCACGTTTCTGTCACTCGAGCACAGGCAAAAAGGAGGAATGAACCCACTATCTAGCATAAATACTCCCTCTTGGAGTCACTAGCAACTACTTGTCCAGAGCAACCACTAGCAACGGAAAGCATGCAAGATCACAAATAACATATGCAATAAAAACTATAATCAACTTGGCATAAGTTCAATATTCATTGGATCCCAGCAAACACAACACATAGAATTACATAAGATCAATCTCGATCATGATAGGCAGCTCACGAGATCTAAACATGGTGGCATATGAGGATAAGACAACCATCTAGCAACTGCTATGGACCCGTAGTCCAGGGATGAACTACTCACGCATCACTCCGGAGGCAGGCATGGTGATGTAGAAGCCTCCGGTGATGATTTCCTCTCCGGCAGGGTGCCGGGAGACAGCTCCAGAACCCCCTGATCTAGGGTTGATGACGACGGCGGCGGCTGCGGAACTTTTCGGGGATTTTTGATCAGGTGTTTAGGGTTTTCCATCCGGGGGGAATAAATAGGCGAAAGGGCAAAGGCGGTGGAGGCCTGGAGGCCCCACACCCATAGCTGGCGCGGCCAGGGGGACGCGCCACCCTATGATGTGCCCCCCTGGTGCCCGTCTTCGACTCTTATTCAGTCTTCTGGATGCTTCCGGGGAAAATAGGCACTTCGGGCTTTGTGATGTCCAATTCTGAGAATGTTTCCGCAACAACTTTTCTGAAACCAAAAACAGCATAAAACAGGGAACTGGCACTTGGCATCTTGTTAATAGTTTAGTCCCGGAAAACGTATAAAAATTCTATAAATAAGGGAGAAAACATGTAGCAATTGGCATAATATTATTATGGAGCATCAGAAATTATAGATACGTTGGAGACGTATCATATCCCTCTTTGAGGTTACTCCTATGGTTGTACCTAGAACCGTATCAAGGCTACTCCTATGATTTGTATCTAGGATCGTATCAAGATTCAACATGGAGGATCTTGTTGTCGAGGAGGTGGTTGTACACCATCCCTCGACGACAAGATCCTCGACGAAATTGGTATGAAGATAGCTCGCCATCACCACCTCCTCAACACCGCCAAGGCCGTGGTGGCCCTCTTCAAAAACAACCTCAACGTCCGGACCTTCGACAACATCATCCACCACCTCCATAAGGCCACACTCATGACTATGGCCACAATGACTTCGTGGAAGGTGCTCGTCAACATCGAAGGCCACCAAGGCGCAATGCGCGTCCCAACCGCAATGACCGCCAAGAACATGATCGTCATCAACAACCTCGCCAAGATAAAGAACTTCCTCCACACCCACGTCGTGAACGTCCTCAACAACAAGACCGTGACAGTGATGATAGTGAACGCCGAGAAGCATGACTATGTCCTCAACAACCATCACATCCTAATGACCACCGGCGTCATCCTCCTCATCATGACCGCCACCGCCAAGACAATGAGGATGACCCATATGATCTTTCACCACCCATATTTGATGAGGACCATCATGAGCGACCACATCGACAACATGAAGACAACAAAATGAGTGCCCTTCGCTTCAATGTTCCAAAGTTCAATGGTGAAAATGATCCCGAAGAATATCTTGCTTGGGCTCTCAAGGTGGACAAGATCTTCGACATCCACAACTTTAGTGACACCAAGATGGTTTCTTTGGCATCTTTGGAGTTCGAAGGCTATGCACTCTTATGGTGGGACCATCTCCAAGCCGAAAGAGTCCGCGGCCGGATTGCTCCTATTGCCACTTGGAATGAGATGACGCAATTCATGCATGCTCATTTTGTTCCTCCACATTACAAGCGTGACCTCTTCAAGAAACTTCAAGAACTTCGACAAGGTGTGAAGTCGGTTGATGAGTACTACAAGGAAATGGATACATCTTTGATAAGAGCTCATGTGATGGAATCTCAAGAGAAAGCAATGGCCCGCTTCCTCAATGGCCTCAACTATCCTATAAGCAAGATTGTCGAGGATCAACCATATGACAACATTGTTGCCCTTGTCCATAAAGCTCTCAAGGACGAACGCCAAATCGCGGAAGATCTGAAGTACAACAAGCAAAAGGCTTTCTTTGTCTCAAGGACCTCCTTTTCGTCTCCAATGACACAAGTGACTACACCAACCAACAACAAGAGCACATCTAGAGCCCCCGATGCTACCAACAAGTCTCCACAACCGTTCAAGAAACAAGTGTCTCCTACCACCACATCCAATGCTCCGCAAGTCAAGTCGAGCACTATGACTTGCTTCAAATGTGGCGGAAGTGGGCACAAGTCCTTCGAGTGTTCCAACAAGATGATCATGATTGTCAACCAAGATGGTGACCATGACTCCATGAGTGAAGGCGAATACTATGCCTTGCACCAAGTTGCTCTTAATTCCTTGGATGTGCAAAATGAAGATGAAGAAAGCGTCTATTGTGACGAGGACAAGAATCCATCGCTAGTGGTGACAAGATTCCTTACTACTTATCCTCAAGATGAGCATGACCAACGTTGCAATCTTTTCCAAACTCGAGCCGACATCAATAGAAAATCAATCAAGGTTATCATCGATGGCGGTAGTTGCCACAAATTGGCGAGCAAAGAGCACTGCGACAAACTCCAATTGACTTACAAGCAACATCTGCATCCATACCATGTCCAATGACTTAGTGACTCCGGCACCTTCAAGATTCAGCATATGGTGTCCGTGCAACTAAAGATTGGCCCCTATGAAGACACAGTGGAGTGCGACGTTGTGCTTATGACCGTGTGCCATCTTCTCCTCGGACAACCTTGACAATATGACAAGAGTGCTATTCATGATGGGCATACCAACCACTATAGCTTCAAGTGGAATAACAAGACGTTTGTGCTTCGTCCCATGTCTCCTAGCCAAGTGATCGCCGACAATGCCAAGAACCTTGCACGTAAACAAGAAGAGCTCAAATCTCGCGATATGAGAGAGTGATCCACCTCCAAGAGAGTGAGAGTCACAAGCCAAACATGAGTGGAAAAAGTTCGAGTGCTCCCAAAGGCCTTGCCTTACTTGCCACCAAAAGGGAGATGCGAGAGTTGCGAGATAACCCATCCATCCTTCACTTTGTCCTCGTGTGCAAAGGGCAAGCACTTGAAACTAACGACATGACTGAAGGGAATATGCCCGAGAGGCAATAATAAAATGGTTATTATCTTATTTCTTGTTTATGATGAATGTTTATTTCTCATGCTAGAATTGTATTAACCGGAAACGTTGATACATGTGTGTTTAATAAACAAACAATGGTTCCTAGTAAAGCCTCTCTTTTAACTAGCTCGTTGATTAATAGATGATCAAGGTTTCCTGATCATGAACATTGGGTGTTGTTAATAATGGGGTCATGTCATTAGAAGAATGATGTGATGAACATATACCCAAAGTAGATATAGCAATGCGATCAAGTCATTAGGTTTACATTGTTATATCAAACATACGAAGTAACTTATTCCTTAGACCATGAGATTATGTCAATCACTGATCCCGGAAGGGTTCTTTGATGTCATCAAACGTCACACCGTAAAAGGGTGACTATAAAGGTGCCGTTAGGTATTCGGAAAGTATTAGTTGAGGATCATGGATCAAGAGTGGGATTTGTCCATCCAATATGACGGAGAGATATACTCTGGGCCCTCTCGGTGATATCACATCGACACTGCTTGCAAGCACGTGATATGATCACAAGGATGTTATATCGTGGGAACGAGAAAAGAGTACTTGTCGGTAACGAGATTAAACAAGGTATGGTTGATACCAATGATCGAATCTCGGAAAGTAAAATATCGCGAGACAAAGGGAAATAGTCACGACGTTGATGGTTCACACAATCACGAGAGTCATCGTTGAATATATAGGAGTCATCACGGATCTCCAGATCCTGCTGTTGATTATTGATCGGAGAGGAGTCTCGATCATGTCTATCTTATTCACGAACCGTAGGGTGACACACTTAAGGTTTGATGACGCGTTTGAGAGGATACGGAATATCGAAGAATATTTTGAGCAGCACCGAAATTGTTTCGGGGAAAATTGAAATAATTGAAGGGGTTTTTCGTCGAATGGTTGTTAACAGAATTAACAAATGATTCGAGGTGCTATATGCAAAAGTTTGTTAATAGAATTAACAAATGCTAAAATAAAGAAATAAAAAATGCTTTATTTATTTATTAAAGAAAAACTCTTGGATTTTCTAAGTGGAGTTTTAAGGGAAAATGAGTGGATGTGAGTGGGGCTTCCACTCACATGAAGAGGGAAGAGGTGGGGGAACCACCATGGCTGGCCGCACCCCCTCTTGGGCTGCCTTCCCCTCCCCTATAAAAGGAGGGTGAGAGCTCCTCTTCTCACACACACTTGGCCACCTCATTTCCTCTCCACCCGCTGCTCCATTCCATGGTCTCTGGCTTGGCAAAGCCCTGACCGTGGGATTCTTCACCACCACCACACCGTCGTGCTGCTGGAGTTCCGAGGGATCCTCTACTTCCGCGCCCCGCTGGATCGAGGGAACGAAGGTCGTCATCAACCGTACGTGTGACCGATCACGGAGGCACCGCCGGATTGCGGTGCACATCTTCTCGCTATCGGGATCGGTGTGAGTACGACTACGCCAACAACGAGATTTGATCTCGTAACGCTTTGTGTCTTCGAGGGTATGTGTTCTCCTTAACCCTCTCGTTGCCCGTTGGACTTCGTCTCCTAGATTAGATCTTGGCCTTTCGGGTGTCTCTCGCGTAGGAATTTTTTTGTTTTCTATGCAACGACCCCTTCAATGACAAGTTTCCCTCCATCTTTGTTGCCTTTGTTGCAGGAATTTCAAGACGTGTTTCTAATGCATGTAAAATGCATAGATGAATTTGGCATATTTTCACATGGTTTTCTATTACATATTGCATCATATAAGGGTATAATTCAATGTTTTATAGTATTTTGGGGTTAAATTACAAAGTCCCCCAACTTTTATGGAATTAACCCTGCCTGTCAGAAACCCCGTTTTCTATATTTTTGACGTTTCAGGGGGGCAAACTTCCGCGAAATCACCTGAAAATCTGCGGGGGTCATTTTCTTGGAAGGAGAAGACTTGTGGGCGAAGGATCCACGAGAATTGGGCAAGGAGGCCCAAAAGAGGACACTCCACGCGGCCAGATTCCTTGGCCGCGTGAGAGGCCCCCTTTCGGCCCCTGTGGCCCCAATTCCTTCCATCTTCGACTTACCGACTCCTTCTTGACCTAAAACCGACTATAAAAAGGGTCCCCCGTACCCTTACGGAGGAGAGCGCCGCCGAAACACCGAAACACCAAAACAGAGACCAGAAGTTCCAGATTGGAGGGGGAAAACTCCGGCGGGGGGCCGCCGGTGTGATCTCCTACCCCTCCAACATCATCTCCATCGACATCTCCATGAAGAGGGAGTAGTCCACCCCAGGACTATGGGTTTGTGGAAGTAGCACTTGTATCTCTCTCTCTATGTGCTTCACTAATTAGATCCGTATGAGCTGCCTCACATGATTACGGGCACCGTTGTAATTCCTATGTGGTGGATCTTTTCTATGAGTTATTGAATCTGAGATTGCAATTGTTTCTCTTGAGTTATTTGAGTAGATGTATCTTATGTACCCCGTTCTTATTTGCTAGCTTTGATCAATCTAGTTCTTGAGAGCGTGTGTGGGGTGATGGGTGCATTAGTTGGAGTAACGGGGGTGGCTAGTGCTATGAAAGTGACAGAAGTTCAGCGACCCACTTAGGTTTTGTTAAACCTTTCTTAGTTACCTCACTAGGGATAAAAAGGAGTACCTTGTTACCGGGGATTTGAAGTGACACTAATCAATCTCCATGACTAGATCTAGCAAGTTCTTACTTCAACTTCATGTCACATTTCTTAAAGCTATACTCTGGTTTTTCCTTAATTATCGAGGTGTTATGATTTATTTCGCATCTTGGTGGAGTATAAGAGGGATTAATATGACCGTAGAGATCTCTATGCTAGGACGTGATGCCCATATGAAAGTACTCAATGTTAAACATGTTATTGTAATCTCACATGTAATTCTTTATGTCCACCGTCTACCACTTTATTTGAGAGAATGCAAGTGTGAAACCATGAACCCCGGTCCTATTTTAATTATAAGAAAACACTCTAGTTACTTTGCTGCAATTTACTTTACTTGCACTTTACTTTACTTGCATCTCCAATTCGAATTTACATTATCTTCATCACCACTTGCATCACAAAAATACAAAAACAATCCATTGCATATTTATTTTCTCATTTGCATTTAGTAGTAGATTTAATTATTGCACATTTACTTTCAGTTTTGCATTGCAATTTAGAAGTCTCACACCTTGTGCTTGACAACCACTTGGTGAGGTTGAGGGCACAAAATTCTCTATTTATTTGCAGGATCCTGGAGGAAGCTTGGAAGACAACTGCTGAAATACTGGCTCCCCAAGAGTTTGATATAAACCCTCGAGTCACCCTCATGGGGAAAAAGTCTTGCCACTATCTACACACTCTGCACTTGGAGTCTCAACCTAGCCATCAAGCGTTTTTCTGGCGCCGTTGCCGGGGAGCCATAGGTGAAGGAGTTGTCCAAGGGAGCTCACAAGAAGTCTTCATCACCAACAAGGTGTGCAAACACCTAAGCTTGGGGAGGTTTCACCTACGTGAGTACCGTCCTTTGTATCTCCGCCTTCTTTCAAGTAGATTGTTGTGTTTCTTGTCTTGTTTTTGGTTTTGTTCTTGTTTTTGTTTTTTCTTGCATATTTTATTTTAGTTTGCATTTTAGTTTTGCATTTAGTTATCTAGATTATTTTAGTATTTCGAATTTTCTTAGTTACTTTACTTTTGTTTTGCATAAAAAATTAAAAACTACATAAAACTTGGAAAATAGAGCAGAGAACTTATTGGCCATTCGGTGTTAGAAATTTCCCTCAAGAGCTAAATATTCCCGTTGAAAAATTAGAGGTAGATCCTAGTGTTATTAAAATGATTTATGAATCTCGTTTCTATGGAAAGCCTAAAGAAGACCCTTTGTTCCATCTTAAGAAATTTGATGAAATATGTAAAACTTTGAACTTGAATCAAGCAAACATCAACACTACTAAAGTTAAACTCTTTCCCTACTCACTAGGAGGCAAAGCATTAGATTGGATATTAAGATGGCCTCCTAGCAATTTTACTACTTGGTTCAACTTAAGGGCTGCATTTATTGAAAGGTTTTGTCATGCTAAAAAGAATTACAATGTTAAACAATTGCTCATTACCTTTAAACAAGAAAAAGATGAATCAATGATACAAGCATGGGAGAGATTTAGAAGTAGAGCATATGGAATAGGGCATGGCTTTAGAGATTGGATACTTATGCATATGTTTTATAAGGGACTTTCTGAAACTTCTAGAGACTTTTTAGATAATGAATGTGGGGGATCTTTTACTAGTACTAATGCTGCAAATACCCATGTTTTGCTTGAAAGTTTGCTCTTAGAGGTTAAAATTAAAGAGAGCTTAAAAAAGGCTGAAGTACCCGAGGATATTTTTGATGATCGTTATGAGATTTTTAATATGCATAATAGAAAAAGGAAAAGTAGAGGAAATTATGATGCTTACTGAAATTAAGGATCCATTGCTTGATTTAGAAAAAAAGTAGCTTGCAAGAACTTATTGCTACTCTACAAAAATTTGCTAGTGATCCCACTATAAATGTTAATCAACCTGGCTTTGGATCTTATATTGCTAATCATGTCTTGCAAGAAAAAATTGCTAGGTACAAGAATGAGGCCATGATACCTCCTAAGCTTGGGGGTGCATGGATCCCCAAGGTGCTAGTTTCAATTGGAAAAGAAATTCACCATGCTATGTTAGATCTAGGTTCTAGTGTATCGGTACTCTCTAAAGAATTATATGAATTGCTAGAACTAGAAAATTTAGAAAAGTGCTCAAGTGAATTTGTCCTTGCTGATAACTCTACTAAACATGCTATAGGACAAGTAAAATATGTTATGATTGAATTGCACATGACTTTTGTACCCGTTGATTTCATTATTATGGATATGGGGGATAAATCCCCTAGTCCTATTATTTTGGGTAGACCTTTTCTTCGTACTACAGGTGCAATCATAGACTCCAAGGAAGGGAATTTCAAGTTTCAGTTCCTTCACAAGAAAAGCATGGAGCACTTCCCAAGAAAGAGGGGCACGTTGAAGAACAAGCTCCCTCATGAGCTTTATCCCTCTTGATTATCAAGTAAGTAAAGCCTAGCTATATGGCTATAAAGAAAGCGCTTTACGGGAGGCAACCCGGTTGTTTTTGTTTGGATTTTACTAGTGTCCTCTTGCTGTCTCAAGAGATTAGTTTTTTTGTTTTAATTCTGGAGTTTTCAATAAAGAGTCAAGTCAAACCCATTTGGACTTATAAGTTGCTATCCTAGTGCATGAAATTTCTGTTTTAGCACGAGTCTGCTCACCGTATGATTTTACGTTTTTTATTGGTATGTCGGATTGAGCTAATTTTTTAGTATGTTATGCAACTTTTCGTCCTCTGTAAGCACAAAAATTGTCTGAATTTTTTGACGAGTCTAGCTTAGGGAAAAACGTTCGTTTTGCTGCTGTTGCTTTTCTGGACAGATTTTGCCTTCTTTTGTTTTATGCACTCTTTGGGCTTGGGAATCGAATTTCCATGATTCTTTCAAGCAAGATAGTGAACATACAACATAATGAACCTTATTGTCTATCTACTGGAGCATTTGATTTGGAATTTTGCACAGCAAGCATTTGATTTGTTTGTCCTTGCTAATCTCACCCCACAGAAAAAGAATGGGAGAAACATGTTTTGTGAAGTTTTTTCACAGGGAATAGAGGAGCTGCGCATCAAGACATCCAAGAATGGTGAAAGCCATAAGCTTGGGGATGTGATGAACACCCCACTGGAGCTACACTCTTTTGGTTAGCACACGTCTACGTTTTGTTTTTCTAAGCAAAGCATTTATCGTAGAGACTTGAAGCGTCTAGTTTTTGTTTTTATTTTTGTTTTGATAAGACCACCACCATCATTTTATATGAGATTGAGCTACTGGAGTTTGGGGTTGGAATGTATTGGATGCTATTATTATGACTTGGAATAGGGATGCCATGGTTGATTTGAAGAGCTACATATGTTTGCATGATTTATAGACTTTTTATGTGTAGAAATTTGCAATAATGTTGTCTTGAGCTATCTCTTATTCATGTCCTTGATGTTAATTGCTGGTTTATTTAGTTTGTCATGAAATTAGTAGTTCTATGGACATATGCATGCATAGTAGCTGGTCAACTATCTCCCTCTTGCTAGCCCAAAAATTTAAAAATTCCAACAAGTAAAAACTTGTTTCCAACACTCCTTAGCCAAGTATTTCCAGTGAGTCCACCATATCTTCCCATTAGCTTCATTGCTATTCCGAGTATGTTCACCATGTTATTGTGTTATTTATGTTCTAAATTAAGATATTCACTTTATTAATTGTCATGGGTTGAACTTGGGATAGGACTCTCACGAACTTTTGAAGGCACACTTTACTTTTTATGCATCTAATAAACATGACCCAATAATGGGAGCCACAAGTTTTGCGTTTGAAAAGTGTGTGGTTGGGAGCTAGCTATAAACGTGTATCACCGGAAATCTTTCAACATTGCACAAAAAATTTACATTTGGTTGATATCATGTACTTTTGTTTTTGGACTCCTGCCATGCCGAAATGAAATAGAGGAATAGTAAGTTTTGATGAGTAAGTATCTATATGACTAGAGAAACGCATTGGGCCGCTAACCCAAGCCATGCTTTATCATGCTGGAAATTCACTTACAGCTTGAGTGACTCTACAACACATCCTATAATAAAATAAGAAGCTATGCATAATAGTGAATGAAAATAAAAAGGATGATGAGTCTACTCCGTTTGTTCATCTTGTCATTGTAACATGGGCTTGTTTCCATGTCATGGGGCAAGAGGTACCTCTTTGCGGTTCTCTATGATGTCATTAATACTTATTATGATTGTACAAAACTTATTAGGAATCTTAAGTTGAGTAATCATGGAGTAGGTTTTCACACTCACGGGGCATGAGGCTTTCAACCACCTTGTCATTCTCATTACTTCAATACTCACAATTTTAAGATGCTAGTGATAAAGGGGCAATGAGGGTCCTATATCAATGGATACCACATTTCAATTAGTAATTTTAGTTGAATAATTTAGAGGCTAAATAAGACTTGATCATGTTTTACCTCTACTCAATTTTCTCCAAAGTGTCCACCATATTTTCTATTCTCCATTATGCTATTCTTTGACCAATATAGGATTTTATTTTTCATTTTGTGTATGCATTTGGTCCACAGTGCTTTTATTTCATTATACACTTTGTGAACTTTCATGAAACATCTTTGCTTGCATATTTGATATTTCTTACAACATGAATTGTATATTGCTACTCATTTCTAGTATTAATAATTTGATTATATGTAGCATGAATAATCCTCCTTGATATCCCATGATTGTTTCAATATTCAAAACCCATCTTAGTTTTATCACCTTCATACTCAAGGACGAGCATGGGTTAAGCTTGGGGATGTTGATGCATGTAAAATGCATAGATGAATTTTGCATATTTTCACATGGTTTTATATTACATATTGCATCATATAAGGGTATAATTCAATGTTTTATAGTATTTTGGGGTTAAATTACAAAGTCCCCCAACTTTTATGGAATTAACCCTGCCTGTTAGAAACCCCGTTTTCTATATTTTTGACGTTTCAGGGGGCAAACTTCCGCGAAATCACCTGAAAATCTGCGGGGGGGCATTTTCTTGGAAGGAGAAGAGTTGCGGGCGAAGGATCCACGAGAATTGGGCAAGGAGGCCCAAAAGAGGACCCTCCACGCGGCCAGATTCCTTGGCCGCGTGAGAGGCCCCCTTTTGGCCCCTGTGGCCCCAATTCCTTCCATCTTCGACTTACCGACTCCTTCTTGACCTAAAACCGACTATAAAAAGGGTCCCCCGTACCCTTACGGAGGAGAGCGCCGCCGAAACACCGAAACACTGAAACAGAGACCAGAAGTTCCAGATTGGAGGGGGAAAACTCCGGCGGGGCGCCGCCGGTGTGATCTCCTACCCCTCCAACGTCCTCTCCATCGACATCTCCATGAAGAGGGAGTAGTCCACCCCAGGGCTATGGGTTTGTGGAAGTAGCACTTGTATCTCTCTCTCTATGTGCTTCACTAATTAGATCCGTATGAGCTGTCTCACATGATTACGGGCACCGTTGTAATTCCTATGTGGTGGATCTTTTCTATGAGTTATTGAATCTGAGATTGCAATTGTTTCTCTTGAGTTATTTGAGTAGATGTATCTTATGTACCCCGTTCTTATTTGCTAGCTTTGATCAATCTAGTTCTTGAGAGCGTGTGTGGGGTGATGGGTGCATTAGTTGGAGTAACGGGGGGTGGCTAGTGCTATGAAAGTGACAGAAGTTCAGCGATCCACTTAGGTTTTATTATACCTTTCTTAGTTACCTCACTAGGGATAAAAAGGAGTACCTTGTTACCGGGGATTTGAAGTGACACTAATCAATCTCCATGACTAGATCTAGCAAGTTCTTACTTCAACTTCATGTCACATTGCTTAAAGCTATACTCTGGTTTTTCCTTAATTCCCGAGGTGTTATGATTTATTTCGCATCTTGGTGGAGTATAAGAGGGATTAATATGACCGTAGAGATCTCTATGCTAGGACGTGATGCCCATATGAAAGTACTCAATGTTAAACATGTTATTGTAATCTCACATGTAATTCTTTATGTCCACCGTCTACCACTTTATTTGAGAGAATGCAAGTGTGAAACCATGAACCCCGGTCCTATTTTAATTATAAGAAAAAACTCTAGTTACTTTGCTGCAATTTACTTTACTTGCACTTTACTTTACTTGCATCTCCAATTCGAATTTACATTATCTCCATCACCACTTGCATCACAAAAATACAAAAACAATCCATTGCATATTTATTTTCTCATTTGCATTTAGTAGTAGATTTAATTATTGCACATTTACTTTCAGTTTTGCATTGCAATTTAGAACTCTCACACCTTGTGCTTGACAACCACTTGGTGAGGTTAAGGGCACAAAATTCTCTATTTGTTTGCAGGATCCTAGAGGAAGCTTGGAAGACAACTGCTGAAATACTGGCTCCCCAAGAGTTCGATATAAACCCTCGAGTCACCCTCGTGGGGAAGAAGGCTTGCCACTAGCTACACACTCTGCACTTGGAGTTGATACGTGCATTTTATATCATCATTTATACCCTCCATATAGGCATTATTGGGATGTTTTATCAATGTTATGTCATTGTTTTGCATGTTTTAGATGATTTTATGGGACTTTCCTACAAAGTCCCTATTTTTGGTATTTAATTTCTCGGTGTCAGAAAACACCTGTTTTCATGTTTTTGATGTTTCAGGAGCTACAGGTATCCAAATTGTGAAAGGAAAGAAACCCTGTCAGTTTTTCTTCGGGAGAAAGGCCGTGGGCACAAGACACAAAGGAGGAGGGCCAGGAGGCCCAAAAGGGGGTAGCCCACGCGGCCAGATTTGCTGGCCGCGTGTGGGGCCCCCAAATGGGCCCACAGCACCTCCTCCCTGAGGTCTTTTTGCTGACGACTCCGTCTTCCCCGAAAACGAACACCCTAATTTTCCCGAGACGAGACGGAGCCGCCAGGGGGGCGAAACTCTCGAAACTCTCCGCGGGGGAGACAGATCCTGCTGCTCCAGAGCTCCGAAGAAGGGGGAAATCATCCCCATCTTCATCCCCATGTCCTCCTTGGCGTGGGAGGAGGCATCTCCATCACCATCCTCACCAGCACCTGCATCTCCACCATCACCATCATCGTGATCCACTCTGTTCCCCTCATAGTTTGATCATTGCTACACCCTAGATACGTGTTATTGTACTCTGTTGCATGTTTGGGATTGAGTACTTGTCGTGGGATTATCACGGCAGACTTTACCGGGGGTAACTTGTCTTGGGGCGAATCGACACGAGTGTTTGGGAGAGGGTTTATCTCAAAGGAAACCATGGTGATATGCGATCTGGTAGCCGGCAATCAAGTTGCCGAGTCTACGATCTAATATATTAGCTCGATACTGGTGTTACAATAGGTACTCGAAATCTCTCGATCTGGCGATCGTATTCTTGCTCACGTAAAAGCTTGTCTATCCCTAACCTAGGGACCGGCTTATATAACATCCGGACCCCCTAGCTTATTCTCCAAGGCGTACTCTGAATCCTACCCGGCCACTACTTACAAACCCTAAACTTCCTTACCGGAACCCACAATCCGGGTTACGAGGCCTTCGTTCATGGGCCTTCTAGAAGCTTCTTTATCCTAAGCCGGGTCTTGCGCAGCGTCCTTTGGGCCGAGTTACTCCTTGGCGTTAGCCTACCGGGTTATCATCCCTCCATCAGTAGTCGCCAGAATAGCTTGGGCTTCACGGGATCCTCCTTGAAGCGTACGCTATTCCCTGCAAAAATAATAAACATACGAATTTACAGAGGCCGGGTTAGGTTGCTTTAATAAACAGCTAGGGCTAACTCCAATGGTGGTCCATATAATAACCCGGCTTTCTCTAAGTCCATCTTTAACTTTTCCGGGTCAATGTTCCAAGGAGGATGCAGAAGACTCGGCTCACTTTGCTCCTTAATTGATCCGAATATCACGGAAGAGATTCCCTTCTTATCTTGTCCGGATATTGCTCTCGGGCACTTAACGCATATCCCCAAAATCTCGGACGGGTATCCCTTATCCCGAAAATTTAGGTTCCCGCCCGTTGGCCTAGGTTTCCCCACCCGAACCTATATATAGGCACCTAGGGGGTGACCTAACCCCAACGGTTCATTGCTTCCATTTCCTTCCTCCTCGCCAGCGCATCCCCGTTCGAGCACGCCGAGCGCCACCACGGAGATCTCGCGCGCGTCGCCAGAGCAAAGCCGCCGCCGTCCGCGTTCATCCACGGCTCACCCCGCGCCGCCGCCAAACTCCGCCGCCGCGCCTCCAAGCTGCCCGCCGGGAATCGCACAGGGGCACCACGACTGCGCCATCTGCCGCCGTCGCGTCCTTCTCCAATCCACGCCGGTAAATTTCTTCCTCCCACTGATTTAGCTTTTGTTTGCGCTATTCGCCCTAGATTGGATCTTGGCCCGCCGCGAGCCGTTTCTTGTTCCACACCGGATTAGGCCGCATAGCCCCGCGCTAGCTCACCCAATAGCTTAATAGATGGTCACACATCACTCCCCTATTACTTTTAATCAGCAATTTCTCCGCAAAATCGTCCAGAAATTTTCCAATCTAGATTCATTTAACCCAAAATTTCCGCGGCTGACATTGATACCCGGGAAATCCACTTCTTCCGGTTCTTCTACTTGCGCTAGATACATAGGCAATCAACCTTCTTCCACACATGCTTGCTGATACGTAGATATCCCATAGTTTTTGTACCGATACTCGATACCCGGATAGTTCATAATTCTCATTCCGCTTATCAATACTCGGAGAATCCATGATTTCCGTGTCTCATGCTTTGTGTCCTTTTGTCTTGTGCTTTTGCAGACTGAACCGATGGCTCCCAAGACCAAAGGGAAGCAGTCGGCTAAGCCAAGGATGACCCAGTTAATATCCGCCAACTGGGCGCGATCCACGGTAACCAAGGCCAAGCTGGAGGAGCTGGCCGAGTTGGGCGTCCTCCCCCCTCAAGAGGAAATCCACTGGAGGGTGCCGGGTGACGAGACCCGGCCTTCCCCTAACCCGGACGAGGTAATTTGCTTTGTCGAGCACGTGATCCGGGGGTTTCGCCCCCCGGGTCACTCTTTCTTTCGTGAAGTCCTCCGCCACTATGGCCTCGGGGTGTTCGACATAGGGCCTAACTCTATGTTGAACATTACCCATTTCATTGTCCTCCGTGAGTCTTATTTGTGCATTCCGCCAAATTTGGCTCTTGTCATAGAACTCTTCCAATGCAAACCGTGCCGCGAAAGCGGTGACGGGGCGCTCTTAGCTTGCGGCGGGGTTTCTATCCAGCGCCGCAAGAACTCTCCCATGCCGACTCTCACTCTCAATTCTCATGTCAAGCATTGGCAACTTTCTTTCTTCTACTGCCGAGACACCTCCCCACCCGGCGAGAGGAAACTGCCGGGTTACTCGGAGGGTCTCTTAGATCTCTCCGACACCTTCAATGCTTTCCCCTCTAAGTCGGAGAGGGAAGCGATCCAACCCCTCCTCTCAAAAATAGCCGTCCTCTCTGCCCAAGGTCTCCTTGGGCTCAATTTGGTTAAGACATGGGTGGACTTCCGGATCCAGCCCAACTCCATTCGCACCAAGCTGATGTGCGATTACTCGGGGCACGTCACGGACGCGCTCCGATATTCCTCTAAAAACTATCCAGCTGGCGATACCAACAAGACCATCAAGAGTTTCTTGACGGAAAAGTTGGAGGTGATCAAGAACATCGCCGGGTTAGCGCCGTTTACCCGGGATAACCCGGCTCCAGCGCTAAAATCCGATACTTATACACTTGTCCTCACACTTTGACTTGATACAATCACTAACTCTCATTTTTATGCTTTTATCTCAGGCCGACAACGTCTTTTGGAATGTTGAGACCTCCCCTTCCTCCGGAGACCCGGAAGAAGATGAAGAGCCGGCTGATAACGATGAAGGTATTATCCGGGTATTCAATTGACTCCATTCCCGGCTGATAACGATGAAGACCTCCCCTTTCACATATCTCACTTTTTTCTGACTGTACATTCCCGGCTTTCAGGGTTGGAGGACAAGGACGATCAGGAGGACCCGGAGGCCACCGAGTCCGATAAAAGCGAAGCTGAACAAGATGTGACGGTTGGGGCCAAGAGGAAAGCCAGAGGGGTAGTATCCAAGGTTCCCTACTCCTTCATGTCCTCCGAACCCTACTCTTTCGCTAACATGTGTAAACTTAACCAACAACTATCCAACTCATCACACTTGAAGGTCCCTCTTCCGGCCAAGCGCAGGGTGACCCGGAGTTCCCCGGGTGACGACCCCCTCAACTCGGGCATCTCCACATCACCAGTTCGCCGTGCCGGTTCTCCTCCACCTCAGCCTTCCCACTCACCTCAACGTCATCCCTCCCCTAACCATCCGTTAGCCGGACAGCTCCGGGTCCCTCTATCGGGTCCTGTGACAGCTTCATCCACGTCCAGCAGCTCGCTTCCGACCGATTTCGTGGTGAATGCCGGGTAAGTCATCTTTTTGGCTAAGCAATACTCTAGTCCTTTTGATAGTCTTTAATTTTCGTTGCTGATCTCTTTTCTTTCCTCAGGGCCCAGGTCACGCTCAGTGACCCGGACGTCATGGATACGGACAACCGGGAGACGGAGGAGCCGACTGACGATATGGACGCCGCAACTGGCGGGGGTGCTGAAAACAACCAGGAGCAAGACCCCTTGGCCGACCCGGCTCGGCAGGAAGCCGGGCCTCCCAAGCCCTCTGAAGAGGCTGAGGACGACGAGGTCGAGGTCTTGGACACGAAGATGGGCTCTCCCAATCCGGACACCCAGACGGTCCGGGTCTCGACCCCAAAGTCGGAGAAGGTTCGCCCGCCGAGTGATCAAGCTGCCGGCTCTTCTGGAGTCAGGCCCGAAGACATGACTTTCTCCCAGATGCTTGAGGCCCTGCACACCTTGAGGGCCGATGAAGAAAATATCCTGGAGGCTTTGATAGCCAAACATGAGGTAAATCCGAGTAACATTATCTGTATCCTTGTCCAGTCCCCAAGTTCCGAGTGAATTTATTGATAATTTGCTTGGAACTTCTGAGTATATCCGACTAATCCTTCCTTTTGTCTCCACGCAGGCCTTCGTGACCCAGTCTGAGAAAGCATTGGCGAAGGCCACCAAGCTAGCTGAGAAGGAGGCGGCTCTGCGTGAGTCAGCTGAAGCTGAAGCTAGGAGGAGCGGGAAGATCACAAGGAAATATAGGAGGAGGGCTCATGCAGCAGAAGATGAACTAACTAAGCTGTCCGTCCAAATCGCCGACACATATCGTGCTTTGACGGGTACGATTCCTAACTTGGTAATTGTAACCCGGATTCTCATTCTGATAAATAGTCGGATTTTCCTTAGTTGCTGCTTTTTCCTATTTTCTGCAGGTCCGGATGAGGTAATCCCGGACGAAGATGATATCACCAAGCTAAAAACCATCAAGAGCACTATCCGGCAGCTGTGCGCCGGAACCAAATGGATCCTTCAGGAGCTGAGGTGGCCGGGTTCCGGGCATGGCAACCTGAAGATGCTGCTGGACGCTTGCTCCACTGTCCCCGAGTGGATTGGGCACTGGAAACGCTCGTCCTGCCGGGTTGGAGTAACCCGGGGGCTTGCGCTGGCTAAGGCGTATTTTCCCAAACTCGAGCCAGCCAAGCTTATAGGCGGGTTTCCTGAGTTTAACCACGATGGGTCCAAGTTCTCAGTGAAGAATTTCAAGGCCATCCAGAAGGAAATCCGTCACCCGACCAGCATAATTGCCGATGGTTTGGACCTTAGTGTCATTATTCTAGCATATGATTCTGATGACAAGGCTATCAAGTCGGATCTTCCCAAGCCATACGATATGCTGGCCCGATGGAAGGCGGAGGCTGCCCAGTTGAGGGAGGAGGCCGCGAAGAAGAAGGCTGAGGCCGACTCTGCGCCTGCTACCTCCACGCCAGTCGTCCCTCCGCCTTCACGGGCCGACACTACTGCTGATCCAGGTGCTGCTGCTACCAAGAGTGCTGAAGAGCAAGTCAAGGAACAGGACCCGGCTGGCAAGGGCAAGGAGAAGATGGATGCCTCAGCCCAAGATGCCGAGTGATATTTTCTATCCACTGTCATCAAATACGTCATTCGGCCAATGGGCTTTTTAAACAATTATTTTTTATGGTGCGCCTGTGCACCTGTGATACTACTATTATGGTTTGTAATACATTTTGAAACTTTAATAGCTTTCGTGTCCCTTCTGGCCCCTGGATGAATTTGATATCTATCTGCTTTTGAGTTTGTTTATTCTTGATATTCCGACTTACTTTATGGTTCCTTTTGTGAGACTCGGTTTCCGGGTCTCGTGGGTTTTGACAGGTGGACCTTTCTCTAAGTCCCCAAGTCCCCAAGACTCGGATTTTTGGGTTTTTGAGCTTAATAGCTAGATGATTTGTTTCTTGTTTCAAATTCCCCAGTCCCCAAGGCCCGAACTTCCGAGTCTAGGGTGTTAGGTCTTTCAAATAGAACAAATTGTCTTTGCTAAAGCCCAAAACCTAGAGCCGTTTCACATAGGTTTTGAAGTTATGCTTAATAAACAGTGAGTTTCCGGTTATTAACCCTGTACTCTGCATAACTTGTGGTTTAGATGACCCTTTTGGCTCTCTTGTACTGTAAGCCGGCTTTCGTGTGGGTAATCATGTTGCTACATCTATACGAAGACAGGGTCAGGCAAGTCCCATTGGGCATCATGATTGATTGTGATCATATGCGAGCAAATCATGCCACTTTAGTGCGAGTCACATCGAGCTTAAGTAAGAAAAGTCAAGAAAGTTTGGCTCCTTTGTCCGGTTATAAGCTTGCAGCCGTACTCGTTTGCGAGTAATCGGCCCTTATAACTCATAGGCATCATGGCCGGGTCTCTGAGTTTGCAACTGTGCTATTCAAGCAATCAGCCCCCAAGACCTAAATATACGCAAACCGCTAAAGAAGCTAATGTACTAAAAAACAGTAAACAATACTTACCTGGAAGAAAGATAAAAAGTATAACAGAAATAAAAATTGATAAAGACACATGCAAAGGAAATAATATATTGTTCAACCATCTCTTTATTGATATGAGAAAAGTTAGGTCAGCAAGCCGCCTCATTAAAAACCCTCCAGTCCCCTTAGGTACCCTGGATAGGAAAAGAGTGCGTCTGAAACCTGCTTCCTGTTACATCGTGTAATTCCACTTTGTGAATCTAGGGTATACTAAGTATAGTAGGGACGTAGCTGAGCCACGTTCCATGGTCTTTCTTTCTCTTGCATAGATGAAGTGGTATGAGCGGTGTCATTAACCGTAGCCGACTCTTCCCTTGCATCTATCAAGTAATATGATCCATTGTGCATATTCCGGCTTATGATGAACGGTCCTTCCCATGGCGGTGATAACTTGTGTTTTCCTTCCTTTGATTGCACCAGGAGCAGAACCAGATCTCCTTCCTGGAAGACCCGGGTTTTCACGCGCCGGCTATGATACCTTCGCAGATCCTGCTGATATATGGCTGATCTCTCCAAAGCTTGTTCCCTTTCTTCTTCTAACATATCCACGGCGTCTTGCCGGGTCTTCTCGTTCTCCACCTCAACATAAGCCGATACTCGAGGCGAATCATGGATAATGTCACTCGGCAACACCGCTTCTGCGCCATAAACCATGAAGAACGGTGTCATCTGAGTAGATCTGTTAGGTGTGGTATTGATACCCCAAACTACTGAAGGTAACTCCTCTACCCATGCACCAGCGGCTCTGATACACGGGACTCGCAACCGTGGTTTTAATCCATGAAGCAATTCCTGATTCGCTCTTTCCACTTGTCCATGAGCCTGTGGGTGGGCCACTAAGGCTATGTCCAAACGGATGCCATTGTTTCCATAAAACTTCTCCATCTCGCCAAGGGACATGTTGGTTCCATTGTCGGTAATTATGCTGTGGGGATATCCGAACCGATAGATAATCCTTTTTCAAGAACTTGACTGTTGTAATTGCTTCACAATTGGTAACTGGCATTACATCAACCCACTTGGTAAACTTATCAACTGCCACTAAGAGATGTGTCTTTTTGCAAGGTGACATGTGGAAGGGGCCAACCATATCCATACCCCAAACAGCGAACGGCCAGGTCAACGGGATAGTCCGCAGTTCCATAGCCGGCACATGGGTTTGGCGAGAGTACCTTTGACATCCGTCACACCTTGCCACCAAGCGCTCCGCGTCTGCTAGGGCCGTGAGCCAGAAGAAACCGTGTCGATAAGCTTTGGCCACGAGGGATCTCGTGGATGCATGATGCCCACAATCACCTTCATGGATCTCCTTGAGGATCTGTCGGCCTTCTTCTGGTGCTACACAGCGCAAAAAGACTCCTGCTGCACTTCTTTTGTACAACTCCCCATTGATGATAGAATATCCTTTTGCTCGCCTCAGAATTTGTCTTGCTAATACCTCCTGCTGTGGCAACTCGCCCCGTGATAGGTAGGCCAGGAACGGCTCTGTCCACTCGGGAATAGCACGTACTGTGGCCACGAGCTCCAAATTCGGGTCTTGATTTGCCAGTTCTTCCTCAGACTCGGTTTTAACTGATGGTCGCCATAGCTCATCCAGGAAAACATTGGGTGGAACCGGCTCTCTGCGCGAGCCGAGTCTGGCGAGTGCATCTGCTGCCTCGTTTTTTCTTCTGTCTATGTGCTCCACCTCATACCCGGAAAAACATCCGGCAACCCTGTCCACCTCTCTGCGGTATGCTGCCATAGTTGCATCTTTTCTATCCCAAGTACCTGAGACCTGCTGTACCACAAGGTCCGAATCTCCAAAGCATTGTATCCTCTTAATGGTTATCTCCTTGGCTACCTTTAGGCCATGCAATAGGGCCTCATACTCGGCCACATTATTGGAACAATCAAAATGAATCTGCAACACATAACTTAACTTGTCTCCTTTGGGTGATGTTAGCACCACTCCGGCTCCTGATCCCTCGTACTGCTTGGAATCGTCGAAGTGCATTATCCAAGACTCGGAATTTGGAGCCATGGTGGTCATGCCTGTGTGAGTCCAATCGTTAATGAAATCAACCAGAGCTTGAGATTTGATTGCTGACCTAGGCTCATAGTTGATGTGGTAATCTCCCATCTCGATCGCCCACTTGGCTATTCTACCCGTAGCATCCGAGTTTCTGATGATATCCGACATTGGTATAGAGCTGACCACTGTTATGGGGTGTTCCTGAAAATACGGCTTCAGTTTCCGGCTGGCCATGAAGACCCCGAAAACCAGCTTTTGCCAATGTGGGTAGCGTTGTTTTGCCTCTGATAGTACCTCGCTGACGTAATAAACCGGCCTCTGGACCGGGTGATCTTTCCCATCCTCCTTGCGCTCAACGACGACCACTTCGCTAACCGCCCGGGGCCCTGCTGCAACGTATAGTTACATAGGCTCTTTAGGACCCGGAGCTGCTAGGACGGGTGCCTCAGATAGTTGCTTTTTTAGTGCCTCGAACGCCTCGTCCACCTCTTGAACCCATACGAATTTATCAGATTTCTTCAAGAGCCGGTACAAGGGTATTGCCTTTTCTCCGAGTCTGGATATAAACCGGCTGAGCGCTGCTACGCACCCTGTGAGCTTCTGAACATGCTTCAAATTTTCCGGCTTTTTCAGACTTTGGATAGCTTTGATTTTATCCCGATTTGCCTTAATTCCTCTCTCAGAAACGATAAAGCCAAGTAATTTCCCGTCTGGGACTCCAAAGACACACTTTGTTGGGTTAAGTTTCATCTGGTACCTTCTCAGGTTCTTGAATGTTTCCTTTAGATCATCAATAAATGTCTCCGCTTTCCTGGTCTTGATCACCACATCATCCACGTATGCGTGAACATTGCGTCCAATTTGGTCCTCAAAGCACTTCTGAATACACCGTTGATAGGTTGCGCCAGCGTTCTTCAATCCAAACGTCATGGTCTTGTAACAGAAGGCCCCAAAAGGGGTTATGAACGATGTTTTCTCCCAATCTTCCTTCTTGAGCTTGATCTGATGATACCCGGAATATGCGTCCAGGAAACATAATAGGTCACTTCCAGCTACTGCGTCTATGATCTGATCTATCCTTGGTAGCGCAAACGGATCCTTTGGGCAATGCTTGTTGAGACTTGTATAATCGATGCACATTCTCCACTCATTGGTCTTTTTCATCACGAGAACCGGGTTTGCTAGCCAGTCCGGGTGAAATACTTCCATGATAAAGCCGGCTGTAAGCAGCCGTGCGATTTCTTCTCCTATAGCCTTCCTTCTTTCTTCATTCATTTTTCTTAGGCCCTGCTTCACAGGCCTGGACTTGGGATCAACGTGCAAACTGTGCTCTGCCAGCTCTGTAGGGATACCCGGCATGTCGCTGGGCGTCTAGGCGAACACATCCTGATTCGAACGAATGAACTCCACAAGTGCTTTCTCCTGCTCGTTGTCCAAGTTAGATCCTATAGCAAATTGCTTGGAGGGATCACCCTCGACAAAAGCCACCATCTTGGTGTCCTGCGCTGCCTTGAACTTCGCCCTCTCATCTTCGGTGTTCGGCCTTTTTAACGCTGTTCTGTCATCCGGGTCTACTTGAGACCGGTAATACTTGAGTTCCTCTTTTCTGCAGGCTTGTTCAGCCATTGCCGCATCTCCTTCATCGCACTCAGCCGCTATATCCCGGTTCCCATGTATGGTGATGGTTTGCTTTGGACCCGGGATTTTTAGCTGTAGATACACATAACATGGCCTGGCCATGAACTTAGCGTAAGCCGGCCTTCCGAATAGCGCGTGATAAGGGCTGCGCAACTTGACCACCTCGAAAGTGAGCCACTCAACCCGGAAATTGTCCTTCGATTCTCCAAAAGCTACCTCCAATGTGATTTTTCCCTCGGGGCACGCTGAGTGACCCGGTACTATCCCGTGAAAAACTGTCGAACTCTTCTGTAGCTGGGACTCCTTGAGACCCATGCGTAGAAAGGTTTCCCAATATAAGATGTTGATGCTACTACCGCCGTCCATTAAGACCTTTTTCAACTCATAACCGTTAACCTGCGGCGCAACCACCAATGCTAAGACTCCCGGGTGTTCTATCCTTTCCGGGTGATCCCTTCTGCTCCATGTTACGTCCTGCTCTGACCATATCAGGTATCTCGGAACGGCCGAGGCAACTGAGTTTACCGCCTTTTTTAGTATCTTTTTATCCTTGTTGGAAATTCCTGTAGTATGTACGTGGTATTGTCCCAACTGCTTGGGGTTGGCCTGGAAACCTCCAGCTCCCCCTGGTTATTACCCGGATTTCCACCTGCCGGGTTACCGGCTGGGGGTGGGCCGTGGCCCGGGTTTCCACCCGGACCCGGTCCTCCTCCCCGACCTGCACCTCGCATAGCCTTGTTTATTTCCTCGTTCTTCCATCTCTGTAGGTCCGCACATTGCTCCAATGAATGGTTAGCCGGCCTACCGTTTCTGCTGTGCTTTGGGCACGCCATCCTGAAGATATCCCAATTGTTACCCGGCCTTGGCGGTCCTTGATAATTTCCTCCATTCTGGTTTCCTCCATTGAAGTTTCCTTCCGCCCTAGGTCTCGAAGACCCGGCCTCTGTGCTAGCGACAAACTCGGAGCTTCCCTCAAACGGGCGCTTATTATGGTTGTTCCCATTGTTACCTCCATTGTTACCCGGCGTTGATCCATTGCCGGTTCTTCCATTGTTGCTTGTGTTTGCTTTTGCTTTCTTGTCATCGACATCCTCTTCTGTAGTATCTATTGCAGCGTGCTTGTTGCATGCATCCATTAGCTCTCCCATCGTAACCTCTGAAGCATTTCGACTAGATTTCATGCGAGTTAACTTTTGCACTAAAGGTATGTACTTGCACGTATTTGCCATCGCTTGTAACGCATCCTTGGGCTGAATATCTGTAGATGAGTGAAGTATCTCCATGACTCGGCGCACCCAACTGCGCGCCGTTTCTCCCTTCTTCTGGACACACCGCTCTAGGTCATCAATAGTAAATAGTTTTCTGCACGTCCCATGAAAGTGCTTGATAAACGCAGTTTTCAACTCCTCCCATGACTTGATGGATCCCTCCGGTAGATTATTGAACCATAATTTTGCTGCTCCTTCTGACATCATTAGGTACATGAACTTGGCTTGAAGATTTTCAGTTGCGTTGCGAATTGACATTGCCATCTCATAGCTGCTCAACCATGTTTCCGGATCCATAGTCGGCTCATAATTCACTACTTTACCCGGCTCCTTGAATTTATCCGGGTAAGGCTCAACCCTGATGTTATCCGACAGACACTTAGGCCCAGCGAGATTAGTCGGAACCGGCCTCACTCGGGAAACGTGTGATCCTGCGGGGGGTGCGGCTGGACGCGGCACTGCTGCTGGTCCATGCACCGCAGACCCGGCCGCGGCTCTCCTCGCTCTGGAACTATCCACAATAGCTTGCGCCACGGATGCTGCTGGTACTGCTTGAACACGGGGAGGAGGCGACATTTGCTGCTGCTCTGCCCTCCGTCGCGCTGTGCTTATCTGAATATTGCCGGTATTGGCTCTTTGCTGGCTGATATACGGTGTCCCATGCATTCCACTTCTGTTGTCCGGGTAATTAACTTGTTGTGCCACTGCCGTGTGCAATAAATCGATCGCCCGTCGGGTCTGCTCCGCATGGGGTGACTCTCTTACGGGGATCTGATTCAATGCTAACGTTGCAGCATACACATTATCCATGGGGTTGTTGTAATGACCTGCTGGCGTGCGAAACCGCGATGGTGGTGGTAATGCATTGCCGGTAGTAACTCCAGTCTGCAATATGGGTAACCCGGCCTGCGTGTTTACCGGTTGTGCTCCTCCAGTTGCGGGTTGATGTACAGTTCCTTGGTTCGCCGCTGGAATCGGTTGGTCCTGAGGTGTGATGAATAGTGTGGCCGGGTTTATAACTCCACCTGTTGCTGGTAATCTGGTCTGGTGCCTTTGACGCACCCTGGTTGTCTCTTCTCGGAGCCGGTTCTCCAATGCATCTAGATCGCGCTGGCGCGCAGCTACCCCTTGTTTTTCTGCTTCCACTTGCCTTCTCTGTTGTTCCAATGCACGACGGGCTACATCTAGATCCCTAACACGTTCCGCCGCATTTTCCGGGGTTATGACTGTGGCTAGAACGGTGGGATCCAGGATCAGGTTGTTGTTGAACAGGGCCGGGTGTTGTGGATTTGAAGGACCCGCCCCTGGTGTCCGGTTTGCCAGATATCCGAACATGTTTGCCTACAACTCGCTATCCGCCGCATGGCTGGTAACTGATGCCGATTCTCCATCGACCCGGGTTAAGACCGGGTTCCCGTCAACCGGATTTTGCTGCTGGGCCAATGCTTGTGTTGTTCCGACAGAGGCCACGGTCACGTTCCCCTGATTAAGATTGGTTGCGGGGGCCGTGTAAACCGCGACCTGGCGCACAATGCTTGGCGTAGATTCGTATTCTTCTTCATCATCGCTGTCTTCCTCGTATCGGTCCTCCAGCAGGTGCAGGATAGACTCGGTGTCATCTTCTCTCATAACCCGGCCACGCGGGGTCCATGCCGGCTCCTCCGGCTGTTCCCTCTTCGTGGTGGGCTCTTCTGCCGGATCTATCGTCCCGACCGATTCCTCCCCATCGGACTAAACGCAGGTGGCCTCCCCTGACACAGAATCAAATCCAAAAACGTCAAGAGCTAAACCGGGCGTACGTACCATGCCAATGAAGACGTTGATCCGGCCGATTGTCACGACAGATCCGGATTCGAGCAGATCCGACTCTGGCCCCCAGCCAAAATCGTCCACCATCTTCTCTCCTTCGGGGTTGGTGTAGATCTCGCCGACGACGAGGTTCTTCATGTTCTCCCGAGCTTCTCCCGTGATGTAAACACCCTTGGACGTAGGCCCCACGGTGGGCGCCAACTGTCGTGGGATAATCACGGCAGACGTTACCGGGGGTAACTTGTCTTGGGGCGAATCGACTCGAGTGTTTGGGAGAGGGTTTAGCTCAAAGGAAACCATGGTGATATGCGATCTGGTAGCCGGCAATCAAGTCGCCGAGTCTACGATCTAATATATTAGCTCGATACTGGTGTTACAATAGGTACTCGAAATCTCTCGATCTGGCGATCGTATTCTTCCTCACGTAAAAGCTTGTCTATCCCTAACCTAGGGACTGGCTTATATAACATCCGGACCCCCTAGCTTATTCTCCAAGGCGTACTCTGAATCCTACCCGGACACTGCTTACAAACCCTAAACTTCCTTACCGGAACCCACAATCCGGATTACGAGGCCTTCGTTCCTGGGCCTTCTAGAAGCTTCTTTATCCTAAGCCGGGTCTTGCGCAGCGTCCTTTGGGCCGAGTTACTCCTTGGCGTTAGCCTACCGGGTTATCATCCCTCCATCAGTACTTGTCATTATTTGGTGGTGGATCCATTGTTTCAGATTGTGGTGTACCACATATGTCACCATACATGATCATGTTTGCACGTTGTGAGTAGTTCCCGCATGTTCCTGAGGGCATAGGATGAATTGGCAATGATTTGTTACATGAGATGAGTTGTTATTTGGTCTAGTATTTATATTTTATGTGATTCTATGATGGTGTTGTACGAACGTCGACTGTACAACACTTCACCTACATGGGCTCATAGGAGAACACCGTAGTGTAGTGACGTGATGATGTCTTTAGGTGACAGGAACTTGAGACAGAGTAGTTGAATTGCATTATGATGGTACTTGTATCGGGGACCTTAGAGCATAAGGCTATGGTGGGACATCATGTGTTAATAATTCTCGTGCTGTCATTTAATTGGCCACGTGATCCATCATAAGG
This sequence comes from Alopecurus myosuroides, assembly GCA_028641055.1. Taxonomy (NCBI): domain Eukaryota; kingdom Viridiplantae; phylum Streptophyta; class Magnoliopsida; order Poales; family Poaceae; genus Alopecurus; species Alopecurus myosuroides. Next base: position 125,211,944 of record CM054061.1, on the reverse strand, counting down.
GGTGATAGTTTATTTATTTAGCTATTCCTATTTGTGGCTCCGTCCGAAGAAGATTAAAACTAGACAAGATATACAAACATGTTATGCAATGAATCACTATGCCAGCTAAATCCGTGCAGCCCTCGGGAACGTTTTCCACATATAAGACACAAACACACACTTGAGCTTGTCCTCTTGCGCATTAGAGGATTGGGCTTTGTCTCTAATTGAGACCTACTACTTGCTGCAATTTACTTTCCGCATTTTACTTTACTTGCACTACACAATTAAAACACAAAAACACATGTTGCTTTTATTATTCCTTTGCTATTCTACTTACCAGTTCCTTCTGCTCCTCGTGGGTTCGACAACCTTTCTAATTCGAAAAGTACTACAATTGATCTCCTGCACTTGGGAGCCATCAAGACACTTTTCTGGCGCCGTTGCCGGGGAGCGTAGCGCTAATGGTAAGAAGTTTGGTAAGGAAACTTGAAAGCTGAATTTTACTTGCTATTGCATCCTGTTATTATTATGTCTTTTATGAGAGATGCTTCGCTGAAACTTGCTTTATATGAGAGTGCTTATGCTATTAAACCTAAAGTTGTTGAAAAAGCACCTCATGATGATGGTTATATTATTCCCCTTGAATTTGTTAAAGCTGTTAGGAATGAGTATTTTGCAGGGGATGGAACAAAGGCTGCAAGTGATCACATACGGGCTATTGAGGATATATGTGGGATAATTAGGCTCAAGGCTATTTCTGAGGAGGAGGTAAAATGCAAGTTATTGTACCAGTCCTTAACTGGTGATGCTCGAAAATCTTTCTTAAATATTTTTACTCCTAAAGAGGCTTATGAGAACCGTTGCTTTATATTTAATTTTTGGCCACACCTTGGAGAGAGTATTACTCAAGCTTGGGGGGGCTTAAGGACCTCCTTCGTAAGAATCCTTGTCATGATCTCACAAATAAACTTATATTAATAAACTTTTATGTGAGACTACCTGATAGGCTAAAGCAATATTTGGATGGTTCATCTGGTGGAAGCTTTACAAATAATACTGCAGAAGAAGCTTGGAATTTATTGGAAATTATTTCGAAGAACTCTGAATATTGGGACCTAGACAAAGGTAATGAAGCTTATTTTGATTATGGATATTCATGTGCAGAAAGTTTCTCTAGTTCTATTTTGTTCAAGAATGTTATTTAAGATTTTGGTCTTGATCCATATGTTGCAATTTAAATAGCTAAGAAATTTGCTGAGCACATTCGAATTCCTAAAAGTGGCTTTGATTATTATGTTGAACCTGTTAAATCTTCTATTGTTGTCCCTAAATTTATTAAAGAAACACCAGTGTCATCTATAGTAATAGAAGAATATATTGAACCACCTCCCTATCCTGAAAAAATCAAAGAGAATTTGCTTATTGTTGTTGCTGACAAAAGTAGAAAGAGATGTTCTCAACCTAAACAACAGGTGGAAGTCAAGAACCAAGTCTCTATTATTAAGCAATTAAATGAAGAAGATCCTGTTGATGTTTATTTATGTGAAGATGCTACCAAAGTTATTAAAGGGAATTCATCCAAAGTTGGTAAGCCAATTATATCATGCTCTATTGGAACTTCTTGTTATCATGGTTTATGTGATATTGGAGCAAGCATTAGTGTCATTCCATATTCTCTCTATCAAGAAATTAAGCCTGATATTGATCCTATCACCATGGAAGAAACAGGTATGACCATTCAGCTTGCTAATAAAGATTATATTAGTCCCTTTAGAATTGTTAGAGATGTTGAAGTATTGGTAGGGAAAATAAAATATCCTACTGATTTTATTGTGCTTGGTTGTCCACAAGATTCTTTCTGTCCTATTATATTTGGTAGAACTTTCTTACATACTGTTGGTGCTGAAATTGATTTGCCTAGAGAAAGGGTGTTTACTGAATGTGCTGGAGAGAAACTTGAATTTAATTTTTCTAAATTTGCTGATAAACCTGCTAAGAAAGAACCAAAATCTAAAGATATAATTGAAACTCTTGCTCATATAGCTGTAGCTTCATCAGACGTGGTGGAACGTTATATGCTTAATCAGGAAGAGCCATTTAATGATGCAGAAAAAGAAGCTTTAGAACAAATTGACGAAGGCATGGATCCTGGACCCCGCGGGTAAGGACACCCCATCTCAGGCCCAAGGTTAAGGCCCAAGAAGAGGAGCCCTTGGAGTATTCTAGAAGGCCTACGTGAAGCCCACCCGCACTAACTTGCGGGTTAAGTTTGGAAACTTGTAACCGACCTAGGGTTAGAATTCGAGTCCTCTCCGGGTAAGGTTTGAGACCTGGCCACCTATATAAGGCCAGGAGAGCCACCGGTAGAGGGCCAAGCAACACCTCACCATCGAAACCTTGAACTCGAGTCCTTACTCTCGATTCGAGTACCATCATTTTAACCGATCTTTTCATTAATACAGATCGACAAGAGGCAGGAGTAAGGGTTTTACCTCTACGAGGGCCCCGAACCTGGGTAAATCTCGCCCCCTGTCTAGCCGACGATTCCACCAGCGCTCATGGGTTCTCCTAATCGAAACCCGATAGGTTCACCTAAGGGATTTGTAGAGTCAGAGATTCGACAATTGGCGCCGACCGTGGGGACGACGGGCGCTGGATCACCGGCATCTTCGGCTTCATCGACAACCCACTCCCGTTGGAAACCATTGACTACGGCTCCGAACAATCCTATACGGATCGGATCTATCGTGGTCACACCTCACTCGCCGGAATCGCGCCCGGTATTCGAGGATCTGGAGAAAAGCGTCACCTTGACGTTCAGGAGCCTGAAATTCGTGACCAACAGGGACGAGATCCTCCACTTCTCGGATGAATCAGAAACTGAATCTGGAGCTGTCGACTCGCGCCGTCACCTGGAGAAAAGCGGCGAGTCCATCCGCTTCAACGCCAACGACTATCATACCCTCTCGACAGAGGAACCATCAAGAATTCAAAGAAACTTTCAATCTACGCCTAGGACGCACGAGCCCCGACTGGCTCAAGTCTGCATGGAAGGATCGGAACAAGCCTCGGAAACAGAACATAGCGCGGCAGAGCGCAACATAATCAGTGTCTCACGGGAATCTTGGAACCAAGCAAAGGAGGCTATGCGAACGAGCAAGCCACCCGCAGTCGGGGCTTCACACGAAGACATGGTTGCCTACCACTATCACCTAGTGAGAGCAGCCACGACCATCAAAGACGCTCGGACAGATCTGGCTCGCCGAAGAAGAGCGGCGGATGAGTCGAGCCAAAGGCGAGCCGGGCTGTCCATAACACCCTCGGTCGGAACCCGACCCGCGAGGAAGGGGCACGCATCTACATCCAGGAACAATGAGTCCCTAGCTGGAACAAGCAGATCGATCACTCCTTCTCTCATGCGAGTCGATGACGACGGCAATGTATACCCGCAAACTCCTGCTGCCGCGGTTCTAGCCGCAGCAAATTACATGCAGATGAATCAACCGACGGAAAGTGACCCTCGGGCGGAGCAGTATAAACAAGTACGCAAGGGATTAGGGCTGGCAGCCGCAAGGCTCGCCGCCTATGATCGAAAGAAAGCCGCAGAGCAGCTGGAGAAGGAACAGCAGAAGGAGAAAGAGAAGGATAGGGAGGCATCCCGCAAACGTAAGAGCTCTTCGCCAAGAAGGGACAGGTCGCCACGTCGTGGCCGAGGAAAAGAAGCATGTCGCCGTGATGACAGTCGACGCATCAGCGAAGGCAGTCCGACAGACAAAAGCTCGCGGCATCATAGCAGCCGCTCGCGAAAGCGAAGCAAGGAACCAAGGAAGGATGCCGACCGCGACCGAACAGAATACGACGCGCGATCAGATCTCGCTCAAAAAAGGGTGGACAAGGCAAGGGCTTCGCGATATCACGAGCGCTCTTCGTCCGGCTCCTCGGATGACGAAACCTGCGGCGTTCTCTGCTTTGCCCGCAGTATCCGCGAGGCACCTCTACCCAAAAGATTCAAGCTTAGCACGGAAGTGACGAAGTATGACGGCTCACTCGAGCCCTCTCAATGGCTAAGCGATTACCTCACGGCAGTAAAATGCCAACGTGGGAACAAAAACACGGCTATGCAATACCTCAATTTGCATCTCACCGGCGCGGCCCGCAGTTGGCTGGAAAGAAGACCAAAATCTTGCTACGCATCGTGGGATGACTTGCACCGCGATTTTTGCAAAAATTTCCAGTCGACTTACAAGAGGCCAGCCACCATTGAAGAACTGCGAGCATGCAAGCAGAAAAGTGGCGAATCCACCCGCGAGTACATCCAGCGATGGACTATGCTCAGGAATACCGCAGGAACTATCTCGGAAGAAGTAGCGATTGAAGCCTTCGCAAAAGGCGCCCGAAGAACGACTTTCAGAGAAGAACTGGGCAGAGCCGCACCCAAAACTATTGGGGAGCTGATGAACATAGCCGAAAAATGGGCTAACGGAGAAGATGCGGTGCGCAATGAGAGAGCCTCATCACCTACGCACGATGAAGACTGTCATGGCCGGAGGAAAAGGAGGAAATATTACGATCACGAGGACCGAGAGGAGTTGGTAGCGGTGGAATTCACGCGAAGCCGCGACTCCGGTCGCCGTGGGAATCGCGAGTGGAGACCAAAGGCTGAAGAAAAATCACCTGAGGAAGACCTCGATGGATACTGCTCGCTACATCTGTTTACAGATAAGCGCACGGGCAAAACTAAGGCAACGCACCTTCTTAAGGATTGCCGAAAGTTTATTGATATCTCAGAAGCACTCGCCAGAAAAAGATCTGCAGCCACCCAAAATTACCCACCGCTTCCAGGAGGAGGCCACCAAGGATTCCAACCGCCACAACCCCCACCTCCACCAGCAAATCGAAACATGGCATTAGCTGCGCTACCTGCACCACCAGCACAAAACTCCGGGGCCAATGCGTACCCGAATCCAGCAGGGCAACTCGCGATGATCCAGAAGGTATGTCCATCCCGCAGAGCTCAAAAGACTAACACGAGGCAATTGTGCATGGCTGTGCAGACACCGCCAACAAAAACAGAGTACTTGAAGATGGCAGACCAGCCGATAACATTCTCGATGAAGGACCACCCGCCACGAGTCTATCGACCAGGACACGCCGCCCTTGTCATCCAAGCACAAATTGGCAACTATGACTTGGCCCGCGTATTCATGGATGGTGGCAGTGGCATCAACATTATCTACGCGGATACACTCCGTCGGATGAACAGGAACTTGGACGGCCTCCAGGAATCAGAAACATCCTTCCACGGGAAAGTTCCAGGAAAGGCAATCCGTCCACTCGGAACAATCAACCTAGAAGTTGTGCTGGGCACTAAGAGCAACTACAGAAGAGAATTCCTCGACTTCGAAGTCGTCGATTGGCCTTCACAGTACCACGCCATTCTTGGTCGAACAGTGTTCGCCAGATTCATGGCAGTACCGCACTACGCCTACCTGAAGCTCAAATTACCTGGAGAATATGGCGTAATCACCATCTACGGAGACTTTCAGAAATCCAACAAGTGCGACATTGAATTCAATGAGATCGCAAAATCTTTCGGGATGCAAGAAGAACTTCAAGAGCTGACAAAAACCACGGATCACTCCGTGATGCCCCTCACAAAGAAAAACGCGCCTGAACTGGAGTTCAGCGCTAACAGTGACACCCGAAAGCATCAAGTGCACCCGACAGATTCTGCGAAGACAGCGATGGTCTTCATCACCCTTCCGCAAGCATAGGAAAGCGCGCTCGTCGAACTCCTCCGTGAGTACTGGGAAATTTTCGCCTGGCAGCCATCAGATATGCCAGGAATACCCAGGGAGTTTGCCGAGCACTCACTCGAAGTCTTTCCAGATGCCAAACCCATGAAACAAACTACTCGACGATTTTCAGAACCCAAGCAGAAGGTGCTTGGAGAAGAAGTAAACAGATTGATAGCAGCAAAATTCATCAGGGAGATCAAGATATCCACTTGGTTAGCAAACCCGGTGCTGGTCCCCAAAAAGAACACGGACATCCTTCGGGTATGCATCGACTACATGTCGTTAAACAAGCACTGTCCCAAGGATAACTTCCCCCTCCCGCGAATCGACCAGATCGTGGACTCTACGGCAGGCTGTCAACGCCTCTCTTTCCTGGACGCCTATTCGGGATATAATCAGATCCGGATGAAACGGGAGGACGAAGAAAAGACAACATTCATCACACCACACGGTGTATACTTCTACACGACAATGCCCTTCGGGCTCAAGAACGCAGGCGCAACATACCAGCGCTGCATGCAAAAATGCCTCGCCAAGCTCATTGGCAAGAACGTACAAGTGTACGTTGACTACATAGTCATCAAGACTCGAGTTGAGAGCACACTCCTCGAGGATATTAGAGAAACATTCGACGCCCTCAACGCATACAGGATCAAGCTCAATCCGACAAAATGCGTCTTCAGCGTTCCAGCAGGGAAACTTCTCGGGTACCTGGTATCCGCCAGAGGCATCGAAGCTAACCCAGAGAAAATACAAGCAATCTTGACAATGAAGGAGCCAACCAATCTACGCGGAGTCCAACAGCTCGCAGGGCGACTAGCCGCCCTGAGCAGGTTCATCGCACGATTGGGAGAGCAAGCGTTACCCTTCTACAAGTTGCTGAAGAAGACGGACAAATTCGAGTGGACACCAGAAGCTAAGCAAGCATTCACGAACTTAAAGCGATCGTTGCAAAGCAGGCGAGTCCTTGCAACACCGCAAGAAAGGGAGCCACTCTACTTGTACCTAGCCGCCACAAACCAGGTCATCAGCACAACAATCGTAGTCGAACGACCTGAGGAGGGCAAAGCGTACGGAGTTCAGCGACCAATCTATTACATCAGCGAAGTGCTCTCGCCATGCAAGCAACGATATCCTCATTACCAGAAGCTCACATATGGAGTTGTTCTTATAGCCCGAAAGCTCAAGCACTACTTCCAGGAACACGCCATCACAGTGGTTAATGATGCGTCACTCGGGACAATCATGAACAACCCCATGGCATCCAGAAGAATAGCCAAATGGAGCATCGAGTTGGGCGCTTGGGACATCACTTATGCAGGACGTAACGCAGTCAAATCCCAGGTACTCGTGGAATTCCTAAGCGAATGGACAGAGCTACAAACGCCAGGACCGCCTGAGTACACGAGCAACTGGATAATGTACTTTGACGGGTCCAAACGAAACGAAGGAGCAGGAGCTGGAATTGTCCTCATACCACCTAGGGGAGACAAGCTGCAATACGTCCTACGGTTGGACTTTCCACCCGATGATCTGGCATCAAACAATGACGCAGAATATGAAGCTCTGTTGCATGGGATGAAGATGGCAGTTGCCTGTGGAGCCACCCGACTAATGATCTACGACGACTCCAATCTCATCGTACAACAAACAATGAAAGAATGTGACGCAGTTGCCGAAAACATGGTCGCATATCGCGACATGTACAACCTACTCGAAGGAAACTTCAAGGGATGCGAGATGAAGCACATTGCGAGATCCAGTAATGAAGAAGCAGATAAATTGGCAAACATGGATTCTACAAACACACCCATACCGCCAGGAATATATTTCGAGAGGATGACCAAGCGCTCTGTCAAAGTCAAAAAAGCTGCAGGAACACCCACAACACAAGAAACAAAGGTCAGCCCGCAAGTCGCCATCATCGAGCTTATTCATAACATTTCACGACAGGTTTTTCTGATCGAGCCATTCTGGACACAGAAATACCTCGACTACCTGTCCACCAAACAGCTCCCGGCAGATCCTCGTGAGGCTCGACAGATAGTCAGACGCAACAAATCCTTTCGGGTAATCAATGGAGAATTATACAAGCAAAGCATCTCAGGTATACTTCAGCGCTGTATCGCACCCGAAGATGGCAAAGAGTTACTCCAGGACATCCACCAAGGAGACTGCGGGCATCACGCTAGCTGGAAAGCAATCATGGGAAAAGCCTTCCGAGCGGGATTCTATTGGCTCACAGCAGCCACCGACGCAAAGGAGCTAGTCGAACGATGCGATGCTTGCCAGCGATTCGCGCCAAGACCACATGCACCTGCTACGGAACTGCACATGATACCCATCGCCTGGCCCTTTGCGCAATGGGGGCTAGACATGGTAGGACCATTACGCAAGTCCACACCAGGTGGATATACACACTTGCTGGTCGCAGTCGAGAAATTTACCAAATGGATCGAGGCCATGCCAGTAACTTCGGCTAGTGCCCAATGCGCAGTCAAGTTCCTCGACTCCATCGTATGCAGATTCGGGGTACCACATGACATCATTACAGACAATGGCACAAACTTCACAGCAAAGGAAACACAACAGTTTTGCGAGGACAAGGGCATCGACTTCAAGTTTGCTTCAGTTGCCCACCCGCAAACGAACGGGCAAGTCGAAAGATCCAACGGCTTAGTTTCAGCTGGAATCAAGAAACGTCTACTCGATCGTCTACACCCAGCAGCCAGACATTGGGCCGAAGAGTTATCTCCGTGCTATGGAGCCTCCGCACGACTCCAAACCGATCCACAAACTACACGCCATTTTTCATGGTATACGGGGCAGAGGCAGTCCTTCCCGAGGATGTTCGGTTCAGCGCCCCACGAGTTGTGGCTTAAGCGAAGAAACCTCAAACAGGGCACTCGCGGAAGATATGGATGCACTCGATGAGATGCGCGATATGCGCTCGCAAGATCCGCAGTATATCAATAATCACTGCGAAACTATCATAGTCGCCGTATACGCCACAGAGCATTCGCGGTTGGAGATCTAGTGCTGCGACTCAAGCAGAAGGAAGGACACAAGCTCGAGCCACCATGGCAAGGACCCTTCATCATACACGAAGTCATCCCAGGTGGAGCCTACAGGCTGAAGAATCCATCGACTGGAGGAATCTATTCCAACCCTTGGAATATCGCACACCTCCGCAAATTTTATCCCTAGATTTACATGTTCTCACAACAAATAAGGCTATACTAGCCACTCCTGTAGCCCGAATACATGACTTCTCAGTCATAGCAATAAAATACATGGTTTCTCAACCATATTTACTCGAAGATTATTTATTCTTGCATGCTAAATAGTTACATGTACACACCCCATAAACACACGGGGGCTACGCCTACAACTAAGCATCACAAGAAAATTTATACACACAAGGTTACACACCTTACAACAGTTTTTACAAACTATACAGCATCACAGAATGTCCACATTCAACAATCAATCATGGCGATAAGCATTCTCAGTCGCTAACACTCTATCTACTTCCTCAGAGGTTAGTCGAATGATCTTCTCCGCTGCAGGACGAACAACATCGTAATGCGGAGAAATATCATCGATTGGACCATCCGGAAGCCTAGCTACGGAGTTAAAATTTACTTCGGGATGCCATATTCGGACAAAGGAGAGAGCCACCACCGCGCCGCAAGTCATCTGATTGCGTACGCACTCGCGAATTTCTCCCTCTTGCCCGAAGAGCCCGAGGAGATAGCTCCAGTCTTCAGGACCCCTTTCAAGCGGGTAGAATGCAGCGTTCATCGCGATCAAGACCTCGTGAAAAGAACTCACGAGAACTTTTACCTGGGAGACACGGAACTTCAAAGTAGCCAACACAAAACCTTGGCTGCGATCAGACCAAAAATTATTCGCATGAGGCCTTGAGCTGCGAGCTTCTTGAAGAATGTGGTTTTCTACCCACTGTTTTTCCTCCCTATCATCCGGTTTAACAACTGAAGAACAAATATGCGTGATTAGGTAAGGAAACAAGACAAAGAAGACCTGGGGGCTGTATTACTTACACACCAGTTCCCTAGCAAGAGAAGCCAACTCGTCCATCACAAACTGCTCGCGTTCAGTCGCCAGTTTTTGCTTGGACTTCGCCACATCGGCTACCCCACGCAACGCTTTCAGCCTGCGCTCACCATCGGCTACACGATCACGGAGACCCGCCAAGGTCCCAACAGCGGCAACAAGTGGATCAACTCGGGCAGCAGGTCCACTTGAGGGTTCTGCGACCACCTCGGCTACCTGAAGATCAAAAAGAAGATTAAAGGAATAAGGTGCCCTACTCGAGATATATTCACCACATATTCAACAGGTGCTCGGGGGCTACTCCCATCGGGAGAAGACAAACAATTGCAAAAAGCATTTTCAGAAGAACGCCTCGATTAAAGACAGTGAAAATACGGGAATACATCCCAAGGTTCATTACAATCAAGCTGGTAAAGCAAAAGAAATACAAGCCTAAGAAGCTACAGTGGTGCTCCCACTCGCGGCAGTCGTCCCTCCCTTAAGTCGAGCAAACAGCTCAGACAGCTTCCGAGCAAGGATGGCGGCTGGCTCGCCAAAACGAGAGAGCCGTACCTTTTTGCTCGTGGAGGGGTCGACTGGGAGATCCGAATAAGCCTCCTCCAAGCCGCTAACTCCATGCGCCAACGCGAACTGGATGGCCGTCTTCGCCCCAGACTCCGACTGAGCAACCGCGTAGGCATCCAGGACATTGCTCCCCGAGAAGATCTTCAGCAGGTCACCTAGCGCGGATGGAGAGGAAGCATTGACGAGAAGGCGACCATGCAGCTGCGTCAACACTTGAGTTGCGTTGCCAACCAAGGAGCAAATTCCTTCAGCATGCCTCCTGAGCTGGGCGAGGGAATCCGTCAGCGCGTCCACCCGCTGGATTCCTGGAAGCTCCAGAGGAACACAAAGAAGACCTACAAAAGAAGAAGAGCGTCAAAAATCAATACAACAGAAAATAAATTATAAACCCAAAATAACTCACCCGCAAAGCCCCCGGCAAGGGGACGGATAAAATCGACAAGATCAGCATCCGCCTTGGTGCTGGCCGTCTCCAACTTCTTTAAGGCCTCTTGGGCAGAAGCAAGTCTCCCTTCGAGGTCAGCCGAAGACATGCGGGAGGATTCCAGATCTTGGCGAACAGCCGCCAGCTCAGCCTCCAGAGCTATTGCCCGAGTAGAAGCATCGTCCTTCTTGGTCTTCGAAAACTCAAGTTGAGCTGCACAACAATATCTATTAGAATCGAACAACTAATGGGAAAGGTGCAAACAGAAAAAGAAAGGAGGCTGAGCTTACTTCGAAGAAGCTCGTTTCCAGAAGTGAGTCGACTGCGCTCCGCTCGAAGGAACGAACAGTCAGATTCGGCGAGGACAACACGGCGCCCAATCGCCGCAAGGGAGTCAATGAGCGACTGCAAGAAATTCAGAGATAGAAAAATTAGAAGAGAAGAATTGGAGCATGTACCCGATTACAATCAATCGACTACAGCCTCGGGGGCTACTCCCATCGGGAGCACTGCCGTGCACCCGATAAAATAAAGAAGAAGGAAAAGACAGTTTTTGAGCCTGTAGCCGATCACATGTAATCGACTACAGCCTCGGGGGCTACTCCCATCGGGAGCACTGTCGTGCACCCGATAAACAAATTAAAGACAAGTAACAGAATTTACCTGGCCCTTGGCACGGGAGAGGGGATCTGCGGAGCTACCCGACACCTCCTTTGAAGTTGAAGCCCCGACAGCTAAACTAGGAGTTTCGTGTTCCATAGTCGCTGTCTTGGGGGCTACGCTGGGCGAATTCTGGACGGTTCCTGCAGTGGGAGCCTCATCCGCAGCTCCTGCCTTACTCCTCCTTTCGGGAGGAAGAGAAGAGGCGTACCTGCGAGGACTAATGGTTTGCAGTCTGCGACAAAAGACAAAGCGTCAACACAGATGCAAAGGAAAAACGTTCGACTAAGAACGAGGAGAAAAACTTACTCATCGTCTTCATCCTCATCCAGCATATCCGCATTCCAGGCGGTCTGGATAACTGGGAATGAGGAAGAAGGGGTGCGCGTTTGCAGAGGAGTAGCGTGGATGGGCTCCTTCCCGGGCGACTCTTCCAAGGAGTTGTCCTTAGAAGTGGCCTCATCGCCTTCTACCCGACGATGTTTATAACGATCGCCACCCGAGTCTCCTGCGTCATCCGAAGAATCTTGGTCGGAGCCCGAAGAAGCGTCGGCAACACTGGTGTCGGCTGGGCCTTCCAGGTTACTCGTCAACAACTCTGAGGCCTCCGCCCCAGATACAGGAGGATAGCAGGTGGCCATGGACAAACTCTATGGAAAGCAGAAGAAAGCAAGGAAAAATTCAAGCAAGGAAAAATTAATTCGACTGAAACTCAGAACAAACAAGAAGATAAAAGAAGAGGTGAAGAATAAACTCACCACGGCCGGCGGAGGCTTCGACCCGTCAAAGGCTGCAACTGTGCAGTCGGGAAATTTCTCTCCCACCTTCAGGCTAGTGATAGCCGCGATTTTCTTCTCGAACTCGACGTTCGAGAGCTCCTCGCGACTCACTCCGCTAGGGTCCTTAGAGCCTTGGTACTCCCACATTGTGGAAGGCCTGAGTTGCAGAGGCTGGATTCTGCGCCTGAGGAAGACGGCCGCCAGATGCAGTCCGTTTAATACAACCCCAGCACTCTGGTCGCGAAGGGTGGCCACCCTGGCGAGTAGCGGCGCGACGACCTCGGTTTCTTCAGTCGACAGCTTGTGCGCCCAGGACCTCCTCTTCTTCAGAACAGCGAACGGGTGGAATTCATGAGTTCCACCCGAGCTGTTGTCGATGACGTAGAACCATTTTTTCCTCCATCCCTGGGCGGAGTCGATGAAGTGCATGTTGAAGTAGCTGGACTCCAATCGAGCTTGGATCCCGAAGCCACCCGTGCGTAGCGGCTCACCAGGTTCGGAGTCCACCTGCGATTTCTCGCAGAAGATCCAAACCTTGAAGAGAGCCCTCCAGCGCCCCCAATGTGGGCGAATGCCTAGGAAGCATTCGCAGAACACGATGAAGCACGATATATGCTGCACCGCGTTCGGGGGAAGATCGTGAAGCTGTATGCCATAGACATACAGCAACCCGAGAAGAAATGGATGGAAGGGGAAAGAGAGGCCGCGCGACACGTGGTCCGCAAAGACCACGTGTTCGTTCGCTTGCGGGTTGGGTACCTCCTCCTTCTTGCCGAGGCGCACCCGCTTCTCGGACTCCGCTGGCAGTAGTCCTTCCCGCTGCATCTCCTTGACGCTTTTTGCAGTGGTGTTGGGCGACCTCCAGTCGCCCGAGCGCGGCGCAGGTTTCACTGAGGCTTCCCCGGATGCGGAAACAGCAGCGTCGCGTTTCTTTCCACCGGCCATGGCTGACAGCATGAGCTTGAGGAGAGGAAGAAGATGGGCGCGAAGAAGAAGATGGATTGGAGACGAAGGCTGGGAAAGTTTTACCGCAGCGCAAACACCCGTACTTATACACGGAGCGAATCAATCCTTGCCACTCGATGCACCACGTGTCGCTCATCGCTACCACCACGTGTGAAGATGAAATGAAGGGGCGGTGAACGCTGTTTCCTGCCACGATCTCAACAGAAGATCGTGCGCATTTACTGTGCGGTTTGCGTGAAAACCGGGAACGACGTCTCGTTTCCCGGTCAAAAAGCTGACCAGGTGGGCCAGCCCTATCTGCTCGCACTCCGTCACGTCCCATCGGGAGGAGAAAAGTGCGCCATGACGTCATAGCGCGCATCATCAAGACAAAAAAGTTTCGAATGGAAAGTTCAAACACGAAAATAACTTCGTATGAACAAAATTCCTTCGAATAGAAACAATTCTTTCATAAGCAAAGAAACAAAATCTCTTTAAACAAGAGAAAGATACCCTACACACGAAAACTCTTTCGTATGGGTGCAGCATCCCAAACATGAAAACTCTTTCATATGGGCGCAAAAATTCCTAACACGAAAACTCTTTCGTATGGATCTATTAACTCAAACAATTATTCGGGTAGGCGGAACCTACCTTTTTTCACACATGATATTCACACATCATAAAAACCTGGATTGTTCAGCCGACTAGGCACATCCGGATGCCATATTCTTCGAATATGAAGGTAAGACCCAAAAGATCTCTCTTGAGGGCCTGGAATCGCACTCAAAAGCTGCGTCCTCCGGTATGATTCCGTGTCAACAACACGAAGAAAAATCCTAGCGGACGCGCCGGGTACCCCCATAGGTTAAGTTCGACTCGATAAGACCACAACGGCCCAGTCACCTTACCGGGTTCGAGTCGGAGGTCTCGAATCTGTGTAGGCCAGAAATGTTTTTGCCCTAGTCGCAATTAATTGGCCCTGATCTCTCGGGAGAGCCAAGCTGCCGCGCCGCATCCTTCTGCGATAAAAAGCCATAAAAACAGGCACTTGCTTTGCTCGATACTCGAGTATGAAAGCTTATTATACAGGGTACGCGCCCTCTAAACAGGAAAACAACCAAGCTGGTTACCCGCAGGAAAGAAAGGCCAAGATTTGACCGTCTACTCGACTGGAAAAAACCCACTCGAGCAAACGCTCGGGGGCTACTGACGAAGGCATGGATCCTGGACCCCGCGGGTAAGGACACCCCATCTCAGGCCCAAGGTTAAGGCCCAAGAAGAGGAGCCCTTGGAGTATTCTAGAAGGCCTACGTGAAGCCCACCCGCACTAACTTGCGGGTTAAGTTTGGAAACTTGTAACCGACCTAGGGTTAGAATTCGAGTCCTCTCCGGGTAAGGTTTGAGACCTGGCCACCTATATAAGGCCAGGAGAGCCACCGGTAGAGGGCCAAGCAACACCTCACCATCGAAACCTTGAACTCGAGTCCTTACTCTCGATTCGAGTACCATCATTGTAACCGATCTTTTCATTAATACAGATCGACAAGAGGCAGGAGTAAGGGTTTTACCTCTACGAGGGCCCCGAACATGGGTAAATCTCGCCCCCTGTCTAGCCGACGATTCCACCAGCGCTCATGGGTTCTCCTAATCGAAACCCGATAGGTTCACCTAAGGGATTTGTAGAGTCAGAGATTCGACACAAATATTATGGCAGCAACCTCCACAATTACAATTGCATATCCCACCTGATAATCTAGGAGTACTCCCACCTCCTAAAGGAGATCCAAGTTTTGAATTAAAGCCTTTGCCTGAAAATCTGAAATATGCATACTTGGATAAGAAAAATATATATTCTGTTATTATTAGTGCTAACCTTTCACCTGAGGAAGAAGAGAAATTACTTGATGTGCTTAAAGCTCACCGTAAGGCTATTGGTTATTCTCTTGATGATCTTAAGGGCATAAGTCCAGCTCTATGTATGCATAAAATTAATTTGGAAGAAGATGCTAAACCTGTTGTTGATTTCCAACGCCGTCTACATTCAAAAATGAAGGAAGTGGTAAGAAAGGAGGTAATTCGACTCATAGAGGCTGGTATTATTTATCCTATAGCTGATAGTAAATGGGTTAGTCCTGTTCATTATGTTCCTAAGAAAGGTGGAATTACTGTGGTTCCTAATAAAGATGATGAACTTGTTGCTCAACGTATTGTTGTTGGTTATAGAATGTGCATTGATTATAGAAAATTAAATAAAGCAACTCGTAAGGACCATTATCCATTGCCCTTTATTGATCAAATGCTAGAGAGATTATCTAAACATTCTCACTTTTGTTATTTAGATGGGTATTCAGGCTTCTCTCAAATTCCAGTTCATAGTGATGATCAGGAAAAGACCACTTTTACTTGCCCATATGGTACATTTGCTTATAGGAGAATGCCTTTTGGTTTATGTAATGCGCCTGCTACTTTTCAGAGATGCATGAATGCTATATTTGCTGATTATATTGAAAAGATAGTGGAAGTCTTTATGGATGATTTTTCGGTGTATGGTACTTCTTTCGATAATTGCTTGTTCAACCTTAACAAAGTTTTGCAGCGTTGTGAAGACCAACACCTTGTTCTTAATTGGGAGAAGTGTCACTTTATGGTAACAGAGGGAATTGTTCTTGGGCATCGTATTTGTGGAAGAGGAATAGAAGTTGATCCAGCAAAAATTGAAGCTATTGAGAAATTACCATATCCAAGAGACATCAAAGGTATAAGAAGTTTTCTCGGTCATGCAGGTTTTTATCGTAGGTTCATTAAAGATTTCTCTAAAATATCAAAGCCTCTAACCAATCTTTTGCAAAAGGATGTTCCGTTTTCTTTTAATGATGATTTCATAGAATCCTTTAATGTTTCAAAGGAAGCCTTAATAACTGCACCTATTATTCAACCTCCTGATCGGAACTTGCCCTTTGAAATTATGTGTGATTCTAGTGATTATGCAGTTGGAGCTGTTTTAGGCCAAATGGTTGATAAGAAATTGAATGTTATTTACTATGCTAGTAAAACACTAGATGGTGCTCAAAGAAATTATGCTACAACTGAAAACGAATTTTTAGCGGTAATATTTGCATGTGATAAATTTAGATCTTACATAATTGATTCAAAAGTCACCGTGCACTCTGATCATTCTGCTATTAAATATTTGATGAATAAGAAAGATGCTAAGCCTAGGCTAATAAGATGGGTACTTTTGTTGCAAGAATTTGATTTACACATAGTAGATAGGAAAGGAGAAGATAATCCCGTAGCTGATCATCTTTCTAGAATGGAAAATATACCTGATGATCCTATTCCTATTAATGATAGTTTTGCTAATGAACAACTTGCCCTTGTTAGTGTTTCTAGTGCTAAAGTTGCATCTCCTTGGTTTTCTAATTATGCAAATTTTATTGTTGGGAAAGTTATGCCACCACAATTTACTTACCAGCAAAGAAAGAAATTCTTTTATGACCTTAGACATTATTTTTGGGATGATCCATTCTTGTATAAGAAAAGTGTTGATGGCATTATTAGACGTTGTGTACCTGAGCATGAACAGCAGGCTATTATAAGAGATTGTCATGACAGTCCCTATGGAGGACATCATGCAGGAGATCGTACTGCAGCAAAGGTATTACAATGTGGTTTTTATTGGCCTACTCTATTCAAGGATTGTGCTGAATATATTAAAACTTGTGATAAATGTCAAAGAGTAGGAAACATTGGTAGAAGGAATGAAATGCCTATGAACTATACATTACCACTTGAACCATTTGATGTGTGGGGTTTTGACTTTATGGGACCATTTCCTGCATCTAGTACAAAACATACTCACATTTTGGTTGCTGTTGATTATGTTACAAAATGGGTAGAAGCAATTCCTACTAAGAGTGCAGACCATGCCACAGCCATGCAAATGCTTAAAGAAATTATTTTCCCTAGATTTGGTGTTCCTAGATTTTTAATTACTGATGGTGGATCTCATTTTATGCATGGTGTTCTTAGAAAACATTGGCAAAATATAAAGTTAATCATAGAATTGCATCACCCTATCATCCTCAAACTAGTGGACAAGTTGAATTAAGTAATAGGGAAATTAAACTTATTTTAGAGAAAATAGTAAACAAAGCTAGATCTGATTGGCCACTTAAAATTAATGATGCATTGTGGGCTTATAGAACTTCTTATAAAAACCCTATGGGTATGTCTCCTTATAAAATGGTTTATGGAAAAGCATGTCATTTACCCGTTGAATTAGAACATAAAGCTAGATGAGCTATTAAGAAATTAAATTTTGATTTAAAAACAGCGAGGAGGAAGAGATTGCTTGACCTAAATCTATTAGATGAATGGAGGAATGAAGCATATGAAAGTGCAAAATTGTTTAAAGAGAAAGTTAAAATTTGGCATGACAAGAAATTAAAAGAAAGGAATTTAAAGTAGGTGATCAAGTCCTATTGTACAACTCTCGTTTTAATTTTTCTGCAGGGAAATTAGCTTCAAAATGGCAGGGTCCATTGGTAGTACAGGAGGTATACCGTTTGGGGGCCATCCGTCTTCACGGTGATATGAAAGGTAAACCTCATGTGGTCAATGGACAACGCCTAAAACATTATATTGCAGGAAAGAGCTTCATAGGAACCATCGAGGAGATAAAGTTAATGACACCGGAGGAGGTAATTGTAAGGGATCCTGCAGTTTCAGAAACCCAAATTCAATAATTTACAATTATTGTGTTTGGAAGTTTCTCGGAATTGCATGAAAACTTACGGAACTCATTTTTTATGGAAATTAACGTGTGGGACAAGAAAATTGGAAGGAATTGGACCTCGAGGGGGAAAAGAGGACCCCACACGCGGCCAGATTCCTTGGCCGCGTGGAGGTACCCCTTTTCCACCTCAGAGTCCCGTTCCGTCTCGTTTTCGACTCCGACGCTTCGTCTTACCCCAAAAACCGTCAATATATACCCCCTTTTGTCGATCTAATCCCGCACCGAGAGTTCTGGCACGATCTTTGTTTTGTCTATTCTGTCTGTCAGGTTTTCCAAGCCATGAGTTCGGGAGACTCCTACCAATGCACCTTCGTGGACGATGATGATGATGAGCTTGAGGGCAACAGCCCCACATCCATCCACAGGAGGAATAGGAAGAGGAAGGACTACTCGGATGACGAGGACGTGGAGCTTCGCGAGATCATGGATGAAGAACCTGACGAGGAAGATGACGAGGCCATCTTCGACATACCACCTCTTGCAACAGCACCTCCATCACCAATCCCTGTTGCTGGCGTACGGGTGAACATGTATTTTGGAAACAGGAGACAGTCCGCACGTATGAGCACCGGAGTGGAAAACTCCCAAGGAGACGGTGGAGAAGGACCTCATGGAAAGGTTGGGAAAAGCTGCAGGAGCATTTGAGCAAGCCTATAACCTCATGATGCGCATCATTGGAGAGCTTGAAGACAACTATGAAGAGAAGAAGAAGAAGAAAGATTGGTGGTCTGAGTACGAGAAGAAGGGAGAATGAAGAAATTACCGCAACCATCTAAGCTTGGGGGAGTTTCACCTATCCCCCGTCTTTTATCAGCTTTATCATGTCTATCTAGTTTTGGTGTGTCATGCTTTTATTATCTAGTTATCGTTTTCGTTTAGGCTTGAGTGAGCTCATTGAGCATTATCATGCATCCCCGTCTTATGGTTTATCAATGAATAATAAAGTATGGTGTCATCCATGATTCCCTTGTTTTGGGGATTTATGGGTAACACTCATGCAAATGAGCATGGCATATTTAGAGGTTTCAATCACATCTTGCCTTGAAATTAAATAACTTGAGTGTGTTGGACAATTGTAGAATTATCTCAATATGACATAAATCCACTATCTATCTATTAGCTTAATGGCTATTCCGAGCATGTTCACCATGTTATAGTTTCATTTATGCTCTAAATTAAGATGCTTATGTTATTAATTGGCATGGGCTGAATTTGGGATAAGACTCTCATGAACTTTTGAATGCACACATTTATTTCTATTGCACTTAACAAACATGACCCATTAATGGGAGCTAAAAGTTTTGTGCTTGACAAGGATTTTGGTTGGGAGTTGGCTAACACGTGCATCACGTGAAAAGCTTTCAACATTGCACAAAGAAATTTTATATTTAGTTGATGTCATGTGCTTTTTTTTTGGACTCCTGCCATGCCGAAATGAAATAGAGGAATAGTGAGTTTTGATGAGTAGGTATATATGACTAGAGAAATTGCATTGGGCCGCTAACCCAAGCCATGCTTGATCATGGTGGAAATTTACTTACAGCTAGAGTGGACTCTACAAACACATCCTATAATAAAATAAGAAGCTATGCATATAGTGAATAAAATAAAAAAGGATGATGAGTCTACTCCGTTTGTTCATCTTGTTATTGTGACATGGGCTGGTTTCTATGTCATGGGGCAAGAGGTACCTCTTTGCAATTCTCTATGATGTCATTAATACTTATTATGATTGTACAAAGCTTATTAGGAATCTTAAGTTGAGTAATCATGGAGTAGGTTTTCACACTCACGGGGCATGCGACATTCAACCAACACCTTGTCAACCACATAACTTCAACATTCATAAATTAAGATGCTAATGATAAAGGGGCAATGAGAGTCTTAGCCCAATGGATGCCACATTACAATTAGTAATTTAAGCTGAATAGTTTGGAAACTAAATGAGACTTGATCATGTTTTACCTCTACTCATTTATCTTTCTCCAAATTAAAGAGTATAATTCGATTGTCCAACATACAATGGTTATTTGCTTTCAAAAGTATGGGGTGTTTGCTAGAGCTTCGAATATGTTATCCTTATGTGTATGAGTTCTATTCATTCATCTTGAATTATAACTGACATGAAGATGATACAATGCCCGTATTTATTTTATCAACCATAAGTCCATTGATGCATGTAATGATCTATGTCCTTATTTACTCGAGGACGAGCAAAGGTTTAAGCTTGGGGGAGTTGATACGTGCATTTTATATCATCATTTATACCCTCCATATAGGCATTATTGGGATGTTTTATCAATGTTATGTCATTGTTTTGCATGTTTTAGATGATTTTATGGGACTTTCCTACAAAGTCCCTATTTTTGGTATTTAATTTCTAGGTGTCAGAAAACACCTGTTTTCATGTTTTTGATGTTTCAGGAGCTACAGGTATCCAAATTGCGAAAGGAAAGAAACCCTGTCAGTTTTTCTTCGGGAGAAAGGCCGTGGGCACAAGACACATAGGAGGAGGGCCAGGAGGCCCAAAAGGGTGTAGCCCACGCGGCCAGATTCCCTGGCCGCGTGTGGGGCCCCCAAATGGGCCCACAGAACCTCCTCCCCGAGGTCTTTTTGCTGACGACTCTGTCTTCCCCGAAAACGAACACCCTAATTTTCCCGAGACGAGTCGGAGCCGCCAGGGGGGCGAAACTCTCGAAACTCTCCGCGGGGGAGACAGATCCTGCTGCTCCAGAGCTCCGGAGAAGGGGGAAATCATCCCCATCTTCATCCCCATCTCCTCCTTGGCGTGGGAGGAGGCATCTCCATCACCATCCTCACCAGCACCTGCATCTCCACCATCACCATCACCGTGATCCACTCCGTTCCCCTCGTAGTTTGATCATTGCTACACCCTAGGTACGTGTTATTGTACTCTGTTGCATGTTTGGGATTGAGTACTTCTCATTATTTGGTGGTGGATCCATTGTTTCAGATTGTGTTGTACCACATATGTCACCATACATGATCATGTTTGCACGTTGTGAGTAGTTCCCGCATGTTCCTGAGGGCATAGGATGAATTGGCAATGATTTGTTACATGATATGAGTTGTTATTTGGTCTAGTATTTATCTTTTATGTGATTCTATGATGGTTTTTGTAGCGTTCCCACATTTAAGTAATGTAAGAACATCTGTGTTAGTGTGCTAGTCCCTAGATCAATTGCTAGCACCACAGTACAAAATAAAAATATCATGCAAATGCATCGAATTCTATTACATCGCATTATCCAGTCTTTACAAAATATGATTACAACTTGCATAGTCTTAGAAGACTAGCAGAAAACAAAGTATTAAAGCGAAAAACATAGTACAACATTGAGCCCATCTTCTTCATGTGCCACAGGCAAAACATGTTGGCGATAGTCTCGAGATCCTAAACGAGATCCTCACTCGTCTTGAGAATCATCTGCAATATGGAATATGCAGCCACAAGGGAGTCAATACAATTTAATGTATTGGCAAGTAACATTATGGTGGATATAAGTGGCAAGACTAACTACATGAATATTTGGCTTGGTGGAGCTTGGCTAATTGCAGAAAGCCGGTTTTGTCCTATAACTTTTCATAAAACAATTTTATCCTTTAGATAAGAACAATGTGGATTTCCTGTGCTCCCTCATTGGTAAGCATCACCAGAATTGTTATATCAACTACAAAAGTTGTGGAGTTCCTGTGCAACCTTGTTAGATTGCATCACCACTAAAAGACATAGACATGTGGATTTCCTGTGTCACCTTGTTGGTAAGCATCACCACTAGTGTGGGTTTCCTGTGCTACCTGGTTGACATCACCACTTAACAATATGGTCATGTGGAATTCCTGTGTCACCTTGCTGGTAATCATCACCACTAGTGTGGGTTTCCTGTGCTACCTGGTTGACATCACCACTTAAAAATACGGTCATGTGGAATTCCTGTGTCACCTTGCTGGTAAGCATCACCACTAGTGTGGGTTTCCTGTGCTACCTGGTTTACATCACCACCTCTTCAACATTTCCTCCCATATTCAACCACCAAACAATCAATCAATCCATATGGTTCACCAAATTTAGTAGTTTTATCCTTAACATCTGAATAAAACATTTGATGAGCAATAGCTAAGAAATTCTACTAAGTTCAAGTTTTCCACGCTATCAGAATAACACATGGTAGCTACCCACTACTTAGGATATTAGCATGGCATAATATTTACCAAAGATTTTCCTATCATGCATGCTACTCAAAAGTTTTAATTCATACGGGAAATAATAGGTAGTTCATGATGTGTCACTTGCCTTGTTGGAGGTTGGTGAATAAATCACACTCTGTTCACAACTGGTTTGTTTCTCTTCGTATAATCTAAACAAGTCAAACAAATAACAATAAACAACTTTCACAATCAACAAGGAACAAGAATTACAATCAACACACTTAGTCAAAAGGGTTTTATGTTAATTGGGTCAAGGTAAGGCTAGTGTCTATCACAATAGTTTAGTTTGCTAAGGTTTAGGTTTAGGTTCAACTAACTTCATAACAATAGAGATAAAAAAGATAAAGTCTTGGGATTTTTCCATTTGGGTCAATGGTTGGACAAAAACAACTTGTTATTCTTCAACTTGTATGGATTTCTATAAGTCTTCAATTGCTTGTCTTCTTGAAGATCATCTTCATGCATTCTATTGTAGTTTTCTTCCTTGGGATGGTACTTCTCTTGGTATTCATAAATCTTCACTTCACTAGTTGGTTTAGGTATGGGATGGGCACAAAAATACCACTAAGTCATTTTGGAAAAAAGCAAGAAGAAAGGAAGAGAGAGGAAGATGTTTTCTTCTAGATATCTTCACACTTGTACTTCCTTTATTTTCTTCTAGTTGTTGTGAAGTCCAAGCCCTTCCTTCAATTTCTTCAATGATCTTCCTTGCATCTCTTCATGTTTCCACCAAGTTGAAAGTGAAGTGCCTTCTATTGCTTGAGTCTTGTTTTCCATTTGCTAACTTGATGAATTCTTGAAGCAAGAATAGGAGAGTGGAGAAGTAGATGGAAAACAATAGTAATAGTTTTTGAGGTTCACTATTTGGTATTATGTGTGGTTGACACATACTAGGGACTTAGTATTTTCTTCAAAATAGCTACCGCAACAAAGGTAAAAAGGGTAGAAACAAACTCTAAGCCATAAACTACTTGGTGGACTACTATGATGGATGTTTGGCTAAAATTACATGTTCATGGTCTAGGGGTGTCCAAAATGTTTACGCTATGATTTCTCTGGTTCAAGATTACCAAATGGAGTAATTTTGCCAAAGGAACTATATTCTAATTGTTTATAGAATTAAATCTATGTCAAAAGTACTAAATATACCATTTAATTCTAAATTTAATTTTAATTTGTTAAAAAATTATTTTGGAACTGAGTGTATGAAAATACACATCCTAAGGTTTCCAAGTATATTTTATTTGTAATTTTTGGATTTGTAAAATTTGAATTATGCCAAAATTCATCAAACAAGCATATTTGACTTTGAACCAATTTAAGTTTTTCAATTTTGAATTTGAACTGTGCTAAAAGATTCTACAGATCCAGGAAATTTTAAAAATTCCAAGTTTACTAAATTTGGCTTTATGGATCAAAAGATATGATAGATCTAATATGTAGGAGATTTTCTGCAAAATAGATATTCTATTTTTATTCGGAAAAATAATTCCATAGACAGCTGGGCTAAAATCGACTATTCGTTGCGCGGTGCGATGGATAGCTAGTGGGCTTGGGCTGGCTACGCACTGCACCGGGCGACAGATAAGGTAATAACGCGCTGCTGACTGGGCGCCACACGGCGCTACGTTATTCGTCGATGCCTTTTCGGCAAGTCATCTAACGAGGGCCTCACGATCCAGATCCTACGATCCAGAATAGATCTGGGGGGGGGGTTAGGGTTTACCTCACCGGTAGAGGTTGCCGGAGATGGAGGGGACGACGGTGCTCCGGTGACCTGCGGCGCAGAATTCGACACTGGCGTCTCCCCGATGGTATCCCGAGCTTGGAGACGGCACCACGGGACGTGGCGCGGGATGGAGAGTCGAAAGGTGAACACGACGCAGGCTGGAACTTTCCGGGACATCACCTGCGCGTGGCCGGAAATGATGCAGGCATCGGCGACCCACGGCACGGATGGCGGCAACGACTTGCTGCGTCCAAAAATAAACAGGGGGCATTAATACGAGCGCAATGTCGCGGGTGTTCGAATGGATCATAAAGGAGCGGCGGATACACACAGGGACGGCCGGAATCGGTGTTGGACGACGGCGACACATAAGAACTCCGGTGAGAGATTTCTCCGGTCTCGGGAAACTATTGACAGAGGAGGGAGAGGGTAAAGGAAGAGGGGATCGGGGGCTATAATATGCGGGGTTCAGGGCAATCAATCCCATGCTTAATCGCGAGCAATCAACGCGAGAAAATTCAGGGCCGAAACTGCCGTTGCAGTTTCCTTATGTTGAAGACGATGACGTCATGATGACGTCATCACTCCTTTTTTTTTCTTATTTCTCTTATAATTTATGTTTTATAAATCCAAACCACCTCATTTAAATTTCAAAAAATTTGAAATAAAATTATCTACCAAATAGAAACATTATTTTGATGTTTCCAACACAATTCAATTTTTATATTTTGTAATTAAAATTAAATCACTAATAGTGCTTAATACAAATTTTAAAATAGAAAATGTAAATAATTGGAAATTGGGTCCTATAAAATTTTAGATACATTATTTAGGTCAAATATTATTTCTCAAAGCAATTTCAACCCAATTAACATCTTTTTATAATTTTAGTAAATCACTTAATAGCAACTTTATGCCATATTTAAATATAGAAAATATTAAAGTGAATATTTGGTAAAATAAAACTAGAGGCATATCATATTTGAAAAATATGTTTTTTCTAAGTCCCTTTTACCCAAATAATTTGGTGAAATTTTTTTGGTTACTTAATACTTAACAGAGTAGTTAATAAGTGGTATAGTTGATTTTGGCCTTGAAATTATTTTTAATAAATCATATAATATAATGGATCAAGTATTATTAATAGATGGGAGTTGAAAACAACCATTTGGAGAACATATTGTTAAGAAAACCATTTAAGACTCATTAAAGTTGGATAAAACATTTTTGTACTCACATAACTGTTTTCAAGTTCATATAATATTTATTAATGGTGAAAATATTCTTGGGGTTTGTAATTCTCAATTTTTTTTAAGCCATGAAAACATATTCAAAGTAGTATTTGAGTTGAAAACATTTTATAGAATAGGGTTTGCTAAGGAGAAACTATCACTTTGAATTATGAAGACTTAGTTGAAGGAGCTTTAGGGATTTTGGAAAACAGAGGCATTAATGGATTTTTAAAACATCTATAACATTGGAATAACAATATTATTTCCTTTCTTTTTGGTGGATTGCTTTAATAGAAAACAAAAAGTTTCAAAATTTTGTGATTTTTGCATTTTCCAAAAATCAGGGATGTTACAGTGTTGTACGAACGTCGACTGTACAACACTTCACCTACATGGGCTCATAGGAGAACACCGTAGTGTAGTGACGTGATGATGTCTTTAGGTGACAGGAACTTGAGACAGAGTCGTTGAATTGCATTATAAGGGTACTTGTATCGGGGACCTTAGAGCATAAGGCTATGGTGGGACATCATGTCTTAATAATTCTCGTGCTGTCATTTAATTGGCCACGTGATCCATCATAAGGGGTGATAGTTTATTTATTTAGATATTCCTATTTGTGGCTCCGTCCGAAGAAGAGTAAAACTAGACAAGATATACAAACATGTTATGCAATGAATCACTATGCCAGCTAAATCTGTGCAGCCCTCGGGAACGTTTTCCACATATAAGACACAAACACACACTTGAGCTTGTCCTCTTGCGCATTAGAGGATTGGGCTTTGTCTCTCATTGAGACCGACTACTTGCTGCAATTTACTTTCCGCATTTTACTTTACTTGCACTACACAATTAAAACACAAAAACACCTGTTGATTTTATTATTCCTTTGATATTCTACTTACCAGTTCCTTCTGCACCTCGTGGGTTCGACAACCTTTCTAATTCGAAAAGTACTACAATTGATCTCCTGCACTTGGGAGTCATATGAGCTGCCTCACATGATTACGGGCACCGTTGTAATTCCTATGCGGTGGATCTTTTCTATGAGTTATTGAATCTGAGATTGCAATTGTTTCTCTTGAGTTATTTGAGTAGATGTATCTTATGTACCCCGTTCTTATTTGCTAGCTTTGATCAATCTAGTTCTTGAGAGCGTGTGTGGGGTGATGGGTGCATTAGTTGGACTAACGGGGGGTGGCTAGTGCTGTGAAGTGACAGAAGTTCAGCAATCCACTTAGGTTTTGTTAAACCTTTCTTAGTTACCTCACTAGGGATAAAAAGGAGTACCTTGTTACCGGGGATTTGAAATGACACTAATCAATCTCCATGACTAGAGCTAGCAAGTTCTTACTTCAACTTCATGTCACATTGCTTAAAGCTATACTCTGGTTTTTCCTTAATTATCGAGGTGTTATGATTTATTTCGCATCTTGGTGGAGTATAAGAGGGATTAATATGACCGTAGAGATCTCTATGCTAGGACGTGATGCCCATATGAAAGTACTCAATGTTAAACATGTTATTGTAATCTCACATGTAATTCTTTATGTCCACCGTCTACCACTTTATTTGAGAGAATGCAAGTGTGAAACCATGAACCCCGGTCCTATTTTAATTATAAGAAAACACTCTAGTTACTTTGCTGCAATTTACTTTACTTGCACTTTACTTTACTTGCATCTCCAATTCGAATTTACATTATCTCCATCACCACTTGCATCACAAAAATACAAAAACAATCCATTGCATATTTATTTTCTCATTTGCATTTAGTAGTAGATTTAATTATTGCACATTTACTTTCAGTTTTGCATTGCAATTTAGAAGTCTCACACCTTGTGCTTGACAACCACTTGGTGAGGTTGAGGGCACAAAATTCTCTATTTGTTTGCAGGATCATGGAGAAAGCTTGGAAGACAACTGCTGAAATACTGGCTCCCCAAGAGTTCGATATAAACCCTCGAGTCACCCTCGTGGGGAAGAAGGCTTGTCACTAGCTACACACTCTGCACTTGGAGTCTCAACCTAGCCATCAGTTTCCCGATGAACTCCCACCAGGCCTACCTCCCCTACGAAGAATTGAGCACCGCATTGACCTCATCCCGGGTGCGCCACTTCCAAACCGCGCTCCCTACCGCACCAACCCATAGGAGACTAAGGAGATTGAGCAGCAAATCCAAGAACTACTCGAGAAAGGTTTTATCCACGAATCCCTTAGCCCTTGTGCCGTTCCGGTTATACTTGTTACAAAGCAAGATGCTACTTCCCCAATGTGCATGGATTGTCGCCCTATCAATGCTATCACTGTTAGATATAGACATCCCATTCCTAGACTAGATGACATGCTTGATGAATTGAGTGGTGCTAATATCTTTTCGAAAATTGACCTTAAAAGTGGTTATCACCAAATTCGCATGAGCATAGGAGGTGAATGGAAAACAACTTTCAAAACAAAACTTGGCTTGTATGAATGGCTTGTCATGCCCTTTGGTCTTTCGAATGCTCCTTCAACTTTCATGCATCTTATGAATGAAGTTTTACGCCCTTGCATTGGAAAATTTGTCGTGGTTTACTTTGACGACATACTCATTTATAGCAAATCTTTGCAAGATTACCTTGATCATATCTCTCAAGTATTGTTGTCTCTTCGCAAAGCAAAACTTTTTTCCAATCTTTCCAAATGCAATTTTTGCACCAACAAGCTTGTTTTCTTGGGATTTGTGATCTCTTCAAATGAAATTGAAGTCAACAACAAGAAAGTCAAGGCAATTAGGAATTGGCCTAACCCTTATTCAGTGGGTGACATAAGGCGTTTTCATGGCCTTGCCGGTTTCTATCGCCGCTTTGTGAAAGATTTTTCAACAATTGCTTGCCCTTTAAATGAACTCACAAAGAAAAATGTACCTTTTGTTCGGGGCGACGCGCAACAAAAAGCTTTTGACACACTTAAGAAATGTTTGACCGAAGCTCCTTTGCTTGTCTTACCGGATTTTGAGAATACTTTTGAGATTGAATGCGATGCTGAATAAGAATTGGTGGCGTTCTTATGCAAAATGGACGTCCCGTTGCTTATCATAGTGAGACGTTAGATGGTGCTAAACTCAATTACCCAATCTATGACAAGGAACTATTTTCTTTTGTTAGAGTTTTAGAAGTTTGGCAACACTATCTTTGGCCTAAAGAATTTGTCATTCATTTCGATCACGAATCATTGAAATATTTTAAAAGCCAAGATAATTTGAACAAAAGGCATGCTAAATGGGTAGAATTCATTGAATCTTTTCCTTATGTCATTAAGTACAAGAAAGGTAAAGAAAATGTTGTGGCGGATGCTTTGTCTAGAAAAGAGTGTCTTCTTACCCGCCTTGACATCAATGTGATTGGTTTGGATGAGATCAAAGACTTATACCCTGCCGATGCTTTCTTTGGTCCAATTTTTGAGAAATTCTTGCCCAGCCGAGTTTTCGATGATTACTATCTCCATAAAGGTTTCTTGTTTAAAGCTAACAAATTGTGTATTCTGGATTCCTCTGTTCGTTTGTTGTTATTGAAGGAATCTCATGAAGGAGGTCTCATGGGACACTTTGGCCGTGACAAGACCTATGCCATGCTTTCTAACTACTACTTTTGGCCTAAGATGAGGCATAAAGTTGAAAGACACGTCAAGAGATGTTCTACATGTCTCCGAGCTAAGTCTACTTCCAACCCTCATGGTCTTTATTGCCATTGCCTATACCACACGCACCTTCAAGTGATATTAGTATGGACTTCGTGTTAGGACTCCCACGTACTAAAACCAATATGGACTCAATCTTTGTCGTTGTTGATCGTTTCTCTAAGATGGCACATTTCATTCCATGCAAACGACCCGACAATGCTTCACATGTTGCCACATTGTTTTTCAGGGAAATTGTGCGTCTACATGGTGTGCCCACTTCAATTGTGTCAGATCGCGACGTAAACTTCACCTCATACTTTTGGAAGACTTTGATGGTCAAGCTCGGCGTCAAGCTACTTTTCTCCGCCGCCTACCACCCACAAACAAATGGACAAACCGAAGTCGTGAACCGCACCCTCTCTTCACTCATTCGAGCATTGATCAAGCCCAACCTCAAGAATTGGAAAGAATGCATTCCTCATGCCGAGTTCACCTACAATCGAGCACTACACCAAGCTACCAAGAGAAGCCCCTTCGAGATCGTATACGGCTTCAACCCAAACACCACCCTCGACATACTACCATTGCCTCTACGCGAGCAAGTTCACATGGACATTGACAAGCGCACCGACTACATTAAGAAGCTACACGACTCCACTAGAACTACACTCGAGAAGCACTCCGAGCACTAAGCCTCCGTCATGAACAAGAACAAGAAGCCAATGGTGTTCCAAGAAGGTGACCTCGTTTGGCTACACTTGCCCAAGGACCGTTTCCCACAAGAGTGCAACTCCAAGCTCAAGCCAAGGGGCGACGAACCTTTCAAGATCATCAAGCGCATCAACAACAACGCCAATAAGCTCTACTTACCGTAATCCAAGTACCTCGTCCACAACTCCTTCAACGTCAAGGATCTGTCTCTCTTCCATGGATACCCAAGTGATGAGGAAGACCGCAAGTCGAGGTCGACTCTTTTTCAAGGGGGGGGGGGTGATGATGCAGCACACCCCATTCCACCAAGTGGACCAATGACAAGATCACGAGCAAAGGCAATACATCTCAAGGTGAACTCACTCCTCTCTCTTCATACTTTCGGTGACTTGGTGAATGGTGCGCTACCTCATGGAAATTCCCTTTGTGTGCTCAGGATTGACCCCACCATGGACCCCCAAGACGATGCTCAAGATGCCCAAGAACGCGCTTAAGAAGTTGCCCAAGAAGCCATGGAAGATGCCCAAGAAGAAGCCCTCAAAGAAGAAGGAGATAAGAAGGAGGAGCCGGGGTGCAGGAAACCCGACCTCATGCCCGGCCAGGCCGGCCTCCAGGCCGGCTACCTAACCGAGTCGGCCGGCCTCCAGCCCGTCCCAGGCCGGCCTCCCTACGCGCCCCAGGTCGGTTGCCTAACCGAGCCGCCTGACCTGCTGCGCGGCCTAGGCCGGCTTCCCTGCGTCGCCAGGCCGGCTTCCACACAGACCCGCCCGGCCTCCAGGCCGGCTGCCCTGCCAGCACGCAAAAGTGGGTGAAAGATCCCATTTTCACCCCCACCTACCCGCTAGGCTATATAAGTTGACCCCTCCGGTCAAATCTAGGTTAGAGATGAAACTAGATCTTTGAGCATTGCTCTTGTATCCCTCTTTGAGGCTACTCCTATTGTTGTACCTAGTACCGTATCAAGGCTACTCCTATGATTTGTATCTAGGATCGTATCAAGATTCATCCAATTACCTATCCTTTCCCCTTGGGATTCAGCTAGGAATTGTCCAATCTTCCTCAAATAATCCTTGAGGTTCTATTGGCGTGGTGGACCGGCCATGGGTGTGAAGCGGTTTCCGATAAGGTGAGTTCAGTTGGATCGATCGTTCCGTAGGAGGCCCTCGGGATTTAGTTGACGGAAGATTTGGGGTTCTTCGGTTCTTACTAGTTATCTCCCCTCGATTTTCCACGTTTCCCCCCTTGATTCTTCCCCCGATTTCCCCTCGATCCCCTTCGTGTTCCTCGTGTTCATCATCCGTTCTTCGTGTTCTTGGTC
This sequence comes from Alopecurus myosuroides, assembly GCA_028641055.1. NCBI lineage: Eukaryota > Viridiplantae > Streptophyta > Magnoliopsida > Poales > Poaceae > Alopecurus > Alopecurus myosuroides. Next base: position 125,181,033 of record CM054061.1, on the reverse strand, counting down.
AATTTGTGAAGATCGGGCCAACTAGGAGGTAACCCCTCCCTATTAGTCTGCTTTTGGAGTGATGTGTGAATAGTTCATCCTTGGACTACGGGTCCACAGCAGTAGCTATATGGTAGTCTCTCCACTTTGTGCTATCATCTTTAGATCTTTTGAGCTTCTCTATATGATCAAGATCATCGTTATGTAATGTTACATGTTGTGTTTGCTAGGATCCGATGAGCAAGTTGTTTATTTATCCATATATCTATGTTGTTTATATCTTGCATGCTCTCCGTTGCTATTAGATGTTTTGGCCAAATAGATGCTTGTGACTTCAGGAGGAAGTATCTATGCTCGACGTGGATTCATGTCTCCAGAAATTAGCGTTCGAGTGACTGAAACGTGCACGGTTGTAGATGTGTTGTTGTCACTAAGGATAAAATAATGATGCTTAGTCTACGTGTCTTTTGCATTGTTTACATTACACACAATACTTGATGCAATAATCTGTTGTTTACAACTTAATACTGGAAGTGAAGCGGATGCTGACCTGAAGATGGATTATTTAGGCATATATGCGTTGGATAGCATGTCTATGTACTTTGTTAATGTCCTGTTAAATATCACAGTGAACATCTTTTCATATATTGCATTATCGTGCCCTCATTATTTGTCAATTGTCCAGATGTAATTTGTTCACCCAACATGCTACAAATATTTATGGAGAGACGCCACTTATGAACTGTGGACCGCGGTTCATTTTTTCTTATACTGTTAAACCACCTACTGCAATCATATTGTTCTCTACTGTTTCCTCCAAGAACGGAGAGATTGAGAACCTCTCTGTTTCGTTGTGGAAAAGTAGTGTGTTTATTTGTGTGCAGTTTCCACGTCAGCTGCGACGCTGACAACCTTCTGAAGAAGCTCCGTGTCCTCCTGGATTCGATAAGCTTGGTTAATTTTAGGAAAAGATTGCCATTGTTGTACATCAAACTCTACGCTTGGAGTAATCTAACGAACAACACGGCCCCAAGACATCAGTAGCACATACTATTTTGTATATTTTTTTTATAAATACATACTATTTTGTATTTGAAATTGAATTTTTCCACGTTTAGTGGTCAAGGGGTAAGTTGTTGGCTACATATGATTTTTTTTCTTCAGAATCTTTTAGAACATGTAAATATATTTTTGAATTTTTTAAAATAGCAGGAGGAGCACCAGGAGGAGGCAAAAATACTTTCCGATGTTACTTTCCGATGGAGCTAGTATAAAACCGACCGACTTCAGTTCACAGGGACGTTGGAAATATCCTTGTTATTTTGGGGATGAAATATCCTTGTTTGTTTGTTCAGTTAGAGCATGTCTAACAGACCCCTTATGTTTTCGCCCCCTAAAACGCGTGTAGAGGGCCCTGTATACGCATTTCGCCGGCCAAAAACTCGGGCGAGCTAGCAGACCCCCTACTCCCACCCCGTAAAACAGAATATTCTGTTTTACGGGGTGGGGGTAGGGGGTCTGCTAGCTCGCACGAGCTTTTGGCCCCTCACAAAACAGGGTTTTGCAGGGTTTAGCACAACTACACAATCATATCAAATATGGCAGATTCAAGATATGCGATGCATAATCCATAGTTTTACATCACAAATAGATCAACAAGTTCATAGGTCATGTTCTAGGCATAGAGGTTCCCAAAAGTACTGCCACCACCAACGCGATCCACATCAATCTTGCAGCCCACCGTCGGCACCACCACTCACCGAAGTTGAAGCACCAAGGTTGGATGCCTCGCGAGCTTGACGCGCCTGCAACTTCCTCGCCATGATCTCGGCCTTGCTCTCTTTCCACCACAGCAGCTGATCCTCGTCCATGTCCTTGGTGTTCATCATCATGATCTCCTTCTCCTCGGCCAAGAGCTCCTTCATGGCTTTGGTTTGTTTGAGAGCCAACATTTGGGCATCCAACTCGGCCTTGCGCATAGCCTCCTCTCTTTTTGCAGCCACCTTGGCAAGCTTCACCTCCTTTTTCTTCTCGGTGATGAGGACCTTGGTCTCCAATGTCTTGAATGCTATTTCCTCCTTTGCCCTTGTCGAAGCTCTGGCTCCGCAAATCCCTCAGGTGACCCTATCGGGTTTCGACTAGGAGATGTCATAGGCGCTGGTGAAATCGTCGGCTTGACAGGGAGGCGAGATTTACCCAGGTTCGGGGCCCTCGAAGAGGTAAAACCCTTACTCCTGCCTTCTGCTGATCTGTATTAGACGATTAGATCGATTACAGGGTGCTCGAATCGAGAGTAGATCTCGAGTTTCAAGGCTTTTGTGGTCGTGCGGTAATACTTGGTCCTCTCCTTTGGGGCTCTCCTGGCTTTATATAGATAGCCAGGTCTCGAGTCCAACCCGGAGAGGATACAAACCCTAGCTTGAGTCGGTTACAATCCCTAACTTAACCCGCAAGTTGACGCGGGTGGGCTTTTCATGGGCCTTCTAGAGTACTCCAAGGGCGCTTCCTGTCGGGCCTTGATCAGAAGGCTTGAGAGGGGGTGTCCTTACTCGCAGGGCCCAGGATCCGTGCCTTCGTCAGTAGCCCCCGAGCGTGTGCTCGACTGGGATTTATTTCCAGTCGGGTAGATGGTCAGACCCTTTTTTTTTATCTCCTCCTGGAAGTTCAGCTCGACAGTTGTTGTCTACGAAGGGTGTGTTCCCTGTTTCGCGAATTAAAATACTCGAGTATCGAGCAGCATAGGTGCCAGTTTTTGCGGCTATATTAGCAGAAGGATGTGGCGCAGTGGCTTGGCTCTCCCGAGAGATCAGGGCCAATTAATTGCGACTAGGGCAAAAACACTCCTGGCCTACACAGATTCGAGACCTCCGACTCGAACCCGATGAGGTGATCGTCACGACTGGGCCGTTGTGGACTTATCGAGTCGAACTTAACCTAAGAGGGTACCCGGCGCGTCCGCTAGGATTTTTCTTCGTGTTGTTGACACGGAACTATGCCGGAGGACGCAGCTTTCGAGTGCGATTCCAGGCCCAAAAGAAAGATCTTTTTGGGTCTTACCTTCATATTCGAAGAATATGGCATCCGGATGTGCCTAGTCAGCTGTACAATCCAGGTTCTTGTGATGTATAATTATCACGCATAAGGTAGGTTCTTTCTACCCGATTAGATTGGTATGAGTTCCGTACGAAAAAGTTTCGTGTAGGAAATGTTAGTTCCGTATGAAAGAGTTTTCATGTTTTGGAAAATTGTGCCCGTACGAAAGAGTTTTCGTGTATAAGGTATGTTTCTCTTGTTCGAAGAGGCTTTGATTCATGAATTTTTTCATGGGAAAATTGTGTTTTATCCGAAGGAATTGATATTCGTGCGAAGATAATTTCGCGTTTGAACTTCCATTCGCAAAAGATTTCCCTTTTGAATGACGAACGCCATGACGTCAAGGCGTGCTCCTCTTCTCCCGATGGGACGTGACGGAGTGGCAGCAGAAATTGGCCCACCTTGTCAGCTTTTTGACCGGGAAACGAGACGTCGCTCCCGTTTTCTACGCGAAACGCGCAGTAAATGCGCACGATCTTTTGTTAAGATCGTGGCACGAAACAGCGTATGCCGGCGCTTCGTTTCATCCTTACGCGTGGCAGCCGCGATAGGTGCCACGTTGCGTATCGTACGGCTGAGATTGCTTTACCCCGTATATAAATAGGGATGTTAGCGCCGCAGTGAAATTTTCCCCGCTCTCTATCTTCATCTTCCACCTCGCGCTCGTCTTCGTCTTCCTTGCGCTCGAGCTCTCGCTGTGAACAATGGCCGGCGGAAAGAAACGTGGCGCTGGAACCTCCGCATCTGGCGAGCCTTCTGCGCCACTCGCCCCTCGCGCCGGCGACTGGCGCACCCCCAACACCACTGCTAAGAGCATCAAGGAGATGCAGCGGGAGGGTCTGCTGCCGGCGGAGGCGGAGAAGCGCGTCCGTCTTGGGAAGAGGGAAGAGGTACCAAACCCTCACTCGAACGAGCGCGTGGTCTTCGTGGACCACGTGACTCGAGGCCTCTCCTTCCCTCTTCATCCTTTCTTCATCGGGCTGCTGTGTGCATACGGCATACAGCTCCACGACCTCCCCCCGAACGCGGTGCAGCACATCTCGTGCTTCATCGCGCTTTGCGAATGCTATCTTGGCATTCGCCCGCACTGGGCGCTCTGGAAGGCGCTGTTCAAGATCCGGATCTTTCGCGAGAGATCGCGGGTGGAGTCCGAGCCTGGTGAGCCACTTCGCACGGGTGGCTTCGGGATCCAAGCGCGCCAGGAGAATGCATACTTCAACATGCACTTCATCGACTCCGCCCAAGGCTGGCGGAAGAAGTGGTTCTACGTCGCCGACAACAACTCGAGCGGGCTTGTAGAGTTCCACCCATTCGCAGTTCTGGCGAGGCGCAAGTCTTGGAGCCACAAGATGTCAGCCGAAGAAACCCAGACAGTCATACCTCTACTCGAAAGAGTAGCTGCTCTTCGAGACCAAACCTCGGGAGTAGTGCTCAATGGGCTCCATCTGGCGAGCCTCTTCTTGAAGCGCAGGATCCAGCCTTTGCAGCAGAGGCCTTCCACTATGTGGGAGTATCAAGGTGCAGAAGATCCCAGCCCAGTGAGCCGCGAAGAACTTTCGAATGTGGAATTCGAGAAGAAGATCGCGGCCATCACTCGACTGAAGGTTGGGGAGCAATTCCCCGATTGCTCAGTCGAGGCTTATTCTGCATCAAACCTTCCTCCAGCTACGGTTAGTTTCCTGTCTTTAACTTATTTCCATCTTCAGAATTTCGTAGTCGATAAGATCTTTGCCGTTTTCTTATCTTTGTAGAGCCTAGCTGTAGCAAATTGCTACCCGCCCGTTGTTGGTGAAGATGCCTCGTGTCTCCAGTCGAGCCACCAGGACGGCGCGGTTGACACCAGCGTGGCCAACGCCTCCTCGGGTTCTGAGGATGATTCCTCAGATGATGTTGAAGACTCGAATGGCGTCCCACTAAAGCGCCGTCGGGTGAACGAAGACGAAGTTACCTCCAAAGACAAGTCTTTGGAGGCGTCACCTGGCCAAGCTCCAATTTCCGCGACTCCGCTTCGATCTCTTCCTCCTCTGGCTCCGTTCGCAACCGCCTGGAATGCGGACGACTTGGATGAAGATGACGAGGATGACGAGTAGGATTTTTCCGTATTTTAATTCGATTAATCTCTATTTGTCAACGCTGACGTTTCTTTGTCCTTCACTGCAGTCTGCAGGCGATCAGCCCGCGTAGGTTCGCCGCGGCTGTTCCTCCCGAAAAGAGGAACAAAGCAAAGGACGCGGGTGAGACCCCTACTGCGGGTACCATCCAGAACTCTCCCAGGGCAGCGCCTGATGCTGCGACTGTGGAGCGGGAGGTCCCCAGCTCCGCTGCTAGAACTTCGGTCTCGAAGGAGGCGACGGACAGCTCTGCGGATCCCCTCTCCCACGCCTCTGGACAGGTAAACTTCTATCTCTTTGTCTTTCACAAACAAATTTTATCGGGTGCACGACAGTGCTCCCGATGGGAGTAGCCCCCGAGGCTGTAGTCGATTGTAAATAATCGGGTACAGGCTCAAAACCTCTTTCTACTCTTCTTCTTTATTTTGTCTTCTTCGGGTGCACGGCAGTGCTCCCGATGGGAGTAGCCCCCGAGGCTGTAGTCGATTGTAAATAATCGGGTACAGGCTCAAGTCTTTTTTCTTCTAACTCTTTTATCTTCGTGCTTCCGCAGTCGCTCGTCGATTCCCTTGCGGCGATCGGTCGCCGCGTCGTTCTGGCCGAGACAGATTGCGAGTCGCTTCGATCAGAAGTTAACCGACTCAAATCTGAGAGCGACCTTCTTAAAGGTAAATTTCATTATCTTCTTGGCTTCAGTGTATCATCCATTCTTGATTTCTGATTAATATCCCCTTTGCAGCTCGAGCCAAATTCGCAGAGTCTGAAAAGACCAAACTTTCAGAGCAGGTAACTGCTCGAGAAGCTGAACTGGCGACTACCCGACAAGAGCTGGAAGCTTCTCGCAAGCAATCGGAGGAACTCAGTACGAAGCTTGCGGAGGCGCGGAAGGCCGTGAAGGACTTGGAGGAGGCCGGCAGTAAGGCTGACAACGACACTGTCGCGTTCCTTCGTCCCCTCGCCAAACGCTTTGCGGGTAAGTGTCTTGGGTTTTTGAACTTTTCATTCTGCTGATTTTTGCTAAGCATTATTTCTCTGTCTGTAGATCTTCTGAGTGTTCCTCTGGAGATTCCTGGGATTCAGCGGGTGGACGTGCTGACCGACACTCTCGCGCAGCTCAGGAAGCATTCTGAGGGAATATTTTCCCTGATTAATGATGCTTCCAAAGCGTTGGCGCGAGTGCATGGCCGTCTTGTTGCCAGCGATACTCCTGCGCCTGCGCTGAGCGAGTTGTTGAAGGTCTTCTCGGAAGGCGACCTCCTGGAAGCCTTTGCGGTTGCTCAATCGGAAGCTGGCGCAAAGACTGCGATTCAGTTCGCTCTGGCGAACGGAGTTGATGGTCTGGAGGAGGCCTATTCGTCCATGCCGGTCGACCCTTCCACGGGCAAGAAGGTACGGCTATCTCGTTTTTCTGAGCAAGCCACTGTTCTTGCTCGGAAATTATCTGAGATGTTTGCTCGGAAGAAGGGAGGGTCGACCGCTGCTAGTGGCAGCACCAACGCGGCTTCGTAGGCTCTTTTTCTTTTGTTTCTGTTGCTTGGATGTAATGAATTTTGGGATGTATTCCTGTACCTTTGCTGGTCTTTTAATCGAAGCATTTTGCATTTAGAATTTATCCTTGTCGTCTATACTTTGCCTCCCGATGGGAGTAGCCCCCGAGCGATTAGTCAGATGTGCGACTGGAAACAACTCGAGTAGGGCGTCTCACTTCTTTCCTTGTACTTCTTCCAGGCAATTGCGTCTGCCGCTGAACCTTCGAGTGGACGTGGTAGTCCAGTAAATCCACTTGTGGCTGCCGTGGGCACTCTTGCTGGCCTTCGTGATAAGGTTCAGGAGGGTGAGCGTAGACTGAAAGCGCTGCGCGGAGTAGGTGACGTGGCGATATCCAAGCAGAAATTGGCGGCTGAGCGCGAGCAATTTCTGATTGGTGAACTGTCTTCGATTGCAAAGGAGTTACTATGTGAGTAGTGTAGCCCCCATGCTATTTTCCTCCTCTGTGTTTCTTAGCTTACTAAGTGTGTTTGCTTCTTAGTTGTGAAACCAGATGACAGGGAAGAAAAGCAGTGGGTAGAAAACCACATTCATCAAGAAGCTAACAGCACAAAGCCTCATGCGAGTAATTTCTGGTCTGATCGCAGTCGAGGTTTTGTGATGGCTACCTTGAAGTTTCGAGTCCGCCAGGCGAAAGTTCTCATGAGTTCTTTCCACGAGGTCCTGGTTGCGGTGAATGCTGCTTTTTATCCACTTGAGAGGGGCCCCGAAGACTGGAGTTATCTTCTCAGGTTATTCGGACGAGAAGGAGAGGTTCGCGCGTGCGTTCGCAATCAGATGACATGCGGCGCGGTTGTTGCTCTCTCGTTTGTCCGAATATGGCATCCTGAGATAGACTTGAACTCCGTAGCTCGGCGTCCGGATTATGCAATCGAAGATATTGCGCCGTACTATGATGCTGTTCGTCCTGCAGCCGAGAAGATTATCCGAATGACATCTGAAGAGGTAGATAGGATCTTAGCGGCTAAGAATGCTCAGCGTTTCGACTGACTTTATCGGATGTGAATATCCTGTAAGTTTATCTGTAGTTTGTAAAAACTGTAGTAAGGTGTGTAACCTTGTACTCGATAATTCTTTTCTGTGATGCTTAGTTTTAGGTGTAGCCCCCGTGTATTTTATGGGGTGTGTACCTGTAACCTTTTAGCATGTAGTAAACTTGAAAGCTGTCGAGTAAATATGATGAGAGAATCATGTCTTTATTGCTATGACTGAGAAGTCATGTGTTCGAGCTACAAGATTGGCTAGTATAGCCTTATTGTTGCAAAATAAATAAACCTAGGGGTAGAATTTGCGCAGTTGCGCGATATTCCATGGATTGGAATAGATGCCTCCAGTCTCTGGATTCTTCAGTCGATAGGCTCCTCCTGGGATCACTTCGTGTATGATGAAGGGTCCTTCCCAAGGTGGTTCCAGCTTGTGTCCTTCTTTTTGCTTCAGCCGCAACACCAAGTCGCCAACCACGAATGATCTGTGGCGTATGCGGCGACTGTGATAGTTGCGTAGTGATTGTTGGTAGACTGCAGATCTTGCGAGTGCAATGTCCCGAATTTCGTCGAGTGCGTCCATATCTTCTGCAAGTGCTTTGTTGGAGGTTTCTTCGTTGTAGGCTACAACTCGTGGGGCGCTGAATCGAACCTCTTCGGGGAGGACGGCTTCTGCCCCATATACCATGAAAAATGGTGTGTATTGCGTTGATCGATTGGGAGTTGTGCGGAGGCTCCAAAGTACGGAGGGTAACTCCTCTGCCCAATGACCCGCAGCGGGATGTAGCCGATCGAGCAATCTCTTTTTGATGCCAGCCGAAACTAAGCCGTTGGATCTTTCGACTTGACCGTTTGTTTGCGGATGGGCGACCGAAGCAAACTTCAGATTAATTCCTTTCTCCTCGCAGAACTGTTGTGTCTCCTTTGCAGTGAAGTTCGTACCATTGTCTGTAATGATGTCATGTGGTACCCCGAATCTGCATACTATGGAGTCGAGGAACTTGATTGCGCATTGGGCGCTACCCGAGGTCACTGGCATAGCCTCGATCCATTTGGTAAATTTGTCGACTGCGACCAGCAAATGTGTGTACCCTCCTGGAGTGGATTTGCGCAGTGGGCCAACCATGTCAAGCCCCCATTGTGCAAAGGGCCAGGCGATGGGTATCATGTGCAACTCTGTGGCGGGCGCGTGCGGCTTGGGTGAGAATCGCTGGCAAGCGTCACATCTGTCGACCAGGTTTTTTGCATCGTTGGCTGCTGTTAGCCAGTAGAATCCTGCTCGAAAGGCTTTTCCCAGTATTGCTCTCCAGCTAGCATGATGTCTGCAATCACCCTGGTGTATATCCCGGAGTAACTCTTTGCCGTCTTCGGGTGCGATGCACCGCTGAAGGATGCCCGAGATGCTTTGCTTGTACAACTCTCCGTTGATTACCCGAAAGGATTTGCTACGCCTGATTAGCTGTCGAGCCTCGCGTGGATCGGCCGGGAGCTGTTTATTGAGCAGGTAGTCGAGATATTTCTGCGTCCAGACTGGCTCGACCAGAAAGACCTGTCGTGATATATTATGAATAAGCTCGATAAGCGCGACCTGCGGGCTGACCTCTGTTTCTGGCGCTGCCGGTGTTTCTGCAGCTTTCTTCAATTTGACCGATCGCTTGACCATCCGTTCGAAGTATATTCCTGGCGGTATGGGTGTATTCGTGGAACCCATGTTTGCCAGTCTATCCGCCTCTTCGTTGCTGGATCTTGCAATATGCTTCAACTCGCATCCTTTGAAGCTTCCTTCGAGTAGATTATACATGTCGCGGTACGCGATCATGTTTTCGGCAACGGCATCGCACTCTTTCATTGTTTGTTGTACTATGAGATTAGAATCGCCATAAATCATCAACCGGGTAGCTCCACAAGCAATCGCCATCTTCATCCCGTGCAACAGTGCTTCATATTCTGCGTCGTTGTTCGATGCTGGATCATCTGGTGGAAAGTCTAGTCGCAGGACGTATTGCAGTTTGTCTCCACGAGGTGAGATAAGAACGATTCCAGCTCCTGCCCCTTCGTTTCTTTTGGACCCGTCAAAGTACATGATCCAATTGCTTGTATACTCGGGTGGCCCGGGTGTTTGTAGCTCTGTCCATTCGCTGATGAATTCCACGAGAACTTGGGATTTGACTGCATTGCGTCCTGCATAGGTGATATCCCAAGCGCCCAACTCGATGCTCCATTTCGCAATTCTTCCGGATGCCATAGGGTTGTTCATGATTGTCCCGAGTGACGCATCATTAACCACTGTAATGGCGTGTTCCTGGAAGTAATGTTTGAGTTTTCGGGCTGTGAGGACAACTCCATACGCAAGCTTCTGGTAATGAGGATATCGCTGCTTGCATGGCGAGAGCACTTCGCTGATGTAATATATTGGGCGCTGGACTCCGTATGCCTTGCCATCTTCAGGTCGTTCGACTACGATTGCAGTGCTGATGACCTGGTTTGTGGCGGCTAAATAGAGAAAAAGTGGCTCCCTTTCTTGTGGTGTTGCGAGAATGCGCCTGCTTTGCAGTGACCGTTTCAAGTCTGCGAATGCTTGTTTGGCTTCGGGGGTCCATTCGAATTTGTCCGTCTTCTTCAGTAGCTTGTAGAAGGGTAACGCCTGCTCTCCCAATCGTGCGATGAACCTGCTTAGGGCGGCCAATCGCCCTGCGAGCTGCTGGACTCCGCGTAGATTGGTAGGCTCCTTCATGGTGAGGATGGCTTGTATTTTCTCCGGATTGGCCTCAATGCCTCTGGCGGATACCAGGTATCCTAGGAGTTTTCCTGCGGGGACGCCGAAAACGCATTTTGTCGGATTGAGCTTGATCCGATATGCATTAAGGGCGTCGAATGTTTCTTTAATATCTTCGAGGAGTGTGTCCTCTACTCGAGTTTTGATGACGATGTCGTCGACATATACTTGTACGTTCTTGCCAATGAGATTGGCAAGGCATCTCTGCATGCAACGTTGATATGTTGCGCCTGCGTTCTTCAGCCCGAAGGGCATTGTCGTGTAGCAGTATACACCGTGTGGTGTGATGAATGCCGTCTTCTCTTCGTCTTCCTTTTTCATTCGGATCTGGTTGTATCCCGAGTAGGCGTCCAGGAAGGAGAGACGTTGGCAACCCGCTGTGGAATCCACGATCTGGTCGATTCGTGGTAGAGGAAAGTTGTCCTTGGCGCAGTGCTTGTTCAGTGACGTGTAGTCGATGCATACCCGAAGGATATCCGTGTTCTTCTTGGGGACCAGCACCGGATTTGCTAACCAGGTGGATATCTTGATCTCCCTAATGAAATTTGCGGCTAGCAGCCTATTTACTTCTTCCCCCAGCGCCTTTTGCTTGGGTTCTGAAAATCGTCGAGTCGTCTGTTTGATGGGTTTGGCGTTAGGAAAGACTTCGAGTGAGTGCTCGGCAAACTCCCTGGGTATACCTGGCATATCTGAGGGCTGCCAGGCGAAAATCTCCCAGTACTCACGGAGGAGTTTGACGAGCGCGCTTTCCTATGCTGGCGAGAGGGTTGTGGAAACCATCGCGGTTTTGGCGGAATCCGTCGGGTGCACTTGGTGCTTGCGAGTGTCGCTGTTGGCGCTGAATTCCAGTTCAGGCGCGTTTTTCTTCGTGAGGGGCATGACGGAGTGATCCGTGGTTTTTGCCAGCTCTTGTAGTTCTTCTTGCATCCCGAAAGATTTCGCGATCTCATTAAATTCTATGTCGCACTTATCCGATTTCTGGAAGTCCCCGTCAATGGTGATCACACCGTATTCGCCGGGTAGCTTGAGCTTCAAGTATGCGTAATGTGGTACGGCCATGAATCTGGCGAACGCTGTTCGACCAAGAATGGCGTGGTACTGTGAGGGCCAGTCGACGACTTCAAAGTCCAGGAATTCCCTTCTGTAGTTGCGTGGGGAGCCCAGTACAACTTCAAGGTTGATTGTTCCGAGTGGACGTATTGCCTTGCCCGGAACTATCCCGTGGAAGGATGTTTCTGATTCCGTTAGGCCGTCCAGGTTTTTGTTCATTCGACGGAGTGTATCCGCGTAGATGATGTTGATGCCGCTGCCGCCGTCCATGAATACGCGGGCCAGGTCATAGTTGCCAATTTGAGCTTGAATGACAAGGGCGGCGTGTCCTGGTCGATAGACTCGTGGCGGGTGGTCTTCCTTCGAGAACGTGATTGGCTGCTCGGCCATCTTCAGGTACTCGGGCTTCGTTGGTGGCGTCTGCACTGCCATGCATATTTGTCTCGAGTTAGTTTTTTGAGCTCTGCGAGAGGGGCATACCTTCTGTATCATCCCGAGGAGTTGTCCGTGCGGAGTCGGGTATGTATTTGCTCCCGTGTTTTGCTGTTGCGGTGCTGGCAATGCGGCGAGTGCCATGTTTGGGTTGGCTGGTGGAGGTGGTGGCGGTGGTAGCTGGAATTGTTGTCCGCCTCCTGGTAGCGGTGGATAGTTTTGGGTGGAAGCGAATCTTTTCTTGGCGAGCGCGTCCGAGATTTCGATGAACTTTCGGCAATCCTTGAGAAGGTGTGTTGCCTTAGTCTTGCCCGTGCGCTTGTCTGTGAACAGATGTAGCGAGCAGTACGCATCGAGGTCTTCCTCGGGTGATTTTTCTTCTACCTTTGGCCTCCATTCGCGACTTCCACGACGACCGGAGTCGCGACTTCGCGTGAATTCTGCTGCCACTAGTTCTTCTCTATCCTCGTGGTCGTAATATTTTCTTCTCTTTCTTCGCCCATGACGGTCTTCGTCGTGTGTGGGCGATGATGTTCTTTCATTGCGTACCGCGTCTTCTCCATTGGCCCATTTTTCGGCTATGACCATGAGCTCCCCTATGGTTTTGGGCGCAGCTCTGCCGAGTTCTTCTCGAAACGCGGTTCTTCTTGCTCCTTTGGCGAAGGCCTCAATCGCCACTTCTTCAGAGATTGTCCCTGCGGTGTTCCTGAGTGTGTTCCACCGCTGGATGTATTCTCGCGTGGATTCGCCACTTTTCTGTTTGCAAGCTCGTAGTTCTTCGATTGTAGCTGGCCTTTTGTAGGTCGACTGGAAGTTTTTGCAGAAATCGCGATGCAGGTCGTCCCACGATGCGTAGCAAGATCGTGGTCTTCTCTCCAGCCAGCTGCGGGCCGCTCCGGCCAGGTGCAAATTGAGGTATTGCATGGCCGTGTTCTTGTTACCACGTTGGCATTTTACTGCCGTGAGGTAGTCGCTTAACCACTGGGAGGGCTCGAGTGAGCCGTCGTATTTTGTCACCTCCGAGCTGAGCTTGAATCTCTTGGGTAGAGGTGCTTCGCGAATACTGCGAGCAAAGCAAAGTGCTCCGCAGGTTTCGTCGTCCGAAGACCCGGATGAGGAGCGTTCGCGATATCGTGAAGCCCTTGCTTTATCCACCTTCTTCTGGGCGAGATCGGATCGCGCGTCGTACCCGGACCGGTCGCGGTCGCTATCTTTTCTTGGTTCTTTACTTCGTTTTCTCGAGCGGCTGCTGTGGTGCCGCGAATCTTTGTCTCTCGGGCTGTCGTCGCTGCTGCTTCGGCTGTCGCCGCGGCGTCGAGCCTCTTTTCCTCGGCCGCGACGCGGCGATTTATCCTTTCTCGGAGAGGAGCTCCTGTGCCTGCGGGGCGTGTCTTTGTCTTTGTCCTTCTCCTGTCGCGCCTTCTCCAGTTGTTCCTTGCGATCGTGGGAGGCGAGTTTCGCGGCTGCCAGCCCTAGACCTTTGCGGATATGCTTGTATTGTTCCACCCGAGGATCGCTGTCCGTTGGCTGGTTCATCTGCATGTAGGTTGCCGCGGCTGGAGTTTGCGGGTAGACGTTGCCGTCGTCGTCAACTCTCATGAAAGAAGACGTGGTAGATCTGTTGGTCCCAGCCATAGATTCGTGGTCCCTTGTCGACGCTGCGGGTCCTTTTCCCCCGGGTCGGGTACCGACCGAAGGTGCAAGGGACAGCTCGGCTCGACGTAGGCTTGACTCATCCGCCGCTCTCCTGCGACGGGCTAGATCTGCTCGGGCGTCCTTAATGTTTGAGGCCGCTCTCACTAGGTGATAGTGGTAGGCGGTTAGGTCTTCCTGCGTGGCACCTGCTGCGGGTGGCTGACTCTTTCGCATGGATTCCTTGGCTCTTTTCCAGGCTTCCCGCGAGACGCCGATTAGATCGCGCTCGGTTGCGCTATATTCAGTTTCCGAGGGCTGTTCCGATCCTGCCATGCAGACTTGAGCCAGTCGTGGCCCGTGTGTCCTAGGCGCAGATCGGGAGGTTCTTCGCACCCGAGAGGGTTCCTCTGTCGAGAGTGCGTGGTAGTCGATCGTGTTGAAGCGGATGGACTCGCCGCTTTTCTCCATAGGGAAGCGCGAGTTGACGGCTCCAGATTCGGGTTCAGATTCATCCGAGAAGTGGAGGATTCCGTCTCTGTTCGCCATGAAGTTGAAGCTTCCGAACGTCAGGGTGACGCTCTTCTCCAGATCCTCGAATACCGGGCGTGATTCCGGCGAGTGAGGTGTGACTATGACGGATCCGATCCGTACAGGATTGTTCGGAGCCGTAGTCGATGGTTTCCAACGGGAGTTGGATGTCGATGAAGCCGAAGATGCCGGTGATCCAGCGCCTGCGTTCCCCACGGTCGGCGCCAATTGTCGAAGCTCTGGCTCCGCAAATCCCTCAGGTGACCCTATCGGGTTTCGACTAGGAGATGTCATAGGCGCTGGTGAAATCGTCGGCTTGACAGGGAGGCGAGATTTACCCAGGTTCGGGGCCCTCGAAGAGGTAAAACCCTTACTCCTGCCTTCTGCTGATCTGTATTAGACGATTAGCGATTACAGGGTGCTCGAATCGAGAGTAGATCTCGAGTTTCAAGGCTTTTGTGGTCGTGCGGTAATACTTGGTCCTCTCCTTTGGGGCTCTCCTGGCTTTATATAGATAGCCAGGTCTCGAGTCCAACCCGGAGAGGATACAAACCCTAGCTTGAGTCGGTTACAATCCCTAACTTAACCCGCAAGTTGACGCGGGTGGGCTTTTCATGGGCCTTCTAGAGTACTCCAAGGGCGCTTCCTGTCGGGCCTTGATCAGAAGGCTTGAGAGGGGGTGTCCTTACTCGCAGGGCCCAGGATCCGTGCCTTCGTCAGCCCTAATGTGCTGATCCATCTTGTCCTTGAAGCTAGCTGCCTCGGCTTCTAGCCTCTGCCTCTCCTTCGCCTTCTTGGTGCCCTCGGGCTTGCCTACGTTGCGACCACCCATGTCTTCCTCTTCATCATCCATGTTGAGCATTGCCTCCTTCTTGCACTTTGGCTCTTCGTCCCTCAACTTCCACTTGGGAAGGTGTTGGAGCAATTTGAAGCAATGCTCAAACTGAAATTCCTTGTTCTTTGACCCGGCCATATCTTTGTACCGCAATTGAGCATACTTGGGCTGCACAACAACAATGTAGTGTGATGTTTACACAAGAACACATAGTTTGCACAAGAAATCTGTCACAAAACTTACGTAGTCCGTTGCCACACATCCGCTTGGTGGATTATCCGCCACTTGGTCCATGGCAGCGCTCCAACGAGAACAAGCTGGCTTGATCGTGTTCCACCTGCCTTCAAGGGAGCGGTAGGATCGATCCGCCAAAGTCTTCGTGCGAGGCTTGAGCTTGTGGTAAAGATCCTCAATTCGTTGCCAATACCGCTTGCCGGTTTGATCGGTGCCGGTGGCAGCATCCATGGACACTTTGCCCCACGCACGGACCAATGTGACATCTTCAATCTCGGTGTAGTTGGGCTGCTTCCCCGATTTGCTCCGCCGCGCGGTAGCCTCGTCCACCTCAACCACGTCGTCGTCCACCTCTTCGTCCGCCTCTTCATCCTCGCCATAGTCAGCGTACTCGTCGTCGAAGCCACCAATGCCCGAATCCAAGTCCACCGCAGAATCGTTGAGCATATCCATGTAGGATGTCGCGGCAGCAGGCGCAGGCACTTCGTCGAGCACCTGGCGGGCACCAGCGGGCGGCGGCGTGGGCAACCGCGGCGTGGGCGGCGTGGGAGCAGGCAGAACGAACGGTGACGGAACCTCGGCGACCACCTGCGTGGGCGGATCGTCCGCTGCAGGCGTCGCGGCCTTCTTCACCTTTGGCGGCCGCCCCCTCGTCGCGAATGACTTCACCCTCTTGGCGGTAGCAGCAGTGGCCGCCGCCGCCCCCGCCGCCGTCGCTACCGCAGGCCCCGGCGGTGTGTCGAAGAAGAGCTTCGGGATCCTCTTCCTCTTCATCGGCATGGTGGCGGAGATGATGGCGGCGACATCGGCGGAGGCCGCGGCGTCGATGGTGGCAGTATTCACCACCTCGGACATGGGTGGCGCGCCGTCGGCGGTGGGAGGGGCTTGCGAGGAGTCCATGGCGGCGAGATCTGGCCACGCGGTGGCCGGGGATGGCGAGGAGGCGGATTTCCGGCGGCGGCGGCGGCGGTTGGGAGGTTCGCGCGCAGTTGGGGAAAAGGTGAGGGGTTGGCCCTCTACATCTCCTCCCGACCCGCACATGTAGGGGTCGACGGGCCGCCCCTACCCAAACTTGTAAAAAATCGTCCGGGGTGGTCCATTTACGGGGTCTGCTAGATGGCCGGGTAGAGCCCAAACCCGTATATCAGCGGTTATTATACGGGTTTGGGCCATATAGGGGGTCTGTTAGACATGCTCTTAGCTAGGCGTATAAAAATGCGGTAGTTGGTAGTATACCCTTTTTGTTCAGTTCCCGCTTGACGTTCTAAGCGAAGCCACCTTTGTCGTGCCGTTGGGCTGCAAGCTCGTCATGGTGCTAACTGCTAACCAATTTATGCATCGCCTGTTCATCTCAGGAATATCTCGCTATTCCAAATCTAAAATAAATAAATAGTACCTCGTTATCCCAAATCTTTAAAATAAAATATTATCTCGCTATCCCAGTCTGTTGAAAGTGGTTACAAATGGAAATTAACAAATACGGTTTCAGTAGGACATATATGTCGAAACAGATTCACTGGAAGTTGCCCAAACCTTTCAAGATCCGGGAAATCATAGGACAGTGGACATGTCATGTTTAGATGAGTGTCGAAGAATCTTGGCAGTTGAATGATGTAACATTGATTCCTAATAATAAAGTTTGCATATTTGTTCAAAAGACAAATGTGGTCTCTGAAAAAAATATACAAAGTGGTATCTCTAACCCGCCGTTTGGATGTTGGAAATTTTGCCTGGAATCGCTGATTTGGAATTGTTAGCCCGAATTCATTTGTTTGGATGGCCTTGGAATTGGGCCTTGGAAACAATCCGTGAATTCCGAGCCCCGCAGTGTCGCCTACCTTTTCGGTGGAAACGATTCCGAGATGTGAACCTCGGGAACGCTCGGAAACATAGCGAGCCCCGTGCATACCCCTTCGCTCGAAGGAAAAGAACAACGCGCTCGCTCCGCGCGACTTGGATCTCCCTCCCGACCTGGAGGCTGGAGCAAGATGGCGGCGGCAAGCTCGTGATGGCGTAGCCGCGTTGGGTGTCGGCGTCACAGCAGAGTGCGCTCGTCCGCGTATATGCCGTCAGGCCGGGATGGCGCTGCGCTGGGCGTCCGCGTCTCTCAACAATGTGCCTATGGACGTCAACGCTGAATTGAGCTGCTTCCCGCAAACTTCGCCTTATTTTCAGCAATGGAGTCTGGATTGTAATATGTCTGTTCATTGATCATGCACAATTTACAGTAGGCTGCAATTTTGATCTTAGAAATATAACGACCTCTCTTACGAGATGGTGTCTCGATTGTACATGTACGCATGTTTTATATTATTCAAACTCAAAAAAACATCAAATTGCATGGGTTGTATGTCCAAACAGGAATTGGAATTGAGTGATACACTGTGATTCCAATAGTAAATTCAATACACAACCAAACAACTGAATTAGAATTGTAGTCCAATTCCTTTCCATTTTAGATTTGGAATTTCCGGTCCAATTCAATTCCAAGATATTTTTTCACATCCAAACAGAGCTTAAGAAGAATCATAGGTGGACGTCAACGCTGTTCATTGTTGGACAGGCCCCCACGTAAGTTCAAGCCCGTGGCCTTTTCCTTCACGGCCCGAGCCCAAGGCTACCAAGCAAAACAACCGGCCCAAACGCATTCGGCGCGCCTCCGCGGCACACCGCGTCCTTGGACGACGCAGTCGCGCCGTTGCGGTGTCGCCGCCGCGCGAGGGATCACACCAGTCACCGACACCCGATCGCGACGTCCGCGTCCCGTCTCGTCACGCGCCCGCTGCAGCCAAACGCGGCGGGCTTTGCATTGGAGTTTCTCGTTCAAATCCCCAGGTCTCCTCCGCCCTGTCGCATTCTCGTGGGGTTGACCTGTTGCTCGCTTGGTCGCACGCTGCGGTGGTTCCACGCTTCGCTCACGGTGGGCTGCTTCAGCCAACCGGAGGCAGACTCGCGCCGAGACGAAAGCTTCTCTCCTCGGCGCAATTTTGGTCTGGGATCTCCAATCTGATTATCTGACCCTTCAGAACGCCGAGCTCCGTGTGCCTGAACGGGTGATCGGGGTTTCGTCCTTGCCTTGACATGCAGCCCAGGTGCTCGAGGGAACTCCCCTGCGATTGGTCCGTCTGATACGAAGCCTGGAGGTATTGCTGGCTCCCACTCCCTCTGAACAACAGTGCCGAATTACTGCCTCTCTTGCTTGCTTGTGCTTGGTTGATGCTTCTTCGTGCTCCTAGGTTGACTTTTTGCAGTTGTGTGGCTGTTCTCTATGAACTCTTAGAATTTGCGTCTTCTTTGAAGTTCAGCAGTTGCAATCATATCATGTTCACCACGTATAGTTGTGCTGCACACTTGTAGATGCTCTGACTTGTCGCTGCGTTTCGAGGTCGATTTTTGATGATCAATCATCATTGGGTTCAGTGTCCTTCAGTGGATGGGGTGTTGCTATCAGAATCGCGTCCGGTGCAGTGCTTGAATTCGTGGCTTGATTTGAGCTGGCATGTTAGTACACTACTGTCCGTGCCGCATGTCCGCCTGAATTTAGCCAAGTATGTTCTTTGGTGGCGAAAGAGACAAGCCCATACGCCTACTGAAATTTGATTATTGTTTCCTTGTTCCCTTGCCTTCCATTGTATTGTTGCTGCAAAACCTAGGTAGGCGGTTGTGTTTTCTCTATATATTTTTTTCTTTCAAATTTTTTTGGTAATTGAAATTTGAAAACTGGCTTCATAAGTATTAACTGTGCAACCTCATGCAAAACACCCAAGAACTAGGTTATACATTACGGGGTCACGGTCTCGAAAACAATGATCACATAGTTCACTCTGTGAAAAGGACCAGATATCTGTTTATCTTCTGTGTCTGCTTAAATGTCTCAATTTTGTTATAGTGTAATATGATCTTAGTTGGCTTGCTTCTTTGATCCATTTTTTCTTTAGCCGTGCGCTTACTGAACTGTTTACAAGGTTCTCTCAGTTGTTCTGTCATAATATTGAATCTCATCTAAACACATTTAACACTTCAAATATTTTCTAGTGACATACTAATAAACAATTTTAAGAGATTGCTTTGTGTCCGAATTTTCTTTATTTTTTATACATGTTTTCATGGGTTTTTCTATTTCTTTTATGCATTTTCTCCCAAGGGGCGCTTTAATGCTCCAGCCATACCTAATGCAGAAGGTAAAAGTTCTTGCATTCTACTACTAGACATGGCAGCTCTGATTTCTACTCTGGTATCCATATGTATAGTTGAGGTGAGCATAGGCTGCGTAGCTGTTGGGCTTTCAAATCATGAGCTTCCAAGCATACTGATGTAGAACTACAGTACTACACATCAGTGAGGGTCGATTTAGACTAGTGCATTTAAATGTTACGACTAGTTGTTGCGCTGGGAAAATCATTGTCCAGCTGTACTTTTGAGATGTACTTGGCCTAATATCAACCACCAGATGGGAGTTAGATCTGAGACACCGCTATGCCACTCTGTGATCTAAGCCGACTGAAAAATTGGAAGTGGTGTCATCCAGACATCAGCAAGATTCAAGTTGGAATTGTCAATAAGCTAAACTTTTGCTGTCTGCTACTCTGCCAGATAGTACAGTAGAACTGAGTATCAAGAATTTATGCTGTTTCAGTCTCTTAGCCGCTTAAATTTGAGCTAGGCAAGACCTTTGTTAGGATCTATATGCCAATCCACTAATGGAAAGAAGTATTAAGTATGTAGGATACTATGTCAAGAAGAGACACATACAGAACAGAACGAATTGGTTGGAGATTTAGGAGCTTCCTGTACGGTGTCAATTTTCAGTGAGCTCTACTGATAGCGATGTTAGCTGTTGCGCTGTCCCTGTTATCATAATTCTTCCATGGATTCGCCTTTAAGCTTACCATACTTCTAAGTGTAGGCAGTGCCATCTGTGGCCGATATCCTTTTATTTGTCAAGATCCTCACCTGATCAGTCTCCGACAGGCCACAGACCTTCACTCGCTTTCCTAGTTGCCGTGACTGGAAAAGCGCCAAGGAAGAAGTTAACCTGCTCGCCTTGATCTTCGGAGGATTATTGCTGCTTCACCGGGGGGCGCCTTGCAGGGATCATTAGTTTCCTTCAGGATCAACTGTTGACGGGTACGTAGCATGTTTGCAAGTTATATATCTCCCTCCCGTTGGTTGCTCTAGATTGATCCTCTTATTTAATTGTTGCTAGTACTACTTTTATATTTCTTTGAGAAACTAATCAATCATCAGGAACATCTAGGACAAATTAAATATCACAAAAGTGGAACCAGATTTACGAATGCGCACCAACAGGGTCTCATTATTTGGTCTGAAACTACTCGGTGTCCTTTAGCAGAGCCTATGATCATGCGCCACCTTTTAAGCGGGCACACAGAGGTAGTATCATCTTTAGTTTGGTTGCTATGATGTAGGGCTGCACTAATTAAGAGCATCAGGGCGAGAAGTATACTCTAATTACTGGTACACACGGGCCAAAGTATGTAGTTAAAGAATCGTACTGATAAGCTCGTTCAAAACTAAAAGATGGTTTTTGTACGACGAAGTGGGGACATCGGCGACCGACAATGCCTCCGCGTTCTCTGCCTAACCGAAGAGACTAGAAAAATTGATAATTAAGCTCGTCCTTAATAATGCTCAAGTGGTGCACTGGATGGTCCTTGCCTCTGACTGACTAGAAACTTTGCGGTATGGTACCAGCAGCGAAGGGAGGTGGTGGTGGGGCTCGTCATTACGGCCTTTTCCCTGGCAGCACAGCTCACTCCAGCAGCAGCAGCGGGAGCAGCAGGGGAAAGGAAAGGAGCAGCACGCCATCGCCATGGCAGAGGAGAAGAAGAAGCACAAGCATAAGCACAAGGAGAAGGAGAAGGAGAAGAAGGACAAGGCCGCGACGGGGGAGTCGGCGAGCTTCAAGCCGAGCGTGGACGTGAAGGGCATCCGTTTCGGCGGGCAGTTCATCGTCAAGTCCTTCACGGTGCGTCGCGCGTCGCCGCTGGAGCTCCTCCGGCTGCTGGACATCCCGCCGTCGTACCTTAGCGAGCTGCAGAGCCTGCCGTTCCCGTCCACCACCGCCTACATGCCCACCAGCTTCACCATCCTGGCGCACCAGGCGTGGCACACGCTCACGCTCGGCCTGGGCACCAAGAAGTCCAAGGTGGTGCTCTTCGTCTTCGAGTCGGAGGCCATGAAGTGCGCCGTGGACCAGCTCTGGCCGGCCGTGATCCCACTCGGGGACGTCAACAAGAAGCTCATCCGCGGGCTCACCGGCAGCGAGATGGCCCGGTTCAAGTTCAGGAAAGGGTGCCTGACCATCTACGTCTACGCGGTGCGCCGGCTGGGCGCCGCGGGCTTCGTGCGCGCCGACGACCTGAGGAGGATACTGCAGAACGTGGTGGACCTCAAGGACTTCTTGGATCACACCGCCATGCTGGCCATGCCCAGCCAGAGGAGCATCACGCTGCAGTCCCGGACCGCCGCTGTGGCTCAATGATTATGCTCCTCCGATGAGCACCGATCCATTTCTGCAGTGCAGGTACTATTATTGGCTCGCGATTAATCTGCAAAGAAGTCTTGATTCTTTTCGGTCGGTTCCATTAGTTTGTTCACTGTCGGTTGTTTCCCTCCTCCTCTGCTGGGGAGCTGCTGTATAGATCTGTATATGTTGAGCAAAATCTTTCAGCAAATTAAAAGCATAGATCTTCCCAAAAAGGAACATTTCTCCCACAGGAATATTATTACAGTCCTAGTACACTCAATCCTGCCCCTGAAATAATCCTTGGTTAGTGAAGCCTTCGTCTGTTCCGTGTCATTTTCATGTAGCGTTGTACGTCATCTGTTGCTGCAGCTGCGGTACTGTACAGGCTTTTGGAAATTGCTCTGTTTTCGATCCTTTTCCCCTCCTTGCACTCGCTATTCACAAAATCACATTGAAAATTCGTAATGATGTTGCAAACTCCGGTTTGTATTCTTTCTGAGAACTCTATCATGGCTCGCTTGGCTCCCATCATTTGGGTTTAAATATGTTAGAATTCATTTGACAATTCCATGCTAGACATGTTTGGCCGTCACGGAATTAGACATGTCATTTCATTTGGAATTCTAACAAATGGCTATGGTATGTTATGTCAATTTCTATTTTTAACTCTGTCATTTCGATTTCCAAATGAAATCGAACGATGGCACCATTTTATTTCTGCCAAATGAAATGAAATAATGGATGCCAAACGAGGTCTTAAGGGAGATTGGAGTTATCAATAATTCCACACTCCAAAGAGGAAAGTGAAGGGTACATAACCTGGGAGAAAGTGGGCGATGCTATCTGTTTACGTGCGATTGCGATGTAACCATTTTCTCATGTATTGGTAGGTAGTGAAGAAGAATATACGCTCTGTTTTCACTTACCCGTCTACCGCGAGACTGTAGTCTACTCCAGTGCTCTGCTTCGTGACCACATGTGGTGCTGACCAAGGCAAATTCAGATCCTAGTGTCATGTTTGGACCGGAGTAATGATACTCTGCACGAATGCATGCAAACAAAATTATCCAGAGTACTAAGAGTACCTTAACATACAGCAGGAACAATTGTACTGCTACGATATTTTGACCAGGAGTTGGGAGCCGTGGATGGATCATCAGTTTCCCTAGAGGAATACTATGCTAGATACTACTACACCGGGCCGGGAGGACAGATGCATGTGTGTCATCATGATCATGTGGCAGTTAAAGTTAGTTGGGCATGCAGGACACTGAACAGTCCAGTGACACGATCGGTATTTAAGTGGTTGAGCTAGCGATGAGCTGCACTGCATGGGCCACCCACGACGCCGGCTAAAATCATTAAGAACCACCTAGATATGCATCTCTGGATCAAGCCAGCACTCGGGGTCGGATCTCCTTGCGTCGCAGGCAATATCTACTATTGCTGTCCGAGGTGCGATGCGGTATTGCCTGCCACCATCATGTTGTACGTGGTAGTCAGGGGTAGTACTCCCTCCATTATCAAAATAATTGACATAGATATGTTTAAATGTGAATATATGTTAGACGTATTTTAGTGTATGCATACATCTATATTTAGATAAAATTAAGTCAATTATTTTAAGACGGAGAGAGTACTTTATTAGCGATTGAAAATAATCTTCCTACTGAAACGTCCGAGGAATCAAATGCTCGCTTGGACATTGTTGGATTGAGAGTAGATGCAGATGTACTAGGAGGTGCGGAGGAAGATAGTTGGAGGGAGAAAAGGGGGGTTGGAGGAAGATGAGGGAGCGAAGTGCAAGCCGACGACGATGACAAAAATGAGGATGGTGGCCGACGATAGGCTTCGGACTAACAGGCGGCGGCTTTCTTGCTGGGCTTAAAGGAATACTTATCGGGGTGCGTCACCGTCCCGACTTGACATCACATATGCGGTGATGCCAACGTTGGCCCGAACGGGAGGTGGAATGATGGCGAAATAGGAGGGAGAAAGGAAATAATGTGAGTGGATTAACGAGGCGGAAGAAGCAATGAGACAAGCAGCGAGGAGTGATCCAAATCCCTAGAAAGGAAGATGCAGCAAGGAGGGCCCAGAAAATGTAACCCAAATGTCATCAAAGTTGTGGAGACGTGCGCCATTCGTTCTAAGTACCAGCTATGAATTCTGGGTATGTTTTGATCTACATGTTTATTTGCATCGGAGGTCGGAAAATGTCTTAGGGTGTATGAAGTATTTTTCCCGTTTTATATAATTCTCTCTTGAAACAGGCATTCGCCCCGCTTTATAAATAAGACAACCAACCATACAAGATTACACGAGCACAGGAAAATAAAACGCTGGGGCAACAACAAGACATGTCCAACAAGAAAAGTAAGATACAACTCTCAAGTACAGCTAGGAGACAGACGGCGAAACGACTAAGCGAGGAGGTAGCCACCACGCCAGGCACACCACACCATGGGAGAAGACTGGCATTGCCCCATCACCGCCCCACATCACCCAAAGATCACTAAGCACACAAGCAGCACCTTCAAGAAGGGTGGCAACGCCGCTACCGCCCGGACCAGAGAACTGTTCGTAGGGTTTCCCCCGGCACTCAGCAGGAACCAAAGAGGGGTAACCCGAAAGCCCTCCAAGGAGGAATGACGACGCCCACGGGCGCCGTCACATCGGCACCAGCCGAGCTGGCAAGGATTTCTCCCAAGCCCCAAATCTGTCCCTAAATAATCTCGAGCTAGTGGATTACGGTGTGAAGCGTTGCCGTCTCCTCCAGGGAGGAGTGCATCAAATCTGCCCCGACGTTGAGTTGACCGCGGCGCTAGAGCCATGCTCGGTTCTAGCCCAGGGTGTGAATCAGCAAGAGAGAGAGAGAGTCTTCAGCAGAGACCGTGCGCCGGGAGGACAACTGCTGCAGATCGCCATGCCCACGCTCAGCGCCAGGCCCTTAGCCCCTAGGGCCCAGATCTAGGCTCGCCTGGCCCAGATTGGGCCCATGAGCGTGCGGCCACCGCCGACGTCGTCCAGCCGCAAACCGGCTGCCGAGGAACCTGCCCCACCTCCTCATACCATCGTACCCCGTCGACTGCGCGTATGGCTGTCGGATCTGGTTCCGGCGGACCCTCTGTCCTCCACTGAGACCCCAGCCACCATGGGGCACCACTGCATCACGCACATCTTGCGCCGCTGGCCACCGTCGTCCTCGTCATGTCCGCGCCGCCCAAGGTCGCGCCGCCGAGCAGCCGCCACAACCAGGCCCGTCCGCCCCTTTGTCGTCGAGAGGCTACACCACGAGATGCCCCACCTCCATCGTCGGCAGCACGGGCTTAGCCCGGCTGCGTCCTCCGACGGAGGCGAGGGAAGAGGAGGAGATGGAAGGAGGGGCCTGCGGCGGGGATTCTAGGGTTTCCCCCGTGTCGCCTCAGCGAGGGACGAGGGGGGCGAGGGGGAAGATCGCGAGCCTGTGGTCTTTTTTATATAATTCTTGTCATGGTTTTAGCTCAAATTTAAACTAAAACCACGAATGTACTAATTTGCTAGAGATATCACTAAGAAATAACCCAACATATTTATTCATTGTTCTCTAAATGACGTGAAATATGTACAGTAAAGACCATCTTATTAATGTACATGCCGTTGCTCCTTAGTTCTCTACGTTAGTACTCTAACTAGCTAGGTGGCCATGTTTGGCCAAGCAAGGAACTAATTAAAGACGAGATGGGCACGCTGGCCGGCTAATTTCTGACACGCTTGCTCGATAAAACAAGAAGCGGGCAAGAAAGTGGGGGACAGGACCAGAGTGGTCGATCTCATCTTTAAACCGTGGACCCGACCCGAGCTGCCGACCGGAGCAACCAAACGCGGACGGTCGACGTACTGTATTTTATGTACGCGCTCATGTGGCGGTGCTTGGTTTGGTTTGGTTTTGCGCCTCTTCCGTCGCCGCATGTTTTTTTTTAAATTCAACCAATATATTAAGCAAGCAATCTCGGCTCATTAAAAACCTTCCAGTCCCTCTCGATACCCTGAAAGTAAAAGAGTGCGTAAACAAAGTTGCTGCTCACAGAATCAATCCGGTTTACAATCCTTTCTGATACAGACATCAAGAAAGGTAGGGGTAAAATCAACCCAAAGACAATGTCTCCTATCTGGACTACAGTAGCTAGCACACAGGTGAGCCAGTTCATTAATCCCCCTAGGTACAAAAGAAAGAGTAAAACTATCCAGATTACCAACTAGGTCATTAATCTGCAGAAGAATAGCAGCAATCTCGGATCTACTAAACCTCTCAGCTTTCCACATAGTAACAATTTGACTAGCATCAGTCCCAATCTCAACATGACGAAGCCCACGATCCAGAGCTACTCTGATGCCATCTCTAACAGCCATTGCTTCCATACATAGGGGGCTAGCCACAGACTCGTACCAAATTGATTGAGCACGAATAAGCATACCCCTATGGTCTCTCAAACACACCCCCGTACCTCCTGTAAAATTCAGCAAAGAGAAGGCAACATCAACATTTATTTTTAACTCACCTAGCTTCGGGGGTTTCCACTTTTTGAGTGCAGAACTAATCTCCTTAGTCATTTCCTGACCCGACGCCCTCAAATCAATGAAGATGTCAAAGACCCAATTTGCGGACTGCGTCACTGATCTTGTCACTTCACCATGTCTCCTTGCATTACGTTCGGACCACACGGCCCATGACCCACATAAAATCACACAAGAGTTCTTGACAGGAATTGTATCAGAGTCAATCAAATCTAGTGCCCATGTATCCAGATGAAGTGATGGTATTTTAACACCAGAGAATTCTCTAACCTTAAGCCAAAAATTCCTAGCCCAAGTGCACTTAAATAGGGCGTGATGAATTGTCTCAGTGTCTCCACACTCCTCACATCGTCCCAATACCTCAATATGACGGGTACACAAAATCTCTTTTGTTGGGATGAACTCTTTAGCGACCCTCCACCAGAAGTTCCGTACCTTAGGCGGGATGGGTAGCTTCCACCGTTTTCTCCATGTCAACCTCTCAGAACCCGACGAAGGGCCATTGATATGAGATCTTGACGCAGTAACCAAGCTTTTATAAGCTGATCTGACCGAAAAATAGCCCAGTTTTTCAGGATGCCAGGCCCAGGTATCGTCCATATAATTACCTGCTGGAATACGTAAGATGGACTCGGCATCAGAGTGAATAAAATTAGATCTAACCTTTTCTTCAATCCAGTAGTTAGATACCGGGTCCAACAATTCTTGAACCATCTCAATATTGCTCTCGGGGTCTCTATACAAGGGTCTTCGACCCGGATTGTCAGGAATTCATGGGTCATCCCAAACCTTGATCGAATTACCGTCTCCCACTCTTTTAATCAAGCCAATTTTTAATGCTTCTCTCCCAAACAGAATTGCTCTCCACGTGTGAGATGCTCCCCTCTTTCTTCTAGCAGACATGAAATCCCCTGAATGAAAATATTTGCCTTTTAGGACTTTAGCACATAATGATTGTGGATTAGTAAGAATCCTCCATCCTTGTTTAGCCAACATAGCTTGATTAAATAATTCAAGATCCCTAAACCCCATACCACCATCACACTTAGGGACTGCCAACTCAGTCCACTTCAACCAATGCATCTTTCTTTTCTGATCATCTCCTCCTCACCAGAATTTAGCAATAACACTAGTAATCTTCTTGCATAACTTCTTTGAAAGCCTAAAACAGCTCATAGAGTAGGTAGGAATTGCTTGACAAATAGCCTTTATAAGAACCTCTCTTCCTGCACTATTCAGATGTTTAGGAACCCAACCATTAACTAATCTTTTGATTTTTGAAAGAATTCCCTCAAACTCAGAGTCAGTAGATCTCCCAAGTGAAGTAGGAAGACCTAAATATTTCTCAACAAGAGCCTCATTAGTAATATGAACTTCCATGTGAACCTCTTGTTTCATGGTAGGAGTGCAATTAGAACTAAAGAAAATTGCTGACTTATCTTTATTTACTAATTGACCCGAACCAATATGATATCTCTCGAGAATATTATTGATCCGTTGAGCTCCACTCATACTAGCATCCGTAAAAATAATGCAGTCATCAGCAAAGAGTAAATGGGAAATCCACGGGGCATGAATTCCCACTCTGATCCTGTCGTGGGATGATCACGGCAGATGTTACCAGAGGTAACTGATCTTGGGGTAAGTCGACACAGGTATTTGGGAGAGGGTTTAGCTCGAAAGAGAACATGACGATAAGCGATCTAGGAATCGGCACTCAACTCGCCGAGTCTCGAATATGGTTCTCGGGTTATACTGGATACTCGATAATAGGTGATATGATTATGTCGTGAATCTCTGTCAAGCTAAGCCTAGGGGCCGGTTTATAAAGTACCCGTACCCCCCCTGGCTTGCCCTCCAAGGAGCAACTTGAGTCCTATCCGAACTCTGCTTACAAACCCTAGCTTTCCTTACCGCAACCCACAATCCGGGTTACGAGGCCTACAAACTTTGGGCCTTCCAGAAGTTTCTTTATCCTTAGCCGAATCCCGCGCGGCGTCCTTTGGGCCGGGTTACACCTTGGAGTTGGCCTACCGGGTTACTATCCCCTCATCAGTAGTCCCCAGGATAGCTTGGGCTTCCTGGATTCTTCCGTGAAGCGCTAGCTATTCCCTGCAAAAATATCAAACGCTCAAGCGTATGGAGGCCGGGTTACAATACTTCGATAAATGGCTGGGTCCAACTCCATGGTGACCATGCAATAACCCGGCTCTCCTCCGAATGCTTCTCCTAATTTTCCAGGTCTAAGTCTTAATAAGAACTCCACGACTCTACACTTTTCTCGATAGTTAATCCTGATACCACGGAAAGTATCCCTTTCTCTTTTCTGCCAGGATCTCTTGCTCAACACTCGATGCACCTCCTGTAAACTTTGAATAGGTAGCCGTTACCCCGCAATTTCCGGGTCCCG